>OX382315.1:5000000-7500000 GCA_947507805.1 Aporophyla nigra | reverse complement strand
AGTTTAAGTTTTTGTTAAAAAGTTTTTATTTTATAATATTATGTGGCTATAATCTACTAATTACTACATGCTTGCAAAATCGGACTATTCTGTAAGAAGTTATGCATTACAATCAATGAGTGAACAATCAATCATCCCCTGTTTTCCTACCCTTAGGTTGGAATTTTCTTTCTAAATTTACATGGGACCATCTTCGGGATATACTCTTTCCAATAAAAAAAGAATTATTGAAATCGGTCTACTTTGTAAAAAGTTATGCGTAGTCATACTTAAAAAAAATAAAATATACACGTCGACTTGAAAACCTCCTCCGTTTTTTTTTCGTCGGTTAAAAACAATAGGAGGCCGACGACGATGAATGTGATGAGAGGGGGAAAATATTATTCCGAGGTTATGTAAACTTGAAACAAGCTTCGAATGCGTACTAAAATAAATAATAACATGAGAAAGCTAAAATAAACTACCGATTAGGTTCCAACTACGAATTGACCCTTGTTCTTGAAACTTTAAGTATCTACCTACATCTATACATCTATACAAATAAATAAAAATGAAGTGTCTGTTTTTAATATTAAAATAACTACTTTTTACTAATTGTATATGGATGTATACACGGTACATATACCAAAACAATTTTTTTTTAAATTTTTGTCTGTCTGTCTGTCTGTCTGTTCGTTCCGGCTAATCTCTGAAATGGCTGGACCGATTTTGACGGAACTTTCACTGGCAGATAGCTGATGTAACAAGGAGTAACTTAGGCTACTTTTATTTTAGAAAAAATAAATAATAGTTTAAAAAAACTAAAAACACGCTGAATTTTGAGACGTATGTCAGCATAGTTTTCAAAGACAGTTTTTATGAAAAACTTTTTGTTAAATACCACGCGGACGTGACCTATAATATAACACATCTTACCGCGGTAGTTCGTCCTCCTGCGTTAATTTCCGACATCCACGCGGGCGAAGCCGCGGGCAAAAGCTAGTTTTAAAAATAAACGCTGTGGTTACGTCACTCTCACACACAATACCATTCGTTCCGTCGCCGTCCATCCTCGACGCTCGTCAGCATTCCTCAGTAATTCCCGACAAATTTTGAATACCCTACAGTTTTGTTACAAAAGAGACTACAATTCGAACAATTCCTGGCAGTTCTGCTTTGCGTAATTCATGTTTGGATTGAATTTTGTAACATTAAAATAAAAGTTTGTTGCTATGTGGCGTGTATATACGACGTTTTTATTTCATATTTTTGTTTGTTATTTTCATGGAAATTATACTGTAAAGTTTACAGAATTAAGTTCTAATAACTTTTTGTACCGTCAGCGTTAATAATATCGAGAGTAACAGACCACTAAATGATGTAAACAACTATGAATATTAAATATTAACTCAATGACACAAGGAATGTTTCAGAATGAAGACAAGTCACGACAACTGTCATTCTACAAGAACTTTATCCAATTTAGATAAGGTTTGATTTCCTTAGTTGTGCAAATCATTTTGACCAGTCAATTTTCCTGATATTTTTGACACTGACTGTATGTAATACTTACTCTCAGAATCTAAAATACATTTTAACTAAGTACTTACTTGCGCCATATTTTGTGGCGATCCGCGCATAAAGGTACCAGTAGGGAGGTATTGAGTTAAGGCCGGATGTAGAATCTAGAAGAGTCCTTGTATTATGCTGATTACAAAAAAAAAAACCTAATACTTTTTTTGTAACAGACATCCAAGGTTGAAATTCTGAAAAAACTAGTTTCGAGAAAATAGAGTTTGAAAGTTAAGGTTACAAAAAAACAATGTTCTACTCCCGGTAATTCCTCTCTAACGCCCAACACATTATATGCATCAATGTATCAGTAACATAACCGATACTGTACTGCCAATATAGAAATAGTATTAAAATTCAACTCACCATAATAATTATGAAAATATCGACATTTTATAAGACCTACCGACATCCGGAACCTTTTTACTTACCATTTCCTTTTAAAAAAAATGTGCTTAGAAATGTTGTCTGTAGATGTTAATTGTATCAAATTGTAGCAAATTTTTTTTAGAACAATAATCTGTAAAAATCACAAAATGCCATATTTTCACCCGATTTTACAAAAACGCAAATAAGTCAGAAACTAAATGTCGACATCTGGTACCTTTATGCGCGGATCGCCACATGTTAGCTTGTGTTTTGTTTTATCGAGTTTGCTATGGCTCGATAAAACTAAAAGTGCGAATAGCCATTCCTATTTATGTATGAAAACGACCGCCATATAAAATATTTCTGCCGCGATGCAGAGATTCTGCGTTTCACTATGATGGGGATGGAAACTAAAGTACCTATTTGCAAGCTCATGAGATATTTTAGCTCAAGTGGTATGGGAGATGTCCACTGGCGACGGATTCGTGAGCTTGTTTCCCATCAAATAACTCAGTAATATAGATTATAATACATCTAACACACGTCAATTTTTGATTCTCAGGACTGCGACGCCAACATGATGTACAACAACTGCCCGGGCGGCGACCCTAGGCCCTCAGGCAAGTCTCTGTCCAAGCTGATGAACATGGATACCTACAACAGTATCACAAATGCCTCAGACAGCCGGCAGTCCGTTTCTTGTGCAGTATTGCTTCTTCTCCTCTGTGGATTGCTAAAGTAAAGGTGTTGAATATCCTGTTGATTTTGTTGTTTTAATTCATTTTTTTAATTTTTCGAGATGCTTTTACAAATCGTAGGATATTATTGTGAACCATTGAAAATTGTATAAAAGCTCAATACATACATACTTCATACTACATATGACATACATCTAAACTACTGATGTGAACTCCAAATGGCAGCCAGGACCAACGGCTCAGTGTGCTTTCCGAGGCACGCAGAATTCTCCATCGACGAACCGACGGCGGCAGACGTAGCTTAACTTCCGATCGATCCTTGAGGCTGTGAAGCTTTAAGGAATATTCCATATGGTCCTGGAGATAGATCTAAAGATATCTAAAGATATTTAACAGTTGCCATGATTCAAAAAGGCTGGTAAACTCAGCTTATTTTCTTTAACAAGTAGAGTTTACTAAACCCCTTTCAACCGTGGACATCATTTGAAACAAGGAAAGGTACTACGACTAGAATGACACTGTCTTCTTGTCGTCATAACTTATCATAAAGCAAAGAATAATAATGGGCAGAGAGGAAATTATGTAAAACACCGACGGTAGGCTGGAATGACTTTAAGTATGATTTTTTTGTTTTGTAAATGTTCCATTTCGAAAATGCATATAAGTGCCCATTTGAAATAAAACATTTTTCTTGGCTTGAAAAAACCCACATGAGAATATTCTCATTCTCACATTTAATTGTTTTTTTTTTTTAATGATTCTAGTTGCCTCTTCCAAAAGGTAGTTTCGTATGGAGAAAAATGGGCAAGAAACTCCACCGTTACTCTTGTGTACACATTAAATATATCATTAGATGTGAAAACTATTCACCTAAAAGTACTGAACCACAATAGGTAAAACAGTAACCTGACAATACCAACATGAGGCAAGATTACGCAAATTCTGGTCATCGTACCGGAGTTTACCATTCCCGATTTAAAAATAACATACTCTTCATGCCCTTAACTCCATCCTTCGTACCTACATATATCAAATTTTCACTCAATCCAAACCACAGCGGTCAAAAATTCAAAAGAAAAAAATGCCCAAAGCAATTACTTTAATGGCATCTGTAACATTTCTTTGAATGCCAAGATGTTTCGGCGCTACCATGGGCCCCATAAAGAAATTAGGGAGGGGTAACTGGGAACTGGGAATACTTTGTAAAAGTTGTTCAATTTCCTTTCTCTCAGTTATTATAAGGCTCCGTTGAATTAGCTTTAAATTATTTTCATTTGATTGCTCACTGTTTCCTTTGTAAAATGTTTTAGCGTTGTCTTTTTTGTCGGTATTCTCCAATAAGTCTCGTTTACTACCCTAACAAGTACCGATTTTTTTTATTGTCGTGTTGAAATTGTTGAAACCTTTTGGTTGCCAGTTTTTCTCTTAATTGCATTCAGTCCTTAGGTACTCTGTTAACTCAATAGATATATGGCCACGTTCTATACTGAATAATCATCAACTGCCTTCCTTTTTAGTTGGTTGTAATGGCAATCATGTTGTACGAGCATCGCCACATGAAATGTATTGTGTTAGTTTTTACCCTAACAAGCATTTGCTTATTCGCCGATTACTTGTTTACATTCGCTGAATAAGCTGTCGCGCCCACCACAAGTAACCTACTTTATGTTATTTGACTGGCCTGTTAGTCTAGTGGTTAGTGACCCTGCCTGCTAAGACTGAGGTCGTGGGTTCGATTTCCACCCAGGACAAATCTTTGTGTGATGAGCACAATCAAATCATTTGTTCTGTGTCTGGGTGTAATCTATCTATAATAAATATATCTATAATATGTATGTATTTAGAAATATATAAGTATATTTATCAGTTGTCTGGTTGCCATAGTACAGGCTCTGCCTAGTTTGGGATCAGATAATGTTGTGTTGGTTGTCCTAAGATATTTATTTATTTGGTTTAAATAGGTTTTTATATTTTATTTATGAACAGGAACACCTATCATTTATGCAGATTATTTAATATTTCGTGAATGTGAGAATTTCCTGCAATACTCCTACACCAACCGAGGGTTGTCGTTGGATGCACTTGCATAATATGTACAGGGATATTCGTCGGTTGGTGCCTCCTTTCATTGAAAACGTCGAACGGCCAGGATCGTGGACGGTACACAAGTTCCCATGATCCCCGCTCGAAGTATGGGAAAAGAAAACCTGGGTGGTTTTTACCCAGTAAGGATCTGACAGACCTCTCCGCCAGCCCCAGAGCGGAGCACGGTTTTCGACCCAGAAGCGAAAAAAAAAAATGGCACTATCAATAGTATGTACAGGGATAATCGTCGGTTTGTGGTAAACATCATTGAAAGCGTTCAACAGGACTCTGCGAGTTAGATTCGGCCCCTCGTACGTCTTGCAAAAATTCAAAGCTATCTTAGGAAAGGTTTAGTGAAAGCCCTTTTGGAGGCATGAGGAACAGGGTGTCAAGTTCACTCAACCTCCGTAGAAAAGGAAGGATTCTCCGACCAGATGGGTGTCGAGGTTGGTGGGCAATTACCCGACAATTGACGTTGTATATGTGTTATTTGCGCGGTAACTCTGCTTATGCGATGTACGTTTTTGCGTGAGGTCAGTGTGATGCACTGCCAGGGTCACGAGATTTGTTTGAAAGAGATACCGTGGCCCTGGCATATAGGCAACTGAAGGAACACGGGAGGGTTTTTAGTCAGTAAAAGTCTGACACGTCTTTCCGCTCCGCCCAGAGCGGGAGACGTCATTCGATGATATCCAACTCACAAAAAAAAAAAGGTCAGTGTGATGCGTTCTTTGCATGGTGGCGGGGTAGATGCCGCTATAACCTAATCAACCATTTTTTTTTAGTATTGTTGCTTCAGATTCTCTCATCTAACTATAATCACGAAAACTTCTAAGCACTATTTCCCGTATTAATTTAAGCTTAGCCCTATTACTTCTAAAGTAAACATCTGGCGTACCCACTTCCACATAACAACTAACCAACCTTTCCCTATGAAAACAAGCTACCCATCAAAATGTAATTCTGTACCCTTTTTAAGAAAGTGGGACGGCCACGAAGAAATTCGGGTGTATCAATTCGACCGCACCTAGAGTTACCATCTGTTCGGATTTCTCCGGAAGTGTCCGGCTTTTTGGACCACTGTGCGAAATTTGTCCTGCTTTTAGAACACATAAAACATAATCAGCTTATTACGATCCCACTGCTGGGATACAGGTTTTCCTACGGTGAGATGGAGTAGGCCATAATACACCAGGGGGGCCCACTGCCGGTTGGTAGATGTGACATGTGTTGGTTCTAGGACATGCCGGTTTCGATGTTTTCCTTCACCGTTGTGAAAGCAGCGGTGATGGTTATTTCCACAAACTAAAGCGCCTGCCTTGGATCGAACCCCTGACCAACAATGCGTAAGTAACGGCAGTCACCATTGGGCCACCGCTGCTCTCGCTTGTTAGCTTTTTCGACACCCGTGTAGATTTTATCGAGCCTTGTTGTTTGACACGCTCGATTAAAAAACAAAACTGCAACTGATGCAAAAGGAAATATTCTAATCAAAAATATCCATCATTTTTAACCGACTTCAAAAAGGAGGAGGTTCTCAATTCGGATGTTTATATGTTTTTTTTTTTTTTTTTTATGTATGTTCGGGCATAACTCCGTCATATATAGATGGATTTGCAAAATTCTTTCCGAAATGGTCCCATATAATTTTCATATAGATCTGATGATGAGTTCGGGAGACAGACACCGGAACTCTTTAAAAAATGACAGGAAATTAACCGCGATTTCTGCTATCGCATAAATATGCATTGTTTGTTTGGAATTAGTGCAGGGTGAATACCACAACTAAAAATTTAAAAATAAAAACTTTTTTTACAAAAAAAAAACAACCGACTTCCTTAAAAACACTACAAAGTGAAAAATAACTTTAATTTCGGAAGTCGGTGGCAAAAAAACCATAAATACAGATCCTAAGACACCGACTACCGAAATTAAAGTTATTTTTCACTTTGTAGTGTTTTTAAGGAAGTCGGTTGTTTTTTTTTTGTAAAAAAAGTTTTTTTTGTAAGGCATCTTGGCAAAATTTCGAAATGGTAACCCTAACCGCACCTAACCAAAGTTTTGTCCCCGCGAGAATGGAATTCAAAAGATTTTTCCACATTGGCCTTCCCTAAGAGCCCTTAATAAGTAAAAAGGTACGTGAGAATTGTCCTAACGATGGGCAAGGGACAAATTTGATACAAATAAGGGACACTATTGGCGTAGGCGAAAACAGCTGTTTTTGTATGGTCGTTATTTTAAATGCTTTTAAGGTCTTAAGAAGTTTTTGAGGGTAATACAAGGAATATAGTGTGTTATAATATTTTTAAATATGGCATCTATATTTTAAGAACTTTAAAAAAAAGTTAGATTGTATAAGTCTACGTTCGTAAAATTTCGCGACGAGATTTTATGGAGCACTGGATTTTCAACTTAGAAAATGGAGATAGGCATCTGACCTTCACAATCCAGTAACTGGGTAATACGATACCCTTGTTATGACTAGTTGTCAGATTTTTGGGCTTCTGACGACCCGTAACGAATGTCAAAGATCCTTGATAAACAGCCGGGATCATGAGCTTAACGTGCTATCCGAGACAGAGGAGTATGTAAAGATGGTCACCCATCCACAGCCCAACCACGATAGGTGTATCTTACGCTGACAGCTAGCATATTACTTAGCCACAAGCTCCTCACTTCAGTATCTACCACTGTCTGTAATTCATAACTGCACTATCGCTCAGGGTATAGTTTAGCCAGTTCACTGAACTAGAAAGCTATTAAACCAACCCTAGTCCATTTAATTACGTATAAATCATAACGTACGTGGTCATGCATAAAACTCGTAAATCATATACCATTTTGTGGGCCTGTTATGCATTTGTTTGTGGCCTAATATTAATATATTTCAGCACTCTATATATTATGACAGTGCTTTCATTGTTTTGAACACGAATGTACATTCGGGGAAAATTAAAAGTAAATTGACGCTCTACGTCAGTTTGAAAATTTATTGCTATTTTATACAGCTGGTAAAGCCCGCTCTACACTTGCGGTGCGAAATACGAGTTAAGATGGTTCACGACTTTGCGTTTGTGCTTCGCGCCGCTCTCCAACCGGCGGTGTTGGTTTTTCATTCCACGACAAAGAATTCGCGTTTGGTTCACGGCGCGAAAGCAAGCGCATCTAAATTCACAGCTGTTTGCAGTAGTGCACAAAACAAAGTCTTTTACGCATTTTATAACGATTTGAAAAAATGAGGAGGACGTCTTAGAACAATGAATTTGTACTAACTGGTAGGATATTCTTTTTCTCTGTTTTTTTCTGTCTTGTTTTTTTTTAAATAATTTTAACTAAAAAAAAATTTTTTTTTTGCACAAAACGTCACAGCAGCAGCTGCAGCCATATCGTTGTACATTTCCAAGAAGATTGCAAAGAAACCTACGAACTTTGCTATTGTGTAGAGCCACACATTTTCACGCGAAAATCATGGCGTGAATCACGATGTGAATTTGCAGCAAGATTTGTTCGTGAGTGTAGAGCAGGCTTTACAGTTGTGATCTGAGTATTTATAGCACTACAGTAAGTATTCATATGACATTGATTACAAACAATTACACTAGATGACGTTAGTAGATACATTATAGGGATTGGTAAATATATTTTACCAAGACGCATACTCCATGGGTTGTGTCGAGGTGGCCCTGGAAAAGGATGCCTGGAGGGATTTGGAGGAGGCGTTTGCTCAGCAGTGGGACAGTGTACGCTAATAAAAAAATTTAAAAAACCAAGTTTGTTATCAATTTGCTTAACAATTAATGTCCCTGAATTTACCAAAAATAGTAGGCAAGCTAAAATACCAGGATCACTACATCTGTCGAATGACCAATAGTTCTCCGAGGACATGTCATGGGTCTTTTTGACGATGGCGAGGCTAACGCAACTTGAAAAC
This sequence comes from Aporophyla nigra, assembly GCA_947507805.1. Taxonomy (NCBI): domain Eukaryota; kingdom Metazoa; phylum Arthropoda; class Insecta; order Lepidoptera; family Noctuidae; genus Aporophyla; species Aporophyla nigra. The sequence goes on along the minus strand of OX382315.1, from coordinate 7,491,366 downwards.
GCCCAAGGCGTGTCTTTTCGTTTCTTCGTGAAAAAGTAAGTTAGTGGGATTTAATGAACTTAGTGAGTTGTATTGATGATTTTAATTATCATAATGCTGTAAAGCCATATTTATTACTTTTGCAGGTCATTAATCAACCTGCAACCTGATATTGGTCTGTAAATTACAAGAAACATTAGAATTGTTATTTTAACGTTGCTTGTCAATAACATTTCTAACGTTTTTTGTAAGTATTTATTCCCAGCTGATTTCATTAATTGGTTGAATACTTGCTGCAATGGAATGTAATTGGATTGCGTAATTGCAGACACGGGTGCTGATTCTTTTAATCTTCACCCAAATAAAATTATGGGTTTAACGATCTTTTACTGACAGACTGTGAAAGAAGAGACAAGTGATGCTTTAGAACTGTTAAACAAAATTGTGCCTCGAATGCATTGAAATAGTCGTGATTTTAAGCATCATGAATTTAGTTCGGCACTACGTACAACTAAATTTGGCAGTTCTAATTTATTTTCGTCTTTTTCTTGTTTCATTAGAAGCACAAAGTTAGCAATATCCTAAATTAAGTTTAGTTGGTGCAGAACAGCAAATCAGCAATGTTGTAATTACTGCTACATGCAGCTGGATTATTAATCATATTTAGCAATCGCAAATGAAATCTGCAATAAGAAATTGATTGGCATATTTATTCAAGAGACCACGTAACACATTTTTTATTTATTTTGCTTTACACAATGACCGTTACATAATTCTCATACTTCAAAAGAATTGCCCAAAAGCCGAAATCTGTTAAAACTTCCTGTCTTTACAGAAACAGGAAAAAAAATATAACAACAAAAAGAACAAGCTCCCTCGGGAAATCAAACTGACCGCAAAGAAGACATCGGTCGCGTAATTCATAAAAAGACATCGCTACATTCATTAAAAATAAATTTTATTATCCTCTCTATTCAGAGTCGTTACTTAACGTTGGTTAATTGATTTGTATAAAGAACAGAATGCTTTTTTTTTTTCTGGATGGGAAATCATCAAATGACTTCTCCCGCTCTGGGCGGAGCGGGAGGGCGTGTCAGACTTTTACTGACTAAAACCCACCCGTGTTCCTTCAGTTGCCCATGTGCCAGGGTCACGGTATCTCTTTCGGACAATCTCGCGACCCTGACAGGAAGAACAGACTGCTTCATTGGTAAAGTAGTCACAAGTACTACTGCTGAGATCGGGCAGTGTTATTGGGTTTTTGACTCGGTTTAAGGCTATGTATTAGGTACCTATCTGCCCAATCTCACAAGAAATACAGGCGCAATGTTAAGTTATATGTAACATACTCAAGAGTTGTTACTTAAAATCAATAAATAAATAACTTTAATTGACAAAAAATATTAATTAGAACGGTATCAGTCAAATGGTAGATTGAAAATATTTCAATTATGTTTATCTTCAAGAATAGGGGTGATTGCGTAGGTATCTAACTAGCTACCACAAAAAATGGAGCAATTTGTCAGTTAAACCACATTCATTGCGTTATTTACGTTGCTGAGCTTGTACAATTTAATACAAGCAATGGATTAATAATATACTTCAAAATGGTTCAATTCAGATTTTGAATGACAGTGTGTTACGCTTTAAGTGCGTCTGTTACAGTATAAATAATAATATGAAATAATAATATCTTAGGATAACCAACATATCGTTATCTGATCCCAAACTAGGCAAAGCCTGTACTATGGCAACCAGACAACTGATAAATATTCTTATATATTTCTAAATACATACATAATATAGATAAATTACACCTAGACACAGAACAAATAATTGTGCTCATCACACAAAGATTATTTTGTCCTGGGTGGGAATCGAACCCACGACCTCAGTCTTAGCAGTCAGAGTCACTAACCACTAGACTAACAGGCCAGTATTTTAATTTTGTTGCCAATTGCGATTGATTTATAAAAAAAAAAAACGTTTCTGAGTGCGGCATTAACATTTCTTTTACTGCTTCCTTTTAAGAAAACGTTGAGTCGCTCCTATCGGTGGGTAGATCTTGTTTTTCATTCTGTTACGTGACTGTAATGTTGAATAAGTGGGTTTTTGTAACCGTTATGTACCGCCAATTTGTTGGTTTTGGGCGGGAGTTAGACAGAAATGTGTGGGCTATAAAAGAACCTTGAAGAGTCTTGTAAAGGTATTTATTGATTCTTTCAGACAGATGTATTGCCATCTTCAGTCTGAGCAGCATCTTTGATTACTTGGAGTTGCTATGCCGTTTTTTGTTTTGTCAATCAACTTTCGAAATCTTGTCCAAATATATAAATAAAAAAAGGCCTTCCACTGTTTTGCGGTTCCGTCGTGTCCGCTCCTGTACTTCGCCCTTTATAAGAGTTTTCACTTATAACGATACTTGACATAATATTGAGTATGCTGCACCCTATATCTGAATCTGCCTAGCCACAAGACTAGGTCGACTTCAACATAGTTAAGATAACCTAACTATGTTGAAGTTGGCTTCAAGTCTAACTGAATACTGCTGAATTACAAAGAGTGAATGCGTCCTATCTGACTTCCACAACACAATTAATTTGTGATATACGAGAGATATCCTTCGGTAATATTACAAAAAATAAAATCGCACTATTCCTTTCCCCATGATAAGAATTATTTTAATGCAGCTCATACTAAAACTAGAGAGAAGAAGACAATCTTAAATGCAATATTTAAGTCTACACCAAGTATCTACTAAGAATCTTTTACGGTAAAAGTCTACATTCTCCGTAGTCTAAGCCCCTCTTGACCTCTGTGTGCTGCACTCAAGGCGTCCTTAATATCATCCAGTACTATTATCCCCCCGCCTACATTTCTTTTCTTATGTCCGGTTACAACTTCAGAATTTTACTTGAAATAAAGGTAAAGATAAAATGAAAAAGTAAACGCGTATACAAGTGTGGCTATCCCGCCTCTGCGGTCATCCTTCAGCTTTTTGCCTTAAAATATCTACATAATTTTCTACTTGGGATGTTGTGATTTTGGACAACGACATTTTTACGATATTTTAAATGATACTAGACATTACGAGTAGTCAGAACCTGATAGTTTGGCAACCAGTCAAGGGGTATCGTATTAGTAAGTATAGTATTCAGTAACTGAATTGTGGAGGTCAAAAAAGCGGTCTCTCCGGATAGACTGGAAGCCGACCTTAACAGTTGGGAAAAGGCTTGGCCAATTGATTTTAGATGACACAAGTCGATAGTCAGTGAAGCTCTATTTGAAGGCAAAGTGAATAGCTCGATTGCAGGTTGCTTCCATCTGACTGGCGTCTTAGAAACGATATTTGCTGGTACTACAATATATTCATGTTATAATTCTGTTATGAAAAGGGTTTTATGACTTATTTCAAGCTGTCGAGTCATCTATTTTGTAAAAATCTTTGCAATGCCAAATTAATTATTTTTACTTACTGCATAATAAACGAGAAAAAAACTTTTTAACAAAACTTAAACAACTAACTAACTAACTTTTAACTTTTTTGAGTCGGCGCTTTGAGTGATCTTTGATCATTGATTTTTCAGCGCCGACTCAAAATTTTAAGGTTTATTATTTTTTGATTTTCAGTTTTTTCGGCGGTTTAATTTTTTGTTAAAAAGTTTTTATTTTACAATTTTTTTATACTTGGCAAGGTATACCCTATCCAATGAAAAAAGAATGATCAAAATCGGACTACTCTGTATAAAGTTATGCGTGGTAATGCATTACAATCACTGAGTGAACAATCAATCATCCCCTGTTTTCCGACCCTTAGAGTTTGATTTTGTTTTCCAAATTTATATGGGACCACTCTCGGAGTATACCCTTTCCAATAAAAAAAGAATTATCACAATCGGACTACTATGTAAAAAGTTATGCGTAAAGTCAAACATAAAAAAAAAACAAACAAAAAAAAAACAAATATACGCGTCGAATTGATAACCTCCTCCGTTTTTTTTCGTCGGTTAAAAAAGCGGATAAAGATTTTGTGTCTGTCGGTTTGTTCCGACAAATTTCGAAACAGCTGGACTGATTTTGACAAAAATTTCACTGGCATACAGCTGATGTTATAGTCTGATAGCACGTTCCGATAGGATAATTTCCGACATCCCTGCGGGTTTAACCGTGGGCTCAGCTTATTGATTAATATACTTTTACTGTGAGAAAAATAACTAAATATAACGAGTCGAGAAGAGACTGGAAAGGTATTAAAATTGTAGTAGGTAGCAGAGATAACGTGAAAAAAGTGTCTTACTTTTTCATGAACTTAAAACAGTGTGATTTTTCCTTTTCCTACGTGGCTTCGGCTGAGGACTATAGCTTGTAGGTACCCTATTATCGTAAACCCTAATGTCTTTCTTGCTATTTGTATCTCTATAGCCCACGTAGGGTTTTATGTTACACGCTGACTGAGGCTCGTAAAATAATGGTAAAAGTAGTGCTTGCTGCCTTTTTGATGTATCTTTGCTATACATAACGTGACTGTTATCTTCTTACCCTTGGGGTAACTGGGTGACACGTTTGGGGTTGGATATTAAGTCATGTAAATGGGGTAGCTTTGCTATGTGATTTTGTAAAAGTTGGTGGAAGTCTTTCTTTGCGGTTGGTTTTTATTACATCTTTGCTTTTTGGATTATCTGATCGGAAGCTGTGCGCTTTTATTTAAATCTCGAAATCTTCCCAAATAACTGATTGGTGGAAACAACAACTGTACCCCTTTCTCGTGCTCAAAAACTAGGTTCATTTACCTCCTGCCCTCCAGGATCGCACTACAGTATAATATTATGATTGTGGCAGGTACAACTTTCATCACTCGACCACTTGAATAAAAACAAAATATAGGATCAGTTCCTTTGTTTTCCTACACGTATATAAAGTCTATTGAGGAAAAAAGATTTTAAAGAAGTCAGAAAATTATATAGCTAAGTATTTAATACATCTATACTAATATTATAAGCTGAAGAGTTTGTTTGTTTGGTGGAACGCGCTAATCTCAGGAACTACTGGTCCGAATTGAAAAATTCTTTTTGTGTAAGGTAGCCTATTTATTGAGAAAAGCTATAGTCTATATATTATCACGCTACAATCAAAATGAGTGGTGCAGTATTGAAAAATGAACGAAAACTAGCAGGCAATTCTATGCGAGGGGAAGGGTCAGGTGAGCAAAAATTTGACGCGGACGAAGTCGCGGGCAGAAGCTAGTAACTCATATAATTGGATGGTTTTAAAAAGTCTTTTAGTTTACCATCTGTGAATGCTTCACTGAGGAGTTTGTTTCACCTTATCTATTAGCTGGTTAAAACACTACGAACTGGTGAAAGACTGTCTTATGTAATTTTGACGTTAAAAAAGTGCTTATTCTCAGAGTAATTTCAATAAAGGAGTTTTGATTTTGTTTCTTAACTGACAAAAGAAAATCTCTATTCGGGTCGTATTTTTTTCATGTATTACTACGCTTAAACTTTTACTGAGTAGTCCGATTTATAAATTCGTAATATTTTACTTATCGTTATAAATTCGAGCCTCAGGATAGAACGACTTGATATAATACTTAAGAGCGCATTAGGGTCCCGTTCTAGGATAAAGTTGATCTTGAGAGCTCTTAAGAGCCACTTACACTGCCCTCAGATCAGTTTTGGACTAAGTAGGTATACTACCTATTATATATTTTCTAGGTAAAATGAAATGGTTTTAGAATTTATTTGAATAGATTAGACTTGTAAAACCGGCTGATGTAATTTTGTGGTAGAAACATAAACTTTTGATAGAAACAAATATGCTTTTTATTGTGCATTTACTTAGTTTCCCAAAACTAAGAAGTCGTCATAAAATATATACTCACGCCTAGATACATGCATACATGCATAAATTCACGACTTTTTCCTATGGAAGTATAAAGAAACTACCAAGTTCAAGTTCGAATTTGTGAGTTCTACGTACCTGACCTTTCTGAAAAATATCACCAAAGAGAGGATCTCTGATTTTTAGAGCGTCCCCTGATATCTCAATCAAGATATAATTGTTTCAAAAATGTCTCTAACAATCAGCCATGTTAGATAAAATTTGCATTCAATGTTTTTTTTTTGCAAGAATTAGTATAATTTTTTACAGAAAGGAAACCTGATAATAAGCTCCAGATATTCAAAAGATGTGATTGATTTGAAATTACGTTTATTTGCTATCTATACGACATCAGATTGAGGACAAAGAATGAGCAGTCCCAAAGCTCAAAAGCATCTTGAGAGGAAAGAGCATTAAGATAAAAAATTTGGAAACATTATTGAGGAAGCAAAATACTCAAATACATCCATATTTTTTCCTCTTGTCCCCTTTACAAGACGCTGTCGCATTTTTCGCAATTTTCCTTAATTTTTAACATGACTCGTATTGTTTCGCTGTCTCCACAAAAGTGTTTCTTTTCCTTGTGTCAAAAGTAAAGACCCAATTTTCGGAGGAACCCTCATTTCTGTCATCTAAAAATTACTCCTCTGTAGAGGCGAATTACTTTGATTCCAATCGTGTTTGGAACGAGATTCGTGTTGGTCCGTAATCATTTGCCTTGTGATCTTCGATCATTGAAGTATTTTGATTTTGGGAAGTAGAATTATTGATGAGGCAATCGTTTTCTTCTTGGCATTTGATTAACATAGAAATATTGGTTGTTATTTATGTATTTTTGTGTAATGTTCCACTTGTTTTTGCTGACGAACCGATGACTGATAAATGCTGGAAGTTTCCTTACACTGTTAAATGTAGATATTGCACCAATTTAGAGTGCAAAGCATATGTAAGGATCGAAGCAGTTGGCGTTCTGTAGTTTCTGCCTCCCCATGGGAAAAAAGGCTTAAACTTATGTATGTATGATTTAGAACAACCAAGGTGCAACTATTTACTGTAACTCTGCAAATGGGTATGGTAGGTCATGTTTAAAAAACCGGCCAAGTGCGAGTCGGACTCGCGCACCGAGGGTTCCGTATAAACCTGTAGGTATATAAGTAAAAGTTCACCCATCACGACAATCGAGTCGTAGTTCTGTTCTGTTTCTTGGCTTGGTTTTATTTCTGTCTGTGTTTTGTTCTGTTTATTATATGATGTAATTAAAAATTTACAGTTTTCGCAATTTTTCCTTTATCTGTGCTATAAGACGTTGCTTCGTACCAAATTTCAATTTTCTAGATCGACTGGAAGTACCCTTTAGGTTTTGATTCCCTTGCGAGTTTCGAAAATTTGCGGCATAAACGGCTATATCTTTTGATCATGTTAGCTTAGAAGTTTGATTTTTTCACAGCTCCAAGGGACAGTAGACTTGAGTATTTGATATAAATTTCAGCTTGATATCTCCACGCGTTCCTGAGAAAAAGGGTCTTGACAGACGGACAGACGGACGGACGGACGGACGGACAACAAAGTGATCTTATAAGGGTTCCGCTTTTTCCTTTTGAGGTGCGGAACCCTAAAAAATGTATAATTGTTTATCCACATGACTATGTAGATTAACAAAATAAAATATCCTGTAGAGGTATAGTATCATACTTACAACCAGCGTGCGTGAATGACCAGATGTATGAACGTAATCGAACCACAAATAGTCCGTAAGAATCGCAGCAGGTGATTTTTTGTTCCTTAAACTTACCACATGGGAAGACAGCGTGAATTACGTTATGTATGTGTTTATTATATTTTGTTTTGGATAATATGAACCCTTTTAATAAGAGTTACTACGTAACTGAAGCCAATAATGCAATGGCATAAAGTATATTTCTGGTTGAAACGTACTAAAGATACAGGTTCACATAATTCCAAGCAAAATTTAACTCCACATTTTTCTAAATAGGTATGGTTGTACCACAATCTTTTTTTAAATAACATAACAGATATTCTTATTACATTCTCGCGGACTAATATAGAACAAAAACATTTACTATAAGGGTGGTATATTTTCAAATAAGGTCGGTTATTCACAAAATCCGTTCGCATGGAAAAATCCACATCGCCGGAATTTGGTAACAGGTGTGTGCCAGAACTTGAATGAGTTACAACCGTGAAATACGGGAGTGTAGTTTGAAGGATAAACGTTCCATATTTTCTGTGAAGAGGAAAGTAATACGTACGTTTACCGTGAACTAAGTTGAAAGTGAAAAATATATCGATGTAACAGCCGTTTATGTGTCTCAAGAGTAGATGTCAAGTCGGGACAAGTAGGATTCTTTTGTTTTGTCTATTGTTATAGGTTGAAAATGGCTCTCATTTTCTTTTCCATAGGTATCGAATTTTCATTTCTCTTTCAGGGATATCATCGGTTGGAAAATTATTGCGCCATTTAAATAGATTCACAATTTATTCTTCTTTTTCGCGTATCGATGGCAATAAGTTCAAACATCTTTGATCAAAAATTCAGACTGACGCAGACAAAAGATCATCAAATGCACAGGTGTTGGAGCATGTGGCACAGGATGGAAGGTGGCTCATTGTGTAGGGAGGTGCGGCATACGTAACTGAGAACACAATGCATAGTGAACTAAAGATTTTTATAAGTTATTTATCACAACAAGCTCCTCTTAAATAGTTTAGCAGGCATAGTAATTATCTTCATAGAGCACTAATAATAATCCAATATAAATGCCCCTTTGTCTGACTGCACGACACCAAAGACCTCCTAAGATATTATTATATCTATGTATCTTTATGGGAATCTTTGTGCATTGGATGCAGCCATACAGCGGTGGGGTAATTGCGTATAAAACAAACAGTACAAATGGTTTTCATTATGACAGTTCAACATCATCATCATCATCATCATTTCAGCCGAAAGACGTCCACTGCTGGACATAGGCCTCCCTCAATTTGGCGTGGTTTGGTTTGCTATAATCGCTACGCTTGGAAGGCGGGTTGTCGATCGCAGTATGGTTGTAAAATGCATAGAGAACGCTGCTACCCATTTTCTAGTTAATTCAATATCATTAATGCATTATTTACGGTGCGGAGCAGAAAAAATAAATTGACCTAAAGATTCTCATTGATAGTCTGATGCGCAATTAAATGCAGGTTGGATAGCTTCTAATACATACATTAGATGACCATTGACTCGTCTAAGACGTTCAATGGCTTGCTAGGTTCTGTTTCTATAAAATCGAAATTATGTCTTTTCTTCTTTGATGTATATTAGTAGAGTTCATAACTTTTTGACAAAAACGAGTACTGAAACTATCAGATCACGGTTTGGCTTAGTTAAGAACGCCAAAGCATTTGTCCGTATGTCATCAAGTTTAACCCATCTCACAGAGAATTTAGAGGCTCGTTATTTTCCAGTGGTCTCTCACTTGAGCAGGATTTATCGAGAGTTATATTCCTATATCTATCTCTCTTCCTCGTACAGATTAACAGTGTCCAAGAAAGGGATAGCAAGATTATTATAACTCGAATATTGCAGGTGCATTGAGAATTTAAACTTTTATTAGTTTGAGCTTGGGTGTTGTCATGATCTATATCTTTTGAAGTAGAAGGAGTATTTTTTGTAAGTAATGACGTCGATAGAAGAAAAAACTGGGAACTAGTATGTGATTTATCTTTACTGTGTTTTTTATTGCATTTCGATTTAAGTTTTAGCAAGGATCATAATCACATCATAATTGTATTTTGTATTTTTGTATAATGGGGTTTAGTCGATAATTTGTTTTTACCCAACTGCGGCGGGGCGAAATTGAATGGTTTTAACGATCTATAATGTCCTCATTCATCATTCTCCTGCTCTTATCATAATTTATTTGGTGTCGGCGCAACATTGTATTTTTAACCGACTTCAAAAAACAAAGGAGGTTATCAATTCGACTGTATTTTTCTAAATGTTTGTTAGCTCATAACTTTTGACTGGGTGAACAAAAATTTTTTTTCATTCAGTTATGCGTCCTTGAAGTAGAGGGGGAAAAGGCCGTGTCTTCGTTGCCATAAGTTCTACCCTGTGGCTTGTGGTCATCTGAAAAATAAAACAATGATGGATTCTTGATTAGTACGAATATCGCTATCGCAAGAACCTGCAAAACTGAAAAAAAAAAAACATAAAATGGCGGTTACTCAAAAATAAAGGTCGATTTTTTCACTAAATTTTTAACTTTGTCGAATTTTTTAAAATATTACAAAAAAAAAAATGTGTTCGTTCATGCGATAGAGAGATATTTAAAGAGAATTAATTTTTACAACTGTTATTTAAACAATACAGAAGTATCATGATCAATTGAAAAATTTAATGGGCAGTCATTTAATTTTTCGGCGGTTAGTAAATTAGTGAGTCAGTAAAACATAAGCAGTGAGTAATAAAAATATTGGTCTGTTATTTTATCATTCAATGTCAGTGCAAAAATTACTCAAGTAGTTTAATAAATTAATGAGCAGCAAAACGGTTGGAATGGGCAGTTCGAACCCCTAGAAGCAATAATACCTTGAAATACCCTACGGGGCGGATCCGATATGGTTTGGGGAGGTTAGGTTAGGTTAGGTTAAAACTGTAACCTCCTACGCACGAGCCGAGCGAGCGAAGCGAGCGGTGCCGCGGCAGCGGCCGGCGAGTGCCAGAACCGATTTTATCTCATAAAACAACGTTTGGAATATGAGTCATTCATTCAGTCGTTCATTCATCAGGAGGAACAGCGCGAATATCGCGCTGTTCCTCCTATTTTACCACCTCATCGTTTATAGAACTGCTTAAAATAAAATTTATTACTAACCAATTACGATTTGTAAACTGTACGCGCCTAACCGCCCAGTTCAACTATTCCACGGCTCAGTATTTACTGAACTGCCCGTTTAAATTTTTTATGACTCATTTTTATTTAGTTTACTGCTCAGTTTTTACTGCTAAACTGAAAATAAAAAAACGCATATTTGCAAACGCAAACATGCGTTTTTTATTTTTTTACCTACCATAACCCAAATATTGAACTCCCGCTTTAATTCTTGAATATTCATGCCTTTCAAGTAAATCGGCTGATTAGAACTTGAGATATTGTGGCAACTGCAGCGAAAAAAGTAGTTTCGAGAAAAACGCGTTAAAAGTTTTTACGTTAACTTTCAGGCAGCGTAGCTGATAGAATAGTACGTATAACTTACAATCTCTTAATCAGCCATCCCAACTTCCTACATTGGGCCTTCCTCTACTTCAAATGAAAAAAAAACAAAAATTCGATTTTTTCCCATTTCTAGACTAGAATACCCCTTTAAGTATTTTCGCGTCAAATGAACGAATAACACGATTAGATTAGTGCGGGGTACATACCATAACTAAAAAGTAGAAAATTAATACTTTATACAAAAAAATAACAACTGACTTCCTTAAAAAAACACTACAAGGTGAAAAATAACTTTAATTTCGGAAGTCAGTGGCAAAAAACCTTAAATACAGATCCTAAGACACCGACTTCTGAAATTAAAGTTATTTTTGACTTTGTAGTGTTTTTTTTAAGGAAGTCAGTTGTTATTTTTTGTAAAAAGTTTTTGTTCCACACTTCTCTAGAAGTCATCATCCAGGTAGTCACCCCCTTTCTATCCATATCATCATCCACACAGTCATTCCATCGTTTCTTTGGTCATATAAGAAGCGTAATAATGAATAGAATTAACCAATGAGATGTTCTGTTATAAGGAAATATGCAGGAAACAAGTAGGTAGTATGTATAAACTCGCTTTAGCTCGGAATCAACGAACAGATGCTAGTTTAAATTTTATGTGAATCTTCTCAGAAACTATTTTAACGTTAAATCCAAGATTACAATCATAATTCTAATCTAAATTAAGTTTCAGTTTGTTCAGCATAATGAAAGCTGTGTTATCTCGTCGACTCTCGCAAGAAATCTTTGAAGAAAATTGCGTTTTAAAACACAGTGGTTATTCTATAAATATGGAGTAGTTATTGAAAAAATATATAAATTGTAAAATCGCCAATCCGCCTTCAGTAAGTATGGTGATAAGTGCTCATGTCTTTTTAACGTGAAAACTTCTTTAGCACCGTTGTGACTTGAAAGTCTATGAAACAAAAAGCGACAATAAAAAGAGACAGGCACATTAATTCATAAGATTTAACGTGGAAGAAAATGAGATAGGAAGCATTATACAGTGTTTCTTATGTTCGTCGTTCTTCTATATTTTGATGATATTTACGAATCGATAAGCACAATAAAAAGGTATGTTTCCTAATATATATTTTTTTACCGCTGTTTAGTGAATGTAAAATAATTATATTATCAAACTTTGTATCACTATGATCATTACTAAAACCTGTAATTATCCTCTTCGTGAAATTTTAAATTTGTTCCATTATCTTGAAGCTAAAATTTTTGAAGGTTTCACTTCTACCACGTGTGAATTGCACACATGTTTTTTTTTGGTTTTAAAAATATTAAAGTCAAAGTCAAAGCATTTATTTCAATTAGGCCTAAAAAAGGCACTTTTGAACGTCAACTGTTACATGAAAAAAGAATTGATTCTAGTTGCCCCTTCCAAAAAGTGGATTCGTATGGAGAAGAATGGGCAAGAAACTCCGCCATTACTCTTTTAAAATAGTTTTCAGTATTTGTATACAATATTTATACAATTATATGTGAACACGATGCACCTACAATAAAAATTACCATACCACAACAGGTAAAAGAACTGAAAATGAAGCAATGAGACATAAATTATTTATTAATCATCAATTATTTATTTTCTATTTTTTAGTTCAGCCAGCTACAAGTGTTTTTGAGTTTTTTTGTTTGAGAAGAGGCTTTTGCCCCCCAGTGGGCAAAAGGACAGTAATTATTGTATATGTTGGTAAAATAATAAATATAATCATCATTTGCCTAGCTTTTTAACAACTTTGTTGGTTTCGGCTTCAGTCTAACCGGATGCAGCTGAATACCAGTAATTTACATAGAGCGACTATCTATCTGACCTCCACAACCCAGTTACTGGGTTACGCGATACCCCTTGGTAAGACTGTTTGTCAGACTTTCGGGCTTCTGTTGACCTGAAACGTCTGTTGAAGTTCCACAAATGACAACCAGGGCCAATGGTTTAACTTGCTCTCCGAGGCACGGTGCGGTCTTGGTATGTAAAGATGGTCACCTATTCACGGAACGACCGCGGGAAGTGTAGCTTTACCTAATCGATCGAACTGTGCGGTTTTTATTACTTAGCCTCAAGCCAATAAACGCTGACCCGACAAACGTTGTTCTATCCAAAATTGCGAGTTATGGTCTTGAGACTTTAGGAAAAAAAAAGACGTCCGGCTCTTACTGAATTTAAAAAATGTTCTAGAAAAAATATCTATATTCTTAATCCATTGCTTCATTTATGTTCAAAAATTTGTCTGCTCAACAACGTATATAACGCAAGTGCTAGTGTGTTATGCTAATATCCTTTAAGAAGCTAGAAAAAGTAACATCAGTGTTTTAGAAGATGGAAAATTCAAAAAAAATATTGGATGACGTAAACAAGCAGTTTAAGCATTACGTTGTATCCGTCATCCAATATTTTTATGACTTCCCAATTCAATTCGTTTTCTTCCTAAAAAAAGATAAAAAAGGAAGGAAATAAAAGTACTATAAGTGCGATTGAATTGAATTGATTGCCCCTTGTGGAAAAGGAGTTTTTCTCTTTAAACATTTCGTCAATACTTAAATTGAAACAAAACACAGCAAAACTAAAATCTAAGCAACATTTCATGTCCGCACAGTTTCTTTTTCACTTATAAAACGGCAAGAGCCCTGAATATATTTTTATAACTATGAGAAGCATAAAAATTTATGTTTCGCAGCAAAATGGACACTTGGACGCATCGTTGTAGCGACTAGCGCGGCACAAAATTGCCCCGGGCTATGGGATCTTATCTCTTAATCTTTTCTTATTTTAGAGCTTTAGATATCCATGTTGATGTTGAAATAGAGGGACATTAATAGACTGTTTTGGGTTCTTGGGACAGGAAAAGTTAGCTTTTAAGGAAGAAAAAGGAACGTTCTATTTTGTTGGAAATAGTTTTTGATGGTGGTGCATTGGATTTGTGTTTTAATCAAAATAAAATGTCCTATTGAATACCGATATAATTGTCACTTTTTGAAATATTTCGGAGCACTTTCAGACAAGGAAGAGCTGTAGCTACGTAACAGGAGCCACAGTATGAATAGATCTAGGTAAGCTACTCAGCCAGTCGATGGGCGACCATATTTACATACCAAACACCCGTCCGTGCTTCGGTAAGCACGCTATAGTCTGTGCCAGATGTGAAAGAAATAAAAGTCGTTGACACCTGCCTACCAATGTATTCAAATTACCGTTTTGACCGTGCTAGCGACACTTTCTTTACATTTTTTTCGTCATCATCATCATTCCAGCCAAAAGACGTCCACTGCTGGACATAGGCCTCCCAAGTTGGGGGGCTTGCCATAATCGCCACGCTTGGCAGGCGGGTTGGCGATTGCAGTATGATGGTAAAATGCATAGAGAGCGCTGCTGTCCCTTAGTCGCCTCTTACGACACACGTGGGAAGAAATGGGGTAGTGCTATTCTTTACGTCCGGCACTACACGATACGATTTTTTTCGTATCGTTTTGAAATATTTGAATACATTGGACGGCGGGTGTCAACGACTTTTATTTTTATCACATTTGGCACATACTATAATCTGCTTCTCCCGATTGTATTCAAAATATCTGACAGTCATAACGAGTAGTCAAAAGCACGAGTTCTACATAAAGGTAATACCACAGTAACTGGGTTGTGATACAAAGATAAGCAGTTACTTCATGTATAATACTGGTATTCAGCTGCTTCCGCTGACCCTAACATAGTTGGGGAAAGATTAGGCAGATTTATTTGAGACATAGTATACTGAGCTAAAATTATTCACATCTTGAATTCGTAACACATAATTTTTCTCGCAAGATTATTACGGTTCGGTCACATCCTTTGTAGGTAGGTACTTCTGACTTTGCTTAATTCTCAAAAACACAGTGATCTATGTTCTGGTAACGTTATTTTTGTTTAGTGCCACTAACTAGTGTGTCAATATCAGAGTAATATTTATTTCGTTACAATAAGGTTGCTGTTGGGTTGCTGATGTTACGGGTAATATAACTGTGAATGGACAGAATAGATCAGGTGGTATGTTGTACGTGTTTACCCACCGAAATCCATTGAGCCGTTTTGTTGAGAACAGGTAACAGAGAAACAGAGAGAACGCATGCATGATATTAGTTTTTATATGAAAAGCACATGGCTTTTATCGGAAACATTTTAGCCAGTAAATAAAGCATCAACTCAATAACAATGGAATTGAACTAACAGCCATTGGTGGTCAAGATAATTCAATTTGTAACCACTACGTTGACTGTTAGCACTCTTTTAGTATTTTTTCAATTTATTCAGTATCGGTGTGCACAAAGTTTTATCGATTTTAAATTTTATAGTTCCCAGTGTGTGAAATAATAGTTGGAAAAATCGGCCAAGTGCGCTAAAGTTCCCATACCAACAGAACTATTTAGTTTTCCTTTTTTATTGCCATCAAAGAGTGCACAAACTTTTGTATTCTTTCACTCAGGACACTATAAATACCTTGTTTCATGTGAACCATTAGTTTTTAGTTTTTATTCGATTTTATTTTTAATTATGTCTCCTTTCATATTTTCTATTATACTTAACTTTAACAAATTTTTTTTCGTGTGAACCGTTAGTTTTAATTTTTAAATATGTCTTTTTAATATTTTCTATTATTTTTAACTTTATTCTAATCCTCTTGGTTCGTTTAATTAAGTTCTCACATGACCACCTGTAAACCTTGTACTATATTATTGTTTTGCTGTGGTGACCTGTAACACAGGTTTTTTTTTAAAAACCTACTTCAGGCACCAGTCTCTTACAATGTTGGAATATAATATTGTCATAAACGTTGTTAATTTTTAAGAAAACCAATATTGTGAAGAGAGAATAAATAAATTAATTTATTCTGTAAAAATGTCAACTGTGGGCCTAGCACAAACGCGTCGAGGTACTTCAAATAATTACCATTTTGGTGTCCTAAATTACTTTAGATATGTGAAAACTTTGGTTGTTAAAAGAGGGTAAAATGACGACTTGAGTCGTCACCTCAGCGATGATTTATTTCTGTAACTCGTCAATCATATGTTAAAACTAGATGAGGTCGGCGTTTCCTATCTGACTACTCTGAGTAGAAACGCCGAAAGAAGGGGTCAGTCTCCTTTAAACTCTAGGTCATAATAATGACAAAAAATAGTGAAAATATAAATGGAAATTAGAGGAATATGGATTTAGAATCAGGTTAGAATGCTGAACGTTCTGTAAAACACGGAAACTTTCTTCCCTTCCTGGTATTATGTAGTGATAATATCTACACTATACTTGCCAGCCTGAGGGTCCAACCCAAACCAGATGCGTTCCACAAGGGACTGCCTAATAAATGATGTGTTACAAACTTTGTAGTTCGGAACATGTGGCCAACATAGTTATCTGAGTAACGCAACTTTGTGGAGGATTTTAGAGTAATTAAATATTATGTAGGTTAGTTGCGGCGTAACGATATTGTAGTTAGAGATGGGATTAAAAATTTATCGTGTTAAGTTTAGTTTGGAAAGCGTGGGTGGCCCTTTGGTGGTAGTAACCAGGATTTAGGCAGAGGGTACCGTGTGGTGCCGGACGTAAAGAATAACACCACCCTATTTCTTCCCGTGGGTGTCGTAAAAGGCGACTAAGGGGCTTACTAGAGAATGGGCAGCAGCGTTCTCTATGCATTTTACCACCATACTGCGATCGCCAAACCGCCTGCCAAGCGTGGCAATTATGGCAAAGCCCCCCAAATTGGGGGAGGCCTAAGTCCAGCAGTGGATGCCTCGCGGCTGAAATGATGATGATGATGAGGCAGAGGAGTACCGGTAGTATACTCACACTGAGTCAGTTATATTCAAGTCCCATAATAAGGGTAAATCATCAATCGGACACTCATCCAAATTCACTTATCGCATTAAAGGGGTCAGGGGGGGAGGGATTAGGGGGGTCGGGCCAGGGTCGTGGATTTTTTCGAAAGAGTTACCGTGGCCATGGCACAGGCAACTGAAGGAACGTGGATGGGTTTTAGTCAGTACAAGTCTGAAATGCCCTCCCGGTCTGCCCAGAGTGGGCGACGTCATTTGATAATTTCGCACCCAAAAAAAAAGTACAACCCATATTAAGCCACTTTTATGTTTAAGTCCCATAATAGGGACGAGCTACCAACCGGACACTTGCACAGACTGCGAACGAAAACCCAATAATAGTATGCCTGACCTGAGACTTGAACCCAAGGTCTCGTGCTCAGTTGTAACACTTGCAACCACTAGATCAACAAACAGATAATAATGGAATTGCGTACGGTTTACTTGTTTAACAGCAAAGATTGCCGATTTCGATCACTATACTTTGTGCGAGCAAAGTAATAACAGCTCCATCTTACATATCTTATGTCGTGAGTTCGAACCCTTTTGGTATTTTATTGTGTAGATACCTTATTTATTTCATCATCACTGCTCTCAAAACGGTGAAGGAAAACATCGTGAGGAAACCGGCGCTTAGTCTTGCCGATTATTTGCTAATTATTATTTTGAACCTTTTGATAGCTTTGTTTCCTATACACTGAAGATAGATTCAATATATATTTCAGTAGGAAGGTATCAAAACAAAATCCTCGTGAACGGATAAAATCAAAAGAGATTCGGCCCCCATAACTTAGAACAGACAGCAGAAAGAATTACGTTTCGGAAGCTGACCACAACAATGTGTAAGCCGCGACAGCGCCCTTTGTATGGGAGGAAATGCCACAAATAATGGCTTTGCATAGGGCTGTCCAACATTCGGAGATCAGTGGTACGATTTGTTAAATAAGAAAATGATGTTTGGTGAAAGCTGACGAAAAATACGCTTCCAAAATTTCAAATTGACAGACTATGCATACTACTTTCAAATAATGGCAGTTGTGATTTGAATATGCAGATAATTGAGTTAATATTCGATTTGATAAACAATTACACTGACTTTACACCAAGCACATTATAACATCTACCGTTTACCATAATATACAGGCTGGCAAGGGACATCGACGGGCAAACAGAAACTATGAAATCAGTACGTACATAATTCTGAACACCCCTGTGAAAATTCAAAATGGTTGAGAGAATATTTTTGTCAGTTATTAAAGAAACATAGCTCTGCCAGAAACTAAGCCAACAAGGCAGTCAGACCTCATGTTCTAGGTATTTAATAGATCAAATTGAGCCCTACTACTAAATTTTACAGAAACTATGACCGATTGCTAAACAACACGTCCCTCTCACCGTCGATATAGTCATCATATGGAACGAATGTACAAATGATGTACAAATTCGTGTCATCCACTAAAACTACTCACTCGCAAAGTGTAAAGACAGGTCTGTTTTTCGAGGCTAAATTAGTAAAAAGAGCCTATTCTGTAATTTAGTGTGCTTACAGATTTAACTTCATGTTTTGCAACCACTAAATTCCAACTTTTGTCGGTCCGGACCGAACGCATTGTAAAAAAAACTTCCTTTGCCATTCATTTTCTATGAAGCAACGCACACACTACATGCAACCGCATCAAACTCTTTTGTATGAAACTACGTTGCGCTGCGGTCCGTTACGGCTATGTGCACTTTGCTTAAGGCTCTAGGATTCATAATATATTGTGCATCACTTTTAACTTGCTTTCACTCCGACGTTAAAATATTTTAAAATTCCGCCGTAGGGTACTCTCGTCCCTGCCAGGGTTCCCGATATTTGTTCCAAAGAGTTACCGTGGCCCTGGCGTAGGCAGCTGAAGGAACACGGGTAGGTTTTAGTTAGTAATAGTCTGATACGCCCTCCCACTCCGCCCAGAGCGAGAGACGTCATTTGATGATTTTCCACCCACAAAAAAAGGGAAACATCGCCAACCGCATCATCTATACTAATATTATAAAGCTGAAGAGTTTGTTTGTTTGTATGTTTGTTTGATTGAACGCGCTAATCTCAAGAACTACTGGTCCAAATTGAAAAATTCTTTTTGTGATGGGTAGCCTATTCATCAAGAAAGGTTATAAATTATATAACATTACGCTACAACTAAGAGGAGTGGAGCAATAATGAAAAATGTTGCAAAAACGGGAAAAATCGCACGGGTAAGTGATTCGACGCGACGGGAAAAGTCGGGAGAGCAAGAAATTTAACGCGGACGAAGTCGTGGGCAGAAGCTATAGCTTATAAAATCTGAATCAATTTGAAGCATATTGCTTTTATGTTCTAAGCGGTACGAGAAAAAATCGCCCGTTTGAACTTGGGGATTAGATTATGTTTCAAAAGTTTGCCACCCCTGACCCTAACTCGACAATGCTACGCGCTCACAGAATGGCTAGAAATTCATTAAGTTAAAATCTAAAGCTCTTGTTTTAGTTCTTAAATGAGAGAGCTGTATCCATTGTTGTCTGTAACTAAAAACAAAATCTGTTACTTAGCATCGTACAAGATAACACAAGATACATAACAGCGCAATTAAATTGAAATAATGTTCTAAATAATAAGTCAGTAAAGTTAGTATCGGGACAGATGGGTCAGTTAGAAACGCTAAATACAGCTTAAAAAAACCAAAAATCTGCTCATTGAATAGTCACTGTCTGATTAACCCAGTCATTCCTACAGACACTAACGAAAAAGTAATTTTCTGAGAGACATTATAATTGTGGCAGTCAATGCATTTCCCAAATAACTAAGTACAAAGTGTGGATTCCAAAATTAATTATATTATGTAAAAATAAATTTCAATTCCTAGGTTCGGCAAACTGTTACTTGCTTGAGTTGGAGTCTGGTCTTGTGGCCGGTTGATGGCAATTCGGTTGCCCCCTATTTCATGGGACAACAAACATAACTGGCGAAATGTGAAACAAAGAAAGAAAATAAATTTATTTAGCACAGTTTAAAAGGCACAAAATAGGTACACAGCAAAAGTAAAACAAATATGAAATAAAAAGTATAAAGTGTGATGTCAGAAACTAGCATTATATCTTACGGCTGCGACTAAAAAGGCTAGTTCAGCAAAAAAGCAGCTTGCATCAGCATGTGGATGTGCTATAGGTGTACGTCTCCTAAACCCTTCGGGAAAATAAGTCGTGATGTTGTTCTAAGTTATCTATACTTTAATAATATTATAAAGCTGAAGAGTTTGTTTGTTTGTTTGGTTGAACGCGGTAATATCAGGAACTACTGGTCCAAATTGAAAAAATATATTTTGTGTTGGGTAGCCTATTCATTGAGGAAAACTATAGGCTATATATCATCACGCTACAATAAAAAAAGCAGAGCAGCAACGAAAAATAGACAAAAACTGGCAGGCAATTCTATGCGACGGGAAGGGTCAGGGGAGCAAAAATTTGACGCGGACGAAGTCGCGGGCAAAAGCATCAATAAATTGGTTGTTACGTGTCTGAAAGAACCCTTAGTAATCTCATCTCACTCACCCCCGCAACAGAAGCTGGAAATCAAAATATGACACGGACCAACTGCCATTTAACATCCCAATTTCTGGGCAAGATCTATGTGGTTAGTTTAATAGTCAGTCTATAGCGGCCTCTCCACCCCACTTACGAACTACGCAGCAAACTGACGTCACGCAAATTCTTGCATCAGGCAAGCAGAGTTTAACGCAAAACTAGCTGATAAACAACGTCCCGACATCAATGGTGAGGCAGTTGCCCACCATAAATAACACCCGTCGTGTCGGAGAATCCTCCCTTTTCGATGGTGGATGAGGGAACTTTACACCCTATTCCCTGTGCCCCTATAAGTATTTAAGTATTGACTAAGTTGATTGATCCAGTCCTTCCTCTCGATAACAATAGAAGTGGTTGAAGTATGCCCGAACAAATATGGGCCTTTTTCCTGACACGCGGGCTTGCGCCCGTGTGAGTGCCTCACCCGCGTGTGATGCACTCCTAAGCTCCCCGCGTCTCACGTGCATGAGGTACATATGACCCGAAAAGTATGTACGAAACTATAAGATGCGGACGACGACGTATACACCGTGACATTTTAATCGTCTTACAACGGCAGCCCACTTCATGTATCCAATGACTACTACACATCCATAAGAAAAAATTAACATTTAAATAAAAACTTTTTTACAAAAAAAAAACAACCGACTTCCTTAAAAACACTACAAATTGAAAAATAACTTTAATTTCGGAAGTCGGTGTCTTAGGATCTGTATTTATGGTTTTTTTGCCACCGACTTCCGAAATTAAAGTTATTTTTCAATTTGTAGTGTTTTTAAGGAAGTCGGTTGTTTTTTTTTTTGTAAAAAAGTTTTTATTTTTAAATTTTTAGTTGTGGTATCCACCCCGCACTAATTCCAAACAAACAATGCATATTTATGCGATAGCAGAAATCGCGGTTGATTTGCTGTCATTTTTTAAAGAGTTCCGGTGTCTATCTCTGGAACTCATCATCAGATCTATATGAAATTTATATGGGACCATTTCGGAATAAACTCCTTTCAAACAAAAAAAGAATTTTGCAAATCCGTCTATATATGACGGAGTTATGGCCGAACATACATAAAAAAAAAGCCTTCTAACCTTTCACTGTAAGTTCCTATATGTACTGTTCACCGATGAGGAGTTCCATGCGGTATCTTCGAAGACTATAATTAGTTCACCACGGATGGATAGATAGAACCAGCAATTATTTTTGATCTTTAGTACAATATCCAAATCACATTACGTGTACTGTTTGTTTTTGAGGAGTTCCTTCGTTTATCTCCCAAAGTATACATCAAATCTTCACAAAATTAATATGGGACCACCTCAGGAGTATACCCTTACGAATAAAAAAAGAATTTTCAAAATCGGTTGACAATTGGCGGAGAAATCGGTGAACATACATAAAAAAAAATACATACAGTCGAACTTATAACCTCCTCCTTTTTTTGAAGTCGGTTAATAACTAAAAAATATAAATATTGTTCATTATGATGACGAATGACGTAGTTTTTTTGATATTTTGTCTCATGGAAAATGGAGATGGAATGATCTAGTCGACTCGTGCGTTGGGTAGGTATGTATGTTCTCTACCATATGATATGTAAACATTATTAACAGGATGTTTCAAAATTCTGATGTATTATTTATTTTTCTTAGTACGTATTTTCTTAATTGGTAGCAATTTTTTAATCACGCCTTGAGGTATAGTATGACGGATATATTGAGTGAACAAAGTTTGTAAGACAACTAAAATGTCAAGGTGTATACAGGCCAGCCAAGCATGCGACCCCAGATTCGTGTGAAAACTCGTTTATGTATTCCATGTGTCCGAATACATAGACGCTGTCAAAGACCCCACCTCGAAAATAGATGATAGTTGGATTGTTTCCCCCGCACGCGGGGAGTGGCGGACCTATCTTCATTGGTCGGCCGACACGTCAGCGCCACAAACTTTAATGACTTATTTTACCAGTGGCCAAAAGTGGAACGAAGGAATTATCACTGACCGAAATTTAAAAACGTTACTTAGCATGGCCTTTCGCTAAGAATGATTCTTGTCACCGTCACACAACTGTTTAAATAACAATGCAAGATAAAGACGGCAACATATTAAAAAAAAATGAGCATGCCAAGTGACGTTAATTTGTCTCGGTCTTTGAAATTTTTGCGCATAGTAAACTATGGAGTAGACAACTAATACAAAATATTTAAAAACCTGAAACTTAAATTTTGATTAATGATATGCATGGGTAAAATTAATTGAAATCGAATAATGGTTTTTTATAGAATTAGAGGTCCTGATTAACAGAAAAATAAACAAAAAATTCCATCACGTAAGGTTTTGTAGAAATCTTCATAAATGCTACCATAGTACAGATATGATAGGATAACAATTATTATTTTCGGAAGGGCTTGTGGCTAATTTAAAACAGCTGCACGAGTCGGTCATTCAGGTTAAGCTACGCTTGCCGCGGTTGGTCCGTGGATGGGTGACTATGTTTACAAACCACGTTAAGCCGTTGGTCCGCCTACCAGGGTCGCGAGATTAGTTCGAAAGAGGTACCGTGGCCCTGGCATATGGGCAACTGAAGGAACACGGGTGGGTTTTAGTCAGTAAAAGTCTGACACGCCCTTCCGCTGCATCCACAGCGGGAGACGTCATTTGATGATCTACCATCCAAAAAAAAAGCAGTTCGGCCCGACTGTCTTTCGTAGATCTTAGACAGTCGTTACGGGTCGTCAAAAGTCTGACAACCAGTCTTACCAAGGGGTATCGTATTACCCAGTAACAAGGTTGTGGAAGTCAGATAGGCAGTCGCTCCATGTAAAATACCGGTACTCAACTACATCCAGTTAGACTGGAAGCCGACCCCAAAATAGTTGGGAAAAGGCTAGGCAGATGATGAACAATTATAATTTTCGACTGTTATTTTACTTGTTGGTAGTTTAAAAAAATATTTAGTAAATGTGATTGACCGTCGACTGATTGATTTCTCTATCGACAAAACCGAGCCACAGCTATTTACAGAACCAGAATTAAACAAATAAGTGCGTAAATTAGATCTTTCTAAAATTGCCGCAGAACTTTTAGGATCTCGACTCAAAGAAGAAAAATTGGCTACGGGCACTACTTTTCTATATTATATAGAGAAATAGATGGAAAGAAAAAGCTTTTGTCCCAATTTTTGCTCAAGACGGTGATTCAGTTTTACTGTAAAGATATAAACGGGCTAATGAAAATATTTAATGTCAAATATGACAAAGAAGCTTCAGTGACAAGCAAATAAGGTATTACAAGGATTTATAACAGTTTATTTTGTGAGTCAGGTTAATGCTAAACGTCATGAAAATCGAAACGTGTAAGTAGTAGTTTTGTTTCAAAAAGGTAAATTTTGCATACCTTTGTTATTTACGACATGAAATTAAAAATATCGAACTAATCTTCTAGAGGTATATAAATAAAATGGATGTTGGTATATAAGAGATTATAAACTCCAACTTCGTTTCACCGATCACCATACATTTGCGTGGTAAAATAATTACCCTCCTTTGAGCCGCAGTCAGTTATAAAACCTCACCTTTTTCACACTTGTAATGCTACTCTATTCCTTCGTTGTGCTCTTGTATTTATAGTGTCAGTACTTGACATATAGATATATTGTTGACGTACTTCAAACCTAAAAACTAATCATATATTTTAATTTATTTCTAAATGAACGATTATTATAAGTTTTTGGGACAAAACAGACGTTCTTCTCTAAAAAAATAGGGTGTTAACTCAATATTACTTTACAAAGTGAGAATAGATTGTTGCTGTAATGCTTTAGTGAAGGTGGTGAATTCCTCTTGTTATCATCATCTTATTGGTATTGAATTCCTGCAAAATGAATTAATTAATTGCCCTGTGCAGGTACTCCTAACCTTGAAGGTACTGTTCAATTTTAGTTTTTGGTTCTTCCCATTTTCATACATAATCAAGGCGTCACTAAATAGTAATAGAAAAAGAATGTTATATTATTCACAGTCACAAAAATAGACACATACGAGTATACAGTGTAAATATAAAGTTTTTGGAAAGCCAACATTTATTATATTAAATATTTACAGCAAAATACTTCACTACTACCTTTTTCTGAGGACATTAATATTTAAAAAACGTAATTTTGATCGCACCGATTTGTAAAAAAGTGACATAGATCCGTCGTCGATGAGCCCTACTGGGCGACTGATTTATGAACGAACGAGAGTGATGAGACTACTTATTATAGGCAAAAAAAGAGATGGCGATAATGTGTATGAGCCTGGAATAAAATAACGTATGTGCCAAAATGAATCGCCGTCTTTTATGAATGAAAAGTGTTATTAAAACGAAAACTGTTTTACAAAAACTTAGATAAGATTATTATCAATGTTTTAAAGTAAACTATGTTTAATAAATCTAACGCATTGCGCCTTGAGGCTAAAAAAATCATAAACATGGATAGAACTTTGCGATTTTTTTGTATCGAGAAAATTTTATCGTATCGTGTATTCCTTTTACAGGATACTAGATCATATAGTCAAAAATCATACACTTTAATATTAAGTTCGGCTATCGTACGGTAAGAAAGGTACACTTAAAAGAAAAAGCACGGTTTTCTCAATATGTCACCTTATATGAGAAACTGGACTGGAAAGTAGATTATAAGACTTTAATTTCAGTACTAAGATTATGTAAGTAGGTCTTAGAACATAAAATATCTGGGGACAAAAGAATCCAATTTATTTCGTGTAAAAGTTGAGGGAAATTACCTCGCGAACTTCGTTTTGGACTTTGAATAATTAGACGATAAAAAAATGTACGATTTCTTTTAACGAGCGAAAGTTTTGTTTTGTACTACTACGTTGTATGTGGATTTCTAGGAATTATATTCTTTATGAGGATTTCAAAGAAATAGAGAGAAACTGCACCTATAACAGCATTTTTATTTTGAGCTTTCATGATTTACTAATTCCCTATTTTGTTGATCAACAAATCTTGATTTCCTACTTCGTTAACATTAACTTGAAGAAATTTCAAAGTAGGAATACGGCAAAAAAATCACTATTTACTAAAGTATCAGAATCAGTACTTTATTTGCTATGAATGTAGGTACAGGTATAAAATGTTTTGCATACATTAAAAAGCAATAAGTTAAAATATTCATACAAACAAAATAACGTCAACAAAACATAAATTAAAATGGAGTCAATTAGTATACGTTGTTACTTTTATCCATTTTGTGCTCCTAGAAAATCAAGTGCTAATTAGCGTAAAGCGTTTATAGACCATGAGTAACGAGTCAACAGAGTATTCAGAATTTGCAAGAGAATTAGAAGTCTCGCCGTGTAGAAGTCTGAATACTTCATCCCTTAAGAACCGCATCCACAGCTTTTCAATTCCGGGACTTTGTCCATTAGGTATGTACCGGTTCTGGCCCGTTTGGTTAGTTTAGTTTGGAAGTTGGCGGTGTGATACTCCCGTGCTACGGAAAGCCGTTGGGCCTGCTCCTGATCTCTCTCAGGTCGTATCGGATTGCTGTTCCATCGGACTATGAGAGTGAGAGAAGAGCGAGTGCCCCAGTAATAAATGGGTAGATACGCGAACTATGTCAGTGCTTAACGTCGGGCAATCACTAAACCCAGCCAAAGAACTAAGTTGGATCTCTGTAGTATTATCTACTCCTTTACTTACAACCAGGTACATTAAACTATTAGTTGAACTTTAAATTCTACCTATCTATAAGTTAAGGTTACTTTAACAAGGAAAGGTTTGAACTTTTTTCCGTAATATCCTTCGGGTATCACTTGGTTAGAGTTTCCACTTAAAAAAGTTCTTTCACCGTTGAAAATAAAGTTGAATCTTAATAAACGGGGATGTTTCTGTGTTAAATACGTTTTTGGTCGAAATTTTACGAAAAAAAATACCGACCATGTGCGGGTTAGACTCGCGCACTGAGGGTTCCGTACAAACCTGTAGGTATATAAGTAAAAGTTCACCCATCACGACAATCAAGTCATATTTTTATTGCAAAATGAAATCCATAAGATTACAATAAATATGGAAAGCAGGAGGAGCAAAAATTAAAGAATATTTGAGTTGATTGAATGAAAGGTAAATTGCGGTTTACGATTTATGAGGTATCAAAAAAAAAAAAACTATTTACTAGATATCGATCAAACCAATTTTCGGTGAAAGTTTACATAGTAATGTACATCATATATTTTTTTTTAGTTTTATAATTCTCTTATTTTAGAAGTGACGGGTGGGAGGGGACACATTTTACCACTTTAATAAATAAATAAATAAATATCTTAGGACAACCAACACACCGTTATCTGATCCCAACTTAGGCAGAGCCTGTACTATGGAAACCAGACAACTTATAAACATACTTATATATTTCTAAATACATACATATTATAGATAAATTACACCCAGACACAGAACAAATGATCGTGCTCATAACACAAAGATTTGTCCTGGGTGGGAATCGAACCCACGACCTCAGTCTTAGCAGTCAGGGTCACTAACCACTAGACTAACAGGCCAATCAAACTTTGGAAGTGTCTCTCGCGCAAACTATTCAGTTTAGAAAAAAAATGATATTAGAAACCTCAATATAATTTTTGAAGACCTATCCATAGATATCCCACACGTGTGGGTTTGATGAAAAAAAAATTTTGAGTTTCAGTTCTAGGTATGAGGAACCCTCAAAATTTATTGTTTTTTTTTTCTATTTTTGTGTGAAAATCTTAATGCGGTACACAGAATGCATCTACTTACCAAACAACAGCATAGTTCTTATAGTTTCGGAAAAAAGTGGCTGTGACATACGGACGGACAGACAGACAGACATGACGAGTCCATAAGGGTTCCGTTTTTTGCCATTTGGGTACGGAACCCTAAAAAAGGACAAGCAAATAATAACCGTATACTTTTTAAATAAAAATATCACCCGGAGTATAGAGTTTAATAAAGAGCCAAAAGAATAATATTTTCCAAGTCTAATATTAAACTTATTTGAAGTGGAACACGGTCATTATTATTACTTTATTAACGCCTGTCAAAAATTATATAGCAACCTTTTGCACCCAAGTGTCTTTCTGCGACCAGTTAATATGAAATTATTTTCTAAAATTACTTCATAAAAGATAAGCAAGACACGGTTACAAAGTAAGTAAAACAAAACCAATAATATTATATAGGCGCCATGCTTTTAGCATCGCACTTAATATAAAAGACGCTTGTTTCGTACTAAGACTGTGGTCTCAGTAGAAGCGGGCAACTATTTACCACTACTTTTTGCCAAAAAAAAAATATTGTGTGTAATTATGTCTTATTAATCACCAACTTTAAAAGGAGGTGGTTCTCAATTCGTCTGTTTTTTATTTGTATGTATGGACTGTGATATCTCCAGCAAGTGTGGATAGATTTCGAAAATTCGTTTTTTAATGGATATACAGGATAAGTCTTTAACTATTGCGCAAATTTTAACAAATTAAGCTTAAACGAGTTATAATAACCACGCAATTTTTATACATCTTTGTACAAAAAAATTAAGTTATAGTTAGCGAAAGATGCTTATTTTCAAACTGGTTTTTATGGCAACTTGCGCGCGGAACCGGCGCGGTGATGAAGGGAACGACCGAGCGTAGCTACAAGTACCTACCAGCTGTTCGATTGGCAAAAATTCTAAGAAGTTCGAAGTACCTACGCCGGCGCGTGGTTACTGACCTATTTCTATTGTCGATATCATATTAGGAAATATGTAGGGTGTCCACAGTTTACTGATTTAAGGTCGGATATTTTTGTCACCGGGCATGGGTGCTTCGGTGGGTTCCTGTTCAGGATAAAGCGGGAGGATACGCCCGGGTGTTTCCATTGCGAGGATCGTCTAGAGGACACGGTGGAGCATACGGTGGAAGTGTGCCCTGCCTGGGCGGACCACCGCCTTGTCCTCGTGGAGGCGATCGGCGGCGGCGACCTCTCGCGTCCGGCCCTGGTGCGAGCCATGGTACGGAGCGAGAGGGCATGGGAAGCCGTCACCTCCTTCTGCGAAGCAGTAATGCTCGCGAAGGAGGAGGCGGGGCGAGTGAGAGAGTGGCAGTCTCTGCGCCCTCAGGAACGCGAGGGCGCAGAGAGGGCGCGAGGCCGCCGCAGGAGGAGACGCCCCGGGCGTCGGGAGTCGATAGTTGACTCCCGGCCACCGTAGGCGCAAGCTTGCGGGCGGTGAGCAATGGGTAGCTCGCCGCCCGGTAAGGACCAAGCTTGGGTCGACGGCGCGTAGTGTTCCACGCGCGCCTCAAAGAGATGTCAGCAAAACTGAAGGGGTCTGCTAGGACCGATGCCTGCCAGGGTCGCGAGATTGTTCGAAAGAGATACCGTAACCCTGGCACATGGGCAACTGAAGGAACACGGGTGGGTTTTAGTCAGTAAAAGTCTGACATGCCCTCCCGCTCCGCCCAGAGCGAGAAAAGTCATATGATTATTTCCCATCCAAAAAAAAAAGGTCGGATATTTTTTTTTAAGTATTGAAAAAAATGTAGAAATGTGTTCTATTACTGATACTGAACCACAAGAAAATTTTGCGCTCTGGTTAAAAAAAGATTCTGTATGCTTCAGCGATAGTCCCACATATTTTATTAACTTTGCTTGGGTTTTTTTTTGCGTTACCACCGACAATCAGTATTTAATCCATTTTGTGTATCTTGATAATGTTGTTTACGTATGAAGTAGTGGTAAACAGATTGATGTGGGATTGTTATCTACCATAACTTTCAGAAGTCGGTGGCAACCAGCGAAAATGCAGATCCAATAACACCGAGTTGCGTAAACAAAAGTTTTTTTTTTGTATCACCATCAAAATGACAGAGAGCAGTGTCGGCCGCAGATGTAGATTTGATCCGAAGCAGGCGATTTATTTTGTGTCAATTATTTCCTCACAGCTACTCTAAAAACGGTGAAAAAAAAAAACATCGTGGGGAAACCACCACAAAATACGTGTAACATCCGCCAACCCGACTGAGCCCACGTAGTAGATTGTGGCCGATTCCTTCTCACAGAAAAGAGGTCTGTGTCACAGTAGTGGTAACAATATAAGCTGATAGTGAAAAACGTTTATTATTTGCCTAGTAATTGCAAGTGGGTACGATGTGCTGAGTACGGGTTCTGAGTTCTCTTCTCATATCATCATCATCATTTCAGCCGTAGGACGTCCACTGCTGGACTTACTCCCCCAATTTGGGGGGCTTTGCAATAATCGCCACGCTTGGCAGGTGGGTTGGCGATCGCAGTATGGTGGCAAAATGCATAGAGAACGCTGCTGCCCATTCTCTAGTAAGTCCCTTAGTCGTCTTTTACGACACCCACGGGAAGAAATGGGGATCTCTTCTCATATCGGGGAAACTGTTATTTTATCATTATCACCTATTGGTACTAAAAACTAGTAATTTTTAACCTAGTAATCGTTATACAAAACACACTGTAGGTATTGAGCTATCAGAAACGGAACACCGAGTACAGAGGTCTGTCATGAAAAGAGTTTATGAGAGGTTATCATTGTGTTTAGTTTAATTAAGGCAAATTAGCCATTTCTGATTAAATTTTATCTTTACTGAGTTAATTATTTACTCAAGCTGTCAACGTTTATTTATGGGTCGTGTTTATATTTGTCTTCTATTTATTGATAATAGCGAGCTGCCCGCTTCGCATGGGAATAATGGTGACAGTTCAAAAGATTGAGGTTTCTGTGCTATATACAGGGTGAAATTTAATTAGCTGGCAATACTTTACCCACGTGTTGGGTTTCGGTACCGGAAAGTAAAAGAACAAAAAAAAATATCATCATCCGGGGCGAAGGTCCAATAATTGACCAATCGTTTTATAAATTTTCGAGGTACATAGATACTTTTTATCAATTTCTAAGACAAAAACATACCAGTCCTTAGGTTGCCTTAATGTAAGTACATGACAGTTTCATTTAAAGATTTGCACAAAGTAGGAATTTTTGTTTCATTCATTTTCGATATCTTTACACAAAACACGGTTAAAATATTGCCAGCTAATTTAATTTGACCTTGTATACTTTAAATATTAATACATTATACATAAGAATAAAAACTTTTTTACAAAAAAAAACAACCGACTTCCTTAAAAACACTAGAAAGTGAAAAATAACTTTAATTTCGGAAGTCGGTGTCTTAGGATCTGTATTTATGGTTTTTTTGCCACCGACTTCCGAAATTAAAGTTATTTTTCACTTTCTAGTGTTTTTAAGGAAGTCGGTTGTTTTTTTTTGTAAAAAAGTTTTTATTTTTAAATTTTTAGTTGTGGTAACTACCCCGCACTAATTCCAAACAAACAATGCATATTTATGCGATAGCAGAAATCGCGGTTGATTTGTTGTCATTTTTTAAAGAGTTCCGGTGTCTATCTCTGGAACTCATCATCAGATCTATATGAAATTTATATGGGACCATTTCGGAATAAACTCCTTTCAAACAAAAAAGAATTTTGCAAATCCGTCTATATATGACGGAGAAATGGCCGAACATACATAAAAAAAAAAAAAAAAAAAAAATATAAACATCCGAATTGAGCACCTCCTCCTTTTTGAAGTCGGTTAAAAAGACGCAAATTCCGTTACAAAAAAAAATCGCCTGTTATTAAAAGAAAAATTGTTCTCTCATACATTTTGACCGCGTAAGAAAACATTTTTTTTTTTAATAAGTGACAAAATTATTTCTTTGATCATTTTTGCTGAATTCATGATTTTAGTTTCCACGTTGATGTCCCTGCCACCCTGTATACACCTTTTGGCATAAATGATCTGATGCCTTTTTTTGTGGGTGGGAAATCATCAAAAGGCGTCCCACTCTGGGCGAAGCGGAAGGGCGTGTCAGACCTTTAATGACTAAAACTCACCCGTGTTCCTTCAGTGGCCCATATGCCAGGGCCACGGTATCTCATGCTCTGATGGCTTTCTCAATAAATGGATTTTGATGCAGTTTTCACCATCCATTACGCAGTTTAAAAGATCTTAGCGGTTCACACACACATACACACACGAAATACGTCGTTTTTTATCCTGTTTATAAAGATAAAAGTAACCTAATTATGGAATTAAACCAGTTATTTATCTGTCGCTTATACTTTTAAACGTCGGATAAATAACTGGTTTTGATTGGTCGATGCACTTTCAATGGCACTAACAAGTTGGCGCAAACGTCAATGGCTTTTTATCAATCAGTAAAAATAATGATGCACTTTACTACAATAAAATTAAAACAACCGGTATATTTATAAGAAAGTAACCGTGTGGTGCCGGACGTAAAGAATAACACCACCCCATTTCTTCCCGTGGGTGTCGTAAAAGGCGACTAAAGGACTTACTAGAGAATGGGCAGCAGCGTTCTCTATACATTTTACCACCATACTGCGATCGCCAACCCGCCTGCCAAGCGTGGCGATTATGGCAAAGCCCCCCAAATTGGGGTAGGCCTAAGTCCAGCAGTGGACGTCTTACGGCTGAAATGATGATGATGAACCTTGCTCCTTACAAGCTTTGACGTGAGCAAACATGGGGATCCAAATTAGTAGTTCTTTTTTTTCGGGGTAGAATATCATCAAATGACTTCTCTCTCTCTGGGTGGAGCGGAAGAACGTGTCAGATTTTTACTGACTAAAACCCACCCGTGTTCCTTCAGTTGCTTGTGCCAGGGCCAAGTTACTCTTTCAACCAAGTCCGCGACGCTGGCAGGAAATATTAGTAGACTTATGTCTGTATCGATACAAATATTGTAACTGGACTGGATTTAGACCCACGAATCGTCCCATGTATTTATCAGCGTTGCGCTAACCGGCATGGTATAAACATTTTCCGGGATATCGCCAAGCGGTTGGCCGAATCTTCACGTGACCAGAGGGCTGGCCTATTTTTAGGTCAAAGAATCAGCATTGCCATCCAACGTGGCAACGCTGCCAGCTTTCTGGGCACTTTTCCCACTGACAGCGATGCCGACGAATTCTTTGATGCCCAGTGAACACTTTCCTTTATTTAATTGTACATAATATATTTATTTTAATATTTTGTATATTGTATTGTTGAAAAGTGTAAATAAAAAGCATCATGAGCCTATGATGTTTCCACTGCTGGAACAAAGGCCGACTCTCGACGAAAGAGAATGGGCTATAAATTCACCATGTGGGCCTAGCGTTGATAGCTAGATACCATATGTCTTCAATTTTTTTGGTTCTAAAATAAGCCCGTTTCTTCACGATGTTTTCTTTCGTTTTGAGAGCAGTAGCAACAAAATTTAATTCACAAAGTAGAGCGCCTGCTTGCATTCGAACCCACACATTCGGGCCACCACTGCTCGAACCGGGCCTATACCTAAATTGGTCCTTTGAGACAGAAGAACGAAGCCGCAATAACAACTACACTTTTGTTTATTTCTATCTATGGTTAGGGGCTTGGGACTAAATATTGTAATACAGCCCCACTGGTGTATTACACTTGTCGTGGTCGATTTGTGAATGGGTGACCATCCATTACCTACATATCGAGACCCCTCCGTGCCTCGGGAAGCACGTTGTCATTCGTAGATCTTTGACAGTTGTTACGGTTAGCCAGAAGACCGAAAGTCTCACAACCAGTCTTATCAAGAGGTATTGTGTTACCCAGTACCAGTCACTCTATTTAAAATACTGGTATTTAACTCCATCCGGTAACACTGGAAGTCGGCATCAACATGGTTGTGAAAAGGCTATGCAGAGTGATAATGTACGATTCACTTAGAGACAAAACCCCGGTTAACCACTTACTCTGATACCTCAAAAGCCATAGAATAATGAGAAACAAGACCTTAGTAAGTATTTTAACTTTCACCCCACAAAAACGCTCATTACCATTCATCAAAAATAATCACAATCATTTCCACGCTTGCATTAGGGCCACGCCGGTTCCGCTCATGAGTAAAGTTTCCTCCACCATTATAGAGATAAGGGTGAGAATTGAACGCATTTAGTTGATATCTTGGAATTAAACGAACCTTCAGATGGCTAGGTATTGTGCTGATGGTGATGTAAGGGCAACTTCTTATCGTTGTAACTTGACTGTGAATGTCGAGTTGACACGCGGTGTTTTTGGTACTGCGGTCGCAGAACATTCAGACTGAGTTTTAAGTCATTGGCAATTTCTAAGTGCTGAAAATGTATGAGAAAAGAATGTACTTTTTAGGTAGGTTCCACATTAAAAGTTGTTCTCGTTCAATCGTTCGTTCATGCCATAAAAAATTGTTAAGAGTTAGCTTGTATAAAATAATAAATAACGATACGTGTGACTTATAATGGACTACTAAGTCACTCGTATCGTATACTATTTTATAGCACGTGTGACTTAAACACACACTTAAGTCAAGCTTTGCTGTATAGAATGGGCTACATTAGTCACAGAAAAGTGTGAATTAAGTGAAAGTTTAGGTTACACGGTGCTATTACATTATTCATAATACGTCATGACGAACATTCTGTGCCTGAGCTGACCATAAGATTGAAAAAAAATATTTAAAAAAGTTATGAGCCTATAAATTTGCTCTCATACGGAAAAGGTCTATGTACTGAGTACTATTATTTGAGTATTGTGTGTGGCGATTTCTAAACTTGTAATTGCTCGTAAGTTACTACTAAGTACTTATTTATTTATTTATTTAGGCAAACCAACTAAATACACACAAAGACATTCACAGTACATATCATTTTCAAAGATAAGATAAGATAAGTCTTTATTTGCTTTAAACATGGTATAAAGTTGTTACAGTTTGGTTTTTATATAATGTCCACATGTTTAGCGATACAAAAATTGTATTAATTGCATGCAAAATAATTACACATTCACGATTTAAATATGAATTAAACAATGTCGCAGATTACCTAATACAATAATAGTTATTTACATTTTTATTAATACATGTACAACATAATTATATTTTGAAGTTAAAAAAATCTTTAATATCATAAAAGTTGTGTCCATTCAGCCATTTATATAATTGGTGTTTAAATGAGTTTGTGTTCGTTAATAATTTTAGTTCGTTTGGTATTTTATTATATATACGTACACACATTACAAGGCAGCTTTTAGCATACTTGGCTGATTTAGGATTATCCTTTAAAACAAGTCTGTGTGGATCCCTTGTTGGTCGAGTGATTACTTCATACGCTTTTCTGAACAACCCCTTATTACTGTACACATATTTACAGATTTCATAAATGTAAAGTGAGGGAAGTGGTAATAAACCCAGCTTTTTAAAAAACGGTTTGCAAGACTCATCAGGTTGAAGACCACAAATGGCCCTGATGCATTTTTTTTGCGCAATAAATGCTCTATCTTTCTCTGTACTGTTCCCCCATACAATAAGCCCGTAGCGTAAAATGGATTCTATATATGCGTGGTAAGTAGTTATTGCCGTTTTTCTGTTTGTCACATTCTTCACTTGTCTGAGAGCATAAGCAAATTTATTGATCCTATTGCACAAATTATCTACATGTACTTTCCAATTTAAGTCTTGGTCTATAAGAACACCCAAGAATTTGGTTTGAACAACTTCTTTTAGCCTATTAATATTAAGTTTAAAATTGTATTTAACATGTTTAGATTGATTAAATTGTATAAAATTAGATTTTTCTAAGTTGATTTTTAGTTTATTTGTCTGTAGCCATTCTAAAATACAGTCGATAGTATTATCAAATGTACAGCATTTGCATTACTTAGAAATCAATGCACATTCTCATAAGGCCAAGTTCTTAGAAATCACATAGTCACGCAGCGATGTGGGTTCAAACCTGAAGAGACGCTTAACTTCGTCTAAATAATTGTATCACCACCACTCGAAAAAAGGAGAAGACAATCATCGTGAGGAAACCGGCATGTCCTAGAACCAAAAATTCGAAGACATGTGACATTTACCAACCCGCAATGGACCCGCGTGGTAGATTCCAGCTCTCCTTCCCAAACAGGGGAAGGCTGTGTCTCAGCAGCGGAAATATTATAAAGTGATCATGCTACATAACCACGTAGATTTAGGTTTCATCTATTTTCATAATATATACCGCACGTAAAATTTGTTTAAACGTGGAGATTTCTTTGTACATATTATACATTGCTGACTCTTTACTATACCTAAGGGCGCGTACACATAGAACGCCCGTTTTACAGGTCCGTTTAAACGTATATGTTAATAGCGTATGTAGTTTTATGAGCGAGTTCACACAGAATGCAGTTCTCTGGATCCAGTGAAAAATCCTCCGACGCAGACGACGATAGTACCAGTACAACACGACAACGTCCATCCTCGTAGAAAGTATGCGATACACTGAAGAACGAAAATCCAATAGCGTCGGATCTGTTAAAAAGGATCCTGTAAAATCGAACGTTCTATGTGTACGCGCCCTAAAGCACAGAGTAAAGAATGTCTAGGATTTTCTTCATCATTGTAACATCAAATGAATATACCATACACTACAGCACT
Source organism: Aporophyla nigra (assembly GCA_947507805.1). Taxonomy (NCBI): domain Eukaryota; kingdom Metazoa; phylum Arthropoda; class Insecta; order Lepidoptera; family Noctuidae; genus Aporophyla; species Aporophyla nigra. The sequence goes on along the minus strand of OX382315.1, from coordinate 7,455,259 downwards.
CCCACAAAACACCCTCTCCCCTCTCATACACCACACCACACCACACTCCATCCCATTCTCATCCCATCCCCCACACACATACTCACACAGACATATAGCAAATCAGGTTATTATGGGTTTATTGTTAGAATCACACTCTTAAATAAAGGTTTATTTTGTATACGTAGTAACTAGCAGAACACTGACTCCTAGGTCACAGGGTTTCCCTAGTTTAGGAGGCAGGGTTTTCCACTATTTGTGCAGCCTTTTCCCAAAAACCAATTTAACTACCCATGTGAATTGTTATTGTCATTGTATACAAAGGTTTTTTGTGTCAATAAACTTATTTTATTATTATTATTATTGTCCTGCCCTTATCCCAATTTATTTGGGGTCGGCGCAACATATCTTTTTCTTCCACACTACTCTATTAGTCGTCATGTCTTATCAACTGTAACTAAAAGCAAAAAACTCAAATAAGACTGAAAATATTTTAATTACTAAACAAAACCACATCCTCTTTTCTTAGTTACTTTTAAGCTTAACATTAACACCGCTGGTGAAATATTTATATAAAACATACAAGGCAGTGAAGAATAGTGCAAGTATAGATATTAGTACTATTAGCACGGTTAGTACTAGTTCTAGTTCTAGATACTCTGCCCACGACATGTTGGCGGCGGGCGCACGCAGATGTCTCGCGCCGCCGTGACGCAGCACGTGCTCCGTCCACCACACGGCGCGCTCTAGTGGAGGCATGGGTTCATCCTTCATCACACTTCGCAATTTTTGTATATTGCGACGATAGCTGAAATAAAAAAAAAACAATTGTAAAATATACTGCCCTATATTAAAAGTCAAAAACCCGACGGCGTATAAGGACAGAAATAATTAAAAATATATATTTTAAAATGATGATATTAAACTTAATACTATAAACGATCTGATGCAGCCTTTTTTTAATTTTCAAAAATCCATTAGAGATACCACTTGACATATAGATAGTTCAATCCACGATGACGCGCCCCTCTGTGCCCCTTTCCTTTATTTTAAACCGCCCTCAGTACAATTGTCAAAGAGTGGGGCCCGTCTTCATGGATTGAAATATCTATAGTTCATCATCTTTAGTTTTTACAATATGGCGTATGATTGTCGCCATATTGAATTTTAGTTAATGTCATGTCTTTAGTGACACTCACAAGATGCCAGACAAACCGATTGACATAAGAATCATCAAAATCGGCCGAAGTGTTTGATCTCTAACGCGCCACAAAGGAACAAACAGGCTGATTAGCATATTACCCTCCTTTGAGCCGCGCAGTTGTGTAAAAAGATTCTATCACGCAGATGTGAAAAAAAAATCTTTAAACTTTTTGTTTCTGATTTGATAAAAGCTGTTTAAAGATGTTAGACATTAGTTGAACGCTGAAAAAATCATAATCATCATATTAGCCGACAGTCGTCCACTGCTGGCTCCAAATTGGAGGTTGGGGCGTTCCATAATCGCCAAGCTTGGCAAGCGGGTTGGCGATCGCAGTATGATGGTAAAAAGCAGCAGCAGCAGCAGCGTTCACTGTGCATTTGCACAGTGAACGCTGCTGCCCATTCTCCAGTAAGTCCTTTTTTTTTTGGATGAGAAATCATCAAATGACTTCTCCCGCTCTGGGCGGAGCGGGAGGGCGTGTCAGACTTTTACTGACTAAAACCTACCCGTGTTCCTTCAGTTGCCCATGTGCCAGGGTCACGGTATCTCTTTCGAACAATCTCGCGACCCTGGCAGGCATCGGTCCTAGCAGACCCCTTCAGTGCTGCTGACACCTCTTTGAGGCGCCCGTGGAATACTACGCGCCATCTCCAGTAAGTCCCTTAATCGCCTCTAACGACATCCACGCGAAGAAATGGGATGTTGCTATTGTTACGTCGGGCACCATACGGATTTTTTTTTTTTTTGACATGCTGATCATAAATATGTACTGATTTATATAATGATATACTATGTAAGCGAATATCGAAGCGCAAACTGTTACCAAAAACGCAGCACATAATTCTTATCCATCCAGCAGCTTAGATCTTTTTCGTGGTCTATTTAAAAAAGTTACTTCTTCATATAAAAGTGCAATACCTCATCATCCTTTTGCCCTAAGTTCAATACCTACACCGTCAAAATTTACAGAACAGCAGTTTTTTTTTGTTTTGATTACCAGAGAGCTGTGCAGCTCACTGGGAAGTTTGGGGGACTGTTTCATGTAATTTTGACGTTCTGACAGCGAAAACTGCGAGTTTGATAGTGAATAAAAAAAAAATACTGGTATCTCATATATGTACGTTCTGAATTTATGGTAATAGTTTTATGTCGATGGTCCTCACACCCTGTATTGACAATCCTACTAATATTATAAAGGCGTAAGTTTGTGAGTATGGATGTTTGTTACTCTTTCATGCAAAAACAACTGAGCGGATTTGGATGAAATTTGGCACACAGATATTTTATTACCTGGATTAACACATAGGGTACTTTTCATCCCGGTTGTCTGTTCCCGCGGGATAATTCTCAAACTCACTCGCGGGCGAAGCCGCTGGCAAAAACTAGTAAATAATATTCTCTTTACTGAGTGGCTAAAAAATATTACATTTTCTCATCGATGATGTCTAATAACATTAAAAATAATAAAGATCGAAGTCCTTTTAATTTCCTAAGAGGTTTTCCTTTTTGCTTTTATTCAGTATAAGGAAAATTGTGAAAATAATCTTTGATTTGATGTAATTTAATAATGAGGAGGATGTTGCTCCAACTACGCAAAAATAAGGAATAAAAGTTTTTTTATGAAAATATAAAAGGAAAAAAGAATAAAATGATATGTATAACGTTATACCTACTTTATGTTATAAGCCTACCTACAGGGAAAGCTTTTGCCTTGAAAGGATTTCAGATTCAGCCTAACCTCAATTTCAATAGTATATTGACCGTTATCATTTGAATTATTATAGACCTTGCATACTTGTTCGGCTCGGCATAATTCAACAAAATCGTAATTTATATCTATTTAACTTTTCCCAACTATCATGGGGTCAACTTCTAGCCTAATTGAATGCAGCTGAATATCAGTATTTGAAACGGACCGACTTTTTATCTGAACTCTACAACTCCGTTACTAGGTTCCTTAATACCCCTAGGAAAAACTGGTTGTAAGATTGTCTGACGACCCATAACGAATGTCAAAGATCTAAAAATGACAGCCGGGACCAACGGTTTTTAGACGGTCACGCATCAACAGACCGACTATGACAACCGTAACTTAATCTGATGATCGACCTGTGCGGTGATTATTACTTAGCTACAAATCCCTCCTCCGATCAGAAATGAAGAGTTCCGTAGGAGAACCAAGGTAACCGACATAGGCCGAAGAATTGCTAAACTGAAGTGGCAGTGGGCAGGGCACATTGCTCGCAGAACAGATGGGCGATGAGGCCGAAAGGTTTTTGAGTGGCGACCACGTACCGGAAGACGTATTAGAGTTGGAAGGCCTCCAACAAGGTGGACCGATGACCTTGTGAAGGCCGCGGGAGTCCGCTGGATACGGGAGGCGCAAAACCGGTCGAAGTGGTGGAGCTTGTGGGAGGCCTATGTCCAGCTGTGGACGTCTTTCGGCTGAAATGATGATGAATAATGATGACAAATCCCTCCTTAGTCATAGGCCATTTGGCTAAATATTTATGTTATATAAATCATCATTTCAGCCGAAAGACGCCCACTGCTGGACATAAGCCTCCCCCACTTTGGGGGGATTTGCCATAATCGCCACTCTTGGCAGGCGGGTTGGCGATCGCAGTATGGTGGTTAAATGCATAGAGAACCCTGCTGCCCATTCTCTAGTAAACCCCTTAGTGGCCTCTTACGACACCCACGGGAAGAAATGGGATGGTGCTATTCTTTATGTCCGGCACCACACGGGACGTATGAATATATGTTTGGGAGAAACCACTAGGTTTTACTTAAATTGTTTAGAGTCAATCTGATCATGATTCCGCGGTGGTAGATACCAACGCTTTGTCGCTCAGCACCGAATATAATAACATAAAATAAGTTTATTGACACAAAAACCTTTGTATACAATAACAATAACTATTCACATAGGTAGGTTAATTTGGTTTTTGGGAAAAGGCTGCATAAATAGTGGAAAACCCTGCATGTTAAACTAAAGAAACCCTGTGACCTAGGAGTCAGTGAGTAGCTGGGTCTATGAAAGTCGAGTACGTGAAGTAATTGCTTCGGGTCGACTTTTTTATTCAACAAATACTGCCGAACCGAATGTGCTGACCCGAACGCGTGTGTTGTATCCCTTATAATTTCGTTTCTAGTTTTATCAAAGCTAAGTCATTAAAACCTAGTTTAAGCCTCAGCTTTCAGAAGCGTTTATAAAATAGATAACATTGATCCTTTAGAATCAAACGACCAGCTTATAGAAAAGTTTTTAGTACTTATTAATTCGAATGGTTATCCGAAATGAGACGGACCTAATAAAAACTAGATGGATTAGTAAAAGTTATCAATTTTCAAGTGAGCAATTAAGAGACAATGTGATGATGGCTGACACAGATATCCTGCCTTGATAAATTGAGATACGTCTGAACTTAATTACATATGTATGTATCTTGGCGCACGGGTCGATCGATACTAGCTCAGCTTGCCGAGGTTGGTCCATGGCTGGGTTACCATCTTTACAAACCAAAACCTTTTTTTTTGGGTGGGAAACCATCTAATGACGTCTCCCACTCTTGGGTGGAGCGGAAGGGCGTGTCAGACTTTTATTGACCAAAACCCACCCGTGTTCCTTCAGTTGCCCATGTGCCAGGGCCACGGTATCTCTTTTGAACAAATCTCGCGACCCTAGCAGGCATCGGTCCTAGCAGACCTCTTCAGTACTGCTGACAACTCTTTGAGGCGCACGTGGAACACTACGCGCCGTCGACATAGGCCTGGTCCTTACCGGGCGGCGAGCTAAACCAAGACCCTTACGTGCCTCGGAAATCGCACTAAACCGTTAGTCCTGGCTATGATCTTTGTCAGTCGTTACGGGTCGTCAGAAGCCCGAAAGTCCGACAACCAGTTTTACCAAAGGTACTGTATTACCCAGTAACTGGGTGGTGGAAGTTAGATAACCAGTCACTCCGTGTAAAATACTGGAACTTAACTGTATCCGGTAAGACTGGCCGCCAACCTGAACATAGATGAAAAAGGAACGCAGAAGATGATGATGCTTATGAGTTGATAAGCGGTCCATCAATTTTCATTAGTTTATTGACTTGAATCATTCGGTTAATTAGCAAAAAATTCAAAGCATTTATTTCTTCTACCCGCTTTTTTTTTTGTTTCTGTCCAAGACTTTGTTCGCATCAAATTTCTTACCTCCTTGACCCACACCGTCGCATCGAATCGCCTAACCGTGCGAGTATTTAGTTTTCGTGAGTTTTTTCTTTTTGCTTGGTTCCTAAAAGTCCTAATATAGCATGTAGACGTGTCGATAAATGGACATATGCAACACTAAAATGTTTTTTTTTAAATTCAAACTAGCAGTTCCTGAGATAACTGCGTTCAACCAAACAAACTCATCAGCTTTACAGAATTAAGTACAGATAAACCAACTACAGGCACTTTTGAATAGTGAAGGAGTTGGTTAGCCAGAAAGATGAAGCTCCTTACCTATTCCATAGCATAGTAGATACCTATGAAGAAAAACGGGCAAGAAACTCCACAGAACTATTACTACTAAACTATCGCGTAAACGTAGCCTATGTTTTGGCCTCACCTCTCAAGACCAAGACTGTGGGTTCAAGTCCTAGTAGGTAAGTATCAATGTGACTTTTTCATCGAATTATGTAATTTTTTAGTTTATCTTGGCCAGTACTGACATCGGTAAAAGAAAAAGTCAAGAGGTCCCTGGACTTATACTTGTAAAAGGCTACTTTAATCATTTTAAACTTTACAAACCTGCCATCTTCAATAACAGTAGTAATAGCGTTCTTAAACTGTTCCTCAGTAATAGTACCCAGGTCGAGTCGAAGTCCAATCTTCAGATAAACATATTTCTCCACGTTGAACCATTGGTCTGCTAACATCGGTACACCAATCAGAGGTACTCCTGCTGTTATAGCCTCATCTGTTGATTGTAGACCTCCTTGTGTTATGAACAGCTTTACGTTAGGGTGTCCTGAAAACATTGAGTAAATATGTTTTAATGAAATAAGAAAGTAATCACAGCGGCATCTATAAAAATACATGCGGACTACGCATCACACGGACGTCACACAAAGTCCTACATCGCGCAAGCAGAGTTTACTGCGCAACTAGCATATTTACAACGTCCCCACATTAATCGTCGGGTAGGTGCCCTCCAGATTGACGAGTCTGGAGGGCAAAAAGAGAGGCTGAGAATGGAGAGGATCCTAAGGCCATATGGGTGACGACCCATATATGGCCTTAGGATCCTCTCTTTTCTCATACCTCTATAGTACCTACTTATAATAGTACTAAAAGGTATAAGTTCTGTGAAAATGACAGAATGTACTGCGATAATTTTCAAGTGAATGAACCATCGATACATTGATAGATTTTGCTAAGTAATGCACACACAAGTAACAATGTCCCCAAGATACAGGCACCGCCAATTGAGGTTCGCCGTAAAGATCAAAATAAAGATTACTGTCAGTTACAGACCGAGATAAAGTTCATTTTAATGTAATTATTGTACCATTCATTTAATAAAACTATATATATCTGGCTGGTTTTGATAACATTAAATAATAGATGGCATCACTAAAAAAAAAAGAAAGAAAAAACGATTTCCCGCCATTTTCAATTGATTTTTTGTCTGCCAAAATAAATGAATCTAACTAAGACTAAGACTATAAATATTCTTATATATTTATTTTCAGAATTATAAAAATAAATATATAAGAATATATAGAAGGGTACTATCAAAGGCCAAAAAAATAACAATAACTGAAACTATTAACAATTCTTGTAATTTAAGTAAAGAGGTTTGGAAAGTTATAAATAAAAGCACCAATAAAATTAAAGCACCGCAATCTGAAAGTCTCTTGCTTAAAGTTGACGGTAAAATTTTAGATAATCCCTTAGATGTTGCAAACGTATTAGTAAATCAATTTAACTACAAAAGTGTTCTGAGTAATTTTAAGAATCTAGATCCCTATATATTTCTTGAACAAAGTACTAAAAGAGTTCAAAATGACATGGTTATAGACCCTGTTACGCCAAATGATATAGTGAAACTAGTTAATGGTATGGAAAATAAGAAATCATGTGGCTATGACGACATTCCAATAGCAGTTATTAAAGAAAATTTAGATATATTAGCTGAACCATTGACTATTTTTTACAATAAATGCATTTTAGATGGTATCTTTCCAGAACAGTTAAAAATAGCAAAAATTATCCCACTCCATAAAAAAGGCTCTAAAACAGATCCAAAAAACTACAGACCTATCTCGTTGCTCCCCATCCTTTCCAAAATTTTTGAAAAAATTATTAAGAGTAGACTTGTACTTCATCTAAATTTAAATAAGGTTTTGCACATGAGACAATTTGGATACCAAAAAAATGTCGGAACAGGGGACGCTATATATTCATTAGTGGATGATATAATTAGTAAATTGAATAGGAAAAAGAGGGTAGCTGGCATTTTCCTTGATTTAAGCTCAGCCTTTGATACAATTGACCACAAATTACTCATTGCAAAACTGGAGCATTATGGGGTGAGAGGCAAAACTTTACAACTTTTCTATTCATATTTGAGTAACAGGAAAATGTATGTGGATATTAGTAATATGCAAGCGAATGGTAATGGCAATTGTAATAAATCTTCTATGCAAGATATAGTAGCAGGCGTGCCCCAAGGATCGATTGTGGGGCCTATTCTATTTATATTATTTACAAATGATTTAATTAATTACATTAATACAATATTTTCTGATACACAGCTGACAGTATTTGCAGATGACACCAACGCAATAATCGAAGCTAACGACATACAAGAACTTTCCGCTAAGGTTAATGCAGTGTTAAAAGTTTTTAATTCTTGGTTTGAAAGTAATAAGCTAGTAATTAACACCGAAAAAACCAAAATAATGTTATTCAGTACAACAGCTCGTAATAAAGACAAAATGACGGTTGCACTTAATGAAGTTAAAATTGACATAGTTAGTGAGGTAAAGTTTCTAGGGGTATACATTGACAAATATTTAAATTGGAAAAGGGAATTGCAAGCAATTGATTCATATATTTCCTCAGCGTGTTACGCCTTACGCAGTCTTAGGGAGGAAATTGACAAAAAAACATCTTAAAATGGTATACTATGCACTAATAGAATCAAGGTTGAGGTATAGTATCCAGTTTTGGGGAAATAGTTTTAAATATAACTGCCAGAGAGCCTTTGTACTCCAAAAGAGAGCCATACGAACCATGGTCCGGATATCACAAATAGAGAGCTGTAGGCCACATTTCATAAATTTAAAAATTCTTACTGTGCCCAGCCTCTATGTTTTAGTATTGATGGTGAATTTCAAAAAATACCTGCATAATTATGAAACAGATGAGGAGAGACAGTTGAGGGAAAGTACGCGAAGGAAAGATTTTAAAAAACAAAATAAAACCCCAACTTAATATTGTTCAACATAGTCCTCAATATCAGGCAGTGCGGATTTTTAACAGGTTGCCAGTGGACTTAAAAACTTTAATTTATAAGAGCACATTTAAGTCAAGACTCAAAGTGTTCCTATTGGAGAAATGTCTTTATTCAATAGACGATGACTTATCCACGTTTTAAATTTTTTATATTAGTTAGTGTGAGACTGGGTAATATTAGTAGGTACATAATTATGTAATAGCAACTGTAATGTTATTGAACTTTTTAATTGTATTGTTTTTTTTTTTAATTTATCATATTAGAGATTTTGTTGTATTATGAATGTTTTAGTTTATAATTTTAATGAGTTTGTTTTTATTTTTTATTTATTATGTATTTTGTATAGTTTATAGTTTTCAAACACAATGTGAATTGTTCGTGAAATTGAATTGAATTGAAGAAATTCTTTACATTTTCAAGTTTTATTACTAAAAAGGAAAATGTCACAGCTCACGTCGGAGACAGAGCACAATTGCTTTTCTATTGCAGAATTAAATTTTAAAGCGGGCTAATTTATGCTTCAGGCCCACAAGATACCTTTATTTTAAAAATAATTCAGGTAGGCTATATGATTTCGAACCATATCCAATTTATGCAATGATTTGGGCAACAGCTGATGTCATCACGGACCAAAAAAAGGGGTCAGTAACCGCTTATGACTGAGAATGAGTTAGTTTAATTTGCTGTGAAGACATAATCATCATCGTCATATTTAAGACAATAGACGTCCACTGCTGGACATAGGCCTTCCCCAAGCACCACCACTTCAACCTGTTCTGTGCTTCTCGCATCCACCTTGTGGAAAGCCTTCCGACGCTACGTCTTTCAGTATGCGGTCGTCACTCCAACCATAACCTTAAGCTTCATCGGCCATTTGTTCTGCGAGCAATGTGCCCTGCCCACTGCCACTTATGTTTGGCAATTCTTCGATCAATGTCGGTAATCTTGGTTCTCCTACAGATCTATTCATTTCTGATTCGGTTGCGTAGGGAAACTCCAAGCAAAGCCCTCTCCATTTCCCCTTGAGTGACTGAAGGCCCATTTTGAACAACCACGTTGCAGTGGTCTAAAAGTCTACACTCGAAATAGAGAACGACTTTGTTTACCTAGGACAGATTGTTTAGTTCGGTAGTAAGTTCAAGAAAGAGGTGAGTTGTCGAATCCGAATTGGCTGGGCAGTGTTCCGAAAGCTACACTAAATCTTCTCGTTCCACATACTGCTGTGTCTCCAGAAAAAAGTCTTTGATTAGTGCGTGTTACCAGTGATGATCTACGGCACTGAAGACATAGCAAAATGTATATAAATAAGGCTGTATAAGCCTTATTTATAAAAATCTTAGACAAACAGTGGCTAACCAGTCATTAGCCACTGTTTGCCTAAGCGATTGGTTAGATCTTAAGTAATCATTTATTTTTCTTTATTTAAGTATAAATGCTACTTGACAGCTGACTAGTAGCGAACCGAAATAGAGGGGAAATTATACTTCCGGCACAGATTCATAGTCAATTAAAGAACAAAATTTAAAGAATAAAGTTGTCACTAACACGATTCTTGTACCTGTTGTGTCTATTACATCACTATTATACAAATTACTCGATGCAATTTGATGAAATAATTAATTATGTTTATTTCATTATTTTTGCGACAGTAGCAATATATGTAATTTGCTGCAATAGCTGTAGTAAACAGGAAAAGGTATTTTTCTCTGAACTGATATGTTCATTTACCTTAACCGAATTCATGTTAAAACAAAATAGTAGCCGATAATAGCTATGTATTTGCATGTCCCATAAGCTTGTTTACATGAATACTCTACTGTTTTAGAAATATTTAGGTACGATAAAAGAGAGTAATACAGAATAGACACAAGGTCTATTCTGTATTACTTTCTATCGTACACATATTTGAATAACAATTAATAAACTTCAGTCTTATTCATAAACGTCTTTTATCTTTTACCAATTGCTAAGCTACTCTTTTGCGAAATCCTATTTAGCGCCAAGAGATCGCTAACCAATTGATTAAAACCTGTCAAAATCAAACACCACTGATAGATTTCTAAGATGATGCTAATAGGTAAGATGGCGGATTTTATTTGAATCAACTGATCGGTACAAATTAAAAAAAAACCTGCCATCGCGTGGCATTTCAACATTATTTCATTCTCCTGCATTATTCCAAAATCCCGTAAAGATTATTGATATCCATATTTACTAAGGCACAATTAGATTTTAGGAACAAATTAACCTTGAAACACACAACAATGCAATTGAACTGATTAGCTGATTCAAGTAAAATCCACCATCTTTCCTCTTAGCATCTTCATAACAGTGCATAGCTGCTGTTTAATTTAACAGCTACTAATCAATTGGTTAGCGACCTCGTAGCGTTAAATAGCGTTTATAAATAAGAATTTCGCTAATCAGTAGTTTAGCAATTGATTAAAGTTAAGAGACGTTTATAAATAAGACTGATAGTATCTACTTATAGAATCATTTGTGTGATATACATTACTGTAACTTAACTTCAATTCATGAAAATATTTTTTACTTACTAAGCAGATCAGACTGCGGCAGCCACTTGGATATTCTAATGTTCTCACTTCGTCCTGGCAGCTCATCATTGTTCCACTTCCAAAGCACATTGTAAGGCAATTGAGAGAAAGCTTTCACGAGAATTTGAATCCTTTCTGCTGGTAACGTTGTAGGATCTACGTTTGTTCCAAAGCTGATGTAGATCACGCCGTTCTTAGATGAATCTAAGTACGACTTGAGGTCCTTGAACAAGCAAAACAACAAACTGTTAGATGATAAATCATTTCATTTCTGTAACTAGGTTTGCACAAACACTTTTGCACGGCAATGATATTTTTTAAACTAGATGAGGTCGGCATTTCCTAACTGACGACTCTGAGAAGAAAGGCCGGAACAAACTCAGAGGTCACAGTCTCTTTTAAAGTCCAGACATAATCTTTTTTCACATCCTGTGAAGACCATGTAGATTGGTGACTGAAATGATCTTTTGAGGAAAGAATCACACAGATTGAGTGGACCTAATTATATTCAAAATTTCGTAGATGATACTGGTATACTTACATTTAACTAACTTTAACATTTATAGTTCAAGTACGTCGTATTTTGGTTCGGATAAAGTATAATTAATTGTGTTTATGTTTTTTATTTTTGCATTTATTTTTTAATTAAACGTCCGGCACAGATTGAAATCAATATAGTCGATAAAAAAATAGAATTAAAAAAATAAAATTGTCATTACAACGATTCTTGTTGTAATGACATTGCATGCTGTTGTGCTTTTTACAGATTAAAATTAAAAATGATAGGGGAAAATTCCAATTTGATTAAATCATTTATTAAATAAAAATAAATAATAAAAATAATAATAAACATTTTATTCTCAGGTTTCTATGACCCATAGACATATACCTTAAAAACTAACATATATAAGTAATACAAAAACAAAAACTTAAGTAAAGTAAACTTAAGTAAACTTAAGTTTATTTCAGTATTTTTACGACACTGGCAATACCTACACCTAATTTGTTCCAATAGCTGTAGTAAACAGGAAAATGTATTTATCTCTGAATTGTTTTTTTCAGTTGTTTTATGTAAATTTTGTTAGTTTTCTTTTTACTGTTTCTATTTCCTGTGGATGTCCCAAATAAAATATTTTTCTTGCTGTCTCCACCACCCTGCCCTCAGATCAGTTTATTTGTGGTCGGCTTATCTTCATAATGTCTTTATCTGTGCATCTCAATCAGTTGTCACCAAAGTTTTGTTTTTGTATAGCTGGAAACCAGCTATGGGGCTCTTTACGTATTTGGTCGTACCATAATGCTGAGCGATAGCTGTTTTGCGTAGATGTGACGCATATTTTCCCCTAACTTTTACTTTTTACGGTTCCGTACCCGAGAGTAACCAACGGGACCCCATTACTAAGCCTCCGCTGGCCGTCCGTCTATCTATAAGCTGACTATATCTCATGACACGTAATAGGTAGACAGTTGTTGGAATTCTCGCAGAATATGTGAAATTATAGTTACTTTTCACTTTGGCTTGTACAATTGGCGCCGTTTCAGTTTTTAGTAAAACCCTATTCAATAAAACAAGAATTATCAAAATCGGACTACTCTGTAAAAAGTTATGCGCAGTTATACGTACAATTAGTGAGTGAACAATCAATCATTCCGTGTTTTCTTACCCACAGGGTTAGATTATTTATCCAAATTTATGTGGGACAAACTTCAGGGTATACACTTTACAATAAAGAAATAATTATCAAAATTGGACTATACTGTAAAAACATATGCGTGGTCATACATAAAAAAATACGCGTCGACTTCAGAACCTCCTCCGTGATTTCCGTCGGATAAAAACAAACACATTAAACTCTACCAAGGACAACCTTAATTCAACTGGACATAGATTTAAACAGCGCAAAATAATACATAAACTATCTCTATGCAACTACATGCTTAGGTCATAGTCCGTGTACTGCACCAATTATAATTTTGGCCAACCATCTAATTATACACAATTATCCGGATTTGAATAAAATTATTGTGTATAGGTACCGAAGTAAGTTGTATTTCTCTTTTTTTAAAGAAACCGGTATCAACAACCAGTTTTCCTCTTATTCACCTGATATTTTGACTTAGTACCTACTTATTGTATAACTTAAGGAGTCTTATCTCGTCTTGGCAGTGTATACGTATGGATTAAGTTAGAAAGTCAATGTAAGGGAAAATGTCTTTTCTGTATGCTTTGGAATTCTAATAATAATAATATCTTAATATCTTGGGACAACCAACACACCGTTATCTGATCCGAAACTAGGCAGAGCCTGTACTATGGTAACCAGAAAACTGATAAACATACTTATATATTTCTAAATACATACATATTATAGATAAATTACACCCAGACACAGAACAAATGATTGTGCTCATCACACAAACATTTGTCCTGGGTGGGAATCGAACCCACAACCTCAGTCTTAGCAGTCAGGGTCACTAACCACTAGACTAACAGGCCTGTCTAATAGATGTTACCGACCGTTTTACTTACATCGTTGGTAAACTTAGATAAAGAATTATCTTATCTGTATTCTGTACAAGTAGTGTTTTCCTAATTGACAACAGTATTTTAAAATAAATATAATTAATCATTTATTTTATTATGATCACTTATAAGAGTAGGTTGTGGTATTTACATAATTTATTATATGATCACAGATCAACATATATATGTCGGGTTTGGTCCAGACATCAGAAGTAAAACTCAGTTATGGCAATACAATACACTAATTTTAATTTAATTGAACAATCAGTTATCTTAAATCTAGGAAATGTAGAAATGAAATAAAACTGAATTAAATAACGAATAAAGGCAGTGAGGGCGGTCACATAGGGCAGTACTGACTGTCAGGGACAGTGGTCCATGCACCCACCGCAATAAGGATAGTACTAACTGTGTACACAGTGTTCCACATCCAATAACCGGGCAGTACTGACTGTCGAGAGACAGTGGTCCGTGCACCAAGACGCATCCGTTTGAAATGCGTGCCGTCTCAACAGCGCAGCTCCTTATAAAGGCGGTCGCTAGTGGCCGAGGGTAGTTACGATATTTTACTGAACTGTACATTACGTCAAATGATCGAAAGAGTGAAGGTTTGTCTATGATGCTTCCGGTGCACGTTCCACTAGCGCCATCTAGTCGCCGTCTCTCGCAGTTGTTAAATAATATTGCTGCCGACACGGCCATTCTGACAAATCACTCGTCCTCGAGTGCATTTATTCATCTAAAAATAATAATAATACTAATTAATTCACATCATCATCATCGTTACATAGCTTAATAGCAAATATCACTGGTCTAGGTATTTCTTTACAACAGAAAACCCCTACAGTTCAAACAAGCTGGTCTAAATCGTCACCCACTAAAGCAGGCGAGATTCCTGCAGCATCTCACACATCATTGCTCATAACAGCAAGAGATCTTATTAGAACACCAATACAGTTCAAACATTCTGGTCTGAATCGTCACCCACTAAAGCAGGTGAGATTCCTGCAGAGCATCACAGATCATCTCCCACAACAACAGGAAAGATCTTTATATTCTATTTGCTAAAACAACCATCTTCCACAAAAGTAGAAGAGACCACATAGTAATTGATCATTCCAAAGATTCCATTATAGCATCGGAATTATCTACACTTAAGGTGCGAGAACTTACAGAAAGTGTTTCCTCTGCATCATCTGCAGTCAATGTGCCAGAGCTTACAGAAAGTGTTTCCTCTGAATCATGTGCAGTCAATGTACGAGAGCTTACAGTAAGAGTTTCCTCCGAGTCTGAGATCATATCATTATTTACTGGCACAAAAGACGTACTGAGCTCATCTTCTGCCGTCACGGTCCGTTCATCATTTTCATCACTATAATTTTCGCAAATTTCTAAATAACTTTCTTGCCCTTTAGGTACTTCCCTTAAATTTTCATGTGCATATTTATAAATTCTGTTAGAACCGTTAATATGTTTAAGTTCATAACGGTCATTATCTAATACGGTGACTATTTTATAAGGCCCCTTAAATTTATTATCTAACTTTGTTTGATGTCTTGCTTCGCATTTTGCGAAAACAAATTCACCTACTGCAAAAGGTTTAATCCGAGCTTTTCCCTTATTAAACCGTATAGTGTCAGCGTTAGCTACTCTTTGAATATTTTCTGATGCGGATGAACGAGCCGTTTCAACATTAATTATAGGTGGTTCAGAAGAACTAGGAGTTATTTTAGCTAGACTAAGTGAGGAACCTTGAATGCCAAACATCAGTTCCATAGGCGTAAAACCTGTGGTCCTGGAACGAGTACTATTAAGAGCAAGTTGGATCTCTCCTAGTTCATCCTTCCAAGCATTATTAGAATTACATTCTATAACAGTAAGAATACTCTTCAAAGTTCGCATGACTCTCTCAACCTGCCCGTTAGCTCTACTAGAACCAGTTGCTATTAAATGGAGCTCTATTCCATTATTATTACAAAAGTTTTTAAACTCATTGCAGTCATAACAACGTCCTCTATCTGCGATAATGCGCTTCGGAGCACCAAATAAGTTTACAGCATTCTTAATTGCTCTCACAGCGTATGAAGAGCTTAAGGCCGGTGTATATTCCAGCAGTACAAACTTTGTAAAGGCGTCTATTAAAACTGAGCAATATTCTTTTTTATCACTTTTGCCCGAAAGTTTTCCGGTTAAATCCAAGTGAATTGTGTGCCAAGGGACTGGATGTTTAGGAATTGAATGCAACTGCATTTGCTGTGCACCTGAAGGGCCTTTAGCAGTTTTACATACTACGCAGCAATTAATAAACTTTTTGACTAATTTAGCCATATCAGAAAACCAATAAAATTCGTAAAGTTTGTCTAAAGTCTTGTCAAAACCTAAATGTTTTATTTCATTATGAACGTGGTTAATAAGGGACCAAACCAAAGAACGTGGTACAATAGGTAGCCAACTAGAAACTCCTCTACGTTCTATCTTCCTATACAATATTCCTTGTCTTAAATCATACGTATGCGATATCTCTTCAGGTAATTGATTATTACGGATTTTTGCTATTATTTCAGAAAGTTCTGAATCGCGTTCTTGTTCTACAATTAACCAACCTTTATCTAATTCAAGGAAATTTACTTTGCGGGGCTCAGAATAATTTGTGTTTGACAAATTGCGAGACAAGAAATCTGCATGAGCCATCTTTCGACCTTCTTTGTACACGATATCAAAATCATAAGCTTGCAATATAGCCCACCAACGGTGAACCCTTGGAGTCAAATCACGTTTAGAGTGAGAAGCTTTAAGGGAGTTACAATCGGTAAATACGGTGAATTTTCGTCCATGCAAATAATGACGAAAATGTTCGATTGCTTTTACTACCGCAAGAGTCTCTAACTCGTAAGAGTGATATCGCGTTTCTGCATCTATGGTCTTCCTACTATAATATGCTACTACATGAGGGGTATCATTATGTTTTTGGATAAGAATTGCACCATATCCCGCACTACTTGCATCGGTATAGAGTTCAATGGGCAAGGAAGGGTCAAAAACTTTTAAAACTGGTTCAGACGTCAAAATGTGGATAAGTTTTTTGTGTATTTGGTCATGCTCAGGGGTCCACTTAACATTGCCTTTTCCTTTTGTCAAGGGATATAAAGGGCGAATTATTTGGGAAAAGTTAGGAATAAACTGTCTAAAATACGTTGCCAGCCCTATGAGCTGCCTAACATGAGTGACAGTTTTTGGCGTTGGAACATTAATTAAGGCTTGTATTTTTTTTGGATTTGGTCTAATCTCCCCAGCTGAAACTATATACCCAAGGTACTCAGTTTGAACTTTCAGAAACGAACATTTCTTTAAATTAAACGAGAAACCAGCATTGGACAGAGTTTTAAGTAATTTGTCTAAACGGTCAAGCCCCTCATTAATATCTGTGGAAATTGAAAGGACATCATCCATGAAAACTAGAATTCTTTCATCATTCATAGGCTGTAGAGCAGTATTAATAGCCTTTTGAAAAATGGAAGGTGCATTGCGCAAACCGAAGGGCATAGCCAAATATTCGAACTGCCCTTTTGGGGTAACAAATGCAGTTTTTTCTATGGAACTTTCATGTACAGGCAGCTGGTGAAACCCAGAGGCCATATCAATACTACTAAAATAATGAGCACCATTAAGTTTATCAATTTGTTCACTGATCAGAGGTAAAGGATAATGATTAGGTTGAGTATTACTATTTAATTCCCTATAGTCAACACACATGCGTGTACTACCGTCCTTTTTCTCTACAAGAATGATGGGGCTTGCAAACGGGGATGAACTTTCCCTAATAATATTTGCCGCCAACAATTGCTCGATTTTTTCGTCAACTATCTTAGATTCCTGAGGGGATAACCTATACGGTCTCCTATGTACCACTTTATGAGGATCAATTAAATCGATTTTCAACTGTCCTGTTTTAATTCTAGTTGTTGGAAAATTTTCAATAAAATTATCTGCATATTGCGTTAATATGTTAAAAAGTTTTATTCGGTCAGATCCTGTCAAGTCAGTATTAATTGAATCAATGTCAAAAATAGGTTTGGTTTTGGTACACATATTAGTCTCGACACACCGTTTGAATGTTAAACCGCTCTCTGAAATTTCAACAAGAATATCGCGCTCAAGTATATCTCTACCTAATAAAATAGCATCACGCAAGCAATCATCTGGAACTACATGAAGAGTGACGCTAATTTCAACGCTTTGAATTTTTTATGTTACAAATGATTTGCTCTGTGCTACTAATGATACTCTTTCCAATACCAGTCATGTTGATAAAGTCATGCGATCTTTGTCCAACAACAAGGTGTGAAAAACTTTTCCTAATTAAACTACACTCTGAACCGGAATCAAAAATAAAGGGAAATGTCATACTATTACAGTTCATAATACCTCGAACAATTCTCGAGCACACGTTGACTTCTTTGCTTCCAGTAGCGACTTGTTCCTTCTTCGTATTATCAACCCTCGTTGGGCAGGTGGACACAACGTGGCCTGGCTCCCCGCACGCGTAACATGTCACTTGTGGCTTCTGGTTGACACGTTTATCCGCAACTACAGAGCGATTAAGCGATTTGTTTCTTTCACGGCAATCAGCCGCACGATGCCCAGTCCTGCCACATATGTTGCAGTTGCCACGAAAGCCAAACGTAGAACGAGAGCGTTTGACATCAGAATCGGTCGACTCAGGCAGTTCTGATTTTCTCTTCAAAGATATGCCTCGCAGTACTCGAAATAGCTGGGATTTGTCATTTACCACAGTTGAGTTTAGTTCACGACGTATTTGAACATCACACTGAGATAATATAGAAATGGCAAAGCCTGTCACAACCTTTTCAGATAATCTTGCGTCCGGGATATTTTCAATCAATTGCCAAAGACGTAAACATGCCTGAGCAGGGGTCTCATTAGAATTAAGTTGAAATTTGAGGATACTGTCAAAGTGATCCTGAATAAGCATAGGGCGAGAGAACTGAGCTTTTAAAGTCTCCTGTATATCGTCCCATTGATATTGACTGGGAGGTATCTTGGTCAGTAATGTAGCTGCGCGGCCTCGAAGACAATGGGTCAATGTCATGATTAAATCGACACCTTTCAAATTTTTGCTTTTAATTATAGTGTCTGACAGCCGACACCAGCCCCCTATGTCTGAATTGGGGTCGTCAGGATCAAAAGGTACTAACGCTATGAAAGGTTGTGGTGCTGAATTGGACCGGGGTAGTAGAGCATCAGTTAATTTTGAAAGAAATGCTTCTAAACTATTTGTGGGTAGCGGAATATCTTCCTGCATATTTTGTGATGATGAAGTGCCAGAGGTGGGCGGAAAATCCGATCCCACTTCTGATGTCGGGTTTGGTCCAGACATCAGAAGTAAAACTCAGTTATGGCAATACAATACACTAATTTTAATTTAATTGAACAATCAGTTATCTTAAATCTAGGAAATGTAGAAATGAAATAAAACTGAATTAAATAACGAATAAAGGCAGTGAGGGCGGTCACATAGGGCAGTACTGACTGTCAGGGACAGTGGTCCATGCACCCACCGCAATAAGGATAGTACTAACTGTGTACACAGTGTTCCACATCCAATAACCGGGCAGTACTGACTGTCGAGAGACAGTGGTCCGTGCACCAAGACGCATCCGTTTGAAATGCGTGCCGTCTCAACAGCGCAGCTCCTTATAAAGGCGGTCGCTAGTGGCCGAGGGTAGTTACGATATTTTACTGAACTGTACATTACGTCAAATGATCGAAAGAGTGAAGGTTTGTCTATGATGCTTCCGGTGCACGTTCCACTAGCGCCATCTAGTCGCCGTCTCTCGCAGTTGTTAAATAATATTGCTGCCGACATATACACACTTTGTATGTAAATATTGATACACAGTCTGTTATGTTTCTAATTTTACCACCTGCTAATTTTAATATATCGTTTAATGACTGTATAACTATGAAACACATCATTCATTTATTGTTGGTTAATTTTATCAGCGGAACTAAAATGCAAAAAAAAAAAAAACAACAAAGTTAAAAGATATCAGTAATGTCACCCAAATGACATAATTAGGTCATCGCTTTATCATGTCGATGAGTCTAAAGATATTCATTAATTGTGTTAATCTAAAACTATTTCCGCTGTTCCACATTACTACTAAAACTTTCTGCATTCTCTTGCAATCATCCTATGTTATTTGGGGGGACCCCAAATAACACGGAGCATGTTTGTTTCTTTCATACTTCTCTAGTAGCGTTAGCGTGCATTTCGGAAGATAAATTGTATTTCAAGGGATTTCTTTTCTTAACCCGGAATTTTAATCCTTAAAAAAGAAGCCTAAGATATTCCTTGTATTATAATATCAGCTAGCCCGTCAAAATCTGTCCAGTCGTTTCAGAGAGGAGCCGGAACAGACAGACAAACAAAAATATTGAAAAATTGTTTTTTTTTAGTAAAAATCTTTTAATTTGACATTACTAACATACTCTTTAAACATTTATTCATTTGTATTTATATGTAAAGTGACATAATGACGACTAATCTATGCATTTATGTATAGATTAGTTGTCATCGTCAATTCAGTAGCTATCCCCGTTTTAGTATTATCATCTTTCACACAGTCCGTCCATAATTTCTTTGGTCTTCCCCTACTCTTACAACCATATATCCACTTTTTAGGGTTCCGTTGCCAAATGGCAAAATACGGAACCCTTATAGATTCGTCATGTCTATCTGTCTGTCTGTCCGTGTATGTCACAGCCACTTTTTTCCGAAACTAAAAGAGCTATGCTGTTGAAACTTGGTAATTAGATGTATTCTGTGAACCGCATTAAGATTTTCACACAAAAATAGAAAAAAAAAAAACAAAAATATATTTGGGGTTCCCCATACATAGAACTGAAACTAAAAAAAAATTTTTCATCAAACCCATACGTGTGGGGGACCTATCCATATCTATGGATAGGTCTTCAAAAATTATATTGAGGTTTCTAATATCATTTTTTTCTAAACTGAATAGTTTGCGCGAGAGACACTTCCAAAGTGGTAAAATGTGTCCCCCCCCCCCCGTAACTTCTAAAATAAGGGATTGATAAAACTAAAAAAAATATATGATGTACATTACCATATAAACTTCCACCGAAAATTAGTTTGAACGAGATCTAGTAAGTAGTTTTTTTTAATACGTCATAAATCGTAAACCACAATTTACCTTTCATTCAATCAACTCAAATATAAAAAAATATTTAGAAAAACATTTAATTTCATAAACATAAACCTTATGCATAAACCGTGAATACCTGCAGGTTTGTACGGAACCCTCGGTGCGCGAGTCCAATTCGCACTTGGCCGGTTTTCCTTAATATCTTTCCTTATTGTTTTCAACACCGTTCGCAAAACATCGTGGGAAAACTGCTAAAGTCTTAGAACCAACATATCAAACAAGTATGTGACGTCTACTAACTTGCACTAGAAACATTCTCTCACCAAGACACCACCACTCGAAAATGACAGCAGCGGCAAGTTCAAGGGCATCACCGCCCCGACTATTACTCAAGTCAGCCCGTGCCGCTGCGCCTGTAGCATTAAATTCGTCCCTAAATAATAAATCATTCTGATCCAACCCGCCTCTTGCTGCTCTCGTCCAGCGATGCCCTAAGATGAGATTTTTACCCCACAGAGGATGCCCATAGTCGCTCTAGTTTTAAGTTTTTAAGCCCTGGCTGTAGGCGTTCATTTATTAAGGAAGCCACATGCAAACCAGGGTCGCGAGATTGTTCGAAATAGATACCGTGACCCTGGCACATGGGCAACTGAAGGAACACGGGTGGGTTTTAGTCAGTAAAAGTCTGACACGCCCTCCCGCTCCGCCCAGAGCGGGAGAAGTCATTTGATGATTTCGCATCCAAAAAAAAACCAAATACAAAACCGGTTAAGCAGCCGATAACCACATAGTGACACACCAGCGAGAAGTCATTGCAACAATGAATATAAAAGTTTTAGAACATCAAATGGAAATTTGTAACACGCCATACATACATGATTTAGAGCCAAGGTTAGTCTAGAGCATAATTCTTTTTTCTTCTTCAGATTACGCTATTAAACACACGCTAAGGTATACTACTGATCATTGCAAAAAACAACAATATCATATCATTAACTACACGACATATCAAACATTTCCATGATTGGCAAACAATGCACTTTAACTTTATTAGATACTAGCTTCTGCCCGCAACTTGGTACACGTATAGCCTTCTTCAATAAATATGCTACCCAACACAAAAATAGTTTTTCAATTAGGAGTAGTTCCTGGGATTACCGCGTTCAACGAAACAGACAAACTCTTCAGCTTTAGAATATTAGTATAGATAAAGTAAAAAGATAAGCCTATAGATAACTAAGTAACGTTTATTTTTTGTATATATAAAGTTAAAAGATAATGTTTTTAAAGGATGTTAATTCACTGCGTAAGAATTATTTAAAAGTACTCCTAAAGTATTTAAGAGTGTGTCAAATCATATGTGCAAAAACTGCTTGAAAAAGATAAAATACTACACCATAACAATGAATGCATCCTTGAAAAATAATAGCCTATTGAGAAAGATTATAAAAAAAAAGAAAGTTACATTCTAAAGTTTTGAATGAAGTACTCACTGTTGGTAGTTCCTTCGGAGGTTTCTGATGCAAACCGCCCATATAAACTACAGACTGAGGAACAGGTCTTATTCCCTCGAAAACCGGATGTATATTCAGGAACAACATATCCACATTATTTTCCAACTCCTCAACAGGTGGTATCTCAGGACCAAAATTTTTTCTAAGAGCTTTATTCTCAAGCAATTCATTATTTTCATACACTTTCACAATGCGGTAATGGGAGTACAATTCTGAAATTTTCTCCCAAAAACTGAGATTGTACAGCCTCTGTCTTACGATGGATGGATAGAGAATTGGATGGTCAGCTGCTCCAATCAAATCGTAGTTCCCAGGAGCAGCTCCTAAAGAACTCACTAGGATCACAGGGACGTTCTTATAAAGATAAGAAAAGGCTAATGCTGGCCGTACACAAGCTTCAAGCAGTAACAAATCAAACTTTTTGTTCTTATCATTTATAATGTTTTGCACTTCCTTAGATTTGACTTGTGCATCAAACACTTCAACAAATGTACTGAGAATTATGATCATTTGGGACAGCAGATCATCTGTACTTCCTTTCGAAGCTGCTTTCATAAAATTTTCTTCCCATATTTTGTAAGAAATATCATGGACATCAATTTCTGTTAAGTTGGGAGGTGCTCCTCCATTCTTGAAGACTGGGTCTGGTGTGATGATGGTGATTTCATGTCCTCTCTTGGCTAATTCCTGAGTTAAAGGACGGAAGACCACTTGATGACTGATAGATGGAACTGGGAACACTGCTAATATTCTTGCAGCTTCATTTGAACTTATAACTAGTATAGAACACGCGACTAAATACAATATTGACATTATTAGTCGAGCAGCGATGTCGACATACTAAGTTAAATGGGGGTCAGAAGCTGTTTATATGCACTTTAATGTTATTTTTATTAGTGATCCGTGTGAGTCTTAGGAAAACCGAACAATATTATGTGAATGCTGTATTTGTTTGGATTAAGTTAAATGTGTAGGTAGGTGCAGATGATAATGACTAATTTTATCCTACAGTAGTATAGGTGCATTAGGGAAAAACACGAAGACTTGTAATCAATTAAGCCGAATTTCCCGCTCTTCTTACTTTGTATTATAATAAATTAGGTATATTCAGAGTGCATCAAACCCACGTAATATTCTCACATAATATTATGCCGCATCTATATTAATTCCAAATTGAAACAAAATATAATTAGATACCGTGTTGAGATAATACTCAATACAAATAAAATTACGAAGTCAAAGTGTATTAAAATTAATCTTACTTAATATTTTAAATATGAATGTTTGTATGTTTAGATGTTTGGATAAAATTTGGCACACATATGGTTTATAACCTGACATCCGGGTAGTAGGTTCTAGGGGGATTATTTCTAACAAGTAAATGGGCGGAGCTTGTACCTAAGAGGAAGTCTGAAAGTGGCACCGATAGCTTAAAAGTTGCGTGGGAATCGATTGTCATGGTACGGTCATGTTGTACGTTACATTTGTTTATAATCTAATGATTTTATGATGTACGATTCATTACAAAGGTTATCAAAAGTTCTAGAAAGATTTATTTACTACATAGCTATATGATTCTTGCTATAAAAGAACACGTGGTTCCTTAACAAAGTATAACAAACTTAACTTGACGTAAACAACAAAATAATGTTCTTTTTAACATATTTATCTTTACTGAATTATTTATATTAATTCAATAAATCATCTAATCATTAAGATATTATTTAAATACATTTACTTAATGAAATTTATTACATACAATATCACAATCAAATTATTACTATTTTATAACACATGCATAATCAGTATAATGTTCCCACTGCAGGTCACAGCCACAGGCCTCCTCTCAGCGAGAGGGACTGCAGCAGTCCATCACGCCGACCCCGTGTGGTTTGGTAATTATCCTTGAATGGTGCAGCACCATGATGTTTTCGAATTTTTGGTTCTAGGTCATGCCAGGTTCCACATAAGGTTTACGTTCACCGTTTTGAGACCAGTGATGATGAAATAATTTTCAAAAAGTAAAGAGCAATGGAGCGCAGCATTTCAGGTGTTAAACGAACGGACAGAATACGAAACATCTCGCTGCGCTCCAAAACGGGAATCCAAGACGTATGCAAATAGGCTGCCAAGCTAAAATGGGATTGGGCGGGTCACACCAGCCACATGCACAGTGACCGCTGGGCAATAGTCTCCACACAGTGGGTGCCTGAAGATGGACGGCGCAACCGAAGCCGGCCCAAGAAGAGGTGGCGAGACGACCTAGACGCGTACTGCAAGGATTGGATCAAGGCGGCCCTGGAAAAGGATGACTGGAAGGGTTTTGGGGAGGCGTTTGCTCAGCAGTGGGACAACGTAGGCTAATGAAAAAAAAAAGCGCATGTCTAGTCGAACCAACGACCTACAACTCGTAAGTGGCGGTTGTTACCATTGAGCTACCAGTGCTGCCACTACTGCGCTGGGGCGGTTCGACTTCTGCCAAAAAAGTTCTTATTATGAAATTCTAACAGGTTTGAATATTGTGTTTTTATACTTGATTCGACTATTCAAGGGCGTTATATCTACCATTCCTATCCCAACGTTTGATGTCGCAAAAACCTTATACAAAGTTCATTTTACTGTTTTTTTCTTCACCTTGCATAAACCTGTATTAAATATAAATAGTTATGACCTAACTAACTTATTAATCACTTGATCAATATTATTAAAAAGTTAACATCGAACTTCTGGTGCTTATTGAGGCGTGGTGGCTCTGGCTAGGATGATAGGTTCGCGCGCTAATTTAGGTATTTCATTTTCATTATTTAAAAAAAAAACATTTCCAAAATGTGCTATACATAGAACATAATATATTATATGTAGCTTTGTTAGTATTAAAAATTTGATATTTAATTTCCTTGAAGTATTTACGCCTTACTTACATAATTTGTTTTTTTAGACATCAGTTTGGATTTTTTTATGTCTTATGAAAACTACAAGTAATCGTGTTGCCAAGGGATACGATTTCCTGCCAGGGTCGTGAGATTAGTTCGAAAGAGTTACTGTGGCCCTGGCATATAGGCAACTGAAGGAACATGGGTGAGTTTTAGTCAGTAAAAGTCTGACACGCCCTGCCGCTTCACACAGAGCGAGACATGTAATTTTTCAAAATCAAAATCAAAAGTCATTTATTCAAACTAGGCTGAGAGTCAGCACTTTTTGAACGTCAAAGTTACATGAGACAGTCCCCCCAAAACGCCCGCCCTTCGACACTTCCTAGTGCTTTAGCTGGGAAGAAGAAGTAGCGGAACAAACTCCCCAGCAGCACAGCTGTCTGTTAAGTTAGTAGAACTTGATTCCATACAGTATTGTGTAAGTTATTAATATTATAAAACAAAACATGCATTATTCGCCATATGTCAGCTAGCACACGCCAATATACCAACAAAACATTGAAAACTTAACTCAAGCTGAAATAATAATAAAACAAAATCGTAAACAGAACTCAAAACCTTAATAAAGCCTCTAGGCATAAAGGGCGTGCCCGCTCACACATACGATGCAAATGATACATTATACACAATAAATGAAATGAAAAGAAAATAAAAATAAACTAACAAAAGCAGTTAAATAAAAACAAAAAAAAAAAAAAAAATATATGAACTACCCATATAAAAAATAATTTGATGATTTCCCAACCACGAAAAAAAAAGACTTACGATTTATATAGTGAATCATTCAATATTATCTTACATATTAATTTCGCGCAATATCCTGGGTGTTCGACTTTCAGACTGTATAACGAACACAACACTGCGCGCCAAAACCAAGGTCAAAACGTTACCCATAAAGCTGCTCAGCTTAAGTGGGACTGGGCCGGACATGTCTGTCGGATGTCTGATGACAAACGGGCTAATAGAATCACCAATTGGGTCCCACTTGATGCAGGACGACATTGCGGCAGGCCGAGACGAAGATGGCTGGACGAGCTTGACTCCTACCGAAACGACTGGCCAGCACTAGCAATAGACAGAATTCTGTGGAAAAGGGAGAGGGAGGCTTTTGCCCAGCTGTGGGACAATACAGGCTTGTTAGATTCGATAGAATAGTTATTAATTTCCTAACCAAAGGTAAGATAATAAACAAGGCATCAAACGAACTTATCAACTTAACCCTTAAATGCATTGTGATGGAAATTTCCATCTGCCAATTCAATGTAATTTTTTCGTTTCCGTTCGTATTTTTTTATTTCTGTTGTTTGGAAAACAGTGGTTTATTATCTCACTACACATTTTGTTCTCAGTAGGTTAGTTCTGATTACATAAAGATATAAAGTTCCACGAACCAATTAAAAAAAAAAAAAATGAATATATGTTTTTTAAATATTTTTCCTTACCATATAGCTAATCTTACATCCAAATAAATTTAATTTGGTTAAAAACTAAAAATCATACATTTAAGCGTTAACACCACACCGAGGTGTGCTCTTAAGTTACCTCAGGAAATAGTCCAACTGATAATTTTAAAGTAAGCACTAGGATTCTAGACGTATTATTATATTTTGCTTAGTCATAAATTACTTGGCTAGTTCTTAACCCAAAAAATACATTTTATTTTACATTAACTAATTATAATTACAGGAACTGCTTTTGCATTTTTTTATTTGATGAGATCATGTTTTAAATATTAAAGTTTTTTGGTACGCTTACTTTAAGCTTTTTTAAGTCACAAAAACCATGTTTTTATTGGTAAATGTCATGCAGAATATGAAATATGAATAGCGCTATTTGGTAACTTTTCGAGTTTATTTCTTGCAAACTAGCTTTTTGGTATCCGTCTAGCCACCAGAAAATCTATCCAAGGCTATCAAAAAGTAATAAAAACTATGATATGTTGTTTAGGTAAAAAAGTTAAGTAATTGCATTTTTTTGCCGCAAGGCGTTATTTGTAACATGAAATCTTGAACAAAATTCTATACTTACTCAAAACATAAAATCTCGCAATAGGTATCAACGTGTTAGTAACTTCAAATACAATTCATTACAAAAACAAGATTGAAAATAAACATAAAACCGGTACAGAGCATAATAGACATTCATAATCATCATCATATCATATTTGGGAGTCTCCTAATACAGGCTTTATAAGCTTAAAAGGAGGCTCCAATCACCACTGATGTAAGTTAAAACTTGCTAATTCGAATAAACCTTTTTTCATTGCATTTTTCATTTCATCATCATTTCAGCCGGAAGATGTCCACTATTATACATAGGCCTCCCCTATGTTGGGGAGTTTTACCATAATCGCCACGCTTGGCGGGTGGTTGCGATCGCAGTATGGTGGTAAAATGCACAGAGAACGCTGCTACTCATTCTCTAGTAAGTACCTCTTACGACACCCACGGGAAGAAATGGGCGACACCACATGGAACCAAAAATAAATCTTAGACTGCCTTATTACAAAACGTGATCTCACTTTTGGTTCCCGCTTAAAGCCAGTTTTTGCATTTCCAACTTAAATGTGAGTTATCATCCATTGTACTGATGTTACTAATTAAAGAACTATTTATCTGTTATCTGCCTTAAGTAAATTTTTAGAAAAAAAAAATCTAAATCATTTCAAATAGAATGATTGATATACATAATGATTTTATTTTAAATTTAAAATCTACTAACAGTTCGGTTTAACAAGGGTTCGTTTGACTAGTATCCTAAAAGTCCAACTTAGCATCCGAGTTGAACTTCTAGGACATGTTGGAGGTCAAATGGTCAAATGCTAAGCTTTGGGCTTATTTTTGCGTTTTGTCTAAGGCATTTGATTGTTTTCTTCATGAATTCATGAAACTTCCCCACTGCGGAATCCGGAACGCAACATTTTTCTGGATCTTCTTATTTCGTACTGAATTATATATTTATGGGATAATGATTTAGACAGTTGACGTTAAGTGAAATAGATCAACCAAATCTGTAGTAAAAATGGGAGCCCCCAGGGTCCAAACCTTTGTTTGGCTTCTTAACTGGACTTGCCTTTTTTTTTTGGATGGGCAATCATCAAATGACTTCTCCCGCTCTGGGCGGAGCGGGAGGGCATGTCAGACTTTTACTGACTAAAACCCACCCGTGTTCCTTCAGTTGCCCATGTGCCAGGGTCACGGTATCTCTTTCGAACAATCTCGCGACCCTGGCAGGTCTACTACGTCCCTTAGTCTTGCCTTTAGTTCCCTTAATAAATACGGCCGCTAGCCAAAGCTTAAAAAACTTAAAACTAGAGCGACTATTCGCTAAGGGCAACCACTGTGGGGTACGGACCTCGACTTAGGGCATAGCTGGTAGAGGGCAGCAAGGGACGGACTGATAAAGAGCAGCAAGAGATGGGCTGGGTTGGAATGATTATCGTTTAGGCTCAGCGGCGCAAGCTGGCCCGAGTAAGGAGAGAGTGGAGGAAGTCGAGGAAGGTCGAGGTGATCAATTTTGTACCAATTTTTATATCTTACTAGCTTCTGCCCGCGACTTCGTCCGCGTTAAATTTCTTGTTCCCCCGACCTCTCCCGTCGCGTTGAATCGCCTACCCGTGCGGTTTTTCCCGTTTTTGCAACATTTTTCATTATTGCTCCGCTCCTCTTGGTTGTAGCGTGATGTTATATAGCTTATAGCCTTCCTCGATAAATAGACTACCCAACACAAAAATATTTTTTCAATTCGGACCTGAGATTAGCGCGTTCAATCAAACAAACATACAAACAAACTCTCCAGCTTTATAATATTAGTATAGATAGTATAGACTAGCTTTTGCCCGCGACTTCACTCGCGTTAAAGTCGGGGTAACACGGTTCCCCTTTCCTGATTTAGAACACAGAAGAGAACTCGGAACAGAATGTTATTTTAATACGCTACTGTAGACGATATTATATATCTTTCCATTTGGGGATAGAATGTAAAGATTCTGGGCACTGGACACACGCGAACATGCTATATACAATTGTCCATGGGAAAAGCACGGCTTTTCTAAGGTCACCCCAGACAACTAAAAAAAAAAAATAGTTGCCTATGTCACTCTCCATCCCTTTAACTATCTCCACTTAAAAAATCACGTCAATTCGTCGCTCCGTTTTGCCGTGAAAGACGGACAAACAGACACACACACTTTCTCATTTATAATATTAGTATGGACATGGATTTATATCAATGCCTATGGCTTAGTACATACAGGATAAACATGATACACCGCATGATATAGCGCATGTTATAGCGTTGTTTGCAGATGACACTTCACTCTTATTTAAGGGCATTACATTGCCCAATGACCTTGAGCATGCTGCCCCGTACTAACTTACGACGAAACGACGAGAGAGAGAGGGACGAGTGTGGGAGTGACATAGTGCTTTACGCGAAATTTAAAATAAATAATTTAAATATTAAAAGAAATAAGAGAAAAAAATCAATACAAATTGTTAAATACGTCATTACGTATGTTTTGGTATAAAATTCATGCCGAGTTATTGAGCCGTTATAGAGAAAATTTTCAATTTAGGTTGAAAAAGGACCTATTTGTTACGATTTTTTGATAAAATTTGAGTAAGTTTATTAAAATTTTAAACAATACAATGTATTTGTGATGACCTTTAGTTTAACATATATTTTTTATATTGAAAACGCACAAAAGGATTCATCAACAAACTTCTTTAAACACACCGTATTTTCAGGATTTGAGCGAGGTAATCCCCTTAAACTTAAACGTCAACAGCTGATTATTAGCAGTGTAAGTGGCGCCCTTTTTAATAACCTGCTTCTTAACCAGACAAATATTTAATGTATTAAGTTTAAGATACCTCATGTTAAACAAGTAGAAATCGAAGTGATGAAGAGTTGAGACCATATTCATAGGCATAACTTTCGATGCCAAGCTTCAATGGGGCCCGCATATAGATAAATTGTCAAAATAGTTTATCACTCCAGTATACGCTATTAGAAAAATCGTGATTTAGGTAACTGAATTAGTGGCAGCCCGTTTAGTTTACTTTAGTAATTTTAATGCTGTGTTTGTGTTTTACAAAAAAGTGAAATTCATTCAATTTATACATTAGTTATTTAGTTTCCTCAGAGACAAATTTATAGAGATTAATATAGTAACTGTGTCTTCTCTAGATATTTATGAACATTTGTATGTCTCTACAAATATTAATCTTTGTAAAAGATACGGTGATATCCATAACGTAAATATTAGAAATAAACACAAATGTGTTGTACCTATAACCAGGCTCAAGAGCATAGGTGGCTCGTTTAGATGCTAATGTATACGTTTTAATACTAAACTTCCTAGCCTAATACAAGAACTAAGCCAAAACACTTCAAATCTTATTGAAAGCCGGACATACTGTCAAAGTTTATATATTTACATAGTATAAAACTAAGTCGCTCTAAGTCTTTCCTCAAAAGACCATTTCAGACACCGATCTACGTGAACATCAATAGATTTTGCCAAAATTATTACCGGATTTTTATATACCTACCTTGATATTGATAGATTTTATCTCATCATTTCAGCCGTAAGACGTCCACTGCTGGACTTAGGCCTCCCCCAATTTGGGGGGCTTTGCCATAATCGCCACGCTTGGCAAGCGGGTTGGCGATCGCAGTAGGGTGGTAAAATGCATAGAGATCGCTGCTGCCCATTCTCTAGTAAGTCCCATAGTCGCCTTTTACGACACCCACGGGAAAAAATGGGGTGGTGTTATTCTTTACGTCCGGCACCACACGGTACAGATTTTATCTATTTGTATTTTTGTTTGTTTGTAATGGATAAACTCAAAAACTACTGAACCGATTTAAAAAAAATCTTTCACCATTAAAAAGCTACATTATCTGCAAGTAATATAAGCTATATAACATCACGCTACAACCAAGAGGAGCGGAGCAGCAATGAAAAATGTTGCAAAAACGGGGAAAATCGCACGGGTAGGCGATTCGATGCAACGGCCTTCCCGTTGTCGTCGGGGGAACACGAAATTTAACGCGGATGAAGTCGCGGGCAGAAGCTAGTACCTTCCAGGTTCCTTTCCAGGATTCATAATAGTTATAATTTTTTAATTATTTATTATGTACAAAAAACCTGTATACACTCAACAAAAATATTCTCTCTCTCTCCCTATCTCCTTCTCTCTCCCTCTCTCTCTCCCTCTCTCCCTCTCCCCCTCCTCTCCTCCTCTCACCCACTCTCCCTCTCCCCCTCTCTCCCTCTCCCACTCCCCCCTCTCTCCCTCTCCCCCTTTCCCCCTCTCTCCCTCTCCCCCTCTCCCCCTCTCTCCCTCTCTACTCACAACAAAAAAAACAACAACATAAGGAACTTCGTTCTAATAACATGAAAATGTACTTTGATGCCTATGTGTCCTTTTGTATTCAATTTGTTTGAATAGTTATTCAGTTAGTAATTTAATTTAGTACCTTCTGTTAATATACGTAGTTAGTTAGGTTAAATAAATTAATGTATTTTGGATAATAATTTATAAATAGTTTGTTGTAATATATTAGTTTTTAAATGTCTTTATTATAAACATAATATTACAGAACGTATGCAAAAAGATCTTATTCTAATTGTGTACAACCATAACAGTAACAAATTCTTAGGCTAACTTACCTTTATCTGCAGACAATTTACACTGGTTTTAAAATGTTTATTTCAAAACATTCTTTAATAAGTTCACAAGAATACAGTATTATTTGACGGCACAAAAGTCTTAGTAGCACTGACTTTAAACGCATACTACTATACTATTTACCTACTAAAGGCAATGCACTTAACTAATACAAAAACGAAAAATATTAGAAGTGCAGGATAAAACATTACAAGAATAAAATATACGTTAGAATATAACATTTGTCATCATGAGTTGAAACAAAGAAAAAAGATAGATTCTAAGTTGAGGGTAATTTGCGTTATATTTCGCCGAGTTTGCTTATTGCGACCGGTTGAGGGCAGCACGGTCGGTCCGGTGGTAGGTAGAAATTGTCATTCACTCAGAAAGTAGTGATGTGGTAAACGATATCGATTATATGTGTTTGAATACAATAAGTTATTAGATTTACTTTTACCTATGGATGAAATTAAGTTTGGGATTTTTTTACTAAATATAATTTGCTGATTTTATAATGAATTTTTTTATTGTTGGAAATTTAATTTGTTCATGAACTCGTTTTAAATTTGTACGAAAGGGAGTGTTAAATGATATTTTGATTGCCTTATTTTGGACAATTTGCAACTTATTGTAATGTTATCGTAGCAGGTGGCGTTCCGTGGTTTCTGCCTACTCCCATGGGAAAAAGGCGTGATTCTATGTATGTATGTATGTAATGTTAATCAGTCAGGCTACTCCAGGCTGGCGCAGCATATGTCAGTCATGGTCGGACGAGGGTGGTATAAATGCGTAAATTAGTGGCTGCGCTTATCTTAGATTTTCTGTTAATAATAGGTTTTAACGCATTCATAGCCTTCAAACCCTTTTCGCGAAGTGCATCATTGTTTTCACTCCAGTTAATTTTACTATCTAACACTACACCGAGATATTTGACTGAGCGGCTCCAGGGTATGGAATCATTTTTAAATTGAATGCGCCTGGAGAGGGTAATGATCGTTTCCGTGTAAAAAGAATACCTTCCGTTTTACTGGAGTTTAATTTTAGTTTCCATCTAGTGAAATACGTGTCAAGTAGGTATATTGCTAGTTGCAGCCGCCCAATTATGAAATCAACATCCTTTGAAAAAGTATAGGAGGCAGTGTCATCAGCATATATTGCAAAATGAGTTCTAGGTTGCTTAGGTATGTCATTAAGATATAAGATGAAGAGGAATGGTCCTAAATTTGAACCTTGTGGTACACCAGATACAATTAATTTTGCCATAGAACAGTGTTCACCTATGAAAACTTCGAAATGGCGGTTATATAGATAGTTTTGGACTAATTTGATAAGTGAGAGAGGAACGCCGTTAAAAATTAATTTGTGAAGTAGTTCTTCATGCCAGACGGTGTCAAAGGCTTTTTCTATATCTATCATACCATTCCCATTTCGTCAACTATCATTACCATTCCCGTCGAATTGCCTTCATTTAGGTTATGTGCAATATCCTCTGATACCCTGGCCAATTGCTGAGTGGTGGAGTGAGCCTTACGAAATCCAAATTGCTCTGGTAGCAGTAAATGTTCTGTGACTTTTAACAGACGGGTAAGAATAAGAGACTCAAACCACTTGCCCAGGCATGGTAGCAAGCTTATAGGACGATAATTTATAGGGATGCTGCCGTCTTTGCTAGGTTTCTTGAGCGCTATTATTTTTGCCATTTTCCAAGCTGTGGGGTAATAGCCTAATCTTAAACAGGCATTCAATATTTTTGTGAGTTAGACCAAGGCCTTTTGAGACAGGTTTATAAAAAGTCGATTTCTGAGCCCATCTAGACCGGGGGATTTACGGAGTTTTAATTTAAGTATTATTTTCAAAACTTCCCTAGGTCTAACGAGAGGAAAGTGACTACTTATGTCTTTAGAATTTAATGTTGCCATGGATTCCTTGACAGCAACCTCAGTTTCGAGATCGCTGGTCCACTGATGAGTGAGATTCATATTACCAGCAAATGCGTCGGCAAGAGCATAACACTGCTCCGATACTTAGGATGTCATTTGATCGCCTCTAATTTTTAGGGGAGGGATCTTATTGGGATTATGATTGATTGATCGGGCCAAACGCCATACATCATTACTGGGATTATCCACTTTTGAGAGCTTTTCATTCCAAATACTGTCATTCAAGGTCTGGATACTAGCTTTGATAGAGTATTGTCACTGGTTGACTTTGAAGAACAGTTGACGTCTGAGGCAAGGATTGTTCTCATTCAATGCCTTTCTGCGTATGTAATTTTTGTTTTTAATTTGGCTCTTAATGCGCCTTGGTAATTTTAAACGACCCTTGTTTATTTCAATGGTAGGACCACTCGCTCTCCGTGCATTTAGCACACTGTCAGTAAAATGATTTACAGCAGCGTCAATACAGGGTATTGAATCTAATATTGTACTAGATTCAATACAGGGTATTGAATCTAATATTGTACTAGTTTGCGTGATATTGCAGTCCAAATGAGATCTAAAATATTTCCAGTCAGCTTTGGCAAAGTTAAATGATGTTAGGGATTTAGAACTATGGGTTCCACCAACAATGAAGTGTACTGGCAGGTGATTTGACGAAAGCCTTGTGAAAACTTGAGGTTTACTTACGTCGTGAGTATTGTTCACCAATATAATGTCTGGAATAGAAGGTTCGTGAGAGCTTTGGTAATGCACTAGGGTAGGTGAAGAAGGTGCTAGTATCTCATAATCTTTAGCTACCATGTGATCGAAGAGGATTTTACCATGTGGGTTAGAGGTAGTGCAATTCCAGTAAGGGTGTTTGGCGTTTAGGTCACCCAATATCAGGGACTTATTATTTGCACCTAGTAATAAGTACAGATCACTATCCAGTAGAGGCAAATTTGGTGCCTGGTAAGTTGAGTAGATAGCCAAATTTTTCCCTAGAGTAGTTACCTGGACACTGAGTAATATATTGGTTTATTTATTATTACATGAAGGCTGTGTGGTCATTTTATTTTTTTGGTTCTTGTGTATCACAGTTAGTTGTAGAATTATGAAATTTGGCAAGAAGCAAGGTAACACAGGTAACGTAAAAGTTCGAAAATCGTTTATTTGTAGTTTTATCACATTTTTTTTTGTAATTAGTCATTTATGTATGCCGTAAGTATATCGATGTATAGACAATATCAAACATGGTTTACAACTACAATATGAAGTTTGTTAATTTCATATCCCAACTACAGAAATTTTCACAGTGGGTGATTAGACACACACTAGGCCAGTTTTATTCAATGTTCTTCACAAAATATTTATTTTCCAACAGAGTCGTTAACGTGTTTCGAGCGCCAAAACTCACTCTGGCAGTGTACACGACTGTATCACACGTTGATATATAGTCAAAAATATTAACTACATATTTTATGATCTGCTTAAAACAAAACATCAAAGTTACTTTTTTACCATAATTTTATCAATTACGTTTTACTTTGACACTACCGAAATACTTTCGTAAAACTATTTTCCATACTAAATAAATACTTAATAAAAGCACTATAGCAATAATAGATAATGCTAGTGATACAGTAAGTATAAGTTCCAGTTCTAGGTACTCTGCCCACGACATGTTGGCGGCGGGCGCGCGCAGATGTCTCGCGCCGCCGTGACGCAGCACGTGTTCCGTCCACCACACGGCGCGCTCCAGTGGACGCATTGGCTGATCGTGCATGATGTTCCGTAGTTTAATGACATTACGACGGTAGCTGAAAATCAAATAGAAATCTGTTTTAGTACCTTTTGAAAATAATACCACGGCTTCACCTCGCGTGATTGCCCGGAAAAGACAGTGTAAGTAAAGAAAGGCCTTTTAAATTTGCACCAGTGTGCAGTGCAACAAAATTACAAAAATGCATTAAAAAGTGAAGCAATGGAAAAACCAAATGGATGAGCATCAGATAGAAAGAGTTACAACTTTAAATGAGACTTGAAATGAGAAAATCATAGAATGATAGTATGAATGATAATAATGGCTACGAATGAATTTATAACTGAGATGACTTCTGATAAGAATATGCGGAAGAAGAATAAAAACTAGTAATAGACCCATAAAAAAATTATATATAGGCAGGGAGACGGTCTGTGAAGTGTCGCATGCTTGGTGTATGCCAATACCCTGCAAAGGACCGCTTACCAACGATGATAATGATGAAGATTAGAAAAGATTTAAACGCAAGGTTTCCATTATCTAATTATCAATGCAGGTTGTTTTTATTCTAACATACCTATCGTCTCCAATGACGGTATCAATCGCATTTCTTAAATTCTCTTCAGTTATGTCTTCTAAATCTAATCTTACTCCTATATTGTGAAACAGATATTTCTCCACGTTGAACCATTGGTCAGCTAATATTGGAATACCAATCAGCGGTACTCCTGCTGTGATAGCTTCATCTGTTGATTGTAGACCTCCTTGTGTTATGAATACTTTGATCTTGGGATGTTCTGTAAAGTACAAATTGTCATCCTTAAATTCCTCAAAAAGATAATAACGGTGAGGGAATTTTGTAACACACTAACAGTAAAAAATTACTTTCATTTTCACTGTTCAACAACATTCATTGCGGGGTTTACTTTGCTGAGAAGACAAATGTTTCGGACACCTGAATCAATGGGTGAGAAATATTCTTCTGAATGATTAAGATAGTGATCCGATAGTGTGTTACGCAATTCGGTAGCCGGTATCAAGCATGAACTACTAAAATTCAAATCAGTATCAAATATTCAAAGTTCCATATAAAGTTTCATCACCTATGAAACCCCTTTAGGGAATGAAATTTCGAAAATATTTTCGTGCTGACTCCTTGTGCTATCAATTTTCCTGACCTAGCGATTTATTTGTATGTTGTCTGGTAAATAAACCTTCCAGAGCCGATTTAATTCATATCCACTGATAATTTGTAACCAATGCGTCGATTTATGTTTTTTTTACTAAATATTTGTGTTGCTGGTATGCCATTTACATCTACTAACCAGACTCCAGTTTGCAGATTCAAATGTTTTGGAACACAGACGTAATGAAGTCAATGAACGTGTCAAAGATTTCTAGTGTCTTTTTGTATGTACATTTAGCTCTTAGTTTTATCACCTACCTGCTTTGGGATATTAGCGTTCATATTTACTTAATTTTTCTATCTTTATGGAACTTAGATAGTTCTAATGTTAAATTTCTAAGTACACAGCAAAAGTATTTGTTGACCGAATTTTGTGGTTTATTCAAGTTTATGAACCCACTTTGTGAGTACCTACTGTAATGAGTAGATGTGTCACGTAATGCCAATACTTATACTGAAATATCCCGCGTAGCTGCCAGCTACTATAGAAACCCTTCTTTTTCTGGGTGTAAAACCATCAATAGACGTCTCCCGCTGTAGGGTGGAGCGGAAGGGCGTGTCAGACTTATACTGACTAAAACCCACCCATGTTTCTTCAGTTGCCCATATGCCAAGGCCACTGTTTCTCTTTCGAACAAATCTCACGAACCTGACAGACCATAGGAACCCTGAGGTCCCTGTCTACCGGATTTTATTAACAAGACGCTTGTACACGTGTTTTTATTAATTATTTCGTCGCGTTCGTTTTTTAACCACGCTAAAATGTTTGAAGGGTTAATCTAAATAACGTTACAACGTTGACAGTTTAAATGTGATAGAGGTATTTCGTTGCCTGCCGGTACAACGTAAGGTTGCTTTTGGTGAACAATCTAGTTTTACAGTATTATAAACATATATAGTTCCCCAAGCCGTATTTCGGCCAGGGTGGCCAATCTCAACGGAGACTAGCCATCTGAGTGGGAGGTATTACATTGCACAAGTGTATGCGCAGCCACAGGTGCACTCACTGTTCTCTCACTCACATAGTCCGATGAGAAGGAACGGAAAATCCAAAATATCACTTGGTCTGACCTGGGATTCAAACCCAGCAGGAGCCAACGCTTAGCAGTCTCGCTTGCGACCTCGAGACCAACGGGGTAGTTACAGTAATATAGATACACAATAAGCGTACATATTTAACTATTGGCTGTGGCGAGAATCTATTTATAGAAAAGTTCAAGGTCACACAGCTTCCGCATAGATAGAACCGGTTTTTTGCATAATTATCGCGCTCTGCTTCACTTCAGCTGATGTTACTAATGTATGTAGAATAACTACTACTGTGCCTTACATATTTTATTGTAAATAGATAGTAAAGAAAAACATGATTATTTGTAGGTTTCCCGCCCGCTCTTTCTCTTCTTGGGAGCTTAAGAATTATCTTAACCTGCAAAGAACTGGCGGATTTTTTTTAACTAAAACTACCATACTGTATATTAAAATCTATTAACTTTTGATTTACATCATTCTTAAAATTATTAATTCTTTCGAAATCAAAATAACCATACTACAGTGTACGGAGAAATCAGACAAGAAAAGTATTATAGGCTTTAACCGATTTTTGGTTCTACCATTTTGACAGTCATAACAATTGATACGAAGTGTATCATTGTTTAAATAGATACTATATGAGTGAGTGAAACGCACGAAAAGCTATTTTTTTTTTAAAGTGGCAATTCGGAGCCCAGTTTGATTAAATAAATTTTGATTCTGATTTCAGCATTGGTACTTGCAACCATTAGAATAACAAAGTAACTGTAAGCAAATTAAGCTATAACTTCATTACTTACGCAGTAAGTCTGATTGTGGCAACCACTTCGATATCCTTATATTGTCAGTCTTTCCCGGCAGCTCGTCTTTGTTCCACTTCATCAAAACATCATAAGGTAGTTGCGAAAATACTTTCACTAGAATTTGTATTCTCTCTGGTGGTAAAGCAGTTGGGTCCACATTAGATCCTAAGCTAAAGTAAACCACGCCGTTCTTGGAAGAATCTAGGTATTTCTTGAGATCCTGAAAACAAATGAACTATCAGCAACAATAGTTAGAATCAAAACTTAATACAAAAGCGAGTAAGCATTGTCATGCTACTGCTGCACGGTAGTCACCGTAGAGACATTTCGATCGAAAAAAAAAAGTAACGGTGTACAGATATAAATATGACCCTTATTCGTCGAATAGATTTAAGCATGATCATAATACGCGTGCTTTAACATACATTTCCTAGGGTTTTCATTCAGTAACCTAGACCACAGCCTATGAATCAACAACAAAAATAGTATCTATATATAGAATACGTGAAGCAAAAACTTTGTATCTTTTTTTCGAAAATTACGTATATGTTAGATTATGATGAATGGCATAGTTATGGAATACAGGAAATGAGTGAAGGCGAATATTTAAAATTTTAATGAATTATGGTCGAATTTCAAACAGGCTGACCGCTAGTATTATTCAATTATGATAATTAGGATGTACCTGAGGCAATTCCTTTTTAGGTTTCTGATGTAGTCCTCCCATATAAATGACAGTTGGAGGTACAGGTCGAATTCCTTCAAACACTTGATGAATATTCAAGAATAACATGTCAACATTAGTACCTAAGTCATTAACAGACGGTATATCAGGTCCAAAATGTTTCCTTAGCATTTTATCTTCCAATTCTTCATTATCATTGCCAACTTTCACGCTCTTAAAATGTGTGTACATTTCTTTCAACTTTTCCCATTGTGTTAGATTGTACAATTTTTGACGCATGAAACTTGGGTAGAGCATTGGATGTGCAGGAGCTCCAATAAATTCATAATTCCCTGGTGCACCTCCTAAAGAACTCACTAAGATAACTGGCACGTTTTTAAAAATATGACTGAAAATTAGCGCTGGCCGTACACAAGCCTCAATAAAAATCAAATCGTACTTTTTGGTTTTATCGTGAATCAGTCTTTGCACTTCATTGCTTTTGAGCTGAGCATCCAATACCACAGTAAATGTTCTCAGAAACAAATTCAATTGTGTTGAAATGTCATCTATTTTTCCCTTTTCAGCTTCTTTTAGAAAATATTCCTTCCAATTATTGTATGAAACGTCGTGCACGTCGATTTCTATTAAGTTAGGTGGTGTTTTTCCTTTCGCGAAAGCTGGATCGGGTGTAATGACCGTGACTTCATGTCCTCGTTTGGCTAGCTCTTGAGTTATAGGACGGAACACTACTTGGTGGCTTATGGAAGGAACTGGGAAAACTGCTAATATGTTTGCCGCTTCGTTTGGTATTATAAATATACTGTAGCACGCAACAAAATATAACAATCCTAACATCTTGCTGATCACAATATTCAAGTTGAACTAACTTTTTTTATAACGTGTTTGCCTATTTTATTTAGATTGATGAGACACAACATTTTTTGTCATTTATGTATAATAGTATCCTCATGTTATTGCTAAGTCATTGCTTCATATTGTTGATAATTATGTTCATAAATTGCTAAGTCACGGTGATGTGATGCTATGAATTATTTAATTGCAGCAATATAATTAAAATTATTTTATAAGATTTATTTAACAATTAATGATACAGTTAATATTGATGTGTGGATTATCCAAAGCACAATCATTTGTTCTGTGTCTGGGAGTAATTTATCTATAATATGTATGTATTTAGAAATATATAAGTATATTTATAAGTTGCCTGGTTTCCATAGTACAGGCTCTGCCTAGTTTGGGATCAGATAACGGTGTGTTGGTTGTCCTAAGATATTTATTTTATTTTATTTATTTATTTATGAAAGATTTTTAAATAAAAGCGGTAACATACTAGTCTAATAATATAGACACGGCTCGCATGTTTGGAAGTTCCTCTCTCTAGAGTCCGGACAGCCCCAGTAGCTTGGACCCTGTTCCCGATATCGGTGGGCTAAGTTTTTCTTATATTTGAAAATATGATTTACTAGCTTCTGCCCATAACTTCGTCCGCATGAAATTTTTGCTCCCCTGACCCTTCCCGTCGTATCGAATTGGTTGCCAGTTTGCGTCCATTTTTCATTGCTGCCCCGCTCCTTTTAATTGTAACGTGATGTTATAATAATAATACTTACTCAGATTACCGCGTTCAACCAAACAAACAAACTCTTCAGCTTTATAATATTCTATAAGTATAGATATGCACCTACCAGAGGTCGCCCAGTAGTCATCAATAATTATTCAAACATTATTATACATACAAAAATATTTGCTTTCTGCACTCCTTCTCCAAATAAACTTTAACTGTGCCAAATTTCATAATACTCCATCTGCGTTATTTTAGTTAAAAGGGATTTAAAGTTTTTAACCGACGAAAAAAAAACGGAAGAGGTTATCAATTCGACGCATATATTTTTTTTTAGATTTTTTTTTAATATTTTTTTTTTATGTATGTCACGCCTAACTTTTTACATAGTAGTCCGATTGTGATAATTCTTTTTTTATTGGAAAGGGTATACTCTAAGGGTGGTCCCATATAAATTTGAAAAACAAAATCGAACCCTAAGGGTCGGAAAACAGGAGATGATTGATTGTTCACTCATTGTTTGTAATGTATAACCATGCATAACTTTGTACAGAGTAGTCCGATTTTGATAATTCTTTTTTCATTGAATAGGGTATATCTTGCCAAGTGTTATTAGTACATTAAAGCCACAAAAAATACTAAATAAAAACCTTTTAACAAAAAAATTAACCGCCGAAAAAACAGAAAAGCAAAAAATAATAAACCTTAAAATTTTGAGTCGGCGCTGAAAAATCAATAAACTAAGAACGCAAAGCGCCTAATCATAATTTTAAAGTTTTATTATTTTTTGCTTTTCTGTTTTTTCGGCGGTAATTTTTTTTGTAAAAAAGTTTTTGCTTCACGTATTACTTAATAATTAGAAATGTATAAACACTTTTATCTGCAGTGGGATAATACAGGCTATCATCATCATCATCATTTCAGCCGAAAGACGTCCACTGCTGGACATAGGCCTCCCCCAAGCACCGCCACTTCGACCTGTTCTGTGCTTCTCGCATCCAACGTATTCCTGCGACCTTCACCAGGTCATCATATACAGGCTATAATTTATTTTA
The DNA here is from genome assembly GCA_947507805.1 of Aporophyla nigra. Classification (NCBI taxonomy): domain Eukaryota; kingdom Metazoa; phylum Arthropoda; class Insecta; order Lepidoptera; family Noctuidae; genus Aporophyla; species Aporophyla nigra. Next base: position 7,413,182 of record OX382315.1, on the reverse strand, counting down.
TTTATTAAGTTATGGAGAAGATACTATAATATAATAATAATAGTATCTTATTCTGTTGGTATTATTTTTATATCTTACTAGCTTTTGCCAGCGGCTTCGCCCGCGTGAAGGTCGGAAATTATCCCGTGGGAACATACTACCGGGATAAAAAGTACTCGATATATTATTCCAGGTTATAAACTATCTGTGTGCCAAATTTCATCTAAATCGGGTCAGTAGTTTTTGCGTGAAAGAGGAACAAACATCCACACATCCATACATACAAACTTTCGCGTTTATAATATTAGTAGAATTCGACAATATTTTCCGGAAACAGATTGCTTCAAACGACTGTTTAATACGCAATAGCAATGTTACATTACTTAAATTAATTATACCACTTTAATGAATACGCACAGAAATGATAAGTAAGGTATAAGCTTTATTATTTACGTAATTTTTATCCTACTCTGCCCCAATCCTGAGCAACGTTATCAAACTAAAACTCAACGTATTTTTTTAATAAACCGATCACAGGCACTTTTGAATTGTAAATCAGAGAGTATAAAGCTAGTTGGTCACTCCAAAACGTAGTAGGTACCTATTATTATTATTTATTTATTTGATCGGATAACAAAAATCCATTGGGTTAGTAACAATAGTCTTAACCTATGTTAGTACTTAACTAATAACACAGACAGTGTACAGGTGACAAGCGACGTCACCAACGGGCTGTCCTGTCTCCCGGCTATAACGCGTAGAATGCTGTTGGGGCTGTCACGGAGTCTATTTAGCAGCGACGCCGCCTTCTTACGACGTACAGCACTGAAGCAGTCGGTACGTGCCTCAGCGAACATAGAAGACGCGCTACAGAACCGAGGCAGCCGCAACAGCACTCTAAATGCGTTGTTGTATTGGATCCGCAGAGCATTGTAGGCCTTCTGAGTGTAGCTGAACCACAGGCTCCCCGAATACAGCGACGTGCAATATGCTTTAAACAATGTTATTTTGACCGCCGCCGCACATCGGAAGAACCGGCGGGCCAGCATATTAGCTCGAACCGACAATGCTCTGCGCTCCCTCTCCATATCTGCGTCGTCCTTCAAGTCGTCCGTGACCAAGTGACCCAGGTATTTAAAAGAGTACACTCTGTGCAACTCCACACCGTTTAGTAGCAAAGGCGGGACGGTGGAGGGACCCTTGGTATCGGACTTGAAGACCATGTATTTTGACTTGCCTTCGTTATATACAAGGCCATGAGAAGCAGCATACGACTCGCAGATATCGAGAAGCTTACGGAGCGCACCGACCGAGGGGGCCAGCAACACCATGTCGTCTGCATAGCTTAAATTATTGAAACAGACTCCATCAATAAAGCAACCGACTCGTGTGCTGCTGAGGCGCTCGATCAGTGCATTCATGTATAAACTAAATAACAAAGGTGATGTTACCCAACAAACAAAAATTGCTCTTGTAGTGGCTTATATTGCCAAAAATAATATTCTTATAGGAGCCGTATTATCGCTAATAAGGGTGCGTTTGGGCACAAATTATAAAGACAATAACCTTATACCTCCCTTTTAGTTGCTTTATTGTCCGCTTTTTTTCCTTATACGTGTTTTACTATGGTTCGATACAAGGGAGTTAAATTCATTGCGGCAAATCAAAAGCTCTTAAAAAGCCATAGGCCCTTATAGCCGTCTGTTTATGATTCTGCAATAAGTCTTTTTCTTAGTGATTTATATTTTCGTAAAAGTTTCGCGAATAAAGAGAAACGTCAACCATTTTATTAAAAAGTGAATGGTAAGTTATTATTTTATGTAGTTTATTTACCTGATTTATGTGCTCGTTTATAGTGAAAAGTGTGTGGGAATTCAAATGCATGATAAAATGTGGTACGCAGTGTCTTATAGTATCAACCCGCCCTTGAATTTTAGCTGTTTTTGTGCTACAAACGTTATTAATTATTTAGTCATGTTATAAACAGTGCTATTATGAGAGCAAAACGATTCGCACATCGTCTACAAGGAGTCTATGAGAGTGAAGACTTTATAATGGCATCATTTCCTGTTTATGCTATCGCCATTTTACATATCGTTAGGGTTCCTTTCTCACGAACAAAATCCTGTACCTAGCTAGTCTTGTTCCCATATGTATAAAATTTATGTTTCACTATGGTTGGGTTGGCTGGAAGAGATCTCTTTATAAGGATAAGCTTGCTTTTGTGCACTAGTTTTAAGTTTGAAATTTAATTATAATTGTAAGCACACAATAAAGAATATAATTATAAATATAATATGTTTGTCCGCAGATATTGCATTGGTTTCAGTAATGTATATTACTACTTTATTTGTTTTGAGCAATGTACGCGCATCCAATGGCACTTTGTTTGGCATTACATGATGTAATATTTTTAATAGGTCACTTAAAGCGATATGGGAAATGTTGAATTTCACTGCCCATTCTCTGATATCACTACGAATATCAATATTCTTCAACTCTTCATTTAAAAATATTATCATTGTCATTATATTATTATTGTCTATATCAATATCGCTACAATTATATTCTTCTTCACTGGTTTCCTTTTCATTCTTATTTTCTATAAAAAAAATATCTGCGGAACAACTGGCTGATTCGTTAGTATCTGCTTGGTCTTTTTGTAGTATCATAGGAGTAGAGGTGGTGGTTGTAATGTTCAAAACCATGTTTTCGTAGACTTTTTTTTTTACTTTTCTTCTGTAACCACCGCTCCTTTTTAACTTCTTCCAGTCTTTTGAATCCATTTTTTTAATGTAAATTCCCGTCCGTAATAAATTCACACAATCTGCTGTACTTCAAAATGGCGAATCTAGTTATGTAAAACATTTTAATGTGACCATATAGAGAATAATATCTTTATAATCACTGTATAAGGGAATACGGATTGCTTTCACCCTTGTAAATATCACATAAAATGTTAAAATTTGTTTGTTGGATAGACCTCTTATCAAATGCTCCTATAAGTTAAAAAGCATCATAATTACCTTGTGCATTACTTTTCTAAGAATAATTGACCATATTAAAAGCCTTTATATGACTTTGAATATTATATGGCTAAAAAGCAATGTAACTAGCCTCTATAAGAAGAACACATTTTGAACCCTTATTGTAGGCATATTAATTGTATTTATTAACGTTTACCCAGCCAAATTATAAGAATAAAGGTAATATTAGCCAAATCTTCTAATAATGTGCTACTATAAGGAACATTGACATAATAAATGCTTTTTTATAACAAGTATAAGAGTTTAGACCTTATAGACTTAATTTTATAAGCTTAGTTTGTTTGTTGGGTAGGCCACCCTGCCTCACGCCACACTCTGGCCTGCTTGGCTCTGAGAGCTCTCCTGCCCAGCGCACCCGACTCTCCTGATTCATGTACCAGTATCGTAGAACTGAGACGAGCTCCGGCGGCACCTTAGTATCGGATAACTTTTGCCAGAGGACGTCAAAACAAACAAGATCAAAAGCCCTGGACAGGTCTAGGAAACATGCATAGACAGGAGTTTTCCTGTCTGTATAATACCTGACAGCATGCTTTAAACTAAATATAGCGGTTCTGTGGACAACCCTGGCCGAAACCCAAACTGGGCGTCATGAAGTTTGATGTGAGTATTCAAGTGTGAATTAAGCACACTGTCAAGTATTTTAGCCACGACAGTAGCCAAGGAAATCGGCCTATAGTTTGACCTGTCCGAGACGTCTCCGGTCCTACTCTTGACCACTGGTACCACCAAAGCCCGCAACGTATCGGGAGGAAGATATGAATGACCCAGGCACAGATTAAACAGAAGTGCCAACACACGAGGCAAATGGTACCCACCATACTGCAGGTGCTCGATGCTGAGCCCATCGTGCCCAGGGGATTTGCCCCTCTTCATGATTTTAATTTTTCTCTTGACATCTTTTGCCAGAATAACTGTAGTTATTTCTGTAGCACTTTCCTCAGCATCAATCTCCCGGCACGGCGGACCCAATCTCGACTTCACATCAAAATGCGTACTAAATAAATCAGCAACATCTTTTGAGTTGGAGACACCATAAATACTCATAGAAACGCCAGGTCTAGAATTTAGCTGTTTAGTTCTCTTCCCCAAAATCTGAGTTCGAATGGCGTTTAGCTAACAAATCCATTCGAATTTGATCCTGGTTGTTTTGGCACCATTTGAGCTTCCCTTTGAAGATCCTACGAGATTCTGTCATTGCGTCCTATGTATTAGAACTGCCAAGAAACTCCACGGACACACTTTTAAATCAATATATGGTTACAAAACATTGGTATATAGGTATCATTACTGTTGAATTTATGCATATGAGAACGACGTAGAATGTTAAAAGCGTTCATAATAAAAAGATTAAAAATACCTAAAAAAATTCGGTTCAGAGCGAGTAGAACTCACGCATAGAGGGTTCCTTACCATGATATATAAATATTTTAGAGTATTATATTATTACATATGGTATTGCGGCCTTAGGTCAGCGCCATCTCTTGATCGATAGTGAAACTAATGTAATTTTAGTCGATGCTTTCTGAAAAATGTACTCATTTTATTTTCCTGTAATATTTATATAAACCTCATAACACATATTATAGTTTTAGATTTTTCTCAATGCAAACTTTAGAGATAAGGGGGAACGTTTTTTTTTTTTACATTTTTCGTCACACCTCGAAAAATATGCGGTCTATATACAAAAAAAAAAATCGAGTATGTGCAGATAGCATTCTTTCATATGATACACCACATAGTCTAGTAGTGCCACTTTAATTTTTTTTTAAACCCCATTCAGTCACTGTCGCAAAAAATTATATATATATTTATTTCTTTCTTATTTGCTAAATACAGTCAGTCACACCATACGTGTTCCTTTTTACCATTCTGGTACGGAATCCTAATGACCAGGACAGCTCCCATACACGAACATGACGTATCAATGGATTAGCTCCGTTTAGGTCAGCGACCCATTAAAGCAGCCTTTCCCAAAGTGGGCGACAACGCCCCGTTGTGGGCGCTGCAGTCCTAAAGGGGGGTGGTAAGAGACCCAGAAAAAAATGGGGGCGTTGTGTAGACTCTACTAATTTCTGTACACTGTAGCGCCCACAAGGGGGCGTTATCGCCCACTTTGGGAAAGGCTGCATTAAAGCAAGCATTACATACTCGCAGCGGCCAGGGCGTATTCAAATCGATGAAAGACGTACCCAGAAATTAGTAGAGAGTTATAAATGATGGCATCTCACATCATCATCATCAGCAGCTTACAACGTTCCCACTGCTGGGATACAGGCCTGCTCTTGATGAGAGGGGGCGGGCCATAATCCACCAAACACATCACATCGACGCGCAAACTGTGTAAATGTGATTCCCATCTGTGTTAATTTAAACAAATATTTATTTGTGCCAGTGTTAAAAAAAATATAATTTATCAATTTATTTATTCTGTATATATTTTAGGCCTAAATACCGATAGAGGCCTGCACGAATGTTCTTATGCTACGTGCTCGAACGGATAACATTGCTGCATAATGCGGAACCGGAACCGGTTTTGTGATGTCTACAAGATTCTCGTCTTACCTGTAGCTGTATACGGATCATAATATATCGCGTGGTTAAAATCGGAAATAACGTTGTTGTCGTCCTGTTTTTCAATATATTTAGCAAAATTTTGCAATTTACCAATAGCGCCATCTGTCAACGTCTTTCGAGTGCCAAAAGATCTTGTAGGAGTGTTTACCACTACCTCAGCACACGTTGTTTTTTATAATTTTTTGCTGAGCAAAGTCCTCCCTAATCTCTTTCTACCTCTCTCAGTCAAGAACTGCCAAGGAGTAATAATTATTAACAAGGAATGCAGATTATCTAGCCATCTACGTCTCTCCATACCCTGATAAATGGTCGAAAACATTAAGTCCATATTTCATGATCTGCATTTAATAAAACAACCTAGCTACTTTTTGATTCATTTAATCAATTACGTTTTAGGCTGGAAACAGTGCTCGACCGACGGTCAGCGCTGAGGGTCAGCGCGTACGGTCAGCGCCGACCGTACGTTCTTAAGCACTGATCGCATCCATACAATCTCATAACTCGTCAGTCAACCGACGTACGCGCGACCGACGAGCCGGACCGACGACGGCTCGACCGACCGTACGCGCGTACCGTCGGTCGAGCCATCGTGTGCGCGTTCATAGACTTGCATAGATATAGCTACGCCGACCGACGGTCAGCGCTGACCGTCGGTCGAGCACTGTTTCCGGCCTTACTTTGGCACTACTAAAATATTTTGCAAAAACTTTTATCAGTACTAAATTAATACTTAACAAAAGCACTATGGTAATGAAATGATAGAACATCCAAGTGATTCCGTCTCTCCATACTCTGATAAAGGATCGATAACATCAATTCCATATATTATCATATTTCATGATCTGCATGTAATGAAACAACATAGTTACTTTTTTTGTCATTTAATCAATTACGTTTTACTTTGGCACTACTTAAATACATTGCTAAAACTTTTATCAATACTTAATTAATACTCAACAGAAGCACTGTAGTAATAAGGAAAATTCCTAGTGATATGGTTTATATAAGTTCTACATCTAAGTACTCTGTCCACGAAATGTGCGCAGATGTCTCGCGCCGCCATGACGCAGCACGTGCTCCGTCCACCACACGGCGCACTCCAGTGGAGGCTGTGGCTGATCTAGCTTGATATTCCGTAGTTTAGTGAACCATCCCACATAATTGCAATAAGTGTATTGACACATCAGTATTGTAGTGCCTACATAAATATCAGCACTAGAGACTTGCGTTTATTACTTAATATGTATTGCTGATAATGATGTGATTATTATAATCTGTAATTGCGTGTAATAATTTTGATAATGATATATACTAAACGAATGAGAAAGTCAACTGTTTCTCTTAAAGTGTTCAAATCAAATCAAATCATTTATTTGCAGAATACAGGTATGTATAAATAGATGTTACAAAGAAATATTAAGTATGTACTCTGTATCATTACCTAGTAAGGTGTGCAAATATTTATATAATTGTAGTTATTCAATTAAAAGTACAGAAATTAAAATAACAAAAAATAAAAAAACGATAATAAAGTTAAATAAATTCAGGATATTACAAATGTTGGTTCAAAGATAAAAATTGTTAGATGAATTATACACATATACATGCCATGTCATAGACTTACAATCAAATAGATGAAATTAAAATATTGGTCCAAATTAAAATAAAATTATACAGATGTCAAATTAAGTAAATAAAGCATGTCACACTATTAATTGTATTGTCATCTTATTCCGTCAATAAGTAACCCTCTCTATATGTATCTATCTATATTTTTATCCTGTAAGTACTCCTTGACATTATAATAACATTTATCCACCAGGAATTTGTGCAGCTTCGACTTGAATGGCTGAATAGGTAATTTTTTGACATCATCAGGCAACTTATTGTAAATCAATGATGCCATACAAAGAATGCTTTTATTTACTAGTGCAGTTTTTCCATATGGTATCTCAATTTCTAATCTTTTTTTGTCACGTAATTGTCTATAGTGGCTTTTAAAAGCAGTTTTATGATAATTAGGATTCGATTTCACAAAAACATTTATTTCATAAAGTATAATGAAGGTAGTATCAGAATTTTTAAGCTCTTAAAGTATGGTTGACAGCTGGTAGTATTGTCTATATTACACATTGCTCTAATGCATTTTTTTTGGGCTTTAAATACAGATTTTATAGTAATATAGGTTTTTTAACATATATTAAGGTAGTCCTGTCCCCATTTTACTAATGAGTAAGGAGGTGCAATACAAATCAACGCATTGTGAATATTTGTATTTTTTATTTTAATAATAATTTCTTAAAATTACAAAATAATTTTTAGTAATAGCTCAGTAAAAACGAAAAAAGTTGCGACATACATATATATTTTATGAAAAACTAGATTTTCGATCATCAGGTTTTCACATCAAGAGATTTTAATTTTAATATCTCCTTTTCTTAATCCCTTGCACAATGAATAAATACCAAAAGCTAGCAATGACATAGTAAACAATAATACTATAAATACAGTGAGTACTAGTTCTAGTTCTAGGTACTCTGCCCACGACATGTTAGCGGCGGGCGCGCGCAGATGTCTCGCGCCGCCGTGACGCAGCACGTGCTCCGTCCACCACACGGCGCGCTCTAGTGGAGGCTGTGGCTGATCAAGTATCCAAGTACGCAGGTTGACTATGTTGCGGCGATAGCTGAAATAATCGAAGAAAGTATATAAAAAATAATCATATTTGTAACTCACCTGGACCTAATTTCTGGAAGCCATGGTACATAATATAATGATATACTTCGCCAGGTAGGTATAACATTCCTAAAAACTGTGGTCACGTGACGTGACACAAGCTACGTTATCGTCACTACTGTGTTAAATAATCAACTATCTTTATGACCTGCGCGAATCTGATAAAACTATGAGGTTTAAATTAGCAGTTACGGTGGCTTTCATTTATTTTATTTTTTTATCCTTAACCAAATATTTTACTGTGAACAGAAGAAATCTTATTACAATGTATAGAATAACACTTAAATAAATATATTTTGTACAAGTGTATAAAGGAAAAAGGGAAGAGCTCACTAACACAAAAGGATGGCAGCATGTGCACGTTTTATGGCAATGTTGATTTTTTTTACCTAAAGATAGGCCAGCCTTCTGGTTACGTGAAGAGTCGATCAACCACTTGGCGATGCCCCAGAATACTCGATAATCACTTGGACCCCCGGCCCTAGTGTTTCTACCCTAAATGACTCAAACATATAGCTCTCTGTAAAGTTGTTCGCTTTCCTACAGCCAACAGGTGGGCACGCTCAGCAGTATTGGTGGACGTATTTATAAAATTATTCCATACCAACCTGCAGAACAGCTCATCTCACTGTCTGTGGGAAGATGGGTTTTCGGGCTGAACCGTGCTCGGACAAACCACCATGGCATCAGTCAAACACGGCACTTCAGAGTCCTGAGAAGGGGCTAAAATTTTTGTAGTTAACTTGTAGTTGCTGTAACCTGCGGACAGGAATCGAATCTACAAAGAGACAATCTATAAAGAGACTGTCAACAATGAGACTGTCACAGAATTCTGAACGACTGAGATAATATTCTACAAAGGGACTGCCATCGAGGTATGAGTGACAGAAACGGAATTCCACATAGTGCCTGTCACAGAGGTATGAGTGACAGAGACGACATTCTACAAAGAGACAGCTATAGAGGAATGAGTAATAGAGACGACATTCTATAAAAAATATTTTTTTACACACTGTATGCCATATTTGGCACACTTGGAACTGAATTCTAATCCTAGAGAAAAATAATAATAATTTATAACCTGAACTGATATAGTTTCGTTGGGTCTTCTCAACATATATTCCACAAAGCTTAAAGTCTTAGGTCTTCAGTCAGTGCGTGTATGACTTACGAAGTCGAAAAATAGACATTCACGAAACGGCTGATACAAAAATAATTCTCTGCGAGCAATGCTTGGTTTTCTATTGCTTGCGAGTTTTTCTGAGGGATCGAATACGGAACAACGTGATCAGGCAGAGAACAAAAGTTGCCGTCGTAGCTCACAGAATAAGCTGAAGCGGCACTTGGCCGGCCATATTAGCCTTCAGACTGGCCGCAATTGGGGTAGATGTGTTCATGAGTGGAGGGCGCGAATTGGCATACGTAAGGTGCGACACCCTTAGGCTTGGCGAAGAGACGATTATGCGGGGTAGCTGGTAGCAGCTGAATGAGAGTTGCCCAAAGAGTGAAAGCTGCCGAAAATTGAGTTGAATGGCAAGCAAAACGTGAAGCTTTTGTTTAGCAGTGGTTCGCTGTAAGCTGATAATGATGGTTATGAAAAATGTAAACAAATATTTATCAACTTCTGACCTGTCATCACCAATAACTGTGTTTATAGCATTCGTAAAATCTTCATCAGTGCAGGTTTCCATATCCAGTTTGACTCCAATTTTGTGGTGTACATATCTTTCGACATTGAGCCATTGATCACCAAACATTGGTACACCAATCAGAGGTACTCCTGCTGTGATAGCCTCGTCTGTTGATTGTAGACCTCCTTGTGTTATGAACAGCTTAACGTTTGGATGCTCTGAAAAGATGAAAATTTTATTGTTACATTGTTAGAAATTTCATTATCTGTTTGAGGAACTATAAAGTAGAATGTTTTGTTTGCGTTGAGATTAATAAACGTGACTTAGTTATACATGCATGTAATACATAGTAATTCCATGGGCTTAGATATTTATAGCTTCGTTTCTCATTTCTAATCTTATTATTCTAGTTTGATGACGGTGACAGCAAAATAACGCTAAGCCAAAGCACGTGCTAAGTAACGTTTATTAATATCGGCCTCAGTTATACAATTACTTAAAATAAAATATGTTTACTGAGAAAAAAAAAACACAAAAGCTTTCAATGATTTTTGGTATACCGACCAAAAATCAGTATGAAATGAAATTAAACGCAAAGTTGAAAAAAAACATTCGTTAAACAACAACATGTTTGAGATAGGACAATGACACCAATGTCATGATAATAATTTAATAAGTAATAAAGTCTCAATCTTTGATATCGTTATCACTTCTTGATAATTACAAAGAAAGAAATGATAAAATCAGAGATACTTTGTGCCGTGAAAACTTCGTGATTGCTATAGGTAATTTTTGATTTACAGAGGAAGATGTCTGAATAATGTAGAAGGCATCAAAATCATATTAGTACACATTTGTTCCAATGCATTAAGTAATTCAATAAAAGGAAAAGCAGTTAATATAATATTAGGAGTTTTTCAGTTCACGACATCAAAAGGCGTTGTTATAATATGAGTTAAAATGAGACGATAGTTTGAGTTTGCTATGTCTTTAAAATAGACAAGTTAAGTCAACCATTACTGACACAAATTAATGTAACAGGATAAGGGCAGGAAGGTAATGAAAATGTATGTAGAAGATGCTGATAAACTATAAAAAAAGAAAAATTACTTAGAAGGTCCGACTGCGGCCACCATTTGGAAATCCTGATGTTTTCTGTACGTCCAGGCAATTCCTTAGCATCCCATTTCCACAACACAACGTACGGCAATTGAGAAAAAACTTTCACTAGAATTCTTATTTTTTCGCCAGTGAGGAAAGAAGTATCCACATTTGTTCCGAAACTTATGTATATCACGCCTTGATTAGAGGAATCCAATAATGATTTGACGTCCTGCAAACAAATATTATTATTATAGAAAATTGTGGCATTCCTTTATGTATCATCATCATCATCATTTCAGCTGTAAGCCGTCCACTGCTGGACAAAGGACTCCTCGAATTTGGAGGGGTTTGCCATAATCGCCACGCTTGGCTTACGGGTTAGCGACCACATTATGGTGGTTAAACGCATAGAGAACGCTGCTGCTGCTGCCCATTCTCTAGTAAGTCCCTTAGTTGCCTCTTACGACACCCACAGGAAGAAATGGAATGGTGATATTCTTTACGTCCGGCAACACACAGAATGTATAGTTACTTAGATAGAAATCGTTCATTGGCAATCTGGCATCGGTGATACAAATCCAAATAAGCTGGACGTTGTGTCCGAACTAACAATAAGAATTTGTTTTGTTTAATAAATAGCTTTTGCTAGCTATATCGACGGTGTAGAAGTCGGAAATTTTCCCACGGGAACGTAAAACTTTTGTATTAATCCAAGTTATATACTAGCTGTATGCCAAATTTCAATCAAATCCGTTTGGTCGTTCTAGCGTCACTTGATACTCAGTGACGCAAGAACGAACAAACAGATTGATTGAGTATCAAGTGACGCTAGAACGACCAAACGGATTTCATTGAAATTTGGTATACAGATAGTTTAAAACATACAAACTTTCTCATTTACTGACAATGTTAGTAGAACCAAAATAATAACTGGCGTATTGACATGCAATTATCGTTCAATAAAGACATTCATTATTATAATTATTTATTACTGGTGCTTCTGTCTTTTATTTTCCTTTTATTTACTTTGCCAAACTTAAAGTAAGCTCTTCATGCCTTATCTATCAAATAAAACAGTAAGGAAAATACATTGTGAGAGTTATTTTTACTTACATAAATATGTAAGTATATATTTTTTTAAATAAAACTTACCGCGGGTAATTGTTTATCAGGTTTCTGATGTATACCACTTATATACACCACAGAAGGAGGAACAGGCCTTATACCTTCAAACACTGGATGCACATTCAGAAACAGCATATCAACATTGTTCCACAATTCCGCAACCGATGGAATGTCAGGCCCAAAATGTTTTCTAAGAAAAACATCTTCAAGTTTTTCATACTCATCATTGATTCTTGATATCTGATATTCATTGTATATCACCGTCATCTTCTCCCAGATTGTCAAATTGTAGTTTTTCTTACGATTGATTGAAGGATAGAGGAATGGATGTATGGGAGCACCGACCGCTTCATAGTTACCATAAGAAGCACTAAATGAACTTATTTGGATCACAGGCACTTTATAGACGAAAGAAAGCACAAGAATAGATCTCAAACAAGCTTCTAATAGCAACAGATCAAATGTTTCGTTTTTATTATTGATTAAGTTTTGGACGTCTATGTGAGATAGTTGTGCATTAATCACTGAGTGACCTATACCCAGAAAGAGTCTTACTTGATCCGTTAAACCTCCTCCGTTGTCTTTCGGTATCGATATAAACTTTTCCGCCCATATTCTGTACGATATATCGTGAACATCGATTTCTCTCAAGTTAGGTGGAGCTTCTCCTTTTGGGAACGCTGGATCTGGTGTGATGACTGTGACGTCATGACCTCTTCTGGCTAGCTCCTGAGTGATAGGTCTGAATACCACTTGGTGGCTTATAGATGGTACTGGAAACACCGCCAAAATCCTCGCCGCTTGAATGATATTTAACAATATACCACTGAATGCAAATAAGTTAACTAATACTGACATGTCTACTGACGATGACGACTAAACAACAATGTTTCTGATTTATTCTTTATCGTACACGTTTTGAGTAAATAAAGTTGATTATATTGCTTCACCTACTAGCGGAGTGTAGCGTCGGTCCTAATGACGCGCATTCGACGATCCGACCGGTTTGTAGCATTTAACGATCTCTTGACAGTGTCGATTCTCAAGTTCCCACTATTCCCGAATAAGATACGCGCATACCTGCGGTCGGTTCACCCGTCGGTGTAACACTGAGTGCGGTCATTGTTTATATATTGCATCGGTCGACTGACGTGCAACGTATGGTATGCAGACTCGTTTTATCAGCAAAAATAAAATAAAGGTCCATTATTCAAATTAGGCAGAGAATCTGCACTTTTTGAACATCAACTTTACATAAGACAGTCCCCTAAAACTGACGCTCTAGAAAGAAGAAGTAACGCAACCCTCTCATCAGGAACTTTGCCGATGGTCCTCGTACGTAGTACTTAGCATGGTTCACGTACCTATGACCGTACGGTCAGTGTAGTACTGAATCTACCGATTAAAGAATATCCAACGGTTACGCCCGGTATTTAACCAGGCGTCGCCGTTGTACGCGAAGCACTGTAGCCAGCCTAGAATACGAGAATACCTACGTCTTTATCTATATGAATAAATAAAATCCCTGACATTTCCCCCCCGACGTCCGCGGGAAATACATTCGTACTTCCCCCTACTTCAACATCGTAACCTAATACGTAGTTTAAATAATTATTTTTTACATCCTTAAGTACTGTTCCCTAGAAATATTTGTACCCATGGCTCCTACTTATCCGGCTTTAGATTTCCAGTTTAAGCTGATCTTTCACTATACGGAAATCCCATACGGTGTGAGATCAGTTTATACTTGACTGGCCTGTTAGTCTAGTGGTTAGTGACCCTGACTGCTAAGACTGAGGTCGTGGGTTCGATTCCCACCCAGGACAAATGTTTGTGTGATGAGCACGAACATTTGTTCTGTGTCTGGATGTGATTTATCTATAACTAGCTTCCGCCAGCGGCTTCGCCCGCGTGAAAATTCAACCCCCCAATTCACCCTCTTAGGGATGGAATTTAAAAAAACCCTTTCTTAGTGGATACCTACTCTTCACAAAGAATACACCCTCCAAATTTCATGTCTCTAGGACCAGCGGTTTAGGCTGTGCGTTGATATATCAGTCAGTCAGTCAGTCAGTCAGTCACTCAGGACTTTGAATTTTATATATATAGATATGTATGTATTTAGAAATATATAAGTACATTTATCAGTTGTCTGGTTGCCATAGTACAGGCTCTGCCTAGTTTGGGATCAGATAACGGTGTGTTGGTTGTCCTAAGATATTTATTTATTATTTATTTATTTTATACTGGAAATGGTATGCTTGATATGTAGCCGTGCGTACCAAGTTTCAATAAGTTGAAACAAAAGATTCCTTTGGTTAAGTTAGCTAAAACAAAGGAATGAGATCTTTTTACCACTACGCAAGGTTTTGGGAAAATCGGTTTGTGGTTTTTCTTAGTAAAATACTTCCTTCAAACTTAATTATCCTTTGGCACCTACTTTATTTTCCAAATATCGGGTTATTTCCAAAACTTCCTGCCCCGTTGGTCTCGTGGTCACAAGCGCGACTGCTGAGCGTACCTAAGGTCCTGGGTTCGATTTTCAGGTTAGGCAAAGTATTATTTGTTTTTTCCATAGGAATTCCTAACGTTAATAACGATTTCCCGATGATAGCCCCTTTATTTTGAAACATTAAAGGTATTTTTCAAACAAGTAGTTATTTAACGGAATGTGTGAAAGGAATCAGTTATACGCCTGTCTGTCTAGTATTAGCAAGAAGTTGTAACTTTGTAATCAACCATTCAAACATGGTCAGTGAATACGAGGTTCATCATGGTTTTCAAATTTGAATTTGGAATTTCAACAAAAGGGAAGCGTATGTAGCGTGGGACGTGCCATAACTAGATGGACCGAAGACCTTTAAAGTAGCTGGGACAGTTCCAATACAGATAGCGAGGAGAACAAGGTGTTATGACGCAGTTTGGGAGTGGCTTTTGAAGGTATGAGGAACAGGTGGAAAAATCACTCAACTTCTGTAGAAAAGGGAGGATCTTCTAACCAGCTGGGTGTTGTATCTGGTGAGCAACTGCCCGATGAATGATGTCGGGACGTTGAATATTTGCTAGTTGCGCGGTAAACTCTGCTTGCGCGATGTAGGATTTTGCATGACGACAGTGTGATGCGTAGTTCGTATGTGCCAGTGTAGACGTCCACTGCTAGACAGAGACCTTTCCCATTTTGGAGGGGCTTACCATAATCGCCACGCTTGGCAGACGGGTTGGCGATCGCAGTATGGTTATAAGATGCATAGAGAATGCTGCTGCCCATTCTCTAGTAAGTCCCTTAGTCACCTCTTACGACACCCACGGGAAGAACTGGGATGGTGCTATTCTTAACGTCCAGCACCACACGGACCGTATTTAGTAATGGACTGCAATAGGCTTTTAGGCTTTTAGTTGATTAAAAAATTAAAAAAAGCTGCAGTAATATTAAAATGGTGCAAAAATTGCTCTGAAAAACCAATTAGGCGCATTAAAAAATTAAAGGAAATCGAATCAAGGAGCCATATTGACTTAGTTTCACTTTTTTATCTTTTTCTCTGTAAAGCAACGTGACCAAAATATTTTTTATCTTAAGAAAACTTACTAGTTACTTACTTTGGTTACTTTCTTATGAAAATACCGGTTGTACAACAGTAATTTTATCGTGCGCAGTTCGTCATAATTTTCACTGATCGATATAAATTGATCAACGTCAGTGCCAACTGGTTTTCATTAAAAGTGCATTGGCCAACTTTTAAACTACTGATATATCTTCAAGCTGGTTTAATTTCATGACTTGTTTATTCTTCACCTATTTATGCAGTGTAAAACAATTACGGTTCCCGTGTGTATTTTTGATAACTTAGATCTTTTAAACTATGCAATAAATCTTGATACGGTTTTTACTATTAATCATATTAAATTATTTCTCTTCTATGTATAATCATAAATTCAACAGAAACTTCACTTCCTGACAGACCCCAACTAAAATAAAGTAAATATTTCGACTATTCAAATTTGAGATGTTATAATTATGTATTTATAAATAGTTAGATAATATAATACATTGTTTTTTCAGAAAAGGCAAAATATTGTGTTTTAAATTTATTATTTTTGAATCTTTTAATTTTAGAATGTATGTTCTCATAAATAAATTTCAGAATTGTCTACAGAACTTGGCACCCATTTAGATCTTAGTTGTTTTGTCGGCGCATTCGGTAACCATATTATTCTTAACATTAAACTTGGTTTATTTAGGTTTATGATGGGATATCTTTACTGTTGTATAGAAAGTATCATTACGATCATTACTCATCATTCAAAAGTGGTCTATAAAATGTAAATAAATTAACTGGTATATAAACCAATAATAGCAAAATCCTGAGAAAGAGAATGTGTTTGTTGCTATTATAATTTGGAAAGGCGTTAGGTGTTAATAAAAATCGATTACTTGGAATATATTTCATTTTTCATATATATTCCATAAAATCACTGTTTTCTCATTTTTTTCCTTTATAACAAAAGCTGGGCAAACACAATTATCCAGCTGGACGCCAAATTTCAACATTCTAGGTCATATGAAAGTGGGTTAGATTTCTTATCTATAAATCAGCCAGTCAATTCTACAAATACGAAAACTTTATTTTTAAAATTTAGTGTTCTAGTTATTCTAATGGTTATTAGTGTAAAATCGAAATTTGATGTGCCCATGATAAATCGGACGTAAAGAATGTATTGCTCTTTACGTGCGGCCGGTCATCCCATTTCTTCCCATGTTGTTTAAGCGGCGACTAAAAGACTTACTAGAGAATGGGCAGCAGCGTTCTCTACGCATTTTACCACCTTACTGTGATCGCCAAATCGGCTGCCAAGCGTGGCGATTATGGTAAACCCCCCCCAAATTGGGGGAGGCCTATGTCCAACAGTGGACGTATTACGGCTGCAATGATGATGATGATTAATAGATTTTGGGTTATTGAGGGCTCCAAATGGTTCGTGTAATATAGCTGCTGCATCGTTAGTTCCTTTATCTTTTAACTTGGCTTGATACGCTACCGCCTGTATAGACCTAATTAAAATGAACATCGGTTGGACTTTGGCGATCGTATCGACTACATTCAATTCACATAGATTGAGATAAACAATCACTTTTAAAATGTTATCATTTCCGGACAGTCGGGAACGAGGCCAGGCCAATTAACACCGCTTCATAGCTTTATAATAATAATAATGTTGTTTTATGTCAGTTTAAGAAACCGCTGATTCTTAGTTTTGCCTGATGTAACATAGGTTGCCTCATCATCATTTCAGTCGAAAAACGTCCACAACTGGACGCGTGGCCCCCCATCACCACAGCCTTGACCGCTACCGTAGCCAAGAGTAGGCAGTTCGCGTGCCGTCGCGCCGAGCACTAGGGGCCGTTTTCTTCTTAGTGCTTCTCAAACCAAATAGTATGTCATAATCGCCACGCTTGGCAGATTTGCGATCGCAGTAAATTGTTAAAATACATAGAGAATGCTGACCAAGTCGAATAGTCTGCTTACATATTGATCGAAGACATATGCCATCCATCATTCCGTACTGAGCCTGCGTCGTTGATTATGGTTTACTCCCTCTTACCCAGAGGAAGCTTGGGTCCCAGCAATAAGAACACAAGAGGCTGATTGCATAATCAGAGCATAAAACTAACTGTCTCGTTGGTGTAGTCGCAAGCGCTGATGCTGATCATGAGGTTGGGTTCGATGCCTAGATTGGGCAAGGTGTTATTGGGGTTTTCTTTCAGGAATTTATCAGTAGTAGCCCGGAATCTAGATTTGTGCCCAGATGAGGGGAATGAGAGTAGAGAGGTTATAAGAGTGTAGAGCAAGTGAGTGAGTTCATATATTTGGGGAGTTTGTTTACAAGGGATGGAAAGATTGATAAAGATGTGGAAAGAAGAGTGAATGCGGGAAAAAATCTTTTTACCAAAAAATTTAACCGCCGAAAAAACTGAAAAGCAAAAAATAATAACCCTTAAAATTATGAGTCGGCGCTTTGAGTGATCTTTGTTCATTGATTTTCCAGCGCCGACTCATAATTTTAAGGTTTATTATTTTTTGCTTTTCAGTTTTTTCGGCGGTTAAATTTTTTGGTAAAAAGTTTTTATTTTATCATTTTTTGTGGCTTTAATATACTTATACAACTTGGCAAGATATACCCTATCCAATAAATAAAGAATTATCAAAATCGGACTACTCTGTATAAAGTTATGCGTGGTCATACATAAAAAAAAAAACACAAAAAAAAATATACGCGTCGAATTGATAACCTCCTCCGTTTTTTTTCGTCGGTTAATAAAGTAAATGGTGCTTTACATGCGATTGTGACCAACCAGTTGATGTCCGATAAGGCTCGACTGGCTGTTCACAATGGTGTACTGGTGCCTACGCTTATGTATGGAAGTGAATGTTGGGTGTGGCAAAAGAAGCATGAAAGTAGAATAAATGCTGTGGAAA
Source organism: Aporophyla nigra (assembly GCA_947507805.1). Classification (NCBI taxonomy): domain Eukaryota; kingdom Metazoa; phylum Arthropoda; class Insecta; order Lepidoptera; family Noctuidae; genus Aporophyla; species Aporophyla nigra. Next base: position 7,394,507 of record OX382315.1, on the reverse strand, counting down.
TGCGTTCCTTGCGGAGCATGTGTGGTGTGACTATGAATGATAGGCTGAGGAATAATGTGATAAGAGAACGGTGTGGTTTAAAAGAAGAAGTAGTGACAAAAATTGAAAAATGTATGTTTAGATGGTTTGGTCATGTTGAGAGGATGAATGAAGGACGGCTCACAAAAGGTATTTATAAGGCAGATGTGAGTGGAAACACCGGGAGGGGACGCCCTAGGAGGACATATAGTGACCTTATTGGTGATGTTCTTCAGAAAGGTCAGGTGCGTAGTACTCGCAACCGGCGTGTGTGTATGACCAATTGTATGAACCTAAACGAGGCAAAAGGAGTGTGTAGAGATCGTAGCAGGCGGCGTTCCGTGGTTTCTGCCTACCCTTATGGGAAACAGGCGTGATTGTATGTATATATGTATGTATGAGGGGAATAGGCACGCCTCTTGTTACACGGGACTTAAATCTTACTGGCAAAATGTGTATGTACTGTAGGGGCTTCCGGAGCAATCAGGCGTGATGGTAAATGTTACAACATAAAAATAAAATTATATATAAAGAAAAAAACATTTATTGAACTAATTTCAGTCAGTTTGTAGTTATTTAAAAATTCTTTGGCAATCCTCGTCAACTTCTTTTTACCTTAAAAGGAGTTACATACTTTCTTAAAATATACTTATAAATACAACGGAGACTTACAATAAGTAGTGTCAGAAAAATAAAGAATACTATTAATAAAACTAGTACGAGTTCCAGTTCTAGGTACTCTGCCCACGACATGTTGGCGGCGGGCGCACGCAGATGTCTCGCGCCGCCGTGACGTAGCACGTGCTCCGTCCACCATACGGCGCGCTCCAGTGGAGACTGAGGCTGATCACGCATCAGCCTTCCTAGTCTTTCAACATTGCGACGATAGCTGGAAAAGAAAATATTTTTTTCAATTTAGACCGATTTGAAGGAGACGTATGTATTAAACGTACATGTTATTATGTTTTGATGTAAATTGTGTAATTGTGACTATTCACTTAGATGCCAATTGATTTTGATCAGAGGCACGATATTGAACGCCAAACGTCCAGAAGGAGTCTAAGGCTCTCTAACGCAGTGAGAAGGCTCTGTGATAACTCCTGCTATGCTATTCTCTGAGAGACAAAGTCTTGGTTGTTCTCTACGACCAGCTGTTCGTTGAGACAGGCATGTGATTGACCGAGTTTATAGCGCCAATTTAAACGGTATTCACTAACGCAGCTATGGTCATCAACGAAACGATCGACGATCGACTGTAATCTCCTGTAACTTAACAAATGCGGCCCTACAACAATTTTTTTTTTTTCAATTATATTCGATTAATTTCGACTAAGAATTTTATGGATTCAAAATATTTTAGTTGAGTATTGTAGTAGAGCTATTTTACCTCCTCCCAGTTAGGGATGACCACACTGTTGTTTGCCCAATACAGTAGCGTTGCGCGCTAGGTTGTATGATAAAATATGACATTACCAGTCCTTATATGTAATTTACCATTGGCATGCGTGTAAAAAATAAGTTAATATAATTAATTAATTATTGACTAGTAAAATACATTTATGTCATTACTAAAATTTATTATTGACATGCATGTGAAAATGAACTATAAATTATTTTTAAAACATATAACTGACATTTTTCTACACGAATGTGATATTTTTTCTATAAATTCAGCATGATTATTAAGAAAACCTAATATATTTGTACACCAATTTCATTGGTAGGACATAGAGCTTGACATAAAATGTATACCTGAGAACTTTATTGTAATACCTGTGTTCACAAATAAAGATTGATTGATTGATTGATTGATATCCTTCAGAGAATAGCACTGTTGAGCGAAGTGTGGGACTTAATACTAGAATACTACTCATTCTGTGCTGCATCTTTTCACTATGCTTAATCTCATCAGCTCAAGCTGATGCTAGCAGCATCTAAACATATAATAAATAAATAGAGAAGTACTAAGCATTTGTATATAGATGCGGTTAGGTGCAAACACGACTGAACGGAAATGAACTACATTTGGCACACAGGCAGAGTTTAAGCTAAATTAGCATATAGGGTACTTTTAATTCTGCACCCTAATTGCGAAACGCACAATTTATCAGAATCTGAATGGGATTGAAGATTATTTCTAAACCATTGCGTCATTCGTTCGAATAAATTGTTGGCTCAGCAACGTAAATAACGCAATGAATGTTGTTTAACTATGAATTTTAAACCAAATTTCTACCGACAAAAAGTTCCGCAATTACCCCTCTGGTTGTACGTTTGCGTGGTATATATTGCGACATCCACGTGGGCGAAAACCGCGTGCATAAGTTATTTAAGAAAATATATAATGTAAATTAAATTTCGAATATCTTATTCTCGCACTATTTTTTCTTTACTGCAGCAACAGCATCGTTTACCTTCTACGTTAAGTCTACCAAAACCCAAAACAAAATGATTCCACTATTTAATGAGTAAGTTTACCTGTCGTCACCAATAACAGTCTTGATTGCGTTCTCAAATATTTCTTCAGTAAGCGTTTCCATATCCAGATTGACTCCAATATTGTGGCGTTCATATCTTTCTACATTAAACCATTGGTCTCCCCACATCGGTATACCAATCAGAGGTACTCCTGCTGTGATGGCCTCGTCTGTTGACTGTAGACCTCCTTGTGTTATGAACAGCTTTACATTTGGATGTCCTGTAATATTATGGAATGAAAGTTGGTATTCTTATATGTTTTAATATTTGGATGTTTGTTACTCAGTCAGGAAAAACGGCTGAATGGATTCTGGTTTTGGTTGCTCGAGAGTATCGAGTGGCCAATATTGTATGTGTATAACACTAACCTACTGGCGGAAAAAATGATCGTACGTGTGGCGTCTATATTTTTTTTTTCAGTCCGTGCAAGTTGGCAACACCTTATTAAGAATGTGGAATCAAGTCTGTTTGTTACATTTCACGACTTATTTCCTGAATCTTCGAAAAGTTAAGATCATAACCCAGGTTAGGGACCTAATATACTAATCATTCCGGTAGTACGTCCCGTTTAGGTATTTTTTGTCATCCACCCGGGTGAAGCCGCCGGCAAAAGCTAGTACATTATATGTGTCTATATTTTGCAGATTGTACGTCTTATGTTAATGGTCCAAAAATATTGTAACAAATTGGGCACAAATCGCTACTCTAGGCTGTTACCGAGAATTACTTAAAAAATCCTAGTAACTTTTATTCTGAACCCCTTGTCGGTATTTTATCCATCACCAAAGACCAACCAGGCAGTCATAATGAGCAAAGAGGTTTAATTTAGTTAAGCATATAATTACTTAATAGTCTGTTCCTTAATTGTCTAATGAAAGTGTAAATAAAGCCTTTTTTGGGTATATTCTTTAGCAATTACTCACTGAAGTAAAAACGCATATCATTTACTTGTATTTAAGAGTATTCAACTTTTTATCTCACCAATTTTCCAAGAATTATTATTTTAATAACATTCTCAAATTTTAATTGAAAGATCTTCGATGAAAAATTAATGTATCAAATTAACCTTAATTGTAAAATGAAATACATGTTATAGGTAATTTTAAAATAGAATTTCGGCTATAAGTATCTAAATAATCAAATCAAAGGACTCAGTTTGTAAGTGACACAACACATACTGGCATTCACAGTTATGTTTTCTAATCCCTTCCATCCATACTTTCAAAATAGGCCATATATATTTCATTTAAAAGGTTTTACTTACTCAGTAAGTCTGACTGCGGCAGCCACTTAGATATCCTCATGTTCTCAGTACGTCCTGGCAGTTCGTCCTTGTTCCACTTCCATAGCACATTATATGGCAATCGAGCCAGCACTTGAACTAGAACTTGTATTTTCTCTGGAGGTAATGTAGATGGATCCACATTTGTGCCAAAGCTGACGTATATCACGCCGTGTTTCGAAGAGTCTAAGTATGAGTTGAGGTCCTATAAATAAAATAGCAATTATAATAACAAATGCATAATATACAAACGTGAAAATAAAGAAAAAAAATTCTTCATGTCCGTCTTGTACATTTGATATAACTTTGTGTCCTGTGTAAAAGTTTGGTACCTATACTTGTATTTTGTATTTTAAATAACTAGACAGTTGGAATGAAACGTTCGTTTTTTATTCCCAGATAATTTAATATTTCAAACTTAGAAGTTTGACATTACACCTGTTAAATTACTATCTGATCTGAATTTAAAAAAACGAACGATTGTAACTGCCAAAGAAGGTAGTGAAGTGAAAAAGGAATAAGCGGAATTGAATGTACCTTAAAATTTTCTTTTATTTCATTTTGAATTTATTTTATAATTCACTTGGGCATTAAGTAATGACCAACTGATGACTGAAACGTTGTGCGGAAATCGGTTGTCATGGTATGTGCGTGTGATGCAAAAGAATGAGGAAAATGCGTTAGCATTAGATTTTTTTATTATCAACACAATTGCGTTGCCATTAGAATCACTTTACAAGCAAGTGCACTTTTAAAACTAAGTTAAATAAATTATAAATAAAACGTACTTACATCAGGCAATTCCTTGTCAGATTTCTGCTGTATTCCACCAATATGAACCACAGATGGAGGAACAGGCTGATTACCTTCAAATGTTGGATGATAATTCAAAAAGAACATGGCAACATTATTGTATATCTCCTGAAGTGGTGGTAGATCATTTCCAAAATGTGATTGAAGCATTTTATTCTCATCTTCATAACTCTTTGTTAGCATCAATTCTAAATTGAATTGGTAGTACAGTTTCACCAATTTATCCCACATCGTGAGGTTATAAAATCTTCGACTCATAGTGTTTGAATAGAGTAGTGCGTGGGTGGGAGCGCCCATTATATCGTAATTGTCAGCCCATGGTCCAAAGGAACTTATTAAGATCACTGGTGCCTTAAATATGTGTGAATATACTACAGCTGGTCTTGTTACAGCTTCGGCAAATACTAAATCAAATTTTCTATTCTTATCACGAATCAATTTCTGCACATTTTTATCCTTCAACTGGACGTGGACTACTTTTGCCATCAATTTTAAAATAGTAGCAATGTCTATTAGTATAACATCTCTCCTGCCAATCGGTATAGTCTTTGCATCTTCCTTCCACACATTGTATGAAATATCATGGACGTCAATCTCCGTCAAATTGGGAGGTGTTCCTCCTTTAGGGAATGCTGGGTCTGGTGTGATGATGGTAACCTCATGTCCTCTTTTGGCTAGTTCCTGAGTTAAAGCACGGAACACAACTTGATGACTTATAGATGGAACTGGAAATACAGCCAATATTTTCGCGGCTTCATTTGGATTTATCACTAAACTTAAGCACGTAAATATAAATAACAGAGGTATCATAATTCACTGTGTGGAATAACAAGCTATACTGATTAGTTTGCAGATGTTTGGCTCTATTTATATGTTGGATGTGTGAGCTATTACACAATATTTTGTAATACAAAAAATAAACCCTATGATTTTAGAATTTTAGATAATATTTCTGTCAAATAACGTTGCGTTTCTTTTTATGGGTACTTATTCTAGTAGAAAAAATATTTTAAATCGATTATTATTATTTTATATTTCAAAAACAATAAGCAAGTAGTACGCATCCACCTGAACTGACCAGATATATTTAAAAGTTATTCTGCGATGGTGTGATAACTTTTGTGCAAATTTTGACTTCGTTTCCGAAACTAATATAATAACAGATATTTGTGATGAATTGCTAATTAAGCAATGGTATTTCCTTACCACCTTTGGTTGACTGGTGGGAATGCCAAGGGCATTAATTCCGCCTCTGTACCTTTTTGTGTGCGAGAAGTTTAAATAAATAAATAAGTGGATTTATTTCTCGCATTCCTTGATTTGTTTAAATTAGTTGCAAGCGTAGCATGACCACCATAGAAACGGGGTTTGTCGACGGAAGAATAGACAAAATGAAAAGATTCCTACCGTCTTAATTCTACGATGTCGAGCATGGCCAAAGAGAATTTATATAGTCTTTGAGCATGGCGAATAAATTTTCTCTACTTTTAAGTTTGAGTTTCAGTTGGGGGTACATTTTCTTTACAGGATTATATTAATTATAATCATCAATAATAATACAATACTCTAAGATCGTTTATTCCCACTGTATGTTTATTCAATGAAAAGTTCCTTAGCGGATCTACCATAATTACATTAGTTACCACTCTCTTGCTATGGAAATAATAACTGTCTTTGTCTTCATAGAAACCCGAGTCTACGGGTCACCCCGTGCTCAGGCCGAAGAGATGTCGAGTTGAATAGAAAGAACTTTGTCTATTCTTGGTAGAATAGAGATAGAATTGGTCAAGTTACGCCTGCAGGTATCGAAGTTTGTTATAAAAAGACCACGGGAGGAATGCAGTTAGATTGCTTGACATCCAGTAAGATATAACAGTATGAATAAAGGTAATTTGCTAACGATATAAAATATCCTATGTCCTAACCTAGATAATGGTATATCCGTGAGCATCCAAATCCATTCAGTCGTTACGGAGTGAAAAGGTGACAGGCTGTCAGATCTAATAATAATGCTTTTATGTAGCTACTGCTCTATTACCAATGATCATATTATAAATGTGAATATTTGTATGTTTTGATGTTTGGATATTTGTTACTCAATCACGCAAATACGGCTGAACGTATTTGGAAAAAAAAGGCATACAAATTGTAGATTACCTGGATTACCAGAATACTTTTTGCCTCGATTACTACCAATACCGTTGCCATGCGATAATTTTCAACCGCCAGGCTGGCAAAGCCGCTGGCAAAAGCTAGTATTCCAAAAAATAACCTTGAAACGCACAGACACTGTGGACAGAGTTCGAATCAATTTGTTAACCTATCACAGTATTTGGCTAAATATAGCTCACGAGAATCAAGTATTCATTTATGACAGTCACGGAGCTGTCTTAGAGACAAGTGTAATAATAATCTGTGAAATATCGTATTGTAGTTATACAATAATGATAACAAAAATATGCGGATCATTACCGCATATTTTTATCATAGTTGTTTCGTTTTTGCAAATCATAATTTGATTAGAGTAATCCCCAAATAGACAGTAGATGTAGCACAGGGCCTACAAAAATGGATCTTATTGGATTGGTTGATGGATCTTATTGAAGTAAACACAATAGTTAAATATAATCAACCTGAACTATTTATTTATTTCATGGGACCAGGAATGGGATAAGTGATTAAATATGTATATTACTGTATGAAATCACCTATTTAGTTATTTTTCTGAACCACCTCAATTGTGGCCGTATACTTTTTACTTTTTTTTTCTCTGTGTCTGGCGATTACAGTTTATCATTTTTATCAACGTTTACTTTGCGCTATATATCATAATATTAAAGAAGTGACATTAAAATGCAAGAGAAAACAGTTACTATTAAAAATTAAATGGTTAGGTTCTGAAACAAAGTAAACCGATATTTAATGATGACGATCAGCAAAAGTTATCACAATATAGTCAATATCGTTATTATTTTAACACAAATATCGTTATTATTTTATCTAAAATTCAAAAGCCAAACGGTTTTTCGTATTGCACAACATTATGTAAAATTTCATACATCCAAACTATAAATAGAGCCATACTTCTACAAACTAATCAGTAAAGATTCTTATTCCACACAGTGAATAATGATACCTCTCTTATTTATATTTTCGTGCTTAAGTTTAGTGATAAGTCCAAATGAAGCCGCGAAAATATTGGCTGTATTTCCAGTTCCATCTATCAGTCATCAAGTTGTGTTCCGTGCTTTAACTCAGGAACTAGCCAAAAGAGGACATGAGGTTACCATCATCACACCAGATCCAGCATTCCCGAAAGGAGGAACACCTCCCAATTTGACAGAGATTGATGTCCATGATATATCTTACAATGTGTGGAAGGAAGATGTATCGACTATACCTTTTGGTAAGAAAAATGTTTTACTAATAGAATATGCTGTTATCTTCAAACTGATGGCAAAAGTGGTCGACGAACAGCTAAAAGATGAAAATGTGCAGAAATTAATTCGTGATAAAGACAGAAAGTTTGACTTGATATTTGCCGAAGCTGTTGTAAGACCAGCTGTTGTATATTCACACATATTTAAGGCGCCTGTGATTTTAATCAGTTCCTTTGGACCATGGGCTGATAATTACGACGTATTGGGCGCTCCTACCCACGCACTTCTATATGCAAATAACATGAGTCGAAGATTTTATAACCTCACGATGTGGGAGAAATTGGTTAAACTGTACTATCGATTCAATATAGAGATGATGCAAAGACGTAGTTATGAAGAAGAGAATAAAATGCTCCAAAAACATTTTGGAAAGAATCTTCCACCGCTACAAGAGATATACAATAATGTTGCCATGTTCTTCTTGAATTTGCATCCAACATTTGAAGGTAGTCAACCTGTTCCCCCATCTGTGGTTCATATTGGGGGCATCCAGCAAAAATCTAACAAAGAATTGCCTGAAGTAAGTTATTTTTAATTATGATACAATTTAGTTAATAATCCAAATATAATTCAGATGATTAAAAAAAAAAAACATTTCTAGAATATATTCAAATTCTATATGTAGCTTTTTAAATGATTTTGTTTCTGTAAGTAAATTAGTAGTCTTTTATATGTCAATAATATTTCCAATACCAGATGAGTTCGGCGTTTCCCAAGAAACTCCGATCTCATCTAGTTTTATTTTCAAATTAATATATAAACTTTGAACAAACAAATACTTATCTTGGAGGGCTTAGCATAGAACGAGTTTGAATATTCTTTTAATAAAGTTTGCAGGAGGGATAATAGCTATTTTATTTATAGGACCTCAAATCATACTTAGACTCTTCCAAACACGGCGTGATATACGTAAGCTTTGGCACAAATGTGGATCCATCTTCACTGCCTCCAGAAAATATACAAGTTCTAGTTCAAGTATTAGCTCGGTTGCCTTATGATGTACTATGGAAGTGGAACACGGATGAACTGCCAGGTCGTACGGAGAACATGAGGATATCTAAGTGGCTGCCGCAGTCAGACTTATTGAGTAAGTAAAAACATCTCAACTATGGCTTTGATACCTTCTTGTCTTTAAATCATTAGTCTATGAAACTTCTTTGTTCTTTGAACGTTTGTTCATTCTTTAATTCCTGAGTTTAGAAGAATTATCAAAGGCCCTTTATACTTGGGATTTATAACAAGCAAATTTGTGTGTGCTATAACATCTCCATCTAACTATTAAAGGAATACAAGCGTAATGTAAGATAAACTTTGTACGTAGTTGAAATAAATAATTAATTCATATTATGTATTCCAGAACATCCCAAAGTTAAGCTGTTCATAACACAAGGAGGTCTACAGTCAACAGACGAGGCTATAACAGCAGGAGTCCCTATGATTGGTATACCGATGTGGGGAGACCAGTGGTTCAATGTAGAAAGATATGAACGCCACAACATTGGAGTCAATCTGGATATGGAAACGCTTACTGAAGAAGTATTTGAGAACGCAATCAAGACTGTTATTGGTGACGATAGGTAATGCTTTGTTTTTATTTAAGAAAAATGCAAGGTATGTAAGTAAAAATGATAGATCCTAGCAAAGGTGACGAAAATGTATAGTGATAATGTTGAGACAAGTTCATAAGACTGATTTAATGGATAGTAAAAAAATAAGGCGTTACTCCAACAATGAGGTCAGTGAATCAATACTACATAAGGACAACAATTTGGATCCAAAAAATCTAAACGAGGACGAAAACGTGGTTACTAGTTTCGACTTGGATGAGGCCTGTTTCTATCAGAGGTTTAAGGCTAAGTGTTTAGGCATCGTCTTTAGTTAATCTCTACTCTTTATTGACTTTCGATCATTCTACTCTTTTTAGTTTTACTTCATAGGTACATTATTCTTCGTCAACTTGGCTAAAAGGCTAATAAAATATTTTCAGCTATCGTCGCAATGTTGAGAGACTAGGAAGGCTGATGCGTGATCAGCCCCAGCCTCCACTGGAGCGCGCCGTGTGGTGGACGGAGCACGTGCTGCGTCACGGCGGCGCGAGACATCTGCGTGCGCCCGCCGCCAACATGTCGTGGGCAGAGTACCTAGAATTAGAACTCGTACTAGTTTTATTATTAGGAATTTTAATTATATTGACATTGTTTATTGTAATTCTCCGTTGTATTTATAAATATATTTTAAGTAAGTTTTCAACTGCTGACAAAGTAAAAACAAATTGACGAAATATGTAAAAAGTATTGTGTATTGTAAAAAGATTGGGTGAATTGGTTGATTACCAAAGAATTTTTTGATGTTGCAGACTTTTATGACTGAAAATAGTTCAATTAAAATAATTTTTATTAAAGTATTTTTTTTTTATATTTCCTGTCCGGTGCGTTGCAACCACCGTGCGTGTATGACCCGATGTATGAATGTAACCAAGGTAAATAGAGTATGTGAGAATCATTGCAAGCGTCGTTCTATAGTTTCTGCTGTTTGATTGTATAATTCCTGTTCTGGGCTGACTGTATTTAGATTGAGACGTTAAGAAGAAGATTTCCTATTTCTTAGTGATGGGCTTGTAGTTCCGAGTTCTACATTATTAAGCTGTAAGATTTATCAAGATCTAAGAAAAAATGTTTTTTACTAAGTAAGCGTTCCATATGAATAAGAACCTCATAGTTACTGTTTATATTCGTAAAAAGAGAACAATAAAGTGTTTTAATTTCTTGCACATGAACATTGGTGCTATACAAATAATATTGCCATTCATGTAGAACGCCCGAAAAATTATAATAATTAATGATTTTATTGAGCATAACTAGATGGACATCCATATTTATGAAAACTTTATTTAAATTGATCTAATCAACTAGAGTCGTGTCCTACCAAACTACGAGAGCCGTTGGTAATTACAAAGCTATCAATAAGAATTAATCTGTTAATTTATTTCCGTGTAGTCGCGCATTTAATGATACCAAATTAATCCATGATAATGTGATATCATTATATGCCCGATAGATAAATGGGATGCCACCTGTCATGTGGGACGTATGACACGAGATATAGAGAATTATAATTACTATACGATAGTACGCAACCCTTCGTGTGTGAGTCCGACTCACACTTAGTGTTTTTAATATAATAGTGCAAGATCCCAGAGCGATCAGACATAACTTATTTTCACATAGATGAAACCTTAGGTTCTTAGTAGCGTCTCACGTTCTTTGAATACCTGCGTGCTTGTGGAGCTCACCTTGTGACACCTGGGCAGGTACCAGGTAAGAAAGGTAACTAAAAAAAATAAGAGTTACTTAACTTAAATTTACAAGGCTCATTTTTATATATATGTTTTGTAGAATATTATTCCAAAATATGTAGTATCATAAGTGTCAGACACTTTCCAAGGACCAAAACTTTTGTTAGACGCTTTAAGCTCCACAAAAAAATAATGAACTTTACCTATTTTACATGTCTGTTTTTTAAATATGTTATTAAGGTAACTATTACAAAGTTATATTTCATTAGTTAGACAAATTTTAGTGACCTCACATCCCCTTAAAATAAAACTTATTCAGCCGAGAAAATGAGCGTGAGAGCACTATACGCATGCGTTATCAATTTTAGGTAATGTCATTCTAACATTGTTGATGATAACAAAATTTTATCAAGAATATTTTATTTTAGACTAGCTTCTGCCCGCGACTTCATCCGCGTTAAATTTCGTGTTCCCCTGACCCTTCCCGTCGCTTCGAAGCGCCTACCCGTGCGATTTTGCCCGTTTTTGCAACATTTTTCATTACTGATCTGCTCCTCTTAATTGTAGCGTGATGTTATATAGCTTATAGCCTTCCTCAATAAATAGGTTACCTAAAACAAAAAGAATTTTTCAATTCGGATCAGTAGTTCCTGAGATTAGCACGTTCAATCAAACAAACATACAAACTCTTCAGCTTTATAATATTAGTATAGATATAAAATTCTAAAGATAAGATTTTCACAATGCAAAAACATATCGGAGAATCATCAATACAAAAAATCGTCAAAACACATGACTCGAAAAGATAGCTGATAGCGATGAAATGGAGTTTCTTGATGAATCGACTTTTTTATCACGAGTCCGTGTGACCGATAGTAAAATTAACAGTCATCATTATTTCAGCCGTAAGACGTCCGCTGCTGGACTTAGGCCTCCCCCAATTAGGGAGGCCTTTGCCATAATCGCCACGCTTGGCAGACGGGTTGGCGATCGCAGTATGGTGGTAAAATGGATAGAGAACGCTGCTGCCCATTCTCTAGTAAGTCCCTTAGTCGCCTGTTAAATTAACAGTCATGAACATGAAATTTTATTATCCGGTGATAATATCGATGTACATATGACTGACTGTCCCATGTGGTGCCGGACGTAAATAATAGTACCATACTATTTCTTAAAAACTTTTTACAAAAAAAAAACCAACATACTTCCTTAAAAAAACCGGCCAAGTGCGAGTCGGACTCGCGCACCGAGGGTTCCGTACAAACCTGTAGGTTTAATTTTTTTTTATATTTTTTAGTATATGATGTAACTAAAAATTTACGGTTTTCGCAATTTTTCCTTTATCTGTGCTATAAGACATTGCTTCGTACCAAATGTCAAAGTTCTAGATTGACTGGAAGTACCCTTTAGGTTTTGATTCCCTTGCTAGTTTCGAAAATTTGCTGAAATTTGCGGCATAAAAGGCTATATCTTTTGATTGCGTTAGCTTAGAAGTTTGATTTTTTCACAGCTCCTAGGGACAGTAGACTTGAGTATTAGATATAAATTTCAGCTAGATACCTCTACGCGTTCCTGAGAAAAAGGGTCTTGACAGACGGACGGACGGACGGACGGACGGACGGACAACAAAGTGATCCTATAAGGGTTCCGCTTTTTCCTTTTGAGGTGCGGAACCCTAAAAAACACTACAAAGTCAAAAATAACTTTAATTTCCAAATTCGGTGTCTTAGGATCTGTATTTAAGGTTTTTTTATGCCACCGACTTCCGAAATTAAAGTTATTTTTGACTTGCCTGGCCTGTTAGTCTAGTGGTTAGTGTTCCTGACTGCTGAGACTGAGGTCGTGGGTTCGATTCCCACCCAGGACAAATCTTTGTGTGATGAGCACGATCATTTGTTCTGTGTCTGGGTGTAATTTATCTATAATATGTATGTATTTAGAAATATATAAGTATGTTTATCAGTTGTCTGGTTTCCATAGTACAGGCTCTGCCTAGTTTGGGATCAGATAACGGTGTGTTGGTTGTCCTAAAATATTTATTATTTATTTATTACTTTGTAGTGTTTTTTTAAGTTAGTCGGTTGTTATTTTTTTGTAAAAAGTTTTTATTTTAACTTTTTTTTTGTAGATACCCCGCACTAATCTAATCGTGTTATTCGTTCATTGTCGCGCAAATACTTAATGCAAATTTAAGACTAGGTTTTCACATGGACTCCATTGTTCGAATGGAACCAAATTAAAATGGGACCATTCGGGAAGCATCAGCTTTCAAATAGAAAAAAAAATCATCAAAATCGGTTCCCACAGTAAAAAGTTATGAGGTAAAAAAAAAAAAAAAAAATACAGCCGAATTACCTCATCCTTTTTTGAAGTCGGTCAAAAAGTCGCCGCAGTCACCTAAGAATTGAGACCAACCCAAAATGTCCATGGATACTTGTAAGACCAGCTCCTTCACTCGAGGTGAGGGCTGTCTAGTCGTCGTATTTACAAGCACTGTCGATATTTGAGGTTTCTCCTCTGGGATTAGGTGTCTTTGTCTTGGGGAACTTGTCAGACTTGTGAATTGAAAACAAGATCTTGACGCCAAGTTTTAAAAATGATGGTTTTTTTTTAATGAATAGTCAATGTCTGACTGATAAATTACTCGGTTTTCAGTGGTAGGCGTTGTAGGCGATAAACATTAGAGATTATGATCTTCACAGTTTATGGCATGTGACCTTTCTAATTATAAGATAACTAAGATTTAAAAATGGAAGAAGAATCAGTATAACTGGTAAGATGTCAAGATGTAAAACAAAATGTATGAGCTCTGTCTAGAATTTTTCCAACTACTTTTGCGGTCAGCTTCCAGTCTAACCAGTTGCACCTGAATACCAATATTTTACGTGGGGTCACTGCCTATCTGACCTCCACAACCCCGTTACTGCGTAATATAATACCCCTTGGTAAGATTGGTTGTCAGAATTTCAGGCTTCTGAAGATCCGTCGCGACTGTCAAAAATCCGCGGATGACAGCGGGACCGACGGCCAAGAACGACTGTTTGCGTCCTTCAGCGAATGTCCAAAATATTTTTGGCTAAAATAATTATGATTGTTGGTACTTTCAAACTTCAAGGTTATTCTATTCAATCAAAGGTTCTTTTTTTTTTAACGTCATGAATAATATTTGAAATCCTACTAGGTAACATTATAAATGTAAAAGTTTGCGAGGATGTATTGATAAAGGTAAGTTAAATGTGAGCTTCCTTTATTAGGTGATGTTGTTCGAAGATCTGTTAAGAACAACAACCTTGTCTCTAAATAGATTATAAGTTTACTAACATAGGTATAAGTTATGTTTTATTTGTTTACTAACCCTTATGGATGTTTATTTATTACTTTGTAGTGTTTTTGAAGTGAAAACTTCTTTAGCGGCGTTGAGCACTTTTTCTGTAATGGGTATAAAATCTTAAACTCGCGTCAGGACACGTGACCTGATCGAAAAAGCGTAGGACGGATGGTTTTAATTTGGAAAAGCGCCATCTATTAAAACGAATACGAATCACTTGGCTAGCCTTGGTTAGTATGGTTATGGAATCATAGATGACGGTAATATAAACTACTAAACACGAAGAGTTTACAGTAAAATATATGTCATTAAAAGTGTGTCTAATTCTAAAAAAATAAAATCGTAATATAGCATAAGCCATAAAATAAATATTACTTATGAATTAAATAATTGTAACAAATAACTTTTTCTAAGACAGCAACTCGATTATAGATGGCGCTCAAACTAATCATTCAATTTTTGAAGTGAAAACTTCTTTAGCGGCGTTGAGCACTTTTTCTGTAATGGGTATAAAATCTTAAACTCGCGTCAGGACACGTGACCTGATCGAAAAAGCGTAGGACGGATGGAGAGTAGACAGCTATCCCCTCTCTACGGCGCGGCGAAAATGTATGCCTGGGCCTACTGTTTCGTTTAGGCGGCGCAGGGCGCTTGCGCGAATGTTCGTCTATGTTACAGCGTGCCACGCGCATCCATGGATGGTGACAGCTGATGGCTCGACCGTCTGTGTAGTGATCACATTGTTGTGTATTCGTAAAATTCGTGAATATAAAGTGCTTAAAATATGGAAATTGAACAACAAATTATTCCCTAACCATTCCAAAATATCAAACATGCTCAACGTTAATAATCAAGTTTTCACTTCTGCCGGCACTCCCGGAGTGCAATTTTTTTTTTTTAAGTACCTGGGGTTGTTTCTTTATTGAGTTTTTTTTTTAGTATAGTAAAAAAGGGTGTTATTTCTTATCAGAACATCATTTTTTTTGACCAGCTCTTTATTTTCTGGGTATAAAATGTGCGATACCTGAATAGTTCTATATTGATCAATGTCTCGAAGGAAGAGTCTTTATAATACCAATAATAGTTTATTTATTTGCTAAAAAAGCCATCATCATCAACTTTTGAGCTTCATTTAATCCTCGGGGTTACAAATAAGATTCAATGTGTCCGAAACACTCCCATAGGTTAAGAACGTTGTTTTTAGGGATGAAAAGAAAAATTAATAATAATTTACTAATTTTTTTTGGTAGGATTTTACTTAAAACTATTTACTTAAAGTAAACATAAAGTATACAATTTCCCACAAACAGTCGATGATAGTCAACCCAATATTCGTAATTACACAAATGAAAATGCTTGAGGACAAAGATCCTATCAAGTTTGCACATTGCTTCTAATGCGTACCCAAATGAGATTCTAATACCATATTCAAAGGAAATATTCTAAATTTGAACAGCCAGAGTTCGTATCTAGTGCACAACCAACGGAGGTGCAATCCGACATGGAAAAGTTTATATTTAAAGTGCTATTTGCTATCGAACTTTTTCGAATGAAGTAAGTAAGCAAAGATTCTTTTACAACGTGGACCAAATAGAAACTAACGCCTCTATCTACTTTTATCAATAATTTTATCAACATCACCTCCATGTTATCATTATTTCAGAGCCAAAAGATCTTTGTAGTAGTGTATCTACATTTGATGCCTTTTTTCGATTTCCGTAACGCTTAGCCATCTCTAGGGATTTTGGCTAAGCGTTAATCAATATTAATCACCCAATCAAAACCGATCTCCCTTTACATAATGATGTCTACATACTACAAAAACTAAAAAATGAGAGTACCTTACACTCATTCTCTAACAATATCACATCATGTACGCTTAATTTTAATAACAGCGGTATATTTTCTTAAAGTCTGATTGTACAGGAATTTTACTAAGAAAATTAGTATTACTAACATTGTTATAAAACCTAATAAAAGAGTAAATACTAGTTCTAGTTCTAGATACTCTGCCCAAGACATGTTCGCAGCGGGTGCTCGCAGATGTTTTCCTCCGCCGTGACGCAGCACATGCTCAGTCCACCACACGACGCGTTCCAATGGAGTCATCGGTTGATCTTGCATGATCTTGCCTAGTCTTATAATATTTTTTCGATAGCTGGAAAAAAAAAAACAATGTATTATTAGTAGACCGAGAATAAAGGACAGTTGAATCTTTACAAAGTTTTATTAGTAACTACATTTTCGAATTAAAATCAACGACAGTTAAGATTTGGGATTCTATTATGAAGCTTAAGCTTATTATTCTAAAAATAACACTACCTAATCATCAATCAATCAATGGCCGTATTTTGCACGTGACGCGAGATGGGGTAATGTATAATATGTTTATCAGCCTAGCTGCCAGCCTAGAGCACCATTAAGGAACATACATAATGTTTGTTCCTGTGTGGCGCTTTGGAGACCAAACGCGAGGGGCGATTTTATAACAGAATCGACTTTTGACATTTCGTATTCTTGAATTCGACGCTAGCACCAAAATGTGTTTAAATTGGGTGTCAATTTTGGAGAACTAAGGGGAATCGAGATCGGGCATTGTTGTTGTTCTAATGTTGATACTATAGTTTTCAAGAGTACTAAATCACGTGTATGCAAAATTAACATTGGATTGGCTTTAGATTGTAATTAAAATTAGGTTGAAGAGTAAGCCCCCAGTTCGTTTTAATCTTGTGAGTGTTATTAAAGATATAATAGTTATGCAAATTAAATATGGTGACAATTAGAGGCTGCCATTTTGTGAAAAAGAAAAAAAAAACATAAGTTGACCAACCATGTCAAGTGCCGTTATAATGAATTATGTCTTCGAAAATTGGATGTAATAAATTCTAAAACCAAAAAGGTAGAGGTTATAAAGTTCTTATGTAGTCTTATGATAAACGATTTTAACGTGAAAAATAATTATTACTAGTGTAAAATAAAATTTAACACAATCAAAAAAGTGGAAACAAGAAAATTTACTTTAATAGGTTGAGTAATCAAATTTAATACTAAGAACAGAGTCATACAGTAGGATGTATTATCTTCTTTAACTTAATAATAAATATCTAATCAAATTACTCAAATAACACAAATTACCAATGATTTAATGCCCGTTCTAGTTTCCTTTGCAAATCAAATTTTTCGTTCTATGAAGAACGAAAATCATACGGCATGGTAATTATTCGGGTAAAGGAACTTTACTGCTGAATATATGCCATCCCCAAAAATTGCCACAATAACTGGTTCTACACTCCTCGACTCCTCGCATCAGCTTTAACAATTTTTCAGTGAGATAATGCAAATGAGAGCAGATATTATCTTTATGGAAAACCTTATCTACAAACAGCACTAACCTGTCATCTCCAATGACTTTGTTTATTGCATTCTCTAAAATGTCATCATTAAGTGTTTCTAGATCCAGTTTAAGTCCAATATTATGCTTTTCATATTTCTCCACATCGTACCATTGATCACCAAACATTGGAACACCAATAAGAGGTACTCCTGCTGTGATAGCCTCGTCTGTTGATTGTAGACCTCCTTGTTGTATGAACAACTTTATCTTAGGATGCCCTGCGTAGAATTAAAACATTAGATACATTGTTACGAGGAACATGAAAATGAAATCAATTTGATTGATATTACATTATAATCATCACTAAAAATGGCTGATATTAACTGGTGCAATTATAATTAAACCCAGTAAATTATATTAATTATATATACTTAATATCGTAGTTTAATTAACAAGATTATCGTTCAAAATATCCATATATATTCGATATAAAATCTTTTTTCATTTAAAATATTTCAATAAGATTTTTAGTTGGTAACGAAGTCACGTAATGAAATTATCATTAATTTAGATATTCTTCAAATTCTTTAAAGGATTTCATCAAAGTCTTGGAATGGGTAAGCTTAAATGAAATGAATGAAAAATCTTTATTAAAATATATATTGACTTACTCAGTAGGTCTGATTGCGGCAGCCATTTGGATATTTTGATGTTCTCGGTACGTCCGGGCAGTTCATCGTTGTTCCATTTCCATAGCACGTCGTAAGGTAATTTAGAGAACACTCGCACAAAAGTTGCTATTTTCTCTGGAGGAAACAATGCTGGATCCACATTTGTGCCAAAACTGATATATATCACGCCATTTTTCGATGAATCTAAGTACGACTGTAAATCCTGCAATAAAACATTATGATGTTATTATGTATCAATAAGTCATCACGATAATCCTACACTTATGCAACTGTTTATGGGCAGGATTATTTATCTTCCATTCATCTTCATCAGTCATCAGTATAGGACTTTATTTATAATTTCTTTATTGCCATAAAAAACAGGTTACAGAAAATTTGAGACCCTGGCTCCAGAGCTAGGTTAAAGTACCTGTATTTCAGGAGCCCGTGAAATTAATTTATAAATTTTGAAAATTACCATTTTCACTCATATCTTCTTTCAAAAAGAAGATAACTACGACATTATATTAACACAAAGTAGCGAACAATGTTTGTAAGTATTAGACAAGACTTAAAAAGTACTTACTTGTGGCAAATCTTTGTGAGGTTTCTGGTGTATACCCCCCATGTGTATCACGGATGGAGGAACTGGTGTGTTCCCTTCAAACACTGGATGCAGGTCCAAGAAGAACATGGCAACGTTGTTATTTAACTCTTGAACTGTTGGAGTTTCAGGTCCAAAATGTGCCTTTAGTATTTTGTTTTCTAGGTTATAGTTGCTTCGATGAATCCATTCTATAATCAAATAATCATAGAATTCTACTACTTTCTCCCATAATGTCAGGTTATACAACCTTCGACTAATGCCACGATGGTACAAAAAAGGGTGCATAGAGACACCCATTACTTCGTAATTGTCACTAAAAACGCCAAAAGAACTTATCATAATCGCAGGCGCTTTGTAGATATGTGAAAATACAAGTGCCGGTCTCACCATAGCTTCTGAGATTACTAAGTCGAATTTTTGGGTTTTATCATGAATAAGTTTTTGCACTTGTTCATCCTTTAGTTGAACATCAAATATGTTTGTTATTAGTTTGTAGATTATGTTGAAATCTTCTTGTAAGTTGCCTTTCTTGCCTTTTGGTTTAACCACAAATTCCTCTTTCCACATTCGATACGAAACCTTACCAACATCAATCTCTGTCAGATTGGCAGGTGTTTCTCCTTTAGGAAAAGCTGCATCTGTTGTGATGATAGTGACCCGATGTCCTCTCTTAGCTAGTTCATGCATAAGAGGGCGGAACACGACTTGATGACTGATAGATGGAAATGGGAAAACTCCCAATATTTTCGCAGCTTCATTTTGATTAACTAGTAAACTTAAACACGTAATTATAGTTATATGGAGAAGTACCGACATAGCGCACAACCACTTTAGTAAACTAAGTCAAATAAACTATGCTGCGGAACATTGTCTCCATCTATTTATTGGGCAGACATAATAGTGTCTCACTCATGACTTTTAATATTACTGACTCCGACGATGACAGATGACGGTGCGTTTTCGAAAAACACTCATTCATCCAATAATAGTCAATTTATATAACTATCAATGAACTATTTCACTGACGTCTCGTTTTTCGTTTCATCATATAATGTGTTAAATAATTTTGATAAGGCTTAGACGACATTATTTATTTTTATTAAATTCATGTCTTGACAAAACAAGATAATTAGCATATTAATAAAAAAACTTTTACCCTTAGCTTCTCTTGCATCCTTGTACTCGTAGAACTACTATGATATTCTACAAATATTTATTATAATAACTATAATTGATTCAGAATAATCAGTCCTTACCTACTTATTTTGGTAATTTTAGATAATACCCGTCTACATAATTGATAAAACAGGTGGTATTTCCATCTAACGTAATCTATTTGCACACCACTTTTTCTTATCGATTATTTGGTATTCATAATGGACCTTCTTCTATTATTAAAATCTTATACGTGATTGAGATAAGAACATTAGACCAAAATATCCACATGTACGATCTTAGAGGGATTAGTAAGAGATAGCTTTATTTTTCTCATTACTATGATTTTCGTGCAAGGTATCTGTATTGATTTATACTTAAATATTTCGCGGGCTAAATCAGCGCATCCTCCTTAAAGTGAGTAAGTTTGTTAATGTAAGTACGATAGAATAAATTTTCAAGCACGTGCACATTAATTACTACCTGTTCAAAGTTATTAAATCCGCTAAAACATAGAACCCATATTCAGATTCATGACCATTCATGAATCAGACTCAATATTTTAGTCGTTTTTGAGTTATTTGTGAAGGAGCTGGTCCAAGTGACAAATTTTTTGGAACGAAGTTCCTTCACGCAAGTGTTTTTGGACTAAATCGCATTCGACAAATGTGCAAAAACGAAAGGTACATCGTTCGGATCGGGTGTCCCACGACACCTCTCAACTGTTTTTTTTTTTTTTGGATGGCTACAAAGCCGATCCTGCTGAACTGAGCCGAACCTGATGTTAAGTAGTCACCGTTATCTGTGGACATCTGTAATTCCAGCGGCATCGCGCAGCATATTTACTATTTCTACCACCAAATAAGCATGAATAGAAAAGTAAATGCTTGCTTCAGTCATTTTAATGGTCTTGAATGATACTGACAAACTAATGTTCAAAAGAGGACTTTCAAAGGTCTATGGAAGACCTTTCCATCGGACGCCAGTAAGTCAATGATCAGGTGTTCTCTTTCAGTTGCTATACTATTGTTGCCCTAGTCGGAGGATCTGTGCCGATTGGCGTACTTCGCTGAAGAATAGGTCTGTAGCTGAATGTTTGCTGGGAGACGACACAAGGAGTGTTGGTAGATCATCAGCCAAATAGAGAGATGACTTACAAATAAGACAAGGATGACATTCGCACAAAACCGACCTTTCCTCAGCATTATCTGAGACAAAGCTGTCAGTGATTTTGATGATGTTTCAAGAACACGTAAACCTCCAACTTTCATCGATTTTATGCGGCATACATATGAAAATCTTGCTCGGATTTTTAATTTTGTTTCTGTTCAGCATATTTTTAATTTGGCTTTATGTGAACATATTAAATTTAATTGTATAAATTCCATATTATGTAAATATTGCATCAAGAATATTTAACCGTAAATATGTGTACGAATCACCCATTATAATGCAGTTTTTGTGTGTGTGTTCTTTTATGGCGGTGTTAAGGGATGAGTAGAAGGAGTCAATTTCTAATTTAGTTGACTGCTCAGTTGGGGAGTATATTTGCACTATAGACCATGATTCTTTGCTTGGAGGAATCTCAATATTCAGTATAGCGATTCTGTCTGATATACCTATTATTTCTACAATAGAGTTCTTGAGTTCTTTCTTAATTAAAAATCCAACTCCATGTCTTCCTGGAGTTTCACCTTTATGATACAATATGACTTGACGGTATTCTTCAATAGCTTCGCCATTCCTTCTTACTTCGCTCAAACCGATGATGTCCCACCTAATATCTTCTAAAGAATATAACAATTCTTGTAAGCTCTCTTCGGTCCTTAGGGAAAGTGTGTTGTATGTAGCTATATATATTTGTTTCGTATTTTGTTGTTTCTTGGTTACAAAAGTTTCAATGCACGAGTTGGAACACCACGGAATGGAGAAGATGTTGTACTAGGTCCTTACAGCAGCGGGAAAAGAACAAGAAACGGGCAAAAATTGTTGGAAATGGCTTTTGAAAACAACATGAAAATAATGAACAGCCTTTTCAAAAAAAGAGCTTCCAGAAGGTGGACATGGGTATCGCCAGATGGCCGATATAGAAATGAAATAGACTATTTTCTAACGAATAGGCCCAAATCATTTGAGGATTGTGGCACAATCGCCAATTTAAACTTCAACAGCAACCATAGAATGGTCAGAGCTCGCCTGAACATATCATCTAGTTCAAAACTAAGTCGCCCCTTCAAAGTCAAAACATCAATACTAAACAACAAAGCAAGAATAGCTAATATCAAGGAAAGTCTCAAATCTGTGACACAACCATATCTTCAGGACTTAAACACTCAACAAAAATACAACATAATACACGAAATACTGACAGCAAGATCGGAAACTAGCGACAAGGATAAATCACAAGATAAAAGACACTTATCAGGAAAAGTGATCGAACTTCTAGAAAAAAGATCAAAATTAATCAGTATGGAAACCAAAACAAAGACTATCAGGAAACAAATAGGTAAAACAAGCAAAGAGATAAAAATCCAAATGAGAAGAGACCGTGAATTCCTTAGACTAAACACTTTTGAAAAACACATTAACAAGTCTGGAGGTATAAAAAAGGCTCTTAAGTTTTTAACTAACATGACAAACTGGATACCTAATATGAAAGATCAATTCTGTAAGACAAACACAAAAAGATCTGATATACTATCAATAGCAACAAATTTCTACGAAAACCTTTATTCGGGCAAGAAACAAAAAGATAATATTGACTTAAATAATAGCGACAATGTACCACCAATATTAATAGAAGAAATAAACAAGGCAATAGAAACACAAAAGATGGATAAAGCTCCCGGCCCCGACGAAATCAGCAACGAACTGCTTGCAGACTGCAAAAACGAAATTGCACCAGTTCTAAAATGCATTTTCGACGATATATTGTACACCGAAAACATACCAACGCAATGGACAACTTCGACAATCACCCTACTCCATAAAAAGGGCGACAGGAATGAAATGAACAATTATAGGCCAATAAGCTTAATGTCTAATATCTACAAAGTTTTTGCAAAAGTAATTCTGTGGCGAATAACTAGAACTCTGGACGAAAATCAGCCCAAAGAGCAGGCTGGCTTCAGGGCGGGCTACTCAACATTGGACCACATCCATACTGTACGACAAATTTTCGAGAAGAACAAAGAATTTAAGGTGCCATTTTACTGCTGCTTCATCGACTACAACAAGGCATTCGACTCAATAGAGCACGACTGTATTTGGCACTCCCTAAAGAACCACGGAGTCGAACACAAGTACATTCGCATTTTAAAGAATATATATACCAACTGTACAGCCAGAATAAAATTGGAAAAAGAGGGAAAACTATTAAAAATAAATAGAGGTGTACGTCAAGGAGACCCGCTATCACCTAAACTATTCACAGCTGTATTAGAAGAAATCTTCCGAAAATTAAAGTGGGATGAGTATGGATTAAGCATAAACGGTGAACAACTTTCACACCTACGATTTGCTGACGACATTATATTATTCGCCACTTCAAAAGACGATCTACAAAACATGCTCATAGACCTGGATAACGAAAGTCGTAAGATAGGTCTAACGATGAACACTTCCAAAACTAAAGCCATGACAAACGCATTAGAAGACACCATCATTATTAACGACGAGGTAGTTGAGTTCGTGAAGGAGTACACCTACCTAGGCCAACAAATCTCAATGACTGATATAATGTCAAAAGAGATAGATACCAGAATTGGGAAAGCATGGAAATGTTACTGGGGGCTAAAAGAAATAATGAAAAACAAAGAAACTAAGTTAACCGTCAAAACAAAACTATATAACACCTGCATACTCCCAGTGTTAACATATGGGTGCCAGACTTGGGCCCTCACTAAAGCGCAATACAATAAACTTGAAACGTGCCAGACAGCAATGGAAAGAAGCATGCTGAATATAAGGAAGTCTGACAGAGTAAGGAACCAAACTATCAGAAGATGCACAAAAATTGAAGACGTAACAAACAGAATAAAGAAATTAAAGTGGAAATGGACAGGTCATATAGTCAGAGGCATTGAAAAGTGGAACAAAAGCATAGTATTTTGGTACCCAAGAAATAGGAAAAGAAATCGAGGAAGACAGTTTCGAAGATGGGAAGATGAAATAAAAATGATAGCAGGGAAAACATGGACTAGGAGAGCGCAAAATAGAACAGAGTGGAAAGAGATGGAGGAGGCCTTTGCCAAAGTTGGGCAAACAGACCGGGTTGTTGGTGTCACCGACTCGTCAGAGTCATTAGATTAAGAGTTCAAACTATGTAAATTTCTGTGTCTGAATAAAGGCTTATATTATTATTATTATTATATGTGTACGAATTATTATTAGCATAAATTTCAGTATGCCTTTGAAGTGGTATGATAGATAAGAAATTTGCTACCGCTCATAAATGAACACACAGTGATAACGTTTTATTAGTAAGATGACTTGCATTTCTTAAATTGTTTTGATGGATAGGTCAAGTTCAAGATCGAACGACCGACAAGATAATGATTTACATCTGTCTATGAACTGTAAATGATAATATTGACATCATTATATGAGAATATGCTACTTTATTACCCACATGGCAATTTTGTGAGGTAAACCCATCCACTAATTGGTTTAGGCTTCTTTTTCCTTCTGCCAATTCTTGGCTAATTCACGTAATTAAATTTCAAGACGCTCCGATTAAGATGCCTTGCAGTTTAAGTTTGAGAAATTAAACGTATTTTGAGTTGCGCTTAGCAGTAGAATATTTCTTATTGAGGGTGCCGCGAGTGTATCCGACAGCGGTCGGAAATACGAAACGCGTGGTTTTTAACAAAATCCAACTGCAACTACACTGCAACTGAAGTTCTTATGTTTCGCGAATTAACCTAATGGTGTTTCTCACCTCTTTGGCATTTACGCATGGCATTTAAGGTCTAATTGTGGCTAGCTTTCGACCAAAACCATATTTCATCGGCCATCTCCACGATAAACGTGAGGAATCTTTAGGAATAACAATATCAATTATTATATTTAAGCATTTGCAACAAATATCATTTATTCTCGTCGGTGTAATTTATAGTTTTACATATTTATTTTTTAAATAGATCTTATGACAAAATAATTACGCTACTTATATCTAATTGTTATTCTTCTATACGTATTGGCGTGTCCTAATGGAGAATAGAAGCATGAGATTTTTTTAACCCTACTCAATTTGAGCGTTAACTTTGTTTTACTTTGACAGTGACATCAGTACCGAAAAAAATCTTATAAAGTGACCGGAGGATCAAAATTAATACTGTTATAATTGTTAGAAGTCCCAGAAGTAGGGTGAATACTAGTTCTAGTTCTAGGTACTCTGCCCAAGACATGTTCGCAGCGGGCGCACGCAGATGTTTTCCTCCGCCGTGACGCAACACGTGCTCCGTCCACCACACAACGCGTTCCAATGGACTCATGGGTTGGTCTTGCATGATCTTGCCTAGTCTTATAATATTTTGGCGATAGCTGGAAAAAAAAACAAATCCTTAACAATATGAAATTTTGTACACTACTATCACTGAAACTTGTCACTCTACACTTGTTGAAATTCTACATCCACTTTCACTGAGATTTTATTTTTGATGATGAATGAGAATAGATTATCTTTATGAAAGACCTTATCTACAAATAATACTAACCTGTCGTCTCCAATGACTTTGTTGATTGCATTCTCTAAAATTTCATCAGTCAGTGATTCTAGTTCCACTTTAACTCCGATATTGTGCTTTTCATATTTCTCCACATTATACCATTGATCAGCAAACATTGGAACACCAATCAGAGGTACTCCTGCTGTGAAAGCCTCGTCTGTTGATTGTAGACCTCCTTGTGTTATGAACAGCTTTACATTTGGATGCCCTGTGAAGAATTAAAACATTGGATCCATTATTACGCAAAATATAAAGGAAGAAGCCAGAAAGTCTGACAACCAGTCTCACCAATTACCCAGTAACTGAGTTGTGGAGGTCTGAAAGGCAGTTGCTCCATATAAAATACAAATACTGATATTCAGCTGCATCCGGTTAGACTGGAAGCCGACTCCAACATACTTGGGAAAAGGCTTGGCAAATGATGATAACAAAAGTATGAAAATTAATTCAACTGAATTCATAAACTTCATTAATAGTCAGTTTCCTATTTTCATGTAATATTTATTTAACCTTTTATATAGTCCTCCAGACTGTATTTCGGCCACGGCGGCCAATCTCAACGGAGACTAGCCATCGGCGCGGGAGATATTATAGTGCACAAGTGTGTGCGCAGACAAAGGGGCACTCACTCATCCCTCACTCTCATAGTCCGATGGGACGGCAATCCGACACGACCGGAGAGAGATCAGGCGTAGGACCAAGGGCTTAACGTGCTTTCCGAGGCACGGGGGTATCACACCGCCAACTTCCAAACTCCGGGCTGCTACTAAGAAATTCCTAATGGAAAACCCAGTAACACTTTGCCCGACCCGGGAATCGAACCCAGAACCCCACACTCAGCAGCCGCTCTTGCGACCACGAGACCAACGGGGCAGTTAACCTATTAAGAGGTAACGAAATCACGTAATTAAATTATCATTTAGATTTTGACGATTCTTTAACGGAATCAAAATCCAGAAAACACTTTACTTGTATGAAATGGATGAAGAAATTTTTATAAAATTTTAAATCCACTTACTCAGTAGGTCTGATTGCGGCAGCCATTTAGATATTTTGATGTTCTCGGTACGTCCGGGCAGATCATCGTTGTTCCACTTCCAAAGTACATCGTAAGGCAACTTAGAGAACACCCGCACAAAAGTTGCGATTTCCTCTGGAGGAAACAGTGATGGATCCACATTTGTGCCAAAACTGATATAAATCACGCCATTTTTCGATGAATCTAAGTACGACTGTAAATCCTGTAAAAAAATATTATTAGTTTATTATATTTTTTATCAATATGCTATCACTAACGTCTGGTTTTAGTACACATGCGTTGGGGCAGGTTTATTTCTTCTACTAAACACCTTTATCAGTCGTCATTATAAGACTTTATAATTTTTCGAAATAACCATTTTCACATATATCCTTTTTAAATAAGAAAATAAGTATGACGTAAATATCAACATAAAATAGTGAATAAATCATATAAGAACCAGAAATGAATTTTAAAAGAACTTACTTGTGGCAAATCTTTGCGAGGCTTCTGGTGTATACCCCCCATGTGTATCACGGATGGAGGAACCGGTGTGTTTCCTTCAAACACTGGATGCAGGTCCACAAAGAACATGGCAACGTTGTTATTCAACTCTTGAACTGTTGGAGTTTCAGGTCCAAAATGTGCCTTTATTATTTTATTTTCTAAGTTATAGTTGTTTCGATGAATCCATTCCATACTCAAATAATCATATAATTCTACTACTTTCTCCCATAATGTCAGATTATACAACCTTCGACTAATGCCGCGATGGTACAAAAATGGGTGCATAGAGACACCCATTACTTCGTAATTGTCACTAAAAACGCCAAAAGAACTTATCATAATCGCAGGCGCTTTGTAGATATGTGAAAATACAAGTGCCGGTCTCACCATAGCTTCTGAGATTACCAAGTCGAATGTTTGAGTTTTATCATGAATAAGTTTTTGCACTTGTTCATCCTTGAGTTGAAGATCAAATATGTTTGTTATTAGTTTGTAGATTATGTTGAAATCTTCTTGTAAGTTGCCTTTCTTGCCCTTTGGTTTAACCACGAATTCTTCTTTCCACTTTCGATACGAAACTTCACCGACATCAATCTCTGTTAGATTGGCAGGTGCTTCTCCTTTAGGGAAAGCTGCATCTGTTGTGATAACAGTGACCCGATGTCCTCTCTTAGCTAGTTCGTGCATAAGAGGGCGGAACACGACTTGGTGACTGATAGATGGAAATGGGAAAACTCCTAATATTTTCGCAGCTTCATTATGATGAACTACTAAACTTAAACACGTAATTAAAGTTATATGGAGAAGTACTGACATGGCGCACAACCACTTTAGTAAACCAAAGCAAATCAACTATGCTACGGAGCATTGTCCCCGCGTATTTATTGGATGTAAATAAGACTGTCGTTTTCATGACTTTTAATATTACTATCAGCCCCCAACGATAGCATAATATGACGATGCTTTTTTAAATTACACTCGATTTATACAATTAGATATAATCAAATCATATTACAATCAACAAACTTTATTTCATCGCCATCCTTATCTCCTTTTGTCATATAATAATGTTCTGTTAAATAATTTTGACGGGGCTTGCACAGTGATTTATTTTAAGTAAAATCTTATCTTAAGCATATAATCTAACAATAATAGGATAATTATACCTTTTCATTAAAAATATGAATGACTACCTATTTATTACCCGTAACTTTTCTTGGTCCCTTGAATAACTACTACGGTAATATATAAAAAATCCGGAAAAAATAAATGACTCTGTATCAGTAGTACCTACATATCTTAGTCCTAGACAAAAACGAAAAACTTTTTCCCGTAAGTCACGAGTACGTATTTCAAAACATCGGTTGGCATAATTTTAAATGGTACAAAATTCCTAATATAACAACTCCGATTTATCACTCATCCTATTATAATAATTCCAAAATTTCAATATTCGTGACGCTGGTTATTATTTTTTCTCAAAATACCGAGTTTTAATAAATCAAATAATGAAAAGTCCGAATTAATGATACTTCAAAACATCAAAAATATAAATTCGGATTGTTAAAGTAATCGGTAAGTACTTTAACAATCCGAATTTGTATTTTTGTATTATATGTTTTAGAATTCCGAAATTAAAACGCTTTATAAAACTGAATAGCAAGACAAATTGACACATAATTGCTCGACAGAGAGAAGTACAATAATATTCCGTTTAAAATATTTTCTTTCGCTGGTCACAGTTCTAACCTAACCTTTTTTTTTAGGTGTCACCTCAGATCCTCCTAGCTCGCGTATATTCAAATTTCATACCGCTATCCTAACGAACTTTATCTTGTATTCTTTCTATCTTAAATTCGTTTCCTACCGTTCTATAATGTCTGCCTATCACTTGTTTCACTCTTAATCTTTACCGCATTATACTTAAACTTAATCTTTGTCGTGCCTCTCATTTACTCGCACCCATACGCTTCCAAAAACAAATAGCATTTACGACTGTGAGTGATATATATTTTGTAATTTTTTGACATTAAATAAATAATGAATAAAATCTTTTTTTTGCCAAAAGAATCCAACCGAACCTTACAAAATTAAAGAATTGCACAAATACTTACGTTCTATGAATCCAAAAGATTAGATAACCAATCAGTAACTTAGGGCACAATAATAAGTTCAGGTTATTACGAAACCGATTCACTTTGACCCCCGTACTAGTTATAAACTGTATTACGGTGGAACAGTATTCGTCGTTCTCAGTTAACAATATTTTATCAAGCCGATTTGAGATACAATAATTAGACATTCTCGCTTTTAAAATGACAAAGCAAAATTGTGGGTAAAATGCATCACTTAATAAAATTGGTTTTTTACAGTGCAGGTAGTAGCATAAGTTCACATAGTATATGTAAAACTTTTAGATGTTTAGTTTGTTCACAGAATATTTGTGTTGTTTTCGTAAGTTTATATAAAAAAAAAAATTAAAAGCAAATTGATTCAAAAATATTAAGTAAAACTAAAAATAAGTAAAAATTAAATAAAAGTTTTATCTTTTTTAATTTAACATGCCATTAAATTCTTAGGTATTATGAAATATAGACTTTTGAGTATCGGAACATTAAAATACGGAATAAAGTAATTGGGTGTATTTGGGTGAGCCCCCAGAACTATATGATTCATGAATCAGGTGTAATTTTAATTTACCCAGTAATTCATTGATTATCAGGGTTGTTTCTTTCCATCTTAAAGAATCTATTCATATGTACATAGTTTTTCGTATCGAGTACTTGGAATTTGTTTTCGTATATGTGGAGTCACACGATGTAGCCATCGACTGGTGAAAATAAAACTGCTACAGCCCGCGTAGAGGGTGTCCAGGCTTGTCCAGGGGGTGAAACGGATTCGATACCTCAATTATGGCGGTTAAAAATACAAATCAAATTTTATTGTCAACTGCCAGGTATCGAAGAGGTATCTTGAGGTATCGAATCCGTTTGACCAGCAAAAGGTTCGTGCACTATTAGACTGTGGCAGTCAGTCATCCTTTATTACTGAGTCCCTAAAAACCAGATTAAAGTTAACGTCTCATCCCGATGATCCTGCCTTATGCTAAAGGAATTAACGGGTCGATTGCCGAAAACCCTCATTAATATTGGTTTCTTAAATTTACTAAAAGATATTCAGTTGGCTGATCCCATGGTCTATCAACCAGCCGACATAGACGTTCTGATAGGTGCTGACCTATTCTGGGACATTTAGGTAACGACCAAATTTCATTAGGGGTCAATGAACCTAAGCTAAGAAGCTCACAATTAGGTTGGATAGTCTTTGGTCCCATTCAGTCAGTGGCGCAGCGGAAAGACGTACACTGCAATCATAACACTATTTCTAGTGACACTAACAGTGATAACAACATAGAAAAAATGTTAACTAAATTTTGGGACCTGGAACAAAATTCCTAAGAGGGCTACTATGAGTAACAATGACTGTGAAACACACTTTCTCACTTATACGACTAGAACCAGTACAGGTAGATTTACCACTAAAGGATACTGTTGATTGCTAAGGCGATAGTTACTATTTAGCTCATGTTATATCTTTAGGGATATACTGGTGCCAATTAAAGTCCCAATAAAAGCAAATTACAATATATTTCTTAAAATCGATGTTACGTGTACAGAGGTTCTGAGGCAAGTGAAAATGACGGTTTAACTACATACATATGCAAACGCCTGCGCAAATTAGTTTAGCAACGGATATGTATGTAGTTAAACCAACTGTCATTTTCACTTGCCTCAGAACCTCTGTACATGTAACATCGATTTTAAGAAATATATTGTAATTCACTTTTATTGGGACTTTAATTGGCACCAGTATATCCCTAAAGATATAACATGGTGGCCCATGAGGGGAACAACAATTAATAAAAGTAATCCACGAGTACGACAACGTGCGCGCGGAGACAAAGAACATCAAGACTGGAAGACTTGCAGTGGAGGGACTACATCCACGGGTTCCAGCGTATGGTGGACTGTCGCCTGGACAGCAAAAGGAGCCAAAATTCGAGCAGCGGCGCAACTAAAGCATCGCATCGAGCCGAACGTCAAGGTCATCTCAAAGTTAAGTGCCGTTCCTTCGTTGAAAATTCATCCAATATCCAAAATATCCTAATATACTTTATTAAATATTAAGAATGGTAATCCATTTGTGTAAATTAAAGTGATTTCGTGCATATTATTGCCGAAGTTTCCCATAAATTGCGAATTGCATCAGATATTTCTCAATATACCTCCATAAATTCGTTAACAATTCTATTCGAATAATTTTGTAATATTTCTTTTAATTGTAGTGTATATCGCAAATAAATAATAGTTTTCCGTATTCTACTTTTAATTAAATACATATGTTGATAGTTTAATAAATTCAGTGTATAATAGAAAGTCCTCCGTTCTTCGTACCCTCAGGTACTTACCAGACTCGTGTTCGATTCTTGTAGCAGGTATTTAGTGTGGATTGCCGACTATTTCAGGTCAAAATATAATCGTCGTGCACACTACTCTGTTGGAGCAATACCTTGGCTGAGCGATTGGCGGGCAGCTGATCGTGTAGATCCGGCTTCCTAACCGGCAGGTGACATCAAAACGAGGAACGTGAGCCCATCCATTTTATTATTGCCTTGGTTATTAAACTCATCCAAATCCTTAATTGCAAGTTAACTGTTACACGACTGTTTATTCACAATGGAAACAAATAAGCAGCGTTATAAGGAACTAATAACAAAAAGGGTGTCTGCTAAGGGACAGATCACTAAGTTTAATAATTATTTAACCAATATTTCTAAAGAGGATGAGTTGAGTAACATTCAATTAACAGAATTAAACTTGAGACTTACCAAGTTTGAGGCATTATCTGTCAGGGTTGATGAGTTGCAGAATGACATAGAGGTTCTGAGCCCGGACAACATTGCGGTTGAAATTGATGAGCGCGACAATATTGAGCGAGAGATTTGTAATTGTTAACATGGCTACTGCTAAGACTTTGTTGGAAATGTTTTCTCGTAAAAATGAGTCCGAACAAAGACGCAACTCCGCTCACAACGCTTCATGTTGTGCCGATGATCATCACAGTGTAGGATTAAGACTGCCACAGATTCAAATTGCTATATTTAATGGTGAATATTTCCATTGGTTAGAATTTAGAGACACATTTGAAAGTTTAATTCACAACAATGACCACATTTCCGCAATAAATAAATTTTATTACCTTAACCTATTTGGAAGGCAAAATTACTGAGAGTTGTAATATTAAATTACAATCAGTACACAACAAGTTTTAGATAACATGTTCCTACCTTGTGCTAAAGGAATTAATGGGTCGATTGCCGAAAACCCCCATTAATATTGGGCTAATCCCATGTTCTATCAACCGGCCGACATAGACGTTCTGATAGGTGCTGACCTATTCTGGGACATATTAGGTAACGACCAAATTTCATTAGGGGTCAATGAACCTAAGCTAAGAAGCTCACAATTAGGTTGGATAGTCTCCGGTCCCATTTAGTCAGTGGCGCAGCGGAAAGACGTACGCTGCAATCATAACACTATTTTTAGTGACACTAACAGTGATGCTAACATAGAAAAAATGTTAACAAAATTTTGGGACCTGGAAGAAATTCCTAAGAGGGCTACTATGAGTAACAATGATTGTGAAACACACTTTCTCACTTATACAACTAGAACCAGTACAGGTAGATTTTGTGTAAAATTACCACTAAAGGATACTGTTGATTTCTTAGGCGATAGTTACAATTTAGCTAGGAGACGCTTTATTAACACAGAAAATCGATTAAAGCGAAATCGTACATTGAAGATAGAATATAATAAATGCATACGCAGAACTAGGTCATCTAACTATGCTAAAAACTGATAATTATAGTAATGGATTAAGCCCAAATTATTAACTGTGTCATCACGCGGTCATAAAACAGGAAAGCGAACCTACCAAGCTTCGTGTATGCTCCATTTGTTTAGGTAATTAACTAAATGTAAACAATCTTAACATGTCTTTTATCTAAAAAACTGTCTAAAAATTGAATCTAAAAATGTTTACAATTAGGTATTTACTTAAACCGATGTTAGGTAAGTAACTTAATTTAAATAATATTTGTTGGTCTTTTATACGATTTATTTTATATAAAAAGACATATCAGGATTGTTTACCTTTAGTTAACTACCTAAACAAATGGAGTATAGTATTCGATGGTTCCGCGCCCTCCACTTCCGGTTGTTCACTGAATGACATATTAATGGTTGGCCCAACCGTACAGGATACACTTTTTTCTATTTTGATACGCTCTAGACAATATAAGTACTTACTCACCGGAGATCCACAATATGTACTTACAGAGATACTTCAGACAAGATTTTTACCTACCTGTACTACTTATGAGATGCTCATTGAAATTGTGCTAGGTTGTTTTTTATTTGGCAAATAAAGTTGTTTTTTTTTTAGATATCGAAATAATTTATCGCCAGGTGCTAGTTCACGAAGACGACAGGCATTTGCAGCTGATCTTGTGGAGGGGAGAGGAATCTGAACCCATTCAGTCGCATATGCTCAATACTTTGACCTACGGTACGGCTAGTGCAAGCTACCTGAGTACACGTTGTCTATGGCAGGTGGGGCAGGAACAGAATGATGAGCTAATTAAAACCATCATTCAGGGAGACTTTTACGTTGATGACCTAATTACGGGCTCAAACGATTCACAAAAAAATAATACATATACATAAAGCTGTTTGTGAAACGTTACGGTCGGGTTGCCTTAATTTAAGAAGATATTGGTGCCGATTCTGTTGTACACCGAACTAAACTAACTAAACTATCTCTAAAATTCCTTACTTTTGGCTAAGAGAATTTTAACGCTATTCTGCAAGAAAAAATATCTAAATTTAAAAATTATTTTGACACGACTAAAAACGAATTTGACAATCAACGTGGTTTTTTTTTCTTTTGGTTTCGTAACGTGGTACTTGTGTCCGCTACGCAATGATTTTTTTAGAGACGAAGGCGCGTGCAATGGGGCAGCCTGGACGTGTTTTATATGGAATTTTTCACTTTTCGTTTGAAAAATTAAAAAAAATATTACCCACGTGTTGAGATTTATATATTCCGGGGCTTTATAAAGGGGGTCGAAAATTTCATTATTTTTGCGATAGGACACGCCATTTTCGAGATATAAGCAAAATAAAAAATACAGCACTCTTTTTGCACGTGAAGGCGAGGCGTTTTGGTTTGAATTTTTGTTCATGACCACTAGTTTTATTCCACACCTTTTTAATCGCGATTAAAAATAGTCAGATTTAGTAAAAATAAATTATTATAGTCTAAATTTTTGGTGAAAACCGGCAAACTCAGAATAGCAAAATTGTCATTTTCACTAAACTAAAATAACTCAGTGCAATCTTAGTGCTGTCAAACTAAAATATAGTTGTGTCACTGTAGTCTATTTCAGAATAGGAAGTCGTCGTTTGACAGGAATAAACCAAATTTTAGTGATTTTTAGTTTAGTTTAGAGAATTTTGTAGAACAGAATCGGCACCATTGTCCGTTAATGAGCTGCGTGAGTCATTCTACTCGCTATGCGTTATCGCTCAAGGTCAAACGTTCCCTATTGAATACAATCTTTTACTCGAAGGCGAATCATTAAGTAATAAAAGTAAAATATATCGTTGTCACCGTTTTTCGATGAACATAAATTAATTCGTGTCGGTGGCCGAATAGATGCGTCCGCACATTCCTTCGCAAAAAAGCATCCTATTTTGCTTCACGCATCACATAAGTTAACTGAATTATATTTTGAACGTGAACATTTATCTAACTTACACGCCGGTCCGCAGTTGCTACTTGCGTCTGTCAGAGAAACCGTTTGGCCAATCAATGGCAGGAGGTATTCCGTGAAGCACACCCAAACGAAGCACACCCAGACGAAGCACACCTAAAGTATTCCACTTAGCACACCCGTAGGTGGGCTTCAAATAAAAATTTAAAATAATTAATTTCCTATTCCACGAAGCACACCTACGAATATCACTCGCATAGTGCGGGGTCTAAGAAATAAAAATGTCGATAGGAGAAAATATTTATTATTTAAAAGACTAACTTAAATTTCTAACATCATTCAGTTTCATTATAATAATGTGACACAATATTTGTAATTTTTGTAATATTAATGTAATAAATATTTTCTTCTATCGACATTTTTATTTCTTAGTCCCCGCACTATGCGAGTGATATTCGTAGGTGTGCTTCGTGGAATAGGAAATTAATTATTTTAAATTTTTATTTGAAGCCCACCTACGGGTGTGCTAAGTGGAATACTTTAGGTGTGCTTCGTCTGGGTGTGCTTCGTTTGGGTGTGCTTCACGGAATACCTCAATGGCAGGCATCTTGTGAGGCGCATAGTCAACAATTGTGTACGATGCAGATGAGTACGAGGTGTAACTTTGCAACCTAGGATGGGCAATTGACCAGCCCAACGTATAACTCTAGACTATCCGTTTTTGTCCGTTGGTTTGAACTTTGCTGGCCCCTTTTATATTATAAATCGGAAGGGCCGTGGTTGTCGTGTAATTAAATGTTATTTATGCCTGTTTGTTTGTTTGCGTTACAAGTGTATTCACCTCGAAGCCGTGAGCGATTTAACGAAGGAGGAATTTATAATGACACTCAGCCGTTTTATCGCCCGTCGAGGCAAACCAAAGGAAATATTCAGCGACAACAGAACTAACTTTGTTGCCGCCGCGAAAGAAATAGGAACGTTTTTAAAGGGCAATCACGAACCTTTGTCTGATTTTGCAAGTCAGCAATTTATAGAATTTAACTTTATTCAGGCTTACACTCCTCATTTTGGTGGCATATGGAAAGCTGGAGTTAAATCTGCGAAATATTTTCTAAGGCGTGTCATTGGTGACAGCCACTTAACCTTTGAAGAAATTTCAACTTTGTTTGCACAAGTGCCATTCTCAATAGCCGTCCCTTGTGCCCCCTCTCATCCAGCCCTGATGACTTCCTTTCCCTCTCCCCGGGGTACTTTATCATTGGGAGACCGCTAACCGCTCTGGCGACACCAAACCTGACCGACATCAAGGAGAGTCAGATACGCCGCTATGAACGACTAGAGAGAATCCGGAGCCAATTTTGGAAAAGATGGCAGAAGAAATACCTATCAGAGTTGCAGCAACGGACGAAGTGGCGACAAAATACGACAAAACTGGACATTGGAGACATGGTGCTCTTGGCAGAAGACAATGCACCACCGCTTGCATGGAAGCTGGGCCGTGTCATTCATATAATTACTTGATCTGACGGAATAGCCAGAGTAGCAGACATTCGCACAACCAAGGGCATCGTGCGACGTTCCTTAGTTCGGCTTTGTAAACTCCCCACGACTGAACAACTTAAAGCTTGTTGAAACTGATATTTCAACGGCCGGGAATATGTCCAGGCTTAAGGCCTTCCTAATCTAAATAAGCAATTCTTAGCTCATAGCATATCCGTTGCTAAACTAATTTGCGCAGGCGTTTGCATAGGTATGTAGTTAAACCAACTGTCATTTTCACTTGCCTCTGAACCTCTGTACACGTAACATCGATTTTATGAAATATATTGTAATTCGCTTTTATTGGGACTTTAATTGGCACCAGTATATCCCTAAAGATATAACAATAATAATATAATAATATTCCACAACTATCACACAACGCCATCTAGTCCCAAGCTAAGCAGAGCTTGTGTTATGGGTACTAGACAACTGATAAACATACTTATATATTTCTAAATACATACATATTATAGATAAATTACACGCAGACACAGAACAAATGATCGTGCTCATCACACAAACATTTGTCCTGGGTGGGAATCGAACCCACGACCTCCAGCATAGCAGTCAGGGTCGCTAACCACTAGACCAACAGGCCTGTCGTGTATAACAGGGGGTAATAAGCCAGGTTCATCAAATTACATTTTTTTTTTAAGTAACAATCTTTGTCACTTTAAAGAGGATGCGCTTAGGTAGCCCGTGAAATATCTAAATTTATATATTTGTCGGAGATTTATGTTCTGTTTTTCTACACTTGAAGAAGCCTGAACAGGGTCGCCACCGTTCGATGGCGGACGCGATGGGGCCACAGGGGAGGAAGAGTGTGTACCTCAAGGCTTAATACTAGGTCCATTCTTATTCTTAGGATATGTCTATTAATGACTTACCCATTCTATTTAAGTGGTATCTGTGAAATTGTACTGTTTGCTGATGAACCTCACTTATCTATAAATTAGACAGGAATAGACAACGTTTTCACGACTTCAATAGTGCACTCTCAATGGCTACGGATTGGTTAACCACAAATAACCTAATTCTTAATGCTAAGAACACGAATTGTATAAAGTTCGTCTTATCGAATGTTAGGAGTCTTTCGCCCAAGCGGCACTGCAACCTACTTGTTGGCTGCTACGTCGTTGCCTTATTGGCATAAGCCCTAACGAATGGCCCCTCCTCAGGTTCGTGTTTGCTTCACCGTGGGT
The DNA here is from genome assembly GCA_947507805.1 of Aporophyla nigra. Taxonomy (NCBI): domain Eukaryota; kingdom Metazoa; phylum Arthropoda; class Insecta; order Lepidoptera; family Noctuidae; genus Aporophyla; species Aporophyla nigra. The sequence continues at coordinate 7,356,251 of OX382315.1, read as the reverse complement.
ATTCAAGCCATGGCTACTGAGCTCTCCAGCCTCGACAGTGCGGGAACGCACCGGGAGGAATCAAGAACATGTCTACCCTAAGTGTTTTCAATTTTTCATCATACCTTATTTTCAGCTTCGGTTCTGTCCAGCATAAACTTTATTTAGGTTTTAATAACATTTTGAACTTATCTTTTGATGGAATATTTCAGTTCAACTCATTTAAACTGAAATATTCCATCAAAAGATAAGTTACTAATTAATTTAATAAATTTCAGTAAGCCAAAGTAGAGGAATGAGACAAGAAATTCTTACAGCATAATACCTATATATATTTTTTTGCGAATAACAATTAGGAGGTCAACTTATAAGAATAAATTAAAACTAGAGCGACTACTCGCTAAGGGTACCCCTTGTAGATAACGGACCTCGGCTCAGGGCATCGCTGGTAGAGGGCAGCAAGGGATAGGCTGCATCGGAGTGATCATAAATAAATACACAGTGACAACGTTTTATACGTCCGATGACAAATGCATTTCTTAGATTGTGGTGATAAATGTGTCAAGTTCAAGATCAAACTGACGTCAAAATAATGATTTGCATCTTTCTATGAAGTGTGAATGATAATATTGACATTATTACATGATACTGGGCTAGTTTATTACCCACATGGCAGGTCTGTGAGGAAAGCCCATACAATGATGGGTTAGGTTAGCCCTATTTTTTTTTTCTGCCAATTCTAGGCTAATTCACTTACGTGAGAGATATTACTGTATGACGCTCCGATTGACCTTGGACTAATATATTTAATTACGGCTAGTGTCAAACTCGTTGGTATCAGTCGTACTCATTGGACAGTCTGCTTCATGAACGCTAATATTTTTGCCACTATTCACGACAGGTTTCGTTTTTGCAGATAAAATTATAAGGCCTTTTTTTGAGTAACTGATGATCTGTTCATATTTTTCATTAAGTTTGTGATATGTGCATTATGTGCAAGAAGAAATTATATTTAATTAAAGGAATTATAACAATTAACGGCACTTTAATTCATATTCTTTTATATATATATTTCTTAAAAAAAGTTTATGACATAATAATTAAACGACTTACATTAAATTGGTTTGTACTATACGTATCTGCATAGGAAACAGAGATGGGATTTTATGTTTTATTTACCTACTATAATCTGAGCATTAACTTTGTTTTACTTTGACAGTGGCATTAGTACCAAATACAATCTTATATAGTGAACGGACGATGAAAATTAATACTATTACAATTATTAGAAGACCTAGCAGTAGGGTGAATACTAGTTCTAGTTCTAGATACTCTGCCCAAGACATGTTCGCGGCGGGCGCACGCAGATGTCTCGCGCCGCCGTGACGCAGCACGTGCTCCGTCCACCACACGGCGCGATCAAGTGGTTTCATAGGCAGATCGTACATCACGCTGCGCAGTTTGTTGATGTTCTGGCGATAACTATACATAAAGAAAAAGTATTTTTAATTGTTATACCAAGAGAAAACCTTTATTAGATAGTATATTGGCCTGCTTGAGACTGGAGACTTTTACTCAACAGAGGGTTGAACAAGGGTGCCATTGACCATGATTATCATTAAATTGTTAGCGAATGAAACAAGACTGGACTATTATCTGACTTAGGTCAGTAAAAGTTATCAATCTAGCACCATCTAGAAATTATTTTCTCTCTCACAAAGAAGAGGCCGATGTCTCAGGGATGGGAGCATTATGTGCAAATTACACTAGTTTTAAGCTTGATGAAAAATTTTCGAAGTGAAAACAAATGCAAACAAAATAGTGCTTACCTTTCATCCCCGATAATTTTATTGACCGCGTTAATAACTTCCTCCTCTGTGAGTGTTTCCATATGCAGCCCAAGTCCAATTTTATGGTACTCATACCTCTCCACATTATACCACTGATCGCCCAACATAGGGATACCAATAACTGGTACTCCTGCTGTGATAGCTTCGTCTGTTGATTGGAGCCCTCCTTGAGTTATGAACAGCTTTACTTTAGGATGCTCTGAAAATTGAAATTCATTCGTTACAAGTAAATTTGTGGTATTCATGCAAAATTGTAGTCATGAGATGCCAGAGGCGGTACCTCAAACTGTCATCATCATCATAATTATAATTTCAGCCAATAAACGCCCACAACCGCCACTTCAACCGGTTCTATGCTTTTTGCATCCAGCAGATTCTTGCGGCCTTCAACAGATCATCGGTCCACCGTTTTAGAGGCCTTCCAATGCTACGTTTTCCGTTAAGCGGTCGCCACTTTAGAACCTTTCGGCCTCGTAGGCCCTCAGTTCTGAAAGCATTATTACATATAACTGAAAATTAAATGGCCTTGCCCACTGCCATTTAATTTTCACAAATCTTCGGATTATGTCGGTTACCCTTGTTTCCCTACTGATCTCTTAATTACTCATTCAGTTGCGTAGTGAAACTCCAAGCATTGCCCTCTCCACTGCCCTTTGGGTGACGTTCAGCCTTCTTATGAGGTTCATTGTGAACAACCAAATCGATTGTTCTTTAGATAGTTGCACCATAGTCTGTGCAAGTTACAGCACTGCAATAATTGTCTAGACTGGCTAGCATGCTAATTCGAACTGTGTAGCAAGAAACAGCAAATAAAAAACAACTTACTCAGCAGATCTGACTGTGGCAGCCACTTGGATATCCTGATGTTGTCACCTCGTCCTGGTAGCTCATCTTTATTCCATTTCCATAGTACATCGTACGGGACTTTGGAGAGCGCATTCACCAGTGTTTCTATTGTTCGCGGAGGTAACAAAGAAGGGTCCACATTTGTACCGAAGCTTAAGTAAATAACGCCATTTTTAGATGAATCTAAATACGATTTTAGATCCTAAAAGAGAAATTTTAGAACTGTTATTTGAATACCCTGTTACAGTAATATACTTTTAGTATGGGCTGTGTTGAAAGCTGTCTTTTAGTTAAATAACGTGGTCATTCATATCGTATTTCAGAAGTATCAGTTTCGATAAATACTCTATGATGTCAGAAGTGTATAGAGGTTATGCGCAAGGTTTACTTTAACAGTTGGCTAGTTATTAACCCAGCGGAGTATTACTCTCTTAGAGCAGGAAACGTTTACGATTTGACAGTTCAACAACATTCTTTGCGTTATTTTACGTTACTGCACTGAGAACTTCTTCGTACATATGAATCAATAGATCAGCAATAACAAAATGGTTCAGATTCTGGTTGATGTGTGTTACGCAATTAGAGTCCTAAAAGCAGTCACAGTAAAAATATGGACATTATAGAAACTAGGCCTATTTTTGGATTTAATTAGCTACGCTTCATTGTAGCCGTAGGGTTGTCACTATTAATGTTTTTAAAACTGAAAAATATTTTATCAGAACGAAGTTTGATGCCATGACCTGACTCGTACAAATCGTCACGTGAAAAAGCGTTCATTCATGTTATAATATCTTAGGACAACCAACACACCGTTACCTGATCCCAAACTAGGCAGAGCCTATGGCAACCAGACAACTGATAGACATACTTATATATTTCTAAATGTTAGTCTAGTGGTTAGTGACCCTGACTGCTGAGATTGAGGTCGTGGGTTCGATTCCCACCCAGGACAAATCTTTGTGTGATGAGCACGATCATTTTTTCTGTGTCTGGGTGTAATTTATTTATAATATGTATGTATTTAGAAATAAATAAGTAAGTTTATCAGTTGTCTGGTCGCCATAGTACAGGCTCTGTCTAGTTTGGGATCAGATAACGGTGTGTTGGTTCATCATCATCATCATTTCAGCCGTAAGACGTCCACTGCTGGACTTAGGCCTCCCCCAATTTGAGGGGCTTTGCCATAATCGCCACGCTTGGCAGGCGGGTTGGCGATCGCAGTATGGTGGTAAAATGCATAGAGAACGCTGCTGCCCATTCTCTAATAAGTTGGTCGTATTTTACGAAACTCCGAGAAAAAATGGGAAAGTGCTATTCTATACGTCCGGCAACACAGGAGACAAAAATATTAAAACATAATTTAAAAAAAAACCTGCCAAGTGCGAGTCGGACTCGCGCACCGAGGGTTCCGTACAAACCTGCAGGAATTCACGGTTTAAGCATAAGGTTTATGTTTATGAAATTAAATGTTTTTTTTTTAATTTTTATATTTGAGTTGATTGAATGAAGGGTAAATTGCGGTTTACGATTTATGACGTATTAAAAAAAAAACTAGTTACTAGATCTCATTCAAACCGATTTTCGGTGGAATTTTACAATGTACCTACATCATATATTTTTTTTAGTTTTATCATTCTCTTATTTTAGAAGTTACAGGGGGGGGGGGGGGGGACACACATTTTACCACTTTGGAAGTGTCTCTCGCGCAAACCATTCAGTTTAGAAAAAAGTGATATTAGAAACCTCAATATCATTTTTGAAGACCTATCCATAAATACCCCACACGTACCTACAGGTTTGATGAAAAATTTTTTTTTTTGAGTTTCAGTTCTAAGTATAGGGAACCCCAAAATTTATTGTTTTTTTTTTTCTATTTTTGTGTGAAAATCTTAACGCGGTTCACAGAATACATCTACTTACCAAGTTTCAACAGCATAGCTCTTATAGTTCCGGAATAAAGTGGCTGTGACATACTCGGACAGACAGACAGACAGACATGACGAATCTATAAGGGTTCCGTTTTTTGCAATTGGCAACGGAACCCTAACAAGCTTAGCTTGAGAGTTTTTAAGTTTGTTGTTTTTTTTTTTTTTTTTAAAGATCGCAGGCGGTCGTTGTGCAAGAGATAAACGTACAACACAAGCACTCGTCTCGACACGGCATCCACCACTACTCTATATTATATCGAAGTCTGTACCCGCCAATTACAGCCGAGAGCACCGCGACCTTCGCTAAGAAGTCTTGTAGGTGAGTGCGTCTGTGAGAATGTTTAACGTTTGTTTGTTTTGTTGAACGTTTTTAGGGTTCCGTTGCCAAATGGCAAAAAACGGAACCCTTATAGATTCGTCATATCTGTCTGTCTGTCTGTCCGAGTATGTCACAGCCACTTTATTCCGGAACTATAAGAGCTATGCTGTTGAAACTTGGTCAGTAGATTGTATTCTGTGAACCGCATTAAGATTGTCACATAAAAATAGAGAAAAAAAAACAATAATATTTAGGGTTCCCTATACATAGAACTGAAACTCAAAAAAAATTTTTCATCAAACCCATGCGTGTGGGTAGGTATGTATGGATAGGTCTTCAAAAATGATATTGAGGTTTCTAATATCATTTTTTTCTAAACTGAATAGTTTGCGCGAGAGACACTTCCAAAGTGATAAAATGTGTGTGTCCCCTCCCCGTAACTTCTAAAATAAGGGAATGATAAAACTAAAAAAAATATATGATGTACATTATCATGTAAACTTCCACCGAAAATTGGTTTGAACGAGATCTAATAAGTAGTTTTTTTTTAATACGTCATAAATCGTAAACCACAATTTACCTTCCATTCAGTCAACTCATATATAAAAATTAAAAAAAAAAAAAAAAAAAAACATAAACATAAACCTTATGCATAAACCGTGAATACCTGCAGGTTTGTACGGAACCCTCGGTGCACGAGTCCGACTCGCACTTGGCTAGTTTTTTCGTAGTTTCGCTACCTGTTCATGTTTATACTGAGACTCAGTGTCGCACCGGCGGCGGCGCCGGCGCGCCGCACGGCGGCGCTAACAGTAGCAAAATATGCTTGTCTCTATTTGCTTACAATTATTACCATATACCGTCTTACTTTTTCATGTAGTTACATTATTTATGTAGGTATGCTTTAGTTTGCCAGTTTTTTTACGATTGTATGTTGTGTAAATAACGTCTTTTTACATTTCATTGTTTGATTATTAAAGTAATTGACACTCACTTGTGGTATTTCTTTTACTTGATTCTGATGTAGACCACCCATGAACACCACGGAGGGAGGTACAGGTCGGATGCCTTCAAACACTGGATGTATATTTAAGAACAGCATGTGAACATTATCGCTAAGTTCCTCAATCGATGGGATTCCAGGCCCAAAAATTGATTTTAGCATTTTATTTTCTAATACTCGACTATCGTCTCCCATTTTCACGATTCTATAGTGAAGATACAATTCGTTCATTTTGTCCCATAAAGACAAATTATTAAGTTTTTGACGAAGACCATTTGGATAGAGGAAAGGATGTACTGGAGAACCAATAACTTCGTCGTTATCGAAAAATGCACTCATCGAACTGATCAAAATCACTGGCGCCTTATAAATATGAGAAAATATTAGCGCAGGTCGTATATGAGATTCCACCAATATCAAATCAAACTTCTGAGTTTTATCATTAATCAGGTTTTGAATTTGTTTATCTTTTAGTTGTGCTTCAAACATCAATAGAATTGATTCAATATATCCTGCAAAATTTGACAGGAGGTCTTTCTTGTGGCCTTTCTCAATTCCCATGAATGTGTCTTTCCATATAGCATATGAAATATCATGGACATCGATTTCTGTCAGATTGGCAGGTGTCCCTCCTTTTGGGAAGGCAGGATCTGGAGTAATGACTGTCACTTCATGGCCACGTTTTGCTAGAGCTTGAGTAATTGGTCGGAACACTACTTGGTGACTTATAGAAGCAACTGGGAACACTCCTAAGATCCTAGCAGCTTCATTTTGTTTTGAAATTATAATAACACAAGCAACTATATAATATAACACAGACATTTTGATACGAGCACTCACTTTGAAATTACTTTTTGAAATAAATGGTTTAGTGACATATCTTCTATATAAATTACAGGATTGAACATTATTGTGAAATACCTGTAAATTTCGGTATGACGTGTAAGTAATTTAATCTCAGGATTACATAATACATACAACGATATCTTGAAAAATAAGTGATAAAAATGACTTTCTGTGATTTTTGAATATTTGATCCTGTTTGGCATGCAAAAGTTTCATAGTTATAGACAGATTAATTATTATAGATGTGCGTTATATAATGTGCGTTACCAAATCGTAATATCAAAAAACGATCTACATTGCTGATAATTGTTCTTTTTCTGTAATTAAAAATAAAAATAATTTACTAAGCAGTGTTACAAACAGTATTATAATTACAAATCACTAAACTATACTATATTCTAAACAGCCCATGTTAGTGGGTTTCTAAAATAACATACATTTTATAACTCTTATAATGTGCTTTTGCTCAGCAGTGGGATAGTATAGGCAAATTACAAATAAAAACACAAACGAATTGAGAACCTCCTCCTTTTTGAATTCGGTTAAAAAATAGTGTACCGTCTATTAAATAATATTAGCGACCTTGCTTACCATTATCCGACAATCGTTTACACAGTGATAAGATAATTTCGCGCCACTCACACCCAAGCATGATACGGCAAAAAGCAATAAGTATTATTTATGTAACCGTTAAACCCCCAAACTACGGTACATATTTAAACTTTCCAACATAAGGCCTAAGATTTATCAAGCCTTGATGGTAAAAGTCCGAACTGTTCAATGAGAATGACCGTTAATTTGGAGCTTCTTGCATTCACTTGCCAAATCTTAAGTTCTACCGCTTATATGTATATGGTGTTATCCTATAGGTGATTTTAGAAAACCTATAATGCATAGAGCTGGTCCATAACGCGCGTACTTAAATACTTCGGATATGTCTCGAAGCGTGACGGTGACTCTAAAGAGTGCCTTGTCGTGCAGGGTAGCACGTGGACGGTCACTCATGAGATGGACTGACCAAATTAAATCCGCAGTGGGCAATCCATTGTAAAAGTGCACATACGATTCCAAAACTCGGACTGAATAGTGAGAAATCGTGAGGCGAATCACATCAGCCCCTAGACAAGAAATTTCACGAGGACCACGACCACTCTGTCAAGAGTGTTACGAAGACCGGGCGCCGGGAGTGCCCCGGGCGCCGGGAGTCGATAGCTGACTCCCGGCCACCGTAGGCGCGAGCTTGCGGGCGGCGAACAATGGGTAGCTCGCCGCCCGGTAAGGACCAGGCTCGGGTCGACGGCGCGTAGTGTTCCACGCGCGCCTCAAAGAGATGTCAGCAGCACTGTAGGGGGTAATTTGATGATTTCCGATCCAAAAAAAAAAAAAAGAAGCGTGTTACTAAGAAGAAGATAATGCATAAGCGAAAGAAGTTGGCTCAGTGGCTCTAGTGTGAGCTTCTTTCAACCATCTCGATCAAACGCATCGACAGCGTTTGGCGCTCCGATTGTTCCTTCGCCAATCCAGGATCAATCGGAGCGCCGAACGCGTTCGATGCGTAAAGCCGAGATGGTTAAAAGAATCTCACACTAAGGCCTCATACATTGGGGCAACCCTCGACGTAAAAGAAGACGGGGGTTTAGTGAGCAAACGAAGTTGTTCAATTTTGCCTTTATACTACATGTTAGCTTACTACAAGCAAACCCTTGTGTAATATGCCAAATTTTAATGCTCGAAAAATCGTTATATTTTACATCAAGTCATCATCATCATCGTCAGCCTATATTGTTCCCACTGCTGGGACACAGGCCTCCTCTGAGAGAAAGTGGGCCGTAATCTACCACGCGGGCCCAGTGCGGGTTGGTAAATGTCACATATCTTCGAATTTTTGGTTCTAAGACATGCCGGTTTCCTCACGATGTTTTCCTTCACCGTTTTGAGAGCAGTGGTGATGAAATTATTCACACAAAGTAAAGCGCCTGCCTGGGTTCGAACCGTTTACATCGAAGCTAAGACATAATTTATCTACTCGTGGTAGTAAATATTAATATTTACTAGTAATTCTAAAACTGACCAATATTCGAGCTTCTACAGTAACAAGAAGATAAAATAAATACGGTATTATGATAGAAGGCACGTGTAGATATCGTGTGCAATATATGTGTTATGAAATAAATTTGTTATCACTGTTGATGATAACTTAGCGATGCGTCATTGAAGATATACTTGCCTTCCGCATTAAGGGCACCTGTCTTTACCAACTGGTTTCTTCAGGAAGTCGAGTTATATTTACATAAAACTTTTTAACAAAAAATTAAACCGCCGAAAAAAACAGAAAAGCAAAAAATAATAAACCTCAAAAATTATGAGTCGGCGCTTTGAGTGATCTTTGTTCGTTGATTTTTCAGCGCCGACTCAAAATTTTAAGGTTTATAATTTTTTGCTTTTCTGTTTTTTTCGGCGGTTTAATTTTTTGTGAAAAAAAAAACAACCGACTTCCTTAAAAACACTACAAAGTGAAAAATAAGTTTAATGTCGGAAGTCGGTGTCTAAGGATCTGTATTTATGGTTTTTTTGCCACCGACTTCCGAAATTAAAGATATTTTTCACTTTGTAGTGTTTTTAAGGAAGTCGGTTGTTTTTTTTTTTGTAAAAACGTTTTTATTTTTAAATTTTTAGTTGTGGTATCCACCCCGCACTAATTCCAAACAAACAATGCACGAAGCAGAAATCGCGGTTGATTTGCTGTCATTTTTTAAAGAGTTTCGGTGTCTATCTTTGGAACTCATCATCAGATCTATATGAAATATATATGGGACCATTTCGGAATAAACTCCTTTGAAACAAAAAAAGAATTTTGCAAATCCGTCTATGTATGACGGAGGTATGACCGAACATACATTAAAAAAAAATATAAACATCCGAATTGAGAACCTCCTCCTTTTTGAAGTCGACTAAAAAAAGTTTTTATTTTGTAATTTTTTGTGGCTTTAATGTACTAATAATACTTGGCAATTATACCCTATCCAATGAAAAAAGAATTATCAAAATTGGACTACTCTGTACAAAGTTATGCGTGGTTATACGTTACAATCAATGAGTGAACAATCAATCATCCCCTGTTTTCCGACCCTTAGGGTTCGATTTTGTTTTCCAAATTTATATAGGACCACCCTCGGAGTCCAATAAAAAAAGAATTATCACAATCGGACTACTATGTAAAAAGTTATGCGTGGTCATACATTAAAAAAAAAAACATTAAAAAAATATACGCGTCGAATTGATAACCTCCTCCGTTTTTTTTCGTCGGTTATAAATACGATATTATGATAGAAAGTACTTATAGATATCATGTGGAACATGATTTACAGTTTTAGCCAATATTAAGACATTTAAAAATATATAAAATAGTAGCCCACTGGTATCGGGAATAGGGTCCAACCGGCGGTGATTTGTTTATTTTTCTCGGCTTTCACAAGGTTCCCGTCATTCAGACAAATTCAAGCACATAAACTTACAAAGAAGTACGCAAATGACATCAAATTTAACAATCAAGTAAAATGTTTATTAGCTTTTAGTTATTTAAGGCATTGGTATGATATATTATGGTAAAAAAAGGCCATTACGTCAAAAGTCATTATAAGCTGCACTATTCGATCCACCATCACTTTACCAGGCTTATTGGCAACAATAGTCCTGTCAGTAATGATCAGAGATCGGAATAGGTAGAGATTATTTACCTTAACTACGAGAAAGGAAGTAACACGGGCCACGGTAACTTTTTCGAACAAATCTCGCGACCCTGGCAGGGATCAGTCCTAGCGGACCGCTTCAATTATGCTGACATCTCTTTGAGCCACGCGTGGAACACAACGCGACGTCGACACGGGCCTGGTCCTTACCGGGCGGCGAGCTAAGTCATACCCTCTAAAAGCCTTTTAAATCCTGGAATAATTATAAGGACTTTTAAATCTCGGGATTCAAAAACCACAAATTTATGAACGTTATTTATAGTAAAAAATTATTGATTCGAAAAATCATGAAACATTTTTTAGGGGTTCCACCCTGAGGAGTGGATTGAGAGGCGCCACGGCGTCCTCACCTTCCGCCTGACGCAGGTTCTCACCGGGCATGGGTGCTTCGGTGGGTTCCTGTTCAGGATAAAGCGGGAGAAATCGCAAGGGTGTTTCCATTGCGAGGATCGTCTGGAGGACACGGTGGAGCATACGGGGGAGGCGTGCCCTGCCTGGGTGGAGCACCGCCGCGTCCTCGTGGAGGCGATCGGCGGCGGCGACCTCTCGCGTCCGGCCCTGGTGCGAGCCATGGTACGGAGCGAGAGGGCATGGGAAGCTGTCACCTCCTTCTGCGAAGCAGTAATGCTCGCAAAGGAGGAGGCGGGGCACGTGAGGGAGTGGCAGTATCTGCGCCCTCACGTCCCTAGCCGCCGCAGGAGGAGACGCCCCGGGCGTCGGGAGTCGATAACGGACTCCCGGCCACCGTAGGCGCGAGCTTACGGGTGGCGAACAATGGGTAGCTCGCCGCCCGGTAAGGACCAGGCTCGGGTCGACGGCGCGTAGTGTTCCACGCGCGCCTCAAAGAGATGTCTGCAGCACTGAAGGGGTCTGCTAGGACCGATGACTGTTAGGGTCGCGAGATTGTTCGAAAGAGATACCGTTACCCTGGCACATGGGCAACTGAAGGAATACGTGTGGGTTATAGTCAGTAAAAGTCTGACACGCCCTCCCGCTCCGCCCAGAGCGGGAGAAGTCTTTTGATGATTTCCCATCCAAAAAAAAAAGGGTTCCACCCTAAAAAATGTATTGATATAGCTAATATATCAGAAAGCAGGCACTTTTAAATTATTGTTACACGTGTCCGTACCGATGGACTAATTAAATATTCCATCTCATGGTTGTAAAATGTGTCTAAAATTAATTATAAACATCAAAATTTATTTTGATGTAGAAGTTTGTTTTCATTTACATAACACTTTGCATCAAGTTCATAACCTTATCTAATCGTACAGACGTAATTTTTTTGCGGCGGGATTTTTAGAGAACTTCTTTAACGTACTGCTAGCACCAAAATCTGCAAATCGAACAGAATGTATTAATTAATAATACAGGCCGACAAAATTTAACAAAAGTCCAGACCCAGAGACTAGACCTAACATACCCGAAGGATTTTGATGCGCTGAATCCGAATTTGTGCTCAGAATTGCTCCTATATATCTGGTTTTTGAGTTATCCTAACCTAAAAGAGCAAAAAACGCGTTTTTTTTTTGCAATCCGAGGTCCGATTCACCCTATAAAGTCAAAATTTTTCGTAAGCTCAAAAAACAACCCCTTAAAACTACCCCTACCAAACCTTAAGCAGGCTAACCCACCTGACCTCAGAAACAACAAGTTTAATCACTTATTTTTCTTTAAACAATTCGGATTCGGAATCAGCTACCCCAAAAACAAAAGATCAACATGGTCTAGTCTTGGGCAGAATATTTTTCGATTTTTTTTTTGTGGTTGGGTGAATACGCTAAAGTGTAAAATTTCAAATAGCGATATTTTGGTGAACGAAAGATATTTGAAAAAATCCAAATCGGTTTAAAAGGGAAAGGGTGGTACTTTCAATTGCCTCAATAACTGTAAAAAAACTGGCCAAGTGCGAGTCGGACTCGCGCACTGAGGATTCCGTACAAATCTGAGGTATTCACGGTCTAAGCATAAGGTTTATGTTTATGAATATTTTTTTTTATTTTTATATTTGAGTTGACTGAATGAAAGGTAAATTGTGGTTTACGATTTATGACGTATTAAAAAAAAAACTACTCACTAGATGTCGTTCAAACCAATTTTCGGTGGAAGTTTACATAGTAATGTATATTATACATTTTTTTTAGTTTTATCATTCTCTTATTTTAGAAGTTACAGGGGGGGGGGGGGACACATTTACCACTTTGAAAGTGTCTCTCGCGCAAACCATTCAGTTTAGAAAAAAATGATATTAGAAACCTCAATATCATTTTTAAAGACCTATCCATAGATACCCCACACGTATGGGTTTGATGATTTTTTTTTTTTTGAGTTTCGGTTCTATGTATGGGGAACCCCAAATATTATTGTTTTTTTTTTCTAGTTTTGTGTGAAAATCGTAATGCGGTTCACAGAATACATCTACTTACCAAGTTTCAACAGCATAGCTCTTATAGTTTCGGAAAAAAATGGCTGTGACATACTCGGACAGACAGACAGACAGACATGACGAATCTATAAGGGTTCCGTTTTTTGCCATTTGGCAACGGAACCCTAAAAACGCGTTTATTGCACTTTTAGGTTAGGATATCTCAAAAACCAGACGTATAGGAGCCATTCTGAACATGGATTCGGATTCAGCGCATCAAAATCCTTCGGGTACAATAGATCTAGTCTCTGGGTTAAAAATTTGTAGGCCTGTGTAATCCTTGATTGCAACGAGGAATGCGATTAAATTGCCTAATTTTCAGTAAATTGAACGGTTTCACTTTTCTAACATTATTTGGTCTAATTATGGTCTAATATTTATCTTTTTTTTATTGTCATCTTCATTACATAGCACGATAAATGAAATATACTTGTGTTTGGTTATTTATTTAAATATACTTTATTGTACACCATTAAAATACAAAACAAAAAAACATTACAAAGACTACAAAATATACAATGGGCGGCCTTATCGCTTTATGCGATCTCTTCCAGGCAACCATGGAATGGACAGTAATAAGTTTGGACATAAAATGGGTATGTCAATGGTGTAAACATACAATGTACTAAAATTGCTACACAGATATTTATATTCTAAATAATAGATACATAAATACTAAATATATAAGGCACAAAAATAAATGAAGACAGTACATAGAAAATTACAGTTAGATTAGGAGAACAAGATCACAACGACAAGTCGTGTTCCTTTACGAGTCTTTTAAAAACATGTAACGTCTGCGCGCGTTTAATTTCAATTTGGTTGATACCTACATATCTGTTCACGCTTGCTCATATTCTTGAGCTGATCGTCATTTTCATGTTTTGCATCTGTGGCAATTTTATTTTTTTTATTCTGTACTATGACGGTAGACCGTAAGTTAGAAAATTTTGTACTCGTCATATCGGCTCCGCAAAGATAACTTCAAAATCAGTCAATTATACAAAGTCTCAAGTAATCTATGAGTTTTTCTTGAAGAATTCCATTATTGTGCGTAAACAATAAAATTGGCGACTGTGACAGGACATTTCAAGAAGTTTGGTAACATACTACACGAGTTGCGTCATACTCGGCGATACGAATGTTACAAGAAGAACGAAAATTGGAGATTACGACAATACAAGCAGCCAGCCTGGTCTTCCGTGCCAACGAATCAGCTAAAGATCCTACCGGAAATCCATCGACTCATCAAAATTATCAAGTTAAGTGCCTTCCTTTGTTCCGTTCTACCTCACCAAAGTACATCCAATTTCCAAATTCCATACACAGTCCATTCTAAACTACCTCTATTCCAACTACTAGCCTTTATTTGTGCTATATTCCTTAATCTTATAGGTTTTATCGTACCAAATAAGTACATAGGTAAAGTACCTACATGTACCGTCCACTATAAAATTATATTGGTTATTTTTTTTTCCAAATTCGCATTCTTGCAAATGAATTTAATGAAATTCATTTTCAAAATTACGTACACATAAGTAAATACATATATCTAAACAATAATTATCACCCTCCTACCTCGATATATTCGGTATTTTTTCCTATGCTTAGCCGATTTGCCGACATTTTCAGGCCATATCCTGAGGGCCAAATCGCTCGACTGAGTCTGCGGCCTTCCTTGCCTGTTGCTGAGAAAGGCACTGCAGCCAGCCGAACCCAGCTGCCCAGGATATTCCGCCGAAGGGAGGAGTGTGAGAATATCATTATTTTATTACTTTTCCAAATTTTTTTACGTGTTGTCGATTCAATTTACATTATTTGTAGTCTAGTGCCTACTAAACACTGGTTTTCATAGTTTATATTTGACCTACATTTTAAAATGACGTATGAGGGTGGCGATAAATCCTCAGCGAGGGTTCCTTTAAGAGAATTACTAGTAAAACGTAGTTCAATTAAAGGACAAATTACAAAATTTAGAAACTATTTAGATAAAATTAGTAAATTACCGGATTTATCAAATATAGACATTGCGGAGTAAAGTTTAATATTGAATAAATTTCAAGGATTATCGACAAGGTTTGATGATTTGCAGACAGAGATTGAAGTTTTAAATGCTCCAAATATTGAAGTAGAACTTGATGAGTGAGAACGCATTGAACAAGATATAGTTCAAAATATAGCTATAGCCAAGACGGAACTACAAAAATATAGTATTGATACTGATGGCATTCGCCGTCAATCTATTCATGTTAATGCGGACTCGGATCACCAAAACGTGGGTTTTAGATTACCACAAATACAAATTTCTAAGTTCGATGGATCACACTTCCGCTGGCTCGAATTTCGAGATACATTTCTTAGTTTGGTTCATAAAAATGAGCGCATTCAAGATATACATAAGTTTCATTATTTAGTTTCTTATCTGGATGGCGACGCTGCACGTGTTATATCAAACCTCGAAGTATCTTCGGCTAATTACCAAGAGGCTTGGAAACAGGTTTGCGAGCGGTACCATAACAAAAGGATTCTCATTAATCATCACCTAGATTCTTTACTAAACATTCAACCGATAACGCGTGAGTCAGATAAGTCTCTTCGGTGTTTAATTGATAACGTCACTAAAAACCTAAGGGCCTTAACAAGTTAAGGCCTACCTACAGACCACTGGGACATGTTGCTAATATTTGTTTTATTGCTTAAATTGGATTGTCGTACCATACTAAAATGGGAAGAATATCGCAATACAATAGATTGCGTGAATGATGTGCCCACCTTGGAGCAATTTAATAAATTTCTAATTGATCGCGCCAATGTACTAGAATCATTGAATCAAAATAAATCTATAAACAACAATAACAACAATTCTAAATCACAACAAAACACACGTCCCTCGGCTAATCAATCTCAATCAAATCACATTAAATCTTCTTCTAATAAATCAGGCCGTAATCAAAATACCAATGTCTTTGCATCCACTTCACATGCTCAGAATAATTCTTCAACTGTTTATCTGTGTGTACTATGCAATGGAAATCATAGGATTTATGACTGTCCAACTTTTAAATCAAAATCCATTCAGGAGAAAATGTCATGCCTATTCCAATATAAACTGTGTACCAATTGCCTGCGCCAAGGTCATCCTGCGTCTGAGTGCGGCATGGGTTCGTGTCGAAATTGCAACCAAAGGCATAATACTCTTCTCCATGATCCTAGCGTATCAGCTAACTGTAACACAACAAAGGTAAACAACGATATTAATGGTGAAACCGTAGTGGCTTTCTCTCAACAAAATAATGGTCATGTATTTTTGTCTACGGCTATTATAGAAGTTTACAATCCTCTAAATAACAAAACTGCGGGTTCGCGTGCTTTTAGATAGTGGCAGGCTATCTAGTTTTATTACGAAATCGCTTCAACAAAAATTAGTTTTAATGTGCAATCCGTTAAATGCATTAAACTTTATAGGAATAGGAAACAATCAATGTAACACAGTATTAGAAGGTTATGTTACTCATCTAAAATAAATCCATGGCACTTACCGAATTAAGTTGTCATGCTATGTTCTCAATCAACTTACCGGAAATATTCCAAAAGTTTCCGTCGATATACGTCATCTGAAAATACCAAATGGTATTTTATTAGCCGATCCTAAATTCAATGAATCTGCCCCATTGAGATACTCATTGGTGCAGATATCTTCTGGGATATACTAGTTAGCGAACAACGCGCCCTAGGCCCAAATAATCCTAAATTACAAAATTCTAAATTAGGTTGGCTTATAGCCGGCCCTATAAATTCCTCAAAATACAGTCAAAATATTCAATGCAATCATGCAATTGTTTCAAACAACAATTTGGATGAGCTGCTCACTCAATTCTGGGAACTCGAGAATCTTCCTCAAAGAAAGGTCAGTCCCAACGAAATAGCATGTGAAAAACAATTTCACAAAACCACAACTCGTTTGAGTAATGGCAGATTTAGAGTGAAGTTACCACTAAAGGACTCACCTGGCTGCCAAGGTGATTCTTCCACCAACCAAGCTAAAAAACGTTTCTTAAATCTCGAAAAAAGATTTAGGAAAAATCCGACACTAAAGTCACATTACGTAGAATTTATACGTGAATACTCAAATCTAGGACATCTTTCAATTTCATCTACTGCAATACCAAATCCTTCATACTTTTTATGTCATCATGCTGTATTATTTTAAAGAGGAAAGTGAATCCACCAAGATTCGAGTAGTCTTTGACGGCTCAACTCCTACAACCTCTGGCTACTTTCTAAATGACATCTTAATGGTTGGGCCTAATCTGCAGAATTCTCTATTCTCCATTCTAATTAGAGCACGTCAATATAAGTACATTTTGACTGGAGACATAGCTAAAATGTATAGACAAATTGCTATGGATCCAAATGATCGTGATCTTCAATTAATATTATGGAGAGAAGATGAGTCTCATCCTATCCAAACTTTGCATTTAGATACTGTCACTTACGGTACTGCAAGTGCCAGCTATCTTAGCACTAAATGTCTGTGGCAGGTAGGAGAAGAGTGTGATCACGAATCAATTAAAACTATAATACAAAATGACTTCTTTGTCGACGATGTCATTACAGGCTCAGACAATGAAGATCAACTAATATACATACAAAATGCACTTTCTACTGCTCTAAATGCGGCTTGTTTTCCCGTACGAAAATACAAAACTAATTTACCTAAATTATTTCATAATATAGAAATGAATACAAAGGAAAAACTTACCTTAAGTGAATCCTCCAGTACTCTTGGTCTCGGGTGGGATCCAAGTAATGACACGTTCAATTTTCGTGTAAAAAAGGGAATTGATTGGGATCAACCTGTACCTGACGATATACAAGAAAATTGGAATGAAATTTCAAAAAACTTACCGTTACTTGCAGATCTTCATATTCCACGTAGAGTGATTGGTGACTCACCAAGGGCCATTGAACTTCATTCTTTCAGCGACGCGTCTCAAGTTGCCTACGGAGCTTGTATCTACATGAGAACGGTCAGCGAAAACGATGAGGTGACAGTGAGGTTATTATGTTCGAAATCCAAAGTTGCTCCTATAAAGCCCACCACTATACCTCGCCTCGAGCTTTGCGCGGCGCTGTTATCAGCTAATCTATGTCGATCTGTTATCGAGGCTTTAAGACTTAGTCCTACAAAATTTACGCATTGGTGTGATTCGAATATCTTACTATGCTGGATAAACAATGACCCAAGTTAATTAAAAACATTTGTGGCGAATAGAATAGCTGAAATTTTAGATCTTACTAATCGCAAGAATTGGCGTCATGTTCCGACTGACGTTAATCCCGCTGACCTAATTTCTCGAGGTGTAAACGCTCATCACTTTCGTGACAATTTGTTGTGGTGGCAAGGTCCCTCGTTCTTATACAATTATGAATCAAAATGGCCCAATAGCAATGGCAAAACGTCACTATATTAACTTACCTGAATCCACATTCGATTTCAAAATATTTTCAAGTTTTTCTAAATTACAAAGAACATTTGCATATGTCTTACGCTTTTTACACAACTCAAAGGAGTCAAATAAAGTCAATCGCTAATCTGGCTCTCTAACAGTGCATAAATTAAATAATTCCTTTACTTTTATTTGTCGAGTTGCACATAAACAATCTTTTCCTCTTGAATACAAAAGAATTCAATCAA
Source organism: Aporophyla nigra (assembly GCA_947507805.1). Lineage (NCBI taxonomy): Eukaryota > Metazoa > Arthropoda > Insecta > Lepidoptera > Noctuidae > Aporophyla > Aporophyla nigra. Next base: position 7,337,608 of record OX382315.1, on the reverse strand, counting down.
AATTATCTCTATTGCCTAAATCTAAATTATTATGTTTATCTCCTTTCTTTGAGCCCACAACTAATCTAATAAGAGTTGGGGGAGATTACAAAATTCCAATTTTACATTAAATAAAAAAACATCCAGTATTGTTGGATTCATCACATTATGTAACAAAACTTTATTTTGTCCACGAACACTTACGAAACTTACATGCGGGTCCACAGCTATTGCTGGCTGCGGTCAGAGAATCTGTGTGGCCTATAAACGGAAGAAGGTTAGCTAGAACCGTTGTAAAACAATGTGTTACTTGCGTGCATGTTGGAGGGCAAACCATATCCCCAAAAATGGGTAACTTACCAACAAATCGATTCTCCATTGACTTTCCGTTCAAATCTGTTGGAATTGACTACGCCGGTCCTTTTCTTATATTAAATCGCAAGGGACGTGGTGCTAGATTAATAAAATGCTACTTATGTCTATTTATTTGCTTACGTTTCAAATGCGTTCATTTAGAACCCGTCAGTGACTTGACTAAAGAAGCCTTTATAATGATGTTTCGTCGATTTTTTGCCCGCCGTGGCAGACCAGCGGAAGTTTGTTCTGACAACGGACGAAATTTCGTTGCCGCTGCTAAGGAATTAAGCGATTTTCTAAAATTAAATAACGAAGCTCTTTCTCAGTTTGCAACAGGAGAAGGAATAAAATTTTCATTTATACCGGCTTACAGCCCTCTTTCGGTGGAATTTGGGAGCCTGGAATCAAGGCTGCTAAATTTCATATTAAAAGAGTCATGGGAAATACCCATCTCTCCTTCGAAGAACTAGGTACTTTATTGGCACAAGTAGAGGCAGTTTTAAACAGTCGGCCCTTGTGCTCAATGTCTTCATCCCCTGACGACTTCCTATCCTTATCTCCAGGGCACTTCCTGATTGGCAGACCACTCAATGTGTTGCCAACACCAGTTCAAGACGATCGCCACATCCATCGAAACCGGTACGCTCGTCTTGAGCAAATGAGGCAAGACTTTTGGAAGTGCTGGCAAAGGGAATACATCTCCGAACTTCACCAACGTATTAAATGGAAGACCGACGCTACGAAGCTAAGCATCGGAGATCTTGTCATCCTACATGAAGACAATACACCGCCACTCAACTGGCGCCTCGGACGTGTCGCCAGACTTTTCCCTGGATCAGATGGCATATCTCGAGTCGCGGATGTCAACACAGCAAGAGGCTGCGTGCGTCGCTCTCTAGTTCGCCTGTGCCCCTTGCCTACTGGTGAAGATTTCTAAGGTTGAAGTTCTACGTCCTTCAACGGGGGGAGTTTATGTTCACGCCTGCTCATATTCTTGAGCTGATCGTCATTTTCATGTTTTGCATCTGTGGTAATTTTTTTATTTTTTTATTCTGTACTATTTTGGTAGACCGTAAGTTAGAAAATTTTGTACTCGTCATATCGGCTCCGCAAAGATAACTTCAAAATCAATCAATTATACAATGTCTCAAGTAATCTATGAGTTTTTCTTGAAGAATTTCATTATTGTGCGTAAACAATATCTAATTTCTGTTAGGTATTAAAAAATGTTGTGAAATACTTATAGAACCTCATAACGTTCAAACATCCCTTTTTTTTGGATGGGAAATCATCAAATGACTTCTCCCGCTCTGGGCGGAGCGGGAGGGGTGTCAGACTTTTATTGACTAAGACCCACCCGTGTTCCTTCAGTTGCCCATGTGCCAGGGTTACGGTATCTCTTTCGAACAATCTCGCGACCCTGGCAGGCATCGGTCCTAGTAGACCCCTTCAGTGCTGCTGACATCTCTTTGAGGCGCGCGTGGAACACTACGCGCCGTCGATCCAAGCCTGGTCCTTACCGGGCGGCGAGCTACCCATTGCTCGCCGCCCGCAAGCTCGCGCCTACGGTGGCCGGGAGTCCGCTATCGATTCAAACATCCCTTCAGTCTAATATAGGCATTCACTGATACCAGCCGGCGAGTGATAATAATATATTAAAATGAGACTATACTCGTGTATATTACTATGTTCGGTATTTTTTGCAAGTTATAATGACGCAGCAAAAATCTTAGCAGTGTTTCCGATGCCGTCTATCAGTCATCAAGTAGTTTTTCGACCGTTAATACATGAACTCGCAAGACAAGGACATGATGTGACTGTTATTACGCCAGATCCTGCCTTCCCTAAAGGAGAAGTACCACCAAACTTGACAGAAATAGATGTCCATGACATATCGTACGATATATGGCAAAAAATATTTATGGCATCTACACAAGGTAATAAAGATGACGTAATCATGGTGATTGAAGTGATTCTACAAGCATTGACCTTGCTGGTAGATGCGCAAATAAAATATGAAAAAGTGCAAAATCTAATAAACGATAAAAGTAAACAGTTTGATCTACTATTTTTAGAAGCTTGTGTACGACCGGCACTAGCATATTCTCATATTTATAAGGCACCGGTGATTCAAATTAGTTCTTTAGGAGGTGCACTAGATAATTATGTAAATATTGGAGCTCCAGTACATCCGATTCTTTATCCATCTGTTACTCGTCAGAGACTTTACAATCTCACCATGTGGGAGAAAGTAAAAGAATTGTATTACGATTACATGACCAACAAACTGTATGAGAATAGTCAAAAAGCGGAGAACATAATGTTAAAAAAGCATTTTGGAGATGATATTCCACCAGTAGCAGAGTTAAATAATAACGTAGATATGCTGTTCCTCAATGTTCATCCAGTGTTTGAAGGCATTCGACCTGTGCCCCCAGCTGTGGTGTATATGGGAGGTCTGCACCAGAAACCACAAAAAGAGTTACCAAGAGTAAGTAATTTCAAGAGTTCTTAAATTACAGTATTTTTTTATTTCATCCGTATTAATTTTGCGTATGATAATGATCTTCTGCATAGCCTTTTCTCAATTATGCTGGGGTTGAATTCCAGTCTAACCAAATCCAGCCGAATACAAGTAATACCATTTGAAATAATGCAAATGATAATGTTGTCAAAAAAGCTATGAAACTTAATAACGCACCTACTAAAATACAAATCTAGGTCTGTAGATAAATTTAGTAGGTGTTTATCTGTTACATATCTATCAGTTTTGATAGAAATACTATTGTAGTGAAATAAAAAACCGACAAAAATACTTAATTAATATCATTCTTTTTTTAGGATCTGAAATCTTATCTAGATACATCTAAACATGGAGTAATTTACATAAGCTTTGGCACAAACGTGGATCCAGCACTTTTTCCTGCAGACAGAATTGAAGTTCTCGTGAGAACTTTTTCTCAATTGCCTTACGATGTTTTGTGGAAATGGAACAATGATGTTCTGCCTGGCCGCACAGACAATATCAGAATATCAAAATGGCTGCCACAACAAGATCTTTTAAGTGAGTTAATTGTTTTTTTGTGTGATAGATATGTATATGTAAACTCCGGGCTGTTACTATGAAATTTCTATAACACAGTTGAAAAGCAGTAGAAGAAATTAATTGTTAAATAAATTGACTACCAACCTGCAACTGTCCATAAATTTAAATCACAACTTGACTTGATCATTGATGATTGTATGAAATGACTATAACATGGTCAATTGACGTAGGGTTTCAATTTATTTAACATTGAATTTTCCTGCCTGTGTACATACTTTTCAATGTACTATAAAGATATTGTAATCAATCATGTGATTTATTTTTCACAGGACATCCCAAAGTCAAGCTTTTTGTTACACAAGCTGGACTCCAGTCAACAGATGAGGCTATAAATGCAGGGGTACCACTAATAGCTATCCCAATGTTTGGTGATCAATGGTATAATTCAGAGAAATATGAATACTTCAAGATTGGAAGAAAGCTGATCATCGAAAAGCTTACCGTGGAACAGTTTAAGAACGCCATAGAAACTGTTATTAAGGATGAAAGGTAACCAGTTATAATTGTTATTATCAAATTTAGATAAAGAGGTTGCATTCTAGAATTTGACATCGTCGCAAATAGTTGTCAAAAATCCGCTGTTTTGATCACAGTATTACTTAATAAACATTGAAATATCACTTTGTAGTATAAATCAAATATTGATTATGAATTTTTTGCAATGTAAACACTGAAATAAATATTTTTCAGTTTAAGCTATGTAAAGGCATTTGAAAACTTACGAAATATTTTCTAATACTAATACTAATCTTGAATATTCGGTGTTATGATATTATTGATTGCATTGCTTATTAAATATTTTAGGGGACTGAAGAGCTATATTTCATTATTTTATATATTAAAATTGACATATTAATAAAATAAAAAAACTAAATATTTGACAGCTATTTACGATGTTACCAACTTTTAGAAGGCACTTTTCAAACAAATCTATTTCTGCATTTTCCTTTTTTAGGACCTATTAATAATGTCACTATACCATGATGTCTTGTCAATTTGTACGAGTCATTAACACTGTCACCGCCATGTGGTCCGCCAATATGATTTTTAAAACTTATCTCCGCAGGCCACGTGGGCGGCCGGGGTCCCACAACTCCCACAACAAAAGTTAATTCAATTGTAGTGTGGCCAGCTGCATAAAAATGTATGTGACCCGCGCGCCGCCCACATGGCCTGCTTCTCAAGAAAATGCTTATACATACATGGCGGTGAGAGTGTTAAAGAGTCTTGAAGTCGTCTTCTTTTATTTCAGTTGGAAGTGCCCCAAGGGTTTGTAAACCTGTATCATGAGGAAGCAGTGAACGTTAGTGATGTGCAAAAAACAGGCACAAAGCCTCTGGGTTTTTACCAATAAAACTGAACTCGACATCATAACTAAACCGCATTCATAATCTACCAATGTCAATGTTCCACAACAATGATGACATTGACAGCTGTTAAGAGTGGTTGGTTTGGTACGAGAGCAGTGGTGGCCGTATGGTAACGGCCACGACTTACGAGTAGTAGGTCGTGAGTTCGAACCCAAGCAAGTGCTTTTTTTTTGGCCTGCACTGTCCCTCTCCTGGGCAAAGGCCTCCCTCCACTTCTTCCAACTATCGTGAAGCTGTGCGTCCTCCTGCCAGTTTTGACGGAACCTCTACAAATCGTCCCGCCATCTCCTACGTGGTCTGCCGCGACCCCACCTCACTGTATCAGGACACCAGTTCTGTGCTACTTGTGCCCACAGTTTGGCAGGCATGCGGCAAACATGTCCTGCCCAGTCCCATTTAAGTAGAGCAGCCTTTTGAGCCACGTCAGCTATCATTGTTTTGGAGCGCAGTATTGTGTATCGGACGCGATCCGTTAATTTAACGCCGAGTGTACTGCGCTCCTTTGCTCTTTGGCATACCTTGAGTTTGGACTTCTGGATGTTAGTCAAAGACCAAGCGCTTTACTTTGTGTAAATCATTTCATTAACAGTGCTCTCAAAACGGTGAAGGAAAACATCGTGAGGAAACCGGCATGGCTTAGATCCAAAAACTCGAAGACATGTGACATCCACCAATCTGCACTGGGCCCACGTGGTGGATTATGGCCCACTCCCTCTCACCAAGACGAGGCCTGTGTCCCAGCAGTAGGAACATTATAGGCTGATGATGAAGAGCAGTTTTGATCAGCTGATCACGTTCATTTACGTTGGTAAAATTCGCTCTTACAGAAAACACTAACTGTTAAAGCCACTTGAATAACATTTTTTTTTTTCATTCTAGTTATCGCCAAAACATTATTCAGTTACGCAGCGTGATGCGTGATGAGATCGAAACTCCACTGGAGCGCGCCGTGTGGTGGACGGAGCACGTGCTGCGTCATGGCGGCGCGAGACATCTGCGCGCGCCCGCCGCCAACATGTCGTGGGCAGAGTACCTAGAACTAGAACTTGTATTCACCCTACTGTTGGGACTTCTGATAGTTGCAACAGTATTCATTATGATCCTCCGTTCACTTTACAAGATTATTTTTGGGAATGATTTCACTATCAAAGAGAAACGTAGTTAATACTCAATTGTGATAAATTAATTTAGTAAAATATTGTCTATTTTTTTTTCATAAGTTTGCTTACTAAAATTTTATATAAATATTATCTTATTTCAATATCCTACGTATATTATTGCATATTAAAATGTGCACGGCTTCACCTGCCCTTTACAGGTATATCATTTTATTTTTATGAAAATAATTTGTACATACACCTGAAACCATGTATTTGGAAAAAGCATTTAAGATGGATTACTGAGTTCCAGCAATATTTGTTGGTAGCTAGTTGTTACAGCAACATTTTTTTTTGCCAAATTAAAATGATTCATCATCAGCCTATATTGTTCCCACAGCTGAGACACAGACCTCCTCTCGGTGGGAGGAAGTGGGCCGTAATCCACCACGCGGGCCCAGTGCGAGCTGCTAGATGTCACATGTCCTCGAATTTTTGGTTCTAGGACATGCCGGTTTCGTCACGATGTTTTCCTTCACCGTTTTGAGAGCAGTGGTGATGAAATTATTTACACAAAGTAAAGCGCCTGCTTGGGTTCGAACCCACGACTAAACTCGTAAGTCAGGGCCACCTATACAACTGGGCCACCACTGCTCTACAACGATTACTTCAAATTAAAATGATTAGTAAAATCTTACCTAAACGGGGATACAAGCACGTGTGGAGCACGAGACCCCGACGTACGTACCGTGCGCTCTCTGTGCCTCTCACGGGTATAGATGGACGCGTCATACTGTGAGCTCTTACGCAATTTGTAGGAATTCTTACATATATAGTACACTAGCTTTTGCCAGCGGCTTCGCTCGCGTATTGTAATCTATTTAAAAAAAACACATCAAAATCCGTTGCGTAGTTTTAAAGATCTAAGCAGTAAAAGTCACTCCTATGTATATAGGGACAGACAGAGGGAAGCGACTTTGTTTTATACTATGTAGTGATACGACTGCCTCATTGGTCTAGTGGTAGAAAGCGCTATTGCTAAGCTTGAGGTCCTGGGTTCGATTGTACACTTTGTGAATCTATAAACCAACATGTTAGCACGCACCAACAGCGCTCTTCGTTCCCTTTCGATATCCACATTGTCTTTCAGGGTATCACTATGTGTCCTGAGTACTTACGCTAAGCAAAATGTTCTAAAGGCACTCCTTTCACATAAACAGATGGTATAAGGTCTGGTTGTTTATTGCTACCTCTCTATATATGACCACACACACTCTTATTCTTGTTTTGAATATGTGCTAGTTATGCATATTAAAACTTGCAAGCAAAACCCCTCCCTAGTCATACGCCAACGCGTTATATATAAGGTGTATCTATTCATACACGAAATATTTAAAGAGGTACACCTGTAGATGGTAAAGAAGCTATAGCACCAGAAAACAAATTTTTTTTTGAATGTTTTTTTTTTTCAAAATTTAATATTTATAAATTATTTGACGCACATAAAAATACTGGCTCCTTCTTATTTTTAACATCCATTACTCGATTTTATATTGGCCGTGCTTGCGCTGTCTGGTCGCCGCCCTAGCAGTGTCAGGCGGGCCATTTATAGAATTTGGAGTAAAGGTTTTATGCAAAACGTCTCAAGCAGTTTTAAAATTAAAATAATTACGAAAATTCAAAAACGCTTAGATAAAAAAACATCTTTTTGCTTCTATAGCTTCTTTACCACCTACAGGTGTGCCTCTTAAAATATTTCGTATATGAATAGATACACCTTATAATAGGTTGGGGAAAAAGTTTCTTCGCATTTTTTAAGTAAATTCAAAACATTTTTTAATAAAGTTTATTTACATTTAACTAAAGTATGTAGGTACCATTTTGTTCGATAACTTTTTGCCATCTTGTAGGGGACATGATCCCATTGCTATAGAAATTTTGGGACTTCTGGTCAAAATACCGCGACAAGTGGTTTTGGCAGTCCTCTCGTGATGTTAACCTGACACTGCCTAAAGAATTCTGAAGAGACCGAAACAGGTGGAAATCTGAAGGTGCAAGGTCAGGACTATACGGCGGATGCACTAACACCTCCCAGCCAAACTCTCTTAATTTTTGTTGGGTGGCTAAGGATGTGTGAGGTCTAGCGTTATCATGATGAAAAACCACACCCCTTCTGTTGATTAATTCCAGCCGCTTTCTCTCAACTTCTTGCTTTAATCTCATCAGTTATTCGCAGTAGAGTTCAGAATCGATGGTCCTGCCTGGTGGTAACAGCACATAATGAATAATGCCCTTCCAATCCCACCACACACTTAGCATCACCTTGTTGCGAGTTAACCCGGGTTTCGCCACAGTCTGTGAAGCCTGACCGGCCTTTGACCACGACCTTTTTCGCACATTCTTGTCATACGTGATCCACTTTTCATCACCAGTTATCAGCTTCTTCAAAAATGGTTCGGTTTCATTACGTCGTAATAAAGAATCACAAATGAGTACACGGATCATTAGGTTTCTTTCAGTGAGCTCGTGAGGTACCCAAATGTCGAGCTTTTTTGTGTACCCAGTTTTTTTCAAATGCGCCAAAACTGTTTTGTGGTCAATTTCCAGTTCTTCAGCTACGTCGTAACTACTGGTGTGCCGATCTTGCTCCACTTTTTCAAAAATGGCATCCATTTTATCCGTAATAGGGCGACCAGAGCGACGTGCATCTTTGACATCAAAATTTCCGGATTGAAAACGCTTAAACCAAATTTGTGCTACTCTCACAGACACTACACTAGGTCCATAAACATCGCAATTTTTTTTCGCGGCTTGCGTTGCATTTTTACCTTTTTTGTAGTAAAATTTTAAAATGTATCGAATTTCTTCATTAGATTCAGTCATCTTGACGGTACGAAAAACAAATGAAAATCACACATTTTCCTAATTTGAATTTGGAATTATGTTCTTTAAAATTTAAACTTTCAATGATACCAAAACCAGCCAGATACAAATAGTATAGCCAAAGAGATTTTATTACAAGTTCATACATACTAAAATGCGAAAAGACTTTTTCCCAAACCTAATATGTTGTTGAAGTGGGGGTACAAAAAAATGGCGCGCCAAACTTGTTTCGATTGCAAGCTTTCTAATAATCTGAAACAAAAAATAAAAAAAGATAATTAATTTAGATAAATGCTGCTATCGTACTAAGAAAACGTGGATTTTTTTTTATTTTTTGCTAAATTACGGCTGTCCGAAAAAATGATACAATTTTTTTTTTTTGTACTTTTCGGATTTTTTTAAAAATAGTAAAAAAAATATACTTTGTTATAATAATAGTTAGTGCGATAGAAACATGTATTGAGAAGACTTACACCAAATTTCAAGTAAATCGGTTCAGTAGAACTTGAGGAATCATGCCAAATGTTTTGAAAAATGTAGTTTCGAGAGAAACGCGTTTAAAATTTTCGGGTACAATTACGCCCGATGTCAACCATAAAATGACATTTTATAGTTACATTTCTTCAATCCGCGATTCCTGCTCCATACATGGGGCCTTCGTCTACTTGAAAAAAAATCATTTTCTGCATTTCTCTCTTCTAAACGAGCAGTTCGGGCCTTCTTTAAGGCGTTAGAAGTTCTGATTTCTGAACGATTAATCATGCCGAGCCAGTGTTGAAGTCGTGTCACTAAAATAGCTATATCTCTGGAAATAATTATTATTTTGACTAATCCTTTTGAGGACATATTTTTGAAAGGTTTAGCTTTGAAAATAAAAAAAAACGATTATTTCAAATTTCTACAGTAGAATACCCCCTTAAGGGGGAAAATGGTAAGGAAATTTCATGACATTCTGTTGTCCCCGTGACGAGGACACAGATTACGGGGAAAACGGGGATACAAGGTTTGGACTCGTACGATAAGAAATTATTGTGCCACAACTCAGCGGTATTGAAACTATGAATGTATAATAATAAAACACGTGTTGTGAACGCGTTTTTTATACTACATTTGTAGAATGTACACAGACACAGACGTAATCATTCCTATGTTATTATTAGTTATTTAAAAATCTCGTACTATAACGGTGATATTACGTTATGCCGAGATAGATGATTTGCACTTTGCTTTGAAAATTATTGTGATGTTCACCGTACTTTGAAGATATATTTTCGTCAATTATATCATCATGATTCTCAATTATATAACATTTAAATAGGAGTCATTGCAAAAACAGATCATTTATGATATCAAATTCAAAGTGAGTGCTTGTGTGAAGATGTCTGTGTTCCATTATTTAGTAGTATGTTTTAGTTTTATTATAGTTTTAAATCAAAGTGAAGCAGCTAGAATCTTAGCAATGTTCCCGATTGCGTCTATAAGTCATCAAGTAGTGTTTCGTCCTTTAATTCAAGAACTAGTGAAACGTGGCCACCAAGTGACAATTATTACACCGGATCCCGCCTTCCCAAAAGGAGGAGCTCCTGCAAATCTGACAGAAATCGATGTCCACGATGTATCATACGCGATATGGGAAGAAAAATTTATGTCACTTCCAAAGGGACATAAGCGAGATCTCTATTTACATTTCGCGTCCTATCTTGAATCAATGCGGCTGATGTTTGAAGCGCAGATAAAAGATGAGTCGGTTAAAAATTTGTTCAATGATAAGAATAAACAGTTTGATTTAATATTTATGGAAGCTGTTGCCAGACCAGGGATGGTTTTATCTCATATTTACAAAGCGCCCGTAATCTTGGTGAGTTCCTACGGAGCTACTTTCGATAATTACGATGTCATTGGTGTTCCAGTCCATCCACTGCTCTATCCAATATGTGTTCGTCAAAAACTGAATAACCTTTCGTTATGGGATAAAATTAAAGAAATGTATCTGCACTTCAATTTGGAAATGATACACCAACGTAGCTATACATTGGAAAATGCTTTGATTAGAAAATATTTTGGACCTGACGTTCCACCGATTCAGGAACTGAACAATAATGTAGACATGATGTTTTTAAATATACATCCAGTGTTTGAAGGCATCAGACCTGTACCTCCTACTGTGTTGTTCATGGGTGGTCTCCACCAGAATCCTGAAAAAGAATTACCAAAAGTGAGTATTGATAACTCTTATTCTTTAACTTGATTTTTTATTTCATATGTGCATTATGATTGTGTCATCAAAATAGATCGTTTGACTTTTTAATTCTTGAAAGGTTAAAAAATAACAATGTTTTATGTCCTACAGGATCTCAAATCGTATCTAGATAATTCTAAAAATGGCGTTATTTACTTAAGCTTCGGCACAAACGTGGATCCCTCTCTACTTCCTCCACAAATCATAAAAACACTAGTGACCGCACTGTCCAAAGTACCGTACGATGTGCTGTGGAAGTGGAACAAAGAAGAACTGCCCGGAAGAACTGACAACATCAGAATATCCAAGTGGCTGCCACAGGCAGACTTACTGAGTAAGTGATATTTTCTTTCCACTGATTTGATCTATAGGGCGTAAATATTGACACGCAAACTATTACTATAAATTCATTCCATGATTCCAAACCCACAAGTGATATTTTTAAGGTTACTATAAAAAGTCTGTTATTCCATACATTTTGATTAAACATCAAAATGTATAGAATAACAGATTTTGTTTCCATATCTATGAAATGGCTGTTTTTTTTTTAATAGCCAACTGTTTCAAATTCATTGTATGAGTTTGTGTCGCTTTTCCTACTTCATGTACACTGCTCCTAAATTACGCAATCTTAGCCACCTTTTTTAGGCCTCACACATAATACATATATGTCACTTAGAGTCACTACCAAAATAGTACCTAATATATGGGATCTTTATGAAAACCACTTCTTTACTTATGATAACAATTTATTCAGATTATTGTTTTACACTGCTGTTAGTACATACTTTAATATCAGTCACAAGGTTGTATTTAGATTTAAAATATTTAATTTATTTTATGTTTCTTATATATGTTTATAAGAGACATGTGTACACTGTTCTTGATGTTAAGTTAGCAGCAGCGCAGATAATAATCTGTCAAGTTCACATTTAGTTTTTCATCTATGATATGGCGTTGAAATCACTGAACACCCATTATTTGACTGATAAATGATTTTATTGATCTTAGCAAGTAGGTGTATACTAACACATTATATTTCGATACGTTTGGGCCAACGCAACCTTTGTTTTTTGTTTGCCGACACCCAATTCATTTCTAATGAGTAAATTTCAATTTACAGAACATCCAAAAATAAAGTTGTTCATAACACAAGGAGGTCTACAATCGACGGACGAGGCTATCTCAGCAGGAGTACCTCTGATTGGGATTCCAATGTTGGGCGATCAGTGGTATAATGTGGAGAGATATGAGTACCACAAAATTGGACTTGGGCTGGATATGGAAACGCTGACCGAGGAAGACGTAACTAACGCTATTGACAAAATTATCAAAGACAACACGTAAGCATTTTCCTTTATGTCCTTTTCCTTTTTATCATTTATCAAATGATAAAAAAGTCTTTCGTTGTTCTAAGTTCAATCAAACATATTTTGTTTCAATCGCCAGCTGTCGCAGAAAACGAGCGCTGGTTGAGTGGATGTGAATCACGTTGACAGGATATGTCAAATATATTCCGCCAAATCTTTATTACACATGTACACGAAAGGACAAACAATTACACATTATATTTTACAAATAAATAGAATACAAAGAGTTATACAAATTCACAGATATACAAAAGACAAAGACAATTTTGATAAAGTAAAAGTCAGACGAAGTAAATACGTACATCATCATCATCATCATTTCAGCCGAAAGACGTGGACATCGACACTGCTGGACATAGGCCTCCCCCAAGCACCGCCACTTCGACCTATTCTGTGCTTCTCGCATCCAACGTATTCCTGCGGCCTTCACCAGGTCATAATACGTACATAATTACATGAAATAAAAAAAATAAATATATTACAGCTACGGCTAAGGAAAACTGGAGAGATTTAATATTATCTCATATCTTTTTGTGTTTGTGTTCTTTCTTGACGTCATGTTTACTGAAAATATACGTAAATACGTAAGCAGCTTATCAATTACGAAAGTAAAAAAGAAAACGATTTCTTACACTCTTAATTGATAAGCTGATTTCAGACGCCACAAATTTTGTTTAATTTTATCTTTGATTCCGCATCTTACACTCGAATTTAAAACAGAAAAATAAATTAATTAGTGAACCGATTTAACGACATAAAATTTCGTCACCCGACTCTCGTGTATCGAATCTTATGTAGTCCGGTATCATAATTATGAACTCTTAAATGAGCCGTTCAGTCGAGGGAAGCGACTGGTATCGAAAACTATAATTTTATTTTCTAAGTTCAATTAAACCTGTCTCAATTATTAGTACAACATTTTCACGTTACAAGATTTGATGGACGCTACTGAAAATGCTAACTTCATAGCCAAATTCTGGGCTAACTCTATTTAGATTGCTATCGACATGCTAAAAAAAATTACTAGTATCATTAAATAGTTTTGCAAGTTAATTTAAACATTTTTCGCATGATTAATCAAGTTATAACTTTTTTTTTCTAGGTATTATCGCCAGAATTTAGCCAAACTACGTAGTGTAATGCGTGATCAGCCTCAACCTCCACTGGAGCGCGCCGTGTGGTGGACGGAGTACGTGCTGCGTCACGGTGGCGCGAGACATTTGCGCGCGCCCGCCGCCAACATGTCGTGGGCAGAGTACCTAGAATTAGAATTAGTGTTTACCTTACTGCTGGGACTTCTGATAGTTATAACAGTATTTACTTTATTACTCCGTTTTATTTATAAGATTACTTTAGGAAACACTGTGATAGATATCAAAATAAAACATAGCTGAGTCTCAATATTATGATAAGTCAGTTAACATAAGATTACAAACGAAATATTGTATATAAGCTTACCTAATTATAAATATATTATTATTACTTTTATAATGACTTATATTTTATTCCAAACCTGAATTATCTTCAATACTTACAATTTACAGATTACGACATATTACCTTTTACCAGTGGCTTCGACCGCGTATTATACATTTAAAACTTCCTCTTGAATGACTCTGTCTATTAATGAAAACCGCATTAAAATCCATAGCGTAGTTTAAAAGATCTAAGCGTACAAACACGAAATGCGACTTCGTTTTATATTAAGTAAAGATAAAGATTATTATGTAAGAACGGCAATGTTAGTTAACCTTCATTAATGTAGATAGCTAAACCTAAAGGTTCGTCAAGTGCTTTGCAAACCTTAGTTTGTGTGTGTCCTAACAGTTTATATTTATTATATTTCTAATTTTCATTTTTATGATACATTATTTTTCCCTCGGGACCATCGTCCCGGATCTTTGAAAATCATGCAAGGAGACACAGTCGACTCATAGACCTCCGTTATTGTGTCAAGAGTTACTTTCACATCACGAAAGATCCCGCCTACATTTTCGTACAAAGCGAAACTAAGTACACGTGCCTGATTAAGTCGTCAGCAACCGTAACACTAATTAATACTTGTTAACGATAAGACTATTAAGTATTTGACACATATAGTCCCAGACCATATTTTGGCCACGGCGGCCAATCTCAACGGAGACTAGCCATCGGCGCGGGAGATATTATAGTGCACAAGTGTGTGCGCAGACACAGGGGCACTCACTCTTCCCTCACTCTCATATTCCGATGGGACGGCAATCCGACACGACCGGAGAGAGATCAGGCGTAGGACCAACGGCTTAACGTGCTTTCCGAGGCACGGGGGGTATCACACCGCCAACTTCCAAACTCCGGGCTGGTACTAAGAAATTCCTAATGGAAAAACCCAGTTGCACTTTGCCCGACCCGGGAATCGAACCCAGGACCCCACGCTCAGCAGTCGCGCTTGCGACCACGAGTCCAACGGGGCAGTTATAAGGCAGGTTAAGGGCAGTTATATTAAGTATTTGACACATACAACATGCATTACATAATAAGCCTTTAATTTTCCTGCTACTGGGACACAGGCGTCCTTTTTCCAGAGGGAGTGAGCTATGATCTACACGCAGGCCCAGTACGGGTGGGAAATTGTCACATCTCTTCGAATTTTTGGTTTTAAGACCTGCTGGTTTCCTGGAGAGCAGTTGTGATGAAAATATTTACACAAAAGCAAGTGCCTGTCTACGTTCGAGCTCACAATCTACAACTCGTAAGACGGAACCCTCAGTGTTTTACACACACACGGAAAAAAACAGTAAATTCCCTAACTATCCAGTTACAAACTAGTATGACCAATGCAAGGTGCTAATAAAACCCTTTAAATAAGTCTAAAAGAAGTATGACCAATGCAAGGTGCTAATAAAACCCTTTAAATAAGTCTACAGCAGCTTAAAGCTGCAAAATAACTCAGCGGCTTCAAAACTATGAATGTGTAATAATAAAACACATTTCGTGACCGTATTATTATACAATGTTAATACACTTACTTTTTTACTTTATTTAAAGACAACTTTTTATCAGTTATTAAATAGTCTCGTACGATAACGTTGATATTAGGATACACCTAGATAAATGATTTGCACTTTGCTTTGAAAATGATGACTATGTTCTACGTACTTCAAATATACATTTTCCTCAACTAAATCAGCATGATTTTCAGTATACTCAACCTTTAAATAGGAATCATTTCAATAAAAAAATCATTCTGTTATCGAATTCAAAGTGAGTACTTGCGTTGCAATGTCTCTGTTCCATTATTTAGTGACTATTTATATTGTTATTATAGTTTTGAATCAAAATGAAGCGGCTAGAATCTTAGCAATGTTCCCAATTGCGTCTATAAGTCACCAAGTAGTATTTCGTCCTTTAATTCATGAACTAGCGAGACGTGGCCACCAAGTAACAATTATTACACCGGATCCCGCCTTCCCAAAAGGAGAAACTCCTGCCAATCTGACGGAAATCGATGTCCACGATGTATCATACGCTGTATGGGAAGAAAAATTTATGTCACTTCCAAAGGGTCATAAACGTGATCTCTATTTGCATTTTGAGTCCTATCTAGAAACAATACGGCTGATGTTTGAAGCGCAGGTAAAAGATGAGACGGTTAAAAATCTGTTTAATGATAAGAATAAGCAGTTTGATTTAATATTTATGGAAGCTGGTGCCAGACCTGGGATGGTTTTGTCTCATATTTACAAGGCACCCGTGATCTTGGTGAGTTCTTACGGGGCTGTTTTTGATAACTATGATATAATGGGTGCTCCAGTCCATCCACTGCTCTATCCAATATGTGTTCGTCAAAAACTGAATAACCTTTCCCTATGGGATAAAATTAAAGAAATGTATCTGCTTTTCAATTTGGAAGTAATGCATCAACATAGCTATACTTTGGAAAATGCTTTGATTAGAAAATATTTTGGACCTGACGTTCCACCGATTCAAGAACTGAACAATAATGTGGACATGATGTTCTTAAATATACATCCAGTGTTTGAAGGCATTAGACCTGTGCCTCCTACTGTGTTGTTCATGGGTGGTCTCCACCAGAATCCTGCACAAGAATTACCAAAAGTGAGTATTTATAAAAGTTATTCTTCAACATTATTTTGAAAATCAAAATAGATAGTGTTTTCGTTTCGTTTAACTTGTTATTCATGAAAAGTAACAAAATAACAATGTTTTTTGTCCTACAGGAACTCAAATCGTATTTAGATAATTCTAAAAGTGGCGTTATTTACTTAAGCTTCGGTACAAACGTAGATCCCTCTCTACTACCTCCACAAATCATACAAACACTAGTGACCGCGCTGTCCAAAGTACCATACGATGTTCTGTGGAAGTGGAATAAAGATGAACTGCCCGGAAGAAGTGACAACATCAGAATATCCAAGTGGCTGCCACAGGCAGATTTACTGAGTAAGTTATTTTCTTATATTGGTTGAATCAGCCTAATGCAGGCCACTGTTATAAATAAAGAGTTTAAGGGACATCTACATACAAAAAAGTATAGCCGGATTAACATGGGAATTCAGCCCCCATGGTTTTTTGACTCATACTTAGGGGGTCAATTTGGTGTCGAATGAAAATAATTCACCTCAATTTTTAGCTGTTTAACAGCATTCGAGAATTAAAAAAAACCTGTTTTTTAGAAATTATTTTTATAGCAAAATTCGGAATTATTCAATGACATTTTTTTTTTCTAATTCTTACAAGTTCAAAACATGAAATTCATATGATCATGATTCTCAAACGGAAAGTCGTTTTTAACGGAGAAGAGAAATAAATAGTCGTTTTTTTTTAGCATTTTTAAAATATGTCATTCCCCAAAATTCATCAGAAAATATCTTTTATACTCCTCTATACTCAAGGTAATTTTTTAATATTTTGGATTGATGGAACAATAAAAAAAAAAAAAATACTATTTTTCTTCTTAAAATCTTGCATTTGAACAAACTTATTTTTTTACTACTGATAAATACGTAGTTTTTTTTTTACTTTTAATTCACAATTACATTACTCATCAAATATTTTCAATTATTGCACTAAACAAGATTTTGAGATAAAAAATAGATTCTTTTTTTAAATTGGTCCACCACTTCAAACAAATCTAAAAAGTTCCCGAGTATGAAGGCATGCAAAAACCGGGTTGTTTATAAAAACCGTTTTTTTTCGGAGTTTTGTTTACAAAACCGGTTAAATCGGTTTTTTATATGACTTTTAATACATGAGAAATATGTCTGTAAAGAAATGAAAATGAAGTCTAATCAAAATATGTATTTTTTACGGACTGAAATAAGCTACACACTACTAACTACTAACAAGCTATACAAAAAAATAATAATTCTATATACAAAACATAGAATAGTAATCATAAAGCTTATTATTTAGGAAAATAACATATTCTGTAAAACCTAACATACACAATTGGGAACATTTGGTGGGTATACAAAGGCCTAAAATTACAGAATATAAAATAACAATTAAACTGTCATAAAATACAAACAGGCAAAATCAACAGTACGTAAAATGAAATCAAAATAATAGTTGAAATATCGCATAAAATAGAAGTCTTTTTCCCGAATAAACCAAAACAAAATAAATCTTTCATTGTTATAAATAAAATAGAATAGCTTCTGCCCGCGACTTCGTCCGCGTCAATTTTTTCTACCCCTTCCTGTCGCATCGAATTGCCTGCCAGTTTTCGTTCATTTTTCGTTGCTGCTCCGCTTCTTTTGATCGTAGTGTGATGTTATATAGCTTATTACCTTCCTCAATAAATGGGGTACTCAACACAAAAATAACTTTTCAATTCGGACCAGTAGTTCCTGAGATTACCGCGTTCAACCAAATAAACAAACAAACAAACTCTCCAGCTTTATAATATTAGTATAGTAGATGAGACCTGCTGATAAAAAGGCTCTCTCTGAATCCACACTTGTTGGAGGTAAAGATTCCAAAACTTTATATACTTTTATTAATAAAGTGCTCTCCCATTTTTTCATTTTTTTCTCAGGCCTGTTGGTCTAGTAGTTAGCGACCCTGACTGCTATGCCGGAGGTCGTGGGTTCGATTCCCACCCAGGACAAATGTTTGTGTGATGAGCACGATCATTTGTTCTGTGTCTGGGTGTAATTTATCTATAATATGTATGTATTTAGAAATATATAAGTATGTTTATCAGTTGTCTAGTACCCATAACACAAGCTCTGCTTAGCTTGGGACTAGATGGCGTTGTGTGATAGTTGTGGAATATTATTATTATTATTATTTTTCCTCCACCGTCGTAAAGTGCAATTTCCACCCTGATTTTGTTTTCTAAATCAAGTTCTGTAGATGGGCTTGCACCCGAGGTATGTTGTTTGAGCGCCTTCTTTATTTCATGTCGGAGTTGGTCCTTGATGTTCCATGAAACATTTACTACTGTATAGTTTAAGTTTTTCTGAGTTGTAGTTGCCGTCAGTTTAGTAGTCGAAAATGCTTACTTATAATGTTAACCGAAAAAACCGAAAACTCCGGTTTTGTTATCATAAAAAAACCGGGTTTCAAATCAGTCGGTTATCCGGTTTTTTTGGTTATCCGGGTATCCGGTTTGCATGTCCTACCGAGTATAGAGGAGTATAAAAGACATTTTATGACGAGTTTTGGTGAGTGGCATATTTCAAAAAGGCTAAAAAATATTATAATTTTCTTTTCTCCGTTAAAAATTGGCTTTCCGTTTGAGAATCATGATCATAATATGATTTTTTCATGATTTGGTTTCGTAAGAATTTGGGAAAAAATCATCATTGAATAATTCCGAATTTTACAATAAAAATATTTTTTTAAACAGGTTTTTTTTTAAATTCTCGAATACCGTTTGAGTTAAAGAGCTACTCCGCCCAAGAGTGGGAGTCTTCATTTGATGATTTCCCACCCACAAAAAAAAGTTAAGAGGCTAAAAGTTGATGTGAATTACTTTCATTCGACACCAAATCGTCCCCCTAACTATGAGTCATAAAAGCCATGGCCAGATTTCCCTTTTACCATGAATTCTGTCATTGACTCTTAACTCACCAGTGTTGAAATTTTTCTTCGGTTGTTATACAAATCTGTTTTTCCATATATTTTGCTGCAGTTAACTTTTCTACTAAACAGCTATTTTTGTAGTAACCGACTGTCTCGAACTCAATGTAAAAGTTTTTATGTTGAATTCCCTACTCCATGTACACTCCTTTTAAATTACGCAAGGACACTGGATTCTCTATATTATTTACTCAGTCTGTCGCAGCCGCCTTACATTGACGTATTAGTCATAGTCATAGTCATTTATTCATGACCAAGTAACTTGTATCTGAACTTACATGCAAAAATTACATAATTACAGTATATTACACACTAAAATACATTTTAGTTTTATAATATAAAAAATATAAAAATCTTTTATAATTTCATCAACCATTTAAAAATAATAAATTTTTCATTTCTTTTATAGTTCGACATATGAATTAAACAATATGGACAATACCTTAAAATTTAAAATAATAAAAATTAACATAGATTAATAAAGTAAATTAAAAAATAATATTATTATGATTACAATTCAATAAAATTACAGTTCTTCTACAGCATATAGACACATATTCAGTAAGAAATTTTAGACGATGGTACTTTTTATATCTAAAGGTAACCGATTGAATAATTTTACAGACTGGTATCGCGGACTGTATGTAATGATTTTTTGGTAATGACTAGTAAAATTTTTATTCTTCAAGTCTAGTCTACGGGTGCCTTCCCTTATCTGCCGTTCTTCTACTGTCTCATAGTCTTTTATGTATTTGGCCAAGTTACTTAAAAGTACCAGTACATAAAGACTTGGTACTGTAAGTATGCCTAAATTTGTGAAATGTTGTCGGCAACTTTCCCTTTGTGAGATGCGGACCATAGTTCAAATTGCACGTTTTTGTAGTACGAACGTTCTTCTACTATTATATTCATAGCTATTTCCCCAAAAAAGAATGCTGTATCTAATTTTTGACTCGACTGGTGCAAAATAAACCATTTTTAGGTGTTCTATGTTGATTTCATTTCTCAGGGCTCTCAGAGCGTAACATGCAGACGATACCGATGCGTCAATTGTTTTTAACTCTGGTTTCCAATTTAATAGTTGTAAATATGTATACCCAAAAATTTTACTTCATCAACAAGCTTAATGTCAACTTCATTTAAGGCTACATTTAAGTTATCTTTGTTACGGGCCATATTTTTAAATAACATTATTTGCGTCTTTTTATTATTAATCAACAATTTATTTGCCACTATATCTAACGTTGAAATTACTTAACACCAATTTTACATTTGTTTGATAAATAATTTTATTTCAAAAAGTAAGTAGGTTTGTACCAACACTTTATACGTCATCATGTTTGAGCCAACCCAAACTTTCCATCGCAATTTTGTTTTTCAACAGCAACTCATTTCTAATGGTTAAATTTCGATTTGCAGAACATCCAAAAATAAAGTTGTTCATAACACAAGGAGGTCTACAATCGACGGACGAGGCTATCTCAGCAGGAGTACCTCTGATTGGGATTCCAATGTTGGGCGATCAATGGTATAATGTTGAGAGATATGAGTACCACAAAATTGGACTTGGGCTGGATATGGAAACACTGACCGAGGAAGACGTAACTAACGCCGTTGACAAAATTATCAAAGACAACACGTAAGCATTTTCGTTCTTGTATTTTTGATCATGAAATTTTATACATAAATCGTTTTTTGTTCAAAGTTCAACAAAACCTATTTTTATTTCAATCGCCGGCTGTCACAGAAATTCAACGCTGGGGCTCTGTGTCGTATAGGTTCGTAGCGTTATGCTGAGCGATAGCCGGAAGTGCGTGGAAGTGACGAATATTTTCCCTTAATCTGTTTTTTATTGATTATTATTTATATATATATATATATATTATTGTACACGAAATACATAACAAAAAAAAATTCAATAAATACAAAATATACCATGGGCAGGTTTATCGCTTTGTGTGATCTCTCTGTTGTTTTTTATGTTTCTGTTCTTTCTTTTCATCATTTTTATCGTAAACTAACGTATAGTCTTTCATACATTCTTAATTGACAAGCGGATATCTGACCGTGCACGTTTTAAATATTTTTGTCTTTCATTTGGCATCCTTCATTCGAAATTGAACGTCTGAACACTATAGTGAAAATTAACTATTTTTCACTTTAGTGATTAGTAATTTTAGACATTTTCTTATGATTAATCAAGTTGTAACGTTTTCTTCAATTCTAGGTATTATCGCCAAAATTTAGCCAAACTACATAGTGTGATGCGTGATCAGCCCCAACCTCCACTGGAACGCGCCGTTTGGTGGACGGAGCACGTGCTACGTCACGGCGGTGCGAGACATCTGCGTGCGCCCGCCGCCAACATGTCGTGGGCGCAGTACCTAGAATTAGAACTAGTGCTTACCTTACTGCTGGGGCTTTTGATAGTTACCACAGTATTTGCTTTATTACTCCGTTTTATTTATAAGATTACTCTAGGAAATTCTGTGATTGATATCAAAATAAAACGTAGCTGATTCTTAGTGTTATGATAAGTTAATTAATATAAGATTACCAACGAAATATCACAAGTATACCTAATTACTTTTTTTTTTCGAGACTTAAATGTTTCATTCCAAACCTAAATTATCTTCAATGCTTACATAACAGATTAAGCAAATATTAGTTACTACACACATATTAGTGGATTATTGATCATAATATGTATTGAACAATAATTAACATGTAATTATATCATAGTGAGGTCAAAACCGTTTCTATTAATTACACTAAGAGTACACTAATTAATATTTAAAGAGCTTCATCTCCAACGAGCAGTTTGGCTTCCGAACCCAACACTCGTACGCACAACAATCCTTCCGCATCTTAAAGCATAAGCGCTGGTTTCCAGCGTAATGCGATGTTCTTCGACAAAGCGAAGGCTTTCGACAAAGTCTGGCACAATGGCTTATTATACAAGCTCTACCAACTCGGTATGCATGACCATCTCGAGCTCATCTTACGAGACTTTTTATCGAACCGTACCTTCTGCTATCCCGTCGACGGTTTTCTCTCCTCCACTCATCCCATTAGTGTTGGAGTTCCGCAGGGCTCCGTGATATCTCCCTTTGAAGAATAGATCAGCTTTTAGTTTTGAATTCACACAAAAACATAAAAATAGTGCCTCATCGGCATCGGGAACTGGATCCAAGTTGTTGGTGGTCAGAACTCTAGAGAGGGGTACCTCCTCCTAAATCAAGCCCTTGACTCAGCCACGCAATGAGAGCCTTATGAGGTGTTGGACGAGGTTCTTTGCTATTATTTACTGTTACGATTAGTTGTACAATGATTGCAGAGTCCACGTGGCATATGTCAAAAAACTCATGTGCCAAGTCAAGATACTTGATTTTTTTTTATCATGCTCAGCTTCCACGAGATTCTCGTCATGAGGGACAGCGATATCAATAATCATTGCATGACTCTCTCGTCAATCTATCACCAAAATATCAGGCTACAATATTACCTGTCAGTGATGATAAATCGATCGCAGTACAATTTGGCGTGACCGTTCTCAAGAACTGGATCTGCGACATACCTGTAGTTTGAAACTTTAGATTACGCAAGGTTATACTGCAAAGCAAGTTGGTGGTGGATTATGCTAGCTATTAGATTGTGTCTGTGAAGTATTTGGCATAAAATTATAAAGGCTGACTTGTTAGTTTAGTGGTTACTGACCCTGACTGCTAAGACTGAGGTCGTGGGTTCGATTTCCACCCAGGAAAAATCTTTGTGTGATGAGCACAATCATTTGTTCTGTGTCGGAGTGTAATTTATCTATAATATCGTCCACTTACAGCGAAAACCGAATATCTGCAATGATAGGTTCATTGCAGATAATCGGTTTTCGCTATAAGGGGACGATATGTATGTATTTAGAAATATATAAGTATGTTTATAAGTTGTCTAGTTACCATAGTACAGGCTCTGCCTAGTTTGGGATCAGATAATGTTGTGTTGGTTGTCCTAAGATATTATTATAAAGATATTAAGAATAATGAATCGACAAGGCCGCAGAACATAGGAAACAGTCATGCAACTGCTACTAGATTCGGCATCGTTAAATCAATGTTGTACTACGACAATGATGAGTTAATGACGTATAGAAACTGACAGCTTTGAATTCCCGTGACAGATGTAAAGATTGGTAGATCATACGACTTATTATTATTAGTAAAATATGAAACAGATTTGATTTAAAATTAGAATCTATTTGTCAGTTCATTTGTGGCATAAACAAAGAGAAAATTTGTTAAAAAATTATTGAATACAAAATAAATCTTTTTGACTCGCATAAAAAAAATAAGGTCAAATTTCTTATATATCTTATATAATATATTCCCAAATTCAATGTGTGAAGTTTGTCGCAAGTTCAAAAATGTTGCATATAGTTTAATAATGATTTATATTGTCATATTTTTTTTTATCAAGTCGGGAACTATATCTGAGCTACAATGCGTTGTAAATTACTGGTATCCATCAATTGAGGATTTATCCAGCTGTAATGATTTGTTTAGAGATAAGATATAAAATAGATAGTTTCTTAAGTTATCGTATCGTTTTGAGATTTATTTTTTAGTGCACGTAGTGAGTTATAGGTCATTTTATAGTACTAAGAAAGTACTTAGAATTTATCTTAATTTATACAACTAGCAGTTTTCCTGTCCAAAATTCAATACATATAAAAAGGCACTTTTAGTGAATTTTCCGGTATTTTTTTATAATTCATTCCTTAAAAATAATTCGGACTATTACAAACGTATAAAAACAAATAAAAACAAAATTGGCCCAGTCGTTCTCAGGTTTAGCGTGACATTATGCTCTTACCACGACCGACATGTCATTTTTATTATGTATTATAAACTAAATAAAAAAATGCTTCTATGTGAATTTTGTTCAGAGCAATTTTAAACTAAAAACAATATCAAAATAACATGTTACCTTATCTGAAGTTAAACTACAAATAACTGGTGAAATACTAGCAGAAAATCTGATTTTCACGACTTACGATCAATATTTTTTACTTGTTTTTAAATGACAATCTAATTTGTTATGTAATGTTCTGCGCCCGATTGAATATAACTGACAATGTGTAATAGTCAAATTTTCACGACAGTTGCCGTTATATAACGCAGAAAACGATTAAAGAAACTTACAAAATCGGTAAATAGTCTCCTGTCACCTGTCATGTGTCGGTTTGATTAAATACGCCCCCGGGATTAAGTCTTGATATTCGAGAACGGGCGTCTCCAAAAGGGACTGGTCATCTCTTAGTTTATTTTAATTTAATCTAAAATTAAATCTGAAATTACATACAGACACCTAAAATAATCTAGGAACAAAGCCATATTGATAGAGAATAATATAATAGGTTCATTAAATAATTAAGCAGGCATGAAAAAGGAACGACGAAAAAAAAAATGGGGGCAAGGTCTGTCCATGAAAGATGATGGCAAACAACAAATGCATGATCATTGGCCTAGCCATTTCCCAAGTACGTTGGGGTAGGCTTCCAGTCTATCCCCTAGTGGGTTCCCGCATTGACGAGGCGGGGGGGCTCAGTAGCCGTGGTTTAGAACCCCACGGTGAAGCTAAGAGGAACCCAAGGAGGGGCCGCTCGCCAGGGCTTTTCCGCTCGAAGCCGACGATGTAGCGGCCAACGCGGAGTCGTTTGGTGACATCGCGAGGGTTGGAGGCCACGGTGGGAGAGGAGTGCCGGTATTGAGGTGCGCCGCTCTCCCTACCTTCCGTGGCCTGAACGGGGTCGCCACCGTCCGATGGCGAACGCGATGGGGCCGCAGGGGAAGAGGAGTGTTGGTATAGCGTTGGCCACTCTCCCTATCCCCTGCGGCCGAAAAGTGGTAGGCGGCGGGGCCACAGTCCTCACCCGTCGCAGAGGGACCAAGGGTGCCATTCACGAGGTAGTCTGGTGCCCATGTGCTAATTGGTCCCCGGGGTGGTCACGGCGTGTTATGTGTTCATGCGCGCCGTGAATGGGGTATCCCCCAGAGGTGGGTCCGGCGACGGGCAGCCGCGGCGGGTTCGCGGAAGAGCTTTTTCGTTCCCGTGTTCCCGCCATTAGCGGTGTAGGAGGACACCGTGGAGTTTTAGTGCGTTGGAGTCCCACATAACTGCGCTATTTCCCCTTAGTAGCGCAGTATGCATGAGCATTTCTCCACTATAAAAAAAGGCTTCCGGTCTAACTGGTAGCAGCAGAGTCCTAGTATTTTACATGGACAAATGCCTATCTGAACTCCACAACCCAATTACTGGGTAATACATATTTTATGTCTATTAAACTGAATCAAGATATCATTTCATACGATAAAACTAACCATGACATTTGGTCTTTAAATATAATTTATTAGTATCATAACGCATTTAATTCAGAATTTAAACGAAATCAACGTATGAGTTTGATCTATTGTATTATTAGGGTTTTCCCGCATCCCTGCATGGATATCGAAAATTAACACGAGAACGTCCAACTGACATTAAAATTATCATAAGTGCCAATCCAGGTTATAAATTATCAACGTTCCAAATTTTATCAAAATTCGCTCTGCCGTTTTTGCTCCAATCCTAAACATACGCCAAGACAAACAGACAAACATAAAATTATTCGTTACTTTCCTAATTAAGCGTACAGATTGTAATAATTATGATAATCAACAGATATCAGACACTAACTCATCCTAAATGGCAATAATAGAACCTAATTTCTTAAGAAACATTGCACAACAACTTGTAACCAACTTTAACCTAACACAGCGAGACCTTCAAAAAATCCAATTAAGTACTAAATTAATCAATAATATGCCATAACTCCAAAATAAGGAGATTATTTAATCTATTATTATCCAATTGGTTTCATGATTTTACAAATGTTTAATATGATAGGAACTGATAAATATTGGTATTGTTATACTAGTTATAATCTATGATAAGGAAAATGCGATTAGACCATGATGCACTTTTTCTTCGTGACTAGGTGACACTTAAGTAAGTTATTTAACAAAAACGGACAGTTTAATTTTCCATGCTTGACTTACCGCCAAAAAGACAGTTATATATAGTTGGACTTTTAATCATAATCGGTAAAACTTGACAGTTTTAGATATAACATTGTCAGAAACAAAGATTGTGACGTGATACGAAGAATGAGGGAAATTGAATGAACCTGACAATGTATTTAGATGTGTTTTAGTAAAAATTATATTCAAAATTTCAAACATTTTAACAGATTATTTGTTTATCTTATATTATCTTAAACATTGACCAATAACGGATGTCACGTTTTTGAAAATTCAGAACTCACTTTAATTAATTACAGTTAAAGCATTAAACTATCATGTTATAAAGTTGTTCCATATGATGCCGAACGTAAACATAAACGTGGCATCATTCCCTTCTACCCGTGGATGACGTAGATGGCGACTAAGAGAGTTACTAGAGAATGGGCAGCAGCGT
Source organism: Aporophyla nigra (assembly GCA_947507805.1). NCBI lineage: Eukaryota > Metazoa > Arthropoda > Insecta > Lepidoptera > Noctuidae > Aporophyla > Aporophyla nigra. Next base: position 7,310,609 of record OX382315.1, on the reverse strand, counting down.
TTTCTAGGCATTTTACCACCATACTGCTATTGCCAACCTGCCTGTTAAGGCGAGGTTGTAGTACTTTTTAACTTTTTTAAACCACTGTAAATCTAGCAAAATGGCTAGTTTCAGTAAAAAAAAAAATATTTAGGAAAATTGAACATACTGTTAAGCGCTGTGTGAAGATAGAAACGTGAATTAAAACAATTGGCTCGATAAAAAATAATCATAAAGATGAAACTAAATCGCCATTTAAAACGTGTACCTTGAAGAGATTCCATCATTAACCCATGTAAAACTTATACCAAAAGATAGGTTTTATTGTTTTTTAGGGCATGCTGAGAAAATATTTTATAATTTCCTTATCATTTTGTCTCCACGAAACAATTATACACAAAATCTAGCAGCTCAAGCGCTCGCAACGACCGGCCAGTGTTCGCCGAATCGTCTTCAACTACAAGAGGGCCTTAAGCGTGGCGATTATGGTAAATGCCGCTTGGGGTATACACATGACCATAACTGGACATTTTTAGACTAAATCATTGACAGAGAACAAATTCTCGACCTGTAGGGTGTTATTTACGTCGTCAAGATTTGAAGCTCGTCTATTTAATTCAAAAATTAAAATTATATCTTCAGCAAATAACACAATTTTAATAAATGAGGTGGATCATTAATATTTACCTAACAAAAAGAGGACAAGACCTGAAGAAGAAGATCGAGCCTTGTCGAACACCCATTTTTTTGACACCAGTTATTTAAGTTTGCCGTTGTCTATCGTTTAAACAGGATTTTATTAAAACTTAGTTTAGTTGGTTACTTTAGTTTAGCAAGTTTTCTAAGGCCTTAATGCTTGACGCAATCAAATAGGAGTCATTGAGGTCAGTCTTACAACGTCCCTTGATGAAACTACACTTTTGACTGTGTTAGATTTTATTGGTGTTAAAATGTGTGAGGTTTTCATTAAGCATTATCTCTTCAAACACCTTGCTCTCGTCTTTACTTTCCTCTACTTCAAAAAGCCTCCCCTTAGTATATTTCACTGTTTCCGAGAAGATTCTTTAGTCCACACACAATGTAAATAAGTAATGGTAAGTACGGCGCTTTAATCTCAATAATACAGTTACAAATTATGATAGACATCCCTCATGGTTCGTCGCTTATAAATAATCATATTTTTGTGTAGGAGATAATGCTGGTCTGATCACGGGACGAATTAATTAGGAAGGTTAAAAGAAAATATTTGTAATATTTTTAATTGATAACTTTTACTTAATAACATAAAATACTCGTACAAATATAATCAGCCTATAATGATACCACTGCTGAGACACAGGCCTTGTCTTGGTGAGAGGAGTGCAGTGGAGTTTGGTAAATATATCACATGTCTTCGAAGTATTGGTTCAATGTCATATCTCACCGTTTTGATAGCAGTCGTTATGAAAAATAATACATAAAGTATCCTGTCTGGCGAAACTTCGACGAATAACTCGTAAGTCACGTTCGTTACCACTGGGCCACCGCTGTTTCTTCATTTAATTGATTTACCACAATTTACTATCAATTACGTTTCACTTTGACGGAGACATCATTACTGAAAGTAATCTTATAGAGTGAAAAGAGAATCATAATGAGTACTGTTATAACTATCAGACTTCCTAGCAGTAAGGTGAGCACTAGTTCTAGTTCTAGATACTCTGCTCTCGACATGTTGGCAGCGGGCGCGCGCAGATGTTTCGCGCCGCCGTGACGCAGCACGTACTCCGTCCACCACATAGCACGCTCCAATGGACTTTCGGTCTCATCACGCATCACGTTGCGTAGTTGGATCATGTTTTTGAGGTAACTAGAAATTAAAAAAATACGTTTTTGAGGGGTTTTTAGTGTTACTTTTAGTTTACGTTCTAAAGCAGCTGTCAGTGTCATCACTGTCGTGGAATATTGACTTTGGGAGCTCTTGGACGAGCTGGGTGCTGAACGCATTTAGTTTCATTGGTAAAATTCCCACAGAAATACTTGTGCCCACGTTAATCGAAGATCAGCAGCTCCTAAAAAGTGTTGTTTACAAACAGTTGAGGACATGTTACTGGGACAATTTTCTTTTCTGCAAATCAAAACAAAACAAAGTAACGAAAAACTGACAGGACATTATGGTTCATTGAAATCAGTAACGAATCAATCCAAAATGTTAACGGGGAAATAGATTTGATATGAGAGTGCGTTTCGAAAGATGTCAATAACTTAAATGGCTATAGAACGAACCATAATCACTATTTGAGTACACTACATAGCGATATTTCATTCGATGTAGAAATTAAAAAAAACAAACTAGAATGCATACTCTTAAAAACAAATATTTGATAAATATCGCAGAATGCTTACCTTTCATCATTAATAACGTTTTCAATGGCGTTCTTAAATTTGTCCACGGTAAGCGTTTCCATGATCAGCTTTTTACCAATCTTGAAATATTCATATTTCTCTGAATTAAACCACTGATCAGAATACATGGGGATAGCTATAAGAGGCACTCCTGCAGTTATAGCCTCATCTGTTGACTGGAGTCCTGCTTGTGTAATGAACAGCTTGATTTTCGGATGTTCTGCAAAAGGAAAGAAACTGTTTTGTATTATAATTGCACACTTGGGGTTCAAGGTCTTTCAATCCAACGAGAATGCTATTCAAGTTTTCGGCTACTAAGATAAATCTTTTAGTATGAGTCAAATCTTAGGTTTACTCTTTGTGTTGACTGCCTACCGAAAACTACTTCCTGTCATCTTTACCGAAGATTATTGAGTGTTATAGCTATTAGAAACTTATGCTGCATTCTAGAAAAGACATCAGACATGGATGAATGCATACCATGCTTGAGGTACATGCACAAATTATCTCAAGGAGCCATAGCAAGAAACATTACTCGTTACTTGACGTTGCTAGGATATAAAGAGAGACTTACTTAAAAGATCTGATTGCGGCAGCCACTTTGATATTCTGATATTATCAGTGCGGCCAGGCAGTACATCATTGTTCCATTTCCACAAAATATCGTAATGCAATTGAGATAAAGTTTTAACCAAAACTTCAATTCTGTCTGCAGGAAGAAGAGTTGGATCTACGTTTGTGCCAAAGCTTATATATATTACACCGTGTTTTGATGAATCAAGGTACGACTTGAGGTCCTGCAAAAAAGTTTTGACATAATTTAGTGTTTTAGTCATTTATTACATACAGTTAAAAAAAAAAAAACAATCTATACTAATATTATAAAGGTGAAGAGTTTGTTTGTTTGTTTGGTTGAACGCGCTAATGTCAGGAACTGCTGGTTTGAATTGAAAAATTATTTTTGTGTTGGGTAGCCTATTTATTGAGAAAGATTATAGGCTCATATAACATCACGCTACATACAAAAGGAGCGGAGCAGCAATGAAAAATTAACGAAAATGGCAGGCAATTCGATGCGAGGGGAAGGGTCACGGGAGTAAAAATTTGTCACAGACGAAGTCGCGGGCAGAAGCTAGTTCCTTATAAAAACTCTATGTAACAAATATAGTTTTTTTAAAGGAATTCTCTTGTTTTTTTTTTATTACGTTATTGCACATCAGCCACATGCGCGATGACCGCTGCGCAAAAGTCTCCACCCAATGGGTGCCTGAAGACGGGAGAAACATTATCCCAACATTTGTAACATCTTTAATTTTCATAGTAAATATAATATACTAGCTTCTGACAGCGACTTCGTCCGCGTTAAGGTACTTGCTACCACGAACCTCTTCCTCGCTCGTGACTTTTTTCTTTTTGCTCGGCTCTTAATGGTACTTGCGTGATGTTATATAGCCCATAAGATAGCCCATTTATCCAATAAATGGGCTATCGAACATAAAACGTAGTTCGTGCAAACTGTTCAGCTTGATTTGATAACAATTAAAAATATTTAGACGTACTACCACGGACTTTTTTAAAACTTTTTAAGAGGAACAATTCATTAATGATTGTTGCGTTACTTTAACAGTTTACGCAGCGCACGCAACGGAAGCTCTCAAAAGGAATAACTTTTACCGTTTTTGTAACATTTTTATTGTTGCTCCGTTTCTATTAGCCATAGCGTAATCTTATATAACCCATAGCCTTACTCATTAAAAAAAACCACAAAAATTAACAGAGTTTTTAATTAGAACCAACAGTTCCTGAGATTAGCACGTTCAACCAAACAAACTCTTCAGCTTTATAATATTTTTGAGTATAGAGAGTATAGATGTCGTAATATTAGTACTTACTGCTGGTAATTCTTTTGGAGGTTTCTGATGCAGACCACCCATATACACCACTGTTGGGGGTACAGGTCGAATGCCTTCAAACACTGGATGAATATTGAGGAACAGCATATCTACATTGTTGTTTAACTCTGCAACTGGTGGAATATCATCTCCAAAATGCTTTTTCAACATTGCATTTTCTGCTATGTGACTGTTTTCGTACAATCTTGTTATCATATAGTCATAATACAATTCCTTTACTTTCTCCCACATGGTGAGATTATGAAGTCTCTGACGAGTAACAGAAGGATATAGAATTGGATGTACTGGAGCTCCAATATTTTCATAATTATCTATTGCAGCTCCAAAAGAACTCACTTGAATCACTGGTGCTTTATAGATATGAGAAAATGCTAAAGTGGGCCGTACACAAGCTTCTAGGAACAATAGATCAAACTGTTTGCTTTTATCGTTTATCAAATTTTTCACTTTTTCATCTTTAAGTAGTGCGTCTACTATCAAATACTCTGCTCGTACAATTGCGTCCATCACCATGAGTACGTCATCTTTATTACCTTGTGTAGATGCCATAAATATTTTTTGCCATACATCGTACGATATGTCATGGACATCGATTTCTGTCAAATTTGGTGGTGTTCCTCCTTTAGGGAAGGCAGGATCCGGTGTAATTACTGTCACATCATGTCCTCGTCTTGCTAGTTCTTGGATTAACGGCCGAAACACTATTTGATGACTGATAGATGGTATTGGAAATACTGCTAAAATTCTTCCTGCATCACTTGCAAAAAATGCACAACACAAAACTAGACATGAGTATAATTTCATTGTAATATTTTATTATTACTCTCTGACTGGTATTGAATCAATGAATGCCTACAATGTATTGAAGGTAGTTTTATATGTTTCATTTTATAATGTATTTCACAATATTGTATAATACCTAAGAAATGGTTAGAAATTTGATATGGATCAATCAAACACAAGAAATATGGATTATTATACATTTATCGCAAATACAATCGTAATCAAAATCCAAAGTCATTTATTTAAACTAGGCTCAGAGTCAGCACTTTTTGAACGTCAAAATTACATAAGACAGTCCCCCCAAAACGCCCGCGCTTCGACACTTACTAGTGCTTTAGCTGGGCAGAAGAAGTGGCGGAACAAACTCCCCAGCAGCACAGCTGTCTGTTCAGTTAGAAGAACTTGATTCTATACAATATTGTGTAAGTTATTAATATTATAAAACAAAACATACATTATTCGCCATATGTCAGCTAGCACACGCCAATATACCAACAAAACATTGAAAACTAAACTCAAGCTGGAATAAATAATAAAACAAAATCGTAAACAGAACTTAAAACCTTAATAAAACCTCCAGGCATAAAGGGCGTGCCCGCTTACATATACAACGATGTAAATGATACATATACACAATAAATGAAATTAAAAGATAATAAAAATAAATTAACAAAAGCAGTTAAATAAAAACAAAAAAAAAAAAACACTGAACTCATTAGTATTAGTAGACAGTTAAATAGTTCATTAATAAATAGTGGGCATATTTAGTCTCGTAAGCTGTTCATTAAATAAAGAGGTATTAAATAAACAGAATTTCTAAAATAATATTAATTTCGGTAGTCGGTGGTTGAAAACGTAAAACACAAAACCCGAACTCCGACTTACGAAATTATAGCTATTTTTCACTTTCTAGGGTTTTCTTTGGTAAAAAGTTTATATTTTTCACGTTTTAGTTGTGAAAACACATAACGCATAACGTCTCCCGCTCCGCACAAGAGCGGGAGACGTCATTTGATGATTTCCCACACACAAAAAAATAAAAAAGGGATTCTCAGCTTAGCTTTTTTTTTTCTTTTATCTCTTTCGAACAAATCTCGCGACCCTGGAAGTGCTAAGAAATAGCACGTTAGTTAAAAAGAAAAACTAACTTTATCTCCAAAATGAATTATCTTCAATAACTGATAGAGACTAGCACCCTAATTGCGCAACATGTTGTTAATCATCAGCCGATCTATTCTGTTAAAATCTCACCGTGAGAACTTCGGTGAAGTGACCTAAAAGTGAGCTGCATTCCAACTCATGCTAGGGATTGACAGTAATCACAGCTCACTTTAAGCTCACTTCACCCAAGTTATCACGGTGAGATTCGTACAGAATAACGCCCAGAATCATTTTGAATGATGTTGCTAATCCATTGCTTCTTATCTTCGAAAATGTTGTCGTCTCCATGTCTTTAATAACGCAATGGATTTTGTTTAACTGTCAAAAAAGCCACTGCTTCTGATAGTGTGTTGTGCACTTACCTCGTGTGAGTAGTACGATTGTCATACAGATATATTCATATATTTATGCAATACAATATATACGTACCGTGTGGTGCCGGACGTAAAGATGCTACATCACGCCATTTCTTCCCGTGGGTGTCGTAAGAGACGACGTACGACTACGGGACTTACGAGAGAATGGGCAGCAGCGTTTTCTATGCATTTTACCACCATACTGCGATCGCCAATCCGCCTGCCAAGCGTGGCGATTATGGCAAAGCCCCCTAAATTGGGGGAGGCCTATGTCCAGCAGTGGACGGATTACGGCTGAAATGATGATGATGATGATATAATTCATATCATTTATATGTTAAAGTTATTTTTCACATCTATGTGTGTGATGACCGTGTTGATCTTCTAAACTACGCAACGGATTTTGATGCGGTTTTCACATACATTTAGTGTTTTTTTTTTGTTTCTCGACCTGCCACGTCATATAGTGTCGCTCGCCTGTACTGTCACTACGTTTTTTCTTAGCTTTCTTCTTGATTTTTTAACCGACTTCAAAAAAAGGAGGAGGTTATCAATTCGGCTGTATTTTTTTAAATGTTTGTTACCTCATAACTTTTGACTGGGTGAACCGATTTTGATGATTTTTTTTTATTTTATTTGAAAGCTGGTGCTTCCCGAATGGTTCCATTTTAATTTGGTTCCATTTGGACAATGGGATCCATGTGAAAACCATATAACTCTAAAATTTGCATTAAGTATTTGTGGCGACAAATGAATGAATAACGCGATTAGATTAGTGCGGGGTATCTACCATAATTAAATAGTTAAAAATAAAAACTTTTTACAAAAAAATAACAACCGCCATCCTAAAAAAAACACTACAAAGTGAAAAATAACTTTAATATCGGAAGTCGGTGGCAAAAAAAACCTTAAATACAGATCCTGTGACACCGACTTTCGAAATTAAAGTTATTTTTCACTTTGCAGAGATTTTTTTAGGAAGGCGTTTTTAAGAATCATCAAAATCGGTTCACCTAGTCAAAAGTTATGAGGTAACAAACATTAAGAAAATAAATAATGGTTTAAAAAAACTAAAAAACACGCTTCCATTGAAAACCAAACTAAAAAGTATAAAATAATGGAAAAAAAGCGTGGGGTGCATTTTAAGGTATTTTTTTATTGATATCAGGCACCACACGCTTTTTTGACGCGGACGAAGTCGTGTGTAGAAACTGTATAGAAGTTTGTGATAATAATCATCATCATCATCATTTCAGCCGAAAAACATCAACTACCGAACATAAGAGCCCCAATTTGGGGGTGTTTGCCATAATCGCCACGCTTGATATCAATAAAAAAATACCTTAAAATGCACCCCACGCTTTTTTTTCCATTATTTTATACTTTTTAGTTTGGTTTTCAATGGAAGCGTGTTTTTTAGTTTTTTTAAACCATTATTTATTTTCTATTTTTTTAATGTTTGTTACCTCATAACTTTTGACAGGGTGAACCGATTTTGATGATTCTTAAAAACGACTTCCTAAAAAAAACTCTACAAAGTGAAAAATAACTTTAATTTCAAAAGTCGGTGTCACAGGATCTGTATTTAAGGTTTTTTTGCCACCGACTTCCGAAATTAAAGTTATTTTTCACTTTGTAGTGTTTTTTTTAGGAAGTCGATGGTTATTTTTTTTATTTTTATAAAAAGTTTTTTTCTTCTTGCTTGGCTCCTAAAGGTCGTAACATAATATCTCTAACCTCACTCAAAAATATGGCTATCGACTACAAAAATAAAGTAAAATCTTCTAGAGATTAGCGCCTTCATCTTTGTAATAAAGATAAATATAAATACCGTACGAAAATTTGTAAAATCATGGCACCAATTAGATAAACATAAGTAGATAATCTTTAGTTAAGTACGGTTGTGGCATAATATAGCGCAACAAAAAATCGCTATGTAACGTTGTATTAGTCAAAAGTAGGTTTCAAAATTTTACGCGATCTTTTTTTTTGTGATGATAAAAAACCTAGATTCTATTTATGCCTATTAGTATGACTTATTGTCTGCTTCTTATCTACTGATTACGTTAATAATTATGATTATTATTATTATAGCGTGTGCAAGTCACCCCTTGCCCTTTGTTTAATCATTTTTATTATTTATGATAATGTTATATTATGGGTTCCGTGTGATGCCGGATGTAAATAATAGCACCATCCCATTCATTCCCGTGGGTGTCATATAAGGCGACAAGAGTTTCATGACTCACAAGAGAATAGGCAGCAGCGTTCTCTATGGATTTTGACCACTTTACTGCGATCGCATACACCTTGGAAAGCGTGGCGATTCTGGCAAACACCCCCAAATTAATAATAATAATAATAAGGGCAGCTTGTGGCGAGCTGTTGGGCAGTAGCGACCCCACGGACCCTATCTCCGGGGAGAATTCTTGTTCCTCATCTCTGGCTTGCCTTTATTAGCCGGCTGGAGTGAACACTGACGAGGTTCAGAGCTCCCGCCTCATTCTTGCCTTTATTGGCTGGCTTGAGTGGAGATTCGCAAGAGCAAACGTGCTCGGGGAAAGGAAGTATTCCAGTAAGTGCTCGTAGGGATCTTGACCATCTTCCGGGCTCTGGGATTGTTCTGAAAGCCGTGGAATACCTCTCCACTTCTCAAGCACCTCAGGAAATGTTGCCCCCTTGTCGCTACGTCACTATGTGCTAGCGACGTTTCCCGGGGGCCCATTATTGAGTGTGCAAGTCACCCCCTGCCATTTTATCCGTGTATAAAAAACATTGATCAGGCAGGGGCCATAGTCCCTCCATAGTTGCGGTTACCAATCCACTATAGCCATCCAAACCTATAGCCTAATTTGCTTTATTTCCATATTCTGTAATAGTTCTGCCCCAACCGGGGATTGTCTTTGAATGCACTAGCATAGTGCATACAGGGATAATCGTCGGTTGGTGCCCCCTCATCATTTAAAATTGTCTAAGGGGCCTCTGCGAGTTGGCTTCGGCCCCTCGTACGCCTTCCAAAAGACCGGGATCCTAGAGTCCCGAGATATGTTAACATAAATAAAAATAATAATAATCTTTATTTAAAAATGTAACTAATATGTATATAAAGAAATAAACGGAATAATAATCTTTATTTCAAAAAAAAAGTGACAATATAGTTATACACATTACTTTAAAACATACTGAAATTGTATAACAAGCATAGGTCCCCTGGCTCCCAAACTAGGTTTATACCTGTGACTTGGGAGTCAGTGAAATTGGGGCTCTTATGTTCGGTAGTTGACGTTTTTCGGCTGAAATGATGATGATGATGATTATTATCAAAAAAAAAAAAACAAAATCAAAAGTCATTTATTCAAATTAGGCTGAGGATCAGCACTTTTCGAACGTCAAAATTACAAAAGACAGTCCCCCCAAAACGCCCACCCGTCGCTTTATGACACACTTCTATACAGTTTCTACACACGACTTTGTCCGCATCAAGTTGCATGCTCCCCTGAACCACTCCGTCGCATCGCATCACCTGCCCTTCCGACTATTTTGTTTGCTGGGCTCCAAATGGCAATTTTAAATAACCTATTCATATTTACAGAAGTATGGACGAAAACGACACGTTGACGCTACGTTAATAATTTCTATGAAAACATTATTTACATTGATCTTCTAGAATTGCGTCGCATTGTCGCGTCTCGCCGGCCTGCAGGATCCTTGGAAACAGCATACTCACAAAGCACGTCATCATTCTCCTGCCAATGATGACTTTGCTTTGTGAGTACGCTCCCGCAAAAGTATTTTCTCAGTGGAATACTGAGAAAATATTTGCTCCATCTACGAAAGTATATTCAACTTAGTCATTCCTTTACCAAGATTATAGTTGAATGTTATTTGAGTTATTGAGTTATACGTTATACGTTTATGTCAGAGCAGTGGTGGCTTAGTGGTAACGGCACCGACTTACAAGTTGTAGGTCGCAGGTTCGAACCCAGGTAGGGGATTTTACCTTGTGTAAAAAAAAAAAATCACCACTGCTCTCAAAACGGTGAAGGAAAACATCGTGAGAAAACCAAAAATTCGAAGACATGTGGCATCTACCATCATGGAATGAGCTCCCGTGGTGCATAATGGGCCCACTCCTTCTCGAAGAAAGGAGGCCTGTGTCCCAGCAGTGGGAATGTTATAGGCTGTTAGTTATGCTAAGCTTATGCTATAACGTTTATCTACCTCAAACATTCAAATACGTTCAGTTGTTTTTGCGCCAATCCGGAACATACATCCAAACAAACAGCTAAGCGTACAAAAATTCTTAAATCTATATTTTCAGCATTAGACTTGTTCACACCTCGTAACGAGGGAATTTCTCAATTGAAAACTATCAATTATTTATTATGTACTCTAGCTCAGATATAGTTCCCAAATTGAATACAGTACAGAGTAACAAATAACAGAAATTCATTACAAAACTAGAGGAAACTTTAAAATTGAACTTGCGACAAACTTTGGTCACACATTGAATTGGGAATGTGTTTAAATATGAATCAGAAATAGAGCGCTTCAAAAGTCCAATCAAGTTATTTTTATAATGATTGGTGTAGTAATTTCCGTCTCACCAAGAGGAGGCCGGTGTACTAGTAGTGATTGATGATTTATGATAGTAATTTAGTATAAGAAGCTTATACAGTAGCTCGAAATAAAGGTGTCTAGTTTGTTTCTTAATATTGATACATAATCAGTGTTGAAATGATCTCTGTGTGTAACATAAATTGGTTACCATACAATAAATTTGTATTGCCATAAGGGCTCTTTTATCTTAATACGCGAAGGTAAACGTATTTGGAACTCACAGTAGCTGTAGCACCCATGTGTTTGGAGAACGTCGCCGGGAAAACTTAAACTTAACGCAAACTTTTGCGTTTACTCACCGTGACTTGTTCGAATGTTTGTTAGTATACAACGTCTTAATTCGTCGCGTAAATAAATATTGATTGGATACAGAGGAATTGTTATTTTCAAAATATCTTGTAAGCAGTGGTTGATCAGTGTTAGCTTCGACTTGTTGTAGGCTGTGAGTTTGATCCCGGCCGGCAAATTACTTCGCCTGCGCACGGTTTGCATACCGGTACCTCGCTGCCCGCAAATTCTTATACTCAGTACTAAGTTCTTGTGTGTATTTATGTTCATAAAACAGTCTGTAACCAGAGGCCCTAGTTTAAGTTTCTTTTAACAATCTCTACTTGATGCATCGACTGCAGTCGAAACTTCGATAGTCCCTGTGTTATTTATAGCATCACTGCTACCCTCAAAATGGTGAAAACTTAAAACATGAGAAAATCAACAAATACGTTGTCATGTGATATCCACCAACGCGCATTTTGTCCGCGTGGTGGATTACGGCTCGCTTTCTCCCACAGAGAGGAGAACTATGACCCAGCAACGCAAACATTATAGGCTGATAGTGATGAATCCCTTTTGGCCTGAGTACCTTTTTCAAATTACCTTCTAAGGCCAAAACACTCATTTCATTCTACATAAGTAGGTAGATACTTTCATAACCTAGTTCCCAAAAAAGACGACTCACAACATTACTTCCAATTTCAAACTACGAACAATACGCTATCATCATCAGGAATCTATTAAACCGGTATCAGACCTTTTCAATAGATCGCCTTCAATAGATGAAAGACGTGGCTTCAAGGCATTGTTGGAGCTGTTTACTAAGTGCAATAATGGGTGGATGAACCGTATGGACCACAGAGAAAGATGTAGTTTTAGCTGGGAAGTCTCAATGGCAATTTGATGGCGTGTGGTGCATTTAAAGTCCTGGTCTTTAGTAGATATGCTGAGCGGGTTCGATGCGGACAGTAATAATTATATCGCCTGTATTCCCTTCAAAGGGTTGGGTAGAGGTGGAACATCCACATTTCACCAGTTATGTTCAAGTCCCTAAGTGGGGCGAGCCTATTGCCATCAATCTGGTATAAATTCAGACTCCGGGCTGCTTTAACATGGAACCAAACACAAAGGAATACACTAAAGATTTTTATTTTTTTTGGGTGGGAAATCATCAAATGACGTCTCCTGTCTCTTGGACGGAGCGGCAGGGCGTGTCAGACTTTTTACTGACTAAGACCCACCCGTGTTCCTTCAGTTGCCCATGTGTCAGGGTCATGGTGTCTCTTTCGAACAATCTCGCGACCCCGGCAGGCATCGGTCCTAGCAGACCCCTTCAGTTCTGCTGACATCTCTTTGAGGCGCACGTGAAACACTACGCGCCGTCGACCCTACCCTGGTCCTTACCGGGCGGCGAGTTCCCATTGCTCGCCGCCCGCAAGCTCGCACCTACGGTGGCCGGGAATACGCTATTGACTCCCGACGCCCGGAGCGTCTCCTACTGCGGCGGCTAGGGACGTGAGGGCGCAGAGACTGCTAGTCCCTCACGCGCCCCGCTTCCTCCTTTGCGAGTATTACTGCTTCGCAGGAGGAGGTGACGGCTTCCTATGCCCTCTCGCACCGTACCATGGCTCGCACCGGGCCGGACGCGAGAGGTCGCCACCGATACACTAACGCTTGCTTTTAGCTTTTTTTAAGTGCAATTCACTGTTACAAATAATATTATCCTAAGCCTACTTGGTTTTAAAAAATATGGATTTTGAATCATGTTTTCCCTTGAAATTGTCAACCATTTAATAACCATTAGGTGCTTAAGTATCGCGAGTTGGTCCCTCAAAATATTAAAAGCATCTCATTCAAAACTTAAAGTAGTGAATAAATTATAAATTTCAACCTTTATTATTTATTCAATATTCATGACTAATCTTGAAAGACCGATGAACCGACTTTATGTTTTTAAACTAGATGGCGCTGATTTAAACTTGGCTACCGAAATCTATTTTAAATTCAAATAATTTAACTAACGGTAAGTATTTTGAAAATGGCGGATAGTTGTGAAACTCCCGCCATTTCTCAAGTCTTATTCAACGCATAAATATCTCTGGAATGTATATTAATTATAATTCTATTTCGCTAAACTTTCTTAATTAGAGTTGGGAGACTGACGGATGGAACCATCGCTCAGATTTAATAATATTTGAAGTTTGTAAGATACTTGTTCATTTCACTCTAAGTCTCATGTTGGTATATAAACATTAACAGAATCAAATTAAATTAGCAAGTGAATGTCTACAGACCTAATGGATATAGGTACTGATTTTTAAAACATTTTGATGTTATTTTAAGGGATTCCTGGGTGGATTGTGGTTACTAGAAATATCATTTTAAAAATGTCAATAACCACACGTAGTGTAATTACTAGAAAAATATATGTTATCTTATCTATTTGTGTAAACTTCACAGACATAGTGGTGTTAATGTGTAAAAACGATTTAAAAAAAACATACGTAGCTTACTGAACCTGTGACCTTGAATAGTCAGTGATTTGTATTGCAGTTTGACCTCATCATCAGCCTATAGCAGTCCACTGCTGGACATAGGCCTCCCCAATTGCACGCCATTTAGCTCGATTTTCGGCAACTCTCATCCAGCTGCTACCAGCCACCCTGCGAAGATCGTCGCTCCACCTAGCCTGAGGGCGTCCTACCTTACGTTTGCCGATTCGCGGTCTCCACTCAAGAACACGTCTACCCCAACGGTCATCGGTTCGACGGCTAATGTGGCCGGCCCATTGCCACTTCAGCTTGCTAATCCTATGAGCTATGTCGACAACTTTGGTTCTCTGCCGGATCACCTCATTCCGGATTCTGTCCCTCAGAGATACTCCAAGCATAGCTCGTTCCATAGCTCGCTGAGCGACTTTAAATTTGTGGACCAGCCGTACCGTGAGTGTCCACGTTTCGGATCCGTAGGTCATAACAGGTAGGACGCACTGGTTGAAGACTTTCGTCTTTAGGCTCTGTGGAATACGCGACGAGAAGACTCGACGAAGCTTCCCAAATGCTGCCCAGCCCAGCTGAATTCTCCTGTTAGCCTCCTTCTCAAGGTTGTTCTTACCAAACTGCAGAGTTTGCCCGAGGTAAACGTATTCTCGAACAACCTTGAGAGCGCCGCCATTGACCGCAATCGGTCCCGGAGTTGCGTGATCGTTGAACATAACCTGTGTTTTGTCCAAGTTCATCCGAAGACCAATGCGTACAGAAGAATCAACTAGGCCGTCCAGCATTTGCTGCAAGTCCTGCAGCGATTCCGCCAGTATGACGATGTCGTCTGCAAATCTCAAGTGTGAGATGTACTCGCCGTTGATGTTGATTCCGCGTCCTCTCCAGTTTAGCGTCTTGAACACATCCTCCAGTGCGTTAGTGAACAATTTTGGGGAGATTACGTCCCCTTGTCTCACTCCACGACGCAGGGCGATGTGTTCAGTTTGCCGGTCTTGAGTTTGGACGGTCATTGAGGCATTTTCATAAAGACATCTCAGCACTTGGATGTATCGCCAGTCGACTTGGCATCGCTGCAAAGACTCCAAAACAGACCAGGTCTCGATAGAATCAAAAGCCTTCTCATAGTCCACAAACGCAAGACACAGCGGCCGACTATACTCCTCGGACTTCTGTATAATCTGCCGCACTGTGTGGATGTGGTCTATGGTGCTGTATCCTCCACGAAACCCAGCCTGCTCCGGTGGTTGAAACTCGTCGAGTCTCCGCGCTAGACGATTTGAGACGACTCTAGAAAACAGCTTATATACGTGGCTTAGGAGCGAAATGGGTCTGTAGTTCTTTAAAAGGGTTTTGTCTCCCTTTTTAAAGAAAAGTACGACCACACTCCTTCGCCACGCTTCTGGAGTTCTCCCAGAGAACAGGACAGAGTTGAAGAGCTCCCGAAGCTCTTTCAGTACAGGACTTCCTCCCGCTTTCAGGAGCTCGGTCGTAATCCCGTCCTCACCAGGGGCTTTTCCATTTTTAAGCTGTTTGAGAGCCGCCTCGATTTCGTCTTGGCTGACTTCTGGCAGGTCTTCTGTGAAGTGGCGGGTTAAGGTGGCTCTAGAATCCTCATTTTCGGGATCAGGTCGAGATGCATGCGATGCGTACAAACGGCCGTAGAAGTTTTCGACTTCCGAAAGGATCTCCGGCTTCGAAACGACGATATCCCCACTAGATTTAGTCAACTTCGTCAGGTGGCTCCTCCCAAGTGGTTTGACGAACACTTTCGACCCCCGATTTTGCTCAATCGCTTTCTCTATGAAGCGTGTATTAGAGCGTCGGAGGTCGCGTCGTACCAATGATCTTATCTTATTGTTGAGTGCCCGATGTTCTGACGAAGTGACAGGTGGGTTTTCACGTCGTTCCGTCATAAGCTCCAGAGTCTCCTTCGAAAGTTTGGACTTCCCGCCCGTACGCCGCATTTTGCAAAACCTCACACCTTCTTCCCTGAGGATTCCCACCATTTGGTCGAGGGCCTGGTCGACGTCATTTGTGGTTTCCATGGCAGCGAATCGGTTCTCCAGGTCTAACTGGAACGCTTCAGATCCTAACATAGTTTGGAGCATACTTGGTCGGAGCCTAGACTTCATCAAACGAGTTCGCTCGAGCTTGAAATTAATATTCAGAGAGCCTCGGACAAGTCTGTGATCACTGCCGGTATTGAACCTATTGATCACTGAGACATCTCTGAATATATGCTTCCTATCCGTTATGATGAAGTCTATCTCATTTTTTGTCATAGTGTCGGGGCTTCGCCACGTCCACTTCCTTTGGGGCTGTTTCTTGAAGAAGGAATTCATCAAGAAAAGCCCCTCCTTCTCAAGGAAGTTGACAAGCATTTGCCCCCTATGATTTCTGCTGCCAAACCCGTAGGATCCTACTACCGATAAGCAGTTTGACCTGACCTCGCATTTTATAAGCTTTTCGTACAATGAGAAGTCAGCTTATACTGGAAATTTATAGATTTATATATCGTTGTGCGTACAGGATAACTAAAATCATTTGGCGTTAAACCTACATAACATGATTCTGTCACTGTCATCTTCAAACGATTGACAGAAATGGAAAAATGTTTTATTAAATTCGTGGTGATTTGTGAAATAACCTGAATTTGATACCAGTATTTGTTAGATGGAACCTATTTTATTCTGTTTTATATGACAGTAAGCCATCCAAAGAGCTTTAATGAATAAACAAGATGTAGAGACTAACAGAATAGAATAGAAAACTTTTATTTTGACAGGAGTCCATAGGCTAAGTAATAATTTTAGTTTTCTTCTTGTGTTAGTAGGATATAATAAATAAATAAAATCAAATAAAAAAAGCCTTTTATTTCTCTCGGCTGAGTTTAGCCACATGCCCCGCCCATTTCTTCATTAAAATACAGCGTGGCGCTGCATCTACCTTCGCAAAATCGGAAAATCGCACCAATCTGCGAATACACTGAGAATACTATTCTGTATACTGTTTGTGTGTGTGTGTGTGTTTTTACTTAAAACGTTCTTAACCGCTACAGAAATCTATACATACAATACATACAAATAAATAAAATTGAAGTGTCTGTTTGTAATTTAGAATTAACAGTTTTTCACTAAATTCATATGAAAGTATATATGGTAGGTACTTACATCAAAAAATCATTGTTTTAAATTCTGTCTGTCTGTCTGTCTGTTTGTTCCGGCTAATCTCTGAAACGGCTGTACCAATTTTGACGGAACTTTCACTTGCTGATAGCTGATGTTATAAGGACATTTTTTGTCTGAGTAACACGTCCCTGTGTGATAATTTCTGAACACCATTCGGGTGAAACCGCGGGTACAGCTAGTACCTAATAATTACTGCGTATCTGACCTCTATAATATAATGATAATAATATCTTAGGCCAACCAACGCAACGTTATCTGATCCCAAACTAGGCAGAGCCTGTACTATGGTAACCAGAAAACTGATGAATATACTTATATATTTCTAAATACATAAATATTATAAATAAATTACACTCAGACACAGAACAAATGATTGAGCTCATCACACAAACATTTGTCCTGGGTGGGAATCGAACCCACGACCTCAGTCTTAGCAGTCAGGGACACTAACCACTAGACTAACAGGCCAGTCAAACCTCTACAACACAGTTGCAGTGTAATACGATACCCCTTGGTAAGACTGGTTGCCGGACTTTGGGCTTCTAACTACCCGTAACGCTTGTCAACAGTCTACGAATGACAGCCGGGACAAATGGCTTACCGTGCATTCTGAGGCACGCAGGGATCTTTCTATGTAACGGATGATCACCCATCCACTAACCGACAGTGGCAAGCATAGCTTAACCCTTCGATCGACCCGTGCGTCTCTTATCTTTCAGCTACAAGCCCTCTCAATATCGACTAAAACAGAATAAGTTCATAATTGCGATTGCTAAAGTTCTATATTCAGATACGTAAATACTAATTGAATGGATGTTTACGCTATTACTTCTCCTATTACAAGTTTATTAATAACGACTATGAATTTTATTTTTAACCGCCGAAAAAATACGGAGGAGGTTATCAATTCGACGCGTATTTTTATTTTGTTTTTTTTTTTTAATGTATGACCACGTATAACTTTTTACATAGTAGTCCGATTGTGATAATTATTTTTTTATTGGAAAGGGTATACTCCGAGGGTAGTTTCATATAAATTTGGAAAACAAAATCGAGCCCTAAGGGTCGGAAAACAGGGGATGATTGATTGTTCACTCATTGATTGTAATGTATAACCACGCATAACTTTGTACAGAGTAGTCCGATTTTGATCATTCTTTTTTCATTGGATAGGGTATACCTTGCTTAGTATTATTAGTACATTAAAGCCACAAAAAAAATACAAAATAAAAACTTTTTAACAAAAAATTAAACCGCCGAAAAAAACAGAAAAGCAAAAAATAATAAACCTTAAAATTTTGAGTCGGCGCTGAAAAATCAATAAAAAAAGTTTTTGATTTTACTTCAAAGAATTCAATTGTGATTTTACTTCAAAGCAAGCAAGTGACTTATTTTTAATCGACTTCAAAAAAATGAGAAGGTTTTGACTTTATTTTTCTTAATATGTTTGTTACCTCATAACTGTTGACTGGAAGAACCGATTTTGATAATTCCATTTTCATTTGAAAGCTGGTGCTTCCCGAGTGGTCCCATTTTTAGAAATCTGTACATTATTTTCGTCTCTAGAATCATGTACTGATTTCATGGTCATCATCTGCCTAGCCTTTCCAACTATGTCGGGGTCGGCTTCCATGATTGATTTCATGATAAGAGTAAAAATTTCAACGGGAGTAGAGTGTGTGCGTCGATGTCCCTGACACGCTATACGCACTCACAAAATTCGCTCTCTTTATTTAAAATAATTATTAGATTTTGTGTTGAACCACTGCATTAGTCACGCGATTTTAGAAATATATTTGTTTGTGCCTAGAAAAAGTGCCGTTCAATCAGCGATAACGATGTTCAGCGATACAGTATGGGACTGAATTAAGTTACCGAAAAGCTCACGTAGATCGTATTGAAAATAATTGTTGTAGAAATTCGCAACAATTCGAAAGCATTATTGTCACTTGTCTAGGCCCTTTTGTCTGATACCTACTACAGTCTTGGCTGTAGAAATTTAGGCATTGAACGATCGAGGTATTTGAAGCCTTCGATTCATACAGGTAACCATAGTTATAGTCATCCGAATGTGGGTGTAAGGATACCAAGTATACAGGTTATGCGGCGCAAGATGGATGCTGGGCCATTGTCTGTGGGTAAACGCTGCCTACGACTTAAGTCGTTCAAGAATGTTTGCTCCTAACTTAACTTTATTAGATTTCTAAGTCAGCCATAGTAATGTGTGCCGTGGTGGAAGGCTGAGGGTTAAATATCGTTTTAAGGATATTGTTCCTTTGAGATAAAGTGATTCACGATAGCTTCCTATCAGAATAGCATCATTCGGGACAGAGTGATTCGGGATAGTTTTAATTTGAGATACACTGATTCGGCATTTCAAGTTTTGGCCTAATGTATAACAGTCACCGTTGACGAAGATCCTCAAAACTAATGGGTTACAAGCTCTAATGAATGTGAAACCAGAATATCACAGCACTAGTATTTCAATGATAGTCACGTCAGTACACGACCATCATGACTGACGCGTTATTATACAGTTTTGTTCTCGGGTGGAAGTCAACCCATGCAAGATAACGCACCGAAGTCGCAGAGATTTATACAAAACAGATCATTCTAGTCTGTAGGTCCTGTCACCAAACGAGATAGTAACCAGAGTCGTCGGATATTAGTTGAAATTTTGTAAGGAACTGATAGATGTTTTCTATTAATTAAATGAAAGTTTTTTTTTAAAACATCCATTGGTTTCTTATTAAACTTAAACTTCCAATATCCGACGACTCTGGTTGCTCCTTTGTTTACTCTTTTGGTTGGTACATTTAACATCTAGTTCCGTAATAAACTTATGTAAAAGCCTAACCGTCAATATTGTTACCAAGTTTATTTCCATTTGCAGCCAGTTGTAGCCATATAAGAAAATGATATTATAATATTATGGACATTTCGTTCGGAACTAGATGTTAAATGTTCAGTCACCAAAAGAGTAACCAGGGTCGTCGGATATTGGTAGTAAAGTATATTTAGAAAAGGCATTATGTTTTTTAAACTTTGAAGTTTTAAATAATAATATCATTTTTATACATATACGCGATGGATTTTTGAGACGGGGCAGTGCCTCGACTGTTGTAGTTGCAGGACAAATTTCTTAGGAAACTGTCCTTATAGTTTTGAGGCATTGGTAATTGAAGTACATTAACTTGTTTTGGGAAAATGACAAATTTCATGATGCTAATATCTATATCACTTCTCTAACTAAACGTACTGAGGTTTAGAGTACTAGAAGAATCACAAATCGCATAATAACTCATCCGTAGGTACTAAACTTGTGTCGAAACCGTCAACCTAGTTACCAAGCTTATTTCTATTTGCAACCACTTAGCGCTCAAAGTTTTCCTTACAGCTACAGCCTCGTATAGATATGTACGAGTTTCGTGCAAGTTTGAGCAAGCGCCTACCACTAGCCCAGATTGCCTTAATTACTTATACTTAGCAAGTTATTCGGAATATGCAGCTGGTGCCAGATACGCATGGCGTGAAATTATTTTTGGAATCGTGTGGCTCTGTGGCTCCCTTACACCAAAATTCATGTTAAAAATGCAGTATTGAAGCACTCACAGATTTTTTGACGATCAAATGACATTGATATAGAAGTGCTGTTTATAAAGATTTGAGCAATTGTTCAGTGAAAGTTATAAATATTTAATCGGAACATTTATAAACATTTAAGCTAACAGAAGTACAAAAAGAAGCATAAGGATTAAAGGGTATCAAAAAAAAAAAATGTCCGCTAAATTTGCCACATTATATGACGATGCCGGAAAATAGGCCAGCTTTTTCTGATTACGTGAAAAGTCGACCAACCGATGGGCGATGTGTCGAAAAACGAAGTCAAAGAAAACCGAAAAACAACGAAATCAGGGAAAAACAAGATGGCGGTGTAAGTTGTGACTTTGACCACGCGTCAAAAGATCCAGACAGCTATAGATGTAAATTTTGATATTGAATGTACAAGGCCAAACTTCACAGACGTGACGAGTATATCTAATAAGTAATGACAAAACAAATTACTGTGATTGTGTAAACTAATCATCTCGACTAACTTTACTTTAGCGTACATTGCGTAGCACAATGAAGTCAAAAATTCCACAAACGAGGCTACCACAGCAGGAGTCCCTCTGATTGGTCCCCCGATGTAAGCTGACCAGTGGTTGTATGTTGTTTTCTTTTACAAAATCCACACAATTTTGTCTTTTTTTTTAAGCCGTAATTACCGGATATAAATACTTATAGCTTGGTACAAAATGACCTCAAATCACTTTTATTTATTAACAGGCTAAATGATTGAATTGCCTTAAACTGTCAGTATAGGATTGGGATGACAAGGATTTAAGCGTCAGTAAAAAAACACCTGTGTTTTTTTATTAAATGTCTAAGTATCTACATTAAGCTGTGAATTTCAGGCACAGGCAGAACGATTCAAATGCTTAGGGCATTTGAATCGTTTTTCCTATACCTCAACTTTGGACATTTTTGAAATGACGAAACTGGCAGGAAAACAGCTAAAGTCAAAATCACAAAATATTTTGTCTGAATGTTTTAAATGACATCAAGAATTCAGATGCAGCCTTGTCAACCCCTCATGTTACGAAATTGATGGCAGGAAACTGCCTATGTCAAAATCACGAAATGTTTAGTCAAAATGAGGAACATCTTTTCTAAAATTGTATAAAACTTGTATCGCATCCATCAAATTAAATTCAAACTAGACCTAAGCTCAGATCACCACGAATCATAGATCTTTCTAGCAATTCCGAAAATGTATATCATTTAATATCAGTCAGAATGTCGCTTAATACAAATAATCCGTGAACCCTTGCCTCGGTATGATATTCTTTAATAATTTCGTCAAGGTAAAACTAATATTACGTAAGCCGTTATCCGTACAAACGTAGTGGATTGATCTATTGATCCTTTTTATTCAGCTTTTAATACGTTACAATTATAATTAAATGTAGAGTATATTTGGTGAATTTATTTAATGAAATAAAATAAATAATAAAGCGGCCCTTAAAGTCAAAGTCAAAGCATTTATTTCAAATAGGCCCAAAAAAGGAACTTTTGAACGTCAACAGTTATATGAAAATAGAACTGATTCTTAGTCGC
Organism: Aporophyla nigra; assembly: GCA_947507805.1. Taxonomy (NCBI): domain Eukaryota; kingdom Metazoa; phylum Arthropoda; class Insecta; order Lepidoptera; family Noctuidae; genus Aporophyla; species Aporophyla nigra. Next base: position 7,288,293 of record OX382315.1, on the reverse strand, counting down.
CCCTTCCAAAAGGTAGATTCGTATGGAAAAGAATGGGCAAGAAACTCCACGGTTACTGTTTTATAATGTTTTTCAATATTTGTATACAATATTTATATAATTATATGTGAAGACCTCATGGAACAATCTGTCAATGTAATAGCACTTTTACTTTTAAGACATTATTAGCATGCTATCAAAAACTATTGCTATTTCAGAACTATGACCCTCGGTAGAATTTACAGTAATTTATCTTGATACGGTTGGTTTGACGATGCAAAAAAAACTTCCCATCAAGTGGATTATCGGGCTGTTTGCCAACCTACCATTTGTCACCAACAAATGTCACATTTCTTCTTCAATTTCAAGTTTCGTCAAATCGTTGCCAAACTTCGTAGGTACTCTCGTGTATGACCAGCCAATGCCTTCACTGGATCGCGCCGTGTGGTGGACGGAGCACGTGCTGCGTCACGGCGGTGCGAGACATCTGTGCGCGCCCGCCGCCAACATGTCGAGGGCGGAATATCTAGAAATAGATCTTGTTCTAACCGTACTTATAAGCTTACTGATTCTACTATTCATATTAATCAGTCTTGTTTATTTTGTTTGTATAAATTATGTTACTTCGAAGAAACTTAAGGCAGCTTGATGAATAAACATGTTGATTTTAATCATAAGTTTGTAATTCAAACGTTTGGTAGGATGGTTGTTTAGAATTTTGATCGACTTTTATAATAATTTGTAAATTAATTTTGCTTTGTAAATTACTTAAAACCTTGAGTGATTTATTGACATTTTACGTCAAGTAATTTTTGGTGTTTTGTTTTGAAACAATAGTGATTGACATTTAGGTCCAAATTAACAGTTTGCCTTCTGTAAATAAACTAAATTAGACTATAAAATTTAACTCCAAGCTAATGTATCAATTAAAAGTAGTTAAGGACAAACGAAGTTGCTGATCAAGGCTTTTGAGGGCTTTTAAAGTTATAAAACCATTTTGAAACAAATGCGAAGTTTTTAAAATAATGAACTTTTACTAAACATTTTTTTTTTTGTATGACCTACTACTAACGATTTTGATTGAAATTACCATCAAGATTAAAATAAATTAAATTGGCTGGCCATGAAAAATATAATGGTGATTGAATTTAATAGGTTAAGTCGAGTGTTATAAAACCATTCGATAAATAATATTTATTACTAACCAAGATTCATCCAAATAATTAGATAAGAATTCCAAAGCATCTCAGAAAAAGAAATAAACATTAAGGTAGAAATATTTTCGTATTCCAGTAAAGTGTCAAGGCAAAGGAACGTAATAATGAAATAGAAGGACAATCAAGTTAATTAAATAAAGAGTGCAAAATTGAGAACTCGGAATAGAATTATAAGATTAACGGTCGGCGACTCCATTTAGTGATTAAATGAGACACCAGAAATTTTTAATGTATTTAGACAAGACACTCGCTAAAATAATGAATTAATAGTAAACATACCATACATATTTTAATAGAAGACCTTAACCTTGAAGAATTCTCGTATTAAAACAATTGCAACCATCATAAAAAAATGAACCGTGATACATCGATGCTCATGCGTAAAGAATTTCAGTCAGTCAATATGAAAAGCCTAAAATTACCAAAGATTTTTAAATAACATTATTATACTGGTAGAAATTGAATAGGTCCACTAAATTGTAATAAACAGGGTGGAGGTCAACGTATATGAAACTCTAATAATAAAATGTTGAACTTTAAAAGAGTGCATGACCTTTGAGTTTGTTTCGGCATTTCTTCTCAAGGAACAGTCAGCTAAGAAATGCCGATAAATATTGACCAGCAAAATAATGACGTGTAAAACTGTCTAATCAGATCTACGTACTTATACATATTAATTTTTTTATTTCAACCTGTTACTATAGATTCAGCACATGATACTGTAACCATTTGAGCTGAAATTGTTCGTCGATAGTTAAAAAAAAGCAATCGGCCATCGGCGGTTTCCTACAAAACTGCAATATCTACGCGGTCAAAATATATGGAAATTCATTTTTTTTTTATGATATGAACCAACGGAATCTATGATAACAGGTTGCCCGTAATATCCCTGCAACCCTGTATATAATGCAGTACAATGTCTTCTAGAGAAGTATGGTCGAATAAGACAATATGTTGCGCCGACCCCATATAAATTAGGATCAGGCCAGGAGAATGCTAATCATGATAATGATGTACCTCTAATAAGCCAATATTTTATTTTAAACAGACTTCGTACTTCGTACCCAAGTAGGTTGTAGCTGGAATAACCTCTCCAAATGGCGGATCATGGATGGACCACACCTATGGTGTGTATGCGGCGTCTCTCCATAGACAATGGCTCACCTCCCATCTTGCACCACTCTAACACCTTCACACGTGAGGACCTGCATCGGTGAATGGTATTCGCGTTGCTGAATATTTGCCTAAACTAATCTAGAAAACTATATTAGTATACCTATTGCAGCGTAAATCCGCTGCGGACGAAACTTTTTGGTTTCTAAATCAACCTTTTTTTGAAACACTGGCCTTTATATTTTTTGTTCTACCTCAAATTTCGAACCTGTAAAAATTGAAGGCGAAAATTTTCTCTTGTCAACGGGCAGACTGCAGATTGAATCCGAACGAATCAGATGAATTTTTTATTTTCGGAACCTCCAGGCCTAAATTTCTATTATTGAGCCCTATATTTTAAATAAGTCTACGTTGTATTAAGTGCTATCCGCTCAAAGTGAAAAGTTCTGTGTGCAACTCATCCGTTTAGCTGGTACGTATTACTTCAGTTCTTCTCCTTTTATTATTCTAATCTGTTCTACCGGCGATTCTCGCTAGCTATATCGAAAATTCTGCTTGTAACCTTGGTCTGATCGTTCTGTTTATTTGTCTTTAGACGACGACCATACAAGCCGAATTTCGGCTTTTCCCCGACGGGCTTCTGGGAACCGGCTCATTGTGAGGTCTACGACGTGTCCAGTCGACGTCGTCGTAACATAGTTGCGGACATTCGACTCCCGTCGCAGAGTTTTGGTGACCTCGCTGACACCGATCCATTGGCGTCGCTAGACATCGGCACCAACGGCAACCTTCCAGAGCGTCACATCCAGCTAGTTTAAGGGACCTCTTTACATTACCTATTTTCTCATTTTACTGTAGTAGATTATCTAATAATTATTTTCTACTCTGTTATCTAACTTCGCATACTAATAATTATAACGTGTATTTTACGGTTTAACTTAGTGTACGTTACAAAAAGGATCATATTGATCTACGTGCATAGGCCTATATTTTGAATCGATTGCAATCGTTTTAGGGATAGGTCGTGCGCGAAGATAATTTCCGTTATATCTGTTTAACCACTAAGTTTGACTCGTCCCTCTTTTTTAAAATCCATTTTTTTCTCAATCTACAGTCTAACATATACCTTTTTATATACTATTGTTTTTCTTATTTTTCAAAATTATACAGTAATTTTTAAAAGTGGTGAATTGGTTTTTTTTTTTCTCAACCGTCTCGCTACAAAATGGCGCCCGAACTAAAGGTAAGTTCATTACTAATAATTTATTTTTTTTGTTACCTTGTGTGTGGTTGCTCCATATGAGCAAATTTTAATTTTATTGTGAGTTTCAGATTTTACAATCGGCAGAAACCGGTGTGGAACTAGAAAGGATTTTTGTCTCGGATGCTTCGTTGAATATACCTCATACGCGTGTGGACTACGGAACTGCTTACTGAAGTTTATTTTCCTTGTTTTAATGTGATGTTTGTGCATTATTATTTCAAAGAATAATTTTGTAACCATACCCAATATCTATCTCTTTTATTTCTCCCCCAAAGAAATACATATTTAACCCGTGTTTTATTCCATTCCTATAGGTAGCTGTAGTTAGTTTCCCGTAGTGTGTGTTTGATGTGTGGATGTTTAGGCGTCGCGATAATAAGGTAAGTTTTTTGAATGTTGGTTTGCTAGTGTCTATTTTCTTTTTTTTAGATTCTGAGCCCAGCTGTTACCTTTGTCGTTTATTTGTCGTCCTATTTCCCTATCGATCTTACTACTCGGTATCTAACGTGTTCCAGCTAGTTTCAGCAGACTTGTCATTTATCTCTGATTTTTCCTTTGCGTTATAAACATGGCAGAAGAAGCTTCTATTAGTGAGACACCCCTTCGCGAAAGCCCGATTATTTCTAGACCACCACCGCTCCCACCTAGGGCAACTCCAGGTTCTAGTCTTCCATCTCCTATGAAATCTGAAGATTGTCCGCCTTACCCCCAAAAAAGATTCTCACCTATGAAATGGTACGTTAGTTTCTCTGGCGATAGGTCTGTATGGATTCATTTCGCGCTAGTAGCCAGACTCTAAGCACTAATTTAGCTGAAAGTCGGGAACAACACGCGAAGAATCTGACTTCTCTGGCTGAGATTTATGCGAAAGTGGCAGACAATCTCTCTTCTGCTTTCCTACGAAATTCTCGAACTTATAATACAAACCGGACAGCAATTACACTTAACACTGGCGACATTGTATGGAGGCGTAATTTTTCAAAGTCTTCAGCTAGTGAATATTTTTCTGGAAAGCTTGCTCCTCGCTTCATTAAATGCCGAGTGATCAGGGTCGTGTCTAGGACTACATATATCCTACAAGACTGTGATTCCTCTCATACCGGCAAATATCATATAAAAGATATTCTTAAATGATTAATTACGTTAATTTAACCTGTCTTCTTAGTATCCATTTTTTTCTGACTGAAGTCATTTTTTTTCTTACTGACGTCGTTTTATGTCTGACTGCAAGTCGTTATGTCTGACTGCAAGTCGTTATGTCTTACTGCATGTCGTTTTGTCTGACTGCATGTCGTTGTCTTACTGCATGTCGTTATGTCTGACTGCAAGTCGTTTATTTTTCTTTGTTCTTGTATATATTTAGGGGATTTCCAGGATTTAATTAGGTCGTTTATTTTCATTAATTAATTCCTAGATTTTATGTCTTTCGTTATTGTTAGGTTTAGTGGACACATCTGGAGCTCGCACTGATAACGTTTAAGTGAAGGTCGACTTTCAATTTTATTCTGTATCAGCTGCACTGCGATGTTGTTAGTTTTTAATACCTTTGCTGAGTCATATTATTTATAGGTTTATTAAGTTAGGTTATTTAGGTTAGTTTATTTCAGTCCTCCCCTGTAGGGTTGTCTCCTGCTTATACATTTGAGTGTTATTGGTTTGGCACTCTTATATGGTGTCACTCACTTAGGGTTGTCACTTCCTTTAAGGGTTGCCACACACCTTTTTTTTTTTTTTGCTGGAAAAGGGGTACTGCAGCGTAAATCCGCTGCGGACGAAACTTTTTGGTTTCTAAATCAACCTTTTTTTGAAACACTGGCCTTTATATTTTTTGTTCTACCTCAAATTTCGAACCTGTAAAAATTGAAGGCGAAAATTTTCTCTTGTCAACGGGCAGACTGCAGATTGAATCCGAACGAATCAGATGAATTTTTTATTTTCGGAACCTCCAGGCCTAAATTTCTATTATTGAGCCCTATATTTTAAATAAGTCTACGTTGTATTAAGTGCTATCCGCTCAAAGTGAAAAGTTCTGTGTGCAACTCATCCGTTTAGCTGGTACGTATTACTTCAGTTCTTCTCCTTTTATTATTCTAATCTGTTCTACCGGCGATTCTCGCTAGCTATATCGAAAATTCTGCTTGTAACCTTGGTCTGATCGTTCTGTTTATTTGTCTTTAGACGACGACCATACAAGCCGAATTTCGGCTTTTCCCCGACGGGCTTCTGGGAACCGGCTCATTGTGAGGTCTACGACGTGTCCAGTCGACGTCGTCGTAACATAGTTGCGGACATTCGACTCCCGTCGCAGAGTTTTGGTGACCTCGCTGACACCGATCCATTGGCGTCGCTAGACATCGGCACCAACGGCAACCTTCCAGAGCGTCACATCCAGCTAGTTTAAGGGACCTCTTTACATTACCTATTTTCTCATTTTACTGTAGTAGATTATCTAATAATTATTTTCTACTCTGTTATCTAACTTCGCATACTAATAATTATAACGTGTATTTTACGGTTTAACTTAGTGTACGTTACAAAAAGGATCATATTGATCTACGTGCATAGGCCTATATTTTGAATCGATTGCAATCGTTTTAGGGATAGGTCGTGCGCGAAGATAATTTCCGTTATATCTGTTTAACCACTAAGTTTGACTCGTCCCTCTTTTTTAAAATCCATTTTTTTCTCAATCTACAGTCTAACATATACCTTTTTATATACTATTGTTTTTCTTATTTTTCAAAATTATACAGTAATTTTTAAAAGTGGTGAATTGGTTTTTTTTTTTCTCAACCGTCTCGCTACACTATACTAACACACATTCTTCGTTTTATTTTTGCCATCTACACGCTAAGAAGAAGATCCAATATTTCCGTGCGACATAAATAAATATCAAATGATGATCTACCTCTCTCTAAATATCCCTCAAGAGATAACACCTTTCTTCAAAGAAAGAATCAATAGCGTTGATCCCCAAGTTTGACAACATAATCACCTTTGATTTGATTTGTATCTGAGAGCCGGAAACCTGTTCAAATAAACCTACTTAATTGAATTTAAAAGCTCAACATTTTTGGACAGAAAAGTTCTGTAAACCATTTGAAACGAATTTTTGTCAAGATAAAAGGTCTTTTCATGGAGCCAAGAGTTTGTTTACTGACGACCTCTAAGTGATTTCAAGTATTTTTTGAACGAAACACTGATTGCCTCTTTCATTGAAAGTTTGGTTAACGAAGTGGATAAATAGGATTGAGTTTGCAATTAATGTTTTGGTAACTTGATTTTGGAGGGTCGTTGCATAAGGAAGACAAACATTCTTAGACCCGGGCCTGGTCCTTACCGGGCAGTGAGCTACCCATTGTTCACAGTCCGCAACCCCGCGCCTAACAATACATTTGTGCTACGGTCGGAAATCATATTTTGTCAAACAAACAGTCTGACACTGACCTGCAAAAAGGGAAGATTTGAATGTCTCGGGCTGCCCTTGAAACCTTATCTATACTTATTTTTTTTTATTTTTTTTTTTGTTGGGAAATCATCAAATGACCACTCCCGCTTTGGGTGGATTGGATGGGCGTGTCAGACTTTTACTGACTAAAACCCACCCGTGTTCCTTCAGTTGCCACTGCTGGCAAAAAAAACAGCGAAAGTTAGTATGTTTGTCTGTTACTATTTCACGCCTCAACATCTGAATGTTTTACGATGGAATTTGGTTCACAGGTAGACAATGACCTGGGTCATATAATGCTTTTTCTAATCCTGGTAGTGCATTCCTAAGGGTTAATTCCATCGGGAAAAGGTTAGTAAAAATAATGCTCTCAGTTATCAGCTTCCTCCCCGCTTAACGCTTCCGCTTCGCGTTCAGAGGAAAAAATAAAAGCCCCTGAAATGTTCCTCCCGTAGATCTAAACGGGACACATTTGCAGAGGGTAACAGAATTTAAATATTTGGGCCATATTGTTACGGAGGATCTTAAAGATGACTCAGATATGAAAAGAAAGCGCAGAGCAATGGCTGTGAGGGGAAATATGCTGGCTTGCAGGTTTGCTGGTTGTTCAGTACCAGTAAAAATAACACTTTTTAAGGCGTTTTGTCAAATATTTTACACCAGCAGTCTGTGAGCTAATCATACCCAAAAAACAGACAACACAATGCGCATTCAATATAACAATGCCTTCAGGGCGCTGTTGAAGCTCCCGCGTTACTGTAGTGCATCAGGAATGTTCGCTATGTTATTTAATGTTCCAATAAGAATTTAAATTTTAACAATTTTATATAATGTAAATGTTTGCATGCCGAATGGTGAAATATGGCAGAACTCTGATGAAAACCTACTAATACCTACTTATGTATAACCCATATTTGCAAATAAATGCTATTCTATTCTATTCTATTCTATTCGCTGACGCTCATACTGACGATTATTTCGCGATCATGCGCAAGAAAGTGGCATCACTGATACGCAGAGTGAGGGAGAGCAGCAATAGCGTTCTGAAGGTTTTGTCAGATAGGTTAAAAGGGCCTACAATGGATAGGTTTATCAAGCTACATGTCAGACATGGGGCTTGATAAATCTTCCTGTAATTGAATGCTGTATTTTTTTGTTTTGTTTTGTTCTTGTTTTGTTTTGTTCTAGTTTATTTTCTTACCAATATAGTTTGTAAATTTTTTGGTAATACTAACACGCTATGGGTCTTCGATGCCTGAGAATAAACGATTTTTATTTATTAACACTCAAATGGTTAACCAATTTATACGAATTTGAAAAAAAAAAATTACATAATATACCTACACATAAATAAAATTTTAATATTAATTTGTAAGGTAAAATTAACAGCTTTTATTAAATGCATGTGCAAGTGTAATATGGTAGGTACTGTATTATTGTATTATTTTCATTTCATTGACTTGAAACGAAAACAAAAATTTTGTCGGTCTGACTGTCGGTTTGATCCGGCTAATCTCCAAAATTGCTTGACCTATTTTGATGAAATTAAATACAGGGATACTTTGAACTTGGGAAGGGCATTGCTACTTTTCATTGGAACGACACGCGGGCAAATCCGGGTGGAAACCAGTTATTCCAATTATAAGATAGAAACAATGAGAAAGCCTTCAATAAAGATTCAGTTTTATCACAGCTGACTACACATACAAAAATTGAAGAATCAAAATGTTAATTGTGGATTTTCATCCAAAATTAAGCATTATTAGTAACAATTCCTATCAAAAGCACCTTGTTGGAGACCGAAGTAAATTAATCCTCTCTGCTTTTGTATTAACGTCAACCATTTTCAAAGCAACCCAGGAATCAGAGACACGTGGTATTGACAGATTAAGAATAGCTATTCATGAATTACCTTTACATTCAATGACTACTTTTTACTAAATTCCTAGTTCACAGCATTTTAGAGAATGGATTGTCCATCCGATGAGGGATACAAGTTTTTTTTTTAAATTTCTAAATGTCAAAATTTGTTTGTATTACAAGCAAGGATCTACAATTAACAGTGGGCGTGACAGAGAACGAATTAACACATGTTATCATACTAATATTATAAATGTGGAAGTTTGTAAGGATGTATTGATATATAAATGTTTGTTACTCATGTACGCAAAAAGTACTGGACGGATTTTGGATGAAATTTGACACGCATAGTTTACAGCCTGGATTAACACGTAAAGACGACGAACGACCGTGGTGGTTGTTCGTCGTCACGGTTTTATCACGTTAGTTCGTCTCCGTGGGACAATTTCCGACCTCCCGACGCCCGCTCGGGCGAAACCGACAGCAAAAAGTAGTACATAATGTGTGGACGATGTTATTATTCTTCCACAATAACTTTTCCCTAGGTATACAACATGTCACGGAATTAACGTACTTATACCACCAAATATCTCTATAAAAATAGTTTAATTATAATTTTAATACATACACTGCATTTTCAGTATTACGTATAAAACATTGTTTATTTTCTAAAAGTTACAATGATTGTGGAATTGTTCCGTGTGGAGTCGGACGTAAAGAATAGCACAATCCTATGTCTTTCTGTATGTGTCGCACAAAGTGTTCTCTATGTATTTTATAACTGTACTGCGATCGCCAACTCGCCTGCCAAGCGTGGTGATTATGATAAATCCCCAAAAACTGGAGAATGCCTCTGTCCAGTAGTGGTCTGCTTACCGCTGAAATGATGATGACGATGAGTTATTGATTTGATTCATTGAAACACATACACTATTCCTTGAACTTCAATCTATTTTAAAAACCTAAAAGGTACCTGAAACTGTCTTTTGTAAGAAATAAAGCGACCCAAATATACTTTTATTACAATCATTTTGATAACGTCATCTATAAGAGTTAGGTACTTTCTTACTTCTCTCGTCTCTCAATAACCGATCATAGTTTACTTTTAATAAAATGTGTACAATGTAAACAGCAATATTTCAGAATCTTATTGGATTTCCAAGAAGAGTAATTTTATTACCTTTCATGTAAGTAATAGAGAATGATCTCTATGGACTTGTCCACGAAATTACTAAAACTGTTTCTGTAACTAAGCAAAAATGAGTTTGCTTTTTTTTTGTATGGCATCTCGTAGTTGATCTTTAGAGATAGTGATTACATAACTCGTCTATTCTGTGGCTGCTTTGCCAGGGGCGAATTTTTTATAAATACTAAAGACATCATCTACTAATACTCAAGATAAATGAAACGAGATCTAACTCGGTGGGGTTGCGGCGTTCCATTAGTGAGTTCCTAAGACCGCGTTCCAGTTCCATCATCAGACCAGTTCGATAGTACCTAAATATTGCACTGTCATCGACTTTACATGCTTATACCAAATTTCAACTCATTTGAACACCAGAAATTGGGTCAAATTAAACTTGCAAATTTTCAATAGGACAACTTACATTTGAAAATTGAAAGTTTAATAAAAACTTGTAAAAATAATTATGGATACAATAGGCAGACATTTTGATTTGTCGTTTTGATTTTTAATGTATTGATAAAAATGTAAAAAAGTCGTTGAAATTTTTCTCTTTTAATCTGTGTTAATCAAGTATTGATTTAGTACTATTTGATTACTATTATATTGTGAGCAGTGGTGGCCCAGTGGGTGGGCAGTGGTTACTCAGTGGGTGCAGTGGTGGTCCAGTGGGTGGGCAGTGGTTACCCAGTGGGTGGGCAGTGGTTACCCAGTAGGTGTGCAGTGGTGGCCCAGTGGGTGGGCAGTGGTTACCCAGTAGGTGTGCAGTGGTGGCCCAGTGGGTGGGCAGTGGTTACCCAGTGGGTGAGCAGTGGTTACCCAGTGGGTGGGCAGTGGTGGCCCAGTGGGTGAGCAGTGGTTACCCAGTGGGTGGGCAGTGGTTACCCAGTGGGTGGGCAGTGGTTACCCAGTGGGTGGGCAGTGGTGGCCCAGAGGGTGGGCAGTGGTTACCCAGTGGGTGGGCAGTGGTGGCCCAGTGGGCGGGCAGTGGTTACCCAGTGAGTGGGCAGTGGTGGCCCAGTGGGTGGGCAGTGATGGCCTAGTAGTAACGGCTATGACTTACGAGTCGTAGGTCATAATCTACAACGCGGCCCTAATGAGGGTTGGTGGATGTCACATGTTATGAAGTTTAAGACAAGCCAGTTTCGATGTTTTCTTTCACCGTTTTGCGGAAATTGCGGAGTTATTTTCAAAACAAATAGCGTAGATTCATCTCAACATCTCTCGGTTTAATCTGTGTATATATATAAATATATATGTATGTAAGTATATATTATAGTAAATATGTATGTGAGTATTATAAGTTTATAATCTATTTACATTCCCCATCTTATTTATAATTTGATATAGGATGTATATTAATAGTTTTTTTTTTTCAATAACTGTTCCTCACAATGAAAGCACCTGCCATCTAATCTCTTCACCACCCTTGGTTGACTGGTAGAGAATGCCTAAGGCATTAAGTCCGCCTTTGTACCTTTTTTGTGTGCGAGAAGTTTAAATAAATAAATAAAGCAGTGGTGATGAGATAATTTAAATAACTTAATACACCTAGGACAAAATCGATGACTTGAAAGTGGGCAATTACTACTGTGCTATCTCTGCTCTCAATAAAGTAGGTATACTTAAAGTATTGCTTCTCTAAATAAAGTAGGTATACTTAAAGCTACCAAAACATCGAATGACGTCAAATATTATATACATACATGTACATAGGTATCTGAAGACTTAGAGAATAATGTAGTGACATCTGGAAGCAACTCATAAGCTCCGCACCAGACATGACGTTAATAAAGGCATCCCTTTTGCGATGTTATTAAATATTATTACGATGTTGTTATTTAGGATTCCGTGGGAGACGACGACTTGTATAAAATGTGTTTTTCTTTCTTTTCAACACGCTATTATTAGCTTCGTATGTATGTAATGGAATCTTTAAACGTGATTTTCACCCGCTTCAAAATGTCGGAATAACTTGAAACTTTGCACACTTACCAAGAACCCATTTTTTTTTGGATGGTATCAAATGACGTCTCCCGCTCTGGGCGGAGCGGGAGGGCGTATCAGACTTTTACTGACTAAAACCCACCCGTGTTCCTTCAGTTGCCCATGTGCCAGGGTCACGGTATCTCTTTCAAACAATCTCGCGACCCTGGCAGGCATCGGTCCTAGCAGACCCCTTCAGTGCTGCTGACATCTCTTTGGTGCGCGCGCGGAACACTACGCGCCGTCGACCCGAGCTTGGTCCTTACCGGGCGGCGAGCTACGCAAGCTCGCGCCTACGGTAGTCGGGAGTCCGCTATCGACTCCCGACGCCCCGGGTACCAAGAACCCATGAAAATGCAATAATTTCCAAAAGAAAAACACGTTTCGTAGCTAGCCGAACTAAAAAATTGTTTAAAAAGTAGAAAATAATTGAAAATGCATGAGGTGCTTGATATCAATTAAAAATACCTCAAAAAGCACCATACGCTTTTTCTCAATCATTTTTAGGAATTTATTTTCATTTGCATGAGTTATAATAAACTGTGAGTGTTAATATGAGCACGATGGCCAATAAAGTAAAGACACCTAAAAAAAATATTTGCCTATTCGGGTTTTTAAGTAATTTGTACTTTGTGCTATTCACTTCACTACCGTTGCACTCAACACCAAATAAGGAAACATCCCAAAGAATCAAAAATGTTAAGACGTGACATCCACTAATTCACACTGGACCCGCGTAGTGAATTACACACACATTAAGGAAACCTGTGTCCCACCTATGGGAACATCAACAACTGATCGAGCTTCAGCCATGCCAAAATTATTTCTTTGAAGAAAAAATAAATCAGAAATCGCGCATCTAATTTTTAAACTATTATACCAAATTTACCGCAGTAACAATGTCTATAAAGAGCAACAATACATAATGAATAGCAAGTATAGGTACAGTCATAAAAGTCCACAATGATAATATAAACAAGACAGTTATAAAGTTCATCTCGCTGAAAATAATATCTACAATAATTTTACGTACTTAAAAGAAAATTTGCAAGACTAGGTACAGAATTTCTAAGAAAAGAGTACCTATCTTCCTGTTTTTCTGTCTTGCATAATAAAATTCAAAAGTTACTTTGTTTTGTAGACCCGTCTTTGCTTTGTTTGGTTTTACCATTTGACGTAACATTAATATTTCTCTAATATAATACCATCATCATCGTTTCAGCCGAAAGACGTATGCTGCAGGACATAGCCCTCCGCAAGCACTGCCACATTAGATCAGTAGTGCTATTCTGTAAAAATCTCACCGTGATAACTTGGGAGAAGTGAGCTTAAGGTGAACTGTCATTTGTGTTAATTCCTAGCATCAGATGAAAAGATCAAATCACGCTTTACCTCATTTTAGATCAAATCACCTAAGTTCTCACGGTGAGATGTTAACAGAATAGATCGGCTGTGTTGTGTCTCGTCAGTTCGGTAATTTGCTTTTATATTGTGTCTGATTATCAAAATCGGTCCACTCTGTAAAAAGTTTTGCGTGGTCATACATATATATATATATATATATATATATATGTATATATGTGTATATGTATATTGTATGTATATATATGTATATATGTGTGTATATATATGTATATATATGTATATATATATATATATATATACGCGTCGAATTGAGAACCTCCTCCGTTTTTTTTCGTCGGTTAAAAAGGATGGTGTAAGTCGTATCAAAATCTTTTGCGCAGCTTAAAAGAACAATGCGGTCACACAGCCAGGCACGAAAAGTGTAAAAAGCGGCTTTAATTTATAATATGTATAAATAAAGATTTATAAGAAGAGATGTCATTGTGACCCTAGTACTAATAATAATAAAAAAAAATAAAACGTAGTTCAATTATTAACACTGAGTAGCAAGTTTAAACGTCACCTGAATTCAGAATTACGAGTATGCATACAAGCAAGCATGAAACGAACTATGCGAGAAAATATGACATTAGGAAAAAAAGGAGGATAGGCCAAACTAGCAGAACTATTTCGATGAAAACGTCAATCAATGGAATTATAATAGGTTGGGTAAAAAGTTTCTTCGCATTTTTTTAAGAAAATTCAAAACATTTTTTAATAAAGTTTATTTACATTTAATTAAAGTATGTAGGTATCATTTTGTTGGATAACTTTTTGCCATCTTGTAGGTAGGGACATGATCCCATTGCTATAGAAATTTTGGGACTTCTGGTCAAAATACCGCGACAAGTGGTTTTGGCAGTCCTCTCGTGATGTTAACCTGACACTGCCTAAAGAATTCTGAAGAGACCGAAACAGGTGGAAATCTGAAGGTGCAAGGTCAGGACTATACGGCGGATGCATTAACACCTCCCAGCCAAACTCTCTTAATTTTTGTTGGGTGGCTAAATATGTGTGAGGTCTAGCGTTATCATGATGAAAAACCACACCCCTTCTGTTGATTAATTCCGGCCGCTTTCTCTCAACTTCTTGCTTTAATCTCATCAGTTGTTCGCAGTAGAGTTCAGAATCGATGGTCCTGCCTGGTGGTAACAGCTCATAATGAATAATGCCCTTCCAATCCCACCACACACACAGCATCACCTTGTTGCGAGTTAACCCGGGTTTCACCACAGTCTGTGAAGCCTGACCGGCCTTTGACCACGACCTTTTTCGCACGTTCTTGTCATACGTGATCCACTTTTCATCACCAGTTATCAGCTTCTTCAAAAATGGTTCGGTTTCATTACGTCGTAATAAAGAATCACAAATGAGTACACGGTTCATTAGGTTTCTTTCAGTGAGCTCGTGAGGTACCCAAATGTCGAGCTTTTTTGTGTACCCATTTTTTTTAAAATGCGCCAAAACTGTTTTGTGGTCAATTTCCAGTTCAGCTACGTCGTAACTACTGGTATGCCGATCTTGCTCCACTTTTTCAAAAATGGCATCCATTTTATCCGTAATAGGGCGACCAGAGCGACGTGCATCTTTGACATCAAAATTTCCAGATTGAAAACGCTTAAACCAAATTTGTGCTACTCTCACAGACACTACACTAGGTCCATAAACATCGCAAATTTTTTTCACGGCTTGCCTTGCATTTTACCTTTTTTGTAGTAAAATTTTAAAATGTATCGAATTTCTTCATTAGATTCACTCATCTTGACGGTACGAAAAACAAATGAAAATCACACATTTTCCTAATTTGAATTTGGAATTATGTTCTTTAAAATTAAAACTTTCAATGATACCAAAACCAGCCAGATACAAATAGTATAGCCAAAGAGATTTTATTACAAGTTCATACATACTATAATGCGAAAAGACTTTTTCCCCAACCTAATATTATAAACTTTGAGAGTAGTATTGATGATTTTTATCATAGTAGTTCCATAGATACATTCGTGTTACGGTTGCGAATCATATTTTGTTCAACAAACAGTCAGACAGTTAGGCAAATTAGAATTTCGGGGACTACCCTGGTGCTTTTCAGATTAAGACATTCCAACCTATGGTATCATTATCATCTTTTTGGCCATATCCCAATTTATTTAGGGGTACAGTAATAGCAGATAGGGGTGAATGCCGAATCTTAATTAATTTTAGATAGTCCATCCGAGTTTTTCTCTATTTTAATGTTATAAAATATGATTGTCGGTCATATCCCTTGGTGACAGCTTGACGGCTGCAATGCAGACGCGCAGGCCTAGCGCGCTGCCAGTACATCGTTGCCTGGGTGCCTCGGGTCGCTTAGCAACGTGTAACGTTACGCATAACGTGCGTCATTAAACTGGCCATGGGAATACTATTCCATATAATTATATTTTTATACCGAAAGATAAAACCCCCGACACAAAAACCTAAGATCCCTTTAAAAAGTAAAAAATAATAAAAAAAACTCAATCTTAAAGTACCTTAGTATGTATTAATAATTCAAAAAAAAAAGTACGTCGCGTTGGGGGACCGCTCCAAACCTAACAATTTAATTACAAATAGTCTATTATCTAGCTGAAGAAAACTTTTATAAAATTACTTCTAAATATTCCATTTAGGATACGACGGTCAACGACGTCTGCCCTCGCAGAGCGGTCCCCCAACGTAACGTATTTTTTTTTTGAATTATTATTACATACTTAGGTACTTTAAGATTGAGTTTTTTTATTATTTTTTACTTTTTAAAGGGATCTTAGGTTTTTGTGTCGGGGGTTTTTTAAATTTTAAATTTAATTTTTTATTTTATACTTTTTATAGGTATAAATAAATAATAATAATAATAAATAAATATCTTAGGACAACCAACACATCGTTATCTGATCCCAAATTAGGCAGAGCCTGTACTATGGCAACCAGACAACTGATAAACATACTTATATATTACTAAATACATACATATTATAGATAAATTACACCCAGACACAGAACAAATGATCGTGCTCATCACACAAAGATTGTCCTGGGTGGGAATCGAACCCACGACCTCAGTCTTAGCAGTCAGGGTCACTAACCACTAGACTAACAGGCCAGTCAGTATACTTATTATAATGTAGATTTTGTTAAGTTGTAAATACATAGAACTTCGCCGTGGCCAACAGGAAGATGGGAAGCTTCCAAAAACAATATCAATTCAATTTGATGATGCCACTATTGGCCGGAGTTGTGTTGACGAGAATGGATGGATTCTGATAAGGCCACATAATGTAACTTTTCAAAGTCTTAGAGGATATGGAAATATTGAAAAAACAATGTATCCTATCATTTTATGTTGGGCGATTACAGCATATAAGTTGCAAGGGACGACAGTTGAAAAAGCTGTGGTTTACTTAGGTAAAAGTACTTTCGCAAAAGGTCAAGCCTATGTAGCCTTAAGTAGAGTATTTTTACTCTGCTTAAGGCTACATAGGCTTGGCCTTTTCCTTGGATGGTGTAGCAATTTGTGAGCTCGACCAAAGAAAACTATTTAATAACCCACATGACAAATCATCTTTAGCAGAATTGCAAAGACTGAGATGTAGTCATTGATACTCTCACGTGACAATCGGATTTCCATGTCCCAATTTTCCCACCACCAATTTTCTCATCAAGCAAAGCTAAGAACATTTTCGATTAAGTCATCAATATTCTCTTTCAGTGCGCTTTAATTTGAGACCCCACTCGAGTATATTTGTAGACATTCGATTATTCTTCCCCACTTTCACCCCCCACAACTTTTAAACGGCTCAACCGATTTTCATCAAATATATCTAAGAACACTCGCACATTAGTCACCTTTAATACAAAAAAATAATAATTGAAATCGCTTCATCCGTTCGGGAGCTATGATGCCACAGACAGACAGACACACAGACAGACACACACACAGACAGACAGACAGACAGACAGACACGTCAAACTTATAACACCCCTCTTTTTCCGTCGGGGGTTAAAAAGAGCGCAATGCAGCAAAGTCTTGAACAAAACTCAACTCTACGGAACCCAAACAATAATCTCCCACAATCATGAAGCGTGTTGTTTTTCCGAGGAATTGCTCTGAGCTTAATGGACAGATTTTAATTATATTTTCCTCTTCTTGAATGACAGATAGTTCAGACAAGGTCGAGACTTATATCTACTAAGGTATAAGCCAGTTTATGCTTAGGATTTTTCCTGTATTCAAGAC
Organism: Aporophyla nigra; assembly: GCA_947507805.1. Classification (NCBI taxonomy): domain Eukaryota; kingdom Metazoa; phylum Arthropoda; class Insecta; order Lepidoptera; family Noctuidae; genus Aporophyla; species Aporophyla nigra. Next base: position 7,270,584 of record OX382315.1, on the reverse strand, counting down.
GTTCAGCATAGAAAGAGAATAAAGTCATTTGTAAACACCTTATTTAGTTCGTATAATTCTTTCATATTTGTAATTTTTTTGGCTGAGGCTTGTTTCCTGCTTTGGATGTCTTTCAGCTGAAATGCTGATGATGATGATGATAGTTGCCTATTTGAACTCCACAACCTCGTGACTGGGTTACACGATACCTCTCGATTCTTCATCATCATCATCACTTAAACCATAAGAAGTCCACTGTTGAACATAGGCTTCCCTGACCAGTTCTGAGCTTCGCGTACTCAGCGTATTTTTGCGGCTTTCATAAGGTCATCGGTCCACTTTGTTTGATTCCTTCCAGCTTTACGTATAGTGTACGCGAAACGCCATTCCAGAACCTCTCGATTAAAATGAAGGAAAGATTAATAGATTTATTTGACACAGTAACACATGAACACTAAAATATAAGATCACAAAAAAAAACATTGAACCTACTTACAAAAAAAAAACAAGAACTTTGCGCCCCTTTTTAGTGGTCACCTGAAAACGACGCATGAAAAGCGAGTCAAGATATTTATAGATTAAACAGAGCAATAACAAAGTAAAATAAAATAAAAAGTACTTAGAATTTTATAATATAACCACACAAACAATTTAATTTTTAAAAAAAAACATAAATGAACCATCACCATTCATACATAACTAAATGCTTATGTGTCAGATGCCATAGTAACGTAATGAGTATAGAATACATACATAATGGTATATATTATTTATTTAGTACAGTAAGGTCTATACACAATAATAGGTGGTAATAGGCCAGATTGAAACTTTATCCTTCAAGCTTCATCAGATTCTATTAACGATAATCTTCAAAGATTCTCACTTAAATACAAAATCCCATCCCACTCACAAGAAACTAATTACATAAAGTTATAAACTCAAATAAACACGGGAACAAAATCCAATCTTCCCCGAGATTACTAATTCAACGCAAACAAGCTGTTTACTAAAACCCGGGACCACGTGTACTTACATCAAAGTCATGAAGTTCCAGAGTGACAAATAAACAAAAGTTAATTCATTATCGCAGGCGTAAACTGCACCGGTGGGTACCAGCACTTTGTTAGTTCCAAACTTTGCAGATGTTATGAGAGTAACAGAGACAGGCATAGAAAAAGATGATGTCGCAGAAAGAGATGACAGTAAAGACATAACGAGGTTAAAAGTTAAGAATCTAGGGACAGTATTAAAGCGGAATGGGGCAAGGGTTCGCGAGAAAAATGTTGCTCAAGGCGTTAATTTAGAAAAAAATATTTAGTTTTTGTTGCTTTAATATTAACGTAAACTGGGCTTGATAAGCAAGGTCTTAGATTTTATTTAGGGCTTGAGGAGATTTGAGATTTTCTTGTAAAAATAAATTTCATACACAACGAATTTACGTCGATGGAAAATATGAAGAAGAAATCTTCACTTTATCAAGTGAAGATTTCTTCTTCATATTCAGATCAGAAACAGTCAAAAAGTAGTGAGCTGTGCGTTTGGTTATTATTGCTTTTCGTGGATCATTGTAGCAATGGATAACAACAGGATTTAAATATCATTCTTCGGTATCAAATTATCGTTTTTTCTTTTTCTTTTTTCTATACAATATGTACAAGTATATTACCAGTTTATATTATTAACCGGTTGAAGTGGCGGAGCTTGGGGGAGGCCTACGTCCAGCAGTGGACGTCTTTCGGCTGAAATGATGATGATAATGATGATACTATTATCATTCATGTAACGTTTGTGTGTTTCTAATTTCTATCAACATACAGTAAATTTACACAATTATAAACTATGGGCTACCAAATACCTTTTCTTCGTAATCCAGTCAGCTCACAAAACGATACCCAGTCAAATGCCAAAGTTTAACCGCATTAATCAGGAGACCGTTAAAAATTCCAAACGAAATTACTTCAGTAATTGTGACGAGTCCCGCTTATCCCGACCGACGCCGGTAAGTAACGAGCGGGTTGGTTTGGGAAATTAGAAATATAATTGGTGAAATTTTGCAGGTTTGGATTTCTTAGAATTCGAATAATATTGGTTATTTTAGAAAGATAACCCAGTTATTTATCTCCAATTTGTGTGTTTGCAAAAGAATTTGATTCTTTTTAGATGGAATCTTCTGTCGTGTTTTCATGACTACTGCAGGAATATCTTTTTGTATTCGATTCTTAAGTCAAGCAAAGAAGTATTTGGTTTTTCTAGGCTTACCTTAGTAACTCGGAGAATGGATTTTTACCCGGTTGATGGCTGTAGGTGCGTTTCCGTACATGACAATTGAACATTGCTGACAAAAAAAATCCTTTCATACAAGATATACAAGTATTTCATACAAGTATATAGACTCACGCCTTCTTCCCATGGAGGTAGGCAGAAACCATAGAACGCCACCTGCTACGATCCTTACATACTCCTTTTGCCTCATTTATGTTCAAACATCCGAGGCTTAAGGGTGGGCTTTAAACCATTTCGATTTTATGCATAGACCACGTTCGGCGCTCCGATTGGTCCTGGAATGATGAAGCAAGCAAAAACCATACAGGTCGTACACGCTCGCCGTTTGCGAGTACTACGCACCTGACCTTTCTGATCATTAATAAGGTCACTTTATTATGCTCTCCTAGGGCACCCTCTCAACGCGTTTCCACTTCAGACAAGATGTTACGTAATATATCTTTTGTTACAGGAAAATGCCGTGAGGAAAGTTTTTTGAATATGTATGTGGATGGGTGCACTGTGTGAAACATGATATGGCTGGACAGGGTGTAACAAATTACAAGAAGACCATATGAGTTCTATAGAAGAGGAAGACATGTGGTGTTGACCCAACTTAAATTAATATACGGGTAAAGAATCATGATCTTTACGTAGTATAAAACAAAGTCGCGTCCTGCATCTGTACGCATAGATCTTTTAAACTATTCAACGGATTTTAATGTCACAATTTTTTGCGTTAATCAGCACCTTAAAATCTATAACAGACCATTATTCGATTTCAGTTAATTTTACCCATGCATACCTATGTTATTTAAACTACTCAACAGATTTTAATGCAGTTTTCATTAATAGACAGAGTAATTCAAGAGAAAGGTTAATATGTATAATACGCGAGCGAAGCCGCTGGCAAAAGCTAGTGTTACCAAATAAACATATGCCAGAAAATCCTATAAACTTTTACTCTTAATATTTTCTTCACAAGTTTCTAAAACAAAACGATAAATAAGCGGAACTCATCCGTAAAAGAGATAGCGCTAACGTTTTATTAGACGTAAAACGAACTCGTGCTAGAAAGAAACACGGGAAATGCATTACGCATGCTGCAGACAAACATGTATGCATTTAAGTTTATAGAAAATGTGTGGAACGTTCTTGTGCTTTGCGCCCCGAATCTTGAATATAACGAAGCATTTCTAAAGGATGAGTTAGAAGCAAACAATTAACATTACATTAAGTATGAAATTATTTAGGAATTTATAGAAAAAATGTGGGGTTAGACAGAAGTGTACTTAATAGAATACTATACGTATTTCTGCAGCTATCTTCCAGTGTCATCTAAAAGTGGGCGAACTTATTGACTTGAAACGGGCACAAATCTAGAATGCGGGCTGTTAATGAAAAAAAAACTGATGGGTAAACCCAACAACACTTTGCTAGACAACAGAATCTAACGAAGGGCCTCATGCTCAGGAGTGCGCTTGACCAATATACTGTTACGAGCTGGGGTTCGGGATAAATTAATTAAAACCAATATTACCGAAACACACAAAAAAACTGTTTAATTTATGAAACACAAATATCGCAATAATCAAAACGTCAAACAGAATCACTTGTTTCGCTTGCACTGTATCGCTTGAATCGTATTCCATCGTTTCCGTAATTGAATTGCCCGTCAGCCCGGCAATCCGCAATTTATGTCCGAGCAGAACATTCGCGAACATTCGACACTTTGCCACAGTTCACAAGTAGCGTAGAAGCTTCCACGTTCTTCCAGAAACAACTGTTTACTGTTTAATCACACTATTCGACAATAGATGGCAGTGGCGTCAACGTACAATTGTTCGTGTAGTACTTGCTACTTGATAACAGATGGCGTTAGCGTGTCGTTTCTAGTAGTTTCGAACACTGCTCCATTCTTAGATGTTATTAGCGTGACGTTTCTAGAGTTTTCGATCTACGTAACAATACCAACGAAACTTCCCAGACCGACCGCGGCAAGGCAGGAAACAATTAAAATGAGATAGAAATATAAATTACTTTACTGTCCAGGTAATACAGTAAGCAAACATAGGATAATATCAAGTTGTGACGACATGAGTAGCTTCAATATTACCTACAGCTAGTTACAGTATATTATTTGCCAGTGAACTCCAAACAAGACAGTTAGTCTGTATCTTGGGGCTCAGGATATGAATTCCAGAGAGCAGAATAGGGAGGTGATTTGAGGTGTGATATGAGTATATATGTAAAGTTTGTGTGGTGTCTGGCGTATGTGTACACACTTTTGGCTCAACTATACCTTATCTATAATATATCTATATAGATGCTCTTAGCCATTTCTTTACAAATTCTAATCCGCTTCAGGGTTTCATCCACCTAATTTAATAAAGTCACTTCCTTTGAGAGCCAGCGACGCTGTTTAAGATTCTAGCCTTTGGCATCCTAGAATACATGAATGCTAGATGTTTTTCAAAGTTTCGATATTGATCTCCTGTGGATCACGGCTAGTTCGTCTTAAATCTTATTTTTGGTTGTGTTTTGGCTAGTTTGTGGTCAAATATTGCTATTCCAAACAAATGGTTGTTGATACAACGTTCTATTTTATTTTGTTTTTTGTACATTGTGTATTACTTACTGTGTTCAAAAAAACATTACGCTTTCTTTGTCCTGACTTTAGTCAGTTGTTGTTCAGTCGTGTAGTAGGTATTCTACGTCTGAAGAGATTGATAAATTCAAGCAAATGAAAAGTATTTTATTCCTTATAGATTTTATAATCATTGCATTCTTGAACTAAATTGAACAAAGCTTGATGTTGGAAGCAGTTGGAAGTGGTAAATTAATTTCAGAAGGTTCGATTTTAGGTGGGTATTATATCTTGCCATTTTCTTTTGTTTTACGTTTTTAATGTCCTTGAGTATCTACCTGGGGATAACTGTTATGTTTTAAACAGACAGAGACATCTTTAGCCTTTGAGCATGATGTTAAAATTCTTTCCTACTTTGGTTTTTCTCAGTTGCTACTGAGATACACCAAAGTAAGAGAGACTAATTTTTAATTATTTTTACTATTTGTGATATGGTAATTTTAGTCCAGATGTATTGTATTCACCTAAAAATTATGTAATTACTTTACGTAAAATATTGTAAACCAATTTAAAAGAGTAACGATGTAGTTTCGTGCCTATTCTTCTGCATACGAAACTAACTTTAGGATGAGACCAGTGGAATCAACTATATTTTTTTGTAAATTTAATCATTCAAAAGTACCTTTTATATAAATGATTTGACTTTGTCTATCATGCAACTCGATTTGCAATGCTTTGTTTTCTTCTTTTGTCTCCAATATTCCAATCTATTCAATATTAGTTTAGAAGAGATTGCACAGAGTGATGAGATATTCACTTTGATACATTTTCACGTTTTCAATATTTTCGCTTAAATTTATTCTATTCAATTCTGCCTCTAGGTTCACGTTTATAAATTAAATACAATTTTCCACGTAGAAAACGAGTCGTTCGTCTTCTTGTTTAACATGAACTCATTGCAATATTCTACTAATTGGGTCGTTTTTCAGTCTTTTTCTTTTTTTTATTATTTAAACATGTTTAGGTTCAAGAACTTACGGTACACTGTTGGGCAGTCTCATTCTGTTCAGTTCTGGAAGGTATTTTTATCATTTCTAGTTTGTTTGTCGTTTGTATTTTTTTTTATTGTCTACAAAATTGTCAGCAGTTATTTATTCTTAGTACTCTTGTCAATTTGTTTAGTTACTTTTAAACTTATTCATGCACTTTCGATTATTTCTTAGATATCACTGATATCGATAAAGGAAATCTTTGTGTAGAAGCCGGGAATTTTGGGTTGAAATTACGCGTGTGACTGTTATTAATTCACCACATGCAACACAACTGCTCTCAAAACGATGATGCAAAACAAAGTAAAGAATCCGGCTAGTCCTAGAACCAAGAATCTGAATACATGTGACATCCACCAACAAAACGGTGTACGGGCCACTTCCTCTTAGAGAAGAGAAGGAGCCTATGTCACAGATGTTGGAATAGGCTAATTATGCCTATGCTTATTCTTTAATTGAGTAGTGTAGAAATAAACCGTTAATATTAATCTAATTCTTCGTCACTATCTGCCAGGGTCGCGAGATTGTTCGAAAGAGACACCGTGACCCTGGCACATGGGGAACTGAAGGAACATGAGTGGGTTTTAGTCAGTAAAAGTCTGACACGCCCTCCCGTTCCGCCCAATAGCGGGAGACGTCATATGATGATTTCCCATCCAGAAAAAAATCCTCGTCACTATAAATAGTCTTGCTTTTGTGATACTAGAACTCCTAGTACAGGAGCCAGAGCAACAATGATTTTTGTAATCTAAATTGGAAATCTTTCTTTACATAGTATAAAAAACACTACAGAGTCAAAAATAACTTTAATTTTGGAAGTCGGTGTCTTAGGATCTGTACTTAAGGTTTTTTGCCACCGACTTCCGAAATGAAAGTTATTTTTGACTTTGTAGTGTTTTTAACCCACTTCAAAAAAAGGAGAAGGTTATCAATTCGACCGTATTTAAAAAAAAAATGTTTGTTACCTCATAACTTTTGACAGGACAAACGGATTTTGATGATTTTTTTTTTATTTGAAAGCTGATGCTTCCCGAATGGTCCCATTTTTAAGGAAGTCTGTTGCTATTCTTTTGTAAGAAGTTTTTATTTTTAACTTTTTAGTTATGGTAACCCCGCACTAATCTAATCTCGTTATTCGTTCATTTGTCGCGCAAATACTTAATGCAAATTTAAGACTTATATGGTATTCACATGGATCCCATTGGCCGAATGGAACCAATTCGGGAAGCACCAACTTTCAAATAAAAAAAGAATCATCAAAATCGGTTCACCCAGTCAAAAGTTCTGAGGTCACAAACATAACAAAAAAATACAGTCAAATTGATAACCTCCTCCTTTTTTTGAAGTCGGTTAAAAACAAAGTCACTTCTCACGTTTGTACGCTTAGATTATTTAAAATACGCTATTGATTTAAATGCAGTTTTCATTAAGAGACAGAGTGATCACAGCGAATGAAGGTTAATATGTATTTATATATTATTACGTGAAGCGAAAACTTTGGATCCCTTTTTACGAAAATTGAGCGGACAAAGAAATTCAGTTGAATTGATAACCTGTTTGAAAATTTTGCACGCTTATAGTTTATACAGAGAAGGCGACGTGACGAATAATAATAATAATATGTTAGGACAACCAACACGCTGTTATCTGATCCTAAACTAGGCAGAGCCTGTACTATGGTAACCAGACAACTGATAAATATACTTATATATTTCTAAATACATACATATTATAGATAAATTACACATAACAAATGATTGTGCTCATCACACAACATTTGTCCTGGGTGGGAATCGAACCCACGACCTCAGTCTTAGCAGTCAGGGTCACTAACCACTAGACTAACAGGCTAATATTTTTTTTTAAATTATGCGTAAAAATACATTATTTTCAATAAATAACACGTTACACACACTACTATTCATTACCGTGTATTTAATACATACATGCATAGATATTGTTTTGTTTATTTGGAATTCTATGGTCAAATGTTGAAATCTGTGGTCCAATCGAGATCTGTCTTTAATATTTTGTGTCTATAGTCTTACTGAATGTCAAGTTTAACCATAGGTAATAAATTACTTTTATAGGAATATAACCTATTTCATTTTTAAAATCTATCATCATATCGAGAATATTTGTCTTTAATATTATTTGTCTATAGTGTTACTGAATGTCAAATATAACCATATTATTTTTTTATATTTATTATTATATATATTTTTTCATTTAATAATGTATTTCTATTAAAATGAAGTACGGTCGAACTTCGACCAATGGGCGATCACTAGTAATAATATATAAATAGCCTACACGTGCCTTCAGTACCAACGAAAATCTCACGTAATTCTATTTATAAGACATTGATCCACAGGCTTTACACAACTTCCCTTTGCTAAATCCCAATTGACGATATTACACGTACTCTAACAATTATACACAACTTTTAAATAGGTTTACCAAATGGAGCGAAACCAGATAGTATGTAGTGGAATCAATCAAAATACCTACTAACTCAAGTTTTACTATAGAATGAGAACGTATAGAAGCGACACATTCTGACCGAATATTTCAATTCCTTTTGACCGTGGCTTATTCCACCCAGATCATAATTATCCATCCTAGATTATCCCGTGGAAACCGACTACCTTTAAAAAAGCTTCCTACGTTCTAACCCAGGTCATGATTAACCAGGATGCATAAAATGAAATGGAAAGTTTTGTGGTAACAAAATTTTTGAGACACTTTAACACGTCAATATTTTGTTAGTCAATATTTTAAGACCAGACGGTACCGGTCTTATGATTCTAGTAAATGATTTTATTTCTGTAAGTATTATTGTAGAAACACTTTTACACGTCAACCATATATTAAATCCTATCTGAAAACTCTAAGAAGAAATGCCAAACAAACTTAGAAGTCATGGTGTCTTTGAAAGTCCAAACTTTATAATATTATGATATACTAGCTTCTGCCCGCGACTTCGTCCGCGTCAATTTTTTGCTCCCCTGACCCTTCCCATCGCATCGAATTGCCTGCCAGTTTTCGTCAATTTTTCGTTGCTGCACAGAATATATATTAGTACCTTACGGTACAGAAGTTTCACTCCCGAGTTTAGGTATGATAAACGCAAGCGTCCGGCCACCGTACTAGTCTTAATAGGCTTGCACTCGCTCGACTTGTCGCACACGCAGCGCACGCACCCGCGGATCAAAAGTAAACTGTTAATACCGTAAAGTACCTACTATTGTATATTCTACCTCTCTGACAGCCCTAGCAGATTGAAGCGAGACGGCAGACAGTTATTGTACTATGAACGCTATACGCAATGCAAAAGGTTGAAATTAGGTTGTTTTCCAGAATAGTAGGTAAATATCTCGGTGATTTTGCGCCGCTTGTATGGAAGTGAGACAGGCCTGGTTGCTGCTCCGTTCCCTTTGATCGTAGCGTGATGTTATATATATATAGCCTTCCTCAATAAATAGGCTACCCAACACAAAAATAATTTTCTAATTGGGATCAGAAGTTCCTAAGATTACCGCGATTTACAAACAAACTCTTCAGCTTTTTAATATAATTAATAAAATCTTCTCATACAACTGTCAAAAATAATGTCAGGTGTCATTTAACTATATGGGAAATTTGAGTCCGCGGATAATTTGTTTAATGATTAGTTTCCTTGCCTAAACAGGAGTTTCATTTCTACACTAATTCCATATTCTACGTATAAACAGTGATCTGAGCTTGACACACCTTGATATATCAATTCAAAGACGTTGAGGGTTTCCATTGAATCAAGTTCAAGAGTCATCGTGTTCGAAACGTCGATTTGGCTTACAGTTCCCGGTAACTACGTGTATTGTCCGATTTTAGAACAACCATAGAGGTTTTTGACAAAGGGTGGATGAATGAAAATATACTACCGTGCTTCTAAATAGAGCCATTCTGGATATTTTTTTGTAAAGGACCTAAACTTTTTTAATGGTCGTAAATTCAAATTTAGAACAATCATTATCACTCCAAATTAGCGGCCAGTAGGTCGTCTTCTAAACTACATTCAAACTTTTTCTTGGACACAATTATTATTTGCATGTTTGAGGCCTATACCTAAAGTGTAAATGCATATTAGTAGTATGTAGTTAGTATAAACGGTTTTTAGGACCATTGTTTGGATGACCAATGGAAATCAGCGCTATGCTGTGAGTCCCCCACAGCAAAGCATTATGCTGAGTGGAAACCATCTTATCATAGTCGTGATATGCAGCATGTCTTTGTCTGGTGTGTGGTTATAGATTGGTTTTGTTTTTATTTGAATTAAGTTATTTATCTTGCATGTGCACGTATTTCTGTGACAAATTTCCAATGTTTCTCTCTTTCTTTCTACTGCCAAGGTTATAAGATTATTAAATGCTGTTTCGTCGGTTATCTAAAAAAAACTGCTGTTTCATAGAAAAGTGTAATAGTTTTTTTTTGTAGGTAGGAAATCATCCAATGACGTCTCCCGCTCTTGGGCGAAGCGGGAGGGCGTGTCAGACTTTTACTGACTAAAACCCAGCCGTGTTCCTTCAGTTGTCTATGTGCCAGGGCCACGGTGTCGCTTTCGAACAAATCTCACGACTCTGGCAGGCATCGGTCCTAGCAAACCCTTTCAGTACTGCTGACAAAATCAAAAAAAAAAACAAAACAAAAGTCATTTATTCAAACTAGGCTGAGAGTCAGCCAGTTAGCCAGTCATCTCTTTGAGGCGCGCGTGCCCTGGTCCTTACCGGGCGAGCTACCCATAGCTCGACACCCGCAAGCCCGCGCCTAAGGTGGCCGGGAGTCCGCTATCGACTCCCAAAGTGTAATAGTTACGCGGTCAAAATGTATAGAATGGTATTTTTTTTATAAATACGAAAAATTTCAACGCTTGGCGGTCTTTTATCATATTATGCTTAATTCATGGTTACAGCTTACGCACTTGTTAATATGTTATCCTCTAGGAATACCTACCTATTATTATATTTTTATAATATTCTCTCTCATACCTACTTCATAAAACCAATTAATTTTCTGTTTACCAATTTCATAGAACTTCTTCAATTTCCACCAATATTATTAAAACTTGCTTCGCACAATAAGCGGGCAATACCGTCAATAGCAATACAAAACGAATAGGGTATAAGTGATCTTAAAATTCCATTGTTAGAATCGGCCCGAATTTGAACACCTGCCTAAGGTTTGTAAGACAAAAGCCTGGCTGAGCGAACGTATTTGTAAAAGAAAAACAGCCTTGTATTCGTGATACAAGGATGAAGTTCGCTTGCAGTGATGTAATGTTTAATTGAAGCAGGTATTGTGAGGTCGAGCCGGTCAACCTGCGAATTTCTCGAATTCCTACGAAGTACAATTGACGTTTCTATGACGTTGATGGTGCTTTGTGTAGTAACTTAAGCTTGGACTCATGGCACTAAAGCTATAGCTGAGTTCATGGATAGCAGCATTGTAATATAATATAGCTGTCCAGACCGTATTTCGGCCATGGCGGCCAATTTCAACGGAGACTAGCCATCGGCGTGGGACATATTATAGTGCACAAGTGTGTGCGCACAGGGGCACTAACTCATCCCTCACTCTTATAGATCGATCGGACGGCAATCTGACACGACCGGAGAGATCAGGCGCAGGACCTATGAATTGCTAACTTAATTGTATTCATTAGATGTTTTTGCCACTGATTTACATTCTGTGATTACTTTAACTCGCACACTGACTTATAACTTGTTAAAATGCTAGGGAATTCGTATACTTGCCTTTCCAAAGTTTGTAAACATGTGAGCACCATGTATCTATCATATAATTAATTTATTATATCTCTCATTGCTTCAGTTTGTTATTTTACCTGTTGTAGTATGATAATTTTATTCTTGGTACATCATCTCCACATATAATATTGAAAACGTTTTAATAAAGTAACAGTGCAGTTTCTTGCCCATTTTCCTCCATACGACTCTACCTTTTGGAAAGGGTGACTTGAATCAATTCTATTTTAATTTAAATGTCATCATCGTTCTCAACAACATTCACATTCAACATTCATTCTACCATACATTGACACCCCATGGCACCCTTATACTTCTGAAAGAACGGATTGTGAACGTCCCATATTTGGGACCCGCATAGGTATGTGCGGTTAATTAGCTATTGACAATTACGTTGCAACTGTCAGCATCCAGCGAGTTTGTCTATGTAGTACAGTTTGCAAAAGAAAGGCTTGAACACTTGAAGTAAACGTAATGTAAACAATAATTTTGGAGTTAAAAGTTCTTTAACTATCTTATTGCGTATAGGTTTATGCAATACGCACAAATAGTGTCATGATTAAAGTTATGGTACTAAATTAATATTATTAATAATATCAATCGTTCGAATTTACGTTAAATTTAATTCGCAAATTCCTGCTAAACGCAAAATACATAGGTTGTAGGCTTCAATATGAACTAGGCACACGATTTTGTATATTATGTTGACAAGGTAAGTTTTAAAATTGAAAGCAAATTATATTTTGTATAATGTCAGAGAAAATAATAATTAAGAATCTATTCTAATCTATTCAATTCAGCTTTCCGACTGACCAACCTTCACAATTAATAACTGCTCTAATTGGTTTACTTGAAATAAATGGTTTGATTTTGAGTTAAAAAATTGGTTCTCTATTTAAATTGGATAACTATTTAAATCAGAACTGTCATTCGTTGACAGTTGAAATGGCTATAACACAGCAAATAGACGTTGGATGACTTTTTGGTTAATATAAATGTCCCTGACTTTACATACACAGACCTCCGCCTAAATTTTCGCGGAGTTCTTAAAGGCATGCTGTTAGGTTTATGTTAATGTTTTAAATGTTTTCACGCCGTCAAATGTATTTATTTATTCGTGGCGTTCCGCACATAAAGGTACCAGATGTTGGCTTTTAGTTTCCGAGTTATTTGCGTTTTTGTGAAATCTGGTGAAAATATGGCATTTTGTTATTTTTAACGAATTATTGTTCTACAACAAATTTGCTACAATTTGATACAATTAACAACTACAGACAACATTTCCAGGCATATTTTTTTTAAAAGGAAATGTTTAGTAAAAAGATTCCAGATGTCGGTAGGTCTCATAAAATGTCAATATTTTCATAATTATTATGTTGAGTTTTTGAATTTTAATACTATTTGTATATTGGCAGTACATTATCGGTTATGTTAGTAATACGTTGATGCATATAATGTATTGGGCGTTAGCCAAGAATTGCGGAGACTATAACATTGTTTTTTTGTAACCTTAACTTTCAAACTCCATTTTCTCGAAACTAGTTTTTTCAGAATTTCAACTTTGGATGTCTGTTACAAAAAAAGTATTAGGTTATTTTTTGTAATCAGCATATTAAAGGGTCTTCTAGATTCTACATCCAGCCTTAGCCACATTTGTATATAATATAATACAATTCTATTTTTATTGTTCCAAAGACACTGTTACATATCATATTTCCAGTTGTTGATAAACAAAAAACTATAAAATACAGTACTTAACGTTAATGGAAACGATCACCTGTATCCTGTAGTTAAAAAAAATAAAAACTTTATTGCAGGAGACAGGGACTTCCGTATAAAATGAGTCGGCGGATTGATAATAATGTATACAATCCGATGAGTGTTGGAAAAAGGTAATAAAAGGATACAATCATCACAAAGTAGGAACTAGTTCGTAATTAGAAGAAACTAGCTGTAGGTGTGAATTAGCTCTTGTATACCTCACTCTTTTGTTAACTGTACATATTACACGGAACATAATGACGTTTCTCCTTTCAAGCTTTATTATTTGAGTTAGGATTTATTACATGGGCCAATAATAAAGCACTGACTGATAAGATCAATAAATTTCTTTTCCTGAATGGAAGAGAAAATTGGTTTCATTGTATTGAACTGAAGAGTGAGTTGTGTGTGTGTGATGAAAATTAAGATTGTACATTCTAAATGGGCTGCCGAAGGCCATATGAAAATGTTGCATGCGGGAAGTACAGGACCGGTCTTCGTTGATTTTAGGGAAATCATATACTTTTTACAATATCTGTAAATAAATGAACACCATATTTATCATATTATGAATTTATCTGTCATTACTTCATATTTCATTCTTTATACATTTTGTTCTTTGTCAATTTTATTATAGGTGCATCATTTTCACAATAATTATAATGTATATTTAATGTATGCAAATATTGCAAACATTTTAAAAGGGTCACAATGAAGTCTTCGCTCTTTTTTGCTCCATACGAACCTACCTTTGGAAGTGGGGACAAGAATCAATTCTATTTTATTTCATACATATTGACGTTCAGAAGTACCTTTGCCGTTGTGACAATTGAGACAAGCCTATGTACAGCATTTAAAATCCTTTAACTGAATGATGGTGATGAATAAGACCTGGTATTAAATACACCAGCCTATAATTTCTTACTGTAGAGCCTCTTCTTACATAGTGAAGGAATGAGCATTAATCACGACGGTAAAAAATTGCAGCCCGAAATATTCCCACTGCTGGGACACAGGCCTTCTCTCTTCGAGAGGGACTGGGCCGTTATCTACTACACGGGCCCAGTTTGGGTTGGTAGTTGTCACATGTCTTCCAATATTTTATGTTTATAATGTTATAAACAAGGATCAAAATATTTTTCCTCTTCTCAAACCCAGTTGTAAGCAAAAAGTAACTGATTTCCTGAAAACTCTTTCCTATGAGGACTCAGAGAAATTGCTCCACTCAATTAAATAAAACTTGTATTCAAATCATCACCCTCACATTCACTACCTTTCACCTACACATTCACTTCTATTCGCATACATAGTCACCTTCATTCACGTACACATCAACAACATTCATCTACACATTCACAACCATAATGTTCACAATGCACCCTTTGACTGCTTGAGTTGTGTTATTTTATTTTCTATTTTATCTTGTGTTATTTTTTATTTATTTTTCTTTTAATTGTTTAATTGTGCTAGTTATTTTTGGTTTTAATTGCATTTTTACCTAATAATAGTTTAGTAAGAAACACATCTTACCCACCTGTCTACTAGTATCATGCCACAAATGGGGTCTGGTGACCTGTAATACAGGTTTTTCTGAAACCTACATCAGGCACCAGCTCTCACAATGTGAATTATTATCTATAGTCAAAACTATTATGCTACAAACCATTGTGGGAGAAATAAATAAAATTATTATATATTTGGTTCTAGTACGTGCCAATTAACTGAAGACGTTTTCTTTCAACGTTTGTGAGAGCAGTGGTAATGAAACCTAAACCTATAACTCGTAAATCACAGCCATTACCGCTGCGCCACCACTGACGATACCTCTCAAATGCTCCTTACGAGTAAAGAATTTAGGGCCCATTTGGGTCAGTTTACCTTGGCATAACACAATATCAAAAGTAACCGCCATCCTTATAATGACCAGAATATAAAACGATGTCTTATTATATTGCGACCACTTTGTTCAAATTTTAAAACCTTAATCACGTTACCCCGACACTATCTTACTGCAATGCTTGTCCTATCGACGACATTTCTAAGAATTCTGTTTGAATCTATAACACTTAATTGATGCAATACGCATCGAAGTACCAAGAGATAAAGAATTCCATCATTATCATCTTCTTGCACTTATCTCATGTCACTTCATTATTCTTCAATTTTCTCCTGTCAATCGTCACGCTATCAAATACTCCCTTTTCTTTAATATCATTTCTCACATTATCCGTGCATCTTTTGTTTTGGCTTTTCTCTGCCTGTCCATCCATCAACATTTGCATATATAAATCACTCTATTAGTCATATGCGATTCCCCCTTCTCATTACATGCCCACACCAAGACAAACGATTTCCTGGTAATTTTTCTGTCACTGACGTCATTTTCAGTATTCTCATTATTATTGTTTACTTAATCAATTCTTTACCCATTTATCTCAACTCAACAAATACCTTATACCTACTACTTAAAATCGTTTACACCCAGTGAGAGACCTCGTATTATCTGACGGTGCCAACAACAATCATTTGTTAGCACTCGCAGATAAAATGGCCGACCGCAAACAGTAAACATCTTTAAAGTAGATTTATCGCACTCATAAAATAGAGAAATAGCAGTAATACTAGCGGCGTCTTTAGTTTTACGGCCGCTTACGAACAACACGTAACAGATTTAAATTTTTCCTGGTTGTATGGAATAAAAGTACAATTGTGTTGATTGTTGTAATATTTTTTTGCAAGCATTTATTAAAGTACGTACCGGCTTTTGAGACTTGATTAAACTCCGAAATTTTCTTAATAAATGTGTGTTTCTTATTAATACATATATTGCTGTATACATACATTTTCCGGAATAAGTTCTTGAAATGATGGTGAAACCACATCAAAATCCATTTTCCGGTTTTCTTCCGGTATACTATTGTCATCTTCTACGTTTCTACGTTGTGATTTAAGCGCCTTTGGCATACTTAACCAGCAGTGGGAATATTATAGGCTGCTTGTTGCCATAAACAGTTATTGGAGTTTGCAAGATATTTTTTGCAATTCATAGGCAAGGAAAGTTGTATCTTGTAAATGAGGTCTTGTCTGGCCTTTGAAAAAAGATTGGTGGTTTTTCATGTACAATGTACATATTCAATTGTATTAACTGCGTTGTGATTTTATTAATGTAAATGCTTGGTAATTTGAATATACATATAGTGAATGCTACTGTGATTTTATTGAAACGAATATTACCACTCCTTTCATTTTTATTAAAAAAAAAAAACATATTTATAAATAAGTCTTTTCCTATTCACTTTGATAGATTTGTAAAACCCTTCGCTAAACTATTTGCACCCAACAAAATTGATAAAATATCAGGGAGGCTGAGAGTGACATGGATATTTATTTTCTTGGCCCACACACTTAAACATGCATTGCCTATCAACCGTACATCTTCAGAACAAAGTTCACTATTGCTTGCTTTAACTGCATTTAGTATCGTTGTAATATTGAAGGCCAGCAATTGTGAAATATTATTTATATGTCGTCTTATTTCCTATATTTTGTAAATATTTGATCCAACTTCGAAATGATGTTTTGGGTATTCAATAAATTGATTATTGACGAAGAAATGACGTGAAGTGGCTTGCAGTATGAGAAAAGACGTTATTCTATTGTGATTTTATGATTGAAATAACTTGATCTCTTTGAGTTACCATCGTGTTCCTTGCTCCTTTTCTTTATTTTCTCTATATGAATGTTCACTTTGGAATAAATGACTAACTAGCGTTAACTATCTATTTAATTGATGCAATCCTTGACGATTTTAATCAAAAAGTATTTTAATCAAAATCTATTCAGGTTTAATTAAAATACATAGTTGTTTGCCACAGATACTTGACGTCCTTGCAAGAGGTAAGTACTTACTTACCTTGAAACCCTTCTTGAGGATGAAAGGGTCTCTTATGTTTGGAGCAAGGGTTACAATTTTGCAGTTACATTATAAATGACCCTGAATTACGTAAAAGATATAGTATTTACCTAGGTAAGTGATCTATTATTAAAAAATAAATCAATTATAAATATTGAGATTCGTTGGTTCGAACTCTGACAGTCACTTGATGTTGTGTAAATAATTTCATCACCACTGCTCTCAAAACTAGTCTTGTGTAGTTCACGAACGAACTAGGTCGTAAGAGCGCTCCCACAGACGAACTACGCGAACTAGTTTCCTCATTCCCCGATCCATAGTTCGTTAGTTCGTGACCGAATGAGCGAGGATGGCGTAAACCAAACTATTATAATGTCGTCACACACGGGACAAAATACAAAAATAATAGTTTAAAAAAACTAAAAAATACGCTTCAATAGAAAACCAAAACTAAAAAGTAGAAGCGTATTTTTTAGTATTTTAAAACTATTTTTTATTTCCAATTTTTTAGGGTGTTTCGAATTATGAGACGTATATTAGCGTAGTTGGTGACGTATGTCAGCGTGGTTTTTTGAGACAGTTTTTTTGCTGTCCTGGTAACCCTGGCAAGGATAATCGCACAAATTTATGAAATTACTAGCTTTTGCCTGCGACTTCGTTCGCGTGGAATAGTGACTTCCGGCAGATTTTTGGTTTTACCCACATAGTTCCGATCTCGCGGGATCTCTTCAAAAATGAAATGTGGAAGATATTCTAGGGAACTCTTCAAAAATCAACATAATGAGCTCTGCGTTTGAATGGAAGATATGTATACTCACTTAGGGCATTAAAGCCGTTATTGCCGATCGAAAAAGTTATTTTTCCCTTATTTTCAAAATATTATTTTGATTTGCCATTTCAGAAAAAAATACTGTTTCTCCCTTGACAAATTTTCTATTATTGTAGGCTTTAAAGATTATTAAAGTTTCTTACACCAAGACATTTCTGTATACCACGTTTTTAGGGTTCCGTTGCCAAATGGCAAAAAACGGAACCCTTATAGATTCGCCATGTCTGTCTGTCTGTCTGTCTGTCTGTCCGAGTATGTCACAGCCACTTTTTTCCGAAACTATAAGAGCTGTGCTATTGAAACTTGGTAAGTGGATGTATTCAGTGAACCGCATTAAGATTTTCACACAAAAATAGAAAAAAAGCAATAATATTTGGGGTTCCCCATACATAGAATTGAAACTCAAAAATTTTTTTTTCATCAAACCCATACGTGTGGGGTATCTATGGATAGGTCTTCAAAAATGATATTGAGGTTTCTAATATCATTTTTTTTTTAAACAATAATATTTGGGGTTCCCCATACATAGAACTGAAACACAAAAAAAAAATTTAATCAAACCCTTACGTGTGGGGTATCTATGGATAGGTCTTTAAAAATGAAATTGAGGTTTCTAATATCATTTTTTTCTAAACTGAATAGTTTGCGCGAGAGACACTTCCAAAGTGGTAAAATGTATGTCCCCCCCCCCGTAACTTCTAAAATAAGGGAATGATAAAACTAAAAAAAATATATGATGTACATTACCATGAAAACTACCAACGAAAATTGGTTTGAACGAGATCTAGTAAGTAGTTTTTTTTTAATACGTCATAAATCGTAAACCACAATTTACCTTTCATTCAGTCAACTCAAATATAAAAATTAAAAAAAAAAACATTTAATTTCATAAACGATGATGACGAATGATGATGATGATGACCTGCAGGTTTGTACGGAACCCTCGGTGCGCGAGTCCGACTCGCACTTGGCCGGTTTTTTTAGTTTTGCCATCCTTTGCAAAAATATATAGGTCTTGTGGTTTTGACACTCTTGAGCACGCAACGTAGAGTTGTCCATGGGAGAAACAGTCTTTTTCAAGATGTACCCCCGCAACTTTAAGCGTTTGCCCTTGGGCTTTATTTATGGTCATTGCAAACGCAGTTTTCAGCGGAAACTGAACTCTTTTGAATTGGAATGGCAAATCAGTTGGAATGATGGGAATGCGGGGAATAATTACAGTTTCGCCTTTTGCCATTCCAGTCATAATAACGGCTTTAATGACATTCCGTCCTAAATAGGTTACTTGTAACCGTGTGCCGTTACATAGCCTTGGTGGATCTAGGTTTCTCATAAGCATCACAGGAACTCCAACTTTCAGCCTCAACTTGTGAGAAGGCACTCCTGATAACTCTAAGGAGTTAAGAAACTCTGTCACTTGCTCGGTATCCACGACGTTATCTACCCTGACATCTCCCTCTACGTCAGACATAATTTGGTCATTTATCCGGCCTACTATTTCATTTGTTGGCGCCAATATCACCCTTTCGCATAACCATTCCCGATTTTCGATATTAGACTGAAAACAAAAGAATTTAAAAAAATACGAATTACGAACTTGATAACAATTTAAAAGAAATTATATTACAACCCATTCTCTTAATAACCAAGCATAAAACTAAATATTTTAAAAGGAACGATCTAATTAATTTAAAAATTAAAACGAATTTAGACATACAATTTTAGTATCTACTAATAATCGAGATCAAACTAAACTTACATTATACAACAACCAGACAACCCAACAAAAATAAAACTTTTAATCGACAAATACAACGGAACCAATTTTAAATTTACGAAACGATCAATCCGCAATTCCACGACAGTACCGAAGCGCTCTGCCGATACCCAACCAAATGCGTGTAACGAAACCATAGCGCGATCTATTTCGATCCCAACGCCATCTATCGAGCATAGTGACAACTCAGATTATTTGTTTATACTCCGTTCGGGCATTTTCTTTGTACTAAAAGTTTTATTATATTGATATTATTTTTTTCATACCTTTTTACTATTTATTTACTTTTTTCCGATGAATTAAAACAATAACATGAACCGAACTGGTATAACGATCGACACCATTGCGCGATCACCAACTCGACATATAGTACTAATAGAATTATCTATACTCCGTTAGAGCATTTTCTTTGTACTAAAAGTTGTATTATATATATTTTCATACCTTTTTACTATTTATTTACATTTTTCCGATGAGTTTTCAGTATTGAATTGATGCCGACTCTTGACCAATAGATGGCGCTGTATGTCCGGAATAAATTTTATTTTATTTTTTGTAATAAAAACTATCCTATGTCCATTCTCAAGTTCCAAACTATGTCTGTACCAAATTTCACACAAATCGGTTCAGTATTTTAGGCGTGAAGCAAAGACAGACAGACAGACAGAAAGACAGACAGACAGAGTTACTTTCGCATTTATAATATTAGTTTGGATAGTATTGTCATCGGTTCTCGATAAGTCTACAGAGTTTAAATGAAATCTGGTCGTTTAAAGTGGGTCAAAATCGCGCTATAAGGAGTCGGTTACAAACAAACATACATGTGAAGCTAATATAAAGCGTGTTAAAAGGTTATTGTAATCACTAAACTAGTTATGTATTGCAACAATAAACCTTGTATACATCGTTCAAAGATTTTTCTGTTTTTAGAGTCCAAAAAATTTAGTTAAAAGTAAAACATTCCATGATCTTGCCACATGCAGTAGGAGCAATATCAAAACGAGCGAACGATCTGCCTTTCTTTGATTCGAGCTGGGAACTGACGAACTAGAAAAGCGAACTATTTCGTTAATGAGCGGCGAACTAAACTGAGTGATCTTAGTTGCGAACTACTATGCCCAAGGCTAGTCAAAACGTTCATCGTTTGGCAAACACTGTGAGGAAATCAATATGATCTAGAACCGAAAATCTGAAATCAATATATGACACCTTCCAACTTACACTGGGCCTTCGTGGTAGATTACGGTCCATTCCCTCTTATACAGAGGAGGCCTGTTATGTAGCATTCCCTCTTGTACAGAGGAGGCTGATTATGTATGTTATGTAAATAATTTTGGAATTCTATAATTGACCTATTGCTGTATGATTTTGCGACGTATCACTGCAATGACAGATTTTAAGTTTATGAACAAATATGTGGCGTTCCGCGCATAAAGGTACCCGTAGAGAGGTATTGAGTTAAGGCCGGATGTAGAATCTAGAAGAGTCCCTTTATTATGCCAAAAAAAAAAGTTTTCCTAATACTTTTTTTGTAACAGACATCCAAAGTTGAAATTCTGAAAAAAAAACTAGTTTCGAGAAAATGAAATTTGAAAGTTAAGGTTTAAAAAAAAAACAATGTTCTACTCTCGGCAATTCCTGGCTAACGCCCAACACATTATATGCATCAATGTATCTCTAACATAACCGATACTGTACTGCCAATATACAAATAGTATTAAAATTCAAAAACTCAACATAATAATTATGAAAATATCGAAATTTTATAAGACCTACCGACATCTGGTACCTTTTTACTAAACATTTCCTTTTAAAAAAAATGTGCTTAGAAATGTTGTCTGTAAATGTTAATTGTATCAAATTGCAGCAAATTTCTTGTAGAACAATAATCAGTAAAAATTACAAAATGTCATATTTTCACCCGATTTTACAAAAACGCAAATAACTTCTAAACTCAATGACGACATCTGGTACCTTTATGCGCGGAACACCACATACTGGGTGTAGGGGACAGCCCTCCACAAATTGACAGAGTGCATTCAGCTCCTTATTTTGGAATCATATTCCACCGGAATATTTCTCCGGATTTTTTTAAAAAGTTTTTTTAGCTTTTTCAGTTTTATTTCAATGTAAAATTACATTATCTGAAAGCAGCACTCCATTTTTGTAAAAAATACGGCTAAAATCAAAAAAGCAGCAATGGATGTTGAAATACTCTAACGAACGACACGTAAAATCAGCTGTTCACTTCCTGTCTAACTACAAAGTTCATCATACTCGTCGTCGGCGATTGCACAAAGGCGGCTTTCCGAATTGAGTAGCGATACATTGCGTGTGAGGAAATAAAACAAATCAGGTTTATTGGATTCCCATAACGGTCCTGAAATAATTTCTTGTACTGGTCATCTTAGTATGATAAACTGAATCCACCCCATCAGTCTGTGGAGGGCTGTCCCTTACATCCTGTATACTAACGTGCCAAACAAGAAGGTACTCAACTTTACTCCACCGCAATCGAGTTAAAATATTTTATTGCCAATATTATCTTAGTCATGTTTGACATTTTGCTCCGTATGGTACGGACGTAAAGAATAGCACCACCCATTTCTACCCGTGGTTGTTGTAAAAGGCGACGTAAGGACTTACTAGAGAATGGGCAGCAGCGTTCTGTATGCATTTTATCACCTTACTGCAATCGCCAACCCACCAGCCAAGCATGGTGATTATGGCAAAACCCCCCAAAAATAAACTGGTCAAAGTAGCGGTTCTTGGGGGAGGTCTATGTCCAGCTGTGGACGTCTTTCTGCTGAAATAATGACAGTGAATGAATATTTCACTGAAATTATTGTATAAGGAAGGAATTTAAATATTCTAGTAGTATCACGTTTTTCTACTGCAGAGTGCTATTTCTATGAATAATTAAGAATCTGTCTCTATCGACTTATTGAGTTCGAAGTTCATTGGACTAAGTTTGCGCTATTTTTATTCAACTAAGTTTAGATGGAACCTTTTTTGCGCCAGTATTGACGTGAGTTACAATAATTAATTGAAAATGCATCGTGTTTCTACCCGACTACGGTTGAAACTTAAACGTATATTTAAAAAAAAACAATTACAGGAAGTTGTCAGTCAGAAAAATGAAGCGATTTAGTTGCCAAATCTAAAGCGTAGTAGACCAATGGAGGCAAACGGGCATGAAACTTCATGGACACTCTCACAAAGATTTTTATTGAAGGGCGACTAGCAAAAAGTTACAAGGCAGATGTGACTGGACATGCCGAAAGGGGACGCCCTAGGAGAACATATAGTGACCTTATTGGTGATGTTCTTCAGAAGCGTCAGGTGCGTAGTACTGGTAACCGGCGTGCGTGTATGACCAGATGTATGAACTTAAATGAGGTGAAATGAGTATGTAAGGATCGTAACAGGTGGGGTTCTGAAGTTTGTGCCTTATCCCATGGGAAAAAGCGTAAGTTTATGTATGTACATATTTATGTAATTTACGCTCACTGGATTTATTTTTATTTTTTATTATTCAATAAATAACAATTTTCATGGATTTTACAATAAATCATACCACACAAACCATCGCGGGTTTAACAGTGGTATGGCAATGAATGTGAATATGTTCGTTAGATTTCAACAAACGTTCTTCTATTTTTCATTTGTTCGTATCGTATGCATACTTCGTAGCGCAATCCTACCACGCGAGCAATTATTGTTCCGAGATAAAAGATTAGGGTAGAATGCACCAATCGTCAGCTGATTATAAACACAATTACATTGTTGATTTAAACAGATACTTATCAAAATTGGAATCTAAAACAATCTTATAGTTAGCGTCAAAATGTATTTTATATTCATTTACCAATAGTTCAGTTTTGCCGGTCACACTTTCTTTGTTAAAGTTTACTAGTGGTCACCCAGTAGTTGAAATTCAACCATAATTCATTTAAAACTTAAAGTAGGTATTTCTAAAAGTCACAGTCAAAGCATTTATTTCAATTAGGCCTGAAAAAGGCACTTTTGAACGTCAACTGTTACATGAAAAAAAGAATTGATTCTAGTGCCATATTTAAAAAAAATGCATACTGTACTCTTGCTACATTTACAACTTTAACTGTGTCAAATTTGAACCTCCTCCAACCACTTAATTTTTGTTAAAGAGGTACAAAGTTTTTGCTTCACGTAATAATATACTCGTAGGTATATAGAAAAATAATATTACGTTATATCATCAGCAGCCTATAGAGTTCCCACTGCTGGGACACAGGCCTCTTCTCGGTGAGAGGAAGTCGTCATAATACACCACGCGGGCCCAGTGCGGGTTGGTAGATGTCACATTTCTTCGAATTTTTGGTTCTAAGACATGTTGGTTTCCTCAAGATGGTTTTTTTTCACCGGTTTCACAGCAGTGGTGATGAATCAATTTACGTAAAGTGCCTTCTTAGGTTCGCACCCACGACCCGTACCCGTAAGTCGCAATCGTTACCACTGGGCCACCACTGCTCTCGTAACGTCACATTATGTAGGACAATAATTTTTTTTGGTATTTTTTAAATCAAATTGTTTAATATTATACCTTTTCCTATTTTCATCGTCAAATGGTAGCTCCACGCTGAGGCTGGACTATTTTAGTAACTTGTGAATGTGACAATGTTGCCAACTTTTAGAGAACTTACACCTTTGACAGCGATACGGGTGTAATTTTTGAAGCCTAATGACTTAATCTGTCCTGCACCCTAATTGCGGAACACACTATTAATCATTTTTTTAAGCTTGTTTGTCATCCATTCTTTCATATGTTCGGAAAATTGGTTGTTTAACAGCGTAAACAACGCCATGAATGTTGCGGAACTGTCAAAATGAAACCGATTCCTACTGATAGTGTATTACGCAATTACCCCTCAGGTCACTTCTTTATATAAACCTACCTACCTGTACCTATACTATACATATTTTTTGTTGAGTTGTTTAATATTGATGGTACTAACTTATATTGATTTTATTATTTCTTTTTCTTTTTTTGGTATAGGTATTAATAAAACACATCATAATTCTCATAAGAGGTAACGAAACCAAAATAATTGTGGTCTTGGAACTAGATACATTTTTAAGCATAGCTATCAAGTAGATATCAACCAATTTAAACAAAATCCTACATAATTATCCTACTAATATTGGAATTCATTTTTTTTTTAATGTTTAGATGTTTGGATATGTTTTTACTCAGTCACGCTAAACCGTCTAAATATATTATGAAATTTAGCGCACAGAAAGTTTATAACCTAGATTAACACATACGATATTTATTTAACCTTCTAGGTTCCCGTGGGATAATTTTCGATCTTCACGCGGTCAAAGCCCTCGTCGAAAGATAGTTTTATTAAGTATTAGCCTCCGCCGTCCCACTTCACTCCTCTTCTTCCATCGTTCGCGCACCCGCGCGCCCTCCTTCCACTACGTGGTTTGTTAAGCTAGTTTTACATAAAAATATTCAAACTAGGTTCCCGTGGGATAATTTTCGATCTCCACGCGGCCAATGCCCCCGTCGAAAGATAGTTTTATTAAGTATTAGCCTCCGCCGTCCCACTTCACTCCTCTTCTTCCATCGTTCGCGCACCCGCGCGCCCTCCTTCCACTACGTGGTTTGTTAAGCTAGTTTTACATAAAAATATTCAAACTTTTTTTTTATTCCGCGACATGAATAAATTATGAAAAAAAAAAATCTAAGTAACTTTCCCCCCACATTTCTAAATCCTACCACATAATTACCACGGACGTCAATTGTTCCGCCCACCCTGCTCTAATTACGCCACTATAGAGATCTCTGTCCAACAATTCAGGTCAGTGCTAATGAGATTCTGAACTTGTCACGGAACCCTTTCATCGGTTGCATTACAAATAACGATGTGAAATGTAGGGTAGGGGAAAATTTTCTGATGAACTTACTTAACGATATCTAGCTATTTAAGATTATATTGTATTTAAATTGTATCCTCTACTCTCTCGGTGATAAGATAACGCATTAATAAATTATAAAACTTTGACCCAAATAAAAAAAAAAACTAGTAGCAGGTTAGAGCCTTAGGCACTAGTTTAGGATAGAATTGATATTCACATGATCTGACCAAGATAATTTCTGGGGTTTAAAAGAGACTACCTTTGTGTTTAGTTTGGTCTTTCATCCAGAATATTTAGTTAGGATACACCGACTCTACTTAATTTTTTGAAATATATGTAGTTTTGGTCATCATAATCATCATTTCAGCCGAAAGACGTCCACTGCTGGACATAGGCCTCCCCCAAGCACCGCCACTTCGACCTATTCTGTGCTTCTCGTATCCAACGTATTCCTGCGGCCTAGTTTTGGTAACCCCTATTAATTCCCATTTTTCGCTATGATAAATATTATTGGAAGCTCTAATATAATGATTGGGCGCTCTTTTTATGAAATTTAAATAATTCTTATTTTGGGGTTCTTAAATCTATACAAATATTATAAAATTGAAGAGTTTGTTTGTATGGTTGAACGCGGTAATCTCAAGAACTACTGGTCTGAAATGAATAATTCTTTTTTTTTTGTTGAGTTGCCTATTTATTATTTATTGCCTTAGGCTATATAATAACAACGCTACAATCAAAAGGAGCGGAGCAGCAACGAAAAATGATCAAAATCTGGCAAGCAATTCGATGCGACGGGAAGGGTCAGGGGAGCAAAAAGACGCGGACAAAGTCGCGGGTAGAAGGACCGAATTGGAAGTAGCGTTCCCAGGCCGCTACCACGACACTGCTTACTTCGCTCGCTTGACCTTGTACGGTTAATCAATTTAGATTTGAATGGTCTAGGTTGGCTTTTATCATCTTCCAATTTAATTTTGTACGATTGTAGCTACTTTCAATTATATTACTATTTCTAAAAATAATACTCTAAAATGCTAGATAGGGGCTAGTGGCTTAGTAATCATAGCCGAGCGGGTCGATCGATCAGAGGGATAATTGCGGAACTTTTTATCGGTAGGAATTGGTTTAATTTTCATAGTAAAACAACATTCATTGCGTTATTTACGTTGCTGAGCCACAATTTATTCGAACAAATGACGCAATGGTTTAGAAATAATCTTCAATCTCATTCAAATTCTGATAAATTGTGCATTTCGCAATTAGGGTGCAGGTTAAGTTAAGAGATTAATGACCATCTTTATATATTAAGACCCCTGCCGTGCCACGAAAAGTGCACGAAGCCATTGGTCTCATTGTTTGTCATTAATGTATCTTTGGCCTTCGAAAGTCTGACAACCAGTCTTTCTAAGAGGTATCGTTTTACCTAGTAAAATGATTTTGGGGGTCAGATAAGACTGCCTATAGCTGAATAGAAGTATTGTACATAAAGCGACAGTGCTTCATGTCCAAACTAAAGATGAGCTGCATCCGGTGAGACTAGAAGCCGGCCCCAACGTAATTAGGAAAAGGATAGGCAGATATGACTCTCTAAAGCTAGACACATTTCCATCATCATCTTTATGCTTAACACTAAGATCATCATTATATTTAATATCTTGCCCTTTTTTTTTGGATCGGAAATCTTTAAATGACTTCTCCCGCTCTGGGCGGAGTGGGAGGGCGTGTCAGACTTTTACTGACTAAAACCCACCCGTGTTCCTTCAGTTGCCCATGTGCCAGGGTCACGGTATCTCTTTCGAACAATCTCGCGGCCCTGACAGGCATCGGTCCTAGCAGACCCCTTCAGTGCTGCTGACATCTCTTTGAGGCACGCGTGGAACACTACGCGCCGTCGACCCGAGCCTGGTCCTTACCGGGCGGCGAGCTACCCATTGCTTGCCACCCGCAAGCTCGCGCCTACGGTGGCCGGGAGTCCGCTATCAACTCCCGACGCCCGGGGCGTCTCCTTCTGCGGTGGCTAGAGACGTGAGGGCGCAGAGACTGCCACTCCCTCACGCGCCCCGCCTCCTCCTTCACGTGCATTACTGCTTCACAGAAGGAGGTGACGGCTTCCCATGCCCTCTCGCTCCGTACCATGGCTCGCACCAGGGCCGGACGCGAGAGGTCGCCGCCGCCAATCGCCTCCACGAGGACACGGTGATGTTCCGCCCAGGCAGGGCACACCTCACCCGTATGCTCCACCGTGTCCTCCATCTCTTGCCCTTATGCTTATTTTATGCAAGTCCGGTCAGCGCAATATATCTTGTTCTACCATATGTCTCAATTACTCGTCATCTCGGTAGTCACCCCGTTTCTAGCCATATCTTCTAAGAAAAGCCTTCAAACATCTCATGTTACACATTCTAAGGTAGTCATGTTCCCGATTTTGTGTATTCAGCACAGACCTGCATGCTTGTAAGTACTAGGTAGTGCACTTACTACTGAGCGCGAGGAGTTTTAGTCAAAACACACGATTAGAATAACAAATTCTTCAAAATTTTGTTCTACTTACGTTCGTACTGCAGCTTACATGTAAATGCATACGTGAGTATTTTGCTCAAAATGGGTCTTCCAAACAATACTTCAAATTTGATTTGATTTTAACTCACTTCAAAAAAAAGGAGAAGGTTCAATGTTCGACTGAATTTAACAAGAATTGAATAAGAGTGATCAGTAGACTTTCTAGGAAGAATAAATTGAATTTAGGGAATTTGAATGAAGCCAACACCTGACCTACAAGAAAACTCATTTGTTTTTGGTTATCCTGGTGGTCCAGCACAACCGCATTTAGCCGAGTATAGCTTTTTCATATAACTGACAAAGAATGACACTGTTGATATGAATATACGAACGATTTAATTTAGTACGTAGTTTGCTGAACAATTAACTTTGTCGACTTCTCCTTTGACTGTTTCAAAGGTTATTTATTTTTTAATGAAATTCAATGTTCTTTCATTTACGTGGGGCCATAATTTTTATGCAAATAAATAAATCCCACCGGCATTTGGCTGCGTATTCAATTCCATTTATTTATGCAGGCTTAAATCCTAGTTGCATAAATATTTGCATTGTAGTGAATATGCAGATGTTTTAAGCTTCCAACATAAATGGCTGCTGTGACCAGTTTCTGCAAATGTAGGAAGGGGCTTAAGCACTGAATTTTATTATTAATTCTATTGTGGAATGTTAAAATAGTTTACTAAATGAAAATATATGTATACTGAGAGAAGTAGTGGCCGCGATTTCGTGTTGCAGGTCGTCGGTTCGATGCAGCTTTACGTTAGTAATTTTTTTCATCACCACTGCTTTTAAAACAGTGAAAGGAAACAACGTGAGGAAACCCGCATGTCTTAAAACCAAAGATTTGAAGAGAAATGATATCTACTAGCATATGGCAGTGAAACGTGGTTGCTAACAATGGGCCTCATAAGAAGGCTAAAAGTCACTCAAAGAGCGATGAGGGCTATGCTTGGAGTTTCTCTACGTGATCGAATCAGAAATGATGAGATCCATAGGAAACTTAAGTGGCAATGGGCCATAGGGAACTTAAGTGGCAATGGGCAGGGCACATTGCTCGCATAACAGATGGCCGATGGGGTCTGGAGGTTCTGGAGTGGTGACCACGTACTGGAAGACGTAGCGTTGCAAGGCCTCCCCCAAAGATGGACCGATGACCTGAAAAGGCCGCAGGAATACGTTAGATGCGAGAAGCGCAGAACAGGTCGAAGTGGCGGTGCTTGGGAGAGGTCTATGTCCAGCAGTGGACGTCTTTCGGCTGAAATGATGATGATGATGATGATATCTACTAATCTGCACTCGATCCGCGTGGTGTATTACGGCTTATCACGGAGAAGAGACCTCTGTCCCAAGAGTGAGCACGATGTAGGCTGATTATGCTACGTATATATTCTAACGTCTTTTTATGGAGGATGGTAGAAACGCCATGCACGTGACCAACTTAAA
Organism: Aporophyla nigra; assembly: GCA_947507805.1. Lineage (NCBI taxonomy): Eukaryota > Metazoa > Arthropoda > Insecta > Lepidoptera > Noctuidae > Aporophyla > Aporophyla nigra. The sequence goes on along the minus strand of OX382315.1, from coordinate 7,240,720 downwards.
CTCAAAGCAATTCGGTTAATCCTTTTACAGGCACTTTCTCATAGCCACGGAGTTGATCACTCAGAAAAAATAAGCTTGTGGTTCATTCCAATGTAGCAGATCCTTATAAATTAGAATGGACAAGAAACTCCATGAACACTCTTCAACTTTCTGACAATCAAACAACCCGGCCACCTGTTGTTTAATAACCACCACTGCCGATACACATCTGCAGTGCCAGAACCATCGAAAGTGCGTTTTCAACAAATCATTGCCGACTACACTTTTCCAAAGATCTTTTATTGCCTTAAATCTTTTGATAAACAGAGTATTTGCTTACGTCATGAGGGGTCTGACGATAACGTCACATTATGCGACGTCATAAGAAAGATTAACGACCAACTACTTTCAATGAAAATAATGATACAGATGTGTCATTGAGTTAACCTTTGTAAACCACAATAGTAAGACGCGACATATCAAGCTGCATATTTTTGGAACGGACATCGTATAATTTGGATAAGTAATTGTTTGTCATACTGATTACCAACTTGAAACTTGAAAGTCGTAACGCTTGAAAATCAACAGAACCAAATCTGAATATATGTTCTGCGATTTCGGCAATCTCTCCAGTTCTGGAGCTATGGAGCTTGATGGTGCACTGCTCCCGGCCTGCTCCGACTTTTGGTATTTCGGTTGACAAGTGCAAACCGATGGCGAAGTAGATCGGACAGTTAACGGGAATAATCTACGACTCCTGTATTCATTTGATGATTAGACCTGCTGTCTTGTATGGGTCAGAATGTTGGATCACAAAAGGGTTGAAAAGAAGTTATTGAATGCAGCTGAGATGAGAATGTTGAGATGGATGTGTGGTATTACATGGATAGAAGAAGAAATGTGTACAAAAGAGGAAGTCTGAAAGTGGCACCGTTAACTGAAAAGTTGTGTGGAAATCAGTTAGCAAGGTATGGGAATATCATACGGAAGAAAGAAGAAAATGTCGTGATGAAAGTTTTGAGTATGAATGTCGATGGCTATAAGAGAAGTTAAGAGAATAGAGTTATAAAAAAATATAACATGTAAAGTACTGTAAAGGTTGCCTGCAAAAGTCGACCATATGTTGTGCAGGCTGGCAATAAAGTTGCATCTGAACAGTGAAGCAAATTTAGAGTGAACAGTCAAAATATTTGTTGTACTCATGAGTCATGTGGCTTTATGACCGTACAGCTTCCTCCCACAAAGAGAAGTTTATTTACCAGCACTGGGAATAAACATACACAACAGGCAGCTTATGTTATGTTAATGTATACCTCCCTCTAAACCCAACTTCACGGAATTTTGTCGTACAGTTTAGCATGCTCAAGTTACAAACACACAGAACTTTAACAGCTTATAAATATTGTGAGTTCGGTACAAAACCGGGTGTTATTTTAAACCATCCAGCAGAGATTCTAACAAATCTGGCACACTCCAGTCTAGTTTCTAGTTAAAGTTTTAAATAATTCCAGTGAAATGTTGGAGGAATTATGAATATGGAAGTGCTCATATTTACATTCAAAAATACAAATTTTGTTACACTGTACGTTAGAGGCTTGATTTCCTCTAACTTTGGTATGACCTAATATTATACATACATAACCTAACGCCTTTTTCCCATGGTGGAGGGAGGTATGACCTTTTTAATTTATAACACGTTATTATACACGGTAGTAAGGAATATTGTCCACAATGCTACGCATGAGTAACATGTTACAATCCCACATCACCAACACATCAGAATGTTACAATACCTGTATTCCAAAGACCGCAGTATGCCAGAAAATATGATTTTATACTATCACTAGCAACCCGTACCTATTTTACATGATATATACAGCTTCATATAATATGGAGATTTCTTTATTGCGTGTTATTTGAATATATATGAACCTTCTGGAAGATTTACTATAAATTATAGTGAAAATCGTATAAAAATCGGTTGCGTGATTAAAAAGAAGTAAGCGTCAAACAAGGTGGACCAATAATCTGGCGGTGCTTGGCAATGATGATGAAACGGAGAAACATAAAGCCGAAAACAGCAACTTTACTTTATACTAAAAGGAGACTATATAAGTAAATTATCTTATAACACATGAAAAGGAAATCTTTTTAAACACCATTTTAGAATTTTATCATCCGCAAAACGTGTTTAAAAATGTTACTTTACCATAGATTTTGCAATAATATTTCGATTCTCAATAATAACCCTTACTGAATAGAGAAAGGACACCCAATATCACGTCCATTGTTACGCGAAGTTATTACTCCTTACGTCAGCTTAGTTCATGAACAATAGTGTGCTAATAATAACTTATGTATGTAACCAAAAGCTTTGTCCACCTACGCTTAGGGATGCGGTGATGAGTCATAACTATCGATATCTTTCTTACTATATTCACTATATTCAGCCTATAATGTTCCCACCGCTGGAAGACAGGCCTTCTCTCTGTGAGAGCGCGGTCCTAGTGCGGGTTGGTAGATGTTACATGCCTTCGAGTTTTTGGTTCTAGGACTTGTCAGTTTCCTCACGATGGTTTCTTTCACAGTTTTGTGCAGTGGTGATTAAATCATTTACTCAAAGTTATGCGCCTGTCCCGGTTCGGACATGCGACCTACATCTCGTAACCGACATCAACGTTAGCCCGACATCAACGCAGCTCCACTCAAAATATAAGGAGCTCAAAGTATTGGTAGTGCCTATAGATTCTAGTAAAGATGCTTACTATTAAGAAACATTACTGAACAGTGGTGAACCAGTAGTGAAGGCTGCAACTTACGAGATGACGGGACACGGCGGTGCTCCGCCAAGGCAGGGCACACCTCCACCGTATGCTCCACCGTGTCCTCCAGAAAATCCTCGCAATGGAAACACCCGGGCGTTTCCTCCCGCTTTATCCTGAAAAGGAACCTCCCGCAGCACCCATGCCCGGTGGGAACCTACGTCAGGCGGAAGGTGAAGACGCCGTGGCGCCTCTCTATCCACTCCTCAAAGAGAGGACTTACCACCGCAATTGTGGCGTGCCCAATGTCGATAGTACTTAGATATCGATACTATGAAAATCCCTAACCATGTTTATATACTCGTACAAGCTTTGGTAATGACTCTGTCACTGAGAACCAAAGTGATCAAAAGGCAGTGTGTTTGATACTTTTGAAGGTCGAATAGAACATACATTAGTTCTTCGTACACATAATAGTGAATATAAATTGATAAGCACGTAAAGCACTATTAACTTAATACTATTTTACGTGTTCATCAAGTTATAATAGAAATATTAAAGTCAAAGCTAACTTTTAGTCTAGTTAAGACTAGTTTTGCTAAATGAATCACTAGACTTTCAAATAATAGTTTATTTTAATAAACCCCATGCTCCTGTGCCAGCCTCATCAAGTTTTTACCCGCGATAGCAACAATGTCATCCGCCAGATGACCGACCCCGAGTCTTCCAGTCCGTGGTCGCCATTCTACCACAGCCTGTGTTAAAAGTAAATGGCAACAGATTCATCATTAGAGTAGCTATCGAGCATGTCCAGCAACTCAATCAGTCAGTGAAGTTAGCCTTTCGTACTCCACTACTGCACAAAGACACTACTCCCAAGCTGCGCTTCAACACTCTGTCCTACGCATTCTACATCCAGTGCGTCCCAGCCACCTTTTGAAAGTCGTCGGTCCATCTAGCTGAGGGACGCCTCACACCACGCCAGATGAAATGCCAAAAGTGTCGTTTATGATATAATCAACCCCATCTGGTTGCCTTAAAACCCTCGACAAAGTAGTTGACAAAATTCTGGGCCGTTGATTGCCCTTCACAAAACCTATCCTAATTTCACCATCGTATATTATAAAACACTTTTTACCCCAGCGGCATCAGCAGGCCCTAATGAATTAAGTTTGAGCTTGCCTCCAAAACTTGGGCGCTTAAACTGGTAGTAGGGGTAAAAATTTAACACATTTTAAATAGTCTGTTGACAATTTAACGCGTTAGTTTCATCCCAGGTGGGTTTTTTGAAGTAAAACCTTTTTGACTTTGAAACAAAGTAAATTATTCTGCAAAAGTGTTTTTGTAACTGTGTAGTCTTGTCTAGATTTTAAAAAGAAACGGTCTCGATGTGTTATTAATGTCAACAGTCTATTCTTCAGACTACATCAGACTGCTTGAAAAGTGGTCTTGTTTTAGACATTTGGTTGTAGTCGTATTTTATCTGTATTTTTTTTTACATTTACTCCGTAAAGCCATTACTGTTACACATTCAATTGTAGATCTTTTATGTTATTACAGAAATTTTCACTCACTAGAAGCATAAAATTTTATACGACTAAACTAAAAAGAAAATCGAAATTCATTCCTTAGTACAATTACTAAGGAATCAATTTTGATTGTTTTCCCTAAAGGTGTTTTAAATAGGGGATGAAATTTTGAACGAAACTTCGTCATTTTTGTCGATGAGAAATCCCTTGCCATCAGGCGCACGGCTTGCTATAATAAAACTTTACGGTTCTTTTAAAAATAAACCATAAGCCAGTCAATTAGAATAATTAACTACTAAAAATAAAAGGCATCAAAAGTTAAGGATCAAAAAGTATATCAATTTCAATAATGTTGAAACTAAAAAAAAAACTGTATCCGTGAAACTTAAAAACAATTTACTAGGTAAGTGTAGAGAGACTTACTAAGAACCCTTTGCCAACTCCTGTTTTTTCTTGTTTCATAAAATTTTAATTTCGCTTTGTCAGCTTCTGAAGAATGGTGAAAGTTTTCCGTAATTAAAGACTTGGTTGTTTTTAAGATTTTTTGTTACCAAGTTGTACTAAATTATGTGGACAGGGCCCTTTGCGCCTGTAAATGAAAGGCTTTACCGCGGATTTTTTAAAGGATTTTCTTATATTTAGGGCAGAAATAACTTGGTTATTGTGTCACATTTTAGAAGTAAACGGTGTCTGTTTTTTCGGTCACTGAGTAATGAGTAATGTCATGAGAAAAATTCTGAGTATGGATGAGAATAACTTTATGAAAGTAAAGGACGATCAAATTAAATAATTTTTAAGATAAAAATAGCGTTAGCGATGTGAATTATTAGTATTGATATAGTGATGATAATTATGAAAATTGGGTAAGCATGTGAAGAGAAAAATATATCAAAGTAACGGTTTACTTAGTAGGTGAACCTTCATTATCATCATCATTTCAGCCGAAAGACGTCCACTACTGGATGGTGATTTGCCATCATCACCACGCTTGGCAGGCAGGTTGGCGATCGCAGTATGATGGAAAAATTCATAGAGAACGCTGCTGCCCATTCTCTAGTAAGTTCAGTATATTATTAAAGTGAAACATTTATTACATCGTCTCACACTTTTTCGTCTGTGTGTTGCATGTCGCGTGACGGTCGGCCGCGGAGTAGGGATAAAGTGAAAGGCGCTCGCTGGTTCATGTTGTTGTTTATGGATTTATTTCAATTTTGAGTGCTTGAATTTATTATTTAAATTATTTCGTATGAATATTAAATTAAGTCTTTTTATTAAACTATTGCATATATTCCGAATTTTTTTAGTTAAATGTATATAATGCGAAAAAAAAAACTTTTACCGTGGTACATAAAAACCACACAATCCTTTTTGTTTTGATTAGGCACTTGCTAGCCGTATAAAATAAAATTAGGACATAATTTGTATGAAGTTATGTGTCAAGTAAGTTGATTGGAATTTAATCTTAGACAGTGAACTAGACTGTATTAGTTATTGATAAATGCTACTATTATTATAAATGCGAAAATTTGTGAGGACGTATCGATGTTTGCTACTCTTTCACGCAAAAACTTTTGAATGGGTTTAGATGAGATTTGGCGCACTGATAGTTTATAATTTAAATTAATACATAAAGTACTTTTTATCCTGGTAGTACGTTCCTACATGATAATTTCGAGCTCCATGCGGGCGAGATCGCTGGCCAAAGCTAATTTCTAGGATTAATCAATCGAGATCATTCTATTTTAAGATTTCCTGAAACGATATTTGCGCTAAAAATAGATTTTGAATTGTCACAGACACATTCCACAGAAAAAAAAACTGATCGTTCAATAAAACTGTCATCTCCTTACAGGATAAATTGTAAAAAATCAACGAGGATATTGCAAACTTTCCTGACACTTGAATAAAAGGCAGGAATGAAACGAACAGTGCAGTTAAATAGACGCCCACTAAAGATGCCACGCCTTTGGGATGTGGTACAAGAAGTTTAAGAGATGATTTTTAAATTTAGTATGTACAATTAAACCAACAACTGCCATAAAAAGTGAAAAATAATCTTAATTTCGGAAATCGGTGTCTTTGGTTTTTGATTTTCAGACAAAAAATGTTAGACAGCAGCGCCCAAGAAGCAGGATCCTCTTTCCCCGACAACGCTCTAGCCCACTACTCCACTCGAGCTATCGAATATTGGTCTACTGAAGGTGTGGTGGGGGTGGTGAATCATCTTCCTTATAGTCCTGACCTCACACTATTTGAATTTTATTTATTTCAAAAAATATAAATTATAAATTTAGAGGTACTGATGTTGTAGCTACTTTTAGAAAAGGCTTGGAAGACATCCCTAAAGAAAAGTGGGCTCACTGCCTCAGTCAATGATTCCATCGCCTGCGAAGGTGCTTAGAAAGGAACAGAGACTACTTCGAAAAGTAAAAAAATATTAACAAGCTTCCACATCATTTGGTTTTTTATTTTCTAAAAACTTTCAGTTTTATCTAAGTATTTTCCATTTAAATATTTAGAATATTATTATGTTCAAAATACTCTCTCGTAAATCCTTAGACCACCCACCAATAAGTAATAACTCAATGTCAGCCCCAAAGATATTTCGCCAATTTCGAGTTCTTAAGATTTGGAAATTCTCATTATAATTCTTTTGTTTCCAGTTTATTCAGAGGCGCTGAAGTTTAGTAACCAGACGGCATACATTAGTTTCATTGCCAATATCAATTGGCTGGAAAATTTAAGTTCTTTCTTGAAAAGTCTTTATTTTATTTTTGTAGACTTTGCGACTTACAAAAGTGTAGTAAAAAGTGTGTGTATGTAGTGTAAGGTTTGGATTCGTACATACGTATTATATATATTATATTAGCCTAGCTTCTGTTCACGGCTTCGTCGCATTGAATCGCCTGCCCGTATGTGTTCTTTTCGTGACTTTTTTTTCTTTTTCTTGGCTCCTAAGGCCTCCTCCCTCCTCCTCCTATCATGATATTATATAGTCTATAGCCTTCCTTGGGAAATGGGTTATCCAACATTAAACGTAGTTCCTGAGATTAGTACGTTCAACCTAACTCTTCAGCTTTATAATATTATCCTATAGTATTTGGATTTCATTACATTTAAAAAAGTTACAGTAAGCCAACTTTAAAAGATAGACATATACCATCGCGAACTGTTTTAACTTTTAAAGAGGAACAGTACCGTCATACATGTTTGTTTCGTTACTTTAATCGTTTACACGCACGCAACGAAAGCTCTCAAAAGAAATAAATTTTCCTCGTTTTTGCAACATTTTTCATTGAAGCTCCACGACTACTGGTTGTAGCATGATATAGCCTTTCATGATAAATGAACTACCCCACACTAAAATAATTTTTCAATTCGATCCGGTAGGTCTTGAGATAAGCGTTTTAAATTTCTTACACGTTACTTTCAGTAGCATGGAGGAATAACGGACTAAAAGTGAAAAGATTACACTGTCAGATTGTTCAGATACTCATTGACGTCACTTGTGGTAGATCTTTTAATCTTCAGTCAGCGAATATTATGAAAAAAATATTTATCAAATAAATCCAATGTATACACACGTAATCTCAGTGAAGTATAGATACGAGTTGATACAAGTTGTGCATTGATGACAAATTCGACGATAAGTTATCTCCACCTGCCAGAGTAAACAAAAATACACAGAAAATCTACTCAAAGTCGTTGGAGTGCGCCCTTACTTTGTTCCGATGACTAGGTGTACCTATTCAAGAAGCTTAATTGTTTATCAAATTATCATACTTCGTAAGTTTTCCACTGTACACAACTAAGAAAGATAATTGTCATTTGAATATAGGTACGGACAAATTATGTTAGTTGTTAATTTGCAAAATAATTAATATAACTTAATCCTTTCCAACTACCTTATATTATAAATTATATAGTTTTGTTTGTCTATTTCTTAGATTTGTGTTACTCAATGAAGCAAAAACAGTTGAAGTGATTTGGATGAATTTTGGTAAACAGATTGTTTATTATAACCTGGATTAACACATCAGATGCTTTTTATTGTGGCAGCATATTTCGGAAGTATAATTTCCGAATTTATTCCACGTGGGCGAAGTCGCTGGCAAAAGCTAGTATTAAGGATGAAAATTAAAATAGTGATTTGTTATACTGATTACTAATAACAACTAGCAAGCAAGCGTGGTGATCAATGTTTGTTTCTTTTCTCGATGAGAAGAAGAAGAATTCACTGTGCAATGATAAAAACGATACGTTAATTCTGTACAGAGTGAACCTACTCAACATTCATCCTCCATGCTTACTAAACTCCCGAAAAAAATCCAATAGAAAATAAGTAAACAGCTTATTTCAGCTGATTATCACTAGCCTCGGTGGCGCAGTAGGCAGCGCGTAAGTCTCATAATCTTAAGGTCGTGAGTTCGATCCTCACCCGGGGCATATCTTTTGGATTAATTTCTATAGTTTCTTCAACTATAATCCAGGAATATCTGAAAGATGATTGACGTATATCTAGGAACGTTTGCATTCTATAATACGTTCATAGTTATTTTACCTGTGACAGCAGCAACCTAGTAGTAACTTTATCGTAACTAGAATAAAGATCAGTGTGATTTTGAAAGACTTGTCAGTGACAAAACCCCAATAGCAACCTTATCGTATAGAGACTAAGAATTACTAAAATTGTGACCGTCACGCAAAATCAGAGGTAAAATAATTGTGAGGGAAAATAACGGTCTGTAACCTCAGTCTCAATTTGTCTACAATAATTCGAATTTTCTACATTTTTAACAAGCTTAAATGTCACTGCAGGACTTGAATCTGAACATTTTTATGTAAGAAAATTAGCTTTCTGGGTAAAGGTACATAGATCCTTTTTTAATATTGTAAATATATAATATATATAATATAATATATATAATATATTTTTAGGGTTCCGTTGCCAAATGGCAAAAAACGGAACCCTTATAGATTCGTCATGTCTGTCTGTCTGTCTGTCCGAGTATGTCACAGCCATTTTTTTCCGAAACTATACGAGCTATGCTGTTGAAACTTGGTAAGTAGATGTATTCTGTGAACCGCATTAAGATTTTTACACAAAAATAGAAAAAAAAAACAATAATATTTGGGGTTCCCCATACATAGAACTGAAACGCAAAAATATTTTTTTCATCAAACCCATACGTGTGTGGTATCTATGGATAGGTCTTCAAAAACGATATTGAGGTTTCTAATATCATTTTTTTCTAAACTGAATAGTTTGCGCGAGAGACACTTCCAAAGCGGTAAAATGTGTCCCCCCCCCCCCCCCCCGTAACTTCTAAAATAAGGGAATGATAAAACTAAACAAAATATATGATGTACATTACCATGTAAACTTCCACCGAAAATTGGTTTGAACGAGATGTAGTAAGTAGTTTTTTTTTAATACGTCATAAATCGTATACCACAATTTACCTTTCATTCGGTGAATTCAAATATAAAAATTTAAAAAAAAAACATTTAATTTCATAAACATAAACCTTATGCATAAACCGTCAATTCCTGCAGGTTTGTACGGAACCCTCGGTGCGCGAGTCCGACTCGCACTTGGCCAGTTTTTTTTTTTTGTGGATGGTAAATCATCAAATGACATTTCCCGCTCTGGGTGGAGCGTCCTTTAGTTGCCTATATGCGAGGGCCACGGTAACGCTTTCAAACAAATTTTGCGACCCTGGCAGGCATCGGTTCTAGTGGACCCCTTCACATGGTTTGATGCTTGGATGTTGGTTACTCAATCACTCAAAAACAGCGAAATGGATTTGAATGAATTTTGGTATACAAATACTTAATAATCTGAAATAACACGTGGGATACTTTTTATTCCGGTTTGACGTTCCTATCTGATAATTTCCGGCCTCCAAAAGGATAAAATCTTTATATAAACTTAGATTAAGGGTCGGGACGGGGTATGTTTTAAATGTATTGTCAAAAGTCGAAAAATGTTTGAGAATGTGCAAAGAGCGTTCTTTTATATGATACCCCACACTCCCTAGTAGCCCCACTTCGAATTTTTAAGAACCCCGTTTAGGTCTTGTTGCATTTTTCTGTTTATTTTACTATTCCAAAGGAGATGTTTCATTTTCGGCCATCAGATGTACATTTATCAAAAAAGAGAAAAAAATACCACAAATTGGGGAAAAATATTCTCTGGTGAATTTGAGCCTGATTTGTTGTGTACAAAAAATAATAGTTTTTTCAATTATTGCCATGTTTTATTCAACATGGCGTCTCATTTGCTTGCAGACTTCATTCGTTCTGAAATCATGTCTCATCAAAACAATGTTAAGTAGAAAATAATTTAAAAATGTGTCTATTCTTGTGGTGTTAAAATATATTACTATTATTCTCTTATACATATTTTTGAGTAAACATAATTAAGCGTGACCATTTCATCGTTACAAAAATCTTTAGTCTCCATTTTTGAAGTGTGTTTCTAAACGAATTCAAAATAACCGCTTGCTAACTCTTAGGACAAACGTCAAACATTTTTAATTTTTATTTTGTACATAAATACCATTTGATATTATGAAAATAATGTTACTTTATTCTATTCAGGAGTAAGTTTCCCAGCTTCGCTAAAAGGTACATTTTATGGCCGGAGCCCCATATAAAAATGAAGCATCTCCTTTCAAGTGGATAACATTAGCAGTTCTTGAGATATCCAGCTGTGACAGACAAACTGAGTCAAATAATTTGGTATAAAACCCTAAAAACAACCGAATTGAGACCTAGAGCTGGTTCCCGATCTTTTATAGTCGTCTAAAAATAAATAGACCAAAATATTTCACCTGGATTTGCACTAAGAAGCTGATCTGTTATTTCCAGGAGATAATAGTCCGCCTCGGTAGCGCAGTAGGCAGCGCGTAAGTCTCATAATCTTAAAGTCGTGAGTTCGATGCTCACCCGGGGCATATATTTTGAAGAAAATCCTACAGAAACTGTAATACTTGTGTTGTATGTTTAGACTTTCTGTGTTATGAAAAAAGTCAATAGAAAAAAAAGAAGCTATTAGATTTACAAACATTTTCATTTAATCTGGCTTAAGTATACCTACATTATTTTTAATTTACATTATTTTTATAAGCTAATAAATCAATCTAGATTTCGTACTTCATCAATTTTCATAAACATAATATATATATTTCTGTACACTAAACCCTATAAATAATGGTCGTCATTTCTTTTCGTTACAAATAAATAAAACAATAAAATCGTATCAATACTCTGGGGTATAAATTTCAATACGAGGCACAATACATTTCATTGGTTCATACGATTGGCACAGTCGGCAGGATGCCGAATAATAAAATTGTCCGTAGAAAGTTTTCGGTGACAGTTTTCTTGTATGTTTGTTTGTTTGAAGATTTAGAATTTAAAATTAAGATGGCGCATTCAAAAAGTTGCAGTTTCCAGTTGCAGATTGTAGGTTTGAACCCAGTTCAGGAGGAGAAGCCCCGGGCATCGGTAAGGACTATGCTCGATTCGACGCCGACTAGGGCGTGTTGTGTTCCACGTGCGACTCAAAGAGATGTCAGCAATATTGAAGGGGTCCACTTGGACCGATGCCTGCCACATCACGGATATGTTCAGAAGCGTTACCGAGGCCCTGGCATACGCAACTGAAGGAACACAGGTGGGTTTTAGTCCGTAAAAGTCCGACATGCCCTTCTGCTCCACCCAGAGATGGAGGTGTCATTTGATGATTTCCCAACCAATAAAAAAAGGTTCAAACCCAGTTAGGCGCCTTACTTTGTGTAATGTATTTCATCACCATTCATCCGTGAAGGAAAACATCATAGTGATGAAACCGGCATGTCCTAAAAACGAACATTCGAAGACATCTACTAATTACCTCGCTTTAGGCTCGTGTGGTTGATTACGGCCCACTCCCTCTAGCAGGTGGGGACAACATAAGCTAATTATATTATGCTGAAAGTTGAATATTATTCAGTTAAATTAAGATCGCTTTAATGCGCTAATTCATTATGGGTTGCATTGCATTGACTATGAACTGCAATAATTTAAATCATAACACTGAATATTTTTGGTTTTAGATGTAATAAACATTTCGAAACATTCCCTCCTTACCTTTTTTTCTGGATGGGAATTCATCCCATGACGTCCCCAGCTCTGGGCGGAGCGGGAGGATGTGTCAAACTTTTACTGACTAAACGCCACCCGTGTTCCTTCAGTTGCCTATATGCCAAGGCTACGGTAGCTCTTTCGAACAATTCTCGCGACCCTGGCCGGCATTGATCCTAGCAGACCCCTTCAATACTGCTGATATTTCTTTGAGGCACACGTGGAACACAAAGCGCCGTTGACCAGAGCCTGGTCCTTACCGGGTGGCGACCTACCCATTGCTCGTCGCCCACAAGCCCACGCTTACGGTGGCCGGAAGTCCGCTATTGACTCCCGACGCCCGGAGCGTCTCCTCTCCCTAGGCGCTCTCCCTGAGCGCTTCATAAAATTTACAATTTTTCCACTCGATAATAATACCTTGTCAAAGTACTTAACTCTCAACAATTCAACAAAATAACACAAATAATTTTACATAAAATAACTATCAATCTAAATGACGTGTAGTCCACTTAATTATTTGTTATTTTCCTCTTTGTACACGAATTAATAAATTATGCAGAACATAACAAACGGCCTTCGAGTGTCACCAAGATTTATTATGGAAATTCTAATTTGTATTCGATTTAAATGTGTCTAAGCGACATTCGACCTGTGAAATACCTTTATCTCATTTGGTCGATCTTAATCGATCATAGGTATTTGTGTACCTAATAGTGAACCAATTATAATACAATTCATCATTCATAATTATCCTGTTCTAATTCCAATTGATTTTGAGGTTGAGCATTTCTTCTCCATCCATCTATCTCTTTTGGTCGTCCCTCTTTTTCTAGTCATATCAAGAGATATCACATCATAATTCAAATAGATACCAAATCATAATTTCAGCCATGACACGTCCACTGCTGGACTTAGACCGTCAGTCCGATCTCTAGTCAGTCTCTTATTCGCCTCTTACGACTCCCACGGGAAGAAATGAGATGGAGAAATGGGTGAGAATATAACAACTGTGAAAGTCGGATAGGCAGTGGCTCCATGTTAAATATTGTTATGCAGCTGCATCTAGTTATAATGGAAGTCGACCCAAACACAGTCAACAAAAGACTAGGTAGCAAACCTTTATATTTTCTTAATCACCTGTAAAAATTATGTTCAGTCGCAAGTAAAGACACACGAGAAACTACTATCACATGAAAATGACCAACAATATATTTTTATCACTAACACTGGGTGGCATAAGTCTTGTTTTGGCCGCTCACAATTTGTGTTCCATATTTGAATGGGACACGATAACTCAGGATTTGTGTTTCCACTGCGCGATTTCAACTGCGCCTCGATAACTTTATATGAAGATATATTGCGATGTACTATCAGGCTAACGATACTCACGTGCTCATGAAATACTGTTATAAAATATTACATTGTAAATTGGTTTATTTTGATTAAGGCCTGTTGGAAAAGAAGAGAGGTAGAACTAAACTTTATTTACGAAATATATTTAGAAAAATGAATCGAATAGCTTGAAATATCAATAAACCGTCCAATTCGATGTTGTACCGCACAATGAAGGCTTCCGTAGAAAGAATGAATTTATCCAAAGAACAAATTTAACATTGTAGTTGAAAAACATGTTCTCCCATACATTAATATCTATCACGGTCTTCAAAGGGAAATGTAAGTTTGTAATCGCAAAAAAAATTTGATTGATGAATCAAAAACCAAGGATTTTTTTAGATTTTCCTATACTTTTGCTGTGAGACCTCGCATCTTGCCTAATTTCTAGGTCATCGGAAAGTACCATATTATTGGTTTTGATTTATTTGCGGTCAAAATGTTCATCTCTCTTCTACGGCCATACTTTACAAGCTTTTGTTAATTTACTTTTATTACGTTGTCTTAGAATCTTGACTTTTTAGGGTTCCGTTGCCAAATGGCAAAAAACGGAACCCTTATAGATTCGTCATGTCTATCTGTCTGTCCGACTATGTCACAGCCACTTTTTCCCGAAACTATAAGAGCTATACTGTTGAAACTTGATAAGTAGATGTATTCTGTGAACCGCATTAAGTTTTTCATACAAAAATAAAAAAAAACAATAAATTTTGGGGTTCCCCATACTTAGAACTGAAACTACCATACGTGTGGGGTATCTATGGATAGGTCTTCAAAAATGATATTGAGGTTTCTATTATCATTTTTTTCTAAACTGAATAGTTTGCGCGAGAGACACTTCCAAAGTGGTAAAATGCGTGTGTGTCCCCCGTAACTTCTAAAATAAGAGAATGATAAAACTAAAAAAAATATATGATGTACATTACCATGTATACTTCCACCGAAAATTGGTTTGTACGAGATCTAGTAAGTAGTTTTTTATTAATACGTCATAAATCGTAAACCGCAATTTACCTTTCATTCAATCAAATCAAAAATATATTTAAAAAAAAAAAACATTTAATTTCATAAACATAAACCTTATGCATAAACCGTGAATACCTACAGGTTTGTACCGAACCCTCGGTGCGCGAGTCCGACTCGCACTTGGCCGGTTTTTAGAGCTCCAAGGTAGCCGTACCGTATTTTAAATTAATTTCAACTAGATACCAACACGTGATCTTGAGAAAAATGGTAATTTGGGACTGATAGAGAGACGGACAGACAACAAAGTAATCCTAGATTGGTCACGTTTTTTTTTTCTGTATGAGGTACGGAACTCCAAAAATTACCTTAAACCAAATATGCTGAGAGATGAGCAACTGTTTGTCATTCAGACCATTCGCTAAAATTCCCAATCGACACAAAATTTGTTCTAATTTAAACTATTACCTGAACTCGTTTATGCTAGCTTGGTCCCAATTCAACGCGATCAACATTACTGCGAATGCTACCTCCATTACCTACAGTGTTGGACCTGTGAAATTGCGAATGCATTTCGATCTAATCGACGCAAACCACGTACGTACTCATTTCCGTGGCAACGTTTTACATGTAGGTACCTCCAGTACGGACATCGACCTAAACAGTATGGTTAAATAGTTTACCGTCATCGTATCCGTGGTGATCAAATGAAACAGCTCGATGTATTAATTCGCTATTTAATTTTCCAGAAATGTCAGACAACAACGAAAGCTGATATAACTACGAGTAATATTAAAATTGCGAAAGCAAGTTTGTTTCCTTGTTTGTGTTTGAATGGATTTGGATTAAATTTGGCACACACATCATGACCTGGTTGAAGACATAAGTTGTATTTCATTTAGATAAAGTAGAAAAAAACGCTGGCAACAACTATAATGAAATTACGTTACGTTAGGCGTGAGCACCACTTCGAGTTCTGCCATAGCCGTGGGGTAGCACCTTTAGAATAAAAGTAATTAACAATTTTATAGGCAGATAAAATTGAAAAACACAGATAAAAGTAATTCAATTTCTAGTTTGTTTTCCGGTGTAGACTTATGGCTTTTCTTTACATAATTATGTCTTCAATCACTATTTCTTTTTGACCTGGAAAAAAGATCTGAAAGCCAATTCTCGTTCAAAAAACGTTCAAAATGTAGTCGTAGTCTCATTTTGGCGACAATTATGTTAAAAACTTGTCAAAAATTTAAGGAAACTTAGATATTTTTGAGAGATTGAGACGGAGATGCGACTGTGCACGTTCTTAAAATTATATTTTGTATATACCAGCGCTGCATTATGCTGAGATAGGAGCCTTGTTGGCGTCGCACAAGTCTAATCTACTCTTTTATTTTTTATATCTTTCATTATTTTGTTATTTGTAACTTTATAGTTTCTTCTTGTTGTTTGTATTTCCTGTGCGTATCTTAATTTTTATTTTTATTATTTTCTCAGTTCTCAGTTCGGAAGATTTGTCCAATATAAACAGCTAAAAAAGTTGTCATATAAAATAGGTAAACAAGTAGACTGAGCAATTGAATGCTGAATATAGATAATTGGCTTTTGCTTCTGCAGATACCAAGTTTTATTATTTTATTCATCTTGGATATGAATGATTCGATGAGCTATTGCATTCTAGGTTCCTGTATTATTATTTATTTTATCGTCATGAATTGTATTTTTTCTTACATTAGTTGTTATGTGAGAAAGGTTCAGTGTCAATAATATCGGGGCTAACACACTTTTCAAAATGATCTAAACAAAAATGAAAATTAAATATTTCCTTAATGCCACAAGGAACGTTTCAGAATGAAGACAGTACTTGACAACCGTCATTCTGACAATAACTTTATCGAATTAAGATAAAGTTTAGTTTTCTTAGTAGGTAGTTGAAATCATTTTGAACAATCTGTTCATCCCAATATTTTTGACGCTGACTATATACGGCTATAGCTAAAGGCTCGGTACTTTATTGGAACCACGATAGTCATGTTCATGATTATCCCTTGTTTCATTTAATATTCTGTTTTGACACGCACACAACTGTCGAATGTAGTGACATTAGTCAAAGGGATAATTGCGTAATACCCTACCAGTAGGAATGGTTTTCATATTGACAGTTCAGTAATATTCATTCCATTGCGTTGCTGAGCAGATAAATTTTTAGAATAAATGAAGCAATGGATTAGTCATTGTTATTTGTTATGTTTATCATTATCGATGAGTATTCGGCCGTATAACCTCAAATGGCCCAAATTCACGATTACTACCTTATAGGTAATGATCGTGACTCTTTCTTAATTAAGTGTACAACTAGACTTAAGTTAGCAACTAAGCGGTAATCTAGCGTCTTCGTAGTCAATGCTGTGTTTACCTTTAATTGGCATATATAAGATTATTACCTTATGATTTAATATTTGTATGTATATGTATGTGCTATGGATGAATCTTTAAGTAAATAAATATCTATACTTAATATTATAAAGCTGAAGAGTTCGTTTGTTTGTTTAGTTGAACGCGCTAATTTCAGAAACTACTGGTCCGAATTGAAAATATATTTTTGTGTTGGGTAGCCTGTTTATTGAGGAAGGCCATATATAACATTAAGCTAAAATGAAAAGGAGCGGAGCAGCAACGAAAAATGGACGAAAACTGGCAGGCAATTAGATGCGAAGGGAAGGGTTACGGGAGCAAAAATTTGACGCGGACAAAGTCGCGGGAAGAAGCTAGTTAAAGACATGTTTAAACATAAGGTTTTCACTTACCTGTATAATACCTCATAAATATAGTATGGCTGAATCAATACAGTTCGATTATCCGAAAAAACCGGTTTTCCGAACACTCTTATCCCCAATTAGCTCGGAATATCGACGCTCCACTGTATTTCATTTTCATAGTTGTTTAGATCATTTTGAAAAGTGTGTTAGCCCGGATATTATTGACACTGAACCTTTCTCACATGACAACAAATAAAATACAATTCATGACGATAAGAAATTACAAGATAAAATAATGTCGTGGTTACGAGCTGCGGGGTAGTTGTATAGCACACTCACAACGGCTTTTAATTTTGACTCTTCAACAACATGCATTGCAATATTTACATTGTCAAGCTGTCAAATTTTTCAAACCTATGAAACAATGGATTAAGGATTTCCTTCAAAATCCTTGGTATTGTGATTGAAAGTGTGTACACAGTTGAGGTGCTGGATTTTTTTTTAAAATACAGTAAGAGAGAAGTAGAATTAAAATTGGGATATCGCAGGACGGAAATTCATTAAAAAAAAAACAGCAGTTTTGTTTTCTATTTGTTTAAAAATACAGAAACCTAAATTATGTTGTGAACATACGTAAACTCGTGCAACGTTTTTACCTATCTAGTTATGGTGCTGTGCTGTCTGCATATCATTATTTGCACTAACAATCTGCGAGCATACATACTGCTCTTTGTGAAGTTTGAACGCAATTTTTTTCATACAATATATTTTCCGGTACTATGTATTTGCAAAGTAAGTTGTGAACCTTACAATACACTAAATTATTGCATCTATCGGGCAAAATGTTTCAGTTCGGTAACAATTGAGAAATTATTGTTCGAATTACTTGAGAATTGAGCTCCTATAAAGCACAGTGGGATCTCCCATTGGCAAAAATTATATATCACACTTTTATCTTCTACTGAAGTTCTTTAAGAGATAAATGACCATATTTAATGTTTACCTTTGTGGTATAAGCAAGTTTTATGCAAAATTTTATCCTTTTAGTCCAAATCAGTAAGTGCATTGCCAGGATGTTGCTGAAATCGAATGAATAAATTTATACAATTTTATTCCATAGATTCATAATTATGGGACACAATCCTCCTCTCTTTAAGAGGAAGTGAGCCATCATCCATCACGTGGGCCCAGAGCGTCACATATCCAGCAGCGCCAGCGTCCAGCAGTGAAAACGATGCTTATTCCTATGCAATCCGGAATGTTTTAAATCGCCCAAGATTAACCTACACTATAACACTTTCCTATAGAAATGTGTTCAGTCCAGGAGCCAGCTTATACAAATACAAATATTTCCCTCCGCCATTGTCGAAGATAAACTCCAAAAGTACATCTAAAAGCAAGTGAAAATTAAATCACTACACCCAGTCCCTATCATTACATTTATACCTACATTTCGTCGTTGAATCCCTATAAAATCCGGGACCAAACGGCTAGGGTTTAAGTGGTGATCCATCACACTGATTTCAGGACCCACCCATGTAGTGACAGCTCCAGATTTACGTAGTAAGAAGGTTTATTTTAATTTATTAGGGTTTTTTAAAGGCTAGTAAAGTTCTAGTTTTAGTTCTTTCTGATAGATGGTCAAGAAGCATTGAAATAAATAGCATCTTCTTGCAAGTTAATACTAGTCTGAAATTGCCCATTCAACTTGAGCGAGTGTGGTGATAAATGGGTTTGCCTTCCTATGCGAAAATGCCTTTTTCTGCAGTGAACAAATTATCATACCAGCCTATTAATACACACACAGCAATCTACGTGTTTAATTTAATCATGCACTGAAAGTAATACTGTGGTTACCGTGACGTTGGAGTGCTTCAAGGATCATCATTTCAGCCGAAAGAAGTCCAACTGTTGGATATAACCCCCTCCCCCCCCAATTTGGGAGGGGGTTTACTATAATCGCCACACTTGGCATGCGGGTTGGCGATCGCAGTATGGTGGTAAAATGCATAGAGAGCGCTGCTGCTCATTCACATTTTACGACACTTCGCGAAGAGATGGGATGGTGCTGTTGTTTACGACCGACACCACCCGGAACAAGGCGTCAGGTACAATTGTCGACAAATAATATTAATGGTTTTGCCGCCATTTGAAGGAATAAATGTGCATCCCTGTCTACGAGTCGTTGGCTACGTCTATCTACGCGTCTTCGCAGCAGCACCAACGTATTCTCAGTGTGTTCGCAGATCATTGGGATTCTCCGATGTTCCAGAGGTGGATGAAGCTCCTCGCTCAATTTTAATTTTACATATTTATTAGGTTACAGATAACGAACCTACGTACACTATAGACTGTACTAGATGTTAAATGAAATTGTTATTTACGCTATGCTCTCTGGTCTGAAATAAAAGTTTTCTATACAATTATAATACTTTTTTCCTATACCTATGTGGAACTATTTAAGTATGTAATCCCTGTTAATCCCCAGCCTTTCTGAATTAAAAATCTTGTTAAACTCGTGGTGACACGAAAGTAGCTTAGAAATGTCGTATTTCGCAAATTAAATATTGTAATATACTACAACTGCGGGGTAAATAAAAATAAAAAAACTAACAATATCCTTCACTTTTCGTTTGATAGTTCAACAAAATTCACTGCGTTATTAACGTTATTAAGCAGACGAATTTATCGAATATCAGCAATATCGTGCAAAGTAATTCTGATTGTGAATATTATACCACTATGCATACACCATGCATGCATTTTCTTTAAGTAATTGTATGTAAACACATGTTTGAGCAAATAAAGTTATCTGAATCTGAATTATGTAGGTAAACGAAAATGACGCGCATCTTCTAAACACTACTTTACAGCAAGTTTTTTGATTGCTTGAACTTCGTTGCAATTCAGTCTTAACGTAAGTAGCATAAGCAAGCATAATGAACCAATTATTTTCCCGTTACTGAGACACAGGCCTTGTCTCTGTGAGAGAAAGTGGGTTTACTGCGGGTTGGTGGTTATCATATGTCGTAGATTTTTTTTTTTGTTTCCAGGGCATACAAGGGATCTGCTAGGGACGATGCCTGCCAGGATTACGGACTTGTTTGAAAGAGTGGATTTGGGTTTAAGTCGGTAAACGTCTGACACGCCCTTCAACTCCACTCAGAGCGAGAGACGTCATTAAATTTGATGATTTCACA
Source organism: Aporophyla nigra (assembly GCA_947507805.1). Lineage (NCBI taxonomy): Eukaryota > Metazoa > Arthropoda > Insecta > Lepidoptera > Noctuidae > Aporophyla > Aporophyla nigra. The sequence continues at coordinate 7,220,009 of OX382315.1, read as the reverse complement.
CCCACAAAAAAAAGGACAGATAAGGATAAGGCAGTTAGGCAGTTTTCCATGGCGACGATGACGATTATTAATGCAATTATTAAAGTAAAAACTTTTTTACAAAAAAAAACAACCGACTTCCTTAAAAACACTACAAAGTGAAAAATAACTTTAATTTCGAAAGTCGGTGTCTTAGGATCTGTTTTTATGGTTTTTTTGCCACCGACTTCCGAAATTAAAGTTATTTTTCACTTTGTAGTGTTTTTAAGGAAGTCGGTTGTTTTTTTTTTGTAAAAAAAGTTTTGATTTTTAAATTTTTAGTTTTGGTATCCACCCCTCACTAATTCCAAACAAACAATGCATATTTATGCGATAGCAGAAATCGCGGTTGATTTGCTGTCATTTTTTAAAGAGTTCCGGTGTCTATCTCCGGAACTCATCATCAGATCTATATGAAATTTATATGGGACCATTTCGGAATAAACTCCTTTCAAACAAAAAAAGAATTTTGCAAATCCGTCTATATATGACGGAGTTATGGCCGAACATACATAAAAAATAAAAATAAATATAAACATCCGAATTGAGAACCTCCTCCTTTTTGAAGTCGGTTAAAAACTAATTGATTGTGAATTCCTATTTTGTCGTATACGTACCCCAAAGAATCTAGGTTAAACGAAGATCTATTCCCCTATTTAATACACACAACATAGGAACAATTAGATACAATTTCAAAACAGTCAAGTAGTTAACAGACATAACAATACAAGGCACAATAGGTAATTAATTTTGATGTTATTATTTTGAAGGGTTCTACAAATTGATTGACTCTATTTGCTTTGAGTAAACAAGTTGATACTGGAAATATAGGGTGGTTTATTATGTACGATGACAGTACGTTTCGTTTCGAATATCATTACTTATTAATATAAATATAAAAAACCGCTTCGTATCATAGTAGTAGAAGAAATGGAATATCGTTAATTGGCAAGAAGACATTATTTAAAAAAAATGTATTTTTGGTTGAAGTCGGTCAACGTTTGCTTTTTTTTTCTTTTTGCTATAATTTTGACGTTACGCTAGGCTTATAAATGAGGGAGCTAAAGGGGTTGTGATTTTGTGCACGTCGCTTTTATTAGGGTTCCGTTGCCAAATGGAAAAAAACGGAACCCTTATAGATTCGTCATGTCTGTCTGTCTGTCTGTCTGTCTGTCTGTCCGAGTATGTCACAGCCACTTTTTTCCGAAACTATAAGAGCATATTATAGATGTATTCTGTGAACCGCATTAAGATTTTCACACAAAAATAGAAAAAAAACAATATTATTTGGGGATACATAGAACATACATAGAACTGAAGCTCAAAAAAAATTTCATCAAACCCATACGTGTGGTGTATCTATGGATAGGTCTTTAAAAATGATATTGAGGTTTCTAATATCATTTTTTTCTAAACTGAATAGTTTGCGCGAGAGACACTTCCAAAGTGGTAAAATGTGTGTGTCCCCCACCCCCCCTCCCGAAACTTCTAAAATAAGGGACTGATAAAACTAAAAAAAAAATATATGATGTACATTACTATGTAAACTTCCACCGAAAATTGGTTTGAACGAGATCTAGTAAGTTGTTTTTTTATTAATACGTCATAAATCGTAAACCACAATTTACCTTTCATTCAGTCAACTCAAATATAAAAATTTCAAAAAAAAAACATTTAATTTTATAAACATAAACCTTATGCATAAACCGTGAATACCTGCAGGTTTGTACGGAACCCTCGGTGCGCGAGTCCGACTCGCACTTGGCCGGTTTTGTAAATGGCATCTCACAAGTCAACCTAGGAAGTTGACAGCTGAGGAGGCACGGCTCCCTGTCGTTTCGGGCGACGCAAGTGCTCTCGGGGCATGGTTGCTTCGGGAAGTACCTGTGTCGCATAAACAGGGAGCCGGACGCCCGGTGTCACCACTGCGTCGACTGCTGGGAGGACACGGCGCGGCATACGCTGGCAGAATGTGCCACTTGGGAGGAGCCGCGTCGTGTCCTCGTCTCAGAAGTAGGCAGTGACCTATCGCTGCCGGCCGTGGTTGAGTCGATGGTCGGCAGCGAGGGGTCCTGGGACGCGGTGGTATCCTTCTGCGAATTAGTTATGTCGCAGAAGGAGGCTGCGGAAAGGGAGCGGGAGATATCTTCCGCTCACCCAGCCCGCAGCAGGCGCACCGGGCGTCGGCGGAGGGCGGACAACGCCCTCTTCCAGCCCCCCTAAATGGGTCCAGGGGCGACGGATCTGGGGACATCCGTCGCCCCCTATTGCTACGGACCCGAGATGGTGGCGCGTAGTGTTCCACGCGCGCCTCTCTGTGATGTATGGGGGGGAGTTTAACACCTCACTCCCCCCCAACGTGAGGAGGCCCGCAAAGGCGGGCCGGCACCAGTTGGGGATCGCGGAAGACATATTGGTTCCCGTGGTCCCCGACGTAGGTCTGGGACGGAAAACCGAGGTGGTTTTAGTCAGTGAGAGTCTGACAGACCCCTCCGCCCACCCCAGGGCGGAGGACATCCATGAGGATTTCCAGCTCGTGATCAAAAAAAAAAAAAAAAGGAAGTTGACAGCTGCTTAACCGGACTTGCCTGGTGCCTCAATAAGTTTCGGCCTCCAGATAGGACTTTGAAAAACAAAGCGACTATAATAATAATAAATATCTTAGGACTGTTGTCATAAGTACAGGCTCTGCCTAGTTTGGGATCAGATAACGGTGTGTAACCAATCTGATAAACGTACTTATATTTCTAAATACAAACATATTATAGATAAATTACACCCACTACGACTATGGAGTATGGACTTCTGCTTTGAACGACGCTGAGGGCAGCAAGGGACAGATTGGAGAGGAATTATACTAGCCCTACTCTTAACACTGCTTGTGAACTTTTAAATCATCATAACCAAAAATAGTGTTTTTTTTATTGTGTCAAGGTTCCCGCATATTATCGATATTTTGCTGGAGTCTGGGTTTAACGATACCTCAGACCTGGAAATGTTTTACTTAATTAAAAAAAACTACTTGAATCATTAATTTGACAGAAAACGCACTACCGAAACAGCAGTGTCTAAAAGTATTATTTTTTTATTAAGAGTTCTTTAAATATCAAAAGTGAACAGGGGATGAAATTTTGTAATTTTTTCTGATTGGAAATCTAATCGGACCAAAAATCTGGTCTAATCCCAGATTTTGCTCAGCACTGAAGCAATACAATCCGCTCTAACATTTGATTAAATAACCATAAATCATTACGGCTTTCTACCAATCTCCAAGCCGTATATTCCAATATATAAACATCAAAATAATAAATCTGATAAAGGTCGGCCTCCTGTTTATTCTGTGAACTCACTAAACAATGAACTTCTTACACAATTAAAAGCTGAGCGGAGTCATTAATTAAGTAACTTCTCCAGAAAGCTGCCTCATTCGTAAGTGTTGAGTCACGGGGCAAAGGATCGATCCTTGCTAGGACATTGCCAAAAGACAAAACAATCAAGACAATGTACGGCATTTTACGGTTGTATCTTTTCTTGTTATAAGATCATTTCATTGAACAAAAACTTAATACAAATAAAAATAATAGTTTATTTAGAAGGCTTATAAAAATGAATTCATTTATTTCAGATTTACTCCATAATCATAAATTCATTACAAAATAATTAAAATCCAATAAAATGTATAACATTGTTTAGATCTTATTTATATTTATTACTAGCTTCTGCAAATTTCATGTTCCCCGACCCTTCCCGTCGCATCGAATCGCCTGCCCATGCGATTTTCCCCGTTTTTGCAACATTTTTCATTACTGTTCCGCTCCTCTTGGTTGTAACGTGATGTTATATAGCTTATAGCCTTTCTCGATAAATAGACTACCCACACAAAAATAATTTTTCAATTTGGACCAGTAGTTTCTGAGATTAGCGCGTTCAATCAAACAAACAAATAAACAAACTGTTCAATATTAAGTATAGATTTCAAGTTTAATGAGCTTACTTCTCGGCACATTGTTCGCAGAACTGATGGCTGGTAGGACCATGGGGAAACAGAGAAAGTGGTCGAAGTGGCAGTGCTTGTGGGAGGCCTATGTCCAGCAGTGGATGTCTATCGGCTGAAATGATAATGAGCAGTTTGCCACCTTATTGAATTTTGTTTAGAAATTATTTTCTACTTTTTAGTTTGTTTTTCTATTGAAGGGTATTTTTTTATGTTTTATAAGTGAACTATTATGTTTACTTTCTTTCTTTTATGTTGCCATTGCACTCTTGCAATCAGAGGTGGGCTTGTTACAAAATAAATTGAAAAAAAAAAATGTTTATCTATCTCTGTGTGGGATACCTACTTGGATGAGAGAAGCACAGAACAGGTCGAAGTGGCGGTGCTTGGGGGAGGCCTATGTCCAGCAATGGACGTCTTTCGGCTGAAATGATGATCATGATCCCTGTATTCGTTACAATTTTACTATAGCGACTGAATGTAAAGTCATCCTCATTCTGCTGCCTTATTCCCCTGTTTTTTGGGTCGGCGTAACATTTTCCTCCACACTTCTCTACAAGTCGTCATCTCGGTAGTTACCCTAATCATTATTCACACAGTCCATTCGTCGTTTCTTTGACCTCCCTCTACTCTTATAGTCATAGACATTCATACTCAAAACTGAACTGAAAGTGAAGTATAGAAACAGTATTTATTAGGTTTCAAATGATTAATACTCATCCCAAATAGTAATCAATTGGAGCCAGGCAACTCAAAACACACAAAACAAATCAACCCACTGTTCTATTTCACAAAATCTATCCCGAACGTCCAGCCAGCCGTCCCCTCCATTGTAATTCAACTCAGGCGAACGAACTGACTCCGGAAAGTTACATCAACAGATCGCTCGCAGTCTGCTAGTTATTCAACGTGTGTAAAACCATCCGTAAGTTATATGTCATTTAAAAAGTTGTATTGGAACACACTGCTAGGATGGTTAGTCAACGGGATGGGGGAAAGGTTTTTCATCTAACGTGGGTTTGAGGCGAGTGGTTGACGCAGTGACATATGGAACCGCGTCGGTCGCAGCTTCGCGCAGCCCTGATGACGGACTGGAGGGACAAGCAGACAGGCGATACTCGACCGCTGGCCGGAAGGAGGCACCGGGAGGTGACAAAGATGCTTTCGAGAGATGGTTGCTTCGGGGAGTACGGGTGTGGCATAAACCGGGAGTCGGACGCCTGGTGTCACCACTGTGTCGACTGCTGGGAAGACACGGCGTGGTATCCGCTGGCAGAGTGTGCCACTTTGTTGGAGTTGAGAGTGCCCTCATTTTAGGAGAAGGCAGTGAGGAGTTCTGAGACGCGGTGGTATCCTTCTGCGAAATAATCGAGTCGTAGAAGCAGGCCGCAAAAAGGGAGCGGGATAATCTCTTTTGCTCCCCCGGTCTACAACAGGCGCACCGGGCGTTGGCGGAGGGTGGATAACGCCCATTTGCAGCCCCCTAAATTAGTCCAGGGGCGACGGACTTGGGGACATTCGTCGCTACCCATCCTTTAGAACCTAAGATGGCGGCGCGTAGTGTTCCACGAGCGCCTCTCTAAGATTTAAGGAGAAGTTCAACACTTAACTCCTCACTCTCCCTGACTTGAAGTGGCTCGCAGGGGCGGGCCAGCACCAGCCGGAGACCGAAGAAGTCGCATTAGATCCCGTGATTCCCGACGTAGGTGTGATAGGGAACATCGGGGTGGTTAGTAAGAGTTTGACAGACCCCTCAGTTCACCTCAGGGTGGAGGACATCCATGAGTATTTCCATCCCAACGTCTAAAAGGGGAGTATTGCAGCATACATTTATCTGCATAGACTTTTCCCAATATATGCCACGGAACGGATACATTATTAAAATGGAAGGCTATAATACTGTATTTAATTAATTAACATTGCCTTAGTTATTCACACACTTACTACCGAGACAAATGACTGCAATATAAATTAATCGATTAAGGCAAACGCTATTAATTAAATTAAATTGTAAATGAAATTTAACCGTGTATATTACATTGGATAATAGATCCCATACTATAATTAAATGATTAATTATTATGAACACAAAAGAAAGTCTGTTTATCTATGTATGTGTTTCTTTTTCACGTCCTAACGCCTGAACCGATTTTGATTTCAATTTTGCACACAAGTAAACCTGGATTAGGACAAAGGATACTTTTATTCTGGTAGTAGGCTTCCGTAGGAAAATTTCAGATCTCTCCTAGTAAATAAACCAATTTGCCATCGTTCACATCCGTATATCCCAAAATGCGAACATTGTCTGCGTTGTAAAGCGTTCTGGGTGCTACAAATGACCAACTTAACAAAAAGATCACCTATCCGACAACGTTCCGTCTTCCACCTCAATACGGCTCACAATCCCCTGTTTTTCAGTTCATTGGTGCTAAAGGTAAGTTGGTGGGGATGACATGTCACCCTGTAAAGAAGTTTTAACAAAGTTCTGAGTTCTACAGCGGATAATAGACGAGTGCCAGTACTAAGCCCGCGACAATATGATAGTTTAATGTTCCAGGATTTTCTAGGCTCAGTTGTGAGGATGAATTATATCCCAGTTCTGAATGAGTTTTAGTTGGACACTTTCAAGTTTATTGTGTGAATTAATATTGTTAGGCCCATCGTTCATGACGCTTCGCAAAAGTGACATGTACAAACTACTAGATCGTTGTCAAAATCTATAGGACACGACTTAGTTATGCGTTATTAGCTAGTTTATAACTAATTCCCTCGAGTACGGAAATCAATCTTAATTTGGCAATATACAAACAAGTGCGAGTCGGACTCGCGCACCGAGGGTTCCGTACAAACCTGCAGGTCATCATCATCATCATTCGTCATCATCGTTTATGAAATGAAATGTTTTTTTTTTTAATTTTTATATTTGTGTTGACTGAATGAAAGGTAAATTGTGGTTTACGATTTATGACGTATTAAAAAAAAACTACTAACTAGATCTCGTTCAAACCAATTTTCGTTGGTAGTTTTCATGGTAATATACATCATATATTTTTTTTAGTTTTATCATTCCCTTATTTTAGAAGTTACGGGGGGGGGGGACACACATTTTACCACTTTGGAAGTGTCTCTCGCGCAAACTATTCAGTTTAGAAAAAAATGATATTAGAAACCTCAATTTCATTTTTGAAGACCTATCCATAGATACCCCACACGTAAGGGTTTGATGAAATTTTTTTTTTGTGTTTCAGTTCTATGTATGGGGAACCCCAAATATTATTGTTTAAAAAAAAAATGATATTAGAAACCTCAATATCATTTTTGAAGACCTATCCATAGATACCCCACACGAAAGGGTTTGATGATAAAAAAAAATTTGAGTTTCAGTTCTATGTATGGGGAACCCCAAATATTATTGTTTTTTTTCTATTTTTGTGTGAAAATCTTAATGCGGTTCACTGAATACATCTACTTACCAAGTTTCAATAGCACAGCTCTTATAGTTTCGGAGAAAAGTGGCTGCGACATACTCGGACAGACAGACAGACAGACAGACAGACAGACAGACAGACATGGCGAATCTATAAGGGTTCCGTTTTTTGCCATTTGGCAACGGAACCCTAAAAACAAAGCTAGAGACTTTAGAATCTCGAATAGTAGAAACATAAACAAATTGTGCATTTATATGTATAATTATGTATAATATATAAATACTCTGTATTATACTGTGGGTACAGAAATAAATAAATAAACAATATTCCACAGAAATTGTAAATCCAATAAAGTCTGCCTTCATATTTTTATGTTCTACATTTTCTGTGTATTCGATATTCACGTTCCATTCAATGAAAGAATTGTGTTGGAATTTAATTACCGATCATTGTCATGTTAATTAAGAAATGTAATGCAATTAATGTAACTACCGGACTTTAAAACTGTAAATCTTTTATCACTCCATCGAAATTACAAAACAGCAGGTTTCAAAAATTTAATAATTTTGTTTCATTTTGATTTAGCTGCTTACTACATCACGTATTTAATCAGCCTATACCGTTCCCACTGCTGGGATACAGGTCTTCCTCTAGGAGGAGGAAATGGCCCGTAATTTACCACGCGAGCCCAGTGCGTGTTGGTACATGTCAATGGCTTGGCTTCGAATCTCTGGTTCTAGGACATAGCGGTTTCCTTACGATGTTTTCCTTCACTGTTTTGAGCGCAGTGATGAAATGATTTACACAAAGTAAAGCGCCTGCCTGGGTTTTAACCCACAACCAACAACTCGTTAGTCGGGGTCGATACTACTGGGCCACCACAGTTCTGACCTGCTTATTAATTAGTCTCAAATAAAACATACCAACTACCATTAAAATATGTGTGCAGCTTCATTTATTTCCGCATATAATTTATTTAAGCCCGGCTACATGGCGCTACTCCAGGAAGGAACCAGTTATAATCTCAAATCAACGATGAGTACCTAGAATGTCAAAGAATTGCTGTGACTTTTCGATGACTCAACCAAGTAAGAAGTATTGTTAGGATCATTTATCTACATTTTGAAAATCTTATAAACTGACAAATCTATTATTGCGAACGATTATTTATTTGGCAACACAAGGCGGTGACGCTTGATAAGTGGTCAAGAATGGCGCAATCCGGCAATGGATTCATTTACTTGATTATGGAGTGAACTACGGGTAGGGAGAACAAAACTAACTGTCAAGAATTTTAAATTATTATGGTAGCTGGTTGATCGTATTGGTAAATACTGTTGCATTAGAGTAGTAATAAATGCTATTAATATCTACCTTAGGAGTTTTATTACACTAGTTAATAAGGCGTCAGAAAGTAGTTTTTCGTATGGACCGCTATTGAAATAGAAGCGCTGTGACATTCTGGCTACTTAGTACTCATTCGTGATTTGAGTGTTTACTTACCGGTAACCACTCATTCCTATAATAAGGGTGAATGCTGGTTAATATTTTTCTTTCTTCTTTTCTTCAGTAACGTTGTGTGCGATGGGCTTTGCTGTTAACGAAACAAAGTATCGGTCGCACTTTATTAGATTACGTTGGTTAACAGTCAGGTCGGGGACTGCAGCGCATTGCTTTTGAACGTAGGTATTTATTGAGGGAATTTGTCTTTCCAGGAATTGATTCATAGTATAAATGGAAGCTGGATTTTGCTAGATACGAGAAGCACAGAACCAGTTGAAGTTGCAATGTTTTAGGGAGGCTAATGTCCAGCAGGGGGCATTTTTCGGCTGAAATTATGATACCTAAGTAGAAACAAGCACATTTTCTAAAGATCGGCAGTCCATCTATTTTAGGATAAATGGAAGGTGTTTACGCCTGCACGTTAATTGTGATGATGTTCAATGTTTTTTTTGTGTCGTATTTTGCTATTTTAAAGGGCCAGGCGCCGCTTTACGGATTTTATTTTGCTTAAACTTACAATTCACCATCATCATGCACAGCCCAATTTTACTCATGCTGAACATATGCCTCTCTTTTCTTGTAAAAATCCCGACGCTCCTGTGCAAGCCTTAACCAAGGCAGGCCAGCGCCACGTCGTGGTTAAAATATTGTGCCATCCCATTTAGATTTACAATAAGTTTGTCGTAAGAAGTTGACTGAAACATCCCAGCGCTGATTTACTGGATTCTCTTCTACCGATCTTTATTTCTCGTAATAAAGTAGATATCTTTTGTTCATAATGTATTGGTATATATATAATTTTATCGTATTTTGCACATCTTTTGTCTCTATATCACCCAAAAGAAGACTAGTAGAAAATGCCTCAAGCATAAAGTCTACCTTTGTACAGTACTTTTCTACGCAAACCACTGAATCGGAAGATTGATCCAACCACTATCGGGCCGAGCTCTAAAATAAGCAAAATACTTACCATCTCAAAAAAATTGGAACAGAAGAATTCTGATCAAGAATATGCTAAGGTACCGTCGTATTGCTCTAAGCAAATGCTCATGAATTATTTTATCCTAATTTGCCATTTACTCACCTTCATTTTGAACGATTGTTTTTATTGTTTTGCCTATATTTTAACAGTCCAATGAATATTTATTACTGTATTTACATTTTCGTCCTCATTCATTGTTAAAGTATCGTTTAGGTAAGAAATAGGTCAGATTTCTTGACGGAATCTGTTCAACTTGAGAGTTACTTTCAGGCAAGCGTACTCTGATGTCGACTACATATCGCTGAGGTAGTTGACCAAGCTCTCAAAATAACATCACACCTGTACTTTCAGAAGGGTTAACCCTTTATCGGGCACAAAAAACTATTTTCCTACCCCGTCAATCTAACTAAATACACGAATATTTTTTAAATGACAACTCTTCAGACTTTATATTTTACCGAAATCTAAACGTGGATAATTACTGATTTAGATTTGGGTAAAAGACAGAGTCTGGGGAGTTGTCATTTTAAAAGTATTCGTGTATTTAGCTAAACTGACTGGTGGGCAAATAGTTCCCTGTGCACAGGCACAGGGAACTATTTGCCCACCAGCAGACGATCAAGTCTCAAGTAAACTCTTGCCATCAACCGGGCACAAGTTCAAATTTCGGGCTGCTACTCACAAAATAAAAACCTACAGATCTTAAATATAGGTACGCTTGTCACGTATTACGCGTATATGCTTATGCATGGCTCAAATATGGTGTCATCTTATGGGGTAAAGGTACTGACACGTCCACATTATTTGCCATACAGAAAAAACTTATGAGAATTCGAGTTAATATAGATGAAACTGACACTTGTAGGCCACACCTTAGGACACTGAAGATGTTGACCTTGTCTTGCCTTTAAATATCTGACATTTGTACGCAAATATTTATTATACTCCAAAATAGAAGATAAACAGATTTTTTTTCCTCTCAAACAAAAATAGACTAAACATTCCAACATCATGACTTAAAATGCATTCGTCACGTACATAATTATTTCAATAAAATATATAATAATATAACCTACCGGAAGAAATTAAAAATATTAATAAATTTAATATGTCTAAATTACGCTATTTTTAATACACAAAAGCTACTATAATATAGATGAATACATGAATGATAAACTGTGACTGGAATTGCAATAATTTTTCAATATTTTAATTAATTTCCCTTCAACAATTACATTCACGCACATAAAATAAACAATAATATTAATATATATCACAATTCTAATTAATGCATGGGTAAAAAGTGATCCCAGTAATAAATATTGTATAATTATGTCATTTATAATCTAAATATATTTAATATAAATAAGAATTGTTATGTTCTAAATGCTATTATTTAATTCTAATGTTTAATTATAATTTATCCTTGTTACTTATATTGCTGTGCCCTTACAGGGGCCAAAACTGAACCTTAGACATAAGCCTATTGTAACATTTTCATTCACACAATTCTATGCAAATAAATAAATATTCCGTGTGGTGCCGGACAACACAAAATACACTATCTCATTTCTTCCCGTGGATGCCGTAATAGGCGACTAAGGGACTTACTAAAGAATGGGCAGCAGCGTTCTCTATGAATTTTACCAGCATACTGCAATCGCCAATGCGCCTGCTAACCGTGGCGATTATGGCAACCCCCCCTCTAAAATTCGGGATGGCCTCTGTCCAATGTGGACGTCTTTTGGCTAAAATGATGACTGACAAATTCATGATGGAAAAACCCAATAATATTACTCAACTAGGGAGTCGGATCCAGGACCTCATGAACGCTTTCAACCGATAGACCAGTGAAGCATAGAGGCTCCTCAAATAGTCCACCAAGTTATATGAATTTAACTCATTAAAATCAGACCTTTTTACCATAAGTTCTTTTGCTTATAGATTGGTAGAAAAATCTCATAAAAAACTGTCCTTGCCAAACATTTTCTTGGATTCACACCCGTCCCTCATCTCATCTCAAAATCAGCGCGAATAAATATCCAAATATATAAGCGAAGGGCTTTTCCATAAGAAAAAGTCCCGTTTTATATAAGCACCTATCTATCTATAGTTCTATGATTTATTTTCGCTACTCTGGAATGAGACTATTCGTAGACATATCGAGGCTCCCGTCCAATATATTGCTTTTCGGATTTAAGCCAATAAGATGCCGAAAATTCTGGTAGCGAAAAAATAATATACGGAAACAATGTGCATTTGAAAGTGACCCAAATGTATACAGCAAGGCGTGTACTTTATGTATGTATTTATTATTTAATGTAAACATGTTCACCACAGACTACCTGCAGTATTGTGTTTCCTTCTTGGTCCAATCCATGCAAATGGATTTTATGGCACACTGGATTTTCAGCTCTCGGTTTTGATCCAAGTATTGGCAATCATATTCATAACAAGGCTGAAAATCACCCAAAGGATAATACAATACAATACAATACAATCCTTTATTTCAGGCAACTTTGGCCCATAAAAACACAATAAACAAATAATATACAACAATAACTATAAACCAAAACATATTTTATAAAACAAAACTTAAACTATCACTAAACACGTAATGATGACGGCGTCGTGTTCCGCTGCGTGGTGTCGCATAACCGTCCTCGGAAACGACGATACAAGACACCTTTCGGCCAAAAGTCAATGGAGAGGGCTATGCTTGGAGTTACCCTACGCGTTAAAATCAGAAATGAAGAGATCCGTAGGACCAAGGTAACCGACATAGCCTAAAGAATTGCCAAAGTTAACCCATTAACGCCGAGGTGTTCAAAATTTTTACTAACTTTTCAACGTGTTTATTTATTATCATAACGGACCAAAAACTAATGCAATACCTCTATTCCTACGCGAAATTTGATGTTCTTTCAGAATCTAAGCTCAAAATTTCGATTAGACACCGAGAAAAAAAAATGGTCAGGTATTTTTGAAAAATGGGATTTTTTCAATTTTCGATATTCAAAAATTGTCTCCAAAAATTCTGAAAAAAATTCTCAGTACCAACCTGCAAAAATAAAACCGTCATGATGTTATTACGTCCATGTGAACATCGACTAAAAGATCGCTATTACAGATAAAATTGCCCAATGTGACACTCTATGTTAAATGTCTACATTTATATTCATAATTCACATTGAAAAAATGATAAAAAACGTATTCTATTCTATTCTACTTTAAAGATGTCGATGTGTCCCTACTTATTATTATGTCAGAGGTCGGATTTCTTATTCTTTTGTCAATCAGGCAGATATGACGCCGGAAGGGGACGCCCTAGGAGAACATAGAGTGAGCTTATTGGTGATGTTCCTGAGAACGGTCAGGTGCGTATTACTGAGAACCGGCGTGCGTGTATGACCAAATGATGAATGATGAATCAAAAAGAGTATGTAAGGATCGTAGCTAGTGGCGTTCTGTAGTTTCCTCATGGGAAAAGGGGTAAATATGTATTATGAATTAATGTCAATGGTGAGCAGTGGTGGCCCAGTGGTAACGACCGGGACTTACGAGTAGTGAGTTCAAACCCAAGCAGGCGCATTACTTTGTGTAAATTATTTCCGCCACTGCTCTCAAAACGGTGAAGGAAAACATCGTAAGGAAACCGGCATGTCTTAGAACCAAAAATTCAAAGACATGTGACATTTACCAACCTGCACTGGGCCCGCGTGGTGGATTATGGCCCACTCCCTCTCACCAAGAGGAGGCCTGTATCCCAGCAGTGGGAACATTATAGGCTGATGATGATGATGATGATGAGTAGTCAGTTAAGAAACTCCAACCTTATCTAGTTTAAAAAAAATATCATTGACGTGTAAAACTGTTTGTACAAACCTACTTACCCAAATAAAATCATTTATCATAATGTGTTACCCAACATAATTTCACATTTGCAAAATAACGAATATCCATACAAGCTTTATTTCCCCATTCAACCCCTTTAGGGGGTGGATTTTCAATACTTCTCCCATAATAAGTAAAAATCATAGGCAAGGCAAGTTGTTAATACTCGTAACAAAGATTTGATCATAACTAATGATAGTAATTAAAAGTATAAATTAGGCACACCCTCTACCCCTGCACAGTAGGCTCATCGGTCTCGCAACAGGAGACGCCCCGGGCGTCGGGAGTCTATAGCGGACTCCCGGCCACCGTAGGCGCGAGCTTGCGGGCGGCGAGCAATGGGTAGCTCGCCGCCCGGTAAGGACCAGGCTCGGGTCGACGGCGCGTAGTGTTCCACGTGCGCCTCAAAGAGATGTCAGCAGCACTGAAGGGGTATGCTAGGACCGATGCCTGCCAGGGTCGCGAGATTGTTCGAAAGAGATACCGTGACCCTGGCACATGGCCAACTGAATTAACACGGGTGGGCTTTAGTCAGTAAAAGTCTGACACGCCTTCCCGCTCCGCCCAGAGCGGGTGAAGTCATTTGATGATTTCCCATCCAGAAAAAAAAAAAAATCGGTCTCGCAACACATGGAGTTCAGTGAACCTACTGATCAGAAAAGTATCGGTTCTCTCACCAATCATCTTTACTTTCGCGACCTAAAGTTCTCTTGTGCAATACATGCTTCTATAAACAGCGGTCTATGTTATATTTTTTCGGACTCTGAATGAAAAATGAATATAAGGTGGCAGCGCCAAGGTAGCCCGCGAATCGCTCATGCACAGTATAGCCATGATTTGCATGGGTTATCTGCTATTGCAGGCTGTATGTTGAACAACAAACGTTTTACGATCGTAATACGTATGTATTTACAGAGTTAAAGTCATTATGACTGGCCTGTTAGTCTAGTGGTTAATGACCCTGACTGCAAAAACTGAGGTCGTGGGTTCGATTCCCACCCAGGACAAATTTTTGTGTTCTGTGTCTGGGTGTAATTTATGTATAATATGTATGTATTTAGAAATATTAAGCATATTTATCAGTTGTCTGGTTACCATAGTACAGGCTCTGCCTAGTTTGGGATCAGATAACGGTGTGTTGGTTGTCCTAAGATATTTATTTATTTTTAGGGTTCCGCACCTCAAAAGGAAAAAGCGGAACCCTTATAGGATCACTTTGTTGTCCGTCCGTCCGTCTGTCAAGACCCTTTTTCTCAGGAACGCGTGGAGGTATCAAGCTGAAATTCATATCAAATACTCAAGTCTCCTGTTTCTTGGAGCTGTGAAAAAATCAAACTTCTAAGCTAACGCAATCAAAAGATATAGCCGTTTATGCCGCAAATTTCCGCAAATTTTCGAAACTCGCAAGGGAATCAAAACCTAAAGGGTACTTCTAGTCGATCTAGAATTTTGAAATTTGGTACGATGCAACGTCTTATAGTACATATAAAGGAAAAAATGCGAAAACCGTAAATTTTTAGTTACATCATATAATAAAAAATAAAATAAAATTTTAAACTTTATACCTACAGGTTTGTACGGAACCCTCGGTGCGCGAGTCCGACTCGCATTTGGCCGGTTTTTTTATTATTAAAATGTTTCGTATGGTGCTGGAAGTAAAGAATAACACCATCCCGTTTCTTCTCGTTTGGTGACGTGAAAGGCGACTAAGGGACTTACTAGAACTAGAGAATGGGTAGCAGCATTCTCTATGCGTTTTACCACCATACTGCGATCGTCATTCCTTGCGATTATGGCAAACCTCAAAATGCTTGGAGGAGGCCTATGTTCAGCAGTGGACGTCTTTCAGCTGAAATGATAAATCCTCAAAATCGTCAATATAACCCTAAGTCTCTCTCAGCAGTGGTTTATTCTCAGCAGCATTGGATATTATAATCAATATACAATCTGACACTTGCATATTGCAAAAAAATGAAGAATATTTCAGTTTCTCGGGCATCTACATTATGATGATGGACCGGTTTGTTCTATTAGCCCAATGATTTCAGAATCCACTTAAAAGTAGTAGGTTGTAAGATCTAAGCCAACCTTGCGTGGGATAGCTAATTTTCAATATAGCTATTTTGGTTGGAAAATTAACAAGTTTATATAACGCAAACATCAAAGATTTTCATACATTACGTAAATATTGATACTATGTGATTACAATGTAAAATAACTTCTGCAGAAGATCAACTTTACACAAGGCACGGAATTTAAACGAAAGAGGCAGACATGGTGTATGTTAAACAATCATAACTCTTGGCTTCAACTCTTGCCATTGTAGAATAAAAATGTCAGCCTATAATGTTCTCTATACGGGGACAAAGACCTCTTCTCCGTAAGATGAAATGCGTCATAATCTACATGTCTTCGGATTTTTAGTTCAAGAAAATGGTTTGTTTGAACAACAAAAAATAAATAATCGCTGAATGCGAAATCATAGCAGGATTGCCAACTCAAGGCCCACATATAAAGACGGACGTAGCCATAAGTACGCACTTTTAAACATCGTCAAATTCGTCACTCTGTTCTGCCCAATTTCTCATTTAATTGTTGGATTTAAAACGCTCCACTCAGCTTCGAAAGTTGAAAATCTATCAGCACGCTTTCATTTAGGCATTCATTTCAGTGTCATCTAATGTAAGTGAAAAGTAGAACTAACTATCTCAACATAGTATAAAACAAAGTCGTTTCCCGCATCTGTACGTACGATTAGATCATTTAAACTATGCAACGGATTTTAATGCGGTATTCATCAATAGACGGAGTGCTTCAAGAGGAAGTTATTTAAATGTCTAATACGCGGGAGAAGCCGCTGGCAATAGCTAGTCTAATAATGTAATGTTAAATAAGTACAAATATTAACCTTTTGCAATTATTTGTATAGTGCCCAAATGTTGTTTAGTCGTTATTTGATACGAGGTATTAGGTACGCATTTTGAATGAGTTCAATTGGCTCGAAATAGGTTCCATATTATGTTTGAATTACGAATATATTTCGGCCCATTCGAATTTAGAATGAACGAATACAAATAAGAAAAAAGGCGCCTACAAAGATTAAATTGATGACGTTTCATCAACTAGTATTTTTTTTTTTCTAAATATGTATTTTAAAGTTTGAATGTGATTTCAAAACCATCTATTAGTATCTCTTAACACCGTAGACGGACTATGGTATAGACAAGACATCAGCGTACATAGTATGATATAGCGAATGATCGACATAACTTCATAATGTGTATCTATTACAGTTTTAATTCATTCAAGATTACTTATTATTGATCAAAATACACATTCAAATGAATAATTCTTGAACACACTTACTGAGTCGTGACAAAATAAGCTACTTGCCGATGAAACGTTATGTTTGGTTCTTTACGTTCACTACGGCTACAGCCAATTATGCAACAATTCACCATGACTGACACTTTAGATACACCTCTCAAACGTTAGCACTAACATTTAAGTCTTAAAATATGGGTTTCACCTTGTTTTCACAGATTTATCAACAAAAATTCCGTAAGCGTTGAAACTTGTTTGCCACCAAGAGGGATCGGTGGCATACTAATAAAAACCGATACGCAAATAGAGACAAAAAACTGATACTCTGTTTCGCTCACACTGAAGTATTTCACGTTAATGCCTTCTCTTTTTAGTTATTATTGTTATTTTAGTAGCTCATCTAGTACTATACTCTGTCTACGCTTAACACCGTTTTTTAGGGTTCCGTTGCCAAATGGCAAAAAAAGGAACCCTTATAGATTCGTCATGTCTGTCTGTCTGTCCGTGTATGTCACAGCCAGTTTTTTCCGAAACTATAGGAGCTATGCTGTCGAAACTTGGTAAGTAGATGTATTCTGTAAACCGTATTAAGATTTTCACACAAAAATAGAAAAAAAAAACAATAAATTTTGAAGTTCCCCGAACTTAGAACTGAAACTCAAAAATGTTTTTGTCATCAAACCCATACGTGTGGGATATCTATGGATAGGTCTTCAAAAATGATATTGAGGTACCTATCTAATATCATTTTTTTCTAAACTGAATGGTTTGCGCGAGAGACACTTCCAAAGTGGTAAAATGTGCCCCCCCCCCCCCCCCCCCCCTGTAACTTCTAAAATAAGATGATGGTAAAACTAAAAACCGGAAATTGGTTTGAACGAGATCTAGTAAGTAGTTTTTTTTTTAATATGTCACAAATCGTAAACCGCAATTTACCTTTCATTCTGTCAACTCAAATACATATAAAAATAAAAATAAAAACATTTAATTTCATTAACATAAACCTTATGCATAAACCGTGAATACCTACAGGTTTGTACGGAACCCTCGGTGCGTGAGTCCGACTCGCACTTGGCCGGTTTTTTTTACAAGTACTAGTACAAAACCATTTACATAAATTTTGTCCTTGATAGCAGCAACCCAAAATTAACATTATTTTAACGACAGTAAAGATCACTATATTAAAAATCAGAGGTGAATTCATTAATAATGGACTATGCATGCAGGTAGTCTTCTTCAGGACGAAACTGAAACCAAGAATACATAATTATTTTGATAAATTATTTATGGATTATCGGCCTGTTTGAAATCTTACATTGGGTGCCAGAGTTCATCGAAAACACTCACTCCCTTAGTTGTAATGCTGCATAGTATTTATTTATATAAGTGTTTTTGTACAACCAAAGGTAATATTTTTTTTTTTTTTTTTTTGTTTGCTGATTACATGCAGTAATAAATATGACCAATCTCTTTTACAAAGGCCGCGTCCTAACCAAGTGATCTCGATGCTCGAATACGCGATCGTCGCATTCATATGTCATGAAAAACAGAATATTTCCTAAAAAAAAATCTCTGTATCTATTAAGGTTCGGAATTTGCCGAAACTACCGCAGTTAGATAGATATGAGATATCATAATATTATAAAAGTATGTCTCCTTAATAAAACTCTAACAAAAGTGGAGCCGGACAGTCCCTTGGTCGTAAAAGGGATAAAAAGCCATTGAAAATTTATTAGCCATACCTTTATTGTAGTTACAGATGGCTGGAACACAATTACAATAGCCTTTTTGTTACATAACGCATGGAGTAATGAGAATTTGGGATTTATGTGGCCATAGCCTAAATTAGAAGCTGGACAACTGAGTTTCCTTTTTAATTTTCCGTTATAAAACTGGGCAATATGGAAGTTTTGGAATCCATTTAGTGACCAGTGGATTTAGCTAAAATGTGCAGAATATTCGTAACGTATACTTGAACAAAAGTACTCGTTTTGTACATATTTTTTACTAGCTTCTGCCCGCGGCTTCGCCCACGTGGATGTCGAAAATTTCACCATTTCACCCTCTTAAGGACGCTATAACATTTTTCTACAAATATCGGTGGTTTTTCAGTACCAATTACATCAAGAGGAATCACAACTGCGAAGTCAATTATGGTCTTTAATTAAAGATAATTTATTCATCTCCATTATGATACCATAAAAATTATATAGTCCCATATAATATTTTCACAAAAATACGTTTTCCCCACCGCAATAATCGAAGAAAATGAAAAATAATGGGGTCTGGAAAGGTACCTGTATAGATGATCAACTGCATATTTTAACTTCAAAATGACAACAAATTGTGGCTAGTATAATCTTCTACGTTTTGCCTAAATATTTTGTAATTAAATACATAACTTTTTTATTTATGAGAAAAATAAAGAACGTTCTCAACTTTCTTCATACATTTTAAACTCGCGGCTTCTCATTCCGCGCTCAGACGCGCCCTAGGAAGCACGGGCGTATCGCTTTTTTGTACAAAATAAATACGATCAAAATAATAATAAAGTGAGTGCCGTGCTGTATACTGTGGTTGAAAAATGTTGATACTTTTCGGACCAAAACTATGAGTACCAAACTTATTATTAGAACTTGATTTAGAAATAAATAACTCAAATTCTATTGGGATTATTGAGGTAGGGTAATTATGACTATGTATTCATTTTCAAGAATTCAAAATGGCGGATAATTATTCAATAAAAAGTTATATTTTCAACGTGGTAATTAAATTATGCAAGTGTCGTCCATTTTTGGAACGAAATTCTTTAATGTAGCTTGCGGTAGGGGTAAACAAGGGTGCTGAATCTGATTCAAAATCAAAAATGGTGGTTACGAAAATTTTCAAAATTTTCATCATGGGTGTCGTTTTCAAGATTTTCGAAGGTGCTGAAGCCGAAAACTCCATACAAATTACATTTGGAGCCAAAAAAAGGCGACCCCACAAGTTTTTCATTCAAAACGACGAATATTTTAATTTTTTAAATAAAAAGTGGGCATAGCTATCAAATTTGGATAATTTTAGGATAGTTATTACGAATCATCATCATCATCATCATTTTAGCCGTAAGACATCCACTGCTGGACTTAGGCCTCCCCCAATTTGGGGGGCTTTGCCATAATCGCCACGCTTGGCAGGCGAGTTGGCGATCGCAGTATGGTGGTAAAATGCATAGAGAACGCTGCTACCCATTCTCTAGTAAGTCTCTTACTCGCCTTTTACGACACCCATGGGAAGAAATGGGGTGGTGTTGTACCGTGTGGTGCCGGACGTAAAGAATTACGAATGATTCATCCAAATTTGACGCAAATACGGCGGGTATTGTTTTTTTTTATAAAAAGATCTTTATCCATATTGGGGGTAGGGATTATAAAATCTTCGATTTTTAATTTAAAATGGCGGATGTACTGTTATGATGAAATGTCGACATGGGTATCAATTTTGGGGGTTATGCTAGTATGTAGTCACAATATTTAACGTAACTTTAATTATTTACATAAATAAAAAATTCTGAATACGCGCTGCAATCTCAAAGGTGAGGGTCGCGCGTCACACAATTTTTGCTTAGTTTTCTTTAAGGAATATCCCGTATATTTTCAACGATTACAACGATATTCTACGATCATCATCAGTTATATTTGTTTATTACCCAAAAATATTGTTAAAGTATTTTATTGTTACACCTCGTTTTTTTTTAATTGTCAAATTATACGTTACCCCAAAAATATTGATGATCATGGTAGTAAAAGTTATTTACTGTCACTAAATTCAGATAGTAAAGTTACTTTACTACAAATTTTACTCAACAGTGCTAGTAAAATAAAATAAATAATACCTTCGAGTATCAAGATTAGTTAACTAATGTTTAAAATCAAGCAGACAATGGTTTCAATGTGTGCGTGCGCGTAATGTTGTTGTGTGGCGACTCAGATACCTAAACTTGAGCGATTCAAAAATGTTATAGCGTCCTTAAGGATAGAATTTCAAAAAACCCTTTCTTAGTGGATACCTACTCCTCACAAAGAACACACTCTCCAAATTTCATGTCTCTAGGACTAGTGGTTTAGGCTGTGTGTTGATATATATATATAGATTAAGTTTTAAGACATAGTTTGCTTTTCATGGGTGATATTCACTGTGCTAAGTCAAAACGCACACATAGGACAGACAGGACTCGCGTATGTAGGGTTTCATACTTTGAAAGAAAAATGATTTTCAATTTCAATATCGTGATGGAATTAGAAATGTTATAGATGTATAATATACACAATTTTACACCCAATTCCTCATATTATGAGGAATTGGGTGTAAAATTTACTTATTCTCTATAGGAAAGCGAGGATGTACCGACCAGGGTGCTTACTCTTGATTTTAATTGGAATTATGACGTTTCGTATTCTTGAGTTCGACGCTAGCACCAAAATGTGTTTAAATTGGGTGCCATTTTGGAGAACTAAGTGGAAACGGGATTGGGTTGTTGTTGTTCCAATGTTGACACTATTATTTTCAAGAGTACCGAATCACGTGTATGCAAAATTAACATAGGAATCGTATTGGCTTTAGATTGGAATTAAAATTAGGTTGAAGAGTAAGCCCCCAGATGAGTGTTGTGTTTGGTGGGAGTTCTGCCCAACGATTGCTTTTTTTTTTGGGTATGATATCTCGGAGGTTCTCGGCTGCTTAACCGGACTTGCTTTTAGCTCCCTTAACAAATAAAGGCCTCCAACCGGGGCTTATAAACTTAAAACAAAACGACTAGGTACTCATTAAATGCAACCCCGTGGGGTATGGACCTCGGTTTAGGGCATCGCTGGACAAGGTCAGCCAGAAACGGACTGACTCAGAATTCGGATAGGATTATTATATAGGGACGACTTTAAAACGACAATGACAGTGGTATGGGCTGGCTCTAGTACGAGTCGGGATGGGGACCGATGATTGAGGCCAGGACGTTGTATACAAGGTAAATTTTTAACCAGTGCGCAAATTTTAGCGAAGGTGAACGACCGAGGGTAGCTACTAGTACCTAACAGCTGTTCGATCGGACAAAATTCTAAGAAGTTCGAAGTACTACGGCGGTGCGCGGTTACTGACCTATTACGTTTTCGATATCATATTACGAAATATGTAGGATGTCCACAGTTTACTGATATAAGGTCGAAAAAACTTTAAAAAAATTATTGAAATGTGTTCTATTACTGATACTGAACCACCAAAAAAAAATTGCGCACTAGTAAATTTTTCTTCCTGTATAAGCTAGTTGCACGGCAAACTCTGCTAGCGCGATGCAGGATTTGGCGTTACGTAAGTGTGTCGCGTAGTTCGCATGTGACAAAGTAAATGCCACCACAGTGTGACTGTTAATTTGTGTTATTACCCGATTTCACACAGACAGAGTCACAGGCATAACTGGTGTAGTAATAAACATAAATTCTACAGCAAAATACCTAAAGGAACTCTTAAAAAGTCTTCTAAAAACATTTCGCTACTTTTTCCATAACACTGTCTCACAAAATGACGTATTCACATAGACAACTTCACTCATCATATCCAATATTACTATACTTCATAAACACCACTACCATGGCAATTTAAACCTTATTTTCTTCGAAATAGAATACAAATTCAGTAATCATGTCGATAACATTCAAAAACTTTTCCCATACTTTTTACTTCCATGAAAAAGGCCTTCCCATAACCATTTGACATTGTAAGGAAGACATTTTGAGTTGGAAACACAACAGGAGTCCTGCGATAAAGTTTTACGATGAAATATAGATAAATACGAAATAACCCTACGAGAAAGAAGTTAAAAATTGAAAGGGAGTTGGAAATAAAATGAGAAAACTCGAAGAAAAGTTTTTTTTCCGATCTTCGGCAATGCGGAAAGGGTTAAAAATACCACGAATTAATTTTGTCTATTATAGGTACTGCAAGAGCAACAAGAATAATGAACCCAGAATGTTGTGCCACTGGAGTTTCTTTTCCATTATTCTCTATGGAAAGCCACGTTTCAAAGCCTCATCTTTTTTACTAATGGACCCACTCATAGACAATTCAAAAGTGTCTGTAAATGGTTTAGTTGAAGGCCATTGTTTGAGTTTACAGCCTTAAATCTAAACCTCTCAACCAATAGAAATAGATTTCAGCAACATATACCTACTAGCGTGATTTTTTTTTCTGATTCCGAATGAATGGTTAGTAGTTCCTGTCAGGGTCGCTAGATTGTTCAAACGAGGTAAACGAGTGTACCCTAGCATATGGGTAACTGAAGGAACACGGGTGGGTTTTAGGCACTAAAAGTCTGACACGCCCACCCGCTCCGCCCAGAGCGGGAGAAGTCATTTGATGATTGACAATCCAAAAAAATTAAAAACTGGCTACTTAGTAGTTTTTCGATAATATTGATTACGATGATATTATCTTTGTCGTCAATATTGGAAACAAAAAACAGCCGTTTTAAACATTGTAAAGGTCGTGTGTTAGCACATATGTACCAAAATCATTTATCTTAACTTTTATACCGCATTTAGATGGTCGATGTTACGTATAACATAAATGCAATGACAGATTTCACCATTAAGGATGATATTAACTATCGGAATCAAAATATATCTTCATACAAATAAACCCAAAATTAACAATATATAATATAAATTACAATGTAATATATGGAACAGCATTATGTTATACTTATATCGATGCTTCACAGTTGGTTTCGTAGTTAATGTTCACTCACATTCATGAGAGGGTGCCTTTAGCAAAATAATTTAAACTATAAAGTATATGTCTATATTTCAGAGTTTTTCCCTTAGTAAATAGTTCACATTCATAAGTGGATACCTGTAGCAAAATTATTATGATAATGTAATTGTCTGACGTTATTAAATAGGTTTATTTTTATCACTGCCCAAAGAATCGGGCACAATGATACCTCCTTATTGGAGAGAATATCGCTAATTCTCAGGCGGGGTCATTTTCATCCAAAACGGCAAATGACAGGTTAAATACACGGGGCGTTTTATTAAATTTTAATGCAAATACAAGGTGAGAAGGGATATAGCTTAGTGAGGGAGAGAGCGGATGATCACAATGGTTGTAATCTAACTAATGTGTGCACTGAATGGACAGGTCCACTCAATCTGTATAGTTATTTCCTTAAAAGACAACTTCAAACATCAATCTACATGGTCTTCACATGATCTGACTAAGATTATGTCTGGACTTTAAAAGAGACTGTGACCTCTGAGTTTGTTTCGGCCTTTCTTCTCAGAGTAGTCAGAAAGGAAACGCTGACCTCATCTAGCTTTAAAAAATATGATTGATGTATAAAAGTAATAAACCTACTTGCAAAAATAAAAGCAATTTATCATTTATCAGCGTATGTTTTAGACAACAAATATAACTGGGACTACACATTTTTCAATCAACGTTGGTGGGAAATGGAAAAACTAGGAATGGCTGCGGTTAAAATTATAGGAACACGAATAAGTTGTTACGTAGTCTGAAGATAACTTGCTGTTAAATGGTGCACCTACCACTTAACTATATAAGATAATAGGTCCGACCAGAGTGGGTAATTTTTTTAAACACAAGCAGGGTACGAAGGAGGCACGTAGATTCATCATCATCATCATTTCAGCCGTAAGATGTCCACTGCTGGACTTAGGCAACTATGGGTGATAGTTTAGTTTAGATTCGATTTAAAATCGTTCGAATTTACGTTAGGTTACGTAGATTAACCTAACGTAAATTCGAACGATTTTAAATCGAAAATACAACTATTCTATAATATTTGTTTGAACGTTTTGCTCCAAACTCAACTCTACTATCACTCATAGTTATGAGTTTATTCTTAACACTAAGTAAATATTATGTGCGAACGAGTATTTAAAAAAAAAAATAGTTTTCACCGCGCGTTTGTGTTAGGCCCTAGGTATTGTCTCAAGTTCTGAAATCACAGATGAAAATGTGAAATCAAAGTCTGCATCATTATTTTTCTTAATACCCGCTAACCGTTGATCTCAGCACCCAGCCTTAAATGGGCAAGGTGAAAAGCCTCGTCGCCCTTTTACGATACTATAAAAAGATACTACAATATACATTTTCTTCCCAAAGCACGTCAATGAATTTATATTATTATTTATTTACGTAAATCATTTTTATAGAGACCTGTTCTATCTTGTTTTTAGGAATAAGGCTTTATGGAATCAACATTATATGCTAAGCATTATCATCATTGTCAATTAACGTCACACGCATATGTTTTCTTCGAGTACCCGTCAACGCAAAGTTCTTTATTTGGTGGACGTTTTCTGTTTTATGACTAAACAAGACTTATCTTTAAAGCAGTACCTTAATAACGTAGCACATTATCAATCAAAATATGAATCATTTTTAAAGATATTGTTCATTTAAATCTACATATGTTTGAGTTTTGCTAATCTGGGCCTTTTTGGCGTAGATGTATTACTATAACACTAATTTCTGATATCACACATTACACTTTTGATATGATTTTATTACACTCTAACTTGGTGTATATTGCGCTTTATGTCTGTGC
Source organism: Aporophyla nigra (assembly GCA_947507805.1). Taxonomy (NCBI): domain Eukaryota; kingdom Metazoa; phylum Arthropoda; class Insecta; order Lepidoptera; family Noctuidae; genus Aporophyla; species Aporophyla nigra. The sequence continues at coordinate 7,194,261 of OX382315.1, read as the reverse complement.
TAAATAAACGTATTTTCTATATGTCTTTCTTTAAAAAAAATGTATGCTCAACAGAGAATATTATTGAATTGTCAAAATCAAAGCCATGCTTTCTCAAATCAGCCTATCGCAGTCCACTGCTGGACATAGGCCTCTCCCATGCTGCGCCACAACACCCTATCCTCCGCCTTCCGCATCCAGTCTGTCCCAGCCACCTTTTTGAGGTCGTCGGTCCATCTAGCTGGGGGGCGTCCCACACTACGCTTGCCAATACGCGGTCTCCACTCCAGGACTCGTCTGCTCCATCGGCCATCGGTCCTTCGACAAACATGGCCAGCCCACTGCCACTTCAGCTTGCTGACCCTGCAAGCTATGTCGGTAACTCCAGTTCTTTTCCGGATAACATCGTTTCTGATCTTATCCATCAAAGAAACTCCGAGCATAGCCCGCTCCATAGCGCGCTGAGCGACCTTAAATTTGTGGATCAGCCCAACCGTCAGTGTCCACGTTTCGGCAGCGTATGTCATGACGGGCAGGACGCACTGGTTGAAGACCTTAGTCTTCAAACATTGCGGTATCGGCGACGAGAAGACTTGACGAAGTTTTCCAAACGCTGCCCAACCCAACTGGATCCTCCTGTCGGCTTCTTTCTCGAAGTTGTGTCTACCAAGCTGTATGACTTGCCCAAGGTAGACATACTCCGTCACAACCTCGAGAAGCGACCCTTCGATGCGGATTGGACTCGGCAAGACGTGCGAATTGTACATGACTTTCGTCTTGTCCAAGTTCATGCCGAGGCCTACCATGCTTTCTGTTTTGCAATAACCCCGCAGGTTTTTAAACCACTGAACCATTTTAAAATTTCGTATAAATTTTCCCAACAAAGTTAAAGTTCTGTTTACAAAACTGTACTCAACCTGACTCGTAGTTGTCAACTCTGTATCCGTGTGTGTTCGTGGGGTTACCCTTAGGACTTTCGCTTTAGTTTTTAATTTTACTATGGCCCGGCTGGAGGTCTAAAAAGTTTACTTTTTAGAAATCGCCGGGCAAAAATCCGTTTAAGTAGTCAGAATCTTTTTCAGATTAACTACGAGATGTCCTACAAAAAAAAAAAAAAAAAAAAAAATCCGTGTGTGTTCGTGTTTCTGTGTTCTGTAACTTTACGTTTATCGGAATAAAGATCGAAATTCAAAAAATGCCCTGACGGTTTCAACATGAACTCATTTTGGAATGCACCAACACGACAAAAACCCTATTGGGGAACGATGCCATGAAGGCTACTCAAGAATGTATGAAAATGTTAATAAAATTTGTTTTTCCAAAAAGTTATTTATTTTCGCCTTTTCAATAATGTTCTTTCTCGTTATCTTTATCACCTATGTTCTTGGAAATATGATTAATTTTCATCAGTATCATATTTTAACAAAATTGAAATATACTTTTACCTCATTATCTATTTTTGTTTGATCTCATACCAAGAATATTGTTTTTTGTGGCTTTCTCTTAACAGCAAAAGTTACAAAATAACGTTCGTAGAGAATTTTCGAGCTGAATTCGTGTGAATTTCTTTTTTAGGAGTAACGAAAGTATTTGCACTGTTTTGGTGGCTCTGAAATTAGCGGAAAAAAACAAGAAAAAATGACACAAATACCGATTTAAAAAAGAAGAATTTAAAATTTGTGTGAAGCAAATGATGTTTACTACCAACCATTTTGAATATTGTGCAACGTCAACGTTAAACATGTTTGAGGACAAAAAAACTTGCAAAACCATCATCAGCAACTTATAATGTCCCCACTGCTGGAACACAGGCCTCCTCTCGGTGAGAGGGAGTGGGCCATAATCCGACACCCGGGTCCAGTGCGGGTTGGTAGAGGTCACATGTCTTCGAAGTTTTGGTTCTAAAACATGCCGGTTTCCTCACGAAGTTTTCCTTCACCGTTTTGAGAGCAGTGGTGATGAAATAATTTACACAAAGTAAAGCGCTTGGTTGGGTTCGAACTCACGAACTCGTAAGTCGCGGCCGTTACAACTGGGCCACCTCTGCTCTGGTCCTTACTGATCCGCGTCTTATGCAAAACCATATGCCAACCTGTTGCAACCATATATAACCAATCTGTTGCATTGTTTAAAAACAGCCAGTAGATATGCTGTAAACAAAAACCGCTTTCTTTGCGCTTTGAATTTTGAAATGACAAAATAGTTCTTATCTTATGAGCCTCACAAACTGACAAGTAGGTACCGCTGGAAGAGTCTTGGTATGCAAACGTCGACGGGAGCTTTAATGATTTTATTGTGCTACCAATTTAATAACAGAATAATATGGCGACAAATCTGAAGTCAGTAGTAAAATCAAGTTTGTAATATGTTTTGCAGCAAGTTACAGAGTTATTGGTGAAAAAAAATTATAAAATTGGAAACTTCTGAAAACAACTGTTTCAAGGAAGTGTGGTTTTGATTTTGAATTTTTGTAATATCTAGCTGGATGTTAGTTGGTATCAAAAATTGGGAGCAGAGTATTTCACGTGGCCAGTTTTTTATGTCACCAAATGACCACCAATGATGATTTGTTGGGTTGAAATTGAGCGGGTTTGTAATATATCAATGATCTTTATAGCCGCTAGAGGAACCATAACACATTTCTTTGCATTGCAAAGAAATTAGTAGTAAATTTCCCTATCTTCGTATTTATAATGTTCAAAATCCAAAAACCCCAAAAGCATAAACGTACCAGTTATAATTTTTGACAGTTACCCTTTGATTGTATTTACCTGTGAAACAGCGACACCGCCATTTTGATAGCCCGACTAAATGCGTACAAAAACAAATTCAGTTATAACAACTTAAAAACTTTTAGACGAGACGCAAATTAAACGTTGACCCAGAGTTAAGTAAGGTTTATGAATGAATAAATTTATTATCACACGATAGCTTGAAGTCATGTTATTAAAATAAATATGAATATTTAGGGTGCAATAAAAAGCTTTTATGTGTGACTACTAAAAACTTGTGTGCTCAACTTCTTGCGGTGCCAGACGTAAAGAATAGCACCACATCATTTGTTCCCGTCGTAAGAGGTGACCTCTTCGGCCCTGGTGCGAGCCGTGGTACGGAGTGAGAGGGCATGGGAAGCTGTCACCTTCTTCTGCGAAGCAGTAATGCTCGCGAAGGAGGAGGTGGGGCGCGTGAAGGAGTGGCAGTCTCTGCGCCCTCATGTCCCTAGCTGCCGCAGGAAGAGACACCCCGGGCGTCGGGAGTCAATAGCGGACTCCTGGCCACCGTAGGCGCGAACTTGTGGGCGGCGAGCAATGGGTAGCTCGCTGCCCGGTAAGGACCAGGCTAGGGTCGACGGCGCGTAGTGTTCCACGCGCACCTCAAAGGAGGTCAGCAGAACTGAAGGGGTCTGCTAGAACCGATGCCTGCCAGGGTCGCGAGATTGTTCGAAAGAGACACCGTGACCTTGGCACATGGGCAACTGAAGGAACACGGGTGGGTTTTAGTCAGTAAAAGTCTGACACGCCCTCCCCATGATTTCCCAACAAAAAAATAAAATAAAAAAAGAGGTGACCTCTTACGACCTCGATCGCCAACCGGCCTGCTAAGCGTGGCAATTATGGCACACCACCCCAAACTTGGGGAGGCCTATCTCCAGCTGTGGACGTGTTTCGGCTGAAATGATGACTAAAAACTTAAATATAACAGGTGAAATGTGGGTGTACTATAAAAAAGGTACTTTTCTGCTCAACCCTTCAGTGAAACAAGGGTTAATGTTTTGTTATATTGTATTTATGTGGCTTATGAGTTGATTAAAGCGATTTTATTCGCCCCAATCAACACTTTTAAATAGTATATTTGTTTAACGGATGAATGCAACACTGTCCATCACACACTCACTCACATCAGTTCATCCGAAAGACGTCTCTAATGCCGGCTATACACGCTACGGTCTACCGGAGAGGTCTACCTGTGCAGGCGTACCTGCACAGGTAGACCGGAGCGTGTATGGGAGTAGACCTGTACAGTTTTTTGAACCTGCGCAGGCGACCGGCGCAAAATCAAAAATCATTTTTTTCTAATGTCACCGTAGGGTGTACCTGCGTGTGTGTGTGTACTCCAGTCGCCTGCGCAGGTCGCGTCATTTGTTTTCGAGTATCTGTCCTGTCTGGACGTTCATCGCGTCGCTCGCATCGTATTTCCGCGAATGCGAATGCCACGTAAGTCAACACGCGAAAATAGCGCCACGACTCTCAACTAAAAGAGTACTTGAAGATTTTATCAAAATATATAGAACTCATCCATGTCTTTGGCAAGTTAAAAGCAGAGAGTACTCATAACTTTTGCCGGTTGCGAGAAATCTCAAAGTAACTGATAGATAATCTTTCGTGCGTAGAAATACTATTTCTCATAACTGTATCCTTTTTTTTATCACAGGAGTAACCATTGCAAGTAAGTTTAGGTATATTTTCTCGTCCATTCTGAGATAAGTTTTAAAATCTTCAGATTCGAATTTTAATTCATTTAATAAATTAACATGACTATAACTTTTCCTTTCCAATAACCAACGCTTACACCACTTTTTTCGCTTCCTTTTCACTGTTTTTGTATATTTTTTCTTCAAAATTAAAGCAAGGCCTAACAATTCCAACGCGTCATCATCCTCAATCGATGCCATCGCAAAAAGAACTGAAGACCGCTCAGGTAGACCGGAACGTCCCCATACACGCGGATCTAAACCTGCACAGATAACCTCTCCGGTAGATGTCTGGTAGATCGTAGCGTGTATGGCCAGCATAACAGGGGTTTAATTGCCATATTCACCACGATTGGCACGGTTTGACGGTCGCAGTATGGTAGTAAAATGCTTAGAGAATGTTACTGCCCATTCTGTAGTAGTCCCTTAGTCGCCTCTCACGACACTCACGGAACGAAACGGGATAGTGCTATTCTTTACGTCCGGCATCAAACGGACAACCTGAACATCACATTGTCCATAATTTTTAGTAATGGCAACATTCTTAATAATAATATGTCAATGTCAAATGACTAATGTCAAAATGTTCTCTCTCTGCTTTGCCGTGAAAATTATAGTCGTTTTTCACCCCGCTGTACAAGATAAAGTACCCGTAACCTATCATAAATCTCCAACATTAATTACCCGTAACCTATCATTAATCTTCAACATTATTTTGTACTAGCTTCTACCCGCGATTTTGTCCGCGTCAAAGTTTTGCTCCCGCGACCCTTCCCGTTGCATCAAAATGCCTGCCAGTTTTTGTCCATTTTTCGTTGCTGCTCCGCTCCTTTTAATTGAAGCATGATGTCATACAGTTTATAGCCTTCTTCAATAAACAGGCTACCCAACACAAAAGCATTTTTCAATTCTGACCAGTAGTTCCTGAGATTACCGCGTTCAACCGAACAAACAAACAAACTCTTCAGCTTTATAATATTAGTATAGGTAGTGAGTCGCACGAAGTTAATTTATTTGTGAGCGAATCGACCACTGCAGATATATACACTGTATTAGGCATTTGGCACGTTTTGAATTTATACAATAAATTTAAGCAAAAGTTCTCTGCAAGTACGTCCACAGGTCAAGCTACACATTTCCAGTATAAGCTGACATTTCACTGTATGAAAAGCCTATACAATGCGAGGTCAGCTAAAACTGGATTTGTGTAGCTTGATGTGTAGCCGTGTGTACAAGATATATAATGTCAGTTTCGGGCGAGTAAATACGTGCGAATTGACAATTAAGCTGTTTATATTATAAAACTTAAAGTAATTCTAAAAAACGTGACGGTGATTTCAAGAATCCTTATTGTTCAATTATAAGCTCTAAACCAGACAGTCTGTGTTCATGATGTCTATTTTCTAAGCCAACTAATGATTAACTTCTGAAGATATAATATTTACTCACGTCAAGAAGTTGAAATTCATTTTAATTAGTTTGCAACCGAATTTAGATCAAGAAGGGTCTTCCATAAATTTGATATCGGTGAAACCTAGCTTCGTTGAAAACATATTATTATTAATGTATATTCAAAGTAAAATACACGTTGGTACACTAAAACATACCACGTTTTAGATATACTGGAATGCAATAATTGTGGGGCTTTCAAAACGACGAAGGAGACCGATGTCCTAGACTAAAAAAAAAAAAAAACAACCGACTTCCTTAAAAAAACACTACAAAGTCAAAAATAACTTTAATTTCGGAATTCGGTGTCGTAGGATCTGTATCGGATCGGTTTTTTTGCCACCGACTTCCGAAATTAAAGTTATTTTTGACTTTGTAGTGTTTTTTAAGGAAGTCGGTTGTGTTTTTTTTTGTAAAAAGTTTTTATTTTTAACTTTTCAGTTATGGTAGATACCCCGCACTAATCTAATTGCGTTTTTCGTTCATTTGCCGCGCAAATACTTATTGCAAATTTAAGACTTATGTGGTTTTCACATGGATCCCACTGTCCGAATGGAACCAAATTAAAATGGGAAACAAAATCATCGAAATCGGTTCACCCAGTTAAAAGTTATGAGGTAACAAACATAAAAAAAAATACAGACGAATTGATAACCTCCTCCTTTTTTTGAAGTCGGTTAAAAATGGGAAGCCATGTGACATCTACCAACCCACCCCGCGATGTACCCGCGCGGTAGATTATATGCAGGCCCAGGTGGAGATGGTGGGATGAGCTGGACTCCTTCAACAAGAACTGGTCCTTAGCAGCTTTAAATAGAGAGGATTGGAAAGAAAGTTCGAAGGCCTTCGCTATCACAGACTTTTAATAATAATATTAAACTCAGCGATGAACTGAACTGATAGTTCTTAGTCTCAGAATTCCAAGATGGGTCAGATTTCTAAAAATCTCCGAGATTTACCTCAAAACTCACTTGTTCGGACTTTGTATTTGTGCCCGGTTGGTGAAAAGACGCTTTTCTTCTTTTATATGGAGATTAAACCTAACTGACAAAATGTGGGTTTATTATAAGTACTCCTCTACCTTACTATTCAGGAAAACAGGCATGATGTTTTTTTTATGTTATCCAACAAAACTCTCAACCATCTGAGAATGATTTCCTTAGCAACAAACATTTCCCTTATTTTATTTCAGTAGGAAAAAAATTTCCTTGAAATATTATTAAAACTACGCAAGATAAAATAGTTCTCGCAGCACAGAGACAATTCCCGTCTTAATAATCCAAAGATATTATATAAACAGAAACATTCAGAAAAATATAACTTAAATAACATACAGTAAAAACAAAGTGCGCCATGAAGAACCGAAAATAACTGCTCAAATAAGTGGCTAACAAAGTAAATAGAAATAAACAGACAGTAATGTAATATTACTCCAAACCTTATTGAAATACTCTAATTTCACAAGTAGTTCTCAAAACGACCCTGTTAATACCCCCTATAGAATCGTTTACAAATTATATTCAACCGCTTCGAAAGACCGAAAACCTTCAGGACCAAAAGAGAATTCTATTTGAGTGTCAGCAAAATTAAATTTGTAAAAGTGTACAAACCCATTTATTGGTCAAAAGAGTTCTTCAAAGGTCGTATGGAAGGACAATGGTGGGACCAATTGTTATTATCTGCAATTTATGTGGAAATAAGTATGGTTTTATGGTGTCTTCAATTGGAGACCTTTCTCTGAGCTATTGGTACAGATATACTGGCTAAGGTCGTGTTCATACTTCTATCTTTTAGACGATTGTTATTTAATATCTAATCTGCTAAATGGATTCAATTTAAAATAAGTACCTACGTGAAATGCTTTGTCGATTAAGAGTTCAATAAACAAATGAACGTAGAAATGCTTAGTATTGGAAATTGGGTCCATCTCGTGGAGTACAGTGTCGGTATTATTTTACGTAGGCCGCTAGATAAGTTTTGTCGTGTTCACAGAGAATTCACTTTTTTTCGAAGTAATCACCTTCAGCAGTTATACAAGCCTTTATACGCTCGAACCAAGTGGCAAAAGTCTCCTTCCAAAAAGACGGTGGAATATTGGTGCAAATTTCTTCAAACGCTCCTAGTAGCTCTGAGTTGCTAGAAAATTTTCGCCCTTTCAACTGCTTCTTTACGCAAGTGAACAAAAAAAATCGCACGGTGCTAAGTCTGAACTGTAGGGAGGATGACTAAGCAATTTTATTTTAGATTCCTCGAGAAAGGTGATTGTAGAACCCGCTCGATGTGCTGGAGCATTGTCGTAGTGGAGGAACCAAGTATCAAGTCTTGACTTAGGTCGCTCATTTTTTAATGCTTCAAAAACTTTTGGGAGACAGTCATTCATGTACCAAGATGCTGTTACAGTCTTCTGTGTCTCTAAGGGAATAATAGCTAATATACCTTTCTTCCTAAAGAAAACTGAGACCATTCGTTTTTTTACAGATTGAACTTGTTTTACTAATGTTGGTGGTTCCTCGTCTTCAAATACCCACATTTTGCTCTGGGATTTAGAAGGGACGTCGTAATAATAAATATAATTTTCATCACCGGTGATGATTGAATTGATATTATTAGAGTGACCGTCATCGAATTTTTGAAGCATCTGTTTGCACCACTTTACACTCTGCTCCCTCAAAGTATCGGTCATCAAATGTGGTACCCAAAGTGAACAAACTTTTCTAACTTTCAATTCGTTGTGTAGAATATGGTGAATTGTTGGTGCACTTATCTTCATTAAATTCTCTATCTGGCGGTATGTGATTCGTCGGTCTTGCGTTATTAGATTTTTTAAAGTGGAAATATTTTTATCAGTAGTTACTTCAATTGGCCTACCAGATCTTTCCTCGTCCTCTAAATAAAATTTTCCACGTTGAAATTGTAAAGACCACCTTTCTATCGTCCTTAAAGATGGACAAGTATCTTGCAACATACCACTCATTTCCTCAAAGCATTGTTGCTTTGTAAGACCACGACGAAAATTATATAACGTAATCACCCGAACATCACGCCGCGTAAACTCAGCCATCACAGTGGCTTATTTATTTTTTTATAATTTAGGAAAGTACAGTGCGCGTATCAATTATCCTCCAATAGTAATCCAATGAACTGAAGTTTATTATACTACCCTCAAACAAACCTCGTTTTACTTTGATCAAGCATACGACAAAATTTATCTAGCGGCCTACGTAGATATTCTGGAATAAATCTCTTTATTATGTGCAATAAACTTATATCGTTTTTTTTCTATTTGGAGATCTGAGGGGTAATTGCTTAATACCCTATCACTAGCAATCCCTTTTATGTTGCTAAGCAGAGATTGTTTTCGAGCATAAAGAATGGATTAGCCTTTAATAATTCCGATTCTGAAAAATAATGCTGTACACAATTAGGGTCCATGTCTTGATTGGAAATCGCTACAGAGTTAATCTTACACAGAATTACTTGATACCCACATTTTTTTTGAATTTTGTTCAGAGATGTATCTATGAGAGAATCGGGTTGAATGGCGTGCAATTGGAGAGGCCTATGTCCAGCAGTGGACTGCTATAGGCTGATGATGATGATGACGTATCTATGGTGCTATTTTAATGATTTATATAATAAGAATCATGAACGTGTTATTATGTAACTACATACATACCACTGAAACCTCCAGTCCATTTAAAATGAACTACGCGTTTTTTTTTTGCTTTTGACTTCCTCTTGCCCGCTTACTGTCATCAAATCTAAATCCACTAATTTGCCAAAATATAGGTTTACAACATATAATCTTAAAACAGTAATGGCTCGTTTACATTCCACCATTACAAAATGGTGTGCAATTATTTAATCTTATGACTATAATATAACTACTCATGCATTAGGATTTATAAATATAGATACGGAATGTTGTACAGTTTAAAATATTTTAGTATGTATAAAGCCAACTGTAATGTCAGATTAAGAATATATTGTAATATTTGTAAATTGTGACATATTTATTCCTTTAATTAGCGTCTCTTCACTAATGTTTCACTATATTTAACGCAACTGTAAATTTTCTAAAGAAATAAGACAAAAGTATACTAGGCGCTAAATTAACGCATCGTGTTCGAAACACAATACTGAGCTCCAAAGAAAGATAGCTGACGTAGCTCAAAAGGCTGCCCAACTTAAATGGGACTGAACAGGACATGTCTGCTGCATGCCGGACATACTGTAGGCCCAAATAGCACAGAAGTTTTGCCCTAAGACAGTGACACGGAGTCCCGGCAGACAAAGTACGAGATCGCGGGATGAGCTGGAGAGGTTCCATCAAAACTGGAACGATGCAAGCTCTCCTGCGAGGCGGCGAGCCTCCTTGTCGGATAGCCGCCATGGGATTTGGAGGCAAAGGTTCTCGCCCATAATTATGTGGGAGTGGCACGAGGACGCGAAACGCCGGGGTGAAACTACACTGCTGCGACAAATTGCAGCACGGCGGACAGAGCTGCAGCAGGATCTCATGGTGACATGGCGGGTACGATTGTCGCAACCCAGTGCTGGCACGCCACAATTGCGGTGGTAAGTCCCCTCTTTGAGGACTGGATAGATAGGCGCCAGGCGTCCTTACCTTCCGCCTGACGCAGGTTCAAAGAGATGTTAGCAGTACTGAAGGGGTTTAGGACCGATGCCTGCCAGGGTCGCGAGATGTGTTCGAAAGAGATACCTTGGCCCTGGCACATGAGCAACTGAAGGAATACGGGTGGATTTTAGTCAGTAAAAGTCTGACACGCCTTCCCGCTCCGCCCAAGAGCGGGAGACGTCATTTGATGATTTCCCACCCACAAAAAAATTAAAAAAAGGATGCGGGCTCGCGAAAAATGTAAGAGCCTATAAAAGACTAAGGCTTGGCCAGGAATGAGACAGCGGAGACTTGCAATAAATAGTAAGTTCAAGAAAAAAAAAAAGAAATGTCAAAATGCGTTCTATGAACAAGTCCTAATAAAGTCTACAGGATGGCCCCGCCCAAGAGTGTCGGGAATAGCTCACACGCGTCAGTTTCACGCGGTTTCATTCCTTCCCGTATATTAAACTGGAGATTGTAGAAAATCTGACTTATAAGAGAAACTTTACATGACAGATGGCTCGAACGCTGAAAATGACTGCATACGAATCTTCTTGTGTAACAGAATTTTGCTGTCTCACTTTATTAACTTTGAGATGACAAGGATAAATATATTTCAAAGTATGTGCTACATGATAGTCGATTTTTTGATTATAAAATCGATCGAATTTACATTACGATTACGTCGCGGTTGCTAGAACCTCTTGTATTCAAATTATTGTCTCATTGTCATTCAACTGCGAATCACTCATGTTACTGACAACAGTTAAATCCTTTGATGTGAATTAGTTAAGAGGATTAGCCTCAAGAGATTAATTTACCGGCTTACGCCTACTGTCAGAATCTTCGTCTTATGCCATCTGTATAATTGTATCAAGTGTTGTAATTATTATTGTTTTGCTATTATCTATAGATAACTAGCGATCCATCTCTTGCTTTGCATGATTTTTACAACTTTGACAAAACGTGTTAATTTATATTATTGTATTATACATATAAAAAAATTTTAGAATAAAAGAAATAGGAAAAGCTGCATCAAAATCCGTTGTATAGTTTAGAAGTACAACGCGGTCACATAAAAAGACACAAAGAGATTTTAATTTATACCATTTATAGATGTCTGACAAAAGACTTGGTATTAGGACGCCTCCCACACATCCATCACCCCCGATTCCTGAGGACCTGAGATGGTGGCGCGTAGTGTTCCACGCGCGCCTCTGTGTGATGTATGCCCCCAACGTGAGGAGGCCCGCAAAGGCGGGCCGGCACCAGTCGGGGATCGCGGAAGACATATTGGTTCCCGTGGTCCCCGCCGTAGGTATGGGACGGAACACCGGGGTGGTTTTATTCAGTAAGAGTCTGACAGACCCCTCCGCCCTGAGGTGGGCGGAGGACATCCATGAGGATTTGCACCTCGTGATCAAAAAAAGAAAAAAAAAGGACGCCGCCCACACGGTAGAACGGTGATCTGGTGAAGGCGGTAGATATCCGCTGGATGCAAGAAGTACAGAACCGGTTGAAGTGGTGGTGTTTGTAGGAGGCCTGTATCCAACAGTGGTCGTTTTTTGCCTGAAAATATTATATAATCAAAATGATAAATTAAAATAAAGAAGAGAGAGCTATTTATAGATTAAGGCTCTATCTAACTAACCCTTATCTATCTAACCCTACGGTCTAGCCAAACATTCATAGTATAATTAATTTTTTAATCTATCTAAAAACTTTTTCTCAAATATGAAATTGTCGTGATGGCCAAGTGATTAAAACCTCGCCGCTCATATAGAAGATGCGGGCTTAAACACGTTCAAAGATGCATAGCCTTGACTTATTTAATTCATATATATTTTTTGCGTTCATATCTTGGAAATTACTAACTTCGGTGAAGGAAAACATGGTGAGGTAACCTGGGCTTATACTCAATAAGTTTAACGCCAACCTGTCTAGAGCAAGTATGGTGATTAATGCTCTGTCCTTCTCTGTATGAATCAGAGCCCTTTATCCTGCGGTAGAACACTTATCATCTATCAGCATCCTTCAGCATCCAGCAGATTCCTGCAGGTCATCGATACAGTTTGGCCTTCCAACACTACGTCTTCCAATATGTGGTCGCCACTCCAGAGCCTAGGCACTAGACACTAGGGACAATAATGGGCCCATATTATTTTCTTAAATGTAGTTTATGTAGATGTGGTAATTACTCGTGGTTTTGTTTTTTTATGGTGCTCCTTCTATATTTGTTTAATATTCTACGGTTATGTTTATGTTCAATGTCATAAACATTGATTAATTATAATTGAGCTGCAATTAAATTAAAAGTCTATTTTAATTAAATGGTTGTATTATTTTCTGAATTACATTACAACAACAATTTATGAGTGCTTTTATAGAAACACACTATTATTGTTAATGTATCGAGCACTATATTGGTTTAAGAAATCTTACACAGTACACGATACATTTAAAATAATAACTTATTAATTAGGTTTTGTCTGCGGCTTCATGTCAGGTTCAGGTCATGTGAAATGGTTTCAGACAGACTGAGTAACTTGGAATCAAAATACCTATATTGCTATAGATACTAGAGATTATAATATATACACACGTGTGTTTTATAACCCCGGCAGTAGTTCGTTGGTGACAACACATCATCAAAAATAATAATCTTATTCGAAATAAGTCCCTTTAAAACCCAAATTTACAACAACCGTTAAAGAGGGGCTCGTGACCGTAAATAATATCAAGAACACAGAGCAATCGAAGGTTAAGCTACGCTTGCCGCGGTCGGTTCGAGGATGGATGACTATCAATTACATATCGAGACCCTTCACACGTTAAGCCGTTGGTTCTCTGCGGTCATTTGTAGTTCGTTAATAGTCGAAACAGGTAGCCAGAAGCATAAAAGCCTAACGACCATTCTTGCCAAGGGATATCGTGTTATACAGTATCTGAATTATGGAGGTCAGATGGGCAGTTGCTCCATGTAAAATAGGTTAGACCGTAAGTCACCCCCAACATAGTTGAGAAAAGGTCTGGCACATTGATTGTCTGATGTCAACACTTGCGTTAACCACGAGCTCACCACAATACGTGAACACAAACAAATATTAGCCAAAACCGAACAGCCAATGAGAGAGCTAAACGTAATAGTGAACATTCTCGGGTGAAACCGACAATTGTTTACTGCAGCCTTTTCACCTATTGTGGCCAAAACAATCGAGAGGTTGTTAGGTTTTCGATACCGTTGGTCAGTTTCAAGGAAAATTGGGCAAAGTTGTATGGGAATGTTTGAATTTTAACACAGAAAATGCTCTAAGTAGTTTTGGTGTACATAATTTTACAGCACCGCTTTATTAAAGCGTTAACAATGCGGGTTGTATAATATTCGCATAGTGGTTTTATTAATGTCGCATAGCTGAATGAACATTCAGTCAAACTATTAGCATCAAAGTTAGTGGAGGGCCGCCTGAGCCACGTAAAAATAGTCTAATTTATGTTGGTAGCTCCTTAAGTTTTTGTGAATAAATAGTGTTTTAACATTGTTGGTGTTTGGAAGCAATAATTCAAAATTCAAAAATGTTTTATTTAATTAAATTATTACACGTTGTACATTAGACAGTCTGTTGGTGGCGTCTCCTTTTAAGCATATAGATGCCTGTGCCAGGAGGCGCCGGTCTTTTATATACTTCAATTAGTATAACATGTAAATTTTTATTTATAGTCATTAATCTGTTGGTGGGTGAGTATGTGTGTGTATATGTGTACGTGAGTGTGTGTGTATGTGTGTGATTGTTTTATTTGTAAGCGATTTTACTTTATATTTAATAGAAGATTCTCTACGTCACGTCATAATTCCTTTTAAACATAACATAACAGTCTCCGGACTGCTACTGAGAAAATCCAGATAGAAAAACCCAATTACACTTTGCCCGACCTGGAATCGAATCCAGGACCTCAGCGCTTGCGACCACTAGGCAAACGAGGTAGCCAATCAAGTCAAAGTTCCTTTTATTATTCTTTATTACTGATCATTTTAGACAAATGTCTTTGACCAGTGTGTGTTGCCAGTGATGACATATGGTACTGAGACGTGGTCACTCAGAATGGGCCTCATAAGATGGCTAAAAGTCAAACAAAGAGCAATGGAGAGGGCTATGCTTAGAGTTTCCCTACGTGATCGAATCAAAAATGATGAGATCCGTAGGAAAACCAAAGTTACCGACATAGCCCGAAGAATTGCCAAACTTAAGTGACAGTAGGCAGGGCACATTGCTAGCAGAACAGATGACCGATGGGGTCGGAAGGTTCTGGAGTGGCAATCGCGTACTGGAAGACGTAGCGTTGGAAGGCCTCCCACAAGATGGACCGATGACCTGGTGAAGGCCGCAGGAATACTTTGGATGCGAGAAGCACAGAACAGGTCGAAGTGGTGGTGCTTGGGTGAGGCCTATGTCCAGCAGTGAAAGTCTTTCCGCTGAAATGATGATGATGATGATCATTTAAATATCTGAACCAGTAGCTGATTTGGTTAATATATTCTAAAAATACACTAATTTAGATCTCCATTTGAAAATTATGACGTCATACAATCTTAAAAACCATAATATTCTAATGTCAAAAGTAGTAGTATCAACATTATAGAAAACATATTTGGCCATTTCCTTTGAGTTGCAAACAGATAATTTAAAAACGGTTGATGGATACAAAATTGTCAGCGTACACTATTGAAACCAATCAGCGGATTCCTGCAGCCTTCACCAGGTCATTGGTCTACTTCGTGGGAGGCTGTTCATCGATCCGTCTCCCGGTACGCGATCGTCACTCCAGAACCATTCGGCCCCATCGGCCATCTGTTCTGCGAGCAATGTTCTGCCCATTGCCACTTGACTTTGGCAATTCTTCGGGCTATGTCGGCTGCCTTTGGTTCTCTTGCGGATCTTTTAACATCGTATTTGACCACGTAGGGAAATTTCAAGTATAGCCCTCTACTTTGCTCTTTGCATAACTTTCAGCCTTCTCATGCCTCCCATTGTGAGCGACCACAATAGGCTTCATGGGCACAAAATGATTCCAAATAATTAAACATCTAATTTATTTCAATTAAGTAAGTTGAAATGTAATGGCATTAGATAGTTTAGGTACCGTATATACTTTCATATGCATTCAATAAATAGTAGTTTTGATATGACATACCAACCCTTCAATTTTATTTATTTGTATTTGTAAAATTGGCTCGTAAGCCAATTAGGCCCAATCTCCTTTCAAAAACATGTTTGTTGTACCCTAGACGTTATTGTGGGTACACGAACTCAATTACCGTGCTGCCCTATGTATCGCTGGTTCAGCGCTGCAGCGGCTGAATTGTTAAACAAAGCTATCGTACGGTAGGGAGTGTTACACCGTATTGTTATTAACTTTATTGTAAACCTTTATTTGTTTTGTATTTTGAAGGAGATCTCAGAGAAAATACAAGCTTTTGCCGGTTTTGCCTGTATGAATTTCGGAAATTAACCCACAGGAAACCTATTGCCGGGATACAAAGTATCTAAATCAAAAGTCATTTATTCAAACTAGGCTGAGAGTCAGCACTTTTGAACGTCAAAGTTACATGAGACAGTCCCCCCAAAACGCCCGCCCTTCGACACTTCCTAGTGCTTTCGCTGGGAAGAAGAAGTGGCGGAACAAACTCCCCAGCAGCACAGCTGTCTGTTAAGTTAGAAGAACTTGATTCTATACAGTATTGTGTAAGTTATTAATATAATAAAACAAAACATACATTATTCGCCATATGTCAGCTAACACACGCCAATATACCAACAAAACATTGAGAACTAAACTCAAGCTGAAATAAATAATAAAACAAAATCGTAAACAGAAATTAAAACCTTAATAAAGCCTCCAGGCATAAAGGGCGTGCCCGCTTACATATACGATGCAAATGATACATATACACAATAAATGAAATGAAAAGAAAATAAAAATAAACTAACAAAAGCAGTTAAATAAAAAAATAAAAAATAAAACAATTATATATTATGAACTACCCATATAAACCGTCAGTAGGAAGACTAATTCTGGATTGAAAGAACATAAACATTGTCTTGAGTTGATCACAGCGACCAACTATTCTTATCGTTTAAGTAGTCGTTGATAGAATAGTATGCCTTTGAACAAAGGTTGGATTTTACTTTAGCTTTAAACTCATTAAACTGCAAATCTAGCAAAGCAGAGGGAAGCTTGTTATAAAAGGTAATACCAAGACCAACAAAAGAATTATGAACCTTATGAAGCCGGTGAAAGGGAGCACGTAGTTTATCCCTACTTCTAGTATTAATATTATGAATATCACTGTTTTTAGTGTACAAGTGTATATTTTGCCTAATATAAAAGATGTTGGCGAATATGAATTGTGATGCCACCGTAAGAATACCAATATCTTTAAACAAATCTCTCAGAGAAACTCTAGCACCTAGTTGGTAAATCGCTCGAACAGCTCGTTTTTGAAGAACAAAAATATTTTGAATGTCCGCAGCTTTGCCCCACAGCAGAATGCCGTAGGACATTATACTATGAAAATAACTAAAATAGACTAATCGAGCTGTATCAACGTCTGTGTACTGTCTAACTTTCCTTACCGCGTAGGCGGCCGAACTGAGCCTTCCCGCTAGGCTTGACCTTATGTATTAATCCAGGTTATAATCTATACATGCGTTTAATTTCATCTGAATTTGTAAAGCCGTTTTTAGGTAATTGAGTAAGAAACATCTAATAGAAAATAACAACCGACTTCCTTAAAAAAAAAAAAACACTACATAATTAAAAATAACTTTAATTTCGGAATTCGGTGTCTTAGGATCTGTATTTAAGGTTTTTTTGCCACCGACTTCCGAAATTTAAGTTATTTTTGACATTGTAGTGTTTTTTTAAGGAAGTCGGTTATTATTTTTTTGTAAAAAGTTTTTACTTTTAACTTTTTAGTAATGATAGATACCCCGCACTAATCTAATCCCGTTATTCGTTCATTTGTCGCGCAAATACTTAATGCAAATTAAGTATAATAATATGACATCATTATGCCATAATTATGCCCATAATATGACATCGCTAAAGATGGCCCCAGGACCAACAAACCTCTGACGTACATAATAATTATAAATGTATTTTATTATACTAGTTGCGAATATTTGTATAAAACGGACACTCTGCGTATCATAATGAACATTAAAAAGAGCTGCAACGACTAACGAGAAATGACATCACACTAGATACCGCCATCTTTGACAATTAGTGATGCCCAATCTTTAATTTCACACATCGAGAAAAATATTGCTTGCATTGGTTGGCCACCTGCTCAGGGACGGCATACGCATTCGTTCGTACTTTTCTTTTCAACCTTTGTAACACGTTTTTTTTTCCAAGGTAGAACGCTCTGTACTAACTTGCGACGTTTTTATTGGTATCATGATAACCTTAATAATGTAAAAAGAATTAAATAACTAAACAGATTTTTATATCCTAATCCATCCATTCTAAATAATTAATATAGAAAGAAAAAAAATAACTACACTTAAGTGAGATACGTTATAATATTTCAAATAGTATCGATCGTAATCGATCTTTTCAGTAGGCAGGGCACATTGCTAGCAGAACAGATGGCCGATGGGATCGGAAGGTTCTGGAGTGGCAATCGCGTACTGGAAGACGTAGCGTTGGAAGGCCTCCCACAAGATGGACCGATGACCTGGTGAAGGCTGCAGGAATACTTTGGATGCGAGAAGCACAGAACAGGTCGAAGTGGTGGTGCTTGGGGGAGGCCTATGTCCAGCAGTGAACGTCTTTCCGCTGAAATGATGATGATGATGATCATTTAAATATCTGAACCAGTAGCTGATTTGGTTAATATATTCTAAAAATACACTAATTTAGATCTCCATTTGAATATTATGACGTCATACAATCTTAAAAACCATAATATTCTAATGTCAAAAGTAGTAGTATCAACATTATAGAAAACATATTTGGCCATTTCCTTTGAGTTGCAAACAGATTATTTAAAAACGGTTGATGGATACAAAATTGTCAGCGTACACTATTGAAACCAATCAGCGGATTCCTGCAGCCTTCACCAGGTCATTGGTCTACTTCGTGGGAGGCTGTTCATCGATCCGTCTCCCGGTACGCGATCGTCACTCCAGAACCATTCGGCCCCATCGGCCATCTGTTCTGCGAGCAATGTTCTGCCCATTGCCACTTAACTTTGGCAATTCTTCGGGCTATATCGACTGCCTTTGGTTCTCCTGCGGATCTTTTAACATCGTATTTGACCACGTAGGGAAAGTTCAAGTATAGCCCTCTATTTTGCTCTTTGCATAACTTTCAGCCTTCTCATGCCTCCCATTGTGAGCGACCACAATGGGCCTCATGGGCACAAAATGATTCCAAATAATTAAACATCTAGTTTATTTCAATTAAGTATGTTGATATGTAATGACATTAGATAGTTTAGGTACCGTATATACTTTCATATAGATACATTCAATAAAAAGTAGTTTTGACATTACATACAGACCCTTAAATTTTATTTATTTGTATTTGTAAAATTGGCTCGTAAGCCAATTAGGCCCAATCTCCTTTCAAAAACATGTTTGTTGTACCCTAGACGTTATTGTGGGTACACGAACTCAATTACCGTACTGCCTTATGTATCGCTGGTTCAGCGCTGCAGCGGCTGAATTGTTAAACAAAGCTATCGTACGGGAGTGTTACACCGTATTGTTATTAACTTTATTGTAAACCTTTATTTGTTTTGTATTTTGAAGGAGATCTCAGAGAAAATACTAGCTTTTTCCGGTTTTGCCTGTATGAATTTCGGAAATTAACCCAAAGGAAACCTTTTGCCGGGATACAAAGTATCTTATATGTTAATCCAGGCTATAATCTATACATGCGTTTAATTTCATCTGAATTTGTAAAGCCGTTTTTAGGTGATTGAGTAACAAACATCCAGTAGAAAATAACAACCGACTTCCTAAAAAAAAAACACTACAAAGTTAAAAATAACTTTAATTTCGGAATTCGGTGTCTTAGGGTCTGTATTTAAGGTTTTTTTGCCACCGACTTCCGAAATTAAAGTTATTTTTGATTTTGTAGTGTTTTTAAAGGAAGTCGGTTATTATTTTTTTGTAAAAAGTTTTTATTTTTAACTTTTTAGTAATGGTAGATACCCCGCACTAATCTAATCGCATTATTCGTTCATTTGTCGCGCAAATACTTAATGCAAATTTAAGACTTATATGGTTTTCACATGGATTCCATTCGGGAAGCACCAGCTATCAAATAAAAAAAATCATCAAAATCGGTTCACCCAGTCGAAAGTTATGAGGTAAAAACTTTAAAAAAAATACAGTCGAATTGATAACCTCCTCCTTTTTTTGAAGTCGGTTAAAAAGTAGGATAGGATAGTTCTGTGTTGATTTTTGTTTTTAGCTTGTCTAACGTTGTTAGTAGTTGTGTGCCTGTTACGTTGTTTTGTTACGTAGTCGTTGTAGTTTTTATACTTGTGTAACGTTGCTCTCTATTTTCTATAGAAGATGATTATCGCTAATAATCAAATCCATTAAATATTATTTATTATTGGAAAGTAATTAGACTTCATTGTTATAATGTAAATCAAAGGCTGTTTCTAACACAAACAATCTCTTATTTCTTCTATTTTTGATCCCTTAGTGTCGAAGACTTTCAATAATGACAAGTTCAGGTGTTCGTTGACAAAGCCAGGTAAATTAATTGTTAAGCGAATTGACTGACAACTTAAAATTTCCGCATAATCAAATGACAATTTTAATTATTTGACGTTTGTATAAAATGGCTATAACAGCAAAATTACGTTGTTGTTAATTTGTTTTTCAAATAATTAACATAGTATTTCAGTTCGCACAACCGTTTTTGGGAAATAAATCCCAAAAATCCGCCCAACTACAACATCACAATATCTTCACTAAGATTTCCTTACATTCATAAAATACATATATACATAAACCCACGCCTTTTTCCTATTCGGGTAGGCAGAAACTACGGACTTGCGCCACCTCCTACGATCTTAACATACACTTTTTGCCTCGTTTAGGTTCATACATAATCAGATGTATGAAACATGCACGCCGGTTCCAAGTATTACGCACCTGACCGTTCTGAAGAACATCACCAATAAAGTTTTGTTACAAAACGGTGTAATTGAATCCAAGCGTCGCTTGTCATACAATCAAGATATATAATAATAATAATAATATTCCACAACTATCACACAACGCCATCTAGTCCCAAGCTAAGCAGAGCTTGTGTTATGGGTACTAGACAACTGATAAACATACTTATATATTTCTAAATACATACATATTATAGATAAATTACACCCAGACACAGAACAAATGATCGTGCTCATCACACAAACATTTGTCTTGGGTGGGAATCGAACCCACGACCTCCGGCATAGCAGTCAGGGTCGCTAACCACTAGACCAACAGGCCTGTCATATGGCCTGGCATATGACACACACATACGCATTAAATATTCCGTACTGGGCTGGAACTCAAATAAATTACACCATCTTTTGATAGGAGTACTTGATAAGAAGATGGGAAAGAGATACCAAACTTAAGACGACGAATAATTTCCTGCCATTATAAAATACAGTCCTTTCAGATTAATTTTACCTCTCACAGTAGTATCCCGAAAACAACCTTATAGAAACAAAAATGAATATTACTGTAACTTTGACGGGTTTGTCAGTGCCGGCGAATCGACAGTAACTTTTTTCTGATGAGGGCAAAAAGAGTGAAATTCATATTTTGAAGAACAAATGAGATGGTTATATTGACATTTTGATAATAATAATTCAGTATACCTACATATTACGGGCGAAACACATTTTATTTTTCATACAGCCTGACTAGACCTGCAAATAGCAAAAAAACGCGCTTTTTCGCAAATTGGAATATTCATCATTTTTTTTTTTGGTGCCATTTTACTGGGGCCTATATTGTTTCTAGGTATCGGGAGATCGAAAAAAAAACTAGTCAAAATCCATAATGTTGATACTCGTACCGATATAAGGAGGAATAAAAACCAGCAGTACGTGAATACTGAGATATAGCTCTACAAGGATCTTTCGCTGCACGACCAACATCAGAACGGATGTTTCTATCATCAACATCATTATTTCAGCCGTCAGACGTCTACTGCTGGACATAGACCTGTGGTTATCTTGTTTCATTTATTCATTTAAAAAACCCATTTCAATAATGATAACGAACAGCACCCTCCTGTTTCAGTACGCGAAAAAAATTAAAACATTTTTCAAAAAAATTACAAGCGACTTCCCAAAGTGAAAAATGACTTTAATTTCGGAAGTCAGTGTCTAAGAATCTGTATTTAAGTTTTTTATCACCGACTTCCGAAATTAAACTTATTTTTCACTTTTTAGTGTTTTTAAGGAAGTCGGTTGTTATTTTTTTTTAGTTTTTGTTTTTTACTTTTTAGTTATGGTATGTACCCTGCATTCGTCTCATCGTGTTATTCGACCATTTGTCCCGCACATACTTAATGCAAATTTAAGACTTATATGGTTTTCTAATGGATGCTATTGTCAGAACTTAACCACAAGGGACTCATCAGCTTTCAGCAAAAAAAAAACTGTTGAATTGAGAACCTCCTCCTTTTTTTGAAGTCGTTTAAAAGGATTTGACTGGCCTGTTAGTCTTGTGGTTAGTGACCCTGACTACTCAAACTGAGGTCGTGGGTTCGATTCCCACCCAGGACAAATCTTTGTGTAATGAGCACAATCATTTGTTCTGTGTCTGGGTGTAATTTATCTATAATATGTATGTATTTAGAAATATATAAGTATGCTTTATCAGTTGTCTGGTTGCCATAGTACAGGCTCTGCCTAGTTTGGAATCAGATAACGGTGTGTTGGTTGTCCCAAGATATTTATTATTATTATTTATAAATTTACGTGCATTTTTTTGTGTTATTTTTGCCATCGACTCACTAAGAGCTCTTACACATGAGCAGCATGTTGCCAACGGCAAGTAATTACACCCGTCGACACGCGATAATGTCGCTGATCTTTGAAGATGGCATGTCGCTGGCTGCCGTTGACACGTTTCGACGGCAGCAGTTACCTTTGCCGTTGGCAACATGCCACTCGTGTGTAAGAGCTCTAAGAAGAAGACCACCTCGTAGAATCAAATAACTATAATATTATAGAGTAACATTAATAAAACAAAACAAAACTACAAAGTGACTCAACAAAATTCTTATCTTGTTCATTAGTACACACGTTCTTGTTGATACAAATACGAAGACAAAACAATTCACGGCAGAGTCACGGTTACAGCTTGTGTCATCTAATCATTTATTTTTATGTAATGTCTGGGTTGGGTATATATAAGGAAACGCATTCATGAATCTCTCATAGTAGCGATCTGAAATAGCATACCATAATGTCTGCGACGATAGCCTTGGTTTTATTAGCGGTATCAATTACTTCTAATGATGCAGCAAAAATACTGGCATATTTTCCAATTCCGTCTATCAGTCATCAAGTTGTATTTCGTCCTCTAACCCAAGAACTTGCAAGACAAGGGCATGAAGTTACAGTCATCACAACAGATCCTGCGTTTCCAAAAGGAAAAACACCTGTGAATCTGACAGAAATCGACAATCACGATTTTTCTTACGAGATATGGAGAAAACTATACGAAGTAACTTCTACAGGCGATAACGATTTGGTCATACAAATGCAATTAGCATTTCGTATGATTGCTGATCTCGTTGAACTGCAGTTGAAAGTAGATGAAGTGCAAAAATTGATCAAAGAAGAAAAATATGACTTGCTACTGTTAGAAGCTTGTGCAAGACCCGCGTTGCTTTTGTCACACGTTTTCAAGGCACCGGTAATTCTAGTGTCTTCTTTTGGTCCCTTGAACTACAATGTGGAAACTATTGGATCAGCCGGGCATCCCTTATTATACCCAGATGCTTTTAACCAGCGTTTGTACAATTTGACGAATTGGGAGAAAATAATGGAATTGTGGAACTATTATAGAATGTCAAAAGTTATGCAGGAAGTTGAAGAAGTAGAAAATGTTATTGGCAAAAGATTGTTTGGGCCAAATATTCCAACCATAAGTGAGTTAAAAAATAAAGTTGAAATGCTGTTTTTGAATACTCATCCAATTTGGGAAGGAAATCGACCAGTGCCACCTAGTGTTATTTATATGGGTGGACTGCATCAGAAGCCGGTGAAAGAATTGCCATCGGTAAGTTTATATTTTTTTGTCTTATAATTATCTCTCACTGATTGAGTACAATCATGTTGAGCAGTGATAACGAAGTAGAAACAGCCGCGACTTACAAATTGGTAGGTAGGTCGTGAGATCAAAGCGAGGCAGACTTTTTTTTTGGTTGGGAAATCATCTAATGGCTTCTCCCGCTCTTCTCTCTCTCTTTTTACTTTGTGTAAATTACATATTTCATCACCACTGCTCTCAAAACAGTGAAGGAAACATCATAAGGAAACCGGTATGTCCTAGAAATAAAAATCGAAGTCATCTCTCTCACCCTCTCATAGAGAGAAGTCCTGTGTACTAGAAGTGGGCCTATTATATTTATACGTACATTGTATTGAATAACTCTAACTATATGACCGATACAGTCAGTTACGATTTTCAATTCACTTTGTAGAAGTCATTTAGGACCTAGAATATATATATTTCCTATTTCCATAAGGTTAAGATTTATACTGTAGCCTATTTGCACGGACTTTTGGGTGGGACAATTTACACCGTAACATTTTAATTGTCTTACAACGGCAGCCCACTTCATGCACCCAATGACTACTAAACATCCATAAGAAAAAAAGAACATTTGAATAACTAAAAAATAAATATATTATTCATTATGATGACACATGACGTAGTTTTAAATTGATATTTTGTCTCATGGAATATGGAATGATCTAGTCGACTCGTCCACTGGGTAGATATGTTCTGTACCATTTGATACGTAAACATTATTAACAGGATGTTTCATACTTCTAATGTATTATTTATTTTTCTTAGTACATATTATCTGATTAATGGTAACAATTTTTAATCACGCCTAGAGGTATATTAAGACGACTAAAAATGTCACTGTGTATAGGTATCTATACACAGTGACATTTTTAGTCGTCTTACAAAGGTTGTCCACTCAATGTATCCGACACAGCACTGCTGTGGAAAAATTCTAAAAAAACTCAGGACGAGCATAGTAAAGATGTAATAAGTACTGTTATTGAAATAATAATAGCTTGAATGACACATAATTTTCTATACGTCTTCAGAGTATTCATACATTGATTCTCAAGGTTAGGAATAAATTGTTAGCTTCCTATGTTTATTTCAAAGTCAAACCATTTATTTTCATTTCAAATTTTACCTACGCTGGTTGTTGCTTAGCCTGACATTAAAGTGATCTATTTTTACTGTCACTGTTCTAGACTCGAGTAGAACCATGACTTCCTAAACTTAAACAAATATAATCCTAATTTAAGAGGGACAGACGTTCATATTTTAATCTTAGCTTCAGTCTTTCAAATATTCTCTAACTACCCTTTTACATCATCAGCTATTTCTTAACTATATTGGGGTCGTCCTCCAGTCTAACCAGAAGCAACTGAATATCTGTATTTTTCATACAGCGACTGCATGTTTGACCGGTTTTTAATGAAATTGCGTGAAGATTTGAAACGTTTTTAAGAACGATATTTGACCTTATGGGACTTTAAACGGTTTGGACAGGTTCGGAAAATGGGCCCATCGGCATCGCCGTTGTTCTCATCTGATGTTTCTTTTTAACGAATGTATGATACAGTAATAGTTTAATATCCTCTGTCAATCAGCCGTAACAGTTTCCAGTATGTAATTTCATATAGTTTCAGCGTAGAGTTATTTAGGTTTCCATCATGATACAAGAAGTATGAGAGTCAAAATTATAATATAAATGTATAATTACAGGAACTCAAATCATATCTGGATTCCTCAAAAAATGGCGTGATCTACATTAGCTTTGGTACAAATGTCCAACCTTCATTGCTTCCTCCAGAAAGGGTACAATTGATGGCCAAAGTATTCTCTCAATTGCCTTATGATGTGCTGTGGAAGTGGGACAAAGATGAACTGCCTGGTCGCTCTAAGAACATTAGGATATCCAAATGGCTGCCACAGTCAGACCTTTTGAGTGAGTGATAAAAAATGTACAGGCCGTGGTAGTAATTATACCCAACCGGTGGCATATTGATGCGAAAAATTTACAACTGGTTTAAAATCTATTTCCGAACGAACTAAATATACATTTACTTTCAGGGCATCCAAAGATCAAAGTATTCATAACACAAGGAGGTCTGCAATCAACAGACGAGGCTATCACAGCAGGTGTACCTCTGATCGGTATACCAATGCTGGGCGATCAATGGTACAATACTGAAAAATATAAGCATCATGGTATTGGAAAGCAACTTGATCTGCTTACGATGACCGAGGAAGATTTTAGGAATACTATTAATACTGTTATTGGTGATAAAAGGTGAGTCGTTGGAATCTCTAATGATTTTTGTCTTCCATTCTAAATATTATGAAGTACTTACGTACGTCGTATGAGAACGTATGGTAGAAAAATAATGCTGGACGATTGTTAGTGTTTCACGTGGTATATATTAAAATTAGAAGCTTCTGAGCCTCCCACTGCAAGGCAAAGAACTCTTCTCAGACAGAGAAGAGTATACGGTACGAGTATTGAATCACTATGCACGCCTGAGACGGGATAGCGATTTCAGAGTTATATGTAAAAGCAAAACATCTTTGTGTAAACGGCCCACGATGTCTTCGTTTATCGATGTCAGTAATGTGCAAGATGAACTCTGAAAGTATATATACTAATTAGAAAGGTCATGATAAAGATATGAATATTATTCATTGTTTGTGAATACGTAACAATGATAATGACGTTTGATTAGAGTATTATTGTTTAAACACAGCTATTGCGTCATGCAATCGTCATGTTATCGTCACGTGAGTGACATGCCATCATCGTGACAATAGAAACGTAATTAATTGGAGTGCCAGACAAGAAGTGTATTGACAATTCTAAATCAATCAATTATTTTAATCTGTATATCGGTAGACAAATCAAAATCCATATCTAAATTACAATATTATAAAAAAATACGATAGACTTATTGCTTATTCACGGTTTGCAGTTATCGTCAGAATATCATTAATCTTGGAAGCCTGATGCGTGACCAGCCCATACAACCACTGGAACGTGCCGTGTGGTGGACGGAGCACGTGCTGCGTCACGGTGGCGCGAGACATCTCCGTGCGCCCGCCGCCAACATGTCGTGGGCAGAGTATCTAGAATTAGAACTATTACTCACTCTTTCCCTAATTGCTCTTGGATTTGTTCTAGTATTCTCATTTCTTGCATATAACTTATGGAAATTTTATAGTACTTGGAATCTTCATGTGCACAGAAAATTAAAGCATAATTAAACATCGCCTTCGGTCATATTTTTGGAACACAAGGACCAAAATAATAGATTTATTAGAGAATTGTTTGTATTTTTAATATGAAAATAATGCAATAAAGGTATTTAATACTATAAGTTTAGAATAGTTTGTGATAATAATATATATGAATAATATTATACGACTAAAATGAAAGGTATTTTTTTTTCTTTTACTTTTGATATTCGTGGTTCTTGACTAAACTTCTCTTATGCCTACGCAAATGTCCTTTCTTTGGTAGTATTCGCCAAATCTTTGAGTTCCTTAAATTCTGAGTTGAGCTGTATGATTACTGGTAAATGCTTGCATTGATTGGACAGGTCCACTAAATCTGTGTGGTTCTTTCCTCCAAAGACCATTTCAGACACCAATCCTTGTGGTCTTTACAAGATCTGGCCAAGATTATGTCTGGACTATAAAACAGACTGTGGCCTCTGAGTTTCTTTCGACCTTTCTTTACAGAGTAGTGAGATAGGAAACGTCGACCTCAATTAGTTTTATAAATATGATTGACGTCTAAAATTGTTTGACCAAACTTACTTGCAGAAATAAAATCATTTATCTTATTCAAATGAGACGTTATGTAAGAATATTTCAATCTTTACATACACAAGTATAATATTCTTTAATACAACAGGCATACTCTCCGCAGTTTGATGGCAATAATCGTTCTCCTGCACCATAATTGAATACTTCCACTGTTAATCAGAATCTAAATCATTTTAAAGGATATTAGTAATTCATCATAATTTTTGAAAAATTTGCCTGCTCAACAACGCAATGAATGTTGCTGAACTTTCAAAGTGAAAGCCATTTCTTCCGTTTTGTGTTACGCAATTGCGCCTTTGTTTTAGAAATTGCTATCATGCAATTAGCAGTTGTAGAGAGGAGTGTAAGTTTTTCATTTGTGTAAAAAATGCCTTTGCAGCAACGCAAAACTTGTAAAACGAGGAAAAATGAAACACAAATTCCTGGAGCGAAATTTTTTCGAAAGATTTTATAATCGGGAATACTCATTCCTTATACCGGATGACATTTTTTACCGTCTCGACCTTCATATGGTGTGTTGTGTAACTAGAATAGAAGGCAGGAAGGCCTTCAGATTCATCGTAGGTGACTAAAGGAGAACGGGACACGGGCGGAAAGGTATGCGGGTGCGGCTCGTGCGCCTGCGAAAGATCAATGAGGCCGCCTATTGGCCGGCTTCAAAGGGTAGGACCGTGCTACGAAATCATTAATACATGCCGCGCATTGAGTAGGGTGCATGTGATTTGAGTTTCGATAGGTTTTTAATTGTTTTTTTTGTTTTTTTTTTTCCTAATTTCTGTTTTTGTTGTTCTAGTATGAAAATGTTACTTTAAATGTGTAGTATTTATTGCTAGATCAATTTCATTACATGTTATTCAAAAATAAAAATATCAAAAAATTCTATGCCAAAGGCTTCTACTCCGTTCACCTATTACCCCCATTTTTTTTTCAAGACGTTAAAAAATGTCACCCGGTATACAACTTTTTCATTTCAAACGACGGCTTTATCAAATTTTCATCTATGTGATACTCATTATACCTGATGTATTTCAAAACCAAAATGATAAAGGAAAAAAATATTTTCGATACGAAAGTCGTTGGAATATCCTGAAATGCTCCGAGGCTCTAGCGCCCTAGACCTCAATACGATGACACATAAATAGAAGCAATAATTTAAGTAACACTGATTTTCCAATTAAATCTGTTTGGTATTACAGACCAACCCTTTGGAGGATATGTGGGTAGAGGCTAACAAACACGATTAATTGCGTCTATATGAATTCGATAACTAATAAAACATCACAATGCTTGTAGATACAAAGTTTTGTACACAATTTGCTTGGAATAATTAGAACTGTTGTTAATTCTCTCGTAGTGCCGAAGTAATATATTTATTGTAGCTAGAAGTCCAAGGTAAAATGGCCCTTATTCCGACGAGGTAAATTCCAATATTATTTTGGACATATTGGTGCCCTTTACTTGGTTGTATAAGTATGGAAATGCATTTCAAAAGTTATTTTTAACTATTTTATTGTACATAAAACTGTAGAAGGATATTCTCCACGTTCTTTTCTGCTATGAATACACGTTACCTCAGGAATAATTAAACCAATCTAAACGCTTGGTCTATATAAATAGGTCTTGTATGTCCTATTCAAGAATTTATTTCTCTCTACGGTGGACTTTTTGTCCTTCTTATATAATATTAATACGTGAAACCAAAACTTTGTATCCTTTTTAGCAAAAATTACGCCGACGGAGGTGTATGAAGTTTGGCACAGGAGTACAGTAAGCTAAATTATATTCAAATTTCGTATTTTTCAAAGGGTCGAATTTCGACCACTGTGCGACAATAAGAATTAACTAAATCTATTCAGATAATTTGAATAATAAAATATTATCGTAATTATTATGATTTAATCAGATTATAAAGAGTAACACAAAAGATTAATCTTCGAATAATAAAAGTTTGTAAGTCCACGTAATTTCATGCTAACCCTTGATTTAAAAGCATAGACGGGCGCGACGCGACTCTAGTAAAACAATTCCTATGAAAACTTCATGAAAATGGTTTTGCTCTTAATCGATTCTGCTAAATTAGTAGACTGGATTACCAATTAAATTGGAAGCCTGTATAAGTACTCAGTACAGAGTAGAGGTAAACAGTGAAGGATCGAGTTTTACAATTACTCAATTATCTTAGGAATTCTCGGAAAGACTGTTACTGTTCTGAGTGTCTTGTAGTCGTATAAAAATAAAGTGTTTTAGAATTGATTGAAATTAAGATAATAAATGCTTCTGTTTAGTAGATTCACACGAATTTATACTAAGTAATAACATTCATAGTTTTTTTTTTAACTAGACATTTCTCTAAATTCAAACCGTACCCATGGCCAAATACGCGTTTCTAGAGTTTAAGAAACGTCCACAAATAAATGAACTTGGTGCAAATCGCCTAGAAATTATAATTAAAGAAAATCGACTAGTACGGCAGTTATTTGATTCCAGATTCCGTCTTCAGATGTAATTTATTAATTTCTTTAAAAATAGTGTCATAAATTTTAAAACAGTAATAATATGAGGTTTTTTGCCTGTTCTTCTACATATCAAACTAGCTTTTGGAAGAGGCAACCGGAATCCATACTATACTGTTGAACTTTTGTAATAGTAGTATCAAGTACCTTAGTACCTTTTAATGTCCAATTTGAAATGAATTATTTCTCTTTGAGTTCGAAAGGCTGACGCTCCGAATACAAAGACCAGCACTAGTATTGCGTAACGCACCCTCGATCAGAATCTGAATCACTTTGATGAATATTGCTAACTTATTGTTCAGTATTTTTGAAAAATTGTCAGGTCTACAATGTAAAGTATAAGAAATCTACACTCTTTCAATATGTTCAAAACAATCGATCGCTTTTGGAGAAATGAGAGCATTGTATGCATACATATATCTGGTGTTTAACTGATGACAATGAGCTCTGTATAATTAATGTATTTTTTAGTATTGTGTAACTGATCACGACGAACCTTGTATAAATTAAGTACCCATATATTTTAATATTGTTCTCAAGTGAGTGACATATTATGTCTTTATTAATAATAAAGTTTCTTTAAACCTAAATAGCACAATAAATATTGTTGAACCGTCAAAATTAAAGCTATTCCAACTTTAGTGTGTTACGAAACTACACCGCCGCCGCCGGAATTAATCTTTTAATTCATTTTTATGTAAACTAAGAGTCAAGAAAATAAATTGTCATGCAAATTGACTACCATCTTAAATTTTCAAAAAAAAAAAAAACAATTATATAATAATTAAAAACTATATTATTTTAAATAAAAATGTATTTTTTTTAAATATAATTGTGTTAAACACGTTAAATTGATGAACAATGTTCAATAGCTTGAGTATTATTTTTAAAAGCAAGTATTTACCAGCAGCTTCACCCGCGTGGACGTCGAAAATTATCCTAAATAATATCCTGTGTCCAGGAGATAAATTACTTATGTGCTAAATTTCGTCCAAATCTGTTTGGCTATTTTTGCGTGATTGAGTAACAAACATCTAGACATAGATACAAACTTTAACATTTATAATATAAAAACGGTCGATGTCAGGCAACATAGACTGGTTGACTACGATATCTTTTATCTTGATACGGCGACACCTACAAGTTTGCAAGCAGATAACTCTATCTGCATTTAATATTGACCTTTATTGATAACCTTAATGATTAGCTTAACAGTGCCTTTCATGATTAAAATACAGTCGGTATACTGTCCCTATTTGAATATTCTCTTTATTTAGTTTGGCCTTTTGACATTTTTATGAATAAATTAAATGTTTCCACTTGCCAATTAATTCTTTTAATATCGGAAGTCTGATGTGAGTAGTATTGTACTATTTCAATGAGTATATCATCAGCCTCGGTGGCGCAGTAGGCAGCGCGTAAGTCTCATAATCTTAAGGTCGTGAGTTCGATCCTCACCCGGGGCATAATTTTTGGTATTTTACATTATTTATCTTTCAATTATATTGCAGAGATGATTGCTGAATACTGAAAGTCATTTAACATAGTATACCGCTACAAAAATCGAGGAAAAATATTTTATTATTCATTTATTTGGTAAAATAACCTTATTTTAATTTTATGCCACTTTTGTAATTAATATTAAAACTACAATTCTACATAATAATTTAAAAATGTTTCTAACACTTTTTAATTATCACTATGATAAATTGATAATCAACATGGTCCTTTTATTGCAAAATTAAGAATAATAAATAGGTATTATCCGGAACCTATTCCATACTTTGAAACCTGCAGACGCAGTTTTAGATAATAATTTCACTGTCATTTTTATATTCACCGAAATAAAGAAAATTCAGAAAATATTCACCGAAACCTATTCCACACTATGAAACCTGCGGACAGTTGTAATTTGCGCTGCGGTTACCGCCGCACCGTCTAATTTTCAACACGTATGAACGACATTTCGGACTTTACCTATTTCGTGAAGTGTCTGCGACGTAATTGTGTTTGGTCCTTTATGATGTATTACGAAGTTTGCTGAATGTTTTGTTGCTAAGGCGTCGGGTTTATTTGTAGTTCATAGTGGAGTAATGTTTCATTTAATTTTGGGTGTCGCGTTGAGGAAATAAACAGAACAGTTGTCAACATTTGTGGTTCAATTAACAAAGATTGAATTTTCTGTTGGAGCCTTTTATTTATTTCCGGGACATTTAGGGTATTTTATAGGCAAATTAGCTGGGAATGCAGTGTTTCAAAAGAAGAAGGGGCTATAAAAATTTAAAGCACATGTTTTTTTTTTGTATTTTAATGTAATTTAATGTTACTGTCATGTCATGTTTTGATCGAGACAGTATACGATAGTAAGCAGAGTACACTACATCACGACTTCCCTCCTCCGTGGCCGTGTAAAGAGGGATGCCATGTGAGGAAGTATGCCGCGTGAGGAGGGCTGCTGCCTGATGAGGGTTGCCATCCCGTCTTGTGAGGTGGGGTGCTGTGTGAGGAAGGCCACTGCCTGATGATGTCAGCTGCATCGTCTTGTGAGGAGCGACACCGTGTGAGGAGGACTGAGGAGGAATACCAGGTGCCGACTAACTTTGAAACCAAAAGGCATCGACATTGTGCACATAATCACATCGACCGACAAGACAATATTTGACAACATTCTGCATTCGTTTGTTGGAATAGCTGCTATTCAAATAGGACTCACTAATGTGCTTCGGGAACTTGGATTGGTGCCTGATGGCATTATCGGTAATACTAATATTTTTTATGCACATTTTTAATTACATCTATTGCTTCAATGCCTGATGAGGATTTCTAACTGATGAGGACCGCTCCCTAATGAAGGTTGCTCCCTCATGAAGGCTGTTGCTTGCCCAAAGGTAGTGAGTACAGCAGCAGCCCCGAGGACAGCTACCCCGTCCTGTGACGAGGGACGCCGTGTCATGAGAGCTGCTGCCTGATGAGGGTTACTGCCTGCTCAGCCCACCTCACACTGAGTCCCTCCTCATAGCAGTCTTCGGAGTTGCTGCTATACTCGCTACCTTTGACAGTGGAAGATAGTATTTTAATTTAAGTAGGTACTTCTAACATGCTCGACCATCTTCACAGTGCCTGATATCCAGTCGGAATTCCACCAATCCAGCGCTCTGTGCGACCAATCGTTACATATTGTAATTACTACCTTTTGATGTCATCGGTAGATAGATACGAAACGTGTCAGGGTCGCGAGATTTGTTCGATTGAATTACCATAGTCCAGGCACATAGGTAAACTGTAGGAACACGGGTGGGTTTTAGTCAGTAAAAGCACGGTAAAAATATCTTACTACCGTGGTAAAAGTCTGACACGCCCGAGCTCCGCACAGAGCGGAAGACGTCATTTGATGACCCACAAAAAAAAAAAAAGATCGATACGAAAGCGAATTATTACCTGCGCAGCTATTTAGTTTTTTAATGGATCACACGGAAACTTTCTCAAAGAAAACCTATAAAGTTGACCTTATAGATAGCTCCGTTAATTTGACGTAACTTGAGCAATGAAATGAGGATATAGGTACAAAAAAAACAGAATCGTGTGTCTGTGTGTGTGTCAAGAAAAGAAAAAATGAAAGAAAATTTATTTATTGAGAATCGCAGCCATTTCCAGCTATCTTTCATGGATCTATTCACTGCAGCTCATTTTCGTGACAGTCATTGCAGCTCGTCAGAAGCCAGAATGTCTGAAAACCAGTCTTCATCATTATCATCATCATCAGCCTATATTGTTCCCACTGCTGGGACACAGGCCTCCTCTCGGTGAGAGGGAGTGGGCCGTAGGTAATCCACCACGCGGGCCCAGTGCGGGTTGGTAGATGTCACATGTCTTCGAATTTTTGGTTCTAAGACATGCCGGTTTCCTCACGATGTTTTACTACACCGTTTTGAGAAAACCAGTCTTACAAAAAGGTATTTACCCAGTAACTGGATTGTGGAGTTCAGACAGGCAGTTGCTCTATGTTATTAACAGGTGCATTCGCATCCGGTTAGATTGGAAGCTGACTACTGTCAGTTTTCTAGGTGCATCATTTTCACGTATAGTTATGTAATGAAGTATTTTGACTGGCCTGTTAGTCTAGTGGTTAGTGACCCTGATTGCCAAGACGGAGGTCGTTGGTTCGTTTTCCATCCAGGACAAATCTTTCTGTGATGAGCTCAATTATTTGTTCTGTGTCTGGGTGTAATTTATCTATAATATGTATGTATTTAGAAATATATAAGTATATTTATCACTTATCTGATTGCCGTAGTACAGGCTCTGCCTAGTTTGGGATCAGATAACGTTGTGTTGGTTGTCCTAAGATATTTATTTATTTATTTTAAATATTTTAAAAAGAGTTACGGTCTTGCCCATTCTTCTCCATATGAAACATATATAGCTTCTGCCCGCGACTTCGTTTCCCTGGAATTATGGCCGCCAACCCATCGCGTCGCATAACATCGCCTGCCCACGAAATTACTTCGTTTGCACTTAGTGGTCTTTCCGATTATATTTTTTTTCATTTTGCTCGAATCGTACGTGTCGTAGTGAGTAGAGATGTTAAATAGCCTTCCTCTAGAAATGGGCAATTTTTTCGCATTTTTATTTTTTTAAGTTTGAATCGTAGTTGATTACTTTCTACAAACGAACTTACAATTTTAACCTCTTTATAATAGTGTAGATTTGTACAGATGCCAGCACGTCAAGCTACCCGAAACTGTCAAAATTTTCCAATCAATTTGGAACCTAAAACTGTAGCGATAAAGATGAAAATCTATTAAAGAAATTTGTCAGATTGTAGTAGCTTTGTGTGCTGGCGTCTGTACCTACTTGTTTAGGTGACAATATTTTTGTCAACTTTCTCTTTTCAAGATTGACCTCTAAAAACTACTATGAGAGACAAGTGAAGTAAAGTACAGACAGTCACATGCGTTGCTGATGTAACTTCAAGATTGACAAAAAGAAGAGATTTACAAACCAGTCAAGACAAGGTAACAAGCACTAGTCTAGCTAGTAATAAAATTGACGTAGAAAATTATCTCGTTCAATCCGATTTGATTGTAGTAGGACTAAGTAATGACTCTTTTATATTACCTCGTAAAATTCAAAATGTCTGTTTTGAGAAGGTTAATGTTTTACTCGAAGACTTGGTATAATAAGTAATATAATAAGTCCAAGGACCGATAATTAGGAATTAAGGGATCGGGATCTGAATTTTGGGCACTAATTTCATTGAAGTTTTATGAGTTTTAGGTTCAACATGTTAGCTTTAACATATAAAATATCTTGTTGATAAGGTGTACATTGTTTTTTAAACGTTCTATTTAATTACTTCAGAATTTTTGGAATAGTCTTTAATTTAATTATTTATGACTTTTTATAACCATCTTCCGGTGCTAAAAATACCGTCTCCGGTTAGTTAATGGAAGTCAGTGGTCAGTACAAAATGGATTAAAGTTATATTTATTTAATATTAGCTTTCGCCAGTGGGTTCACCCGCGTGGAAGTCGGAAATTGTCCCCCGGGAACGTTCTGCCGAGATAAAAAGTACTCTGTGTGTTCATCCAGTTTATAATTTGTCTGCCAATATTTATCCAAATACGTTCTGTAGTTTTTACGTAAATAAGTAACAAACATCTATAAGTATATCCTCACAAAGTTTTACATTTATTAGAAAGGTTTAAAAACACATGTCAGGTCAAAGTTAGTTCCGTCTAAAATAAACAGCTATTATGATTTTACATATTACATATAGATTACGTTGCCATTGGTCGTTTTTGGTCCCAATCCGTTCTGGTTCTATAAAAATCACATCTCTTTTTCCGAAGAGCTAGGCAGAGGTGCAGCTATTGTACGGTCATCAAATATATAAGTAACCAGAGTAATCGGATATGTTTGAACGTCTAGTTAAGTAGCCGACCTGCAAAATATCATTCTCAAGGACCAAAAAAGGATATGGTTCAAGTTTTGTGAGGAACCGATGGATGTTTTCGATTTAAATTTAATTAGGAAACATCCATCGGTTTTTTATAAACCTCAATTATTTCCGACGACCATAGTTACTCACCTCAATTGGTGATTATAAGCACCTACAGCCACATTTTGGAATACTTAAGTCCATGGTGGTGATCTTATTGCCATCATACAGTTTATAGTTTATACTCCTATATAGTTTTAGTCATAGATCACAGTCAAGATAAACAATTTTTCTATCAAAATCTACCCTCAATTAATCACACCATAAACCGTTATCTCTGAAACGTTGTACAAACGATTAAAATTTTCCAGAACATTCATCAAACAGACATAGTCCTTAAACTAAACTGTTCATGGAAATTCAAACCGTAATTCTTTGAAGCTATGGTTCATTCAGGCTTGTAGGAAATACTGCTGAAACAGAAGACAATCGAAAACCGCGCGAGAACGCTGATAAAATATAATATGAAGCTGCTGTAACAACGAATAGTTGAGATATGAAGGCAAATTAAATTAAATACAATACTGCAGTATAAACTTTTATTAACAATAAAAATGTAAATTTATGAAGTAATAAATGTTTAGTTAACATAAAGACTGTTACAGAAAGAAAAGGTGTTTAGTTGAGATAATGATTTTGGATTTTTCCTTTTTAGAGTCGATAAAGTCAAACTTAATCAATGAAGGATCAAACTCAAACTCAAAGCATTTATTGCAATTAAACCATTTACAGGCACTTTTCAACTGTCAAAAAGTCTATCAGTTAGTAGGAAACTTGAAACTAGGTGCCCATTCCAAAACGTAGATTGCTATGGAGAAGAACGGGCCAGAAAGTCCGAGGATATTCTTTTAAATCAAGTTGTTACAAAATCCTGGTCAAAATATTCTTGTTGCTTCTATAAAAAATTGAAGAAACAATTCTAAATATAAGATTAGAAATAAGCCCAGTTAGGAGATGACAACTCTCAACCGGCGACGCCCGTTCACAAACTTATCACTTGGATCAGTACCATCCAGCTCAATCACTTTATAGCGAACCGAATGGCCCAATAAAATATTCATAGTAATCCATACTTTTTAGGGTTCCGTTGCCAAATGGCAAAAAACGGAACCCTTATAGATTCGTCATGTCTGTCTGTCTGTCTGTCTGTCCGAGTATGTCACAGGCATTTTTTTCCGAAACTATAAGAGCTATGCTGTTGAAACTTGGTAAGTAGATGTATTCTGTAAACCGCATTAAGATTTTCACACAAAAATAGAAAAAAAACAATAATATTTGGGGTTCCCCATACATAGAACTGAAACATAATAAAAAAAATTCATTGAACCCATACGTGTGCGGTATCTATGGATAGGTCTTCAAAAATGATATTGAGGTTTCTATTATCATTTTTTTCTAAACTGAATAGTTTGCGCGAAAGACACTTCCAAAGTGGTAAAATATGTCCCCGCCCCCCCCCCCCCCCGTAACTTCTAAAATAAGGGAAAGATAAAACTAAAAAAAATATACGATGTACTTTACCATGTAAACTTCCACCAAAAATTGGTTTGAACGACATCTAGTAAGTAGTTTTTTTTAATACGTCATAAATCGTAAACCACAATTTAACTTTCATTCAGTCAACTCAAATATAAAAATAAAAAAAATAAAAAACTTTTAATTTCATAAACATAAACCTTATGCATACACCGTGAATACCTGCAGGTTTGTACGGAACCCTCGGTGCGCGAGTCCGACTCGCACTTGGCCTGTTTTTTATTGTCTGTAAACGCACCTGTTTTTACCAGGCAACCCGGTAATAAGCTACAAGAAAAGTAGACAACCAATCTGTAACATGTTCTGTGTGCTTTATACTTTTAATTGGGATCTAATTCGTTCGGGTAAAAAGCCAGTGGAATATAAAGAAAAAAAAAACATGTTTTTTATAAAAAAAATATGGCCATGTAGGTACAAAATTATGTAATGAGGCAGTAAAGGGGTTTCTTTGCAATATATTTGTAAACATTATTAAACTTTATAAAAAAAATAATGATACCCGGTAAAGAGATGAGTAAAGGTTGATCTTACTTCGGATCTCAGACTTTCTTATAAGTCTGAGATTAAATTTAAATTTAACCTTTGATCCGTATTATTAGTAATATTCCGTAAAATTTAAATGTAACCTTTAAAACTAAACTAAAACCAATAAACTTAATGTCAATTAAATTATAATCCAGTAACTGAAGCTAGCTAGATAAAGTCTCTTAACAAACAGACTATAGTGAGGCTGCAATAAAATGGCCACTAACGTTTCAGTCCAACCGCAATTGTTCGCGTAACGATCGCGCTTGCCGTCAAGTGGGCCGGAAAGCGATAACAGGACAATTTATGTCATCGCTACTATGTTGCGTGGGTTAGGAACCGATACAAAGGACAAAGTTCTAGGAATTGAGGGACCACCGTGTGTACCTAAGTATTAATTCTAGATCATTTCATCATCATCATCAGCCTATAAACGTTCCCGCTGCTGGGACACAGGCCTCCTCTCGGTGAGAGGGAGTGGGCCATAATCCACCATGCGGGCCCAGTGCGGGTTGGTAGATGTCACATGTCTTCGAATTTTTGGTTCTAAGACATGCCGGTTTCTGACACGCCCTCCCGCTCCGCCCAGAGCGGGAGAAGTCATTTGATGATTTCACATCCAGAAAAAAAGAAAAAACATGCCGGTTTCCTCACGATGTTTTCTTTCACCGTTTTGAGAGCAGTGGCGATGAAATAATTTACACAAAGCAATGCACCTGCTTGGGTATGAACTCATGACCTTATTACTCGTAAGTCGCGGCCGTTACCACTGGGCCACCACTGCTCATAGATCATTTGCTCAAAGCTATCCTTTGAAATGTAGCTTTTGTTTATTTATTTAGAAATTTATATTTGAGCATCTCATGTCAGCCAGCGGGTCACTTATTGCGTTATTTACGTTGAAGGCAGATTTTTTTTCGAGAATTTAATATAATTCAGATTCTGATTAAAACTAGTAAGTACCAAATTTTGGTGTCAAATGATAACAAACAGATACTTTCGCATTTATAATAACTACTGCCTGTAGCCCGAGGATTTCAGAAATTATGACAC
This sequence comes from Aporophyla nigra, assembly GCA_947507805.1. Lineage (NCBI taxonomy): Eukaryota > Metazoa > Arthropoda > Insecta > Lepidoptera > Noctuidae > Aporophyla > Aporophyla nigra. The sequence goes on along the minus strand of OX382315.1, from coordinate 7,154,960 downwards.
CAGAACGTGCCAACAGGACGAAAAGTAGCCTTATGTTAATATTTTGAATATTCATTTACGTATATACAATATTTTTATATATTTAAACAATCAAGTACTCGTGTAAACAATCATCATCGTACAAAAACTCTTCGAAATGCTAAACTTTACTGTAGAATACTTTGTATGAACATTGCGGGTACTTACATAATATCACTCCGCACATTTCACAACACCAATAATAATTATTCGTGTATTGATCCCATCTGCCCGACGTCCGTAGGTCACTACAAGGATCCAGCAGAATATCAGCGTCAGGTATATTTGCCTGACACATGCAGAGCTGGACTCCCATTTGGTGCCACTCTGAGACGCACACCGCACTTTTGTATTCCACCGCACGTTATTTTCATTTTATATTTTAATTTGTGACACTAAGTGTCATCATCACTATTTTATGTGTTCCTTTTTTTTCTTGTTGTATATTGGCACTTTGTACCTACTTAAGCTAAATTGTAATCACGTCAACTTATTATTTAATCGTGCTTTGTATGTTGTTATGTCTTTTGTGTGCACCAAATAAACGATTTATCTATCTATCTATCTATCTTATGTTACTTCCTTTTAACACCAGCCATCTCCCTAAACTACCAGGGTCACGGTTTTGTTTGAAAGAGATACCGAGGCCCTGGCATTGGCAACTGAAGGAATACGGTTGAGTTTTAGTAGGTAAAAGTCTAACACGCCCTTCCGCTCCACCCAGAGCGGGAGACGTCATTTGATGATTTCTCACCCAAAAAACAGCAATCTCCCAGAAAAGTGTCATCAAAATCAGTCTAGCCGTTTCGGAGATTAGCCCCATCTTTCGAATCCATCGGCCATTTGTTCTGCGCGTAATGTGCTCTGCCTGCTGCCACTTAAGTAAGACTAGCAATTGTTTGGACTATGTCGGTTACTTTAGTTCGCCTGCGGATCTCTCATTCCTGATTCCGTGTAAATAATTCTGGCAGAGAAAATTTTGTTTTAAATTACTGATGGAACATATCAACAAAGTAGGGATCATTGACTCCCCAGAATCATTAAATGAATACATGGAACCAGATTTTGCGTCTAAATCCCTTTCACCCCATATAGTATTTAGGACTTAGGAATAGTTTGGGGCTAACCGAATACGATTTCCCAAAATTGTCGGGCACTAATATTATCTCAGCTTACTTAGTTTGTAAAACCACTGGACCGTAAAAGATACACAGTAATAGTGGACAGTTGGGCTCTCTCTCAAGTGATATATGTGTGGCAAATGGGATGAAAAGTAGATCGTTTGTAGTACTGTTGTTGCCCATTCTCTTAAACTAAAAATAATTAGGTATCTTCTTCTTCTTTATCTTTACATAGTATAGAACAAAGTCGCTTCCTGTGTCTGTTTGCTTGGATCTATTAAACTACGCACCGGGTTTTAATACGGTTTTACACTAAAAATCCACACTAATATTATAAATGCAAAAGTAACTCTGTCTATCTGTCTGTCTCGCTTTCCTGTCAAAACTACTGATCCGATTTAAATGAAATTTGGTACACAGGTAGTTTAGGGCCTGAGAAAGGACATAGGGTTTTTATCCCGGTAGTACGTTCCTGCGGGATATTTTCCGACCTCCACGCGGGCGAAGCCGCTGGCAAAAGCTAGTATTATAAATGCAAAAGTGGCTCTGTCTATTTGTCTGTCTGTCTGTCTGTCTCGCTTTCCTGCTAAAACTACTGAACCGATTTAAATGAAATTTGACACACAGATAGTTTAGAGCCTGAGAAAGGACATAGGCTACTTTTTTTCCCGGTAGTACGTTCCCGCGGGATATTTTCCGACCTCTACGCGGGCGAAGCCGCTGGCAAAAGCTAGTCGTATATATATTCACTTGCAAAGTAAATAACAGGGAGGAGGTTATTATAACTTCATTACCATAAACTAAGTGTTATTTAAATACGTCCGCAGCTAATTCAAAAACTACTTATTAGATCATGACCCAATTTTTATGGGACCATTTCGTACAAACGGCTACAGGTCAATCTATACATTTCCAGTTTTAGCTGACCTCGCATTGTATAGGCTTTTTGTACAATGAAATGTCAGCTTATACTTGAAATGTATAGCTTGATGTGTGGCCGTACGTACACGACGAAGTTCTTAGGTAAGAAACATTCAAGAAAAATACAATCAAAATAAGAAAATCGTCTTTGTTCTTTAAGTCGAATAAAAATACAAAAATCCAAACAGCATATTTTTGTTAATCATTACTACAATACTAATAACATGATTAAAAAAAAAACGACTAGAAAATACTACAAATAGGGTTTATAAATATTTAATTAACTGATTTCTTTCACCGTTTTAAAGTTTCATTTGCAGTGATCACACACACAGTACATTTAGATCTAATTATAATCTAAACATAAAGTTATTTAACTTTAAAACCGATACCATTATCAAAATACTCTGCCATATTCTATTTGCGTCCTAACTCTACGTGTGCCAATATAATGCATGCTTAGCTCGATCTAATTGATGGATGGTGGTGGCAATTTATGTCCTGCGTCGGTAAATTTATTTTCTAACACTCCACTGAAGAACATCGTGTGTCAATCGTGTTTGGGGGTAGTAGGATGTGTGTTTGGTACCTAGCTAGCTAGGACATTGTGGCATTTATGGATCTGTCCATTTAGTTTTGTTACAGTTGTATTGACAATAATGTTATTTGGTTTAAATGAGTTGTTTTTATTTATTTATTCTTACATAAGATTAGTATTTCCGCAATGATTAGGCCGAGGTGTGATCATAGCACACCACTATTACCTTTATTAACTTTCATATGAAATTATTTTTTTTAACTTCTAAACTTTTGGTTGGCAATTTTTGGAGGGTTTGCATCGCAGTATGGTGGTCAAATGCATAAAAAATGCTTGTGCTCATTCTTTAGTAAATCCTTTAGACGCCTTTTACAACACCCAGGGGAAGAAATGGGATGGTGTTATTCTTTAACAAACACAAATCGGTCAGTTCACGTTGCTCACAGAACAGATGGCCAATGAGGCTTAAAGGTTTTGGAATAACGATCGCGTACTGGAAGATGTAGCGTTGGAAGGTCTCCCACAAAATGGACCAAAGACCAATTTTCTTTTTGTGGGTGGGATTTCTTCAAATAACGTCTCCTGCTCTAGGGTGGAGTGGAAGGGCGTGTTAGACTTTTACTGACTAAAACCCACCCGTGTTCCTTCAGTTGCCCATATGCCAAGACCATGGTATCTCTTTCGCACAAATCTTTCGACCACCGATGACCTGGTGAAGGCAACAGGAATCCACAGAATGTGAGAAGCACACAAGCATTCGAAATTGCGGTGCTTTGGGGAAACTTTTGTCCAGCAGTAGACGTCTTTCAGCTGAAATGATGATTTTCTATGTTTTGCATATGAGAGGGTTGTTAGTAGACCACATCATCACCACCAACACACCACCACACACAAGAACACCTTGTTCAGCATACCTTTATGTTTAGTAGGAAATCATCAAATTACTTCTCTCGCTCTGGGCGAAGCGGGAGGGCGTGTCAGACTAATACTGACCATCCACCCATGTTCCATTAGTTGCCTGTGCCAGGGCCACGGTAAATATTTCGAATAAAACCGTGACCCTGGGAGGCATCGGCCCTAGCGGACCCCTCCAAATACTGCTGACATCTCCTTGAGGCGCTCGTGAAATACTACGCGCCGTCGACCCGGGTCTGGTCCTTACTGGGCGATGAGCTACCCATTGCTCACCGTCAGCAAGCCTACACAATATAGAATGCCTAATCAAGTATACCTGCATTACTATTCTGTAAAAATCTCACCTTGAAAAGTTTGGTGAAGTGGGCTGTCAGTGACATCCCTAATGATCGAGATAGTAAATGTAATAATGCTAGGGCAGGTACTAGCAACAGTAGGATGACACTGCCAGCTCACCCCATAGAAGTTTTCACGGTGAGATTTTTATAGAGCCAATATACTGTACATCTTTCCATACCTATTAGGTCTGTACGCTACTGATGGACGACTCGTGTCGGTAAATGAGGATGCACACGTGTCGACCAATGTCAGTGCCATATCAACACTGTACCTACCTTTAATGAGGTCAATTGGAGTGTATGTGGCGAGCAATAGAGTTTTCTATTGAGACGACACCAGTCAATTACAAATTCTTAATTCAAACACTGGATGGTTAAAGTTTATTGAAAAAACTGTTTATTTCTTTTAATCAAATTTAATGTGATATATGTATAGTAACTTAATTTCAACTATAGGTACCTGACTGCTCTGGCTACTTATCTCTTTTAGAGATTACAAGAAACCAGTCGAGGGAATATATGCGTTACATCTATGCATAACAGGTAGCGTTCTGTAGTTTACTACCGACCCTCATGGGCAGAAGGCGTAAGTGTATGCATATAATTATATGTATCTAATGATAATAAAGTTGAAAAATCGTCTGAAGGAGAGGCGGGCGCTACTCACTGTCATCTAAGACTGTTGCCAGAGCCGAATCCCTAGTCTGTTACACCTTAAAAATGCTAAATGCCCTCCTGACTGACCAACCCTGAACGTGATCTGTTTGTTGATGAATGGAATAAAATGATGCGTATATGTCTGGTGTTCTCTGAGAGAAAATATGCAAGGGAGTCCACTGTTCCATATTAGTTGATCATTTAGGTAATTGTTTAATTTTATGTAATTATTGTCAACCTTGTATGTGATTCTATTTTAATTAATTTACTTAGTGTTGTACCGTTTTTTATAATTAACTATAAATAAATAAAATAAGTCTACCAAAATAAAATACTTATCATGAACCTATACGTATAAATAATTTTGTCCTTGACAATGATCAAAGTTGTTCCGTATTTCCTTTCAAATAAAAAGACATTACCACAAAGAGCGTTACATTAAATTTCAAAACGTGTCTTCCTAACATGATACGAACTAATATATTTAGTTGAAACGTGAAGAAAATACGTGTCGAGAACAAAATGTAATCATCTAGACGGTCTGTTAACATGGCTGCCGCTATTGGAACTGTAAGTTAATATCGAGCATGTTACTAGAAATAAGTCGCACAAGCTTGCGTTCGAATTATGGTGAGTCGCAGTACAGTTTTGTCACACATGTGTTAAGGCTCGTGCAGACTAGCGCGACGCGACGATCGCACGCGATTCAGCGATTTATATCCGTAGAACAATTTCTGTGAAAACGCGCGCCACACTTCAAACAGGGGCGAGCTGTCGCGCCGCGACACGATCGCTCCGCGTCGAGCAGCGCGCAGCGCGACAACGTAAGGTACATTTTGTGTGGCGTCGGTTCGCAGCTGCGATGACCCCGCCGCGCCGCGGCTTTGGCGACGTGTCCGCGAATTCGCCGCGACTCCATATAAAATGTACCACAAGCTGTCGCGTTGCTCGTCGCCCGCGATTCGTCGGCCGTGGTCGCACCAGGGTGAAAGGTGTTGCGTCGCGATAAATCGCAGAATCGTCTCCGTGACAGGTCGTGCGACAGGTCGCGCCTGTTTGTTCGAGCCTTAAAAAAGACAATACCGCAATAGCGCAACATTAAATTTCAAAACGTGTCTTCCTAACATGATACGAACTAATATATTTAGTTGAAACGTGAAAACAATACGCGTCGAGAACAAAATATAATCATCTAGACGCTGTGTTAACATGGCTGCCGCTATTGCAACTGTAAGTTAATATCGAGCATGTTACTAGAACTAAGTCGCACAAGCGTGCATTCGAACTATGGTGAGTCGCAGTACAGTTTTGTCACACAAGTGTTATTCGCATATCCATTTGTCGAGCTCACGTAGTACACTCGTATTGATAAGTGAAGTGTATAACGCCCTCAATCTAGATGGACCAACGACCTTAAAAAGGTGGCTAAGACAGGCGGAAGGCGGACGATAGAATGTTGTGGCGTAGCCAGGGAGAGGCCTATGACCAACAAAATGTAAATATTCGTTCACCGTTTTCCTTTACTTTTCATATTAAAATTCATTTTTTATGTGTTTTAATTTTATTTTTTATGCGTGACACGCAATTAAGGTGCAGATCATACATACACGTCGGTTTCAGAAAAGTCAAGTGTTATAGTGAATACTTACGTATTCACTATAACACTTGAATTTTCCAAAGAAAATCATCACTAAGTTCAGCTAAGTATGTGCATTTAAAAAAGTATCCTAAGTACTGTCATTCAAAAATCATCGATAATTAACAGGAAAATAAAAAATAAAATGGAAACACATAAAAAATGAATTTTAATATGAAAAGTAAGGGAAAACGGCGAACGAATATTTACATTTCATCCGGTGATTATGCAAATATCAGTTGCAAGAGTTAGTTGGATCTTATTTGCATACTCAACGCTCTAGTCTACCATCCACTGAGATGGGATATTTACGCTGTTTTGGTGATGTAGCCGGTGAAATTTGAAACTTAATATGTTTTTGCAAATTGTACCGCTGTTTTATACTTTGTATGTTAATCATAAGTCAATTCGCGTCAATTATGATGCAATAATTCATCAGCAGTCATGTTCCCACAGCTGGGACACAGGCCTCCTCTCGGTGAGAGGGAGTGGGCCGTAATCCACCACGCGGGCCCAGTAAGGATTAGTAGATGTCACATGTCTTCGAATTTTTGGTTCTAAGACATGCCGGTTTCCTCACGATGTTTTCCTTCACCGTTTTGAGAGCAGTGGTGATGAAATAACTTACACAAACTAATGCGCCTGCTTGGGCTTGAACGCATGATGTACTACTCGTAAATCGCGGTCGTTACCACTGGGCCACCACTGCTCTCACGCAATAATTATGAAACTATAATTTTGTTCTTATTAGTGCGTCGAAATTTTAAGTTAATTCCTTGTTTTATACAGAACGCGGCAATGCTAAGACCGTTTGCTGATGCAGTCATTTAATCCGCACGTGCACAGGTAGGGTAGGTCAATCTTCGTCTTAGCGTGTCGTTCGCATTCTATTCCTGTTCATAATTTGGCTTCAAGCTTGCCACCTTCAATCATCAATATCATTTCAGTCGAAAGACCTAAACTGCTGGTGATAGGCCACACCAATTTGGGGGTATTGCCAAAATCGCCACACTTGGCAGGCGTGTTGGTGATCGCAGTATCGTGGCTGCTGCTATCGAGAACTCTGCTGCCCATTTTATAGTAAGTCTCTTAGTCACCCTATAACGACAGCCACGGGAAGAAATAGGATTGTGCCATTCTTTAAGTCCAGCACCCTACGAACCTGGCACCTTCAATAGCGTTCCTCAACTCCTGTAACGTGCAGATAAACATTTAGAACATTGTTATTAATTAATTATTTTCACAAAATACTACTTAATTTATTCAAAGCAAACCATAGTATCGCCTGATTTCGCCATGAAAATAACCAAAAACAAAAAACTATATTTTTTTTTGTTACTATCTATATGTATTATTCTGTTAAAATTGTGCGGTTAGTTTTCACCTCAAACAAATGTTGATTTTTGTTAGCACAACTGACACTAACGAATTACAAATAAAAACTAAAAAAAAACTGGCCAGTTGCATTTTAAATTGCGAATGCAAATGGTAGAAGCAAAATACAAATATTTTATTGTGCTTACGCAAGCCAATTAGATTAACCAATCAAATACGGGCACTAAAATATTTTGCACTTTCATTGATAAGTCTCGTTTAATATTTGTTGCGAGCAGTAGTAGGTTCCGACCCAGTCAGGCACTTTACGTTGTGTAACTTATTTCATCACCACTGCTCTCAAAATGGTGGAGGAACATCGAGAGGAAGCATGTCACATCTAGCAATCCACACTGGGCCCCCGTGGTGGATTACGGCCCGCTCCCTATCACCGAGAGGAGGTCTGTGTCCTGTCAGTGGCGGATTATGCTTTTATTTTATGCAGGACATGTTTGCCGCATGCCGGAAAAACTGTGGGCCCGAGTAGCACAGTGAGGCGGGGCCGCGGTAGACGATGTAGGAGTCGGGACGAGCTGGAAAGATGCCGTCAGAACTGGAAGAATGACGCGCGGGCTTGCAAAAGATGGAAGGAGTGGAGAGAGGCCTTTGCCCAAGAGTGTGATAACGGAGGCTGGTAAAAAAAAAATATATGCATCATGGCGGGACAAGTATAACTCATTGAGCACTGGCTGTTGCCAGCAGTTTTACTTACATCATATAACAACTTTTTCAGTGGTCATTTCTAAATAAAGACAACGGCACGGGTCAATCTTCAAGGTTAAACAACGCTAGCCGAAGCTGGTCCGTGGATAAGTTACCGTCCATTACATACATCAGAGAGACCCATCCGTTCCTCGCAAAGTACGTTAGGCAGTTGATCCAAAGTATAACTAGGTTTTAACATATTATTTATATAATTATATAATGCCTTATTTATTGAGTAACCCAAAAATTGCTTACATAATAAATTTAAAATAATAAATTTATATCTGTACCAAGACCGTTGCAAGTTTAAAGATCATTTATAGAAAGAAAGAAGAAAGAAAGAAAAGAAGAAAGAAAAATGTGTTTATTGGCATTATATCATTAACATAAAACTTAAAACTATAAAAAAAGCAGAAAACGGAACAATGATAATAATGCCAAAAGGGTTATCTGTTGAGTCCTTTTACATGACACATATTAATTAAATGGGCGTAGCTACACTAAATAAATATTTTTTACTCGATTTTCATAACTGCACCTAAAACTGTTTGTCTCTGCATCTCCCAAAGGTTGACAAGTAGAAAATGCCAATGGCATTTAGTCCGCCGCTGTACATTTATGCGCGCAAAAAAAAAAATAAGTCCCTTGTAAATTGAAAGGTCATTTATCTATTTAATTTTTTCATGACGCCTATGAAACTATTGGGCTTGGCTACGCCTGACACCGCAAAATAAGAAAAATCTATCACAAACATAAATTATTTTAAGCCAAAATACAATATATTGCTCAGCAAGTTCACAACATAATCTGTCTATACAACATGGCCGCCCATTTCAAAAATCTTATAAGTCTTTTATTCTTTTACAAAACTCAGCACATTTAGCTTAGAATAATGGCTCTACAAAATATATGAGACCTCTCACCCTTTGCCGCTCTACTATATAATTTATCACGCCAAAATTCCCCTTTACAGCGAAATATTGGGGTACTGCCATTAAAAACCGTAATAGAAAATGATAAGACGATTCGCTTGACAGATTTGTAATTTATTTTCTGTAAGAATTTGTATGGCAGTGGTAATTTGGAAGGGAAATCGAGAAATATCAAAGAGGAGATTTGTTAATTAACCGTCGCAGACTGGTGATAAATAAGTTATACTATCGTAACGGTATGGGTCCTTTTTAACCCATATTAAAAACTTTTCTAGGGTTTCCTACAAGACCGGTGGCAGCCACGTAAGGTCCGCTATTTGCTGGCGAATGACATCACTGAGTTTATGAAATATTACGAAAATAAGTCTTTGTATTTTCCTTAAAAAACTTTTTTGACACCGTCGTTAGACCTGCTATTTTTAACCGACTTAAAAAAGGAGGAGGTTCTCAATTCGGATGTTTATATTTAAAAAAAAAATGTATGTTCGGCCATAACTCCGTCATATATAGACGGATTTGCAAAATTCTTTTTTTGATTAAAAGGAGTTTATTTCGAAATAGTCCCATATAAATTTCATATAGATCTGATGATGAGTTCCAGAGATAAACACCGGAACTCTTTAAAAAATGACAGCAAATCAACCGCGATTTCTGCTATCGCATAAATATGCATTGTTTGTTTGGAATTAGTGCGGGGTGGATACCACAACTAAAAATTAAAAAAAAAAAAAAACGGAAGTCGGTGTCTTAGGATCTGTATTTATGGTTTTTTTTTGCCACCGACTTCCGAAATTAAAGTTATTTTTCACTTTGTAGTGTTTTTAAGGAAGTCGGTTGTTTTTTTTTGTAAAAAACGTTTTTATTTATACGTCAGAATGTTGAGCCGCAAAGGGCTGAATGAAAGAAAGACAATTGTATGCAGTTGAAAAATTTAAACAGAATGCTAACAGGGAAGTGTATGATACATGAATGGATTGAATAAGATATATGTAAGTGCATAACGAGAAGTTTGAAAGTTCCACCGGTAACTGAAAGGTTGGGTGGAAATCGGTTAACATGGTAGGGGTATTTCATACGGAGGAATGAGAAAAATTTCGATAGGATAGTTCTGAATATGTGCTGCATTGTGTAAGACTAGAAGCTGACCTCAGCTTAGTTGAAAAAAGGCTAGACAGATGATGATGATGATGAATTTTGACTATGAAGGTCGATAGCTGGTTATAAGAGGAGGGGTCCACCAAAGAAACAATGGATGGACTCTGTGAAAAATTGTATGGTTAGTAAGTATCAGTATCAGTACTTTATTTGCTACTAACTTCTGCCCGCGACTTCGTCCGCGTGTTAATCGACCTAGAGTATAAAAAGTTTCACAGAAAATTCAACCCCCATTTCACCCTCTTAGGGATTGAATTTCAAAAAACCCTTTCTTAGTGGATACCTACTCTTCACCAAGAACACACTCTCCAAATTTCAAATTTCTCTAAGACCAGCGGTTTAGGCTGTGCGTTGATATATCAGTCAGTCAAAAGTCATTTATTCGAACTAGGCTGAGAGTCAGCACTTTTTGAACGTCAAAGTTACATGAGACAGTCCCCCCAAAACGCCCACCCTGCGACACTTCCTAGTGCTTTAGCTGGGAAGAAGAAGTGGCGGAACAAACTCCCCAGCAGCACCGCTGTCTGTTAAGTTAGAAGAACTTGATTCTATACAGTATTATGTAAGTAATTAATATTATTAAACAAAACATACATCAAATTATGCGTCATATGTCAGCTAGCACACGCCAATATACGAACAAAACATTAAAAACTAAACTCAAGCTGAAATAATAAAATCGTAAATAGAACTTAAAACCTAAATAAGAGCCTCCGGGTATAAAGGGCGTGCCCGCTTACAAACACAACGATGAGGAAAGCTAATTCTGATTCTGGTTGAAAGAACATAAACATTGAGTTAATTATAGCGACCAACTAACAACCAACCAACAACGAAGACATATTGGTTCCCGTGGTCCCCGACGTAGGTGTGGGACGGAACACCGGGGTGGTTTTAGTCAGTAAGAGTCTGACAGACCCCTCCGCCCACCCCAGGGCGGAGGACATCCATGAGGATTTCCACCTCGTGATCAAAAAAAAAAAAAAAAAGGGCTAAGTTAGGGCTTACCCTAACTTAGCTAGCTAGCTCTAGCTTATTTTTACTATAACTAGCCCTTAGGCTAGTTATAGTAAAAATACGCTGATTGTAGGCAATCTACATATATAGATAATCTCGGGATCATTATAATAGGACGGACACTACTGAAAGTGCCAACTTCGTAGCCAAATTCTCGATTCCGACCCTATTTAGATTGCCATCAACACACTAAGGAGCATACATTAAGGAATGTCAGACTTAAAACTTTGACAAAACTTCGAAAGATTCAAATAACCACGATTTTTTTTGTTTTATCTGGCCTCTTATCCTAGTGGTTAGTACCCTGACTGCTAAGACGGAGGTTGGGGGTTCAATTCCCACCCAGGACAAATCTTGGTGTGATGAACACAATCATTTGTTCTGTGTCTAGGTGTAATTTATCTATAATATGTATGTATTTAGAAATATTTAAGTATATTTATCAGTTGTCTGGTTACCATAGTACAGGCTCTGCCTAGTTTGGGATCAGATGACGGTGTGTTGGTTGTCCTAAGATATTTATAATTATAATGAATAACAGACGGTAATTCAATCATCATCATCATCTCAGCCCGCAATCATCCACCACTGGGTATAGGCGTCTCCTTTTTCCGCCACACTTCTCGGTTCCGTGCATCTCATCCATGTGTTTCCCGTGACTTTGACGATATCATCCAATTAACGCGAATAATGTATCGTGTGGTGCCGGACGTAAAGAATAACACCACCCTATTTCTTCCAGTGGGTGTCGTAAAAGGCGACTAAGGGACTTACTAGAGAATGGGCAGCAGCGTTCTCTATGCATTTTACCACCATACCGCGATCGCCAACCCGCCTGCCAAGAGTGGCGATTATGGCAAAGCCCCCAAAATTGGGGGAGGCCTAAGTCCAGCAGTGGACGTCTTACGGCTGAAATGATGATGAACGCGAATGATAATTCAATACTGCTGGAAAAAATAAGCTCGGCCTGGTTGACCAAAACGCGATCAAAGAAGGGTTATGCTCCTATAGAATATTTGAGTGAGTTCCAATCTTTCAATTAACCTAATTTATAATATTTGATCTGCGAACTTACGGCATGATTCGGGGCTACGTTAAGACCAAATATTATTGAGCAAGCCTAAATTTAAATTCAGAAGTAGTTTTTTTTAAAGCAGCCTGGAGGTGAGATTTGTGTCTGGCTGATGGCAATAGTCACGCCCCCTACTATATAGGCTTAAACATACTTTATTTTTCTTTTTCTGAGTGAGAAGTTGAAAATGAAATGACTTCTCCCGCCCTGAGTGGAGCGACAGGGCATGTCAGAGCAGTTGAAAGAACACGGGTGGGTTTAAACCCCACCCGTGTTCTTTCAACTGCCTGTGTCAGAGCCATGGTAACTCTTTCGAACAGTTTCGTGAACCTGGCAAGGACTTAAACACACCTGGTGCGATGTTCAGTGTTACTACAAGTACGGCTTTGTCTTACCCATTGAGAATCACAGTTGTGATGTTATGACATACACATAAATTACGCATGAATTATGCCGTGAGCACATTAAACTAAGAACGAAATCCGATCGCTTGCTAGCGGTCAAATATTATATCAACCGTCCAATGCATCGCCATTACCAATAACAGTTGTCCTTATTAACCGACGAAAAAAACGGAAGAGGTTATCAATTCGACGCGTATATTTTTTTTTGTTTTGTTTTTTTTTTTTATGTATGACCACGCATAACTTTTTACATAGTAGTCCGATTGTGATAATTATTTTTTTAATGGAAAGGGTATATTCCAAGGGTGATTCCATATAAATTAGGAAAACAAAATCGAAGGGTCGGAAAACAGGGGATGATTGATTGTTCACTCATTGATTGTAATGTATAGCCACGCATAACTTTGTACAGAGTAGTCCGATTTTGATCATTCTTTTTTCATTGGATAGGGTATACCTTGTCAAGTATTATTGGTACATTAAAAGCACAAAAAGTTACAAAATAAAAACTTTTTAACAAAAAATTAAACCGCCGAAAAAACAAAAAATAATAAACCTTAAAATTTTCAGTCGGCGCTGAAAAATCAATGAAAAAAGATCACTCAAAGCGCCGACTCATAATTTTAAGGTTTATTATTTTTTGCTTTTCTGTTTTTTCGGCGGTTTATCCCAAATTATTTGGGGTCGGCACAACATGCCTTTTTCTTCCATATTCCTCTATTGGTCGTCATATCTATCATTATTTCAGCCAAAACACATCCATTGCCGGTCATAAGCCTTCCTTAATTTGGGGGGATTTTTGCCACACTTGGTGAGTGGGTTTGCGATCGCAGTATGGTGGTAAAATGTATCCCACCAAAAACATAAATGTGAAATGCGAGCCAAGTTCAATATTTTGATATATGCCTTGGTTGTTGCCTTCAAAGATAAAAGAAGTGAGATCTAAATAGGTACCAAGTTCAATGGTCAGTCCTGAAATTTATTTATGGCTATATAAAATATAATTTCTTCTTTATAAGTTATACTTAGGAATATATATTGTAGCCTAAGGTCTGACTTGGCTAGTTCTCATACATGAATCATTATGTACGATGGCTAGTTTTTACCAGCAAGCCAAATTTTCGGAATAATAAAATAAGAACAGACAGGTAACAGGTTTAGAACTTGCGAAAGCTATAATATACTTAGTCATATGGAACTGGGTCAGTCAGTGATAAAAATGACGATTTTTTGACGTTAACCGTTAATAACCTTTTGAGATGTGTTTAAGAAATTTGGAGCACATGTGTATATCGCAAGTCTCAATATATGAGCCAAATTGGACACGTTCACGTGAAATAGTTTTTGAGTAATAAGGGGGTCGAAGGGGCCCCAAATGGTTCGTGTAGTATCACACACGGTGCTGCTCGCCAGTTCTGTTACTTGAACTTGGCTTGACACGCTACCGCGTGTCTAGATAGAGAACTCTGCTGCCCAGTCTCCACTGAGTCCGTTAGTCGCCTTTTACTAGACCTACGGGAAGAAATGAGATGAGGCTATTCCTTACGTTCAGCACTACATGGAACATCGTCATCTCGATAATCAGCCCTTTTCTAGTCATATCATCCACCATTTCTTTGATATACCCCTACTTAAAGCCGCATGCGGTTAAAGTTTGAAATCTCTTAAATGCATAATGCGCACGTTAGCATTCTCATAAAATGTCAAAATAATAGTATAAACATAGAAATGTCAATGTATTATAATTATATTTTTCCATAGGAGTGTCAGAGGCAGGCCATCTGAAATCATAACCAATCAATTGGGAGATTACCAAAACTGTTAAATATATTTAATTACGGTGTTAATGATCCGCCATTCAGACACAATTGCGTTGGCGGACTTGGCTCCAAGGAATTTTCCTCGTTACTATTGTACTGTAAAAGACGTTTTCTAGCATGAAAACTAAAAACCATCCTTTGCCTCGCATAGATCAAAACACAATAAAAAATATTTCGTTCTTTGTTCAGAACAATATATGTGGGCGTTTGAGGTTTACAGTGGAACTAACATGACATGAACACAGACGTACTGACTACGTCAAACACAATACCCTGCCTTTGATCCGAGTCCAGTAAAAACAAAGAATAGGTAGCAGAGACAAATCTCCGTAATAGCGGTCTGTGTGCTGAAACATTCTTGGTGCTAACGTATTTCAATATTATTAATTTGAAATAATAAGTGTTTTTTAGCTATCAAGGATTATAGTAAATATATTTTATTTTCATAGTTGGAGAGCGCGCTTGGAATTACCAGATCAGATACAGAAAACAGTAGGTGCTTTTTTTGTCTCAGGGAAAGGATATTCCATGCCGTCGAAAATTTCGAAAGTTTAAACAGTCACTCTGTTAAATCGAGGCTTAAAGTTGGAAATAAAACATATAATCAACAATTTTACAACATGATTTTATACTTATAATTTACTTTTTACTCACTCTTTTAAATTTAATTTACATACATTGCAAGTGTCCAGCAGTGGACGTTTTTTGGCTGAAATTATGATGATCTTGATGACATATAGATTATTATTACATAACAAAATATTTAACAACCCTGGTTGGTAGAATGCCATAGAAAAAAAAAACATAAAGAAGACGGAAAAGCGGCAATTCCATTTTCAGTTGCTTTGTCGAATAGGAACTATTTACGTAGGTATAGGTACAAATATTTTTATAACGTGAGTTCATTAGATTCAGATAAGGAACACCGTTAGTTTCATTATACGGTAGTCTAAAACTTTCGCTGTAAAAAAATAATTTATACAAATAATAGAAAACTACCAAGGAATTTAATATAGTAATATGAATTCCAAATTTGATTAGATTGGATTGTTTTTTTCCTGATTTATCAATAAGGGAAATTTTTACGGCAAGAAATTATTAACAAAAAAATATCTGGTATCCCGAAACTGATAGCCACGTATCTTAATTTACCAAATCCAAACTCTCAACGTCACTGGTTCCGCAGACTTTCAGCTGCTTTGAGAGCTGAATCAGGCGGCGATTTGTATACAATTAATAGAAAAGTAAAATGAAAATCGAGTCAAGTAGCCAAAAAATATATAGAAGTATTAGGAGTATTTAAGACTACAATATCATGTAAAGTAACAAGGACGATAAATCTACATTCCTCAGAATTCTCTCCGCCACCTAGTAGGTTTCGCCAAAGTTGATCCGGAGCGGAGTAAAAGAAATCTATTCCAGTTGAAGAAAGTGACAAAATATTGCTTCCTCTAATATTCACAGAAACACAAGATACTCGAATATCGCAAAAAATATCCACCATTCATTTACCAGGAAAGTTACGTTTAATCATTGCTCTAAATTTTAATATTAATTTTGAACAGATATTTTCTTACCAATATTGTTCATCTATGTTTAAATAAAATATTGTTTGTTTAACTACCTAATCAGGTTTTTATTTACTTTCCCTGTATTCTAAATAAAAAACAGAGTTTTACCTCGGATAAAAGACCTATTTAGGCACTCGAACTATTGGTGCACGAGCGTAACGTAGGTCCCTTTTATCTTTCGTCTATCTACTATTGTTGAAATTGTAGCGACCCTAGCAATGCGATTGCTGAATTGCATTGATGTTACATAGTGAAACTTTATTAAAAAATTAACAAATTCAGTACAAACTCAACTCGCATATCATTTACCTGGACCCTAAATATAACACACACAATAAATTTTATTACAAAGTATTCACTAATTCTGATAAGAATATTTTTGATTTCAGAAACATTTGTGTTTCACTAGTGTTTCTAATTTGGTTTAAGAAATCATGTGTCAAGTTTAGGGAATCATATGTTTGTGTGCATTTCGTCTTTGTGGCGTTCAGCTACGTGCTCCAGCGACATGCGCCTTGTGCCGGCGGCGCGGAAAAATCAAATGAAAGAAATCGTATACTTCGTTGCCTAACACTTCAAGAAAAATCCGGAGGGAAAATTTTTTATTTAATGATAAACAACACACTGTAGTTTTATTTCAGATGAGATTCCTTACCTCATCATCATCATCATCATTTCAGCCGTAAGACGTCCACTGCTGGACTTAGGCCTCCCCCAATTTGGGGGGCTTTGCCATAATCGCCACGCTTGGCAGGCGGATTGGCGATCGCAGTATGGTGGTAAATGCATAGAGAACGCTGCTGCCCATTCTCTAGTAAGTCCCTTAGTCGCCTTTTACGACACCCTCGGGAAGAAATGGGGTGGTGGTATTCTTTACGTCCGGCACCATACGGTACCTTTCCTTACCTACTCCACTATTATTATTATTATGATGATTTCCTTCCATTTTACATATAAATGTTATCGGTCTCAGATGTTTCTACTTTGAATTTGCAGTCTGCATAAAATTTCATACAAAATTACTTATCATTTCATGTTAGTTTTCTTGCAGTGCAGAAAAAGATTCACATCGATATTTTATATGATCAATGTTGAATTCTGAGCCAGCTTTTACAGCAAAGTACAAAAAAAAAACATGTATTATACATGTTGGATTTCTACACATACTACGAGTTAGTGGCAATACCATAATAGCCACACGGGTCAACCGATTACGTTAAGCAACTTGCACTTGCCACGGTTGGCCCGTAAATGGGTGACCATCTTCATATACTAAGACCCCATATATGCTTCGAATAGCACGTCTTACCAAGGGGTATCTGTTACCCAGTAACTGGGTTATGGAGGTCAGATAGGCAGTCGCTTCATGTAAAATACTGGTATTCAGCTGCATCCTTTTTGACTGGAAGCCAATAATTGGGAAAAGGCTTGGCAGATAATAACCAATAATGAAGACTGGTAGGAAACAAACTTGTCAAAAATGTTGGATAGGTGAAGACTTGTTAGAAATGCATGCCTGAAACAACGACCGACGTCCTCGCAGAAGCGATAGTGCAATACTACTGAATCGCTGCAATCGCGCGTTGCAAATGCGACAAACGGCCAAATGTAGCAATGCAGACACACATTGACAAAACGTGATACTCTGCTAATAGTCGACATGGTGACGTCCCTGTGATACATGTTTTATACACGTCAAGTATATAATTACCCGCTAACGATGACTAATCAGGAGTAGTTTTAGCCTGATTGTTATTTAAAATTAGTAATTAATCACTCTGCTATTAGAGAGTATTGTCAGTCAGTTTTATATAGTCAAGTATTTTATTATTCATCTTGTACAGGTTTCGAATTCTTTATTTTTCTATGTTGCTAAACTCAAAGTAAAAGTCAAATAAAAATAAATTTCAAATAGGCATATAAATGACAACTTTGAACGGCATAATTTACAAAAAAAAAATATCGTATGGAGAAGAAATACTTACTCACTTACTTTACTCTTTTGAAATGTTTCACAATATTATGCATACATTAATTGTATAGTTATACATACATAAGACGGTATTATGTACCAGAATTAAATATAAAAAATGAAAGGTAAATGAATTACGTGATAAATACATGGTATGTATGTTTAAAAAATTGATAATTTCCAAATAAAAATTATAACTTAAACAATTAAATAAGAACCAGTTTGATTTGTTTGGTTCTGTCTACCTATTTTTTGCAATTATTTTTAATGTTGTCTGATGTATAAAGATGATGACTGACTGAATGTCATTCTGCGGTTAAGTCTGTAGAACTGAATCTATCGTGCAATTAGCAGACAAAAATAACCTTTCGTGACGAAAATTTTTGGCTGTTACTCTACGTCTCTTGCAAACTGGCAACTTCTTAATGGTCATACCATTAGCAAGTTGCACTGGCATGGACTGAACTGTAGACAGTTACTAGCTTTCAACTCCATGTTACAGTGCTGCATCAATCGTTAACCACACTCAATCTACCACTAGTTTCAAAACTGATAGGTTGCTTCAAAAAGTTTTCGAGAACACAGAAGTACCACTCTGAACAAAAACTTTTTTAGAATATAAAAACAGACGTTTAAAAAAAAAAAATTACAATCGGAAAAATATTTTTGTTCCGGAACAGAAAGTCGGTGTTTTTGTCTATAATGATTAGCCACTGACTTTGAAACTTTTTTTCGGTTTGTTTTTTAAAAGCACGATGTATATTATCGTTTGTATATCTATTGATTCTGTAGTAAAGTTAAGAAAGACTTCAGGGACAGAGTAGCCCGCAAATTACATATTTTCATTCGTTCTTACAATTTACAGATCAGTGTCAGGCTGTATGTCAAACAAAATATGATTTGCGACCGTAACATTGAATGGAATAAAACGGGGGTTGATCATTATCATCCTGTAAAACCAAATTTTATAACGTCGCGAAAAATATTTTAATCAACATGCAACCTGATACTGACATGAATATTACTTAAAAACGTGAGAAAGACCTTTCAACAAACAAAAAAAAAAAACACCCAGTCCTGAAAAAATACGCTACGAAGTGAAAAACATACATATAAAAAAAACATACAGACGAAAAGAGAACACCGTACTTTTTGAAGACAGTTTAAAAAAAATTCGCGCGCATATTGATAAAAAAGCACAGTTATCATATCTTGATATATTATGATAATTGTGCTTTTAACAACTCGTGTATCCAGTTGGTTTTCTTTTACCTCTTTTCATACTGCTATTCACGGCAAAGCTACGGTGATCGAACTATAAATCATGCAGTTCGGATTTTGAGAATGGCCCAGTTTTGAATATACCTGGTACGGTGTACTAACTCGATTGATGACGTGTTTCATTCAAACTGTTTCATCGAAACGAAGAGTAGATCGCTTCCATTTCATGATTGAACGGGACAAAACATCTTTGCGTTCCTAGAGTGAGTAGGTAGAGGTATGTGAGTAAAAAGTTGACTTACACGATTACACTCAATCTCAAAGCATTTATTTCAAATAAACCGATTACTTGCACTTTTGAATAGTCGGGTCGGTCAGTCAGAACCATGAAGAGTAATAGATACCTATGCAGAAGAACGGAAAAGTCTGGAGTTGGTAAAATAATTAATGTTGAAATAATAAATGAGAGAATGATTCCAAAATAAGTTTTTGCTGAGTAATGACAAATGCGAACACACAAATAACATCATCAGCCTATAAAGTATGCACAATAAGGAATAGTAGTTGAAGGAGTGGTAGGAATAGAGTGGCCCCCGCCCCGACCCTTGCTCGAGCCAGCCCGCGCCGCTGAGCCTGTAGCTTTAAATTCGTCCCTAAATAATAATCATTTTGATCCAACCCGTCCCTTGCTGCCCTCTACCAGCGATGCCCTAAGCCAAGGTCCGTACCCCACAGGGATTGTCGTTAGCGAGTAATCGCTCTAGTTTTTAAGCCCTGGCTGAAGGCCTTAATTGATTTATGTAGCGACAAGCAAGTCCGGTTAAGCAGCCGACAACCTCGTAGGTTGACCTGCAAGATGTCATTCCAAAAAAAAAGCAGTGAAATATTTTGATTTTAAGTGGTATCGGCCTCGGCATACGAGTTGTAGATCGTAGGTTCGAGCCCAGGCAGGCGCATTTATTTGTGTAAATTATTTCATCACCACTGCTCTCAATACGGTGAAGGAAAACATCGTCCGAAAACTGGCATGTACTTGGACAAAAATTCGAAGTCATGTGACATCCACCAACCCGCACTGGGCCCATTCCCTCTCACTAAGTGTGTCCTGTGTCCCAGCAGTGGGAACAGTATAAGCTGGTTATGGAGTCACATTTTAAAAGCAATCCAAACAGACTTCCCAATTCTCTCAATGGATGCTGCACAAAAACATCATATGAGGGATGAGATTATTCTTCAAGAACAATTTAATTACGCGCCTAGTTGGATTAAGCGAAATTGTTCCCTATGAATAAATTTTAACTTTCGGATTCCCTTGCCTACTGCTTGTTTTAGAGTTTTAGAGGACACATTGTTACCCCGTGTTCAAACTAGTGTAAGTAAGTCGAATTTAACGTCAAAGTGCGTATTTTGATTATGTTATGCCAAAGTATAAAGCATGTTTTCTACATGTTGTGCCAGTAGCAATTTATCGTTCCAAAAACAGTTTTACATTTTTTTTTTTCAGTAATTAATCAGAAAAATCTGTGCATTACACAACAGCACACTGTGCAATGCAATACAATACAATAGTTGAAAAACACAGGAGACAGTTGTTAAGACTAGTTGTAGACAAAAGTTGACAAAAATATAAACGAGGTCAACAATATAGTAAAAATAACATGACGTCTGAAACAACTTCAATACAATGTATGATACAAGTTTTACTCACAAAATCTTTACATGTCTGTTTTGTTTAAAAGCTTTTATTAACTTCAGTTGTACATATGTCCTGGAATTTTGCAATGAATATTTCGCTCGCTTCCAATAAAGCTACGGTCTGAAATTTGGCACACAATTGAATTTGGCAATAATTTTTTTTGGCTTTCTTTTTCTAGTGACAAAGCATGATCAGCATGCGTAGCATGACTACCGTAGAAAGGGGTTTTGTCGACAGAAGAATAGACAAAGTGATAGTTCACACAATGTGAAAATTAACAACAATGAACTAAATTTATCCAAAGTTTCTTTATTTATTTACTTACGGTTATTGTTTTGTTTTAAATCTAAATCATCTCAATTAGTTATGGCGATTACAAAATCGAATTGTCTTCACTAGCTTATACAACTAACAGTTGTCATTGCGATTTTCACAGTTTGGATAGAAAACTTTCTTCTTAAATAGATAATTAATATCTAGAGGGACGTAGACAAAGATCGTGAGAAACGAACGACAAGATAACAGATTGCAGAAAGATTTCTACGGTGCGATATCAAAATTAGAGAAACGAACTGTATCTATTCTTCGTAGAAATGAAAGCGCTATGCTAAGCTTGCATAAAACTGTATAAATCGTTCTACAATCTGTAATTTTGTCTATTCTTCCGTCGACAAAACCCGTTCCTATGCTGGCGTAGCAAGACGTTCTATCTCTATTCTACCAAAATCTATATATAAATGAATCCCTATTTCCCTTGGTCACGACATCACGCGTGAACGGCTGGATCGATTTCACTTTTTTTTTTTGTTGTTGTGTTTGTAATTGTCAGGAGAAGGTTCTTATGAAAATTTTTTTTAAAAAAGTGCGCGGAAAATTAGAAAATTTAAGAACACTTATTTTAAAATACTTAACAACCATATAATAGGACAATGTAAACTTTTTTAATGTAACATTATGACATTTGACATAGAATTGACAGAATGCGTGCTCAAATATCATCAAAGAGACAGGACAACGTCTGTCGGGTCAGCTAGTACAATATAAATAGACAAAGCTCTTTCTATTGTGGTCCTGCTACGCATGCTGAGATGTTACATATAACGAAAAAGAATTAGATTTTATAATGTTACTTTTATACGCTTTCACGCTGCAACGGCTGAATGGATTTGGATTACATTTGGTACATCGGTGGATCACCTGGATTAGGTCCTAGACTCCTTTTTACCCCGATATTTTTCACGGAATCAAGAATTATGCGGGTGAAACCTCGGTGCGCAGCTAGTAATGATTTCGCAATTGTTACTGTTTTTTCTGAAGTTGCTAGGATTGAGAAAAGCGAAATAGTTGTCTTTTCCGTTCTTGATTAAAAATAGAATTAATTGGGAACACTCAAACAATTTAGATAACTTTAAATCCCTAGTGCCAGGTAGACTGGTAGACTTAAAACTCGTTTCTCGTTTCTCGTTTCCTCGTTTCAGAGGGGTAATTGCGGAACTTTTTATCGGTAGGAATTGGTTTAATATTCATAGTTAAACAACATTCATTGCGTTATTTACGTTGCTGAGCCGACAATTTATTCGAACAAATGACGCAATGGTTTAGAAATAATCTTCAATCCCATTCAGATTCTGATAAATTGTGCGTTTCGCAATTAGGGTGCAGGTTTGTTACGAAAAGGACCGGCAGATCGTCAAACACTGCACACACTCTTGGTCTTGGGTGGCATAGTGTCTTTGGGTTTTCCATCTGGAAATTTCAGTAGCAGCCCAGAATCAGCATTTGAACCCGGTTGATGGCAATACGCTCGCCCTCTATTACATGGGACTTAAACATACTGCGATATGATGGTGTGCTATGAGTACACATCTGCTCAACTCTTCGGGTAAACAAGGAATCATGTTATGTTATCGTAAAAAACGAATGGTACCATTATAATACACTTTTTTTCGATCGAATAAGTGTATCCCTCACAAACGACTGACGCCGTCAAACGATATTAAAAAAACCGGCCAAGTGCGAGTCGGACTCGCGCACCGAGGGTTCCGTACAAACCTTCAGGTATTCACGGTTTATGCATAAGGTTTATGTTTATGAAATTAAATGTTTTTTTTTTTAAATTTATATATTTGAGTTGACTAAATGAAAGGTAAATTGCGGTTTACGATTTACGACGTATTAAAAAAAAACTACTTACTAGATCTCGTTCAAACCAATTTTCGGTGGAAGTTTACATGGTAATGTACATCATATCATCCGTCTAATAACTACGCAAATAACTCGCCTTGCATAACCGATATTTATCTATCCACAGAACTTGTACAAACGACATTAAAATCACTAGATTCCTCTAAAGGTGCGGGACCTGATGGCTTACCACCCAGCTTCTTCATAAGGACTTGTGATAGCTTGTGTAACCCATTACGTATAATTTTTAATAAATGTTTGCATGAGGGTTCTTTTCCCGCAATTTGGAAGCGTGCATTCATAACTCCTGTTTATAAGTCTGGCGACAAAAACAATGTGGAGAATTATCGCCCCATTTCAATCCTTTCTACTTTGTCTAAGGTTTTTGAGAGTCTTGTACATGGTGCCATATATCCCCACATTCATCAGCTCATTTTACCCGAGCAACACGGTTTTGTCCAACGTCGTTCAACCACCACTAATTTACTAGAATTTACCAATTATTTATTTGAAAAAATGGACCAAAGAATTCAAGTGGATGCTGTTTACACCGACTTACAGAAGGCTTTTGATAAGGTGGATCATACATTGCTCTTGGAAAAAATTGCTTTCAATGGGATACGTGGTAATTTACTTCGATGGTTTGTTTCATATATTTATAATCGAACACAAAAAATTGTAATTAATGGTTACGAATCTGACCCTATTATTGTTAAGTCAGGAGTCCCACAGGGATCCATTTTAGGCCCTCTCCTTTTTATTATATTTATTAACGATATTAATAACTGTTTTGTGAATTCTAACTTCTTAATGTACGCAGATGATATTAAAATCTATCGAACTTGTAAAAACATTCAAGATTGCAAACTTCTGCAAGACGATCTCGACAGGCTTCATGCTTACTGTGGAAAAAACAAGCTCTTTTTAAGCCTTCCCAAATGTCATACCATCTCATTCACCAAAAATAGAAATAAAATTAGGTTTAATTACTGTATTAACAACACACGCTTAGATTGTGCTACTTCAGTTCGTGACTTGGGCGTTACACTAGATTCATGTTTACACTTTGACATACACGTCGATAATGTAGTAAATAAAGCATTTCGGATGTATGGTTTCGTCATGAGATCATCAGGTGACTTTGTGCGGCCCTCTACATACTTATTACTATACAAGACTTTGATACGGTCCCAATTGGAATACGCTATCCAGATCTGGAACCCTTTCTATGAAAAATACTGCTCACGAATAGAAATGGTACAAAAAAAGTTTCTACGATCCATGAACTATAGATGCCATCAATCAAAAGTTCACTACGTGCAGTTACTGGATCGTTACGGCATTCTTAGTTTGAAGTCCAGGCGATTGCTTCTGGGCGTAATGACACTGCATGGCTTATGTAACAATAGATTCGATTGTTCTCACCTAGTGAATAAATTACGTTACATAGTGCCTAGAACTGTTATCCAACGGGGGGTGCGCGTGCCTCGACTGTTCCACACAGACATGTGCAAAACCAACGCTGGGGAACGTGCGCCCCTACGTCGCCTTGTAGAGGCATACAACAATAACTTTATGGAATTGGACATATTCGATCTCTCAAACCAAGTTTTCAAGAAAAAGGCTATAGATATACTGACTAAAATGGTGTAATAATAGTAATATTAATGGAGGCTAGTTTAAATTAATTTATGTTATAGCTATCACACGCATATTTTTCTTTGTATACATTTTGTCTTTCACTTCTTATTATTCTTTTTATTAATATGTGGACAATGGTGTGGGTTACATGTTTGTAATTCTAGGTTATGGATGTATTGTATTGCTCTTAGCATGTAACTGTTTTTTGTCCCTAATAAATAAAATAAAATAAAATATATTTTTTTTAGTTTTATCATTCTCTTATTTTAGAAGTTACAGGGGGGGACACACATTTTATCACTGTGGAAGTATCTCTCGCGCAAACTATACAGTTTAGAAAAAAATGATATTAGAAACCTCAATATCATTTTTGAAGACCGGTCCATAGATACCCCACACGTAGGTATGGGTTTGATTAAAAAAAAAAAATGAGTTTCAGTTCTACGTATGGGGAACCCCAAAATTTATTGTTTTTTTTTTCTAATTTTGTGTGAAAATCTTAATGCGGTTTACACAATACATCTACTTACCAAGTTTCAACAGCATAGCTCTTATGGTTTCGGAACAAAATGGCTGTGACATACACGGACAGACAGACAGACAGACATGACGAATCTATAAGGATTCCGTTTTTTGCCATTTGGCAACGGAACCCTAAAAAAACAAACTAAAAAAACTATTCGTAACTTTAATCCACACACACCGATATCAACTCGATTTAGAACTCATTTTTCATGCGAGGTAACAGCTTTCAACCCCGAACATTTTTGTTCGATAATACTTCACAAACTTTGTATCGCTAGTGCTCTTTACTCTACGAAATCGATGGCGAAATGTTTCAGTTCTAGAGAGAAAATATTGGAGTATGAAGAATATATTTGGGCAGAGTATATGCGTCAAGAGAAGAGAAGTTGGGAAGATCACGTCAACAAATTTACCGGGCGAGAGACAGAGAGAGATGGTTATATCTTTAGAGAAGGTCTTTATCGAAAGACAAGGGACCAAACAATGATATTTTAAGAAAATATTGAATTATTTTTATAAACGTACAATTTATAATAAATTATATCTATATATTAATACGTGAAGCGAAAACTTTGAATCCCTTTTTACGAAAATTGGGCGGACGGAGGAGTATGAAATTGCGCACACTTATAGTTTATACAGAGAAGAAGTGACGAATGCTATTTTTTTTTTAATTATGCTTAAAAATACATTATTTTCAATAAATAACACGTTACACACACTACCATGCATTTGACAAACACACACACATAAATTCTCTTTTATTTATGGTTGAAGTCTGTGGTCAAAATGAGAAGAGACTACTATTATTTGTCTTTATTGTCTATGGTCTTACTGAATGTCAAACAATGTGTCAAATAATTAAGATAATGTTATAGGTCATTCATATCATTCAAACTTAAAATTAAAATGAATTATAGTCGAATTTCGACTACTAGGCAACCACTAGTCTGTATAAAAACGTTTTATAATCAGCCAAAGGGACTTATTTTTTATTATATGCGTCAAGTTTCGTCATAGTTTTGGGTGCAAGAGGTTGTGAGTTTAATCTAACCGTTAATAGTTCCATACTAATAACATCAACCTGTGTTCCCCGAAGGATTAAGCAGAGATGTACCTATAGTTACCCACATTTCGCCAGTTATGTTTAAGTACCATGTATTGGGGCGAGCTTATTGCCATCAACAGGGCACAAAACCAACCTCTGAGCTGATACTGCGAAATTACATATGAAAGAACTCAAGGATCTCCACCCAGGATTATACCACACTACAAGAGGAGAGATACTACAACTTTAATTTTGAAAAGAAAATACATTTAAAATATATGTATTTTTCTTTCTGCACGCGTAGCATGACCACCGTAGAAATGGGTTTTGTCGACGGAAGAATAGATAAAATTACAGATTGTAGAAAGATTAAAGTCAAAATTAAAGATTGTAGAAAGATTTGTACCGTTTTATGCTGGCGTAGCATGACAATTCTATCTCTATTTTACCAAGAATAGACAAAACCCATTCCTACGGTGGTCATGCAACGCGTGCTGATTGTTGTTAAAAAAAAAATACCATTTTTAAATTCAGATCTTAACAATCAATTTACTTTGTAAAGAAGGTTAAAATCAGTTGTTAAAGTTTTATAAGAATAAACAAAACTAATTTAAAACAAATAAACGAGTTAGGGTAAGTGTCAATGGAGGGTAACGACACAAAAAAACAGTTTGCAATACATCCTGAGAAGTATTTTTGAAGTGGAGCTTCGAAGTAAGCGATTTTTGGTGGGATACCTACCGGTCGTATTAAATTTATTATCAAATTATCGTCATCTACTTGGCCTTTTCTCGATTCCTGGGGTCAGCCTCCAGTCAATCCGGGTATAAGTATGTTACATCAAGCGACTGCCTTCGTTATCTCAGAAATAAGGTCAAATTGAATTAGTTACCGAAACTCCGCAGACGTGATCCTTATCCATTTTTTAACACAAAAATTCCTAAAAATAGAAAAATTGGGCGATGCATGAAGTATGGATAAGCATAAAAGCTGTGAAATTTACAAAAGTAAATGAATTTATTTAGTTAGTTATAAAGGGAACTCTTACATCAAACGAAATTACTCAATTTTTTACATAATGTTTGTCGTAATTCTGTAAATTACATGGTCGATGATGTTGGTGCACAGTAAAACTCTACTGAGTGTATGTTTGCACCAACATATACATATTTTTTTTAATGCAAGTGTCTGAACTAATTGAATGCATAAATAAATAATTGAAGCACAAGAAAAAGGCGAAAAAGTTGATATTGGATTAAACTGGTCAAGTCATCTACCAAAATATCAATATTTTTAATAGCATCTGAGTTAGAGATAGAAAGAAAACATGCTTTATTGTCACAGAGACACGTGCATTCAAAAAAAAAATAACTTGATTTCACTACCTACTTAGTGGAGTAAAACAAATCCATTATTTATGTCACTATGACCCTGTCAAAAAGACTTCCACTCAGCATAACGCTGTGCTATGGGAGACTCACAGCACAGCGCTGATTGTCAGTGGTCATCCAAAGATAACGTTCAGAAAGTACAGCAATAGAAATTGAATAGACATATCGCTATTTTCATGACCACACACAACAGCTCCCAAAGTTACTATAAAAGTGTTCAACCAATCAAACAGTCAAACTGTATCGCGAAACGAATTTGTTACGAAATATTGAACTTTGCCACTAGAGGGCGGTGTAGGCTGGTCGAACTCAAAACTTAGCACCAAGGGAGTTATTGGGTCAACGAAAGGTCCATAATATTTTCCATTACATATTTGAGAAAGTAGATTTTAGTGTGGTGTGTAAAATTGTTTTACAAAGTCAAATAAATTAAATTCAAAACCGAAACTTCACAGATAAACAGTATTTTTACGTCACGAAGCGTCGGGTGTTTAACTTGTACCAAGTGTTCACTCTGTTTTTAGCAACTGTATCTATGGACTTAAAGGCGCCATTTAAAATTATGGCATCTTGATTGATCTTCGCTAATGGGCTTATGTTGATTGTTTGTTTGGTGCCGACTAAAAATGTGTCGTTATCATCATTTAAGGCCGAAGAACGTCCACTACTAGACATAGGCCTCCCGCAAGCGCCCCCACAACGACCCAGTTCTGTTCTTTTTGCATGGTGAAGAGTTGTTTTTTGCTCCACCTTGTGGAAGGCTTTCTAACGCAACGTCTTTCGGCTCTTTCCCACTACAAAACTTTTCGGCCCTGATTTGTAATTTACAATAATTATGAAACTTAGTCGGCCTAAAATAATTAATTTTTGCTTCAATTTTTCGTTCGTTCAATAACTATTCCGTATATTTATTTAAAAAAAGTAAGACTGTAAGTTGATATGCGAAGAAATTCGCGCACAACACCTATATTAAGAAGAGAATATTTTTAGCAAAAATTTGGGCCACAAAAGGAATGAATGAAAGGCATGCAACTGAGATGAGAATGTTAAGAGGGATCTATGATGTGATTTCTTATATCCATTCGGATAGAATAGAATAGCCGGCGCCAAACAAACATTGCTGTTTGTTTGGTGCCGGCTTAAAACAAATTAAGATAAGGTCAATAAAATGGTGATGATCCAAAAAAATCCATTATCTGTTTCTGCATATCGAAATATTATTAAATGTAAACCAAGCAGGAAGACAGAAGCAGCGCTGCTACATGGGTTGCTACGGTAGTTCACCTAACAGCCGTGGTGATATGATTGGTATAATTTTTGTAAATTATTCATTTTAAGCCGGCGCCAAACAAACATCACTGTTTGTTTGGCGCCGGCTGAATAATTAAAAATTATATAAGGTTGAGCTGGCACCATTTTGCTTAGCATCATTATACACCGTGACATATTAGTCGTCTTACAAAGGTTGTCCACTCAATGTATCCGACATAATATACCTCTAGGCGTGATTAAAAATTGTTACCATTAATTAAGATAATAGATATTAAGAAAAATAAATAATGGATTAGAATTATGAAACATCCTGTTAATAATGTTTACGTATCATACGGTAGAGAACATACCTACCCAGTGCAAGAGTCGGTTAGATCATTCCATCTCCATTTTCCATCAGACAAAATATCAAATCTTCACCACGTCATGCGTCAACATAATGAATAATATTTTTAATTATTCAAATGTTCATTTTTTTCTTATGGATGTGTAGTAGTCATTGGTTACATGAAGTGGGCTGCCATTGTAAGACGACTAATGAGTCTGAAATCGCGAACCCTTGAGCAACCGTGGAGACCAATGCTCGTGTCTTCTCCGTATGAGAAGAATCCTCTGCGCTGATGTGTTATTATTTTAATTTAATTGTCAAGGTTTTCATTTTTCTTTAATTAATTATAAATCATTCACATTTTTTATTCGGACTGACATGAAAAGTCGTCTGAATGTCTTACGGTATGGCAGTTCTTTATGTGAAGTTTGTATTTTGGCTGTAATTTTGCATTCAAATTTTAATTATTTCAGAAATATCGTCATAATTAAGCAAAAACCAGCTACAAGATTACGTCCCCAAATGGTATGTATCAAATAAAAACAAGTAAAAGTAGTTGAAATTGGACTCTTGCGGTGTCTTGGCAGTGTTCCAGTGTTAAAACTCCAACTCAAACTTACAAACGAAATGCTACTACTACTTCGTACAGAATGCTAATGTCCATTTCTTTAGACTATCACTGTGCATGGCAGTGTGCCAGTTAGGTTCACAAAAACTGGCCATGTGAATAACCATCTGTGTTTATTTTTCATCACTAGCATGGTCTCGCGACTGCCCGCGTGGTGTTTTGAAATTATACCATCATTCATCATTACAAAAGCCTCCCTCAAAAGGGGGCAGAGGATAGCCATAATGGCCACTCTTAGCAGGCGGGTTGGCGATCACAATATCTTGATAACATTAATAGAGAACGCTGTTGTTCCGTTTTCTAGTAAGTCCCTTAGTCGCCCTTTACGAAACCCACGAGAATAACTGGGACAGAAAGAAAGAAAAAAGACAGAAAATACGTTTATTTGCAGCAAACATGACGCACAGAAAGACCAGAGGTATACAAACATAAAAATAAGGTGTGGGAAAACATGCGTCACATCCACGCAAAACGGCCATCACTCAGCATAATGCTGTGACCCTATGCGAGACCGAGTCCCAGCGCTGGTTTTCAATGACAACCGGCGCTGACGTGATGACATCGACCGGTGCAGCAACAATCATTAAATAAATACTAAAACATTGCTATTCAGTGCCTAGGACAGTGATATTCCTTACGGCCAGCACCATATGGCAAGATTTATACCATAGGAACGTATTACACGGATAAAACATACACACACACACATCTACATAATTATGTGCTATTAGTTATTACATCAAAATCCGTTGAGGCGTAAAAAGGTAACCGACAGTAGACATTTTCGAATTTCATATTTTAGGATGGAAGTGTGGATTTTCGAGCCAATTATCATGTTTTATAAGAAAAGTAAATCGGTATAGATAAATACTAACAAATATTTAAACAATTAAAATGAAAATCGTCTCTTTTTCGGTTCGTGCAAAGCGAAGATGCTCTCCAAAGAAAAACAAAAATATTATAAAGTTAAGCTGGATTACTTACCCATTTGTAGATGAGCAAATTTTAAAATATTTACCTACTTACAAAATATTAATCCATAAATGAGTTTATGTTATGAAGTTGAAGCTCATAAACTTTGTAAGCAACTTAATTTGATGGTATCTTAAATTGGGCCCAAATTTTATGGTTTATTTTCATCTCAGAAAACAGATTATTCAGAACTTGGCCCAGTTTTAAAGTTTTTCTACTGATTACATGTTTTGGGCTACTTGTTAAATTATATTCATAAACATTTTATTTATTTTTAGCCGAGCTAGTTTGGACCAAGACTGTCCGTAATAATTTAATAATTTATACAGGGTTATTCTATATAGGGTAATTATATATAGTTGGCCATCTAAACTCTGCAGATAGATTCATATTTGACAATTTGCTATGAGTTTTTTTATCGTTGCTGTTGGTGTTTTTTTCACATTTCTGTTCCATAAGCGTTTACATTAAAATGAATTCGAGCATTTTTTTTTATCGAAAAAATAGCTACTGCCATACTAATTTGGTTTAATGTTTGCAAAAAATACAATAACTATCCCACATAAATACGAATTAAGTCTAAAAATTAAGTAAAGGTATTTTAATTTTCAAATCGTCGAATTCACGGTCAGTTTACTCCGAACATAATAAGTGCTGAAATGAAGGTGCACTAAAGGAATCTATGACTAAAAGGTTAGCACCTTTCGAGCATTAGAGGCATGAAGCTATGTAACTCTATCCACATACGTGCATAGTATACTGAACGCATTACTACAAAGAATACCACGCAGAAGCTACAAAGATAGATAAGAACGCAAGGTCGAGATATTTTTCTAATGGTGTTAATGATACCCTATGAAATAACATTAAGAATACTCTAGCCTAGACCGATGGTTTGACGTTTTTTGCAATGGCCTCGAGCTTGCTTTTGAAATAAAAATTTGCCCTACAGAATACAAACCGTCATTAGTAATAGGTAAAAACACCAAAATCCTTTTCAAACCGAATTTACCAGTGTCCGTCAGTAATCGTCCTTTTTTTTTGTTCAACGTTGATAAACACGTCGGGTCCCATTTTGCCACAAATTTCTCGTGTCGTTGTGTCGCCCAACAAAACCGCAATGCGTTCGACCGCAGTTTGGACTGGCGACGCAAAAGTCACAACTAGAGATATGAAATGGCTATTTTGAGAGCGTTTTTTGGTAATAAATGGGACTATTGTTTTTGATGATACAGCATAATACAATGTTTTTATTTCCGAAACGGGAAGATATGGATGTATGGCACGCATATTTCGTCAGTAACAAGTAATATTTAATAGTAGGTAGCTCTATTTCCACTAACAATACAAAATCCGACTACGGAGAACTTTCATTGCCAAATTCCTAATAATAACCTAATAACAATATGCCGTACCTTTTTTAACTGACGAAAAAAACGGAGGAGGTTCTCAAGTCGACGCGTATATTCTTTTTTTTTTTGTTTTTTTTTTTTTTATGTATGGCCACACATAACTTTTTACAGAGTGGTCCGATTTTGAAAATTCTTTTTTATTGGAAAGGGTATATTTCGAATCAATATTTTCCAAATTTACATGGGACCACCCATGTAAATTTGGAAAATATCCAACCTCAAGGGTAGGTAAACAGGGAATGATTGATTATTCACTCATTGATTGTAAAGTATGACCACGCATAACTTCTTACAGAATAGTCCGATTTTGCAAGTATGTAGTAATTAGTAGATTATAAAAAATTATAAAACAAAAACTTTTTAACAAAAAATTAAACCACCGAAAAAACTGAAAAGCAAAAAATACTTAAGAAGCCTAACTAATTTTGAGTCGGTGCTAAACAATCAAATTAATTAACTAATTTGATTTGGTTATTTCTATAAATTTAAGGTTATTTACTGGTAAGTTAACCATTGATTGAAAAAAAACTTCTTAACAAAAATTTGTTAATAAGTTTTTTTTTGGGTGGAAATCATCGAATGACGTCTCCCGCTCTGCATGGAGGAGGAGACCCTGTCAAACTTTTACTGAATAAAACCCACCCGTGTTCCTTCAGTTGCCTGTACCAGGGCCACGGTAACTATCTCGAACAAATCTGTGATCCTGGTAGGCATCAGCCCTAGGAGACCCTTTCAATTACTGCTGTCATCTCTTTGACGCGCGCGTGAACCGCCATCTGGGAATCAAATCCAGGACCCAATGTTAAAAAACAAAAGCTTTATCATTTTTGAAAATATAGTGCTTTTGTTTTTTTAACATGGGGGGACATAATAACTCTAAATTTAGTTTGCATTAGAAAAACTTCCAATTTGTAAGGCTAATAGTAATACAGACAGTCGGTTAGTTATAAATAGAAACTGAAAATTGTCTCCTTTACTCCGAATGAAACGTCACATGAAATAAAAACAAACACACAGGCCATTGTACATGACAACCTCGAAATGCTATGCTTGCAAATGACTGGACATGAATAAATCCTACCTCCAACGTTTATTTTGCTCTTTGGGGAATGTTTTAGGGCGAATAATAAAGTTTGTTCTTCATTCACCATCATCAGCTAAGCCTGTTGCAGTCCACTGCTGGCTTTTCCCAGGATGCACCACAACATTTTGTCCTCCATCTTTCGCATCCAGTATATTCCAGTCATCTTTTTAGGTAGTTCGATCCATCTAACTGATGGGCTATATCCAGTTGATGAAATTTTTTATGATCGGTTGTCATTTTTGTTGACAGGTAATCAACGCAACTTAATAAAAAAAAGCCTAGTAAAAAATATATGTACATCATATTAATATTATAAAGCTGAAGAGTTTGTTAATTTGGTTGGAACTACTGATCCGAATTGATTTTTTTTTTGGTGTTGGGTAGCCTATTTGTTGAGGGAGGCTATAAGCTATATAACATCACGCTACGACCAAAAAGAGCGGAGCAGCAACGAAAAATGGACGAAAACTGGCAGGCAATTCGATGCGACGGGAAGGGACATGGGAGCAAAAATTTGACGCGGATGAAGTCGCGGGCAGAAGTTAGTATATTTATATAAAATTAAGAATCATAAAGCATCATAAAATCGTCTGCATCTTTATCAACAGGAGAGGTGCCCAAAAGGCTGGAAGCATTACCACGTTGTTTGGCAATGTTAATTCCTTGGCCAAAAAACAGATCAGCCAGTTCACGCGAAGAGTCGACCAGCCGTTTGGCAAAGTCTCGGAATCCTATGTAGGCACTTCGGCCTTACAGTTTCCAATTAAGTTGGAATATTTGCGCCGTTTGAAGTTTTCCGCACCTGCAGCAGCCACTCCAGCGCAGTCCGCCATGCCAACAAGATGATTTAATAAAAATCACTGACAGAAAAACGCACAACCTAAACCGCTGAGTCTGGAAGCATGAAAGGCAACTTTATTTAGTACGTAGACGAGAGCAGAGACCTTATTACGGCCCACACATTTTCTACGTAAACTCAAAATACACATGTGCCTTTAATCACAAAACTACACCTGACCTCTCCTGACCTCTGAACATAATCCTTGATTTAGGCTAACACCTCCGAGTTTATATCGAAATAGTTAAGAAACACATTGACCTTAGTTACTCTTGTATCAACTACGGGCCCCGTTCACAGCCTCGAGCGATGCGACTCAAAATCACAATCTAAATAATATAATTTCACATAAACTTATATAGGCACTTACTTGTCAGAAGCTGGGTGCACGGTTACAATTGGTCGTGTCCTATGGAGGATACCCGGCGAAAAGCCCACGGATACTTACTTTAAAAATGGCTTTTACAATGTTTTCAATTTACGGTGTTAATAGATATGGGAGAACAGTGTAACTTCTGTTACCTGCCGCATGTAAGGTCACGTAGAAATCATTCAGCGCCCTACGCGTTCAATATAAAAATGTGTTCTAGGCTATGTTGGGGCTGCCACGCTGATGCAGTGTGTCAGTCATGTTTATCTGACATTAATGCTGAGCTGTTTCTATTCGTCGCTCAGCAAGTCTTATCGCAGTGACTCGTGGCATTCTTTCATTTGTTATCTTTGGAGTTTCTGAAGCAATACACGAGTCGCTTGAGCGTATAGCTCGTGGCCACGGCATTATATTTTGGGCTCAAAACACGACCGTCAGCAAACTTAGTTAAAATTTCCCTTATATAATTTGATGTAATACGTATTTAACTTGACGACCGCTTTAAGATGCCCTTGAGTTCAGAATGTTTAGAACATTCTGAAGTAGAGAATTAAGTGAGGCTGAATTTGTCACCACTCGCAAAGTCCTAAGTTAATAAGGCTATAGCTGTCTCTTACTAACGAGTATGACACAAATAGCTGTTGGGTAGTCGCGGATTAACCTGATTCTGCTGAATTTTATTGGTACATGAAGTGACTGCTAATCTGATTTACACAATCCAGTGACTGAACGATGGTTACCTCGGCTAGGCGAAGGTCAGAGGACCTTATTTAAAATTGTTGCTGTCTTCATGATTGTAGCGCAATTTTTTTCTGAAAATAGCTTTCTGTAGGGCATCTAATATTTGTGTAAAAACGTGACGAAACATAACATCGTATTTATTTTTTCACATCAGTAACTAATTTTTTATTTGATTGGAATTATATTCCCAGAGCTTGACTATGTTTCTTATCTATCTGTTCTAATATTATGAGTGGTTTATTTTTTGTTTCTAGGTTTCTATGTTAGGAATAGTCTCTTGAATTATCTGGATTTGAAAAGTCATGTTGCATTTGATAGTCCAATTTTTGAAGAAGGTTTAGAGCTGTTCAACATTACGCTATAACCTTAAGTAGCCGAGTAATAGGAAAAAGTAAAAAAGAACGCTGATGAAATTATCTCCTGCGGGCAGGCGATGCCATGCTACAGGATATATTTTATATTAAAAGAAGAAATTTCACGCGAACGAAGACGTTTGCAGAAGCCCAGTACTAAATAACATTTGTGACTTTGTGTAGCGGATCTGATTTCCATATTATCTCACTAATGGGAAACTACAGGATCAGGAAGATTAAAAAAATAAAACAATAATTATACTATTTCAAAAAAGATGTTTTAACATGGACGAAGTAGTTGTCAAAAGCTAGTAAAATATAGTGAAGTGAAAACTTCTTTAGCCGCGTTGAGCGATTTTTGATAGAGCCAGAACTTTTGGGTTCGTGTCAACGACATGCTAATAATGACCACGTCATCAATATGCCAATATGACGTGTTGTTAATTTCTAAACTTTTATCTATTTCTTTTTTTTAAACGAAGCACTTAAGTATTTTCATTATTAGGTTTTCTAAGTCTCACTTTTAATACTAAAATTCAAGAAATAGACTGACACTGAAATAGCTTAGCAACATAGATCTAAGTAAGAATATAATTAGACTTGATAATCCACAGATAGGTTTGACGTATGCGTATCCAAAGATTTTCAAAAAGATAGACCCCTGATTTTATGTCGCCATTTCTTCTCAAGAAAAGTTAGCTACGAAATATTGAACCCATCTAGCTAAATATTTTTATATGAATAAATGAGTAAAAGTGAATTTGATATTCCTACTATTTACAGAATAAACAATTTCATTTCATTTCAATTACGCCGCGCCATGGGACTTCTTACATGGAAAACACTCTATCAATATTTTACGTCGGCTTACTGTCATTTGACCTCTACAGTCCAATTACTTACAGAATAATACTTATTGATATTCTAAAAATAGACCAGTCTTCAGACTTTAAGATTTCTGAGGCCCTAGCTCTAACGCGGTACGTAAACGTTTCGTAAATTCTGACGAATTTAAAATACTAGCAAATACAAAACCAATGAGGCAATTGAATTCGTGCTCACTAATTGTAAAGCTGTGCAGAATGTTCTGGGTTGTGTTCATAGGTCAGGCAATGTATTATGGTTGGTCATTAAGTATTTCTAAGTAGCATCCCAGATTCTGGATAAATTCTGATTTGCTCGTCGCCTATTATGTACATGTACTATAAGACACGGGTTATAAGTCGGGGGTTCGAACTTCGTCCCCAAACAGTCGATTTACTTTGGTTAATTATTTCATCACCACTGCTCTCAAAACGGTGAAGGAAAACATGGTGAGGAAACCGGCGTGTCTTAGAACCTCAAATTCGAAGACATGTGACATCTACCAAACTGCACTAGGCCCGCGTGGTGGATTGTGGCACACTCCACTGAGAGGGGCCTATGTCCCAGAAGTGGGAACATTATAGGCTGCTGAAAGTGATATTTAACCAAGTACTTCTTTGGCCCAAAATAATATTCCACGTATAAGGACAAGGTTTTTGTTGAAATAATAAACGGTAGCTCGTTTTCACGAAATATTTTGAAATAATAACTTAGTGAAATGGTCTATTAGTGATTCCCAGAAACCATTATAAATATTACTCGTCTGTTTTTCCGAGCAAAAAATATTTTGAAACAAAAATAATATTTGTTTGCTTTTTTACTCTCGGAGTTAATTTTTAACAATACACATACACACACATTATGTACATATGTTAGAATAACTATGTAACTTGAATTGAAGGGAGGAATTTTATTGAGTAATTTGTTTTAGATTCGATAGAGAAAATGAAGTACGTATACTTTATTTTCTCTTTTATTCCTACACACGCTGTCAATATCTCTTTATCTTCTCTCCTATCGCAGATATGCTAGAAGAGATTTCTTTAGAAATAAGCATAACTTCTAGTCTGTACCAATTGTCCTGTTATTTTTTTCTTGTCTGTTTATTTATGTGTGTACATAAATGGTTCAATGAGGCGCTAAAGTAGCCCAAATTTTATTAATTTTGTTTTTTTTACAATATACAGGTCAACGTTTGGATGTGTGTAGATTAAAATATGATTGGCGACCGTGACGAATATGGTTTTACAGAATTAGAATCATTAAAGCGATAAGCAAACAGGTACACCTCTGCCTAATCCTCCAGGGAACACAGGCGTGATGTTACATAATGTTACAAGAACTCATTGGTATCAAACCTCAAGTAGGTGTACTCCAAAGAAAATTCACATTAACATTTAATATTCGATTTAGCTAATTGAGTAATTCAGATATATACGTGTGTTCTAGACACAATTTATAATAATAGATTTACATTAAAAATTAAAATTCAATTTAGTTAACTGGCTAATTCAAATTTGCATATCTGATTTGTGTAACCAGTAATACGTAATTAGATTAATAAATAAATTTACAAAATATCACTAAAGGATAACCATGGTTAAGTGTAAACAATCTAACTAACTAAATAATACAATACGTCAATATAGGGAATTTTTATCAATAGCTTGCCCTCATCCCAATTTATTGAGGGTCGGTACAGTATGTTTCCTGACGTTGTAGTAGTAGTAGTTTTATAGCCATGCACATTACACTTAAAACTTTCCAGACGACATTTATTTGTGGGTTTACTAATATGTCAGTAAGGCCACAATTACGGAGGTAAATCCTCTCTTTGAGGAGTGGATAGAGAGGCGTCACGGCGTCCTCACCTTCCACCTGACGCAGGTTCTCACCGGGCACGGTTGCTTCGGTGGGTTCCTGTTTAGGATAAAGCGGGAAGAAAAGCCCGGGTGTTTCCATTGTGAGGATCGTCTAGAGGACACGGTGGAGCATACGGTGGAGGTGTGCCCTGCCTGGGCGGAGCACCGCCGTGTCCTCGTAGAGGCGATCGGCGGCGGCGACCTCTCGCGTCCGGCCCTGGTGCGAGCCATGGTATGAAGCGAGAGGGCATGGGAAGCCGTCACCTCCTTCTGCGAAGCAGTAATGCTCGCGAAGGAGGAGGCGGGGCGCGTGAGGGAGTGGCAGTCTCTACGGCCTCGCGTCCCTAGCCGCCGCAGGAGGAGACGCCCCGGGCGTCGGGAGTCGATAGCCGACTCCCGGCCACCGTAGGCGCGAGCTTGCGGGCGGTGAGCAATGGGTAGCTCGCCGCCCGGTAAGGACCAAGCTCGGGTCGACGGCGCGTAGTGTTCCACGCGCGCCTCAAAGAGATGTCAGCAAAACTGAAGGGGTCTGCTAGGACCGATGCCTGCCAGGGTCGCGAGATTGTTCGAAAGAGATACCGTGACCCTGGCACATGGGCAACTGAAGGAACACGGGTGGGTTTTAGTCAGTAAAAGTCTGACATGCCCTCCCGCTCCGCCCAGAGCGGGAGAAGTCATTTGATGATTTCCCATCCAAAAAAAAAAGGCTCACTTGCACGTTTAGTCGGATTAAATGAATAAACTATTTGGAACCGTGCACCTAGCTTCTGACGTTTCATAAGTGCCCATGTCGGTTAAAGTGAAATAAAAATGTTTTGATTTTGAATGTAGAATTAGTAATTAACTTTTTTAACCTAAATTATGCGATGCGCCACTTAAAGGTAACATACGGGCTAGTAAACCTGTCATTAATGTTTTTTGATTGAGGAACATTGCAGTACAATCGACGAAACATACAACAAAAATGCTATTTTTGTGCCTGGATATGTAATCCGACTAAATATGAATGGACGAAGAATGAACAGAAATGGTATACCCATCTCTTTAATAACATAACGATCCATAATACTTTCTTGATATTTTTATTTTTAATCCATGTTTCCATGTAGATTTAGTGATATGAGGAAGGCTAGAATTTATGTTTTTTTTTATTTTGCATTCGTTCGTGAATATTACTTGCTGATATATTATCGAATTTTTACTTACATCAAGCAAAATAAAAGACAAAGTAAGTTCAGTGGTACCTCTTACAGTCATTTTATTTTGACGTTCCTAAAACCTACCCAGAGGTTAGCGACTTATCTCTCACATCGGTGGGTTAAATATTAAAAACTTTAAGTTTACCTCTAATTCTTGGTAGCTCAAGATGAATTAATTGTTTCACCATGACTTAGTTGTTAACTTCGAGTTATTTAGAGTAACCCATATATGGGCAAGTCTGCCTTAGATAATCACTCAAAAACTTATCACAATTTACTACTCTCTTCTACTAAAAAAACAATATTAAACACCACTACCGCAGTCTCCCAAACTATCTCTTATTTAAATTTAAATCTTGTTTACTACCTAAACTGCTTGGACTGCTCCAGTTTAGCATAGAATAGATAAGTACAGAAGGTTGGCTCCATACAAAGAATGAAAATTGATGCACACATAGACACGCGTAACGCAACACCGAGATTAAGCCAACATACATGTTCGGGTCGGCATATAATGATTTGGCAGTATTCGTAGAATAACCAAAGCGCTGGTACTAGTGTTGCCCAAATTCAGTCTTGGTCAGTCTTGGTCTTGTTCTTGCGTTTTTGCAAGACCAAGACCAAGAACAAGACCGCGTATTTTTAGCAAGACCAAGACCAAGACTGACCGTGCAAGACTTGAGCAAGAACAAGACATAGCCTGCAAGACTCTTGCGTCTTGCAGCTAGGACTTAGCGCTATTTCACTGAGTAGTTAGGTGTAACAGTTCGGTGTATAGGTAGGTACGCTTAGGAATTCTATGAGACGCAAAAAACTGTATCAAAGAATATGAAAAACTGGACCTATGCGCATTACGACTAATACCATAAACATAACGAATAAAAAAATATCTATTAAAATCAAACTGAGTGCATGCATAGTTATGTTTTAACCATCGGCACTTTGATAATGCGGCATCAAAGGTTTTGTACTTACTTCTCAAAGAAATTTGCCGCTTTTCGGAAGTACATGGTTATGATACACGCGCCGGCGGCTTCTTTTGAAATCTAAAACAATCGTTGCCGCCACGCCGAAATCATAACATTTGTGACACTATTTGATTGCCGCCATAGGGCGTAGGTATACTCATGCAAAATAATTTCGAATTTTTTTAAGAGTACCTACAGGTGTTCCAAAGAATAAATAAGTTTCAGAGTGCTTAGAATGAAAATGAATACATTATACTGATCACGCAAGTAGTATTATGATTAGGATAAAATGGTAAGGATAGGTAGTAGATGTCATATTAATTCATTCTAGTAAGTATATATTATAATATTGATTACTTATATGGTTTTAAACTAATTACTTAGGTACTATTATTGTACATTTAGTCATTATATTT
This sequence comes from Aporophyla nigra, assembly GCA_947507805.1. Classification (NCBI taxonomy): domain Eukaryota; kingdom Metazoa; phylum Arthropoda; class Insecta; order Lepidoptera; family Noctuidae; genus Aporophyla; species Aporophyla nigra. Next base: position 7,113,781 of record OX382315.1, on the reverse strand, counting down.
CTTAAGTTTTTACAAGAAAAAATAGCAAAAAAGTGTTCAAATATCACCCGTTTAATAAATATTGTAGCCACTTTTAAATATACTTGAAACGTGTAAAAAAATTCTACAAAACTAATAAAATAATATAAAAAGCGTAGGTACTTACCTACTAATAAAATAAAAAGCCTGCGATAAGAGTTTTGTATTACTTACCAGCCCGAATATCTCTGAGAGAGATGATGAGAGTAAGTATTTACTAGCTGTGCCCGCGACTTCGTCCACGAGGAATAGTAACTTTGGAGGTATAGTGACGTTCAGGACTTATTTATTTATTTTAAAACTTCTGTCATCAAACATACAAACGAACTCTTCAGCTTTATAATATTAGTATAGATGTACGCCAAAACATTCACTTATATGTAAAGAATAGTGATTGGCACTAATTCTATTTTATTCACGCGTCGCGTCTGTACAAGTAGGTAATATTTAGTGTGTGTTTGTACGCCGCACGCGGCATTGTTTGATTTGCGGCGGCATCCTTTTCATAGAGCCGGCACGTGGCGAGGCGGCGCGGTAGAAAGCAAGGAAACGTACTATAAATAAAGGAATTATTTTAATTCCAGTCATTTCCAATTGAGCTGTGCTTCGAGTCTAACTTAATAATTGTTTTTACTAATTCTCGTTGTTTTCTAAAAACGTATCACGTGTACAATTTAATATGAGTGACGAAGATTCAAATTATTCTAGTCCGAGTAACGAGAGTTTGAGTCACAGATCTAAAAGACCCAAAAGCAAATTTGAGGAGTTTTTCGAAATAATTCATGCATCCCAAACTGCCTTCTGTAAATTGTGCCAACATAAAAAGATTGAAATAAAAATGAAAAACAGAAACACTTCAGGCTTAAGGAAACATCTAATATGTTTCCACAAAAAGGAATCAGAAATATTTCTTCCTGTTAAACCAAAATTAAGTGGAGATATCACAAGCTTTTTAGTAACCGCTGGAAGAAGTGGACAGGTAAGAATATTTTTTTAACAGTTAAAAGAATTTTAACTCCGCGTAGCTATTCATGCGATACTTTCAAAAACGCCATTAACTTACGTAAGTATTTTTGAGTTAGTGGTGTTTTCATCTAGGGGTGCGACATATTAAGTATGTAATTATCGTCTTAAATATTTTTTATAAACACCCATATTTTCATTTAATCGGCCAGTAACAACTAAGTACTTTATTTTGGTAAATTACAGTACAGTGCAACCTTAATATAACAAATATCAATTTAACGATTTTCTCGATTTAACAACAACAAACCTCCTCCTCTTATACGCTCAAACCTAGTATGTTTTAAATAATAACACAAGATTTATTGTTTTGTTTCAGTCGGAAAACAGCAGTGACAACATCACGACAGCTACAGTTGATTGGGTGGTGAAAAAATATCTTCCCTTCTCATTTTTCGATGACGAAGCTACACAAGTATATTTTCGACGTATTTGCCCTAATATGGTGTTTCCTAAAAGGTCTACACTTAGAAGGAAAGTCAAAGAGCGATTTGAAGAGCTCCAATTGAATCTCAAGGAACGACTTCAACAATTATCATCTAAAATGTATTTTACCATTGATGGGTGGACGTCAATTGCTGGTAGGAGTTACTACGGGGTTACTATTCATTATATAGACAACGAATGGAAGTATCAATCTGTAGTTCTTGATTTTATACCATCACGCGGTCGACATACTGGGGAAGATATTGCAACGATTTTCCATGAATGTTTATTGGAATATGGCATAATTGATAAAATACAAGGTATCACGGTCGACAACGCAACTGCTAATACCAAATTTATTTATGAACTGGGCAAACAGCTGCCGCCACACTTTGATTCAGACAATCAACATTTCCGGTGCTTTGCTCACATTTTAAACCTTGGTGTACAAGATTTATTAAAGACCTTAGCATTACACTGTGAGTCTGACACTAACGCGCAAGATCAGCAGTACGAAGACTATGCAGACGAAACTGAGGATGAGGAAGATGAAGAATCTGCACCAAATATTGCTGACTCGCGTACATCTGTAACAAAGTTACGCAGTATTTCCAGTAAAATAAAAAGAAGTGAGATAGTGAAGAAGAAGTTGCAGTCTGCTTGTGAAGCAGCTGGCGTGCCATCAAATCTAAATGCCATTCTTGACTGTCCAACGAGATGGAATTCCACACATGATATGATTGGATTTGGTTTAAAAGTGAGAGCGGGCATTGACATATTGTGCAGTTCTGTCACCGAATTAAATGATTTTCAAATCACAGCTAATGAATGGCAGGTACTCGAAAAATTACATAAATTTCTAATAAACTTTAAACTTTTAAGTACAAAACTTGGTGGAGACAAATATGTTACATTACCGCTAGTCATTGTATCATTCAATCTCTTGCTAGATAAAATTGAATCCATGGTAAAACAGTTAGATGAGAAACCTAATCGATCTGAAGTGGATGAAAGGCTCATTCTAGCTTTCCAAGCAGCTCGAGACAAAATGCTTAAACATTACAAGAAGAGCAACTGGATTTATTGTACTTCTTTAATTTTAGACCCAAGGCATAAGGCTCAGACTTTTGACCTGACAATGTGGGGGAAGCAACTTAAAACAGAAAGTCTGCGCAAGTTCAATGAACTTTATGAAGAATATAAAAGTCTACACTCACTGAACAAATCTCTGGAATTACCAGAAAAAGAAAATAAAGTATGTGATGAAGATGAAGACGTAATAGACTTTGATAAACTCTATGAATGTCCCTCGACGTCATCTGGATCTTGTCTTCAAGGCTTAGTGATAGACGAGTTGGAGGAGTACCTGAGAAAACCAAGAACTGCCAGCTCGGAAGACATTTTAGATTGGTGGAGGACGCATGAGACAGAGTATCCGATTTTATCGAAAATGGCCCGTGATTTTCTCTCAATACCTGCAACTTCAGTACCTGCTGAGAGGTTATTTTTTAAAGCATCATTAGTAATTAGAAAACATAGAAATAGGTTAAGTGATGAGTCAGCCAGATGGTTACTTTGTATTAATTCTTGGTCAAAAAAAATTATATAAAGTATCATAACCTAATGATAAAGCTGTTGATTTGTGTTGTATTTTATTTTTTATTCAAATAAATGATAAATCGTAAAACTCTTTTATTAAATTTCTTATAAGTTGAGGGTTCAATCTCTTTCTAGACAGATAAGTATTGTTCTTTAAAATACAGTCAAGTTATTGTAATTAATTTGTTTTTTTACATGTTTTAGCAAATGTAAGCTTATAAATCATAAATGTTTATTAAGAAACAGTTACTTCCATGGAAAACGACATATAGGTCAGTTGATTTTTCGAATTTCTTATCAAATCTTCAGTTATTTATTAATCTGCTTGATCTTTACTATGGCTATGTTAATTCAAGCTCACAATGTTCCAATTCTAATACGTTTTTCTAAGACTTAAAGTAAACTTTAATAAATAGTAATAGACTAATAGGTAATTGCAAGACTTGCAAGACTCTTGCTGCAAGACCAAGACCAAGACCAAGACTGGGAGCGCAAGACCAAGACCAAGACCAAGACCAGGTGTATTGGCGCAAGACCAAGACCAAGACTGGCTAAGTCTCGTCTTGTTCTTGCATTTGGGCAACACTAGGTGGTACACACGTTCGACTTTCATTCGGCTCGTACGTACGGCGAGATATCAAGCTATACCATTCCAGAATGCGCTGACTTCTCATTGTACGGGGAGCTTACACAATGTGAGGTCTATAAAAACTGGAAATGTATAACTTGATATGTAGCCGTGTGTACCCATCACCAAACTTCATTCGGTATCCTTGCTTAAACATTTGCGACTAGGTTCCGCATAATTCGATTTAAATGGACCAGCTTTTTCCCGAACATCTACATATTTATAAACATTTGATTTTGTCACCTCGATATGCTGTATTATGCTGACTCGAACATTTGTGTATTGTCTTAGACGTTTGCCCGGATGTGAAAGTGACACGGAGAGATTTTATCGTATACTGGATTTTCCACCTCTGTCGATAAATTGAGTGTTGAGAATCCAACAGAGTGTAGCAGAGTATCAGCCGACTTTTCGAAATATATTCTTTTCCATACTCAACCTGCCTTTTTGTCTCACCCTCTATAAACTACGTAACCGACAAGAGCATGTCAGCGCGGCGAAAATCGAATAGTTTGTTTTACTGTTCGATTTCTCTCGGCGAGTAGCAGTGCGTTGCACGGAACTTTCCGTGCACGCGACCGAGCTGGCCTATGTCGACGGCGCCTCGTGTTCCACGTGCGCCTCAAAGAGATGTCAGCAGTACTGAAGGGGTCTGCTAGGACCAATGCCTGCCAGGGTTGTGAGATTTGTTCGAAAGAGATGGCACATGGGCAACTGAAGGAAGAAGAAGGGTGGGTTTTAGTCAGTAAAAGTCTGAAACGTCCTACCGTTCCACCCAAGAGCGGGAGACGTTATGTGATAATTGTGAGTGGGACTACAAAAAAAAAAACGTCGACTTAGAACATCGCGAGATTTTATCGTGCTTTGGATTTTGAACTCTCAGTGTTGAGTTTTGAGAATTCAACAGAATGCATCTCAGCGCGTCGAAAAAACACATTGTTGGCTTTTTAACAAGCGCTAGTTTTCACTCGATGTATGAAGACAACCTTCTGTACCAATCTATTTAGTGATTTGCGGAACGAGTGAAGTTTTTAGTGAACTAATTAATTCTGAAGCACGGTGTTATCTTCGAGGTTGCTTGCAAGGAAGGACGGCGTTATGTGAGAAGTGGCAAGTCATTATGTTAAATATTTGGTCGGTGGAGTGGGAGAGATTGAATTAAGTAGTTAGTGGTTTTTGGGGAAACTTGAAGGGGGTAGAGCTGAAAGTTTCAGTGTCGTCTTTCGAGTTTTGGGTAACGTGTTTTACTCTCTGTAATTTTGTTGTTTCTATCATTATTATAATCAGCCTATAACTGCTGGGACATAGGTCTCTTCTTTGTGAGAGAGAGTGGGCCATGATATCACATGGTGGATTCTACCGGCCCGGTTTTTGTTATTGCTGAGTGAGCCTGTTCTCGATCTCAATCCCGCTTGATAGAAAGCGATGGATGAGGTCTATGATGCTCAGAAGATTCTTATTTATTCTTGATTTATTTATTTATACTTTAAGCACATAAATGTACAGAAGCGGACTTAATGCCATAGGCATTTTCTACCAGTCAACCTTTGGGTGATGCAGAGACATACAGTGGTAGGTGTAATGAATTTGAAGATATTTAAATATAAACGTATTGCCTATTTAAATCATAAACATAATACATATACCTAACTACATATAAATATAAAAACACACATACATATACATAAATAATTGAATGTACTAAAAACAAATGAGACAAACAATGACGAAACATTACCGTTATGATGATACTGCCAAGTTCTTGCGAATGTGCTCGCGAACTTTAACTTTGAAGGTCAATCGGTTGGTTGCCATCCTGATTTCCTGGGGGAGCGCATTCCACAAAGCAACAGACTGGACTATAGGTTAAATGTGGAAGGGAACACAGATGCTGGCAGAAATTTCGTCATGTTGTCTGTGCGCATACATTTGGCCCGATACCGTAATGATTAATATTGTATTGCCAATAAAGTGTTATTTTAAAAACAAATAAGCGGCTATGAAACAAGGTAACTGACATAGCCCGAAGAATTGCTAAACTGAAGTGGCAGTGGGCAGGGCACATTACTCACAGAACAGATAGCCGATGGGCCCGAAAGGTTCTGGAGTGGCGGCCGCGTACTGGAAGACGTAGAGTTGGAAGGCCTCCAGCAAGGTGGACCGATGACCTTGTTAAGGCCGCAAGAATCCGCTGGATGCGGGAAGCACAAAACCAGTCGAAGTGGCGGAGCTTGGGGGAGGCCTATGTCCAGCAGTGGACGTCTTTCGGCTGAAATGATGATGATGATGAAAACAGCTATGCGACTAATCAGCAACGAATAAAAACACATACTTTTACAAAACAAATAAAAACCACCGTTTTAATTCAACCAAAATCGCGCCAACAGCGTTCTCTGACACCAACAAAGCATTAATCAATTTGAAATATAAATCGTTACATGCAAAATATACCTCAAAGGATTTCAATCCTGTAGCGTTTATAATACCTAAGGGCAAATTTCACCAATGAACTAATTGCGATCAGTACGGCTAAGCCACGTTCAGGACGTGTCAGTGTTATCACTGTTAATATTACAATTACTAAATTTAGAATTGAGTATTTGTTAAATATACTCTTTTATTCATTGTTTGCTGCGCCGGTCGACGTCATCAACTCAGTGCCAGGTGTCGCTGAAAACCAGCGCTGGGACCCTGTCTCACATACGATCGAAGCATTATGCTGAACCATGGCCATTTTGCGTGGATATGACTCGTGTTTTCCAACAGCTTCTTTTTTTGTGTTTAGTGTTTTTTATAGCAAATAAAAGTTTTTTTCTTTCTTTTATTTTTGTGAAATATTAATACTGACAGGTCTTGTATGTAGGTTAGACGACGCGGTGCTAATTGCGTTCATTTTCATTGATGAAATTCGGCCTGGATTATCATTTGGGATTCTTAATTGGTATATCTCTTTGATCACTGACTAAATGCAGACAATTAATAATCGAATGAAAATCGGATTACAACTCGATAACATAAAGTCTAATTGGATTGGGTAAACTTTTTGAAAGGAGAATGGATTGAATTTGGTAAAATACTGGTATTCAAATGTACCCAACTGGAATCCGACCCCAACATAGTTAGGACAAGGCTAAGCAGATGAAGATTGGTTTTAATTTGAAGTCTATGATTGTTTCATAATGGATGTTTTTTTTTTGGAACGAAGTTCCTTATCGCGCGTTGTGAAAGGGGGCTAGACGGAAAAAATTCTTACGAAAAGTGGTCACGACATGCTTTAACCGACTTCAATAAAAGGACGAGGTTTCTCAATTCGACCGTATATATTTTGTATGTTGTTGTTTTTTTTTGTTGTGAGTAGAGAGGGAGAGGGGGGAGGGAGAGGGGGGAGGGGGAGGGGAAGAGGGAGAGGGGGAGAGAGGGGCAGGGGGGAGAGAGAAGGGAAGAGGGAGGGGGAGACGGGGAGAGGGGGAGAGAGGGGCAGGGGGGAGAGAGAAGGGGAGAGGGAGGGGGAGATGGGGAGAGGGAGAGAGAGAGAGGGAGAGAGAAGGAGATAGGGAGAGAGAGAGAATATTTTTGTTGAGTGTATACAGGTTTTTTGTACATAATAAATAATTAAAAAATTATAACTATTATGAATCCTGGAAAAGAAATTTCGTTCCATCCGGGTGTCCCTTGTTTCTAAATTAATTGTAAATGTTGATTCAGCAATTTTAGAAACTGATTTATCAAATGTACGTATGTGAGCGCTGAGTTGTATTTTTATTTACAACATACAAATCGATCTTTATACTTTTTTTTCATTTACGAAGCTAACCATGTTTTGTTTAATTACTCAATATCTTTATTGCTTTACCATAATGTGTACTTAGGTGGTAACTATTTAATTTAGATCAATATGGGCACAGCAAAAGGATAAGAGGGAGGAAGCTCTGTTTTTGAAGATAATTTAGTCTGGAGCAACATATCGCTTATTTATGTACAAAATGTACTAACATCTATATATATAAAATTCAAAGTCCTGAGTGACTGACTGACTGACTGACTGACTGATATATCAACGCACAGCCTAAACCGCTGGTCCTAGAAACGTGAAATTTGGAGGGTGTGTTCTTTGTGAAGAGTAGGTATCCACTAAGAAAGGGTTTTTTGAAATTCCATCCCTAAGAGGGTGAATTGGGGGGTTGAATTTTCACGCGGGCGAAGCCGCTGGCGGAAGCTAGTAATTTATATGATTTTATACACCGTGACATTTGAATCGTCTTACAATAGCAGCTCACTTCATGTATCCAATGACTACTACACATCCATAAGAAAAAAAAAATGAAAAGTTGATTAACTAAAAAAATATATTAATTATTATGATGATGATGACCAGTGATAGGAATAGGTAGTGCCTATTTGCCTAAACTTCGAAGAACAGAGACGAGACTTCCTTAGGACTAAATTTTTTCCGGGACATCTGTTCCGAAATTCGTGACAACACTTTTAAATACATTAAAAAAATATGTTACTTGGAATAAGTAATTCGTCTATATTTACCTAAAGTTTGCGACTAGACATAACATAATAAATAACATTCACAGTCGTTACAACCATAAAATTTTCTGTTTTTTTTTTTTGAGATCATTTTGTAAATGACTTGTTGATCTTAATACTATGAATCACAATGTTTGTATAAGGAGCCGTAGACGTTTCGAAGTAAATATCTTCTTTCTAGCTCACTCTCGGCTACGTTTAATGAGATTTCTAAAGTTCAAATGTATAATTGAAAAAAAAGCCATTTTGTCTTTAAAATAATAAAACGGTAATTTTTATAATTTTAGCATTCTCTATAGTAGGACGAATTTCTCATTTCAAAAACAAACCGTATTTTCATTTTATCTTAATGAAATATATTTCTAAAGTATATTTTAATATCATGCACATTTTTTAATGTATTTAAAAGTGTTGTCCCGAATTTCGGGACAGATGTCCCGGAAAAAATGTAGTCCTAAGGAAGTCTCGTCTCTGTTCTTCGAAGTTTAGGCAAATAGGCACTACCTATTCCTATCACTGATGATGACGCATGACGTAGTTTGAAATTGATATTTTGTCTCATGGAAAATGGAGATGGAATGATCTAGTCGACCCGTGCGCTGGGTAGGTATGTTCTCTACCGTTTGATACGTAAACATTATTAACAGGATGTTTCATAATTTTAATGCATTATTTATTTTTCTTAGTACCAATTATCTTAATTAATGGTAACAATTTTTTAATCACGCCTAGAGGTATATTATGTTGGATACATTGAGTGGACAACCTTTGTAAGACGACAAAATGTCACGGTGTATACTTATGTATTATAATAATTTTGTTTATTCATTTATATGAATTGTTTTTCTTTCTTTTTGGTCAGTGAGTCTTAATTTATTATATTCATTCCCTGCCTTATAAGTGTAATTAGTCACAAACACTGAGAATGAACTTGTAGATTCTGTTCGTCCAGGTCGGAATAAGTGTTTTTGAGTTATTCGATCAGGGATTTCTCAATAGCAACTTGGTGTTTAGATTTGCACCCAGTTGATAGCAATAGGTTCGCCACCTATTAAATGGAAATTAAACATTATTGTTAAAATAAACAGAAGCGCTACTGCCTTCTAGCATGGGAAATTACAGGCGTGATATTTGTGTTTCATAAATCAAGGTGACAGATATCCAAGAGAATTTCCTCACGTAAATTGTTTACGATTTTTTCTTGGCTCCCTCTTGCATGCTAGTTGATACAAGTTACAAAGTAAACCTTCGATCACTGAATAACGCGTGCTTTATCGCTCGAGTCTAGTAATTATTAGCGAGCCACGTATGTGTTGGAAACTTCACACTTTCTACTTATCCTTCGTAGTTTGTGCTGAAGCAGGCGGTCTATTCTGTAAATATTTCCCCGTGAGAACTCAGGCAAAGTGTTATTGAAGGGAGCTGTCAGGATTGACAGCTATGCACCACAGCAATATATAATGTTACCCTAACCAATCAACTGTTTCTTTGTTAATTAATGTAATTGGTGTTGTACCGTTTTAATTAACTATAAATAACTAATTGCTAAAGTTTGACACTATTGTCAGCTAACTTCAAGCTCTCTTCACCTAAGTTTTTATGGTGAGATAGTTACATAATACCTCGACGGATATCAGACGCTTCACTATTTGTAAAAAAAAAAATGTCTTGAACCAGTTTGAAAACTCGCAAATGCTTTTTTTCCAGAAAAATCTAATATTGGGCATAATCCAATGCTATAATTGTAATTAATGATCAATGTTTTAGTGCATCACAGCAATTTATAATGGTTTTATTTGGTTACATTGATAAATCATATCAGCAAAGTTTTTGACAGCTCATCTGCAGCATAAATGTTTTTTTGCGTTTGATTTTCTCTAATTATCTAGTAAGGTTTTTTTCTTAACTATAATGCAAGCAATTCCAAACTTACTAATTGCCTAACACGTATTACTGGAATTGTCGATTCCCTCACAAATAAATTAACTTCGTTCGAATAGCCTATAGAAAATAATATATTATCTAAAAATTTCAATTCAGATGTTTCAATCATGAATCAACTAAAGAGACCAAATTGCGACCTTAACAACTTAAAAATGCACCAACATAGCGCCTGCGACCTATCGAGTGCATCCTTATATGTATACAAATACGGTATTTTTATTAAATTATTCCATAAATAAAAACAGTACTTACCAGATTTTTCTCCAACGCTTCTCATCATGATTTAATCAATCACGCTTAAGACCTTAATCCCAGAGGTCTGAAGTTTTAAAAAAGAGCCGCAGTATGACCTTGCGGAGATAATTCACTTGAAACATGCTCATTTCCTAATCTTGTAAAGGAACTGGGAGTTCGCTGTCGTAGACTTGGGGCTGAGATGTACAATGATTTGAAGAAGGCATTTTAAAAGATATTAAAAAACCTGCCTTTGGAGGAGAATGGACTCTTACCAAACAGAGATAGCATGCATTTTGATAGGTGACTTATTTACTGACTATAACAGTTTTAGCCTCAATGACTAAGAATAGGTAGGTACATAAAGTGGTTTTTGAGTTTATCTGTTACAAACAATTTTAGAAATAATTCAATCATTCCTCTTTATAATAATAGTGTAGACCAGCCTTTCCCAAAGTGGATGATAACGCCCCCTTGTGGGCTGCAGGCCTAAAGGGGGGGGGGGGGCGAATTAGGAGCTGGTCGATAGTCTACACCAGCCTTTCCCAAAGTGATAAGAGACCCAGAAAAAAAGGGGGGCGTTATGTAGAGTCTAAATACGCCCCCATTTTTTTTCTGGGTCTCTTATCACTTTGGGAAAGGCTGGTGTAGACTATCGACCAGCTCCTAATTCGCGCTGTTTTCATGACTCAATGAAATATCAAAATTTTATGATTCTCAGTAAGCATAATTTTAATTACTTCCAATCTCATTGGAAGTTATATATTTGAGCCGTTTGGGGTTGAAAAATTAGGGCCATGAGGTCCGAGTGATTACTTGGTTTTCGAGACATTTCCAAGCGGTCGGTCGACTCTTCACGTGACCAGTGGGCTGGCCTATTTTTTGGCCAAAGAATCAGCATTCCTATACAACATAGCAATGCCTTTGTGGCATTTTTCCTATTGACAGCGATGCAGACGAGTTGTTTGATGCCTTCTGATTATTTTTTCTCTGTTTTTGTATACACGTAAATATCAATAATAATATAATCACTACATAGTATAAAACAAAGTAACTTCCCTCTGTCTGTCCCTATGTACTCGTATGCTTAGATCTTTAAAACTACGCAAAAGATTTTGATGCGGTTTTTTTTTTGTAATAGATAAAGAGCGAAGCCGCTGGCAAAAGCTAGTTAATAATAAAAATATGTATTATTTACATAAACATTCCAGAATAAATCCTCAAAATTAAGGTGAAAACCGCATGAAAACCTATATCGGGGTTGTGAACAGAAGGTAGGTAAGCCTAGATAGAAATATCCGCCTATATTGTATTTTCTAGCCATCATATATCATCATCATCAGTCAAAAGATGTCCACTGCTGGACATAGGCTCCCCATCCCCCCTAAGGGGGGGGGAGTGGCCTTAACCGACATTGCTGCCCATTGTCTGGTAATTTCCTTGGCCGCCTTTTACGACACCCACGGGTAAAAATGGGATGGTGATAATTTGGATGTCCCGCACCACACATAACCCATCACACATGATTCACATTTTTAACAGTTTTTGTTCTAATGCTTACCTAAAGGAGCAAAATTGGTACAGAAAAGTCTGGTCACAGGTCCAGCAAAGTCTTTCGATCAGGAATTTCTTAATAGCAGTACAGAATCTGGAGTTTGACGTCATTTTTTGTTTTATTGGCTCACCTTCTATGACATTGTGATTTAACATAACTGGCAAAATGAGTGGTACCTCTGGCTTACCTTTCAGGAAAAACAGGCATGTTATTTTATGTAGATATAAGTCTTACTCAACCTACCCATCAGTACCCTCCTTTTGCGTTCATAGTTCGGTAAACCCATTATATCGATAATTTTCGAACCCAAATCGATTATCACACCATCCGATACCTTCCTTCATGACTCGCTAGTTGAGTGTATTATGTTCTGACCGCAAACAATCTGTGTAGGTACAAGTACCTAACAAAGTTAAACAAGAAACTCAACTTGAACGAAACTCACTAAGCCGCTATGTTGAGGCTCGTCTCTTGGGGGATAGCGATACTGTGTTTTTTCGACTGATCAAAAAAAAAAAATATACGCGTGGACTGCACAACGTTCTTAATTTTTTCGCTTGGTAAAAAAATGTTGAGCACTCCTGGAAAATATGGCATCTAGGCTTAATTATGGAACATAATTATACTCAGAACTTGTTTGCAAATATGGGTCATAAAAATAAACATGTATTTCTTCTTTCTGTATGAAGGAGCATTATGTAACGGATACGTTGGAAACGTCGTCAATAATTTCGCTGTTATAAAATTTATCACACAATATAATGATTTAGTCGCTCAACGCATTCAAACAATAAAAAAACGATGGTTTGTTATTACAAAGTCAGCGGATCAGGATCCAGTACTCCAAACATGCCATTTTGTATATCAACAAACAATTCCAAATATCCAACAAAAAAAAAAACAAACTAAACTATGGATTGTTCCGGCAATACCGATGCTACGTGAAGAATGGTGTGACAAAAGTGACGTTCGCTTTTTTTTATTGTTAGTTAACGAAATAGAATGTATATAATTTTTTCATACTAGATTGACTCATATTTAACGTATTTATCATCTATAATGAATGGGAATGCAGGATGCAAAAGTAGAGAGTTCTAACAATCTTTGATTTGGAAAATCCTACAACTATTCAATATTATAAAGGTGTTTTTATTGCCACAAGTGCAGTTATTATACTTTATTTAAATACTCCATCATATTAATATATATGCGGGCTAATAGCTTTTAAATGATTTAATAATTATCTTGGAAATTTAATGTTGCATTGCGACCCACAGGTATAATAAAATATAAGTCTTAAAACTACGTAAATATTATATTTTACTAGTATTTCCAATTTTAAAATCATTTGAATTTCATAGAGAGTAACGTTAGAGTACACTCTAAACTCTCGTGCCACGCTTACAGGAACCTGCCAGTGCCGCGAGATAGTTCAAAAGAGATACCTCGACCCTGGCACATGGGCAACTGAAGGCACACGGGTGGGTTTTAGTCAGTAAAAGTCTGACACGCCCCCCCGCTCCACCCGGAGAGGAAGACGTCCTTTGGTGATTTCCCATCCAAAACAAAAGGCCTACAGGAAAATCTATGTAAAGAACTATTGTTAACGAAGGTTTTACTATTTTCTCTAGTCTTTAAAAAGAGTTAATTAAAATAATTGTGTTTAACAATATAAAATACTGTAAAAATATCTAATCTATGTGTTCTTAGTAAAACATCTTTTGATATCTTTAGAATCTATATTTCCATTTAAACGAACGATCACATTAACAGCTTTCTTTAGACATTCCTCGATTGTTTTGAGTACAGCTAAAATATTTTGTATGTTTACTTTAATCTGAATTGTGAAGACTATATTTTATTTGTGTGTGTTTAGTACAGTTATTTGTTTTATAGTGTAAATGATAGATATTTTAAGCGTGATTTTTGTTTTTATATGGTCATATTGCAATAACATTGCTGTTTGTCTGTAATTTCATAAAGCTGTGTGGAAACTTTATCCTACTTTATTACACGCTTTATATTAGCTTCACTTGTATGTTTGTATATTTGTATGTTTGTATATTTGTATGTTTGTTTGTAACCGACTCCTTATAGTGCGATTTTGACCCACTTTAAACGACCAGATTTCATTCAAACTTTGCACACCTGTCAAGGACTGATGACAATGCAATAATTTCATAAATTTGTGCCATTATCCTTGCCAGGGTTACCAGGACAGCAAAAAAACTGTCACAAACTACGCTGACATACGTTTCAAAATTCGGAATACCCTAAAAAATAGAAAATAAATAATAGAAAGAGAATAGAAACTAAAAAGTACAAAATAATGGAAAAAAAAGCGTGGGGTGCCTGATATCGATAAAAAAATACCTTAAAAGCACCCCACGCTTTTTTTCCATTATTTTGTACTTTTTAGTTTGGTTTTCCATGGAAGCGTGTTTTTTAGTTTTTTTAAACTATTATTTATATTGTAAATGTTATGTGTTTGTTACTCAATCATGCAAAAACAGTTGAACGGTTTTGTATGAAATTTTGTGCACAGATCATTTATAACCTGGATTAACACATAGGATACTTTTTAGGATAATTTTCGACATCCATGTGGGCGAATACGCTGGTAAATAAATATCAGATAATAGATAAATACCTTCCTATACGTTGAATTAAAAACGGTACTAGTCTAAGTCTAGCACATTCTCACCTAATTGCATATTTTACAACCGATAGCAAGATTATAAAATCAAATTCTAAATTTTTTAATTCGCCGCTCGTAATTCCAGTCTCTTGAAATAGCCGAATACGTTTAAAATTCGAAAAGCTCGACTTCCAGTCTCATCTATAAATTCCAGAGCGAGAAAAAACAAAACAAAATCCTATTCGAAACTCAAACACCATGGAGAGAGTCTATTATCGGCTGCCAAAAGCCATCCGCTGCATATAGATAACCAAGTCGAAATGGAAATGTGCGACTGTGCGACAGCTGTGTCTATGCAAATGCACTGGACAATTTAAATTTGGAATTCCGTGTAACCGCCCCTCGCTTCTGGAATGGATTTTAATGATTTTAATATTCGAATTTCGAAATTCTGTAGGTTGGTGTGGCGGATTAGCTCGAGTAGTTCGGATTTATGATTTTTAAGTAATACTTAAGTGCCCACTTATATGGTTCTTGGATCTTTGTATTTGAAATTATAAAAATACAGAAGCCTGTTGGTGTACAATATAGTCAACTAAATCCAATATTCCCAATTTTTCAAAGTAGCGCATAGTTTGAGACGTTGTTTCTGTTGCAAACTGGCGCTAATTTGAAAAATTGGGAATATTTGATTTAGTTGACGCTACTGATTGACTCTGACTGATCTAGGTACCAGCACAATAATTAGAGTTCTCACAATCTTTATTAAATTGTAATATTTGGTTATGTGCGTAACGTATTTTATTTCTTTCTTCTTTACTGTTTTTTTAAACATAGCATAATGTACTCTATAGTTAGATAATGTTAGATCCTGGGCTGTATTTTATATGCCATGATGTTAAGTGCCCTGTTGATTGTAGGAGAGCACCACGTTTACACTCCAGTGTGTCCTGTTGTCTGCACAATACAGGAGTTGATGGACGCTACTGAAAGTGTCAAACTCGTGGCCAAATTTTGGACTGACCGTATATAGATTGCC
This sequence comes from Aporophyla nigra, assembly GCA_947507805.1. Lineage (NCBI taxonomy): Eukaryota > Metazoa > Arthropoda > Insecta > Lepidoptera > Noctuidae > Aporophyla > Aporophyla nigra. The sequence goes on along the minus strand of OX382315.1, from coordinate 7,098,141 downwards.
ATCGATACCCTTAAAACAACTGTATGTACTTTGATTGAGACAACAACATTCGGTTGTGTAAACAAGTATCCGTACATAGTGGAAACAAATATTCACATTTGCTGTAACACTATTGGTCAATAATATATTTAAAATTTATTTATTGCCACTCACAGTGTTATTGTAGCAGTTTTGAATTCACATTGTGAGAGCTGGTGCCTAAAGTAGGTTTTTAGTAAAAACCTGTATTACAGTTCATCAGTCCCCACTTGGATGCCAACAAGTCGTACAATATTTATAACTATATTAGCCAAAATCCATATATCCTCACAAAACTTCTTCCTAAAGAAGGATAGCACTTCTTACCTGTTGTGAACTTAGTATGTGTTCCATCGTACCTATCAAATCATATTATGTGATTAACTGTGTACCTACACTAGAGAAATTAGTTAATTACGAAAATTATTGATTTCTTCATAAGAATTGCTACTCACATTCATTTATCCAACAAGACCTACATGACTATTTTACTTCTACAATTTGGCTGTTGTATTTCTACATTAGCTGATGGTGGTTGGATTCTACAGCAGTTTCCAAAGATCGTAAAAAATCCCGAGTTTCTATACATACTTTTATTATTATATTAAAGATTGGTAACATTTACAGACAAATAAATCAGAAGTGAAAAACAAGAATATTTTTGTAAAAAAGTTTAGACAATAATATATTTGCTTACATCTGACTCTCTCTCTCTCTCAACGTATTCTATACAAAGCTCATATATTTTTTTAGTAACACCCTAGCCTATATTTTCAGAAAAATATTTTATCTGCGTGAGAAATGTGAATGAAATTCAAACGAAAATTATATCACTACAAGCTGTGTGCCCGATGGGATTTGCATTGGCTAAAATGACGAACTTTCATACACTATTTATCGTTACTATGAAATGATGTTGATAGAGCAGTGGTGGCCCAGTGGTAACGGTCGCGACTTACGAGTAGTAGGTCATGAGTTCAAACCAAAGCAGGCGCATTACTTTGTGTAAAGTATTTCATCGCCACTGCTCTCAAAACGGTGAAGGAAAACATCGTGAGGAAACCGACATGTCTTAGAACCAAAAATTCGAAGACATGTGACATCTACCAACCCGCACTGAGCCCGCGTGGTGGATTATGGCCTACTCCCTCTCACCGAGAGGAGGCCTGTGTCCCAGCAGTGGGAACATTATAGGCTGATGATGATGATGATGAAATGATAAAGATATGATTATGGAATGGTAATGATATTTCAATAATCATTTAGTGCTCATCAACGTTTATAAGTGTTTAATTTTGTATTATGTAATTATTTAACACCTTTAGTAGACTTTATCCAAAGTCAAATTAAATTACAGAGACCCCTCCGTGCCTTGAAAAAAACATTCGTTGGTTCTGGCTGTCATTTCTGGATCCTCGATAGTCGTTACGGGTCGTCAGAAGCCCGAAAGTCTGACAACCAGTCTTACTAAAGGGTAACGTATTACCCAGTGACTGGGTTGTGAACGTCGGATAGGCAGTCGATTCATGTAAAAACTGCCATTCAGTGTTTGTGAAATCATTACCATTAATCACAATCTGATTGACGGAATTTAAATGAAATTCATAATCCAATTTTTTATAGTAGAATTAGGATCCCTGCGGATTTTTTGATGGCCAACAAAAAGAACTTCACAATGCAAGTGAACTATTAAAACCATAGCACCTGCCGTCTAACCTCTTCACCACCCTTGGTTGACTGGTAGATAATACCTAAGGCATTAAGTCCGCCTTCGTACCATTTTCTATGCGAGACTTATAATTAATTAATAAACTATCACGGAGCATTCCCAATGACTCTTCTACTTCTTTCACTTGTAAAGAAGATAGGAAAGCGTTGCGAGTCGAGCAGAATAATAAAAATAGCTGCAGTCCTACAAATGGTTGCTACATATATTATGTTCATATGCTGAACGAAAAAAAAACATCAAAAATCTTCCCGTTGGTGTCATAAAAGGCTATAAAGGGCCAACTAGTGAATAGGCAGCAGCGTTCTCTATGCTTTTTAGTACCGCCACCTCCCTTGAGGTAGGCCTACTTCCAGCAGTGGAAATTTTTCGGCTGAAATGATGGTGATGATGATGTTGATGACATAGATTTAGTAAATGACAATGTAGATCAAAGACTCGTAAGTTTATTCCAGGAAGTCTTCAAAATGATCAACATCAAAACCCACAATTCGCAAGTTTAATTAGTATATAAGAAAAATTAGAAAAAAAAAAAACCTGAAAACCAGAGACCTTTTCTAACCTGTAACACAGCCCTAAAAATATTTTTATTGCAAATTGGACAAGGGAACACCTTCTTACGGGCAGTTGGCGAAACTTGGCCCATTTTGCCAAGAAATTTCCGATTCCACAAGTTTAAATTTGATCATAATCACTTGGTAGAACTCCAGTTATCTTGTAACATTGAATTTAGAGAGCCTTGTTTAGTTAAGATGATCTTTTAAATTAGAATTTCGTGGTGGAGGTGATCTGGTTTCTTGGAAAGGTAAAATGAGTCGGAGAATTATTTTGGAATTGAAATAGAAACGTGGTTTCAAAATACGCCTGTTTTCGCCAAACCGTTCAGGATCAGGATACACATACCTACAGCATATAGGTTTGAGTTCCATGCGATAGTGGTAAGGAAAAAACTTATTGCCATCAACCAGGCACAAATCCAAAAACCAGGCTGCAAATGAGAAATTAATGGCAGAAAAATTCTCTTCCTACCTTAAAAAAAAAAAAAACTTATTTTAGTTATCTTATTTACTCATGATTAAATCTAATATTATATAGAAACGAGACAGCGTAAATCATATCTACCAGTGGCATCAGTGCAAGCCGATTACCATGTATGTCTAAATATTACTGAAAAAAAAAACAAGTCCTGCAAAATTGTTTAATTCGAACTCAGTATCAGTGAAAGTGGGGCATTATCTTCTGAAGAAACTTTAAGTTTGCATCACGCGGTAAGTGTTTATTAACCGACTTCAAAAAAAGGAGGAGGTTATCAATTCGAGTGCATTTTGTTTTTTTTTGTTTGTTACCTCATAACTTTTGACTGGGTGAACCGATTTTGATGATTTTTTTTTTATTTGATAACTGGTGCTTCCCAAATGGTCCCATTTTAATTTGGTTCCATTCGGACAATGGGATTCTTGTGAAAACCATATGAGTCTTAAATTTGCATTTGGTATTTGCGCGACAAATCAACGAATAACGCGATTAGATTAGTGCGCGGTATCCAGCATAACTAAAAAGTTAAAAATAAAAACTTTTTACATAAAAATAACAACCGACTTCCTTAAAAAAAAAACACTACAAAGTCAAAAATAACTTTAATTTCGGAAGTCGATGGCAAAAAACCTTAAATACAGATCCTAAGACACCGAATTCCGAAATTAAAGTTATTTTTGACGTTGTAGTGTTTTTTTTAAGGAAGTCGGTTGTTATTTTTTTTTGGGCCATAATTCCACCTCGCACTGATGTCTCTAATTATGTCTCATGTAAACACTGTTGTTGCAAGTGTTTTTTTTTCTCGAAACGGTCATAATGCCACTGACGCCTATAATGTGACACACGCAATTTAAAATACTTAAGATGCGTTTAAATAATTTGCCACTTACTAAATATGACATGCAATATTAAACCGGTCTAAATAATGACACGTACAATATACTTCGACAACAGAACAAGAAGGATGCTAGAACCTTGTAACAAAGTGTGCAAGTAAGTTGCATCCTATTGTGATATATTCGTAATACAATAAAAAATATTATGTGCTGTAATATTATTAGTTAAATAATATGAGCTGCACGGTTTGATACACAAGGTTGAGCTACGCTTGCTGAATTCAAACCACAGACAGGTGACCATCCATTACATACCAAAACCCTCTGCGCTTCGTAAAGTACGTAAAACGGTTAGTGCCGGCTATCATTTGTAAATCTTTGGCAGTCGTTACGGGTAGTCAGAAGCCCGAAAGTCTGTCAAACCAATATTTTCTAAAAGGTACTTTTTTTCCTAGAAATTGGGTTGTAGAGGACAGAGAGCAATCGCTCCATGGAAAATATTGGTAATCAGCTGCATCTAGTTGGACTGGAAGTCGACTATAAAATAGTTGGGACAAAACTAGGTAGATGATGATCTCATTTATCAGAAGTTGTTATGGCATACAAGCTACTTACATAACATCACTCCTGTATTCTCCAAAAGCTTAGGCAGAGGTATACCTCACCAATAAGGTAACTTTATATCATCATAGGGCGTCCCCTTCTGGCCTTTCTAATCATATCTGTCTTGCCATGTACCTGCTTACGTTTGGTAAGCCATCTTTCATTCATCCTCTCAACATGACCAAACCATATAAGCATACTCTTTTAAATTTTCACAAATTTCGTCAGTTTTGTTTAAGTCACAAATACCCAATCCGAGCTGTGACTGAGTTTTATTTTTATTTTTTTAATAATTATTCTTTATTTATACAGGATATTTTTTTATCCAGTGCGCAAACTGTAACCATGAATTCAGCATATCATTCTAGATCCCCCAGCGTAGAAAATTTTCGTCGGTTATGCAAAAAAAATCAGCTGTTTCATAGAAAAATGCAATACCTACGGGGTCAAAATGTATGGAACAGCTGATTTTTTTTTGTATAACCGACGAAAATTTTCAACGCTGGAGGGTCTAGAATGATATGCTGAATTCATGGTTACAGTTTGCGCACTGGATACAAAAATATCCTGTATAAAACAGATTGTAGTACATATCAGTTTTTACAAAGTAGGTAGTATAAAATATCTATAGAATCAAGTGGGTGACGTGCTGTTTTCCTAGCTAGGCTGTGAAGTAGCCTGTATTAAGGAGTAACAGTGCCCTGAATGAAAAAATAACACTTTGCTCGATCTGGGAATCGTATCCAGGATAACACTTAGAAACGGTTGCAACCTGGTGGTTGGTCTAGTGAGCAATGAGGCAGTCAGATTAAGACGACAAAGAAGAAGAATAGCTTCCAGAACGCGTAGCAACAACCCAACGAGAATCAAGCGCACTACATCACGATATCCGTTACTCTGTGCGCCATACTTCAAAGTTATCTTTGACAGTAATAGGCCATTCCGTGCTGCGGGCGTAAGGATACTAACACATGCACTTCTCAAATCTTTGAATGTGATGTGTTTGGTAGTTTAAGATATTGGTATGGTGTGGTGTGGCTTTTGAGTAATAGAGTTATTTTCTGGAGTTTATAAAAAAATGATTCCAAAAGCCCATCGATTGACGATTCTTTAGTTCATTTTCTCAAGTTACCGTAGCCTACTTGGAAAACCTTAAATTGACTTTGAACTCAAGTAAGTCGCAACAAGGACAACCTCCACAATAGGGATTCAAAAACGGCTCAAATCTGCAGTGTGTATGCGGCGTCTCTTAACAGACAATCGCTCACCTCCCATCTTGTAAGGCATGCCTTATCACCTGCACATGTGAGGAACGAATAGCTGCATCAGCGATCGTAAAACGCGTTTTTAAATTTTGGGTCGAACAAATTTAGAAAACTATACATATATACATTTTTTCGTGTTCTATTTGCCATCAACGCGCTAAGAAGATAAAGATAGTTATTTCGGACTCAGGCTTACTATTATGATGTCTACCTGATTTGTTCACATGAATGTGCCGATACATAGGTTGCGTTTACGCACTGCTGGGAGCAGTAGGAGCATTTATACTGATTCTATACCTATGTGTATCTTGCCAACAAAAAAAAAAATCGCACGGGTGCTTTGCATTCCTGTACTATTCCGGTAAATAACATCAAAGATATTATTTATAATATTCACGTAGTATAAACCATAGCTCAGATGGAGCTTATATAGATTATATTTTATGAACTAAAAAATACAGTTCAAATGAGTTCCCAATATAAAACAATACCTAGCCTTACGTTCGCAAATGTAATTTTCGATTAAATGCTCACGAAATTGCTTTACCGTTGTTCGTAGGGTTCTTTTTTTTTCAGGAATAACGATTTATATTCGAACAACAGGAACGCATCGTTATTTTAATTGTGATGGAACGTTGTAAACGTGCTAATTGGTTTTGTTTGTGCAAATGTGCATTTAGTCATGTGTTCAAAATCTGTCCCAATTCCAATAGTGTCTGATTAAAATGTGTCAGACAAAGTACTAGTGTGTACCCACTTGTAGTATTGTTATATAGAATCAAGTTCTTCTTAATTAACAGACAGTTGTGCTGCTGGGGAGTTGGTTGCGCCACTTCTTTTTCCCAGCTAAAGCACTAGCACGCGTAGCATGACCACCATGGAAAGAACTTTGTCTATTCTTGGTAGAATAAAGATAGAATTGTCATGCTACGTCAGCATAAAACGGTACAAATCTTTCTACAATCTTTAATTCTGTCTTTAATCTTTCTACAATCTGTAATTTTATCTATTATTCCGTAGACAGAACCCTTTTCTACGGTGGTCATGTTACGCGTGTAGGAAGTGGTGAAGGGCGGACGTTACTTAATATTGGTTTAAAATGTTTTTTAAAATATAATGTACTGCAGTTTCACACAAAGTGATCAAGATCACACCAGTTCCATATTTAGGATATATCAAGGGCAGTTAAAATATAAAAAATATACATTCTAAAAATATCCAATGCCTGAGTAAAAACGAATCAGACAATTTTTTATTGATACTTAGCAACAAACAAACATCCATACTCACAAACTTTCATATTTATAATATTACATACATACATACATAGAATCACGCCTTTTTCCCATGGGGGTAGGCAGAAACCACGGAACGCCACCTGCTACGATCTCTACACACTTCTTTTGCCTCGTTTAGGTTCATACAATTGGTCATACACACACGCCGGTTGCGAGTACTACGCACCTAACCTTTCTGAAGAACATCACCAATAAGGTCCCTATATGTCCTCCTAGGGCGTCCCCTCCCGGTGTTTCCACTCACATCTGCCTAAATACCTTTTGTGAGCCGTCCTTCATTCATCCTCTCAACATGACCAAACCATCTAAGCATACATTTTTCAATTTTTGTCACTACATCTTCTTTTAAACCACACCGTTCTCTTATCACATCATTCCTCAGCCTATCATTCATAGTCACACCACACATGCTTCGCAAGTAACGCATTTCCACAAAATTTATTCTACTTTCATGCTTCTTTTGCCACACCCAACATTCACTTCCATACATAAGCGTAGGCACCAGTACATCATTGTGAACAGCCAGTCGAGCCTTATCGGACATCAACTGGTTGGTCATAATCGCATGTAAAGCACCGATTACTTTATTTCCCGCATTCACTCTTCTTTCCACATCTTTATCAATCTTTCCATCCCTTGTAAACAAACTCCCCAAATATACGAACTCACTTACTTGCTCCACACTCTTATCATTTATTTTTACATCACATACCGATACGTTCTCTTCTCTTTCAAACACCATGACCTTCGTCTTATTCACATTTATATTCATCCCCTTCATCTTAAATGCTTCATCCATTACAATCACCATGTCTTGCAACTGTTCTGCTGACGATGCAAGTAGAACTTGATCGTCTGCGTAGAGAAGGCATTTGACAGGCAAATCACTCATTGTCAATCCACACTCACCCTCTTTCAAATCTGTCAGACAACTATCCATGTACAAGTTGAACAGCCACGGTGACGCTACACAGCCCTGCCTAACACGCCTCGAGATGCAAAACCAGTTCGTGTATGCCCCATTTATCCTAACACAAGCACTGGAATCCTTGTATAAAGATTTCAGTGCCCGTACCAAGCGCCAGTCCACACCGTACATGGATAGTGTTGACCACAGTTTTTCTCTGCACACACTGTCATAGGCCTTCTCCAAGTCAACGAAAGCGCAACAGACTTTCTTGTGCTTTGCCAGATGTTTTTCGGCTATGCACCTTAGGGAGAAGATCTGGTCCATACAGCCCATCCCCTCTCTAAATCCTGCCTGCACATCCCATATTTTCTCACCGGTCACTCCTATCACTCTAGTTATCAAAACCTTCGCATACAGTTTGCCGACAACACTCAAAAGACTAATGCCGCGGTAGTTTTTACACTCCTGCTGTGAGCCTTTTCCTTTATATAGTGGTACGATTACAGCCTTACACCAATCATTCGGTACACGGCCATATCTCCAACACATATTAAAGATCCGGCACAACAGGCTTGCTACCACCCCGTCACCACTCTTCAGCATTTCAGCAGACACTCTGTCATATCCTGCAGCTTTTCCAACTTTCATAATATTAAAGTTTGTGAGTATGAATGTTTGTTACTCTTTTACGCAAAACCTTTTGAACGGATTTGGATGAAATTTGGCACACAGATAGTTAACATCCTGGCTTAACACATAGGATACAAATATGTTCTCGTTGATGATGATGATTTTCGACGTCCACACTAACGAAGCCGCTGGCTTTAGTTGGTATTTTAATAAATACGCATATCAAAATTATTTTCAGCCTATCTAGTCATAAAATGTAATAGACTTCACATATTTAAAAAAAAAAAATTGAATGATTTCATTTTGCCTTTTTAACTTCACTTTTAAAGTAACAGGTATATAGTCCACTTCACCGTGTCCGGCGACAGCGACCCCGAGTACTTCTCTCTCCTCTCGTGAGCTCTTTGATGGCTGGCAAAACCAAAGGAGGTGGGTAAAGTTTAGAACATTTTTCGCCTATCATAGTCATGAAAATTCAAAGTATTTATTGACGTCATGTTATTGTGTTTATGTGAAGTTTAGGTATCGACCTTTACATCTATTCTAAAATAGTAAGAAAAAAATAGCAAGTCGTATAAAAAAAAAATCAACAAACTTGGCAAATTCGTAGAAGTTTTGTTATTTTAAGCACTTTTTTTTAACTTTCATCACAATAGATGTAAAGGTCAATACATAAACTTCACATAAACACAATAACATGACGTCAACAAATACTTTGAATTTTCATGATTATGATAGGCGAAAAATTTTCGTAACTTTACCCACCTCCTTTGGTCTTAAAAATTCAGTCACACTATATACAAATGAGCTGACCAATATCGTTATATGTACAAGTATATGAAGGCTTCGGGCGACTTTTCCGTATTTGGCGCCTTTAAATACATAGCCCACATTGTCGTGGTTCTAAACCCATATAACACCGGTATTTACAACTATAATAATCATATTACTTGATATTTATAGTAGTAGTTCACGTGTCAATATACCCTGTATTATTAGTATAATACATATAACATTATAATTAGTTTATACAATAATATAATTTGCGTCCTCCAGTTTAATTTCCCAATATCGGATTCGACGTTGATTATTTGATTTCCCGGGAGTGTCAATATTGTTTTTGATGCTAATAAAGTTATCCGCTAATAATTAATTTGTCCTGTTTTGTTTTGTTGACAATAACCGATGCCTAATCTGATTTACCGTGTCCTTATTAATACTGGGTTTAATTCCAGTTTAAACAAATAACGTTACATAAAATCACGCCTGTTTCACTCGAAGAATTTAGCAGAGGTGTACCTTTGATCAGGCTTTATAAAGCCATTAAAAGTGGCAACTATCTACATGTTTTTTTTTTAATTCGCTGCCAATATCATGGTGACGTTACGACTAGTTTCATAGTTTATCTATGGTGGTACTCGGAGAAAAATACTTGCAAACTTAGTCGTCGTAAAAATTATAGGTAATACTGCAGTTTCTAGGCTTTATTTACGCCAGTGTGTTAACAACATTTAGTACACATGTACACAACAAAAAAAAATGGTAAAAAACTGGCCAAGCGCGAGTCGGACTCGCGCACCGAGGGTTCCGTACAAACCTGCAGGAATTCACGGTTTATGCATAAGGTTTATGTTTATGAAATTAATTTTTTGTATTTTTATATCTGAGTTGACTGAATGAAAGGTAAATTGTGGTTTACGATTTATGACGTATTAAAAAAAAAACTACTTACTAGATCTCGTTCAAACCAATTTTCTGTGGAAGTTTACATGGTAATGTACATCATGTATTTTTTTTAGTTTTATCATTCCCTTATTTTAGAAGTTACAGGGGGGGGACACACACATTTTACCACTTTGGAAGTGTCTTATAGTCTCTTATAGTTTCGGAAAAAAATGGCTGTGACATACTCGGACAGACAGATAGACAGACAGACATGACGAATCTATAAGGGTTCCGTTTTTTGCCATTTGGCAACGGAACCCTAAAAATGGTAAGGTGAGTCAAATGACTTCAACCTAGCCCTAATTCGCCGTTCCGGTTACTACTGAGATATGTCTAAACATTAATTATCGTCAAAACAATTATTTTTGTATCATTATTTTTAAATATTGACATAGTCTCTCTTTTGCTAGCTAATTACATTTAATGCTGGCCAAGATAACCAACATAGCCCGAAGAATTGCCAAACTTAAATGGCAGTGGATAGGGCACATTGCTCGCAGAGCGGATGGCCGATGGGGCCGGAAGGTTCTAGAGAGGCGACTGCGTACTGGAAGACGTAGCGTCGGAGGCCTTTCCACAAGATGGATAGATGACCTGGTGAAGACCGCAGGAATCCGCTGGATGTGAGAAGCACAGAACCGGTCGAAGTGGCGTCTACTGCTGGATATAGGCCTCGGCCCATGTCTAGCAGTGACGTCTTTTGGCTGAAATGAGGATGATGCTGATCGAAGTATATTTGACACTGTAGGTATAAATACATAGTCTACTTCTCCAGGTACAGAAATAATTATTTTGATAAGTAAAAGTGGTTAAAAACTGCAGCCATATTTTCCAAATTGATCACTTAACCTGTAATTAAGCAAAATGTATCCACTCAGTTAAACGTATATCATTCGCATCCAATTAAAAACCTGTGCACTCAATTTCTTTACGGAAAATACGAAAAGTTCATATTAAAATTTAATGTTTACTTCGGTCAAAGGCACATTTCTCTCATGTTAATATTTTAGAGATAAGCAAAAAATGTCAGCCTTATTTCAATGCAATACGGCCGCATACATTAATCACAAATACAAACCTTGAACGCCAAGTGAAATACAACACTATGTCTATACGATAAGGTTGATAATCGCTTTTGATCAAAGAATTTAAAGTTAGTTATAAATAACCGGTGTCTTTGGCTTGTTTGTTGAGGATATAAGTTCCATTTTAGGAGAATTTGAAATCGTTCCACACCAAAGTGGATAAATTTGCCTTGGGACATGTTTATGCTAGTTTTTTTGGTTATCCCTGTGCAAAATAAGGTGATATATTTTAATATGTCACTGGTGGAACAATAGGGTGGTTTTGGAAAATCGTAAATGATCGGAAAACTCCGTTCGGCATCTACTCTCGCTGAATTAGGCTCAGCATAATTGTTGGTATATAAATTCAATCTTTTCGCCCTACTGCTCTATCTTATATCAACCCGAACGTTTGTATTGTTCAGCAACACGCAGGTGCACTTTGATGACCATGAGTTTATATAATACTAGCTTTTACCCGCGGCTTCGCCCGCGTGGAAGTCGGAAATTAACGCAGGACGTACTACCGCGGTAAGATATTTTAATTCAGGTTATATTATAGGTGAAAGCTGTTACCCGCGACTTCGTTCGCGTGGTATTTAACAAAAAGTTTTTCATAAAAACTGTCTTTGAAAACTACGCTGACATACGTCTCAAAATTCAGCGTGTTTTTAGTTTTTTTTAACTATTAATTTATTTTTTCTAAAATAAAAGTAGCTTTAATTACTCCTCGTTACATCAGCTATCTGCCAGTGAAAGTTCCGTCAAAATCGGTCCAGCCATTTCAGAGATTAGCCGGAACAAACAGACAGACAGACAAAAATTGTAAAAAAAAAATGTTTTGGTATATGTACCATGTATACATACATATACACTTAGTAAAAAGTGGTTATCTTAAAATTAAAAACAGACACTCCAATTTATTTATTTGTATAGATGTATAGATAAACTAAAAGCGTCACTTAATATTTTACAACGTATTTTACAGAATCCTTACAAAGAACAACTACCTACGAGTTTTTTAACCCAAGAATATTTTTGGGTAACATAATCACCATTCCAGATGAAGACGTCCACTACTGGCATAGGCGGGGGAGGAATTTGGGGAGATTTGCCGTAATCGCCATGCTTGGTAGGCGGGTTGGCGATCACAGTATGTTGGTAAAATGCATAGAGAACGCTGCTGCCCATTCTCTAGTAAATCCCTTAGTCCTCTTTCTTTACGGCCACATGGAACACTAATTCAATATTATTTTATATTCATTAAACTTTTGGGTTACAAATTAAATTATTTTATTTCGCACATCCTTAATGCTACCTGAGCACAATCTGCAACAGGAAAACGTCGCCGCAATTCTGATGGACACTATAGAACGAAGTACAGAAAAATGTAATATAAATATGTATCCCTCTCTCAAACACTATACAATATTTTTAACCCTTTTACACCAGAACATACCTATACCTAGTATTGTTCTTGTAAGCGGGTTTAAAAGCTTCCTGATTATTATTCAGAATCACGGAACGCGGCCGCGCTGTTGCGTATTAGACACGTTTTGATACGCTGCGTACTGGCGTATTATTATATTGTCGCATCGTAGCGCGTATTATGTAAAGATGAAGGGTGGAGAATAATGAAGGAAGTAAATGTGTTTGAAGGGAAGTTGGAAGGTTGTTTGTTACAAATTGCAACAAGTTTTGCACAAGCAGTAAATAAAAAAAAACTTTTTTACAAAAAAAATAAACAACCGACTTCCATAAAAACACTACAAAGTGAGAAATAACTTTAATTTCGGAAGTCGGTGTCTTAGGATCTGTATTTATGGTTTTTTTGCCACCGACTTCCGAAATTAAAGTTATTTTTCAATTTGTAGTGTTTTTATGGAAGTCAGTTGTTTTTTTTTTTGTAAAAAAGTTTTATATTTAAATTTTTAGTTGTGGTATTCACCCCGCACTAATTCCAAACAAAAAATGCATATTTATGCGATAGCAGAAATCGCGATTGATTTGCTATCATTTTTTAAAGAGTTCCGGTGTCTGTCTCCGGAACTCGTCATCAGATCTATATGAAAATTATATGGGACCATTTCGAAATAAACGCCTTTCGAACAAAAAAAGAATTTTGCAAATCCATCTATATATGACGGAGTTATGGCCGAACATACATAAAAAAAAAACATATATCCATCACACATCCGAATTGAGAACCTCCTCCTTTTTGAAGTCGGTTAAAAAAATCATCGTATTTGGTTCACCCTGTCAAAAGTTATGAGCTAACAAACACAAAAAAAGTCACGTCATGCTGTCGTGTCGCGCTGTCGTGTTGCACTGTCGCCTCGCATCTGTCTACGTAAGCCTTTACAGCAGAAAGACATTCTTCACATTTGTAAATAACTTTACACAAAATAATTTCGTACACGACGAATAAATGTTTCAAAAAATTTCGTACTGGCATCCTGAAAACATTTCGGTACTTTTTTTAAATGTAGCTTTTAAATTGTTTCTCTTATATTTTCAGTTGTGTTTACTTATTTACACGGATTGAATATTTACAAAAAACAAGTTACATGACGGTTCTTTGCTGAGAATTTAAAAAACTTTATTAAAAAACGCACATATTTGACTAGCATAAAATAATCTGTAGGAAATGCAAAGTAAAACCACGTGTGTTCCATTCACTGCATTGTGAACCTAAAAACGGTGCAATAAGACCCGCTTTCCAAGCGAGTGCGTCTAGAAAATATAACCCTCCTTGAACTTCGCTTCATTTCTGCATCTAAATTCTTTTATAAACCTTTTTGCCACAAAAATTTTAACGTCAAATAAATAAAATCCTTTTTCCTTTTTCTTTTCGTTGCGTAGATAATAACATTATCTTGAGGAAGGAATTAAAAAGTGAGATTCACAGAAAAAAAGTTCTTTGGGTTTTTTTTTTTGTTTTAGCTTTTGGCATTTCGAAACATTACTTATACTATCAGATTTTCATGCTGCCAAAACAAGTGGGGCAATTCTCGTAATTTTAAGAACGTTCACAGTCTGATATCAGTCGCAATTTATAAAAAATACTTTAAGTTTTCATACATTTGTGACATTTGATTGTCGCCGAGATGAGACTGCGACAAAATTTTTAACGTGTTGAATACTAGAATTTTATTGACCTTCTAATATTATACCCTTGTAAGAGGTGCCACATCTCTTTGAAACGCACCCAGCGTCCTATATTTCCCGTATTTCGTCAGATAGTTTTAGTGTTTTGTTGGAAAGCTGATGCTTTCCAAATGGTTTCATTTTGTGGTATTATTTTGGCTTATGTAGATTGACTAACGCCCTAGCCTATTTCACTGAACACTGAACTTTCGGTATGTGAGACCGTGTGTGGGGTATAAGTGACACATAATTCGGCGCGTTAAATATAGGCAGGTTAAATAGAGTGAAATGAAGAGAGAATAAATAGGCCTTTACGGGGCCTGCAGTGGTACAGCACAGGCCTTTGATACTAATTATAATTGACAACAAATATTAATAGACGAATCATGAAATATATAATAATATATTAATGACCGTAACATTACTTAACTTTCTTGCTGTTTTTTAATATTGTATTTGAATGATTATATCGCCCTGTAATTGATGGTTGTTTCGAAAAGTACGTTAAATTATCGGACTGAATTATCACACTAATATTTATGACCATCATTAAGAATAGTTTTATAGTCTAACATCTAATCTGACCTTGAAATTTCGGTCGGTATTGCCCAGTAATTGGATTATGAAAGTCGAGTGGTTACTCTATTAAAAGTATTAATTAGTTTGATGTATCTGGCAAGGTTTGAAGGTGACCGAAACTTGGAAAATGGTTCGGGATATTAAAATCATACACATACAGAGGGCAGATATCAACGTGGTTAGAGATATAAAGCCACGTTATAAATGATAATGAAGAAGATGATGGCTGAATCTGGTCTTCAACTTAATTAAAACACCAAAAAAAATCTTAAATTTAAATATTGTTACGAGCTGGGGTTCGGGATAAATTAATTGAAACCAATTTTACTAAAAACACAAAACAGTTTAATTAATTAATCACAAAATACTGCAGTAATCACAATCGTCCAACAAAATCACTTGTCTCGCTTGTACTGTATCACTTGAATCGCATTCGTAAACTGAACTGTCCTTCAGTCCGACAATCCGCTATTTATAAGCCGAGCAGAACATTCACGAACAATCGCGACACTGTCACAGTTGCAGGTAGCGTAGAAGCTTCCAGATATTACGAGAACTTTCTGTTTCTGTTTAATCCCGCTATTCGATAATAGATGGCGGTGGTGTCTACGTACAATTGTTCGTGTAGTACTTGCTACTTGATAACAGATGGCGTTAGCGTGTCGTTTCTAGTCTTTTCAATTTACGTAACACTGCCCCTTCCTTAGATGAAGTTAGCGTGACGTTTCTAGATTTTACGATCTACGTAACACTGCCCCCTCCTGAGATGGAGTTAGCGTGATGTTTCTAGACTTTACGATCTAAGTAACGATATCATCACTATCCTGAAATTTTCACATTTAAAGGTCGGCGCAATATGTCTTTTTCGTTCATACTTCACTATTAGTTATGATCTCAGATGTCACTCCCTTTCTAGCCAAATTATCATCTTTCAGTCACAAACCATTGATCGTTTCATTGGTTTTTGCCATTAATCTTACAGCCACATATATTCGTATAGCCAGTTATACATGTATAAGCCATATTCATCCAATCTGTTCTTGTACAATCGTTTAATTATAACTTTTGAAGTACTAAAAAAAAAATTACATGACATGTTTCCCATTCTTACTCATCACATGCTCATACCATGGCAACCTTTCACCTTTACTATATCAAATAGTGTGAAATACATACATTACTGAACTGTAGACAGCCGTTCTCCGGAATAATTCCAATGCCTTGAAAGTTTTGACCACAACTCGAAGGCTTGTGCTTTAAAACGGAAACCAAAGCAGGATAGTTATCCTACTGTACACTTCTCTAAACTAAATTTATCAGTTGATTCGTTTAGTGTAATATTCTCTGATTTGTATAAGGAAACGTGGCGGGAACTGCTTCATATTTAAGACTATATTTTATTCTATTCCAAAAGTTTCTGATAAAATTTAAAAGAACCCTTGTGATGTGGAAATTGTGACTACATTGTTGTGTTGGATTGTACTTGTAAAAATAATTGCTAGTGGTAATATTACCAAAAACAAAAAAAAAAATTGGGAATTAGTAACAAATTCACCATTCGGTAGGTGTATACATACGGTACTTTTAACACGTCTGTTTGCTCCGGCTAATCTCTGAAACGTCTGGACCGATTTTGACAGGACTGTCACTGCCAGATAATTGTTATAAGGAGTAACATAAGGCTAATTATTATCATAGTAGCACTCATTTGCGACATCAATGGCGGCGACGCCGCGTGCACAGCTAGACATAAAAATTTGACTAAATTAATTCAATTCTAAAACAGGTTGTACACGTTTTGATCACCCCTCATAAGTTACATATTTGGTGTATTCTTAATCCAAATAAAGATTGCGTTTTTACTAACCATATCATTTCACTCAAGCTTCAGACGAAGCTTTAGATACTCGCATAGCGCCGTTCCTCTAAAAATATCAAACCATCTGTAGATAAAAAATAACTAAACTTGAAAAATATACAAAAATTGCTACCACAAGAACCTTCAACGATCCATAAATAATCCTATGAGAGTTCCGTACATTTTTCGTGCGTCCAATTTCTATCCTTCAATTTAGTTAGCTCAACGTTTCTAACGGAACGGAATAGAGTACATAATTCTTTGCACTCTGTATCAATATTGTTACCAATGGATTCAGTGATCGGGTTATGTTATATTGCATTGGCAATTTCTTGTGTGGGAAAACTCGGGTCGTCAAGTTTCCGCAAAGGTTGGGTTATGTGTTATGGGAAGGATTTCTTTGGGAATCGACGAATGGAATAAATCTCGTTGTGAAGCTAAGAATGTGAAAAGGGCAGCAAACGTTACGTGTATTGACGCAATGGTGAAAGGAAAAACTAAGATTATCAGCTTGATAAAACCTCTTTTCCTTTTAATGGTACTTTAAAAGTACTTGACCTGAGTAGATGGCTATATTAAATATAGCATCAGTGGTGTCCATTTCCTCCTCGAAAGAGCTGCAGTGAGTCCAGCCAATCCTGACGTTTGACTGACAATTCTAATGTTGATCTATCTGAATTATATTCGAGAGTAAGCACCCACATTTCAACTGGGGTATCATAATAAATGATCAAATAATAATAAATTATGAAAGAGCTTCATTTATCTACCGTTACAAATATTTTTTACAGATATATTTATTTTACCACTCGGCCATACGATTAAAAATAGTGCGTCAAAATAACATTAAAAAACATATTGTAATAGTTCAACCATGACAGAAATGTGACCAGTGTTCTGTCACCAATATTTGAGTTCCATGTAATAGGGGGAGAGCATATTATCTTGAAGTGGAGACAAATCCAGACTTTTGGTAATTGCAGATGGTAAAACCCAATAACATATTACATGAACTGGGAATTGAACCCAGGCCCTAATTGTTAGGGCAGCTCGTATATACCAACCTACTTAATGCAACCAAAAACAAATGTGATAAAATTCAAGGTAATTACGGTAACACTCGATCACATACCGGTAGTAGAACCAAAAATGATAAATGCCCTCCCTTATCTCTGTTTTCAGGGCATTACACACATTCAGAATTTATTAACCACGGTTGGGTTTTGTCTCACATTTTTTTATGTTTATCTTCATGGTTTTGGTATTTATGATGTCAGCGTAGTTGTGTAGGTTCCTGTATTAAATTAACGATAATTACAGAGTGGAAATGCATAATTTGATCGTCTACACTATATACTCAATCTGCCTAACGTTTTCCTAACAATGCTGGAGTCGGCTTCCAGTCTAACCAATGAAGCAGAATGGCAGTATTTTACATGAAACGACTGCCTATCTGACATCCACAACCCAGTAACTGGGTACGACGCCCTTTAGTAAGAGTGGTTGTCAGAATTTCAGACTTATGACTACCCGCAACGATGTTTAAAGATGTACAAATAACAACCAGGCCAAAGTACGGAGGAGTCTCGATATGTGGACGGACATCCATTTTTTTTTTCACGATCATAGCTTTACCGTCGATGGACCCGTAGGGCTGTTATTATTTATCCATGCATTTACTTTGCATATGAATATGAATAGCCCCAGTCTGTCCCAAAAATATCTAGTAAAAAAAACCGGCCAAGTGCGAGTCGGACTCGCGCAACGAGGGTTCCGTACAAACCTGTATTTTCTCAGCTTAAAGGCAATTAGACCTAAATATTTGATATGAGTTGCAACTTCATATATTTATGCGTGCATGAGGAAAAGGGTAATAAGTTTATAATGATTTAAAAAAAAAAAAAAAAAATTTTTTATTATATGATGTAACTAAAAATTTTCGGTTTTCGCAATTTTTCCTTTATCTGTGCTATAAGACGTTGCTTCGTACCAAATTTCAAAATCCTAGATCGAATGGAAGTACCCTTTAGGTTTTGATTCCCTTGCGAGTTTCGAAAATTTGCGGAAATTTGCGGCATAAACGGCTATGTCTTTTGATTGCGTTAGCTTAGAAGTTTGATTTTTTCACAGCTCTAAGGGATAGTAGATTTGAGTATTTGATATAAATTTCAGCTTCATACCTCCACGCGTTCCTGAGAAAAAGAGTCTTGACAGACGGACGGACGGACGGACGGACGGACGGACGGACAACAAAGTGATCCTATAAGGGTTCCGCTTTTTCCTTTTGAGGTGCGGAACCCTAAAAAATTAAGAAAAATCACCAGTATATAAATTTACAACCACCTCGGTTCTGAGATGGTTGTAAATTTATATTTCTCCATTTTATTTTTAAGTTATTAAAAAATCGACAAAAAAAAAGGTGAAATCATCTTCAAGGTAATTTAAAATTAGGATTCTAGGTTAAAAGTGAGTATTCAAATAATACAATCAAAGAACTCAATTTGTAAGTGGCTTATACACCACGAAATATTATGTATCTCACTCTATTCGTACTGGGTATGGTGAGGTACAATCAACTTGGGGTGCGACGGGAATTTCCACTTGTGTCGTACATGGTGAAACTGTTCCGAGGCATAGAGCACAACCCGCGAGTGCTGCAACGGTTGCACTGGAACAGTCAGTGCCCTGTATTACCTGACCTCCTACATTAAAGAAATAAGGAAGAGAGGTCAGGTAATACAGGGCACTAACTGTACGTACCCGGCCGTTACATGTAGAGGCGACGGCCCCCACCGCTGTTGGTCGTACCATCAGCCAGGACCTACCTGCTGGCCAAAACTCGTCTGAGTCTAGACTCAGACGAATTGTTAGCAATTGGCCGCATCAAGTCTATTCAGATCGAAATTTATATAATTACACGTCATTGAGGTGAACTGGCAAAAGTAGTATTGTTTACACTATGTTACAATCAGTGATGTTTATGATGTTGCGCTTTTTTTAATTTTGTATGTGTGACTTGGTTATCATCATAATCAGCCTATATAGTTCCTACTGCTGTGACACTGACAGGACTCCTCTCAGTGAGAGGTAGTGGGCCATATTCTACAACGCGGGCCCAATGCGAGTTGGTAGATGTCACATATCTTTGAATTTTTGGTTCTAGGACATGCCGGTTTCTTCGCGATGTTTTCCTTCGCCGTTTTGAGAGCAGTGGTGATGAAATAATTTACACAAAGTGAAATGTGTGACTGGGTTCGAACCCACGGCCTGCAACTCGTTAGTTGGTACCGATACCATTGGGTCACCACTGCTTACTCGGCTTGCCTATCAGCATTTGGTTAACGCCTGTTATGATTGGTTTAAGAAATTTAAATAAAATTATAACGGAGTATAAAATACCAGGGACAAGGAAAAGGTTTGTTACTAGAATTAAGCTACAGGGTGTTATGAATATTTGAACGTGAAATTCAAAACAGGAAGCACAGCAGATGTTTCTAAACAAATCAAAGCTACGCACCTGCTAACATGCTCACATGAAATCTACACCATGATGTAGAATCAAATATTCAGGAAAGATTTGCCCGCTCTAAGATACAGATGGTGCCATCGTAGTGATGTGATGTGTCGATATTTATTTAACTTATCGATATCGAAACATTATTAGCAAAAAATTGTTGATGACTATTTTCTCCTCTACTTGCCACTCTTCCGATGAAATATCGCGATTCACAGTAATAACAATTATCATAATCTGATTAAATGTTCTTTTGACATTTTGTGTGTTGTTCTTTATCTATTCATTTTTCATCATTTCAACTTAAGATTGCTGGACATAAACCTCCACTAATTTGGGGGTTTTGCACCAATCGCCACTTTTGACAGACGGGTTGGCGGGTTGATTCGTCTTAAATCGGAATAAATCCAATTCTGATGGTTCTTTTCCAATCATCGCCAAAACATTGCAACAGAATATTTACTTACGTCATTTAAACTGTTTTTATATAATGATATTAATATATAAGTAAATAAAAAGGGAGAAAGGAAGGGAAAGAAACTTAGCTCATCACATATAATAATATCATTATAGTTGATAATTGATTACAATATCTTTCGATATTATATTTGTGACTGTCGGTGCAGAAAAAGCAGCGAGTAAATAGGAAATACGATTCGTCAGTGGCCAAAAACGATGTCATAACTATTTCTAACTTCTTCTTTTAAATAAACATTTAACTCATCTAACAGCTTCACATAGCTTCTCCATCGCTTTCCATGAGGCACGATCGAAGTCAAAAGCCGACCCATTCAGCATTAAAAAAATGAAGAAACTTTCTGGTTGTTCAACTGAGGACTTCATAAGAAAAAACATAATTTCTGCTCAGACAATTAGAAATCCTCCCAGGATTGACAAAATTAACTGAATATATAAATTTATACGGTCGTATAACTTTCAAACTTTCATGTACACCTTATAACGTACATTAATGAGTTTGAAATACTTCAAAAGCTATAATTAACACAAACTTCTATCGTTCCCAACTATAGAGTTAACTTTAATGAATAAAGTTATAGAAAAGTTTTTCTAGTTTTTATTATGAGCGCTATCTTTTAATTGGTTATTGTAATTATAGCAATATTTTGTATAAAATAATTATGAAAACGTAAATATCAGGAGGCGGGCAAATGTCCTTGAAATATAATTAAGAAGAAGGCTTTAAATTGTTAGATTTGGTATCTCCGTTCTTAGGTCTCGCGCAAGTTTCCATACCAACTGGGAAAAATGAGCTTACACATTATTATCCAACATGAAACGATTGATACATTTTTTAAGTAAAATGACAATACTATTAAATAGTGTGGTGTCAACGAAACAGAAACGTGACCATCTTTTGACGTGGTCGGGCGAATCTAACATTTTAAATCTTTGATTTTTTTAAAAATAAGATAAATTTATGGATTTTTTGAGAGTTACCATTTTATTTCCACTACACAAGCTACTTAAATAGATGCAATTTATAACTAAATATTAATGCTGAATTATCTTCACACAAAATTAATCATCGATAGTGTATAACGCATCCCTGCTTTTTAAGGTTCCGTAGCAAATGGCAAAAATCCTTTTACTTTGAAACTGTTCGTCTGTCCAGAAGTCACATAGCCATTTTATTCGGAGACAATTACAGTTTATCAATGAAAATTTAAAAGGTGTGTTCTGTGCACTGTTGAACAATATTGTAGTGAAGTTACGCAATAAATAATTCGGGGTGACACACCCAAACATGAAAAATAATATTGCTCATTATCATGTAGAGTATTAAATGATCCCACAAATACAATTATACTGATGTTTTAGTTTCTCTTAGCGAAGTCATTTAGACTTTGCTTAGATCAATAGTTTTTGACAAATCGGTTACTTTTGTTTACAACAGCTGATCAAAAATTGTACGATAGTTTTTAGAAAAATACTATTAAATGCAAACTTATTAATATTATACAAATTTCCGTGTGGTGCCGAACGCAAAGAATAGTCCATCTCATTTCTTCCCGTTAGTGTGGTAAAAGGTGACTGAGGGACTTACTAGGAAATGGGTAACAGCGTTCTTTGTACATTTACCTTACAACCATACTGTGATCGTCAAAGTGGCATATACGATATCTTATATTAGAGGTCTATGTCCAGCAGTGGACGTTTTCTTCTGAAATCATGATGATGATAGTGATGAAATATGCATACATAAGTATTCATCCCAAATACGGAACCCTATGCTGTGCGTGGTCTAACATGTACTTGGCCGGATATTTTTATTTATTAATGGAAGGAATTTACATGAAATTCATTTGCATGAAATCTAAGCAAAACATGACTGACATACTATTAAGTGTAATAAAATACTGTAAGGAAATGAGTGAATAGCACAGCCGATCTTTTCCGCAAAAATCTCACCGTGAAAAACTTTGGTGTAGTTAACTTGAAGTGAGCTGTTGTTGCACTTTATCGACGGATGAAAAGACAGGCTCGATTTCCTTTAAAAATACAGGTCCGTGGTAAATTGAGAGAAGTGAAAGAGGAACAACGAAGTAGTTTACCTTACCTACTTATTTAGTTTGTTGTCGGTGTATGTTAATTATGTTAGAATTTCTTTTATTTTTATTAAGTATCTAATTTGTTATTTTACTCAGTAAAAGCAGTTTATTTCGTGTATAATTTCATTTTATCAAATAATGTTCTTACGTCTTAGAAGATGTTTCTAATCCTATTTTAAAAATATTTTCTTTTGAAAAAAACAGAAAAACATCGGTCAGACATCGACGCCAACATCTCTCCAAAAAACTATCGATAAATAAATCATCTAATCTATCGACTTATCCCCACACTGTATATTACAATCAAAATGTAGGTTTTATTCAAATTCCGAATGTACGACAGACAGTGGACTCAACTGCCGGAGTTTTTGCAAGTTGCCAACTACTACTGGAATTTTCATCAAATGCAAATGCATTGCGGGCGGGTACTAAGTAAGGGTCGATGTCCAATGGTAGATAAGTTTCACAACACTATTGTATCCGCAAGCGGTTACAGTTCCATTTAAATTACAAACAGAAATACTATGGAATGTTAAGAAACTAGAAGAAAAAGAAGGTTGTATTAGAAGTTGATCGGTTAATTAGAAAGTCAGTTGATAAATGAATTTAGTGTCATATTTTTAATAGAAGACTGTTTGCCGTCTTGGAGACATTTCACAAATATTTATTTCGTTATTTAATGTAGGTATATGTCGCAATCGAGTCGTATCTGGTCCGTCAGCACCATCCGTTGGTGCTCTATGGAATTGGTGGGGTGTGTGACGTCGATCGAGTCTTGTGTCACTTTTCTGTTGGTAGTGTGGACATCACCAAACCATCGCGTGTTCTGCAATGCGTACCTATCTACCTAGGTACCTAGCTAACTACTGTGTGGTAATTATTGGATAAAAATTACTATTTTAATCTGTTTTCTTTATACACCGCTACCCACAGATGCTCACACTTAAGAGAACCAACAATAATGACGGACAGGGTCCAAAATACATTTTTTTTTTCATCGCCAATGTAATGAACAACCTTGTTTGGTACAAGTGAGCATTTACCCCTTCACTCTCGACACAAGCTGCTATCCCGCCTCAAGTGCAATCACAAACAATGATACACGTGTATTAAAATGTACTATTACTGTATCATTACATAGATCGTTAATATCTGTTTCAAACAGTGTCGTTTTGCCAGATCTTGCACTCCTTTTTTTGCCTATGTTGTCTCACTTCGGGGCAAAGGCCTCCCCCTTTCTATTTTGTCTGTCCCTTTCTATCTTCTCTTTCTTGGTATAGCGTAAACCAATCCTGTATGCAGACAATTAGGAGTACACTTCTAACTTTGTGCTTAACATACAAAGTAGCTTAAAGCCGAGATTGCTCGTTTTATACTGATTAGTTTCGAAACAGAATACTTGAGCAAGTGACGTATAGTTTGGTAGCGTAATAATTTATTAATGTTGTGTTTAAAAGTGTAAAGTAATTTAAAAATGAAAAACGCATTCCTAGCGTTTCAGAAATCACATGTACGTATATAAATAAAATCGTGGGGGGCAAGTTCAGAAAATGGGAACGAATAGATTGTGATATTGGCATTACAAAGATTTGAGGTTATG
Organism: Aporophyla nigra; assembly: GCA_947507805.1. NCBI lineage: Eukaryota > Metazoa > Arthropoda > Insecta > Lepidoptera > Noctuidae > Aporophyla > Aporophyla nigra. The sequence continues at coordinate 7,073,763 of OX382315.1, read as the reverse complement.
AAGTGGACAAGGAGAGTAAATAAGCGAATTAAAGAACAAGTTAAGCTACTGATACACAAAAGAGCAAATTGGAATATGCTCCACTGACAAGAGTGCTGAAGACAAAACTGCTCTACTAATTATATAGCTACCAATAGCGGCGAATATATGTGTCTTATTTTGGAGCGACTGCCTACATAACGCTATTTTTCGCTAAAATTTCTGGTGAATGAGAGTCTTTCAAAATGGTGTTTTAACTCATTTTCTATGTACATGAAATTATTAGCTGCTATCCTGCAGTGGTAGCCAATCTTAAACGTGAACCGAATGCCTCTGGAATCCATTCTTCTATTCAAATTGCTAGCAACTCGGCCTTTTAATTCATTTCCATATGAAAGTTAAACATAAAGTATAAATAAGACAAGCGTTTACTATAGACAATTATTCTTTTGCCACAGTTGTCTAGAAGAGATTGTAGAATAAGTTCCAAAATGATGTAGAGCATGTTTATTTTTTCTGGTTTCCCAAATCCATAGATAGTAAGATATACCAATACGCAAAATTTGTTGCATTTGTGTGCGCCAATAATAACATTTTATATCATGTGTGCGTGATCTACTTCCTCCGCTGAGTCCGGGACTCTTGCCTGTGTGAGTGAGAGGCCTGTGACAAAGGGGACCCTGTTCGTGTGTGTATCTTCTCTTTCCACTGCCACACTACAACTATCGTATTTTTACCCAAGCCTCCAACTGCCTTACGATCTTGTCAATTTTGCTGCATTTTGCTATATCCTGCCGGGCACTGACGCATCCCGCTGACGACTTCAAGCGTCCTGCGAGCTTCTACTACGTCCACCTTTTTATAACTTTAGTGTTCTTTTTTTTCTGCTAACCGAAACGTTACACTCTTCAGCGCTATCGAAGTTCATGTGCTGCAGAAACAGCTTGCCTTATTCATACTCAAGAAGCAATATATGTTCAAGTAATTAAGTGTGAGGCTCGTTGTATATGTACATGTTTATGTAGAACAATTGGCTATAATAGAGTGCAGCTACGACCAATAATTACCGTAATATTTACGCTAGATTCAAACAGGGATTTTCTTCGAAAATGTATACTGATGGATATATTGATGATGTTACGTTAGATCACAGTATTATCGAAACCATACCAAATATTGTGAAATAGGTATTTTCCTAAAGTGCAATTTATATGTCAAGACAAAAAACCGGCCAAGTGCGAGTCGGACTCGCGCACCGAGGGTTCCGTACAAACCTGTAGGTATAAAGTTTTAAATTTAAAAAAATATTTTTATTACATGATGTAACTAAAAATTTACAGTTTTCTTTTTCCTTTATCTGTGCTATAAGACGTTGCTTCGTACCAAATTTCAAAATTCTAGATCGACTGGAAGTACCCTATAGGTTTTGATTCCCTTGCGAGTTTCGAAAATTTGCTGAAATTTGCGGCATAAACGGCTATATCTTTTGATTGCGTTAGTTTAGAGATTTGATTTTTTCACAGCTCTAAGGGACAGTAGATTTGAGTATTTGATATAAATTTCAGCTTGATACCTCCACGCGTTCCTGAGAAAAAGGGTCTTGACAGACGGACGGACGGACGGACGGACGGACGGACAACAAAGTGATCCTATAAGGGTTCCGCTTTTTCCTTTTGAGGTGCGGAACCCTAAAAAGCGTGCAAAACAGAAACTCTTGAAATAAATTGAAATAAAATCAGGAAGATAATTATGTTTTAATATGACCTGTGTGTGGCAATCATGCAGGGCGTTGACCTGATAATAATGTACCTTTAAACATACATTTAGTTGTGATGGTTAGAGCTTTATTTCTACTATAACAAAAATTTGAGCAAAAATTTCGTTTGTTAGCGAGGATAAAGTTTTGTAAATTGTTTCATCATCATCATAAACCTATAGCAGTCCACTGCTGGACTTAGGCCTCTCCAATTGCACGCCATTCAGCCCGGTTCTCGGCAACTCTCATTCAGCTGCTACCAGCCACCCTGCGAAGATCGTCGCTCCACCTAGCCTGAGGGCGTCCTACCTTACGTTTGCCGATTCGCGGTCTCCACTCACGAACACGTCTACCCCAACGGTCATCGGATCTACGGCTAATGTGGCCGGCCCATTGCCACTTCAGCTTGCTAATTCTTTAAGCTATGTCGATAACTTTGGTTCTCTGCCGGATCACCTCATTCCGGATTCTGTCCTTCAGAGATACTCCAAGCATAGCTCGTTCCATAGCTCGCTGAGCAACTTACGTAAATTGTTTAACAGAAAATATTATTTTCGGTGCGCAGCCCAGTTGACGGACGTTAGACAACTGTCTAAAAGAAGAGCGTGCGTCGAATATTTTACACAGGATTTCAAATCCTTCTAGAAGCTGTGCTCATATGGGAGGAGCGGTTCGGAATAGTATCGCTTTATATCCTCCCTCTGTCAATCTTGGTATGACTCCATTTATGCCTGGTCAAACATCGTAGAAAACGCATCTTCTACCTCTAGACCTGTCTGTGGTAAGAATCTTTATTTTCAGCACAATCCATACCTACTTTATGGATTGTCAATAGTCTCTGTTATTTTTAAATTAAACTTAACAACGATAACTGAAGGTACTGCGTGCTTTGTGTACTACCAAGCAAGATATTGGCTTGGACTCCAACAAAATAAAATAAGTACAGAAAAGTCTGGGTCACGCTATCCACAAAGTATTTAGTACGTACTCTTACCGTTTGAGACCTTGCGTAACTGGACCTTTTTAACAGTTTATGCACACATATAAACAGAGAAGAAGAAAGGAACAGAAAAATACGTACAAAGGTACCTAATGCTTATTTTTACAGAAATATCTTCCAGCATATTTGCCGACCCCCGCCTGCTTGCTGCGTCCGAAGTACTTTTTACCTGATCTTAGTAATTTAGTCTAATGTTTTGTGTTTCTTTGTCATGTACAGTTAATTACTTTGCACACTTCCTGCTGTTAAAATAAAAATGAAGTTCTTCCAAATGAACAGACAACTTACTTTCATACGCCTCTCACACTCCATAATTTAATATGCCTTAATACCTCAAGGGAATATAATCAACAATTTACTGACGGCCTCCACGCCAAAATCAAATTTACCAACACAGGCTCGACATTACATAATTCAATAGAAAATTGCTTCACCAAACATAATTCTGGGGAAAACTTTTGGAAATAGGATCATCATCATGATAAAATATTTACGCTTCTTGCTTCAAGTTTTGGTTTAAGACTTGGGAGGAAATTTGTAGGTGAAGGGCATAGCGACTTTTTTTAAATTAGTTGTTAGATCAAGAAAATAGATTAGATACTAAATTTCCACCTAATAATATTGGAAAGAAAATCCATGTTTTTCTTTAACATCAATTTATTTGAGACAATATTTTGAAGTTATGATGGCATAAAGAGTAGTGGAAGACCGAAGAACTAACGTCTGAAATGTATCGAACATGGTATTATAATTGATACAATATAGTATATTTTTTTACCACATCAAGATATTTCATTATTATTTATGGTAGAACTGTTCTATAGACAATCACGAAAAGCGACTATGTTTTATACAATTGATAAAAAAATAACTAAAGGGATTTGATTTAAAACGTTTTCTTGTCCCTCGACAAAAAAATGTATTTTGCCCCGAAGCAAAACTTTAGATAAAGTCATAACTACCAGGAGCACAACACTCTCTAGAAAATTGACGTAAGTTAGTACATTCGTAAACAAACATCAAGAGAAAGAATAATTTATTATAAGGACACATAAAACTTAATTAACTCCCGCGGAATGAAGTCCGAGATTATAAGGACTCGATAAAACTGGCTTACCACTGGCTGTGCGATGCTCTGTGCAGCGAAGTGGAGCTAAGCTGGGAAATGATGTTCTTTAACCACGCAAGCTAATGCTACGGTTTCCTAGAAGAGCGATGGCCGTCACATTTAATCAGCCGCCTGGAAAAATTGTTACGCCACCAGCATTTGACAGATTATCTTATATCTAATACATCTATTCTATTTATGAGGTTATCTTCGTCTTTTACCAGATTATCTTTCTAGGGTTACGGTAACACAAAAAACTGTGTATTCAGCCACCACTGTATTAACCATGCTTACCTAAATGCAAAAAAAATGTAGTCACTATAATACTTGGCGTAACTCTAGAAAGTCTTTCCTTTTTGACGACGAAGTGACGTTCCACGGTCATCTCGTTTGATCAATACAAATTCTGTGAAAAATGATATTTATTAACAACGCCTGTCAAAGTCTTTGACGTGCTAACACATCCACAAAGCGCTATACGTCAACTGATGAGTACTTTTGCAGATTTGAAGTCTGTTCAGTAGGTGCAGGTGGAAGGAAAAACAGAGGCTGGCAGTGAGTTCCATGCTTTGGCAGTGGGCATAATAAATGTGGAGGAGAAGCGCTAAGTAGTTAGTCGGGATATCAACCAAGTGCGTATTTACACTGTAGTACGTCTCATATTCTGAAGTTGTTTCTCTTTTAGCTGTCGGTTGCTTAACCGGACTTGTCTGTGGCTACCTTATTAAATCAAAACCACTAACCAGGGCTTAAAAACATAAACCTAGAACGACTACATGGTAAGACCAACCCCTGTGGGGTACGGACCTCGGCTTAGGGCATTGGTGGTAGAGGGCAGCAAGGTACGGACTAGATCGGAATGATCTGAAGTATTTGTGGAACACCAGCTTTATAAGGATTAGTAAGCGCGCTCCAAGAACGATAAAGATATAATTAAGTGAGATGAATTAGCTAATTTTGTCTGCTTCCGTTTTTTCGAGGACGGTGATATACTTAATATGTAGGAATGTGTGGATTGTATTAATTATTGCAGAGTAGTTTGTAACTTTGAGTGGACGGTAAGCAACATTGGCTTGTGTGTCTAAATTCTCCTATATCTAAATAAATAAATATCTTAGGACAACCAACACACCGTTACCTGATCCCAAACTAGGCAGAGCCTGTACTATGGTAACCAGACAACTGATAAATATACATATATAGTTCTAAATATATACATATTATAGATAAATTACACCCAGACACAGAACAAATAATTGTGCTCATGACATCAAAGATTTGTCCTGGGTGGGAATCGAACCCACGACCTCAGTCTTAGCAGTCAGGGTCACTAACCACTAGACTAATAGGTCAGTAAAGTATCAGTAGTATATTTATTTATTACTAAGCCTATACTGTCCTACTGCTAAGCAAACAAGCTCCCTAAGTCCTTTCAGGATAAACAAAATCGGTTTTCGTCTAATTTTTGTGGTGTGTGTTACCGCTTAGATCTTCTAAACTTTAAAAAGGATTGAGATGCGGGTTAGACTATCAATTAATGAATTTATACCAGAAGTATTATGTAATTTCAATACACCAAAGAAATGTCCAAGACAAGTCTCCACTAATTAGATTAAACCATTGTGAAATACGGCCAGGTTGTTAGTTTTAAATAAAAATAAAATTATTAGTATCATCTCAGAATGTCCATAATTATAAATGTTGTACAAAACTACAAGATGTCACTCAAAAAAATATATATTTTTCGAACAATATGTCCCCAAACTTCCTCGTTAATATAATAACTTATCCAAAATTAATGTCCGTTTAGTTCACGCTAGAGACTGTTAAAATATAAGATAATTTGCAAAAATAATGTTACAAGGGTAACTTTTATACGGGGAAACGACTTCGTTTTACCTTGTAGGTAAGATTAAGGAGATGATTTAAGGACTGTGGTTTTTCCAATTCTTTTGCTGTTAAGTTCAGTTATTATATGTCTGTTTTACATGCATCTTAAAAAAACGACTTGATGTAACCAGATAAAAAAAAAATTAAATTAGGCATCGTCATCTTTTCATTTATTTAACCATATAAACAGACTAGAAGAAAGGAACAGATATATACATACAAAGGTAATGTTTTCTCCTTCTGCGAAGCAGTAATGCTCGTGAAGGAGTAGGCAGGGTGCGTGAGCGAGTGGCAGTCTCTGCGCCTTCACGTCCCTAGCCGCAGGAGGAGACGCCCCGGGCGTCGGGAGTCGATCGCAGACTCCCGGCCACCGTAGGTGCGGGCTGCGGGTGGCGAGCAATGAGTAGTTTACCATCCGGTAAGGACCAGGCCCGTGTAGGTGTAGACGGCGCGTATTGTTCCACGCGCGCCTCATAGAGATATCAAACACGGGTGGGTTTTAGTCAGTAAAAGTCTGACACGCCTTTTCGCTCCACCCTAGAGCGGGAGAAGTCATTTGATGATTTACCACCCACAAAAAAAGGTAATGTTTTTATTCTTTCGTCATCTGTCTAGCCCTATCACAACATGATTGGGTTGGCTTCCCGCATAACCGGAGGCAGCTAAATATAAGTATTTTACATAATAATGTGCCCATTAACCTTCACAATCTAGTTACTGGGTGACAGGAATCCTTGGCAAGACTGGTCGTCATACTAATGGGTTTACCTGACTACCCGTGACGACTCGTCAATGATTTACGAATGATAGCCTGGACTAACGGATTTACGTTCTTCACGGGGCCTGGACGTGTCTCGATTCGAAGATAGTAGCCCATCCAAAGACCGACTTCAGATAGCGTAACTTTACTTCAAAGACCGACCCATAATCAGCCTATATTGTTCCCACTGGTGTGACACAGGCCTCCTCTCGGTGAGAGGGAGTGGGCCATATTCCACCACGCGGGCGCAGTGCGGGCTGGTAGATGTCACATTTCTTCGAATTTTTGGTTCTAAAACATGCCGTTTTTCTTCACATTGTTTTTCTTCACCGTTTTGGGAGCAGTAGTGATTAAATAATTTACACAAAGTAAAGCTCGCCTGCTTGGTTTCGAACTCACGACCATGGCGACTCGTAAGTAGCAGCCGTTACCACTGGGCCACCAGTGCTCTATTGGGCCTAGATGTGTCTCGATTCAAATGGATGGTAGCCAATCCCAGACCGACTTGAGCAAGCGTAGCATTACTTCAAAGACCGACCTGTACGACGGTTATATAGCCAAAGGTTTACGCCCATTCTAAAACAATATACCACGCCGATAAAATTACCTTAATAACAAGCATATCTATCTATAGTAATTAATACGTGCAGCAAAAACTTTTCACCCTTTTTACGACACATACGCGGACGGAGGAGTTTGTAATTTGGCACATTTAAAGTTTATATGGAGAAGGAGTACAGAAAGCTAACATTTTTATATAATAATGCATGTTTTTTTTTTTAAATATGTTTTAATTTCGTCCATTGGGCTACCACTAGTATCTTTAAAGTATAAATAGTATTTTTCATGAATGATGATGACGAAAGTTTATATGGAGAAGGAGTACAGAAAGCTAACATTTTTATCTATATATATAAAAATGAATCCCTATTTCCCTTGGCCATCACGCGTGAACGGCTGGACCGATTTCACTTTTATTGTTGTTGTTGTGTTTTTAATTGTCAGGAGAAGGTTCTTATGAAAGAAAAAAATTAAAAAATTGTGCGGAAAATTAGAAAATTTAAGAACACTTATTTATGAATACTTAACAACCATAATAATAGGCCAATGTAAACTTTTTTAATGTAACATTATGACATTTGACATAGAATTGACAGAATGCGTGCTCAAATATCATCAGAGAGAGACAGGACAACGTCTGTCGGGTCAGCTAGTTTTATATAATAATGCATGTTTTTTTTTTTTAAACATGTTTTAATTTCGTCCATTGGGCTACCACTAGTATCTTTAAATAGACTAGTATAGATAGTATTTTTTATGAATGGAACCCTCGGCCCATTCATAAAATGTTCTTTTTGAACGACATTCATATAAAAAACTACCCACTATTGAATTCTTAAAAGATATCGAAATAAGTGATCCTTTTGCTGATACAATAGTTGGGTTTGAAATTACCGAAATAGAACTATTTATCCGAAACCTTTTTCTAATTTCTTAACGTTACAGAAACAACTTAAATAGGACTAAAATGATTGGCTCAGAAAGTCGGCTCCACACAACGAGCGAAATCTCGTTCGTACACATAGAAGCGTACGGTCGGTGACCTTAAACAAATGCCAGTCGTGGTGCGCTTGCACTCGCTGTACATGAACCGTGTCTATGTATGCGTACGATTTCGCTTTTTGTATTGCGTCGACCTTCTGTACGTATTTATTTTGTGCCAAAGGGCTTCAATAGTAATTGCATCGTTTAAAGACGGCATCGCATTAGTAGATAGCTATCAGTGAGAACGTTTTCATTTAATTGACGTTTACGACTCACATTAAAGGATAAACAGACGATCCATTTAGTTATTCGTTTATTTTTAGGATTTTGTGACTTGAAATTAACATCAAATGAAGCAGACTAATACACTGATCGTAAAACTCCGGTATACGCCTGTTTTCTGGATCTCTCCAGAGCCTTCGACCTGGTAAATTATGATGTGCTCTGGAGGGAGCTTGAGGGTAGGGGTATACCGACAGGAGTCCACAAGATCCTGCAGTATTGGTATGGGAACCAACAAAATGTTGTTAAGTGGTCCAATGCCCTGTCTGATACGTATAGATTAGGATGCGGTGTGAGGCAGGGTGGTTTGACGTCTCCTAGGCTATTTAGCACATATATAGATAGCCTAATTGTGGACCTCAGCAAGATGCGGGTTGGATGTAGCGTCCATGGTGTGAAAATAAATAGTATCAGCTATGCTGATGACATGGCGCTGCTGGCGCCGACAGCAGGTGCCGTGAATGAAATGCTGAAGGTCTGTCAGGCGTATGCTGCCTCACACGGGCTTGTTTATAATATTAAAAAGTGCGAATACATTGTCTTTAAGGCCGGCGGTGAATGCCCGGATACTATACCTAACATTACCCTAAACGGCTTGAACGTCAAACGAGTGACAAAATTTAAATATCTCGGGCATTTACTCACGGACGACCTTAAGGACAATGACGATATTGAAAGGGAGCGTAGGGCATTGGCGGTCCGAGGTAATATGTTGGCCCGAAGATTCGCTAGGTGTAGCAAGCTGGTAAAGATAACACTTTTTAAGGCATATTGCCAGAGCTTTTACACGGGGAATCTTTGGGTCAACTATACCAAAAGGACGCTGGATGACCTGCGCGTCAAATATAATAATATTTTTAGGATGCTGTTGGGACTGCCACGATGGTGCAGCGCTTCTACTATGTTTGCGCAAAATCGAACTGACGGCTTCCACGCCGTCATTCGCAAGAAAACCGCGTCGCTGTTGTCAAGGTTGCGGGCGAGTGGCAACAGCATTCTAAAAACTGTGGCGGAGAGTATCACCGATTATTAAAAGTTTTGTGAGAAGGATAATCACCAAACATTAATTTGGGGATGTCCTTTTCACAATACTGTTTATTCTATGTTATTCTCAATTTTGTTTTAAATTACTAACACTAGTAATAAGTTGTAATATTGTTTACTAACACGCTGGATCATTGTTGTCCGTAAATAAAGAATATTATTATTATTATTAATATTTTTTGCAGAAAAGCGTTGGCTGTAAGGACTTTCAGAGCTATGCTGGATTTCTGTTACAACTTGACTTCATTGTTAGTTAGTTTTTGCTGTAGAATTTTCTAGAATTTTTTGGCTTTATCGGAGCCTTAATTACGGAACACGTATGCCTTACTTCAAGATAAGGTAACTGACTCTTGGGTAAGTCATTTTATAGAGATATGAGAAATATATCATTAAACTTTTTCCATTAGGGGAAAGAAGCTTCTAAGAAAAATTAAGATCAACTCTACTACGACCTGAATAATATAAAAGACGATTCAAAGTAATAAATAAGTCAAATTTCGAAGTTAATCTTTCACATCACTGACTAACGGTAAAGGAAAAATTGAGCAGAAACATAAACTTCTAATAGGCCGAAATTACCGACACTGGTAAGTAAAGTTCAAAAGCGTTATTATTCATATAATGAGCACACGCCGAGTATTATATTATTTAATCGTCCCTTCTCTTTACGTGAAGAGATTGAAACGGCATCTTCACACTGATACATACAAACTACAACTTATCACACTGACGTCATGCAACATCCTGCATCGCGCAAAACAAAGACAAGTCCCCAAAACAAAGAGTTTGTAAATATTTTCTAGTCCTTTTAAAAAACTCCCATATTTGTTTAGCTCATCATTCGCCTAGCCTACTTACAACTTTGTTTAGGTCAGCTCCCAATATAACATAATGCAGCTCAATATCAGTATTATACAATACATGGAGTAACTGTCAACCTGACCCCACATCTCAGTTACAGGGTAATGCGTTCCCTCTTCTCCTAGTTGTCAGACTTTCGGGCTTCTGACAAACCGTAACGACGACGTTCAAATATCCACGAATGACAATCAGAACCAACGGTTTACCGTGCTTTCCGAAGCACGGAAGGGTCTTGATATGTTAAGATGGTCACCCATCCACGGGTAAACCGTGGCGAGTGTAGCTTAACCTGATCGATCGACTCGTGTGGTTGTTATAAGTTAGCTAAAAGCACCACGCCACAAATAAATACGATAATGTGCATGACACTACATGCTGACATATTTATCATAATTTAGTAGCTTTGTTCAGCAGGTTCGCCCGCGTAGAGATCGGAAATGACCCCTCGGGAATGTACTACAGAGATCAAACGTATTCTGTACAGAGATTAAAAACAGCCAAACTGATTTGGATTAAATTTGGCACAAGGATAATTTGTAACCTGGATTAATCGTCAGGTTATAAACTATCCTTTTGCCAAATTTAATCCAAATTAGCTTTGGCTGTTTTTGCGTTAAAACTTTCACATTTATAATAGTAGAATAGTAGAAACAGAAGAAAAACACCACGGGTCGTAAAAAAGTATAAGAAAGGAAGCAAACAATGTAAAATTTTACTATAAAAATGTTTTAGAGCCCACTTTGTATGAACAGGAACAATTTATCTTTGCAGCGTAAATGTAGCAATTAAAAGTAAGTAAAGAAAACTCTCTTGAACTGGGAGTTGCAGTTGTCCTTAAAACATCTTATATAAATACTGTCGTTCTTCAAATTGTAAGCCAAGTTGGAAGTAATGCCTGAACAAGTACTCTTACATTAAAAAGTTGCTTTAGCACCTAAAAAGGGAAATAAGAACAGTAAGTCAAGTCTTAGCTCTGTTTGTGAGCTAGCTAGCCTAAAAAAATACGTAGTAGGACCGGCCTTTCATATTCTTGGACACAGACTAGCTCTGATAAATTATATAAAACACTATTATACGTCAAAATTAAATCATGTTTTAAAACTAGATGAGATCGGTGTTTTCTGACTACTCTGAGCCGAAGAATTGAAATAATCTAAAGTATAAGTGTCTTTTAACGTCGAGACGTAATCTTTATAGGATAAGATACTGATTTATTTACTCAAATATGAGTACAAGTCATACAACACAAATTATCAACATGACAGAGATGATAAAAAGTAAAGAAAAAATCAGTCATCATGTATGCCTTAAACAATGCCACGGAAAAATTAATACAATAATTTATAATGACACTCCAGATCCAATTATTTAAAAATGTCATAATAATCTAAGAGCACAAAAATAAATTGTTAAATTATAACAAGCTTTGTCTGATAGAACATTAACTTTCTTTTTGACTACTACATCGTCTCTTTGTTGGTCAGGCTACATGCAGACCATTTTCTTTTGTTGTTGGTTAGGAAATCATTGAATGACTTCTCCTGCTCCACCCGGAATGCGTGTAAGACTTTTACTGACTAAAACCCACGTGTTTTTTTCAGTTGCCTGTGCTAGGGCCATGGGAACTCTTTCGAACAATTCCATGACCCTGGCAGGTATCGGCCCTGGCGGACTACTTCAATGTATGTTGACATCTCTTTGAGGCGTGTGTCGAACACATCGCGCCGTCAACCCTGGCCTGGTCCTTACCGGGCGGCAAGCTGCCCATTGCTAACCGTTCTCGTAACGAACAATACCAAATTGGGTAATTGATCCCTTTGGGTACGCTGCATGAATGAAGTACTCAAACGGCAAGATCAACATTTAAATAACTGAGAAAAAAAAGGACTCCTGGGCTATAATCTACACAATAGGTCTTTGCGAGATGTCTTTGCATTTTAGGTTCTAGAACATGCCCGTTTGCTCATAATATTTTCCATTATGAGAGAGTATGATTAATATTAACACGAAATTAATGCCTCTTTAGGTGTGTACCCTACCCAGCTACAACTCGTAAATCGTGACCATTTCCACTGGTCAGTACTGCTTAGTTAATTTTAAAGCATTTGTCACTTTTAGTTTTTTTTGTAGGAGAAGTGATCCTTCTGAGCGCAGTCCAAGGTTGATCTTCCAGCAAAACTTTTACCAATGGAACGAAGCCAAGTATCTTGCAGTCTTTGAGGTATGTCAGGACCATTTGGAACTTTAGTCCAGCTAAGGAATTAATCGCATTCTTTGATAGGTGAGTAAGTTTAGAGTATGTAGTTTCCTACTTTATAGAATTTTTGTCTTGAGAGAAGAAATAAAATAAAAGGAATTGACGGCGTAGAACAAGTGACACCGTTCAATTAAGGAACAAAGTGACTTCGCGACGTTCAAGGGAATTATGAACCTGACCCTCAATAGAGAGCTGGGAGGTACTGTGTCTCCAAGGGCAAGGGTAGTGCTCCCATTCGTTGCAAGTATTTATTATCCCAAGGTACAGTAAAAAAAAAAGGATTACTAAGCAAATTGTTAAGTCAATCTGTCGTGTTACAGCCATTTTATATAACTATCAGACAGGTAACAATTGTCATTGTCATTTGAGTATACGGACAGTTAAAGTCGGAACTCATTTTGCTTCATACTTCATTTTTCTGAATATTATTAAAAGTTTTATCTTTAAATTATAATTATGTCAGAAATCATCTCCGCATATGTAGTGAGACTCCTTCGTACTAAAGAGAGCAACTCAATCAATTTTCCTAGCGTTTTCACAACTTTTTCTCATCCTGAATCAAAGACGAAGTTGCAGGCAACAGCTAGTGTAAAATAAATATAAACCAAAACCAAAAAGAGTGGGCATAGGACACAGAGAAACAGATGGAAATAAGGCAATTTTAGTAATAGGTGTGAACACGGGAAGTGCCAAACTTATACTAAAATAGGCATGAAATGAATAGAATACATTTTCCTTTTATAAAATAAAACTTCCTTATCTATGTAAATCCTGGTTTTGGGTTACAATTCCGGTCCTAGATAACAGTTTGTTGAAATTGAAAGCAATAAAATTTTAAGTAGAATCACTTTAACGGTCAAAGTTAAATGGGAAGAAGTTATTTACATCCACAGTGTGGATGTAAATAACTTCTGAAAATAAAATTTCATAACGTTGAGATTTTTTAAAATAAATATTAAATTCGGTGGCTTTACAAAATGAATAATTTTACTCTCCATGCCATGCGCTATTAAAAATCTCTTTCAAAAATTAATCTTCTTCTGCCTGAATTTAAATAAATGAATAAAATGATATATGGTTTTACTTTAACACCAATTAATTGAACATCCGTAGACCGAAATTCCCTTTAAACCTTCGTTATAACAAGTCGAACGAATTAAGCACATACATAATATATATCGTGACATTTTGGTCGTCTTACAACGGCAGCCCACTTCATGTAACCAATGACTACTACACATCCATAAGAAAAAAATAAACAATTGAATAAGTAAAAAAATAAAAATATTATTCATTATGTTGACGCATGACGTGGTGAAGATTTGATATTTTGTCTGATGAAAAATGGAGATGGAATGATCTAGCGACTCGTGGACTGGGTAGGTATATTCTCTACCGTATAATATGTAAACATTATTAACAGGATGTTTCATAATTCTAATCCATTATTTATTTTTCTTAATATCTATTATCTTAATTAATGGTGCAGTACCGTGTGGTGCCGGACGTAGAGAATAACACCACCCCATTTCTTCCCGTGGGTGTCGTAAAAAGCGACTAAGGGACTTACTAGAAAATGGGCAGCAGCGTTCTCTATGCATTTGACCACCATACCGTGATCGCCAACCCGCCTGCCAAGCGTGGCGATTATGGCAAAGTCCCCCAAATTGGGGGAGGCCTAAGTCCAGCAGTGGACGTCTTACGGCTGAAATGATGATGATGAATTAATGGTAACAATTTTTAATCACGCTTAGAGGTATATTATGTTGGATACATTGAGTGGATAACCGTTCTAAGACGACTAAAATGTCACGGTGTACATAGCAGTTTCATTTTCTTTGTTACAGTTGCTCACTGTTTTACTTTCTGGAGGTCAAAAAGTAGCTAATACCTTAAATTACATAATTAGCCTAAAACGTTTCACTGCTGGGACATAGGCCTCCTCTCTTTGAGAGGGAGTGGGCTACAATCCAGCACGGGCACGGGCCAAGTGCGAGTTGGCAGATGTCACATGTCTTTGAAAATTTGATTTTAGGACTTACTGGTTTCTCCACGACGTTTTCCTTCACGACATTGAGAGGAGTGGTGATGAAATAATTTATGTAATGTAAAGAGCCTGCCTGTGTTCAAATCTACGACGTAAGTCCATGTAAAATAATGATAGGTATTCTGCTGCCTTTGGTGAGATTGTAAAGTGAACCAAACATACATAGTTGTCCACGATGTGATGTCATGATAAAATCACAATCTTCTGATAACTCAATCAGTTCTTCAATCTTTTAACTTAGAATGCTAAATATTCTAAGCTGTGGTGACATTTAGAAACTTAAGGAATTAAAATTAATGTCTTAAAGACTAAAACAATTTTAAGCTCGGAACTTTGGGTCTGGCTTTGAACTTATGAATGTAATTAAAATTGCTAATGTTCATTTAATCAAAATGTTACTTAAACTCGATACCTAAGAAATTGCTTTAAAATGTCGTCTAGACAAGCTCTTAAGAAGCACCGTGTCTTTAAAATTGTGGCTACGGTGAAGCAAAGGGTTCTAAAAATCCCCGGATGAACAAACAAACTAACATCATTTGCCGTTTTGATTTTAATATAATGTATAGATGTATGTCCCCAAAAGTCGGGTGTCATAGTATACGTATTGCCAAAGTATATTGAGCTAAGTGAGGCTTATTTAATAAAGCCGTGAGGCGACAATCAGACAATCTGAAAATTATGTAAGTTCATTTCCACAAATTTTTACTTTACTACGATTCGGTAGAAGATACTTCCGTGTGTTGCTGGACATAAAGAATAGCACTATCATTTCTTCCCGTGGGTGTCGTACAAGGCGACTAAAGGATTTACTAGAGAATGGGCAGCAGCGTTCTCTATGCATCGTACCACAGTACTTACACTTCGGCAACCAGCGTACCAAGCGTGGTGATTATGGTAAACCCCCTGTAGGGGAAGCTTATGTTTAGCTGTGGACGTCATTTGGCTGAATTGATGATGATGATGATAGGACACGTTATTTCAATCTGAAGTGAATATACATTTATGTAATTGATAGAATAAAATACTTGTTTCATCAATTATGCCTCACTAACGAGTAAATACCTGGATCTCAGCAGCGGGAACAATACATTAAGGTGAAATCAATACAACCCTCTAACTTCATTTAACTCGATTGAATGACTATGTCATGTAAAAGTAATTAAATGAAGTAAGTGCGTTGTATTGATAATTTAAATGATTAATTTCATTTATTTTTTCTACATACAACCTTGCCACCACTTACCACTGACCTGCAAATTGCAAAAACACTTAAGAAAATTTGAGTTTTGTGAGCTATCCTTAACATTTCACCTGAAGTTGATTATGTGACGGTCCTCAGAGTTACAAGTCGTTTCGTGATACCTTTCTTGATAAGTAGGTACCTTACTCTAATATGAATTAAATTAAGTGCATTTTATAATGTCACTCATCATTCATCATCATCATTTCAGCCGTAAGACGTCCACTGCTGGACTTAGGCCTCCTTCAATTTGGAGGGCTTTGCCATAATCGCCACGCTTGGCAGGCGGGTTGGCGATCGCAGTATGGTGGTAAAATGCATAGAGAACGCTGCTGCCCATTCTCTAGTAAGTCCCTTAGTCGCCTTTTACGACACCCACAGGAAGAAATGGGGTGGTGTTATTCTTTACGTCCGGCACCACACGGTACACGGTAAAGTCATTAGCAGTATACCTACTTATGAAAATTTTATAACGTCATGATTTTTTTTTCTCAGATTGACGGTTAATCAATAAAATGACCAATATGCAGTAAGCACGCGTTGGGATCAATGTTTGTTCCTACTTTATTATTTATATCCGCAACAAAATGAATACGGACAAAATAATAATACCACTACCGCAATTGACAACGAATTTCATTCGCACTTTCAATGGAAAACCATAGTTAAACTCGTTAATTTTGAGCTATTTTCAATTTATCATATCGCGCGCACTCGTTATACCAAATTGTTATCAAAAATATGTTCGTCACCTTAATGAATGATTGAAATGCACCGACTCCAGCGTGGTTTGCCCAGACTCCATTAATCGAATGAATCCTAAGATTAGCATTAGCCACTGACGCGTCATGTTTCATGTGCTGCAGAGACCATTGCATATCAAGGAGTAGACTGGAGGGCACTGTAATGTGAGGGAAGAGTGGCTCTAAGCATACGGAAGAATTGCAAGTCGTACTGAATATGTGTTCTTGGGTAGGTATTGAACTGATATTTTTAAAGACGTCATCGCCGCCATGTTGATTCAGGTCGAGCTTTGTTTGTGCAACTTTTGGTGGCAATCAACTGTTTTCTCTGCTCATTTCATTGCTCCCCTATGTAAAACTTTGTTATTATTATACTATCTCACTACTATCTGTTTCCTGTTTTTTTATCATGTCATAAACCTCCATCTTGATATTCTTTCTTCCACCAGTAAGTACACTCGCAGCAACAAAAAGTTCGTCACTTTAAGGGATTTTTTTTCTCTGCTCATTGCACGATAAATTGCTTCGTAAAGTCTATACCGCAAAATGATATTCAGCATTCTTTTTACGTGACAAGCCGAAATAAAATGTGATAAACTCTGACTATAAAATGAAATACAAAAAGATTTATATTTCATAAAATGGCCAAGCCATTAAAAAGGTTTTAATTTGATGTGAACTCGACATTGGTCAAATATGTGTGCTAATTTGATATCATGTAATTAAACGTTTTCTATTTATTAGTCGTGCGTAGTGCCGTAGCTTCAAACGGTATTATGAGTCCTGCAGGCTAATTGCGTACGACATTTTCAATCACAATCCTAGTTTTTAAAGAGACTTCTAATCCATGCTTGAAAAAGATAGATTTATAAATATGGATAAGATAAACTCGTTTGCCTCAACAATGTAAATAACGCAATAAACATGAGTTAACTTTCAGTCTTAATTATTGAGAATATATGGACTATGTGTGTTATTGTTTTTTTCCTCAGTAAGTTTTAATGGTCTGGCTTTTAGTTAATGCCATCTACCAACATGTCCTCTTTGGTATTGTTCGTCGAATTGTTTAGTTCCAAAGTATTGATTTCAGCTGTATGATTACTGTCAATTGCGAGCGCTGACTGGTTAGACCTCAGATATCTCTGTGGTTTTTTCGTCAAAATACCATTGCTGGCACCAATTTAATGGCCCTTCCATGATCTGACCAAGATTATGCCTGAACTTTGAAATAAACTCATAAACCACTTAATTTGATGAGACTTTCCTTCAAAGAGTCCTTCATAGTAGAAACAAAATCATTAAAAAACTAGCTAATTTCTTAATGTTAGTAACCAGGTCTATATCTACTACTATTATACTATTTAACGCAGAAGGAAATTCGACACTCGACATCAGATCTCCTCGCCTCATAAAACTTCTCTCTATCAGCAAACACACAGCGTCTTGGCGTGAAACGCTTGTCTAATTTTTCTACTAGATCCTCGAACTTTACTTCCTCGAGTACATCAGGGAGGAGTAAATTCCGTGCAAGGCGGTAGCTGTTATCCGAAAGATGCGTCAGTAACAAGGCACTTTTATTTCCGGTTTTTACACTGTTTAGCTTTATGAACTGTAGTAGCCGACCTTTAAATATAGGCCACTCTTGGGCGTCGTGATCAAAACTTGTTAGATTTCCGAAGATATTCGTCATTTTTCAAGAACTTTTTTTGTTTTTTTTTTATTTAAACGTGGGTAACTCGTCGCCAGTGATCTGTCAGCTACTAAATGAAACCACCGTTGCTATTGGATGCTAGTTTATTGCTAACACGACACACGTAATTAGTGCAGGCACGCGCACATACACACATACACATCAAAATTACTTCAAAAGTAGTGGTTTTAGCCATCCATCCATGTTTTTCGCTGAAAACGTCAGGTGGTTTCTGATTTTATGTTTTTATTGCAATTTTTGTTTTGATCCTTCTTGGAATATTTCCATTCGTTTTATTTTCGTTAAAAACTTATTGCTGTGATACACTTTTTCAGAGAAAAATGAATGTTTTTAAACCACCACTTGTGTTCTGTTATCCTTTTTGATTGCTCAACTATCAAAATAAGTTCGTTTTCATGAAATGAATTTCTTTAAGTGTTACAGTCCTCCTAGGCAAGTTACAACCGTTTCGTGTCCAATTCCGTTCTCCAATCGGTAACACCTCGGTGTCAGCAATTGTAGAAAACGATAAGTTGGTAGCCATGTTGACGCGCCTGAGTCGGCCGCTCGTTTTACAATGTCTTTAGAAAAAAGACCCATTATAACAAAGGATATAGCGTTGAACATTGTAAAAACGATAACAATTCATTCTATCATTATGAACGATGTGAACTTGGCTACGAATTTACTTTTCGTTTGTTCTAACCACGTGACTTAACGTTGAGATGATTTCATTCCCATAAATTTGATTAGTTTTCGACTAGCGTTAACGATTGCAGATTATCAACTTAGCTAGGGGTGCTGGGTACTTCCTTACCAGATTTCTCAGTAGGAGCCCGGAGTGTGGCATTGAACCCGGTTGTTTGCTAGACTATATCATTATGTTATATAGGCTTATCACTTTTTATATGGGACTTACACATAACAGGCAAAATGTGAATATACAATAGATAAACTTCTGCATGGCTATGCAGAAGTAACGTAGAATATAGGCGCGACGTTGTGTTTTGATATTTGTTTTTAATATTTTTATAGTGTACACCCAATATGATTTCCCATTGGCAATTAACAACGAAAGTGCTCCATAAGAGGGCAAATTTTCAGAAATCCATTCTTTCTGCTCATTTTATCTATAAGTATAAAGAACTTTAGTGCTTCTTAGCTCAGCGTATTACTCTGTGCCTTATCTGCCAGTGAACAAATAAAATTCAGATTTTTACTAAAATAAAGTAGAAATAAATTATTTTACTACCAACATTAAATTAGTTTGTTGAAGAACACTTTTTGACCTAGTTTATTCTTAATGGCTAATTACGACGAACAAAAGCAAACAATTTTTTTCCTCAGTGTACAACCTGAGCGAAAATTAACCTCGTAGAAGACGGAATTACAGTTTTTACCTTTTAATATAAATACATTTTCAGGTACGTACATACTTACCCACCCTTACTACGTTTTTCAGGAGCGTACTGTGAAACGGAGCGTAATTTAAGGGCACCCAACCAAATAAAAAGCTAGTTACCATTTCTTTGTAATAGGGTAAATTGAACCTTGGTTTGTAAATGGAAATTCAATTTTAGTCACTTTGGAAGTTTACGATTTGGTGGATTTAATGACAATAATATCCTTTTATTTTCAGGTAACATATAAGGTGTATCTATAGTACGCCCAGACATTGTTACTCGGGGTGGATACTTGGTGTCCTGAAACACAGGTTTTGGCCTTGCTTAGGCACCAGTCCCCCACAATATTGTAATTTGTATTAATAGCTTAAGACTTAATAATATGGACCTGTAAACTTTTGAATATTGTGGTGAGAAAATAAATAAATTGATTGATTGATTGATCTATTCATATACAAAATATTTAAAGAGGTACGCATGTAGGTGGTAAAGAAACTATAGCGACGAAAAAAATTTTTTTTACGAAATCTATTTTTTCAAAATTTAATGTTTATAAATTATTTGACTCACATAAAAAATACAGGCTCCTTCTTATTATCAACATCCATTAATCTAATTTCTATAGTGGCCGCCCTCGCAGCGTCCAGGGAACCATTTATAGAATTTGGAGTAAAGGTTTTATGCAAAACGTCTCAAGCAGTTTTAAAATTATATTAATTACGAAAATTCAAAAACGCTTAGATAAAAAAAATCTTTTTGCTTCTATAGCTGCTTTACCACCTACAGGAGTGCCACATAAAATATTTCGTGTATGAATAGATACACCTTATTTATATAAAAACTTTAATCTTTACATACCTATTTTAATAAATAAAATTCAAGACTATGTAAGTAGCACTTAACTTTGCTCTAGCTTGACTTCGTGCTGTCCTGTAGTAATTATCTGCGAAAGAGACCAAATACCACGTCTTGCGGCCAAGAGTCTTCTTCAATGACGAGAGGCACATAATAATGCGGTACTCGCACCATGAACGTCTTGAAACTGACACTTTATACTAAAATCCCTATAAAAGTTTAATCCAGATTCAGTTATGCATCCCTATTCACCCCATTTAACGGTATTAATTTCGGTCACGAAAAGGTTACAACTCTCGAATGTCGAAAACATACTTGAGAAAGTAATTGTACGACACGATGAAGTCACCAACATACTGGAAAACGCAAATATGGATATAGTTCAGATCGTTTAATTGTCAATGATAATAAATAAATAAATATCTTAGGACAACCAACACACCGTTATCTGGTCCCAAACTAGGCAGACCCTGTACTATGGCAACCAGACAATTGATAAATATACTTATATATTTCTAAATACATACATATTATTGATAAATTACACACGCAATAATTAATAATAAAATAAAATAACCTTTAAATATAGCAGTACTAATAAAATATCAGTCAACTACAGCGTGATTGTGATTGCGTGATTGCGTGTTACAGTGCATCATAACAAACATCACTTTATTGAATATTAGTAATTACTGAAAATCAAGCTGTGTGCCCGATGGAATTTACCATAAAAAACCTTCATAAAAACCCTTTATGTATTCGTTTTAACGGATCAATGTTCTAAAATCCTTCCATACTAAAAGGAACTCTTGTGCCAAAAATAAGATAAGAAAAATGTTTTCCCCAAAAAGATGGCAACATAAATTGCGATAAACATCCTCAACTCAGCGAATGCAGAAAAAATCAAAAAATCTGTGTATAAGCAGCCGCTTGAAAGGGAATTTCTATTTTCCAACCACAAGCAAACGAGAGTGGCCAGTAAAAATAAATAATAAAAACTAAAAAGGCTGGTTGTTGAGTAGTGGCCTAATTACAAACGTGAAGTGCGGAAAGTCGAGTTTCGTTGGACAATTTTGTTCAGAATAAGGACAAAATGTGATTGCAATATTGTTACACTTTAAAACTTTGCTTATGAAATTCGGAAGTTGGATGTAACAAACATAGTTTCTTTTTTTTTAATGTCAGAACAGTTTCGCTAAAGGTGAATTTTCTGAATGATAAAGCATTTCCTAATCAGATAGTTTTTGTTATAAAGGTGTTGTATTATTCAAAGTAACCTTGTAGCTTCGTCTGTTTCGTTTGGTTTATTCTCCATTTTGATCATCATTTGTTATCATTCTCTAGCTTTTATCCCAACTTGATTCCAAGTCGGCGCAACATGTCTTTTCTTCTATACTTTTCTATGGGCTATCATCTTGGTAGTCACCTTCTTTCTAGCCATAATATCATCATTTATATAGTCCATACATCATTTATTTTGTCTTTCCCTAAAAATTAGTTCCTTCTCCTACCTCTCTGCTCTTTTTCGCCTTCCTCTTTCAGGCAAGCAAAGTTCAGTAGTCATCTTTTTAAAATATCTGCTATTTCTTTTCCTCTTCCAGACTTCGGATGTTTTATTGAATTGAATCATAATTCTAGCTATGTGAAACACATGGCGGACTGTTATGTGTAAGTTGTGCTTTGTATTATTCAATTGCATTGCCGGTTTGGGTTGCGTTTTACAGTATAATTATTTCACTTTCTGCATGTTCATATTTTTGAGAGAGATGGGATACTGCGTAATGCATTCGAAATCTTCTTTTATGCGGAATAAAAATAAATTACCTGATCCATACGTTTTGACCGATTGCAATTTTTCAAGTTTTTTTTTTTAAATTATTATCCTTGAAATAATTCTACTTGGATCGTTTAGAATCACATCAATGGAGAAAATTCCAAATATCGTAACCGACAGGGCATTTAACGTCCCTTACGAAATTTGAAATTTCCAACGTCGTCGTCTATATGCTGAAATCATGGTTACAGTTTGCGCTCGGTTTATTTTTTTTCCTTTACAGTCAATATATTGATTCTTTTTCACCTTTAATAACTCAGATCAGAACCTTTTTGTGCAGAAAATATACCTACCATATAACCTAGAAACCATACAACCATAACCAAACCATATATCCTATAAACTACCTAAAATATAACCTTTTATCGTTTTAAAAATATTATTTCCATTTCTACATATAAATTGCATTATTATACAGTTTACTAACCCTTATGGATGTTTACTTATCTGAATTAAAGATTATTTTATTTTATTTTATTTTATTTATTTTATTATAATAGTAACAACAAACACTAAAATAGTAGTCAAAATTGTGCACTGATTTTTTTTTTAGGTTTTTTTTTGTAATTTACAGTTCCGAGCTGTAAGTCGATTAAAATAGTGTCGGTAAATAACTCTTTGCTATCTTCGGAGTACATAAATATATCTACACAAAAAACATATTTGCCTAAACAAATTATACCCAAAAATACAACAACAAACCAAGCACTTTGAATAATTCAGTTCGTGTAATAAATAGCCCGAACGGTTATTTGCAAACAAAATTAGGTGTTACCGAACTGCATGAATATTCAAACACATTTTATAATGTTAGTTGGCATCGGTTTTCGGATAATAGAGATGAAGTGTTGGTTTTAATTAACTAAATAAATACATACTCTAACGCCTTTTCCCCATGGGGGTAGGCAGAATCCTGCCGGATCGCGTATTTGTTCGACACGCTCTATAGTTGCACCCGCAGTTGCGTATATGCCAGGGCCACGACACGTCATTTGATGATTTTCCACCCAAAAAAAAAAAGGTAGGCAGAATCTATAGAACGTACTACGATCCATGCATACACCTTTTGCATCGTTTACATTAATACATAACACAGGCCTACAAATTTTTAACCCAGAGACTAGACCTATCGTACCCGAAGGATTTGATGCGCTGAATCCGTGTTCAGAATGGCTCCTATACGTCTGGTTTTTGAGATATCCTAACCTCGTTTTTTTGCAGTTTTTGAGGTTACGTGACGGAAGGAAATAAATGATTATCAAAAAACGTTGTATGGCAATTGAAAGTACCACCCTTCTTCTTTTAAACCTATTTAAATTTTTTCAAATATCTTTTTTTTTTTCACCAATATATCGCTATTTTAAATTTTACACTTTAGCGTATTAACCAAACCACAAAAAAAAAACGAAAAAATTCTGCCCGAGACCAGACCATGTTGATCTTTTGTTTTTGGGGTCGCTGATTCCGAATCCAAATTGTTTAAAGAAAAATAAGTGATTAAACTTGCTGTTTCCAGGGTCAGGTGGGTTAGCCTGCTAATGGTTTGGTAGGGGTAGTTTTAGGGGTTGTTTTTTGAGCTTACGAAAAATTCTGACCTTATAGGGTGAATTAGACCTCGGATTCCGAATCAGCGACCCCAAAAACACAAGATCAACATGGTCTGGTCTCGGGCAGAATTTATTCGATTTTATTTTGAGGTGGGGCTAATACGCTAAAGTGTAAAATTTCAAATAGCGATATTTTGGTGAAAAAAAAAGGTATTTAGTAAAATCTAAATAGGTTTAAAAGGGACAGGGTGGTACTTTTAATTGACATACAACGTTTTTTGATAATCTTTTTTTTTTCCTTCTGTCACGTAACCTCAAAAACTGCAAAAAAACGCGTTTTTTGCTCTTTAAGGTTAGGATATCTCGAAATACCAGACGTATAGGAGCCATTCTGAGCACAGATTTGGATTCAGCGCATAAAAATCTTTCGGGTATGTTAGGTCTGGTCTCTGGGTCTGGACTTTTGTTAAATTTTGTCGGCCTGTGTGACTCTTATTATTGCGTAACTCTAACAGTAGGAATCTCTTTCGTTTTGAAAGTTCAATGATATTCATTGCGCTATTTAACATTATAGGATGATTATGTATGTATGATAATTCTAAGTGTATTCTGAGTGAGTTCGAAGTGGGCTGGCATTCCGCTTACTTACTTACTACACGATACTAAGGAGTGACACTTATGGTTACATTTTAACAAAAAACTAGCCAAGTGCGAGTCGGACTCGCGCACCGAGGGTTCCTTACAAACCTGCAGGTATTCACGGTTTATGCATAAGGTTTATGTTTATGAAATTAAATGTTTTTTTTTTAATTTTTATATTTGAGTTGACTGAATGAAAGGTAAATTGTGGTTTACGATTTATGACGTATTAAAAAAAAAACTACTTACTAGATCTCGTTCAAACCAATTTTCGGTGGAAGTTTACATGGTAATGTACATCATATATTTTTTTTAGTTTTATCGTTCCCTTATTTTAGAAGTTATGGGGGGGGGGCACACATTTTACCACTTTGGAAGTGTCTCCCGCGCAAACTATTCAGTTTAGAAAAAAATGGAATTAGAAATCTCATTATCATTTTTAAAGACCTATCCATAGATACCCCACACGTATGGGTTTGAAGAAAAATTTTTTTTTGAGTGTCAGTTCTATGTATGGGGAACCCCAAATATTATTGTTTTTTTTTTTTCTATTTTTGTGTAAAAATCTTAATGCGGTTTACAGGATACATCTACTTATCAAGTTTCAACAGCATAGCTCTTATAGTTTCGAAATAAAGTGGCTGTGACATACTCGGACAGACAGACAGACAGACGGACAGACAGACAGACATGACGAATCTATAAGGGTTCCGTTTTTTGCCATTTGGCAACGGAACCCTAAAAACATAACATCAGGCCTTGTTTCCTCGAAGGTTTGGAAAAGGTTTACATATAGTACCGACACGTACATTTCGCCAGTTATGTTTAAGTCCCATGTAATAGAGAGCAACCCTATTGCCATCAACCGGGCATAATTTAAATACAGATACAGCTGCTACTGCTAAATTTTTGAAGTGAAAACTTCTTTACCGCTGTTGGTTGTGATTTGAAACTCAATGAAACGAAAAAGCGACAGTAAAAAGAGACAGACACAAACAACAACACAAACACTTCATAAGATTTAACGTGGGAGAAAATGAGATAGGAAATACATGACGTCACGACCATGGACGAAAGAAATATGGATACGGCAAATATTGTCACATCTGAACTTCAAACAATTAAAACACATTAAAAACGTTTTATGTACCTGTACATATTAGAATTTAATCAAAAATGTTTTATGTACTTGTACATATTATTATTATTTCAAGTCTATTATCGTACCTATATATTATTTATGTAAATACGGAAAAAAAACGAATGCAGAATATTGTCGCGATAAATCGATGTAATATATACGAATAATAAAATGTTAAATAATTATCAAACTTTGTATCACTATAATCATTACAGAAACCTACAATTATCCTCTTCACGTAATTTTACTTTTTTTTTTCTTGAAGGCAAAAATTTTGAAGGTTTCACTTCTACCACGTGTGAATTGCACACATGCCATTTTTTTTTTTTTTGAGTTTCAGTTCTATGTATGGGAAACCCCAAATATTATTGTTTTTTTTTTCTATTTTTCTGTGAAAATCTTAATGTGGTTCACAGAATACATCTACTTACCAAGTTTCAACAGCATAGCTCTTATAGTTTCGGAAAAAAAATGGCTGTGACATACTCGGACAGACAGACAGACAGACATGACGAATCTATAAGGGTTCCGTTTTTTAAAAAGTTTGTTAAAAAGGTCGGAAAGTATCGCATACGGTACAAAGCTTCACTTAAGTTTTCACGATATGACGTTTACAGAATAGACCTGCTGGTTTCATTACACCTGAAAAAGCACAACCTAAATCCACGTAATTTTATAAAAACCAGGCTTAAAATTATGATCCTACTTACTTCTAAAAGCCGTCGTTGTACGCAAATAAGGACAAAATACTTTTTAAATAAATGTTAAGTGGGTTAAATGTCGTTTGCTTTGAGCCTACCCAGCAAGCCGTGATCCTAAAGGCCTTACCACTAAATAAAAAATACAGTAAATTCGCTTTTATAAACTTGCGTGTAATGGCTGTCTACGCCCCACCGTGGTTCTAAAACATTTTATTCGTTTTAGCTAAGCTGCTGGTGGGTTACCGCAGACAGTGGTAGACTTAAGAATAGTAATGCGTTGATTTATTATTTATTTATAGTCTACTCCAAAAATATCTGATGAAAATGCAATCCTTGTTCACATTAAATTCTTAATTCTTAAAATAATTGATGGAAACTCCTTGGTGATAATACTTTCGTGGATTTGCCCTGTATCGTAAAAAAAATTATTATATTTTTATCATTTTTTAATGTAGACAAGATGTTATTAAATTGTTCCGTTTTTAATATAGATATATTAGTATAGATATTTTTTTTTTGTTTTTATTATGCTGCCGGATAAGTTTTAGAAATTCAAAAATGTTTCGATGGTATAAAGATTTATTATGTTTCTTAATTTATTTACACCTCATTGACCATAAGGCAACGTGATAGGTGTTAATTAAGACCTTATGTAAATAAGAGGCATGTTAAGACTACCTCATTCCCGGGGTAATGCGTTTAATTCGCAGATCATTTAGTAAGAGAACCCATGTTTTTGTTACGGTGGATAAGAACTTGGTAAATGATTTGGGCTTCGAGATTTTGTAAGCAACAATACATAGAAAAAACACAAAAAATGAACAAAAAATCTCGTACCTATTTTAAGGCGTTCAAACGGATTTCCAGTTCGTCTATTTTATTTTACTCACAGTAATAAAAAACTTTTTAACAAAAAATTAAACCGCCGAAAAAAACAGAAAAGCAAAAAATAATAAACCTTAAAATTTTGACTCGGCGTTGAAAAATCAATGAACAAAGATCACTCAAAGCGCCGACTCACAATTTTAAGGTTTGATTTTTTGCTTTTCTGTTTTTTTCGGCGGTTTAATTTTTTGTTAAAAAGTTTTTATTTTGTACTTTTTGTGGCTTTAATGTATTAATAATACTTGGTAAGGTATACCCTATCCAATGAAAGAAGAATTATCAAAATCGGACTACTCTGTACAAAGTTATGCGTGGTTATACATTACAATCAATGAGTGAACAATCAATCATCCCCTGTTTTCCGACCCTTAGGATTCGATTTTGTTTTCCAAATTTATATGGGACTCGGAGTATACCCTTTCCAATTAAAAAAGAATGATCACAATCGGACTACTAAGTAAAAAGTTATGCGTGGTCATACATAAAGAAAAACAAACAAAAAAAAAATATACGCGTCGAATTGATAACCTCTTCCGTTTTTTTTCATCGATTAAAAATACATAAATTAAAGGTTACTTTTCGTGTTTGTCTATGTGTGGTGTCTTATTGCTGATTTCAGCATCATTTGGTGTGTAGTGTTCCTTAATTTATGTGTGTAGTATATATTTATATTAACCTAACAACATACATACATACATTTCCGCCGTAAGAAGTCCACTTCTGGAAATAGGCCTCCTCCAATTTGAGGGGCTTTGCCATAATCGCCACGCTTGGCAGGCGGATTGGCTGTCGCAGTATGGTGGTAAAATGCATAGAGAACGCTGCTGCCCATTCTCTAGTAAGTCCCTTTGTCGCCTTTTATGACACCCACAGGAAAAAATGGGTGTTGCTATTCTTTACGTCCGACATTACACGGACGACCTAACATAAGTAATTCAGAAATCTCGATGCGTTGGTGAAGCAGCGGTGGGTTGCTGGTGTAATATAATAAGTAGAGTAAAATTAGCGCTTAAAATCCCCATTTAAAAGCTTTCACAACTTAAAAGTTGACTAGATCTAGTTTGCCAACATTGCACGACAAAGTGCCTTTTCTCAAAACATCTCTCTCAATCTCTTTCGCCCTAGGATAATTTTTAGTACACAAATAAATGTAATAATAATATGAGCCGTGTAGTGAAAAGCATTATTGTTACAACATAGAATACCTATAAGTAAATAGTACCTAGGCTTTATATAGTACATAGGTATTTTATTCCCTACTAGTTTTTTCCGTGGCATCGCCCATGTGGAATGCAAGCATTTGTCCTACAGGAATGAGCAACTGGATGAAAAAATATAGTTTGTCCTAACCTAGGTTAGGACCGTTCGTGTCCTAAATTTATATAACCTTCGTCAAATCTTCGTATAAATCATTCTGTCTACTGATAAAAACCGCATTAAAATCCGTTGCCCAGTTTAAAAGATCTTAGCAAACAGACGCGGGAAGTGACTTTGTTTTATACTATGTAAAGAAGAAGATATTATATTATTTTGTCAATGTCTGTAAAACAAGTAAAAGGAAATAATAAATAGTAGCAGTAGAAATCACTAAACCCGGTTCTCAATCACGACAAAACACTACACAAATTCAGGAACACACCTTCTTCGAACAGATGCACCAATTCAAATTCAAATAGAAAATACGACTCCGAAATTGCCACTTACCATGCGATACTTGGTGGCAGCCATTAAACGTACCGTTCTAAACAGAATACGGAAACAAGGAAGGCATCTCCAATTTGTAAGTGAACTACCAATGACCTGAATGTGTATGGAATTAATAAAATTTTCTGGTGTTTTAGCTTGGATACTTTTATGTGTACGAGAATAAAAATAACTTAAAAGAATACTAGATTTACATTTGGCGCTGTGTAGGTCTTTTATGAAAGTTTACATGAGAAGTGCCAGTCATGATCCAAGCGTCAGCGCCAATTCAGTCGTCAATCATTAATACATCCCTATAATTTCATATAATGCCATAAATGACTTTTTATGAAATTATCATTCAATATAGTATTAAATTTTAAAGTATTCCTTAAAATTTACAGAATTATATTTAATTCTGTACATATTATTTACTTCGCAAATTATATTTCAATCAACATCCTATCAGACACTGACTTAAATGATTTTCGCATGAAACAATCATTCTCTGAGGGATTAAATTTTAAAGTTTAAATGGAATTCATTTTCAAATTGGAGTGGGAATACATTTTTAAGAATATAATTCTGTACATATTTTTTCACAGTCGCAAATGATATTTTAATCTATATACAACCAGGCACTGACTTAAATTACGTTTTCATGAAATAATCGTTCAATGGGTTATTAAATTTTAAAGTTTAAATGGGATATAATTTTAAGAAATAAACATACTGTACATATTGTTTAACAGTCATGAATTATAGTTTAATCTACGTAGGTACAACCTGACACTGACCTGCATATTGCAGAAAGACGTAAGAAAATTTGATTTTTACGCGTTGCCTTGGTGCATCGTCTATAATTTTAATAGGGCGACATTTGAAAGCTTCATGCTACTTTTAATAAGTCATGCAAGTAAATTATAATCATATCATTGACAAGATTGACACAATATAAAACCACAACTGTATTCCTTGTAGGGTTAAGCCGAAGTGTATCTATAGGACATCCACATTTTCCCAGTTATGTTTAAGACCCATGTAACAGGGGGCGAGCGTATTTGCCTCAACCGGGACGGGCCGGGACGTTGATAAGTTTCAACAGGCGACTACACAAAAACATGTAATTTACCCATTTTTAATTACACACTGTGACGACATAGCTCGCGAAAGTATGTCCTAAAATTATGGTCTTGCATGGTTTGCGGCCGACCAAATTGTTTTTCTAATGCGCTACTATCGTAACTAGGAAATCAAGAAGATAGAAGCTCAAAAATAATATTCTTTCGAACCATATTGACATGTAAAGATGAAATTGACAAACATCGTCAAGTTCAGCTCCGCAGCGTTCTACATCGGGCACTTCCAGTGGATATGTACGATTTAAAAGAATTGGATGTTGCTTATTTATTTGGTTTTTTGCTTCGTTTGAATGCTTTTCCGGTTCTGGTTAACTTTTGATTGAACAAACTTACGATTTGCCTAAGATCCTTTTCGGTTTGCATGTTTCACGCACAAAGTCTATCCGAGAATCTTATTACAATTGTCTCTTAATAGATCTAATTAATGTATTTAATTAAGGCGTTGTTTATTTAATTTATTTCTTTGTTATCTATAAGTACTTGCATGACACTTAATACAAATTGTATGCTTTTATAAATGGAGGAACTTTGTCTCCTAAAGCACAGGTTTTTGGCCTAGTTTAGGAGGCATCAGTTTGCCCTCTAATGTGACTCTATTGTACAATTTTTCCCTTAATCTTTGTGTACTTATATAAGTTTTTCTGTCTGTACAAATAAACATTTTATTATTATTATATAGTATGAGAAATTACGTGACTAAAAAGTAAGTTACGGAAACTTAGGTTTATTTGAACGCTAACTGTCAATATTATTCACAACTGTTATATGTATCAGGTATAAATTTGAAAGTTTTTATGTTTGAATATTTGTTAATTACGCACAAACGGCTGAACGGATTTGGTTGACATTTGGTAGGTACACATAAAGTTTATAACCTGGATTAAAACAAATTTTCACTCCACATTTTAACCGTGTAGTACATATGTCCTATAGGGCTTGTGTGAAAACTGACATCCTCCCGAGTGAAAACGCTGCAAATAGTTAGTACTGAGTTAAAACAAAAAAATAATTGTTATTAACTTGCGGTTCATCCCATTTACTATCATGGGTGTCGTAAAAGGTGACTGATTAGAGAATGGGCAGCAGCGTTCTCTATGCATTGTACCACCAAACTGCGATGACTAACCCATCTGCCAAGCGTGCCAATTATAGCAAAATGCCTATGTCTTGCAGTGGTCGTATTACAGCTGAAATTATGTATGGTTATTAACTTGTGTAACTATTTCAGACAATGGGTCATACTGGCAAAAAATCATAGATGTTATTTCACTAGGCAAAACTCGGTTTCTTAATTAACTACTATTAAACCTCAAGTATCCTGTAAGAAAAGTTAGTTTGTCGCTATGTCAAGTTTCTTTCCCGTTCGTCTCATATGAAACTCCTTTTCAAAAAAGGAATAACTAGAATGGATTCATATTTTTTCTTTTTAACCGACTTCAAAAAGGAGGAGGTTCTCAATTCGGATGTTTATATATTTTTTTTTATTTTTTTTATGTATGTTCGGCCATAACTCCGTCATATGTAGACGGATTTACAAAATTCTTTTTTTGTTCGAAAGGGGTTTATTCCGAAATGGTCCCATATAAATTTCATATAGATCTGATGATGAGTTCCAGAGTTAGACACCGGAACTCTTTAAAAAATGACAGCAAATCAACCGCGATTTCTGCTATCGCATAAATATGCATCGTTTGTTTGGAATTAGTGCGGGGTGGATACCACAACTAAAAATTTAAAAATAAAAACTTTTTTACAAAAAAAAACAACCGACTTCCTTAAAAACACTACAAAGTGAAAAATAACTTTAATTTCGGAAGTCGGTGGCAAAAAAACCATAAATACAGATCCTAAGACACCGACTTCCGAAATTAAAGTTATTTTTCACTTTGTAGTGTTTTTAAGGAAGTCGGTTGTTTTTTTTTGTAAAAAAAGTTTTTATAATTTTAATGTCTCAAGGAGCTTTATAGTGGCCAAATTTAAACAAATGATTTGACTTTTATTTAGATCGGATTTCAACATAGAGTTTTTAATTAATTGCGATTTCAAAAACCAATTATGAATGCTTTACTGGCTAACATAATAGACTATGCTATCCAGTAAATGTTCATTGGTTTGGTTCTTTGCAATACAAACTAATTAGGATAAGGTAGACTTTAACCTAATTCGTTTGTATAGCGTAGATTTCTATCAAGATTTATTTAGGACTAGACTAATTTAAATTGTTTAAAAGCCTTTGTTGTAAGTGAACAGAAATACAAGACGAAATGTCTTTAGACCACTAATGACTGAACCATGACAGCCCAACTATTTAATGTTTTCCTAGCTCATTTTGATTTGGACAATATCGAAAGCTCGGACAAAAATACGTTGAGCTGTGAACACGATCATTTCACTCTGAAACAAGGCTCTTTAACAACTGGCCAACAATTATTTGATTTCACAGAAGCCCTTCCTAAACCGAGTAAAGAATCGTACATTCAATATCGATGCCTAGTTACAGTATCGATGCCGCGATTCGATTCGTTTCAACCAATTGCGTTCTGTAATGAACGGTGCTCAATGTCACGGAATCGAATGGTGTAGCCTGATTGCTTGGCACTCGAATGGCCACTCGATTCAAAAAGTCTGGCTAACAACATTATAAAAGTGGTTTACCCAGTTACATATAGTAAGAACTGTGAAATGTATTGGAAACCAAAGAGTTGGAGCTCAAGTTATATTTGTTCTAAATTATTGAGAAAATTTTGTTGTATATTTTGAGCGTAAATACATTAATAAGCAACAAATTCGGGTCAGTAACAGAATTGAATACCTTGGAAACTTAGTAAACTATTATTCAAATAAACCGTATTTCGTATTTATTTAATGATAACATTTATAAGGTATCATGTTTTACAATTTATAATAAACGAATATATTACATTACAAGGCGTTTTTTTTTTCCACAAAATGAAAGTTGGAAATTATTCATCTCTTTTAGCGATATTGGTATCATTTTCTACAATGTTTACTTAAATCTATGTATTACCTCGGTTTATAAATTAATATTGAAAGTGGCATTGGATGTTCTCGTCTTGATGGACCAAAACATATTTTCTTTATAAAAATAACAAAATATTTTTCTTAGAAAATACTTCTACTTTTCTAACATCATCATCATCATCATTTCAGCCGTAAGACGTCCACTGCTGGACTTAGGCCTCCCCCAATTTGGGGGGCTTTGCCATAATCGCCACGCTTGGCAGGCGAGTTGGCGATCGCAGTATGGTGGTAAAATGCATAGAGAACGCTGCTGCTCATTCTCTAGTAAGTCTCTTAGTCGCCTTTTACGACACCCACAGGAAGAAATGGGGTGGTGTGATTTTTCTAACATAATTAGTGATATTCATAATGATTTGAGTTTGTAGGTTGTTATTAAAATATCTCTTTTGCGTATATTAAAACAATAAAAACCAAAGTGAAGGAAGCAATTAATTATTTCCAAGCATTTTCTAACGAACCTGCTAAAAAAAACTTTAATCATTATTTTTGGGTCGTGACGACGACGCTCGAACTAATAGAAAAAAGAACTCAAACAGAACCACTTCTGTTTATGTTTCTAACAATTAATTAACTTATTAGACAGTTCTCAATTTGCCCGAAAACTAAAGGCAACCGTCCACTGCACGGAGAGGTTCGGCACGTTAGCTGTGCAGTTCATTTGTTTGCCAGCCACGCATTTGTGCATCGCGTCGCCATGGGTCGCTTTTGACGATCCCGCCTACATTACCAAAGCCCATTTTCATTTTTATTAGTATTAGTATTTATTTTACTGATTGTTTGCTGCACCGGTCGATGTCATCACGCCAGCAGCGGCTGCTGCTGAAAATCAGCACTGCGGCTCTATGGCGCATTTGGTCACAGCATTATGCTGAGAGTTGGCCGTTTTGCGTGGATGTGACACATGTTTTCCCGCAGGTTTTTCTTTTTTTTTGTATTTTTATTTAAAAAACGTATGAAACACCCTAACAGCTATAATGCGCCAATTCGATGTTACTACTTAGATACAAAATAGAAAAACAAAAATTTGCATACTTAAATTAATAAAATTCACAAGAATTTGATCTCTAAATATTTTCAATGCACTTCAGTGCTACTTCTGTGAACCTCTTCAGGATCAGTAAAATATACCTACCTCTGTTGAAATAATATTCACCAGTCTTATGGCTCGTGATAAGGGGCAAACTTGTTTAGGTTTGTTTTAGAGCATGGCTCCAGTAGAGTAGGCGTCGGGCGACGCGCGACCCCGCACTCGGCCGGCGCGCGCATTCCCAGCTCTACTAGCAGTTCAGGGTGGTGCAGCCAGCCGCGCAGCACCCGAAACACAAAGCTACAAAGACTGACATCCCTCCGCACCGCTAGCCTACTGTACCCTACCATCCGTATTACGAACAGACTCGGGTACAAAACGGGAAGAAGGAATGGATACCATACTCCTTAAAATATAGAAACTTATGTATGTTTTGGTCTGTCTTTGCGTCATGTTTGCTACATATTTTCTTTCTTTTTACCGTACAATGTGAGCTGCTAGCTTACCCACGCACGTTATAAAATCGCAGCAAGGAGTTTTTCGCGCACTGGATTTTCAACACTGGTTAGCACCGAGACTTGAGAATCGAACACTGTGTTTTTTCAATGCGCTTTACTCTGTTGGGTTTTCAATGCTCGGTTCAATACAGAGAGCTCAAAATTCAGTGCGCAATAAATTACCGCCACGAATTTATTACGTCCGTATGGTCGTCAACCGCCGTCGTTTGACTGGCCTGTTAGTCTAGTGGTTAGTGATCCTGACTGTTAAGACTGAGGTAGTGGGTTCGATTCCCACCCAGGACAACTTTTTGCGTGATGAGCACAATCATTTGTTCTATGTCTGGGTGTAATTTATCTACGATATGTATGTATTTAGAAATATACGTTGTTTATCAGTTGTCTGGTTGCCATAGTACAGGCTCTGCCTTGATTGGGATCAGATAACGTTGTGTTGGTTGTCCTAAGATATATAAGATAAGATATATATTAACTTAGTCGTTTAGTAGCTTAGCCGTGGCCTGCTGTAGAGCGGCACCTTTAAACGGCCCAATACCTTTTAGTGGGAAAAAAAATCTCAAAAGATGGGTTGAAAAGGTGACATCTTTTGCTGCGTGTAATCAAGGAAAGCGAGGGGAATGCGAAGGTGTACCGTGTAAACACACGTGGAAAAATGTAGTTGTTGCAGTTTTCAAGACTTTGTCTATCATTCTAAATTAAACATTATTTCAGTGCGTTTACAAGTAATACTGATTTACAATGACTGTACTAGCTATTCTCTGCGACCCGATGGGATGTTTCATTAGAATTTTTCAAGCCATTTCAAAATAGGAAAGTACATAAAAAATAGCACGATTTAAACAATTATAGTCAAAATGAAGCAATAACCTGGAAGCCGATTCGATAAAATTCAATCAACAATTTAGAAGGACGCTTTATACTCATAATTTTTTAACCAACTTCAAAAAAGAAGTAGGTTATCAATTCGACTGTATTTTTTTTATGTTACTTACCTCATAACTTTTGACTGGGAGAACAGATTTTGATGATTTTTTTTTTATTTGAAAGCTGGTACTTCCCAAATGGTCCCAATTTGGTTCTATTCTGACAATGGGATCCATGTGAAAACCATATAAGACTTAAATTTGCATTAAGTATTTGCGCGACAAATGAACGAATAACGCGATTAGATTAGTGCAAGGTATCTACCATAACTAAAAAGTTCAAAATAAATAGTTGTTACAAAAAAAATAACAACTGATTTCCTTAAAAAAAACACTACAAAGTCAAAAATAACTTTAATTTCAGAAGTCGGTGGCAAAAAAAAAACCTTAAATACAGATCGTCTAAGTGTCCTCTACCTACCACTTTCATCATGCGCCGCAACTACGAATAAAAATCAAAATGGCGGTGGGTCGACATGCCAGATCGGTTCTAAGCCCTTTGCATTACTGTAATCCGCGCGATGGTTCTAAACTCACTTGGTTACTTTTAGGTAAGCATGAACCGTCGTTGGCTGCTTCACCTCTTACCAACCCAACTGGGCGATATTTTAAATGCATGTATTTAATATATGATGACCATGATTCCCATTTTGGTTTCTCAAATATATTAATGTGCAGTGTAATGTAATTATTAACATCACTTGCATGAAGGTGAGGAAAAGTTTGGTACCATATGACATATAAAATAAAAGTTCTGTGGGGGTATAGATTTTCTTCTTTTTTTTTTGTATTTTTAGGAGACCAAATAGACCAACTTAGATGTACCACTCGCAGGGCACTGCTTCGGCACCGCTCGCTTTCCTCGCTCAGCTCGCGCATTATTGCTCACAGTTCTAACCTAATCTAACGCGTTTCGCTGTTTTACCCTAGCTAAGTTATTGCGATAAACACTACTGTGAGAGAAACCCAGAAACTTTAAAATAGGCTAATTTATTTTAAAAAAAACAAAGATTTATTATCATAAGGTTTTATTGTATGGGACGAACATCGTATTTTGGAAAAGTTATCAGCTGTCCCAAACGAAACTTCAATACCTACTCGACCCGTTTATATGGGACAGCTTTAAATCACCACACACACACACACTATACATTTCACACACGCATACACACACACACACACACACATCCGCACACTTCTGTTATATGCTCTATACCACATAACCATTCAACACATATCTACTAACTACTTATGGAACCCAATTCTTGATTCCTAACTTTATTCCTCGTAAAATTATTGTTTATTAATAATATCCTAAATCCTAACGGGCATAAGCGCCATTAAAGCTAATGTCGCTTACGCTCTTTGAGTTCTAAGTATCGATTCTCCAACACCCTTATAAATATGGATATGGCTGTTTTGGGTGGCTAGTGACTTACTCCTGAACGAAATTGTCTTAGTAATGAGTATTATTGAATTAATTTTAAGACCTATTATTTTATGGTTACTGTTATGGGAAGGATTAGTGAGTGAGGTCATGGCGGTATGCTGATTTTAAGGGTACAGTTAAAGATGGGTGTTCATTGGTAGAAGCCCGAATAATTATACATTTCATAATTTTCTGTTATGTTCATCCAGTTTTTTATTTGTTTTTATTAAAAAAGTTCAGTTAGCTTTGATATCCGTCTCTGAAGTAACATATTATGTTGATTGCAACAAAAATATTAGTAAGACATTGTTTATCAAATACATGTTTTTAAATACTGCAAACATTTGGACTAACAGGATTAAAAAAACGAATGAAGTAGGTATCAAAGGCAGATTAAACATAGCTTTTAAAAATAAATCCAACGCGCAAAACAAAGAAGGCTCGCACAAAGCGGTAACAGCATTTCCTCATCTTGTCATTTCGAACTTTGGAAAGGTGCAAACAGAAAAGGCATTAGACACTAAGACATTTGTCAATCCCTCTCCTGAATTTCAAGTGTCGACCTTGGGCCAAATTCCTTTTGTTGAAAGTCTTTAAGAAGTCGCCTCGAAGAAGGAAAGGTTGTTTGGAGGTCATGTGACAGATTTTTTTTTTCACAGCCTTTTATATATTCTCAGATTTTTTAAATTGCTAGTAGTCTTGCAGGCGGCCCTGAGATAGTTGGGAAAAGGATACATAAATATTGATGATTTTACATTAAATATGGAATATTTTTAATGAGTTGACTCATCTCACTCACTCTTAAGGTTTCCCTACGTCCAAATGAAAAAACCCTTAGAGGATCAGACCTATGTCGATTCTAATAGACCGATTAAGTCACATAATTATGAATAACTGTGACGCCAACACGAACCTGATACGTAAATAAATGAATTTTTAATATGAGGCTCACTTTTGGGAACGAAAAAGAAAAAGTTTCATACCATGTGACTTTTAAAATTAAAAGATCTGTAAGGGTCTCAAACATATTTTTTTTATAACGGTTAAAATAATGGTTTAAAGTTATTTAACGAAATAAATGGAAATTGGCCATTCGCCATTACCTCTTAAACTAATAAACTACTACTGATGCACCTAAAATTTTGGAAGAATTAAAAAACACATCTATAATAATTATAAATAACAGGAATCTATAAAAAGCCTATGGTAAATTTCTCAATATTGTGCGTACAAACTTAGATTTGCAATTGAAATGTATGGGAGATCATGATCTACAACTGCGATGTTAAGTTACATTTATTTATTAATAAAAAAAAAATAACAACATAATATATTAACTTAACCAAAACTATATACAGGATAAGTTTTCATCCAGTGCGCAAATTGTAACCATGTATTCAGCATATCATTCTAGACCCCCTTGCGCAGAATTTTTTTGTCGGTTTTACAAAAAAAAAAAAAACCGGCCAAGTGCGAGTCGGACTCGCGCACCGAGGGTTCCGTACAAACCTGTAGGTATAGAAGTAAAAGTTCACCCATCACGACAATCGAGTCGTAGTTCTGTTCTGTTTTTTGGCTTGGTTTTATTTCTGTCTGTGTTATGTTCTGTTTATTATATGATTTAACTAAAAATTTACGGTTTTCGCAATTTTTCCTTTATCTGTGCTATAAGACGTTGCTTCGTACCAAATTTCAAAATTCTAGATCGACTGGAAGTACCCTTTAGGTTTTGATTCCCTTGCGAGTTTCGAAAATTTGTGGAAATTTGCGGTATAAACGGCTATATCTTTTGATTGCGTCAGCTTAGAAGTTTGATTTTTTCACAGCTTTAGAGGACAGTAGATTTGAGTATTTGATATAAATTTCAGCTTGATACTTTTACGCGTTCCTGAGAAAAAGGGTCTTGACAGACGGACGGACGGACGGACGGACAACAAAGTGATCCTATAAGGGTTCCGCTTTTTCCTTTTGAGGTGCGGAACCCTAAAAAAACAGCCGTTTCTTAGAAAAATGCAATACCTACTAGGTCAAAAAGTAAGGAACAACTTGTTTTTTTTTTGTATAACTAACGAAAATTTTCTGCACTGGGGGGTCTAGAATGATATTTATGCTGAATTCATGGTTACAGTATGCGCACTGGATAAAAACTTATCCTCTATACACGAACTAAAATAAAGCGTCGTCGTCGTCTAAGTTACATACATAAAAAAACTGGCCAAGTGCGAGTCGGACTCGCGCACCGAGGGTTCCGTACAAACCTGCAGGTATTCACGGTTTATGCATAAGGTTTATGTTTGTGAAATTAAATGTTTTTTTTTTTTTTAATTTTTATATTTGAGTTGACTGAATGAAAGGTAAATTGTGGTTTACGATTTATGACGTATTAAAAAAAAACTACTTACTAGATCTCGTTCAAACCAATTTTCGGTAGAAGTTTACATGGTAATGTACATCATATATTTTTTTTAGTTTTATCATTCCCTTATTTTAGAAGTTACGGGGGGGGGGGGGGGGGGACAAACATTTTACCACTTTGAAAGTATCTCTCGCGCAAACTATTCAGTTTAGAAAAAAATGATATTAGAAACCTCAATATCATTTTTGAAGACCTATCCATAAATACCCCACACGTATGGGGTTGATGAAATAAAAAAAATTGAGTTTCAGTTCTATGTATGGGGAACCCCAAATATTATTGTTTTTTTTCTATTTTTGTGTGAAAATCTTAATGCGGTTTACAGAATACATCTATTTACCAACTTTCAACAGCATAGCTCGTATAGTTTCGGAAAAAAATAGCTGTGACATACTCGGACAGACCTACAGACAGACAGAAAGACAGACAGACATGACGAATCTATAAGGGTTCCGCTTTTTCCTTTTGATGTGCGGAACCCTAAAAAAACAGCCGTTTCTTAGAAAAATGAAATACCTACTAGGTCAAAAAGTAAGGAACAACTTGTTTTTTTTTTGTATAACTAACGAAAATTTTCTGCACTGGGGGGTCTAGAATGATATTTATGCTGAATTCATGGTTACAGTATGCGCACTGGATAAAAACTTATCCTCTATACACGAACTAAAATAAAGCGTCGTCGTCGTCTAAGTTACATACATAAAAAAACTGGCCAAGTGCGAGTCGGACTCGCGCACCGAGGGTTCCGTACAAACCTGCAGGTATTCACGGTTTATGCATAAGGTTTATGTTTGTGAAATTAAATGTTTTTTTTTTTTTAATTTTTATATTTGAGTTGACTGAATGAAAGGTAAATTGTGGTTTACGATTTATGACGTATTAAAAAAAAACTACTTACTAGATCTCGTTCAAACCAATTTTCGGTAGAAGTTTACATGGTAATGTACATCATATATTTTTTTTAGTTTTATCATTCCCTTATTTTAGAAGTTACGGGGGGGGGGGGGGGGGGGACAAACATTTTACCACTTTGAAAGTATCTCTCGCGCAAACTATTCAGTTTAGAAAAAAATGATATTAGAAACCTCAATATCATTTTTGAAGACCTATCCATAAATACCCCACACGTATGGGGTTGATGAAATAAAAAAAATTGAGTTTCAGTTCTATGTATGGGGAACCCCAAATATTATTGTTTTTTTTCTATTTTTGTGTGAAAATCTTAATGCGGTTTACAGAATACATCTATTTACCAACTTTCAACAGCATAGCTCGTATAGTTTCGGAAAAAAATAGCTGTGACATACTCGGACAGACCTACAGACAGACAGAAAGACAGACAGACATGACGAATCTATAAGGGTTCCGCTTTTTCCTTTTGATGTGCGGAACCCTAAAAAAACAGCCGTTTCTTAGAAAAATGAAATACCTACTAGGTCAAAAAGTAAGGAACAACTTGTTTTTTTTTTGTATAACTAACGAAAATTTTCTGCACTGGGGGGTCTAGAATGATATTTATGCTGAATTCATGGTTACAGTATGCGCACTGGATAAAAACTTATCCTCTATACACGAACTAAAATAAAGCGTCGTCGTCGTCTAAGTTACATACATAAAAAAACTGGCCAAGTGCGAGTCGGACTCGCGCACCGAGGGTTCCGTACAAACCTGCAGGTATTCACGGTTTATGCATAAGGTTTATGTTTGTGAAATTAAATGTTTTTTTTTTTAATTTTTATATTTGAGTTGACTGAATGAAAGGTAAATTGTGGTTTACGATTTATGACGTATTAAAAAAAAACTACTTACTAGATCTTGTTCAAACCAATTTTCGGTAGAAGTTTACATGGTAATGTACATCATATATTTTTTTTAGTTTTATCATTCCCTTATTTTAGAAGTTACGGGGGGGGGGGGACAAACATTTTACCACTTTGAAAGTATCTCTCGCGCAAACTATTCAGTTTAGAAAAAAATGATATTAGAAACCTCAATATCATTTTTGAAGACCTATCCATAAATACCCCACACGTATGGGGTTGATGAAATAAAAAAAATTGAGTTTCAGTTCTATGTATGGGGAACCCCAAATATTATTGTTTTTTTTCTATTTTTGTGTGAAAATCTTAATGCGGTTTACAGAATACATCTATTTACCAACTTTCAACAGCATAGCTCGTATAGTTTCGGAAAAAAATAGCTGTGACATACTCGGACAGACCTACAGACAGACAGAAAGACAGACAGACATGACGAATCTATAAGGGTTCCGTTTTTTTCCATTTGGCAACGGAACCCTAAAAAACTTAACATCAGGTCTTGTTTCCTCGAAGGTTTGGAAAAGGTTTACATATAGTACCGACACGTACATTTCGCCAGTTATGTTTAAGTCCCATGTAATAGAGAGCGACCCTATTGCCATCAACCGGGCATAATTTAAATACAGATACAGCTGCTACTGACAATTTCTAGGTAGAAAAAGCCAATAACACTTTGCCCGACCTGAAACTCGAACCCAGGACCTTACACTCAACCGTAGCAGTTGTGATCACTCGACCAACGAGGCAGTCATGTTAAGTTTGTTCTTGGGAAAAAATCACCTCAACTATGAAAACTTTATTTGTCCGTGGTCCGACACGCACTTAGCTTATCTAGTCATCTAGACAAATAAATAAAATTGGAGTGTCTGTATGTAATATTAAGATAACCACTTTTTACTAAGTGTCTATGTTTACACGGTACTAAACAACATTTTTTTTTAAATTTCTTTGTCTGTTTGTTCCGGCTAATCTCTGAAATGGCTGGACCAATTTTGACGGGATTTTCACTGGCAGATAGCTGATGTAACAAGGAGTAACTAAGGCTACTTTTATTTTAGAAAAAAAAATAGGATCTCACGAAACTAATGAAAAACTGTACTTGTTTAATACCACGCGGACGAAGTCGCGGG
This sequence comes from Aporophyla nigra, assembly GCA_947507805.1. Lineage (NCBI taxonomy): Eukaryota > Metazoa > Arthropoda > Insecta > Lepidoptera > Noctuidae > Aporophyla > Aporophyla nigra. The sequence goes on along the minus strand of OX382315.1, from coordinate 7,031,426 downwards.
TAACAGCTAGTACTTTAATAATATTCATGTGTTCAGTTTTAAAACCCTGCGTTGATAAAAAGCAGTGATACTAAACGAGGATTGTTTAAAAAGAAATACCTACTGGGTATAATTTATAGAATACTGACTATACCGTGTATTTCATATACTGCCGTCATCCCACTGGTGGGACGAACGGGAATAATTTATTATTTTAATTTGAATCCCCAGTGGTCCCACCAAATAACATGAGTCTGGTGGTTTAATGATGTAAACATTTATTTATCTAACAGGTATAACAAATCCTTTTTAGGTACTTCTATACATTATAGAGTCCTCCAGCGGGTATTTCGGCCATGTCTGCTAATCTCAACGGAGTATCGCATCCGGCGCTGGAGATATTATAGTGGAACAAATTGTGGACACAGGAGCACTCACTCATCCCTCACTTTCATAGTGCAATAGGACGGCAATACGACACGACCGGACAGAGATCAGGCGCAGACTAATAACTTAACATGCTTTCCGAGGCACGGGGGTATCACACCGCAAACTTCCAAACTCCAGTCTGTTACTAAACAAATCCTAATGGAAAAACCGAATAATACATTGCCTGGCCTGGGAATCGAACCCAATGTGTTTCTTGACTCATATACTGACGTATATGAGTTAGGAAACAAATTGCATTTTTTTTAAAATTAATTCTTATAATCCTTACATTCTCCACCATCGACATCAACGAGGATAAGGAATCACTCGCTCCGCTCACTCACTAAACCCCACCATTCTCCCATATTTTTTTTTTTCAAAACAATCAGACATAGGAGTCCCAGAGGGTCTTCTCCTAAAGCGGCATCGTAAGGTTTTAAATATCAAAGACAAAAAGTTAAACATCATAAATGCTACGTTTAAAATTCTAAAAACGAAAATCCTTTTGCCTATCAAAATTAATCGTTAAACGAACCAAATCAACAAACCTAAATAAATAGTTTGCAATAATCCCTCCTTATTCATAATCATATCTCTTTGACATGGTTACATAGGGTAAGAAGCTGACCTTTCTAAGTTCAATCAATGAATAGATAAAAATAAATACCACACGAAGTAATCAACCCTCAACCGTTCAGAAGAGTTTAAATTGAAAAGAAAACAATTTACAGCTGCAAATGACCTCATTCACACAGACTCTTAAGATTTCTACAAGCGTGTATTGGAGCGCTCAGTAATTACAAACCGACTCATTTCCCACAGAATTTCACTTAAAGCCTACGTTTTAGAACATGGAGTAGTCAACAAATGGAGTGTCAATAGAACATATACAGAGATATGTCGGTATTTGATAGTAGAATCACCGCGCTTGTATTTATATACAAAAAAAAAACCGGCCAAGTGCGAGTCGGACTCGCGCACCGAGGGTTCCGTACTAACATTGTAGTACCTTTAAAATTATTAAAAATAATTTTATTATATGACGTAACTAAAAATTTACGGTTTTCGCAATTTTTCCTTTATCTGTGCTATAAAACGTTGCTTCGTACCAAATTTCAAAATTCTAGATCGACTAGAAGTACCCTTTAGGTTTTGATTCTCTTGCGAGTTTCGAAAATTTGCGGCATAAACGGCTATATCTTTTGATTGCGTTAGTTTAGAAGTTTGATTTTTTCACAGCTCCAAGGGAAAGTAGATTTGAGTATTTGATATTAATTTCAGCTTGATACCTCCACGCGTTCCTGAGAAAAAGGGTCTTGACAGACGGATGGACGGACGGACGGACGGACAACAAAGTGATCCTATAAGGGTTCCGCTTTTTCCTTTTGAGGTGCAGAACCCTAAAAACAACCAAGCTTAAAATAAAACCAAGAAAATTAATTCACAAGTTCATCCACTTAGTTGCCACATATTCAAAGCACAACTGTAATTCTTAGAATGTTGTAAGAAATGTCTATTACACGAAAATATTCCGGATTGTCAATTTGCTTAACGTCATGCCAAGTAAATAGTAATGCCATAAAGCACAATTTCCGTAATCATGTTTTTAGTGAAAAATCTTGATACCTGACTAAGCATTAGCCGAGATAGAGTATCTATGTATCTATTTCTGTTAGATTATCATCCAAGCAGTTTGGCATCAAATCTGAGATTGAACTACAATAACTGCCACCAACTGCGTGACAAGTTTAGATCTTTGTTTGAAAGAAAATAAATGTAGGTTTATTAAAACCATTTAACCGTGTGGTGCCGGACGTAAAGAATAACACCACCCTATTTCTTCCCGTGGGTGTCGTAAAAGGCGACTAAGGGACTTACTAGAGAATGGGCAGCAGCGTTCTCTATGCATTTTACCACCATACTGCGATCGCCAACCCGCCTGCCAAGCGTGGCGATTATGGCAAAGCCCCCCAAATTGGGGGAGGCCTAAGTCCAGCAGTGGATGTCTTACGGCTGAAATGAATGATGAACCCACCTCTGAAGATTTTGTTGAATCATTGTAAAAAGCGTCGTTCAAATGCAAACTTCATTTACTACTTCCTCAGTATTTTAGACGTTCTATCGCTTAGAGTATTAAGGACAACGTCTGTAGGCTTTATTTCCATATTAATAAACTGATTATGAGCTTACAATATACTGGGAAGCTTTGACGTTGTAGATGTCGTAATTTATGATAAATTATAATTAATTTCATATACCGTGTACCGTGTTTCATGTACCGTGTGGTGCCGGACGTAAAGAATAACACCACCCCATTTCTTCCCGTGGTTGTCGTAAAAGGCGACTAAGGGACTTACTAGGAGAATGGGCAGCAGCGTTGTCTATGCATTTTACCACCATACTGCGATCGCCAACCCGCCTGCCAAGCGTGGCGATTATGGGAAAGCCCCCCAAATTGGGGAAGGCCTAAGTCCAACAGTGGACGTCTTACGGCTGAAATGATGATGATGATGAATTTCATATACTAGCTAAGAAACGATAATTTTGATGAATTCTTGATAGGTCACAGAAAGTATTCAATGATCTTATTACTGAAAATCTTAAGGCGGGTCGTTGTTTTCAGCACTATAGGACCTCGTTGGTAAAGTGGCTGCAAGAGCTACAGCTGAACATGAGCTCCTAGGTACGCTTCCCAGGTCGGGCAAATTGTTATTGGATTTTTCCATCTTAAATTTCTCAATAGCTCCCCGGAGTCTAGATATCTGCCCGGTAGATCTTAACAAGTTCGCCACCTATTAAATGGAACTTAATAATAATAAAATTTATTTAGCAGATAATAGAATCCAATTTTGTTAGTACTTACAAACACACCTTAAACACTAGTGTTAGTACACACAATTTAACATTTAGCAAATTATATATAATTATTATTAATAATGTCAAAACAATTAATAGTGATGTCAAAATAATCAATAGCAATGTCAAAACTATTCATTAATCTCAAAATTATTCATAATAATGTCAAAATATTTCATAACAATTACAACTTAAACATAACTGGCAAAATGTGGGTGTACTATAGGTAGGTACACATCTGCCCAACTCTTCGGGGACACTAAAAATGCGATACAAAATTAGCTGTTACATGCATCAATGGATGAGTAACACGAAAAAATGATCCCAACATTTTGACTAGCACAGATTTTTTTTTTTTTTCAATTTTATTTTCAGTGTAAGTGAAAGTTATTCATAATGATGAGAACAATGACCCCTTTTCAGGGTTGTTGTCATTTTAATTACACCTTGTAAACACTGAGTATACAAGGTACTAGGACAAAGCTTTGTAAATTAACTTTGGCAGGGTTCATGGAAATGCTGTGTACTGTAAGCGAAACAAAAAAAATTGTGAACATTTTGTATACTGCATGGTTTTGTTTGCCAATAAAAGTAGACATACAGCCTGAAAATGATACGGTTATATAGTGTAGGCGTCAAATATCACATTCAATCGCTCGGTATTTTCAGGCTTTTGTACGCAGAACTTTTTGTACAAACAATTATTTGCGTATTGCTAGCATCAGTAGGATACAATAAATAACAAACAGTAGGATACAATAAATAACAAACAGCGAGCGAAAATAAACGATATTATTATGTACAACAATATTTTAATGGGCTTGAAGTTGAATCTTCTCAATTTGTACAATAAATCGTAAAATTTCAGACATTTCTAGGAAAGTTTATATTTGATGAAAGTGACCTACTTTTGTTTACGCTTACAGGTATAATAATGTACACACAATAATTGGTACTATTTTAATCTACAGACACCAGCACATTAAGCTACCCGAAACTGACGAATTTTCCCAATCCATTTTGAACCTAATGCTTTAGCGATAAAGTTGAAAGCGTATTAAAGAAATTTGACAGACTGTAGTAGCTTTATGCGCTGGCGTCTGTACGTTCCTGGTCAGCTGTGTTTTTCACAGCCGCGAGGCATACCATCGTGAGGATCACGAGCTCCTACACAATTAAGCTTAAGCTGCTTTTGTCAAGGTCAGTCTTCGGATGGGTGACCATCTATTACCCAGCGAGACTCTTCCGTACCACGAAAAACACGTTAAGCCGGGCCGCCTCAGCTGTCATTCTTCTGCCAATCTTTGCCAGTTTTTACGGGTAGTCCGTATTCCGAAAGTCTGAAACTAGTCTTACAACATTATTGCATCAGCATTTCATTATAACCCATTGGTGAGAAATGGGAACCGAAACCGAAAACCAATGAATAAAATATATTATATATTTTTTTTATTTTATCGAAATTGAATTGGTTTTTATTATTTCGTAGAAGGTGTGAAGAGAAGAGTATTCTCCTGAGTGTCGGAAAAAAGAGTCTTCCTCTTGTATGAACTATAATCCAAGATTCTGTACTCAGGATTCTAGTCTTAAATATCAGCGCTTTTGGTTTGAATTTCAACTTAGCGCCCGTGGCGTTAGACTCTGTTTTATGCCCTTAGTTTAGTATTGTTTAATTACTAACTAAATAAAGATTATCAGCCTTATTTAATGCGACTTTTCCAATCTTTTTTTAATAAGAAGAGATGACATTTGCTGAAATTGATTGAAAGATCATTACCTATTAATTCCAATGATGTCTTATTATCCTCACAAAGACAACTAAACGTATGGTGATGACTACCACATCAAGTTTTAAGAAAGCTAAGAATGAAAATCACGCCATCTAAAAGCTTTCCTTTTTGAGATAGATTGAAATAAATATTGATGTCAGACTATTTGATAAAAGGGAACCGTGGTTGGTTTGTGTTGACGTCCGAGTGTTGGGGCTCAGTGATAGAGGCTTGAATTTTATAACTAAGCCTCGCTCCAGAGCCAGATAAACCTCGTCGCGGGACAATATCGCCCATGGATACGGCTAAAATCTAGTTAGAGGGTAGTTTAATTGTGAATTAAAGATCTCCTTCCTCCAAAGGCCATCTCTTATATTTTTGTAACAATAAAAAAAGGACATAATTATGATCCTAGTCTGGTGAAGCGACACATTTGATTGATGTATTTAACAAGGTTTACCAAGAAATACATGGTCATAGTTATAAAACCAAAAAGCAAGGCACACCAGATTTTTATTTAGTAACGCCCGCGACTGACAGTCATTTTTAAACCACAAGTTCTTCAACTTATTTCAATCACTTTGAAGACATTTCTGAACCATTTCTATACCCTGATATCTCCATTCAGACAACCAGGACGATATATGTATATGATATCAGAAAACGTTGAGCTATAACCCATAATTCAGGAAACAGTTCTTAAATTGGTTTCTATACCCAAAATTCCTGGTATGCATTATTAAATGAACTCCTCCTAATTTTTTCTAAATTTTCTAAGTCCGTCTTGACAATTTCCAGCGTCCACAAAGGGGCGTTATTGCCCACTTTGAGTAACACTGTTTTAAACAGATTGTAAATCTATTTGTGCACAATGTGTATGATATGATTTAAACTTTCTCACAACATGACTCCTGTGATTTAGGAAGTTTTGAGTACTTAGGCAAAGGAGTACATTGTACAGTAACGTTTACATTTCACCAGTAACATATAATGGCACATAATGGGATAAAGTACGGGTTCGTGGCTAAGTAATTAACAACCGCATTGGGTTAATCGATCAGTTTCAGCTACGTTGGTTCGTGGTAGGTAACCATCTTTACATATCAAAAGCGCTCCGTGCCCCGGAAAGCATCTTTGTCAGTTGGTACATGTCGTCAGAAGCTCGAAAGTCTGACAACCGTATCACCAAATCTTATCACCTTTTATCCAGTAACTGGACTGTGGAGGAAAAATAGGCAGTCATTTCAAGTAAAATACTGATATTCAGCTGTATCCAGCACCCTAATTGCGAAACGCACAATTTATCAGAATCTGAATGAGACTGAAGATTATTTCTAAGCCATTGCGTCATTTGTTCGAATAAATTGTCGGCTCTGCAACGTAAATAACGCAATGAATTGTTTAACTATGAATATGAAACCAATTCCTACTGATAACAAGTTACGCAATTACCCCTCTGTTAGATTAGAAGCTAAACCAAACTTAGTTGGGAATAGGCTAGGCAGATAATGAGCTAAGGGAATATAAGAGTTTTTAGATGGGATATCTTCGCAAACTCCTTGTTTTTGAGACAAAAAATCTTAGATACATTTTTTTCGAACTAATGTCTCCCTTTACGTATCATTAGCACCTATTATATCTTCACAGGAACCCACTCTGACTGACATGAACACCGTTGTCGGGTAAGTTTAGGACTAATTAAGTCTCGTAACTTGTATGAAAACAGTAATAAACTTGTTTTCCTAACAACGTTGTTTTACCTTACAAGTTAGGAAGTAAGAAGTTGACTGACGAGGGAGCAAAACGATCGGTAGTTCTGTTTGGTCTATTTCGTGGCACTTTTCTAATAGTTCAAGTTCGTCTGGAGGTTGCTAGGTTGGTAAAAAGAGTAAGACTGCTAATCTACTTATTGTAACACCTGAGTTTGATAGGTTTCTAATGCCAATTTTCATTAACATCAAGTAAAGCAAAGTTTTGTTAGGTAATATGAGGAGATACTTTGGCAAACACGTTCGATTTATTTTAAGTTTCTCACTAGGTGGCTTTGAAATCTTAATTCGTGACGACTTGAATATAGCGCTCGCCGGCCACTGCAGCACCACATGCTTCGCTCGCTCGGGTTACGCGCCTTTGGCTCAGTTCTAACCTAACCTAAACCATTTAGTTAGAGCAGCATAGTTTAATTACTGCGACCAATTCAGCTTGCACGTGGTTGGTCATAGGTCGTGATATCATGGCTTAGTTACTGCGACCAGCTGAAAGAAAAAACTAGAAAGTTAAGGAGAGGCACCTTTATTATAAACTAACTGTGCCCGCGGTTTCGCCCGCGTGGTGTTCTGAAATTATCACACAGGGACGTGCTACCCAGACAAACCTACCAGTGAAAATCCCTTCAGAGATTAGCTGGAATAAACAGACAGATAGACAGTTTTTACACGCTTTATATTAGCTTCACTTGTATGTTTGTTTGTAACCGACTCCTTATAGCGCGATTTTGACCCACTTTAAACGACCAGATTTCATTCAAACTTTGCACACCTGGCAAGGACCGATGACAATGCAATAATTTCATATATTTGTGCCATTATCCTTGCCAGGGTTACCAGGACAGCAAAAAAAAACTGTCTTCGAAAACTACGCTGGCATACGTCACAAACTCATTTGTGCCATTATCCTTGCCAGGGTTACCAGGACAGCAAAAAAAAACTGTCTTCGAAAACTACGCTGACATACGTCACTAACTACGCTGACATACGTCTCAAAATTCGAAACACCCTACAAAATAGAAAATAAATAATAGTTAAAAAAAAACTAAAAAACACGCTTCCATTGAAAACCAAACTAAAAAGTGCAAAATAATGGAAAAAAAGCGTGGGGTGCTTTTTAAGGTATTTTTTTATTGATATCAGGCACCCTACGCTTTTTTTCCATTATTTTGTACTTTTTTTATATAACTGTCACCACCTGGCCTATCAACCGTTTTCGGCTTGACGTTGATTTTTGGGACACCCTGTATAGATACTTTCATATGCATTTAGTGAAAAAAGACACAAAATGTATAAAGAGGCTCATTAATTAACATGTTTTATCCTTAACGATATAATTTAAATATCACCCAGAATAATAACAATATTTTCAGCTCAGGACTCGAAATCTCGCTGTATTTGTTACCCCAACTTTTGGGATAGGGTAAATCCACTACCCAAGTTACCAAAAATGTTAGTAACATCAATGGTCGGCCAATATACCGTGAGTTATATCCGATTGCGTTTTTGCACTTTAATAAAGTAATTTTTCAAAAAGCTTGTATTTGCACACACATAGTATAACTATATAAGTACATAAACTTGTGTTTTTTTTACCCATGAGAGTAAACAGACTCTTTTACTTCGTACACATTCATGTATCTTGTCCTACACGTACGCTGGTTGCGAGTATGATGCACCTGTCCTTGTTTAAGAACAACACCGACAGAATTTGTTCTTCTGGGGCGTCCCGTTCCGGCGTTTCAACATACATCTGCTTTGTAAAATTCTTTTGTTGCCTTGAATTATGAAAACTATACTGACACAGGCTTTCTCTCTGTGAGAGAGGCCAAATAGGGGCTAGTTGATGTCAAATGTCTTAAAATATTTGGTTCGAGATCATGCCGGTTCCGTCGCGAAGACTTTCACCGTTTTGAGAGTAGTGGTTATAGAATAAACAAAAAAAAAAAGTGCCTTTTTGATTGTCATCTGCTCCGCCTTTTTCCAAAAACGTTGCGGTTGGCTTCCGATTCAACCAGATAGGGTTGAGTATTGAGTGTACTACGTGAGCTCGACAAATGGATGTGCGAATAACACTTGTGCGACAAAACTGTACTGCGACTCACCATAGTTCGAATGCACGCTTGTGCGATACACTGAATCTAGTCGTTTCTAGCACTCGCCGGCCGCTGCCGTGGCACGTGGGGATAGGATTACCTGCCCATTTTGGTGGCAACCACGAGTAAGTATTGATCGAATTGGCTGGTTGCAACGCTTAAGAAATCCGCAACTAAGAAAGAAGCCCTTACCTTTTGACTACGTCCGCCCTGGTCCAGAAGCTAAGTACGGCAGCTGTAGGTAGGTGGCGGGGTGCTCCCATGTTTTGTTTTCCAGCTTGTAAAAGTTCGTTTTGAGGCTTCAAAATACACGGAACGTTGAGACTGATAACTTCACACACACAAAATAAAAGGTCCTTCACTATGATTTTGGCTGCACGAGAACACGCTTCCTCGTGCGCCGGCGAAGAACGACTAGATAGTCGGTCTATGTAAAATACTGGTAAGCTGGTAAGCTTTAAAGCTGAATACCAGTATTTTACATAGACCGACTATCTATTTGACCTGTACAACGCAGTAACTGATTAACACAATGCCACTTGGTGAGGCAGGTAGTCAGACTTTCAGGATTCTGACGACCCGTACCGACTGTCATTGATCCACGAATAACAGCCAGGGCCAACATCCCTGCCATGTGAGGCACGGGGGGTTTTAATATGTAAATATGGTCACCCATCCGCGGATCAACCGCGGCAAGCGTTGCTTAACCTGATCGATCGCTCCGTGCGGCTCTTATTACTTAACCATGAGCGCCTTATTCATTTATGTAATGTTAGCATTTATTTGTTCCAGTTAAATGTCCAAATCTAAATATTATTACTTTATCTTTATCCAAAAGCTTTAGTAAATGCTCGCAAATAAAACCGATTCCCTTTACGAGGGCTTTGGTATCCTCATTATATATTTATAAAAGTATCACCGGTTGGTTTTTATACCTTTATACAGTTCTGAGATCAATTTGGTAGAATAGCTTTATGGGATAGGGCAGTTTTGGATAAACTATTTATTTGCAATTGTTTTAGAGACGATTACTTTAGGTGGTTTTGGTTCACCGCGTTTAGAAATTAACGTGAGGATTAATGAATTATTAGCGACTATATTAAGATTATCAATGTTGGAAAATAATGAGAAATGTTATAATCTTTAATTCTAAAATAGTTTGAATGTAAGTTTTAAAAACCATATACCCTGAAGATGGAATGTTTGATTTTTATTCTTTGTATTTTACCTATTGTGAGTTCTTTGAAAACCAATAAATCTAATGTTATTTCTATGTTTAACTTTGTGTTAGGTACAGACGCTAGCACATCAAGATACACGAAACTGTCAAATTCTCCTAATCAACCTTGAACCGATTAGCGATAAAGTTGAAAATTTATTAAAGATATATGACAGATGGTAGTATTGTATACTATAGTATGTATTTTCTTGTTGTTAAGCCTATACTGTCCCACTCCTAAGCAAAAGCCTCCACCAAGTCCTACCAGGAATTCTTCCTATTAAATCTCAATAAAAATACATTCTGAATTTCACTGAGAGACTACGCAGAACCATAATTTTTTACTGACGGTAAATTCCTTCAAGCAAATACCTTGTTGTAAAATAAAAATATTACTTACATACTCTATTCACTATTTTGAATTCTGGCAAAAGCCCGTTATAGAATTCTAAAAACAATAATGGAAAAAAAGCGTGTGGTATTTGATTTCAAATAAATAATACCTACCCCACGCTTTTTTCCATTATTTTATACTTTTTAGTTTGGTTGTCTATGAAAGCGTGTTTTTCAGTTTTTAAACTATTATTTATTTTCTATTTTTTAGTTCGGCTAGCTATAAAAGCAGGCCTTTCGTTTTTTTTTTTTGGTATCCTGGTGATCCTGGCCAGAATAATGGCACAAATTTATGAAATAATTGTATTATCATCGGTCTTTGACAATATTATGCAAACTTTTGAATTAATCTGACGTTTTAAAGGGGGTTGAAATCAAGTTAATAAAAGCATGGTACAATGCCCGTAGGTAGGTATCTATCGAATTTATACACTAACATGACTTAGAATAATATAGAGCTAGATTTTGCTTTCTTCTAGCTCTAGAACAAAGCAAAATGTTTAACGACACGAAATCAGAAGCGGTAATAAATCAAATTAGGACTAATTCTTGAAACGAGTGCTCTTGATCCCTGAAGGTTAAAACACTTGTCTTGTTTTATATTAAGGTAATCAGAACAAAGTGGATCGCTTAAGGTAGACAGAAGAAATCGTAGGATACGATTGAAGTAGCTCTTAGCGTTCCGTGTGGAAAACATTAAAATAAAAACCTAATGGTCTTCTTCATAGATGGGTCTTCTTTTTCATCATTTTAGCCAAAAGACGTTCTCTGCTGGACGGCCTCTCCCAAATTGAGAGAGCTTGCCATAGTCGCCACGATTGTCAGGCCGGTTGGCGATCGTAGTATGATGTTAAAATGCATAGAAAATGCTGCTGCCCATTTTATAGTAAGTTCCAAAGAAGAAATGAGATGGTACTATTCTTTTTGTCCGGCATCATACGGCCTTCTTCTTAGCCTGCCAGAATTTGGTAACCAAGTCATTAGTTGTTATAATGGAAAAATTTATAAAAGGAGACTATGTTAAGTGTTCCATCATCTGTGAAACACAACCACACTTACACTCCAGTGCGGAGTGATCTGTGAATCTCGACCTGAGAAGGTTTTCTTGGGTTTAGCCAACCTGGGACCCACATCCGGGTTAGTCAATGTCTAAAGCCCTATTTAATTTAATGCGCAATGATCGATTTTATGATGAAACAACCTGACGTTCAAGCTGTAGATGCTGAAATTGGTATTCAATATGCAAAATCAGTTAATTTCCCTGACATTCGAAATACTAAATCTATTAAAAGCTATAATTGAAATACAAAATCATCAACCGATCCCATTACTCGCTTAACAGCCTCAATCTCTAAGGACTGGACTAGAAAGCCTAACTACTATTTCAAGGCCTCCCGCGGGGCCTTGGCTCCAGTCCAATATAGCTTCAACAAACATATTGACAAATGACTACACACTCCACTTGTTAAACCAGTGAGGCGAGACGGATTTATTTGTTGTTAAGGCCATTTTGACGAGGGTGTGTTTTGTATAACATGTTGGGATATTGAATATTGTATGGCCATTTTAACTGCCAATTTGTTAGTTTGGTACCTTTTGTAATTTTGGTGCTCAAGAACGAAAATACGTTTATTTTATAAAGACTAAAAATGTGTATTCCTGAATGAAATTAGCAAAACTGTGCGCCTCACATCTATATCAAATAGGTCTAGTGCCAGACAGATGAGAGCAATGGTGGTCGCTAGTAGGGCGTGAGATCAAACCCAGACCCGGAACTCTACTTTTGTCGATTTAATTTCACCACTGCTCTTAAAACGGTGAAGGAAAACATCGTGAGGAAACCGGTATGTTCCAGAACCAAAATAAATCGAAAACATGTAACTTCTACCAACCCGCACTGGGTTCGTGCGGTGGTGAACGGTTGACTCCTTCTCACAGAGAGGAAACCCGTGATCCAGCAGTGAGAACATAATATGCTGATTGTGATGTAAAAAAATACCAGACGACCAGTTCCTGAATCTGGTTTTCAATCAATCCTACTAATATTATAAACGCGAAAGTTTGTGAGGATGGATGTATGTGTATGTGTATGTTTGTTACCCTTTCACGAAAAAACGACTGAACGGATTTGGATGAAATTTGGCACACATATAGTTCATAGCCTGGATAAACATATAGGGTACTTTTATCCCGGTAGTACGTTCCCGCGGGATATTTTCCGACCTCCACGCGGGTGAAGCCGCTGGCAAAAGCTAGTAATCTATATATCTAATTTCAATCAGTAATCTGGATCTGAAGTTGTGAGGTGTTTGATGTAAATCAATAACTAACGAACTGTTATGGCCTGCTTTACCATCGACCAACCATGTCCGCTTTATTTCTAAATATCCAGTTCCAGTAACCTGACTGTAAAATTTAATTATGTAAGTTTCTTACCCTTTATAGGTCGGCTCATCGGTACCGTACGCAAAATACGCGCTCAGACGTGGAGTTGCGGACACCAGCCCGTTCTACCCTACCTAGGTCGGCTCATACAAAGTGGCCAGGAAATTGGACAGTCACTTCAAGGTACCTAAGACCTTGAAGTGGACGGTCACCTGCACTCTTCACTGTTCAGTTTACTGGCCACTTTGTATGAGCCGTCCTATAAAGGGTTAATGAAAAAAATTCACATTCAAAATATTTTATATCAAAGAAACGATGCGACCATGCTTCAGAAGATTTTTAGAACTTGAAAAAACATCGCCACTTTTTACTAATTTTAATCATCATCATAATTTCAGCTGTAAGACGTCCACTGACGGACAAAGGCATCTCCCAATGTGGAGGGCTTTGCCATAATCGTTACGCTAAGCAGGCGGGTTGGCGATCGCAGTTTGGTGGTAAAATGCATAGAGAACGCTGCTGCCCATTCTTTAGTAAGTCCCTTAGTCAGCTTTCACGACACCCCGGGAAGCAATAGGATGGTGCTAGTCTTTACGTCTGTCAACACACGGACATCAAATTTAAATATTAACGCATAAATCATGCGGAATAAATGTGGAATGATGGTCAAACCTGCATCAAAATCCGTTGCGTGTTATAGAAGACCAACGCGGTCTCACAGACAGACATGTTTATTTTAAATATGTAGTTAATAGAAAGAATGAATGAATTATGCTTCATCGTTGCTATTTTCGCTGATTTATTGTTTTTATCAGATTGTGCATCATTACCATCATGACTAACATCTTGATTTTCACCACCAACTATATTTCACCGATCCCTTGATCTCTGAACTTGTCAAACAGCTGGCTTGCTCCACATTTTTCTTTGAACAGATCATGGTAACGACATATCCTAAACCGACGTCCCCTACCCTTCGTCACTCGAGATTGATGGCTTGTAATCGAGTCTATGGGGCAACATGAATGATGTGCAACCTTGACCTTTTTTGTGTTGACAACTCAACTAGCCCCCTTCCTGTTGAGGTCGTTTTTTGAGGACATACGACTGGCATGGTTTTAATGTTTTGTGATTGATGGTCGTAAGATAAAGGGATGGCCTTCAAAGAGTACGAAAAGTTGGTAAGATATCTATCTTACCAACTTTTCGTGGTAATTTTTTTGGCAGATCGTCCTTGACGCTACTCAAAAACAACTAGTAGCAAACTCAAATAACCAATCAGCATCCAAAATGTCTCAGCATTTGAATTTTAAATGGCAGTTCGTGCACGAGACACATCGTAAATGATCGGCCTTAGACGAGTATTTTGTAGATGCTTTCCATAAAAGAAGAAACAACGAAAGACCACTTTGCGTAGATTACACAAAGAGCTACATTATATAATAGTTACCGCTGAAGTTAATTTTAACAGTAACTTTGACAATGACCACAGAATTGAACTAGTTTCTGCAAAAAAAAATAAACAATACCAATAGCAATACCACACTCTAAAAAAATATGAGACAAACAGTTTCTATAGCCCATTTGTGACGTAATTATAACCATTGTTAAAACGGTGCAAACCAGTGCAAACCGTATTTCGCTTATCCGGGGATTAAACGGCTGACAAGGCATTGGTTATCGCCGAAGTTAGTTGGTGCAACGAGTTCGCAAACTACAAGAAGTTGGGTAATATACTTTTCCTTGTGCTGATTCAGGTCGAGATATTTATACGTTACTTAGCACGATGTACAGACGCTAGCACATCGAGCAACTACAATCTGTCAATTTTTTTAAATCGATTTTCAACTTTATTGTAATAGCATTAGGTTCATGGTTGATTGGGAGAAATTGACAGTTTCGGTTATCTTGATGTGCTGGCGTCTGTACTTTGGCTAAGCTATTTTCTGTCACTGCCGCACAACTGTAAAACTAAAAGTGGAATAGAGTTGAGAACATTTGTTGCACCTATATTAGCCAGTTTGGTTTAAGTCACATGTTATAGGGGGAAGAGCCTATTGCCATCAATCGAACACAAATTCAGGCTCCGGGCTGGTACTAATAAATTCTAGTTAGAAAAATCTTAAGCTGTATGACTTGGGGATAACAGCTGGACCTCAAACACAGTCAGCAGAAATTCATTAGCGCTTGCGACCACAAGGAAATCCGATGAGAATATGACCAAAGCTTGAGCCAAATATGTTTAATCTCGGCGTCCCTTCCTGTTATTTGAACCTTATCATTATTTCATGAAAGTCAGCTTCTTACAACCATTAAAAAACGCATATCTAATATTCTCTTTTAACTTTATGGTTCGTTGAATGCCAAGAAAATATCTTCTCGTTTGAAAATACAAAAGGCAAAACTTTTTGTACAAGCCAAAGCACTTCGCTAGCTCCGTAACAGGTAAAATTAACTTAAGAGTTTTGTTTTACAATACCTACTTTCATGAAGTTTATCCAACCGATGTCAAAAAGGAGAGAAAAAACAATGAGTTTCAAACAAAATTCGAGAATTTTCTTTTTGAAGGATTGCAGAGTTTGATTTTTTCAATAAATTTCATTAAACGTTCCATCTGGAGTTTTTGAATAGTTTTTTTTTGGCACTCGTGTCATGAACCTGTTTTCTTGATGGTCATTGAAGGGCGAGGTTGAAATGGTTGGTTAGAATTTCTCATGACTTTGGCAAAAATATCAGATACGCTAGGCCGCACGTCAGTGGACGAAACCCAGCGTAAATTGGCCTCTAACTACAAAGTTTTACCAGTGATGGACGGCTTGCGCTTATCGATGGCTGTCAGTTAATTGCAGAACATTGGCACAGGTTAGAGAAATGCTGACTGTAATCTACTACAGCTTGTTGTTTTTTAGGGAATATATTCAAAAAATAATTGTCTACCAACTTTAATTTTGCGACAATCGGTCATATCTTTCCTCAACATTGGATTTTCCTGACTGTACAATATTAAAGTTGATACGAAAATAAGATCCACATATACAAGGTGGTGTGAGCTGACTTTTTGTGCAATGAGCATTTTCATTCTTTTAGCGGAACATATTGTGTAGGGAAAATAGCCTGATTTGAGCTTGATTCAACACCGTTGAATATTTTATTGGGCGTATATGTGTGTAGTGGGTGAGAAGCAAAACTATGAAGATGATTTTTAAATTTAATATTTGAATGTGACATTTTTTTTTAAAATAAATCTTTGGAGTTTCTAGGCACTTGTTGTTCGTACGATGTCCAACGGTCAAAAGAGCTACACGACGCCGTTGTAGCGCTCTCGTCAACTCGCACGAACGTCAGGATCTACTCTGTCGAAGCGCGCCAACTTCACACTTCCGTTTCGTTGTCATTTGTCATCGTGAGTCTTTCGATATATACATAAAAAGTATATCCTTTATTTGAATTCTTCAGAATTAAATCTTCAAACACTGACCGCAGTCATGGAGTAAAAGTTTTCCATTCAAATTAAAATAAAATTCATCACGTAGCAAATCATTTAAAAGTACTTAGGGCTATTTCAGACCTGTTTAAGTGAAAATCCAAAGGTAAAACGTTTCTCACTTCGTTCCGTGTTAACAGTAACGGTATTAATTTTGATGAGTACAACCGCGTTGAAATTAAAATTATTTTATTTAACTGGATGAAAATAAGTAGATTTTGCCATTTTGGGTTGAAACGCTCGAGCCGTGGGTCCAAGTGCTCATTATGCTCTTTAAAAAATGGTTTTCTCAAAATGGTTTGTTGACACTTCCCGTGACTGGCCTGTTAGTCTAGTGGTTAGTTGCCCTGACTGCAAAGACTGAGGTCGTGGCTTCGATTCCCACCCAGGGCAAATCTTTGTGTGATGAGCACAATCATTTGTTCTGTGTCTGGGTGTAATTTATCTATAATATGTATGTATTTAGAAATATATAAGTATATTTATCAGTTGTCTGGTTACCATAGTACAGGCTCTGCCTAGTTTGGGATCAGATAACGGTTTTTTTTTTTTTTTTTTTTTTTTTTTTTGGATGGGAAATCATCAAATGACTTCTCCCGCTCTGGGCGGAGCGGGAGGGCGTGTCAGACTTTTACTGACTAAAACCCACCCGTGTTCCTTCAGTTGCCCATGTGCCAGGGTCACGGTATCTCTTTTGAACAATCACGCGACCATCAGATAACGGTGTGTTGGTTGTCCTAAGATATTTATTTATTTTTTATTTTATTTATTTATTTAATGCTTAGGCCAAAATAGAACTCAGCCTGTTCTATTTTGGCCTAAGCATTGCCATACAATGAAGTAATGCCGTGAGTCTTTTGCGAACATAACCAGTCGATGGCGATGTAGAGGGTTTTTTAGACGCCATTCATTTAGTTTATTGTTTGGTTTAGTTTAGGAAATTAAATTACACAATAGTGTTACAGTTTAAGATCCAATAAATAAATAGATAGATAAAAAAACTTTTTTACAAAAAAAAAAAAACAACCGACTTCCTTAAAAACACTACAAAGTGAAAAATAACTTTAATTTCGGAAGTCGGTGTCTTAGGATCTGTATTTATGGTTATTTTGCCACTCAAAGCACCAAGTGCGGAAACCAAACCCTGCCAACATAGAACATCGGTGACAGGTGAATATCTATCATTCTAATAACTTTGTTACAGTCTAGCTGTCGATAGAGTACATTTCTGATACCTGTCAGTGCGACAATTTAAGTAAGTAATAAAGATCGATTTTGCAACTAACGGGTGTCAAAAACGTAATCTCTCGACGCGGCTGCCTGACAGTAGTTGCTTTCATAGTTTTCGGCTTTATAAAATAGTACCTGTTGTAAAAACTTGACGATTTTATAATTTTTCGATTATTATCTCCCCGTATCAGGTAGGTATTTATAAAAGGGCCCTAAATGTCAACTGTCAAGGTCAGCTAAATGCAAGTGACTTGTAATATCAAATTGAATTTCAGAATCAAGTCAAATAAGTTTCCACTTTGACGGGTACAGTGTAAACACAAAGATTAATAACAGTCAATATTCGGTTCATAATTATACCAAGCATCCTATATTTTATTTACATTACCTATCCCAACTTTCCGCCAACCTCATTGGATTTTGTTCGATCCTCAAGAGATTCCTAATTAAGGTTCAAATTTGCTGTATACACTGCAATACCAGGGGATCTCACAAATTGAGACAATTTTATATTTTCAGGAAGAATTTCCTAAATATTTGGGATTGAAGTGTTTCGGGATTTTCGACTGGCAAAATAACCATAAATACAGATCCTAAGACACCGACTTCCGAAATTAAAGTTATTTTTCACTTTGTAGTGTTTTTGAGGAAGTCGGTTGTTTTTTTTTTTTGTAAAAAAGTTTTTATTTTTAAATTTTTAGTTGTGGTATTCACCCCGCACTAATTCCAAACAAACAATGCATATTTATGCGATAGCAGAAATCGTGGTTGATTTGCTGTCATTTTTTAAAGAGTTCCGGTGTCTGTCTCCGGAACTGATCATCAGATCTATATGTAATTTACATGGAACCATTTTGGAATAAACCCCTTTCGAACAAAAAAAGAATTTTGCAAATCGGTCTATATATGACGGAGTTATGGCTGAACATACGTAAAAAAAAAAAAGAACATATAAACATCCGAATTGAGAACCTCCTCCTTTTTGAATTTGGTTAATAAAAGAAGATATAGCAACGCGTGGGTGACCATCTGCGCTTAACATAATTGACTCAAACTGACAGGCTACACACAACGAAATAGAACGGGTAACAGTTTCTAACCGCAACAAGGTGACACTGCAATGGATAAAAGGACACAGCGGATCACTAGGCCACAATGCTGCTGAAGTACTAGCCAGAAGGACATCCAGCTCGTTAGTCAGTAGACCCGAACCCATCGTGCCCATCCCCTTCAATCAACTACGCAGGTGGCTGCTGAACTGTACCCACACACAAGCGGAAAGCTGGTAGACCTCGGCACCAGGCTGCAGGCAGTCCAGGGAAGCTATCCCATACTTGGATGGCAGGCTGACCAGACGTCTGCTACACCTGAATAAGGATGGTCTGCGTCTAGTGACAGGGACCATCACGAGACACTGCCCGCTAAACAAACACTTTCACACAATAGGCATAACGGACAGCCCCCTGGGCACGGCCTGCATGGAGGCTGAGGAAACCGTTGCGCATGTATTTTTGAATGTACAGGCCTCACCCAGATTAGGATAGAAAACCACGGGACACCCAGATCTTACGCAGAAGTTCTCAGCAGACCAGGAAACACAATTAACGAGGGAAGGAGGGAGGTGGGCTGGTTGGAATAATCACCAAAGGCCGCCATGGCCCACGCAAAATGGTCCACTCAAAGCACCAAGTGCGGAAACCAAACCCTGCTAACATAGAACATCGGTGACAGGTGAATATCTATCATTCTAATAACTTTGTTACAGTCTAGCTGTCGATAGAGTACATTTCTGATACCTGTCAGTGCGACAATTTAAGTAAGTAATAAAGATCGATTTTGCAACTAACGGGTGTCAAAAACGTAATCTCTCGACGCGGCTGCCTGACAGTAGTTGCTTTCATAGTTTTCGGCTTTATAAAATAGTACCTGTTGTAAAAACTTGACGATTTTATAATTTTTCGATTATTATCTCCCCGTATCAGGTAGGTATTTATAAAAGGGCCCTAAATGTCAACTGTCAAGGTCAGCTAAATGCAAGTGACTTGTAATATCAAATTGAATTTCAGAATCAAGTCAAATAAGTTTCCACTTTGACGGGTACAGTGTAAACACAAAGATTAATAACAGTCAATATTCGGTTCATAATTATACCAAGCATCCTATATTTTATTTACATTACCTATCCCAACTTTCCGCCAACCTCATTGGATTTTGTTCGATCCTCAAGAGATTCCTAATTAAGGTTCAAATTTGCTGTATACACTGCAATACCAGGGGATCTCACAAATTGAGACAATTTTATATTTTCAGGAAGAATGTCCTAAATATTTGGGATTGAAGTGTTTCGGGATTTTCGACTGAAATACGTGAGTATGTTTCTCTCCGTCGGGATTTGTAAAACTGGGTTGTTCATTAAACCTTCTGTGAGTCATAGTTAGTCGCTAAATGTTTGCAAACTGTTCTGTTTCCTTGATTAAATTTGAGTAATTGGCTGACATGGCTGGTTGAAAGTTGAATAAAACAGACAACTATTTACTTCTGTTCTTAGTATTGAGGTATGAGGACTAGTGAAGAAAGTTTTCATCGCCCATAGAAAAAGGAGGAGACTCTGACCAAAGGAGTGTCTGTCCGGTTGCGTACTACACGACAGGATTTTGTAAGACTGAATATTATTTGCCAATCCAGCAGATATCCTTACTTGCACTATTTAGGAGTTTGTGTGACATCAGGCGTAATGTAGGTATAGGTCACACATGGTGTTATACTGAAAATGCCGTTAAAGCATAAATATAGATGAAAAGAAAACAGCGTTACGAGGGAACGATTATGCCCGCGATTTCGTCTGTGATTACTTTTTTTTTTTACAACATATATCGAAGATGAAAACTAATCTATGTCCATCTCAAAGTCCTAGGCTACCGTCTGTTTTTCATAAAGATCGGTTCTCGCTAAGGCGAGAAAAGGTTACAGACATAAAGACAGAGCTAATTACGCATTTCTTATTTTAAGTTTCATTATCATCATAATTTCAGCCGTAAGACGTCCACTGCTGGACATAGGCCTCCTTCAATATGGGGGGTTTAAAATAATCGCCAGGCTTGGCAGGCGGGTTGGCTATCGCAGTATTTTTTTTAAATAGGCACGTCAAAATTTATAAAAATAGAATTGATTATTTTTGCCCCCTTCCAATAGATGTTTTTGTATGGAGGAGAAGGGCAAGAAACACCAATGTCTTTCTTTTTAAGTATTTCGTAGTATTTTTTTCGTTAATTATAATTATCATTATAATTTGTCAAGTCGATGCACTTTTAACGAAATTACAATACTACGATAGGTAAAAGTAATTAAAAATAAAAACAATGACAGGTAGTTTCCCGGTCACGGCCTCCAGCGATGGGACTTGGACCAACTGTTTCCATTCGTTACTTCACGAGTTAATTTACGAGTCACCGCGATATGACTCAGTCAGTCGAGTGCTACAAACAACATTTTTCATTTTTTTTTCTCTGCAGGCGCTACCGCTAAATGCGTATCGCTTGATAGTTTAGCTTGTGGCCACAAGGTAGCATTGGACGGTCACCTTAACTCCACTCCCGATATAATTGAAGTCAGACTCAGTTTGCTGCAGTCGTTAAATGCAAGTTAAATCTATTCCCAGCATAAGTACTGACAGTTTTGAATATTGCAATTATTATTGTCGCCTTCGTTCCAAGCAGTACGTGACGTGACTGTCCAAGCAATGTTCCTTGGTGAATTATAATGAGTTTGTACTCAAACTTAGCGTGTTTTGAAGTACATGGAAAATAACAGCGGAAGAAGGGTTTGTCTCAAAATAGAGGATAAGTTTTTAACCAGTGCACAAATTTTAACAAATTAAACTTAAACGAGTTACAATAACCATGCAATTTTTATTTTGATATATCTTAGTACAAAACAATTAAGTTATCGTTAGTGAAAGATGTTTATTTTGAAACTGGTTTTTATGGTAACTTGCGCGCGTCGACGGCGCGCTGGCGAAGGTGAAAGACCGCGCGTAGCTACAAGTAGGTACCTATGAGCTGTTCGATCGATCAAAATTCGAAGAATTTCGAAGTACCTACACCGGCGCGTAGTTACTGACTTATTCCTATTGTCGATATCATATTACGAGATATGTAGGGTGCCCACAGTTTCCTGATTTAAGGTCGCATAAAAATAAAAAATAAAATTATTGAAAAAATAGTTGAAATGTGTTCTATTACTGATACTGAACCACAAAAAAAAAATATTGCGCACTGGTTAAAAAAAAAACCTGTATATTGGACGGAAAAGTAATGAACCCCGAATGTAACACCGTTGTATAAGATTTAGAATTCAAATTATCTTCCTACGTTTCTTGTTCATAATACTGGGCGGCTTAGGTAACAAACTAATGTTAACAATGATCCGTACAAATACATAAAGTACATATGACTTACTACGGCTTATCGTGCCTCCATTTATGTGATCACGTTGTTCTATTGTAGTAATCAACGCAACAGATTTTAATGCGGTTTTTACCATAATTATCATTAATTTTTTATTGAATAATAAATTATCTCAGTATTTATTTATAAAAGGGTTAATAATAAAATAAGAGAAATATAAAATAGTTAAAAAAACCGCATTAAAATCTACGACGGTTCTAAGAACTAGTGAGTGGATTTTGGTAAATATAATTCAGTTTTTCCAAAATCCACTAACTAGTTCTTTTATAATGATTTTGTTTTTCGAAAAATAAAACTTTGAATCACTCTCCTGCAACTTTCAGAAAATGTCGCTTAGATCAAATAGCCTTTCAACCGTTGATTATAAAGGTTTCACAGAATTTAATTCGGAATCTGCATGTGTTTTCTTTTTTGTTTGCGCACACATGTGTGTTGGAATATTGGGTTGGCTAGCTGATATATGGCAAATCATTTAATTTAATGTTTTGTGTCTCTTAATGTTAACTACTAACAATTGTATCGAATCAAGTTCTTCTAACTTAACAGACAGCTGTGCTGCTGGGGAGTTTGTTGCGCCACTTCCTCTTCCCAGCTAGAACACTAGGAAGTGGTGAAGGGTGAGCGTTTTGGGGGTGCTGTCTAATGTAACTTTGACGTTCAAAAAGTGCTGACTCTTAGCCTAGTTTGAATAAATGACTTTTGATTTTGATTGATTTTGAAAGCATGTTAAGCCGGTGGTCCCGACTGTTATTTGTGGATATTTGACAGAAACCCGAAAGACTGACAACCAGTGTTACCAAGGGGTATCGTATTACCCAGTTACTGCATTGTGACGGTCAGATAGGCAGTCGCTCCATGTAAACTACTGGTATCTAGCTGCATCCGTTAGACTGGAAGCCGACCCCAACTAAGTTGGGAAAATGCTAGGCAGATGATATTAGATTTTAATTAGGTGTAAAACAACGAAAAAGTAAAGGTTGAGAAGCGTTTCCTCTCATCATCATCATCATCATTTCAGCCGACAGACGTCCACTGCTGGACTTAGGCCTCCCCCAATTTGGGGGGCTTTGCCATAATCGCTACGTTTCCTCTCAGTTCCCACTAATCCTAACAATATGTTAAGTTTTCACTTAAAAAGAAAATGAACCAATAAATACATGTCCAAGAAAATCTTAGTGAACCACTCAATCAAGTTTATCTTTCGTTTAAATTCGATAAAGTTCCAGAAAAAAAGCATCTTACCACAGAAGTATACGTTTCAGAACTCGCAGACTTTGGCTAAGTGCGTGGTTGGGTTTATGTCTCAGAGGACAAATATTTACTCGCAGTTCAAAACTCAGTTCCGTAGTAGCAAAGTATTTTTGTAATTTTCACAGGACATTTTAGTTTTGCTAATTTTGTTTCTGAATTTATTTGTATTTCTAGTTTTGGCCAAATGTATGCTAATAATTCAGTTAAAATATTAACAATACATAATAATAAAGTTTAAATACTCAGTAAATTTATTGTGATTAAAAGTATAGATAATATTTATTCATTGTTAAAATTCTAGTCATAGTTTAAGAGTTGAATGTGAGGTCACATAAACTCTTAATTATCACAATAATTACTAAGGTCAGGCCCTTTCAGATTGTCAAGGACTTATCAGTGCATCAAAAAGACATTTTAAAGTGAATATTACAATTCAGAACGTTAAAAAAAAAAAAAAAAAACCGACTACTCCGCTATTTGAATCTATACATATAAAATTCAAAGTCCTGAGTGACTGACTGACTGACTGACTGAATGACTGACTGATATATCAACGCACAGCCTAAACCGCTGGTCCCAGAGACATGAAATTTGGAGGGTGTATTCTTTGTGAAGAGTAGGTATCCACTAAGAAAGGGTTTTTTGAAATTCCATCCCTAAGAGGGTGAATTGGGGGGTTGAATTTTCACGCGGGCGAAGCCGCTGGCGGAAGCTAGTTTAGTATAACCGTCTATATTTATGAATGAGCGTTTTATTAATTCAGAAAAAACTAGTTATCTTTCTTTCAATATTTTGTCAACACTTTTATCAGCCATAAATACGCCATCAACTACGATGGTCATATTTAACAAGATACCCATTGAGTCATTTCCAGTACTTTCTTCAGACATCTATGACTGCAAACAATCTATACGCAATTTCTTTGTCCCTGGAGGTTGAGTTGAGATCCCGTATTAGCTTTGTTATTGAAAAAGTTCTACTAATGAATTTAATAATAAATAAACTAGACATTGTACCTATCTTCTACATTTTTCTCGCTTCGTTTGGTACGAACAAGTGACGTAAACGTAATGTAAGTTTAAAATGTTTAAAAAAGATAAAAAATAGTCCAATAACGTTTTGATTTTTGCGAAGTATAATAGAAGTCTTATATTATAAAATTGGGTACTCTAAAATAATAAACTCTAAATTATCTTAAAATTTATTATTTTGGTGTAAAATTCGAATTTTATGATGATTTAACTGTTAGTACAGTGTTTACAGTTCAAAATAATAATTAGGACTCTTTATGGAGTATTACCAAAAATTACAATTATAAATCCCGTTTTAATGTTAATTTAGGTTCCACCTAGACGGGCTTATTTAATAAAAAATAAATAAGTGTTTAACAATTTAAAAACGCGGTTTTATAGAAAACAAAACTAAAAGTAGAACATAATGAAAGAAAATCGTAGGCATATTTCATTTTTTTTTTAATCGTAGGCTGATTTTTGCTTTTTAAACTATTATTTATTTTATACCTTAGTTCGGCTAGCTATAAAAGCGGGTCTTTTGTTTTGTTATTCTGATGATCCTGGCCTGAAGTGTGGTAGAAGTAAATTTATAAAATTATTGTATTGTCGGTAACCAGTCCTTGAAAAGTGTGCAAAGTTTCAAATTAATCCGACATTTCGAAACGGGTGAACATCACTTTCAAAGATTCCATTACATGGATCATACATACATCATCATTTCAGCCGTAAGACGTCCACTGTTGGACTTAGGCCTCCCCCAATTCGGGGGACTTTGCCATAATCGCCACGCTTGGCAGGCGGGTTGGCGATCGCAGTATGGTGGTAAAATGCATAGAGAACGCTGCTGTCCATTCTCTAGTAAGTCCCTTAGTCGCCTTTTACGACACCCACGGGAAGAAATGGGGTGGTGTTATTCTTTACGTCCGGCACCACACGGTACATACATAACAAGCTACTAAAAGCTTGCTAAAGTAAAAACGACGAGCGACAGGTGACAGCCATCAAGCCGACAAATCGTCAACTTCACAAGTTTTTTATCATTCTTTCATTGCTTTATTAAAGAGCACCAGCCATGAAAATGAAATTATACGGAAAAGAACCAGAGCTACCGACATAGCTTGCAAAGTAATCAAACTGCCTTGTTTGTCGAAATAACGATAGCCGGTGATGCAAATGAGTCCTGGAACGGAAACTGCGTATTGACAAGCATAGTGTGGGAAGCCCCCAGCTTGATGAACCGACGACCTTAAGAAGGAAGCTGGGACAGACTGGCTGCGCTAGCTGTAGGATAGGGTTTTAAGGCACAGTCTGAGAGAGGCCTTTGTCCAGCTGTGGATTGCGATAGGTTGACAAAACTTGTCGTGAAAATGTGACAATTTTGAATTTTGTTTTGACAAATATATTGCATTGTCAGATGGATAATTCCAATATTCTTACGAAGTTTACGAAGTAAGTTTACGAAACTTAGAGGTATATAGAACAGATTGATACTGAGATTTTTGATAAGTTTTGACATTGAAAGTCACTGAAATGAGATTGCTACAAAGTTTTAGACATTTTCATTACGGAAGTTATGTTTCACGCCCCAAAATTTACCACTAACCTTCATTTCATGCACTCAACAATTTCATATTCAATCCTAATCTCTCTAATTACATTCGTAATAAAATTTCTTTCATAAACAGCGTTGAATGCAAATGAATCATTAAGCATACCTTTCAGGTGTGTTGAGTTCTAATTCCAGCAATGATTTGACTAAGTACGCATGGCATTAACGTTAAAATATGTGGCACAGAAGTCGTCAGAAAGTGCAAAGCTGGCTTAAAAATTATAAACACACAACCAGAAGGGGACCGAGTCATGAGCGGTAAGAGGATTATTATGACGTAAATTTTAAGCTTCCTCTTAATTATTACATTAACGTAAGAGTCTTACGGCCCATTATCACCACAAGTCACTAAATATGCTTAAAGGTACATATATTTCAAGCATCATGCTATCTCTGTCATCTTCAGGCAATTGTCAGAAACAGTACGATGTTTTAAATTCGTGTAGCGTATAACGTATTCAATGCTTTATAGTGCAAATGAGCCAAAGTTATGGATAAACAAAATCAATTCTATTATATGCTACTTCTTAAACGAGAAAGCTTGTGAGGACGGATGGACGGATGTTTGTTACTCTTCGTCTATGTGTTCACACAAAAGAATTAAATGGATTTTGACTAAACTTTACTGTAATATATAGCTTATACATTAGAATGCCACTTAGGTTCAATTTATAAAGATATTGTGTGATTTGGCTATAATTTTACAGTAAGTATTAAGTAAGTCGTAAAAAAATCCGGCCCTCTGAGAGCTATAATTTAATATAATTTATTTAGCAGATAATAGAATCCAATTTTGTTAGTACTTACAAACCTACACACCTTAAACAGTAGCACAACACACATTTTAACATTTGGCAAATTATATATAATTATTATTAATAATGTCAAAACAATTAATAGTGATGGCTATGCTATGTTATTCGAAATAAAATAAATTTCATCTAGACTACCACTTGACTGCTGCATACAGTATAATTGTTGAAGTAAGGAAACATTGTGCTAGTCCTTAATTCTTTTGAAAAGAAATTGAAATCGCTAGTCCTTTTTAGACATACTGTTTTAGATTCAAGGCTATTTAAAGAATTGTGATGCATACTATACACATGGGTAAAGGATTAATGTTTTGTAAGCAATTTCAGCCCAGCTAGTGGCTTGGGATTTCAGATGGTACAGCTAAAGACAAAACAAACAGACAGCCCCGTTTGTGGGATTTAGGTACACATATTAATAGAGAAAAGACACATACGTTTTGTAGTTGAATGAAGTTGCTGTGGCGATGTTAGGTCAATGTCCAGCTGTTTTTCGGCTGAATGATGATGGTGATATGTATGACGATATTCATAACAAATTGTTCTTTAACTAATCTATAAATAATAATAAATTAAAGCAAAGTTTCGTGTCTACTAGTGCGGTTTCACCATCATTTCGGAAATTGATTCCGGAACGTTATATGAATACATAAATTTAAAAAGTACAAATTATAATGAAATCTTGATGTTAAGTCAAACCGAAAAAACCGCGTGATGCAAGGACGGGACGCTCTTGTTTTATAACTTAAACCCTACCTAAAGTAAAAGAGAGTACATTTTACAGTAATTAAGATATTAAAGGGGCGAGTGTTCTGAGCCGTTTCGAGCACTCATTTGGAAGCGTAAAAGCCTAGAATTTTCAGGTTAAGCCTCGTAATAGTAAAGGGTTTCTGATGTTTTCGACAAATACGGGAAAATTTTAGAGTGTGCAAAATTTAGCGATCCTTTTTACTGCATTTTACGGTAATATGAACGTACAAATGTTTTTGTTCATATCTCTCGAATGTTTGAATGAAATGTTGGTGTGCTTAGAAAACATTTTGGAGCGTTTTCAGAATATGTATGAACAGGAAGAGAGGTACTAGAGTTGTGTTAAATACTGAATGTTGGTTTGGACTTGGAGTGAGCAAGAATTGTACTGAATTGTAACTTGAAACAAAACTGTTGTAAATCTAGACTCAACTTTTAGCTAGACTTTAATAGATAGTGATTCTTTAAAGTTTTTCAATTACGGAATAGGTTTTGGTTCTTGTTGAACGAGTTGGCAGTGTCTCGACAAAAAGAAATTGAAATCATTAAGAATGCCATCTAGTAGTCTTAAATAAAAATAGATCTGAACTTGTTTCTGGTATAACGATAGCAAGGCGACGAATTCGGATTGGTTATAGTAGCCGAAAATAATCCTGCTGTATGAAAACAAAAACCAGCCTCTGAGAGCAGTGGAACCCACAGGGGTAACAGCCGCAAATTACGAGTTGTAGATCATAGGTTCGAACCCAGACTAGCGCTTTACTTTGTGTTAATTATTTCTTCACTACTGCTCAAAAACGGTAAAGGAAAACTTCGTGAGGAAACCGACATGTCCTAGAACCAAACATTCGAAGACATGTGATATCTACCAACCCGCACTGGGCCCGCGTAGATAACAGCCAACTCCCTGTCACCGAGAGGAGGCCTGTGTCCCAGCAGTGGGAACATTATAGGCTGATTAAAGTAGCTGGCAATAAATCATAACTACCGTTGTTTATTCAAGTGTTTTGACCTTTAGATAATTTTAGCACTAGAGAGCTCGAAGCACCAATTTAATATTTCAAACGCTGTTACCACCTAAAATGTTAAATTGCCTACAGAGAACGCCGAAACAAACTTCTACAACGCTCAAACTTCATTACGAAAACAGCAGTGCGTCACAAACGCATGGTCATTACTCGTTCGTTCCAGAAAGGGTCTCCCTAACTCACCTCGGAGGAGCCCATTCACACAAACTTGGAGGAAACTTACAGCCTAATCTGAACATTCTTCCTAACTTCGGTCATTCGCATCTTACTACAACGTAATGCAACTTTGTTACACTAATGAGTTCCACTGAAGCGGCTCCAGCTGGAGGCAAGCATGCTGATGACCCCACTAATGAAGTTGCAAACTTTAACTGAATAGTAATGTCGCCCAAAGGAGCGTGTTTACAAACTCCAGACGATAATTTCAACAAAATATTCGGAAAAGAAACTCTTTTATAGCCTTGTTTGCGGAACATAATTATGGAGTTGATTGGTTTTTTTAAGTAAACAAAATTCGCGTTGTTAACATGAATACTAATTCGTTTCTGTGATGAGCGATGAAGAAAAATTTCGGTAGGGGCGTAATGACTTGGCTTTGTGTTGAGCCTAGGAATTTGTAGGTCTATCCGTGTTTATAGAGCTACGTCGGGCGTCTGCATAAATAAATGGTTGACTTGGAGAAATTTGTCGTCTTGCGTGTAGAAATTTGTAGGAGCACGGCGTAAAATCAACACAAAAAATAAATTCTCGGTATTGGCAGTGGTGTGTGGTTTTTCGTTTTTTATTCTTATACAGGGTTATTTGTAAAACACCGGCAACCTCCAAAGACTATGTTACTCACATCTTAATCAACAACTTTTGTTCTATGACGTTTAAAAATTCATCATATTTTAGTTCATCAGTGATTATCAACCAATGATTATAATAAATTTACCATTCAAAAAAACACAAATAATATTTCGCAACCTATTCTGAACCAACGAGGCGTCGGCTTTGAACAATTTCTGTTCCTTTGTCTAAAAATGTTCAACAGCTATCTCATCTAAGCCCAGCTCCCATAAAATTACTGTGAGTACATATTATATCTCATGCTATTTCCACATCGTGTTATATAACAAAGATTTCATAGCGCCACTGCACTTTGTGTAATGTGCCATAATATTTTTCAGGATATAATGCTAGAAGCGACGCTTTATAGTGCGCCAAGGATATTTACAACGCCACCCTCTGAAAGAACTTTTATTCTGAAGTAGATTCCGCTGCGCCATTGTTTGTGAGGCTAAAAAGTTTTATGGTTAAAACTTTTTTTAATTATTACTGGTGTGAAATAAGTAGGAATAACTTTTTCAAAGTTAGAACTTAAAAATAAGTGATCTTTCACAAAATTACTTATCTGGCTCTGGTTCAAAGAGAAATCTTGATTGAAACTTGAGCTGAATTTGCAATAATCTCACAGTTTTTCTAAATTGCTAATGACTCTCACACAGAATTGGTACTGAATTTTCTTGGGGACTCGGTTTATATTACATTCAGATGTCACTTGGATTCTGATGTCTTCGGATGTCATTCATGTCGGCAAGCGTTGTGTGAGACGCCCCCCAGCTAGATGGACCGACGACCTCAAAAAGGTGGCTGGGACAGACTGGATGTGGAAGACAGAGGACAGGGTTTTGTGGCGCAGCATGGGAGAGGCCTATGTCCAGCAGTGGACAGCGATAGGCTGAGTTGATTGAGATGTCACTAAATTATCAGCCTATGATATTTCCACTGCTGAGACACCGGACTTGCCAGTAAGTAGTTAGTTAAAAGTACTGTTGAGACTTTTCAGACTTTCTGGCACGAGGATGATGTTGTGCAGATAGTGTCGTATGTAGGAAACCATCTTGGTTCTTTCATTACCCCGCTGAAGCATGCTTAGATTTTGTTTAATCGCGTTAACTCGTACATTTGTGAGAATCGATTTGGCCACTTATTTGTTCCGAGTTGAAATACTGTATGTTACTATTATATCCGGTACCGTGTGGTGCCGGACGTAAAGAATAACACCACCCCATTTCTTCCTGTGGGTGTTGTAAAAGGCGACTAAGGGACTTACTAGAGAATGGGCAGCAGCGTTCTCTATGCATTTTACCACCATACTGCGATCGCCAACGCGCCTGCCAAGCGTGGCGATTATGGCAAAGCCCCCCAAATTGGGGGAGGCCTAAGTCCAGCAGTGGACGTCTTACGGCTGAAATTATGATGAATGATGACTATTATATGCTACATATATACTAAAATGTCTACAAAGTCTAACGAGTTGGAAATAAATATGTTACTTTCGACAAACAAAACTATAATTGTGTTTTAAAAAGCAACGGCTCTTCATTTATTCAAGCTCAGTGAAATATTTGTCGGTGTTTGTGTAACTCACCATCTGCCCAGCCTTTTCCCAATTTCGTTGAGGTTGGCTTTCAGTCTAACCGGATGCAGCTGAATACCAGTAGTCAATATGAAACGACTGCTTATTTGAGACCTCCACAACCTTCTTATTAGGTAGATGTATGATACCCCTTGGTCAGACTAGCTGTCAGACTTTTGGGCTTCTGACGACGCGTAATGACTTGTTTTACAAAAAACTGTATCCAAAATAATTTGCGTAGCACGTGTTCCATTACCATCTTGTTTTTTTTTTTTATTGTTATTTTTAGTGATTTAGTTTTACTGTTATTTTAATTCAGTGCAGATATACTGAATATTATTGATAATAATTATTTGAATGGTTTGTGTTTCGATTACAAAACAGGCAATTATTAACTTGACCGCCATCGTGGCGCAACCGTGCTTGCACATCCAACAAAATATTTATTAAAAACTGCGAAAAAAAAATGTATTTTTAAGCAATCCTTTCCATTGACACCACTCTAAAGAGAAGAACGTGACTTAATAACTTGTATGGTGTAAAGTACAAAGAGCTCACTTGACTGAAGTTACCATGGTGAGATTTTTACTGAATAAACAGACTGACAGAACTAGTACTGGCTGAAGTTATTCGTCCCCTAAAACAAGCGTAAAAATTTTCGCAATAAAAAACTAAGTCTGTCCCGATAAGGTTCTCCTAATAAATCAAATCGCATTTTGCCAGAAGTTCTTCGCAAAAACTTCTCGATACGATATCGGGAGCTAATGGCGTAGGTGTTTCTTAATTTTCATGTGATATATGAGTTTGTGATAAGAAACTTTTTGGTGAAGTGGTGTGTTTGTTTGCCGTGGGGGTTTGCTTCCGCAACAATATAGGGAGTACTTGCGTAACTCATGTAAGGAATGACTTTCAATTTGATGGTGTTTAAACGTTTGTTTTTAAGTTGTTAAAAAGACAATCTTATAAACAAATGAGGCCATGGTCTAAACCAGCCTTTCCCAAAGAAAAAAAAATGGAAAATTTCCCATTTTTTTTTTCTGGGTCTCTTACCACCCCCCTTTAAGGCCTGCAGCGCCCACAAGGGGGCGTTATCGCCCACTTTGAAAAAGGCTGGTCGAAACCATGTCTAATTGAGAGTGAGATTGAAAGTGTGCTAATAATTATTGCAATTATTTCCAGTGTTTTAAAATGACCAAGATACACATGAAAGGGAAGTTAAATGTTTCCATTATTGCGCCTTACAATCAATGAAAAGCTATTTGGTAGAACTGTGTAAATTTGCTATTACATTTTTAGTAGGCATATATGACCAAGTTGCTTAGATAAAATTATTAGAGTTGGACTTTTCCTGTAAGTGAAAAAGTCAGTGCTCGGCCAACAGTAGGACAGTAAAGTCGACCAATCACTGCTGCATAGGATGACCACGGAGTGGTCTGCCACACTAGCTATGCGGTTATTTCTTTAGGCAACCTAGCATTTACAAATTTTATTATCTAGAGTTCGTACGCAACACCCTCTGCACAAACTGCTTTACAATTGGGAACAACTCTTTACTACTTTTTTTCATAACGTCATCTCGCAGGTCAACGTATAAGGTTGTGGGCTGCTTAACCGCACTTGCCTGTGGCTACCTAAATAAATTATGGCCTCCAGCCAGGGCTTTAAACTTTAAAACTACAGCGGCTACACCCTTCTTTTTTTTCTGGATGGGAAATCATCAAATGACTTCTCCCGCTCTGGGCGGAGCGGGAGGGCGTGTCAGACTTTTACTGACTGAAACACACCCGTGTTCCTTCAGTTGCCCATGGTCACGGTATCTCTTTCGAACAATCTCGCGACCCTGGTAGGCATCGGTCCTAGCCGACCCCTTCAGTGCTGCTGACATCTCTTTGAGGCGCGCGTGGAACACTACGCGCCGTCGACCCGAGGGCTACACCCTAAGGGCACCTCTGTGGGATATGGCGTACCTCGGCATTGAGCGTCACTGGCAGCAAGTGACGGGCTGGAACTGGATGAAAACTCTTCGCTACAGTACGTGACCTTAGCACGTTTGGGCTGTTGTAGAACATCGCCTTATGACATTGGTGTCCATCATCCTCCATTCCCCTCTTTTTCTAGCAACGATTAATTCACATCAAAAATTAAGTGCACAACAAATCAATTTAATATACTTACGTACACTTCAAATGATTTATCGATAACTGAGTATGTATGAAGAGTCAATCGAAATAGGTTCTTGAGATATTCTTGATATAAATAGCATAAGTAGTTACGTTATGCCTCTACTGAACTGTAGGGTCCTTAGTTACGAATATCCACTTACATTTTTATCTTATTTGAAGAGCTTGTATCTCTCTATTATCATTTTAACAAAAGGCGGTTTGTACCTTATACCACGATTGTTTTGCTCGATGCTGGCCTGTTAGTCTAGCGGTTAGTGAAACTGGCTGCTAAGACTGAGGTCGTGGGTTTGATTCCCACCCAGGACAAATCTTTGTGTGATGAGCACGATCTTTTGTTCTGTGTCTGGGTGTAATTTATATGTATGTATTTAGAAATATGTAAGTATGTTTATCAGTTGTCTGGTTGCCATAGTACAGGCTCTGTCTAGTTTGGGATCAGATAACGGTGTGTTGGTTGTCCTAAGATATTTATTTATGCTACCTTATTCATTGTTAACTTTGTAATAATGGCGTGCAGGGGCTCAGCTACCCAAGTGTATAATGGCTGAAAAACAAGTGCACATCCTGTGGTGGCGGCTTCTACACCGATACATGCAAACTACGCATCACACTAACATCATGAAAATCCTGCATCGCGCTAACAAAGTTTACCGCGCAACTTGCTAGTTATGCTTGCTTGTTAGTAATGTATACTTAATATTATAAAGCTGAAGAGTTTGTTTGGTTGTGTTTGGTGGCCTATTTATTGAGAAAGGCTGTACGCTATTTAACATTACGCTACAATCAAAAGGAGCGGAGCAACAACGAAAAATGGACGAAAACTAGCAGGCAATTCGATGCGACGGGAAAGGCCCCTGACCTTTCCCGTCGCATCAAATTGCCTGCCACTCAGGGGAGCAAAAATTTGATGGGGACGAGGTCGCAGGCAGAAGCTAGTATACAATAAAATATCATACCCGATATCGATCATGCGGCGGCTGCGCTCCAGACAAGACAATCGTCTGGTCGGAGGGTCCTCCCGTATCTACGGAGGTTAAATGAACTGTACACCATACCTCCAAAATCCCACGTAGTAGTGGACGATAAACTACAATACAAACCAAAAACTTCTAACTTCACATACCTTTTACTTAAGTTATTTTAAAATATGAATACTTAATCAGATTAAGAGCAAAACTTTTGTGTGGAACAATCTTGACACTAAGTTAAAGTTTTGTCATTGTTTCGTCTTAAATATTTAAGTCTTTAACACATTTTGGAGCTTGATAATTGCGTTAATTTTGATGTAAATATGTATTTAAATCCGTTCCAGTATTCCATGAGCGTGGTGATCAATGCCCGTACTATGTCTGTATGGAAATAGGTCTTTACCCTACAGTGGAAGAGTAACAGACTTTTTTTGTGGGTGGGAAATCATCAAATGACGTTTCCTGCTCTGGTTGGAGCGGGAGGGCGTGTCAGACTTTTACTGACTAAAACCCACCCGTGTTCCTTCAGTTGCCCATGTGCCAGAGTCACGGCCTGGGGACAGTAATAGGTTGGTAATATGATTTTTAAGGAATTAATTACTATTGGGGTGGTAAATTTTGCAGACATTTTAACTCCAGGAATCAACGGTTGGGTTTTACATAAAGAGCTGCTGGTATTGCGGTTAAAGGACATCAGCCATATTAATCAAACAGCCGGACAAACCAGCAAAAATAAATGTGTTATCCTGTTTGGCGAAGTCCGCTTTCATTAAATTTTTTACTATTTCGCCGAATCTCTATGACCGATCGTGGTGACACAAAATCAAAATTTTGATGTTTTTGTGTTTGAGAATATACATGAAATTAGTAACTTAGTCTGAGTTTAAATATCAGTTTTTTATTTTTTCAAAGTTCTGTATATCGATTCGACACCTAGCACTTCTGTGGAGTTTCGCTACCTAATTTAATTTGACCTTGTATGTTCATCTATTAACAGACTTTTTGCCTTCACTTTGAGCCATAACTATCTCTTATTTTATTTTAAACACGTGAAACAAATTCTTATAAATAAAAACAAACGTCTGGCACCAATGTTTTAAGTTAGAAAAAATATAGGTACGTTCATACAATACCTAGGTATATAGGTTCTGTTAGCTATAAAACTATTAAAGCGCGTATAAATCAAATTGTCCAATAAATTACTAGCGAGCTCAACAGTCAAACACGAACCCTGCTACGTGAGAATTTAACAGTTGGAAAAGTAAAACAATTTTATTTTTAGGAAAAAATATTCCTAGAAAGGAAAAATAATAATTTCATAAAATACCATGTTACTAATTCTTCTTACCAGCTAAAGCACTAGGAACTGGTGAAAGACGGACATTTTGATGGACTGTATTTTGACATTCGAAGAGAGCTGATCATCAGCCTAATTTGAATAAATAACTTTTGATTTTGACCTTTTAGGTCTTCTAGACGCCACGCTTTTTTTTTGGGTGGGAAATCATCAAATGACTTCTCCCGCTCTGGGCGGAGCGGGAGGGCATGTCAGACTTTTACTGACTAAAACCCACCCGTGTTCCTTCAGTTGCCCATGTGCCAGAGTCACGGTATCTCTTTCGAACAATCTCGCGACCCTGGCAGGCATCGGTCCTAGCAGACCCCTACAGTGCTGCTGACATCTCTTTGAGGCGCGCGTGGAACACTACGCGCCGTCGACCCTGGTCCTTACCGGGCGGCGAGCTACCCATTGCTCGCCGCCCGCAAGCTCGCGTCTGCGGTGGCTGGGAGTCAGCTATCGACTCCCGGCGCCCGGGGCGTCTCCTCCTGCGGCGGCTAGGGACGTGAGGGCGCAGAGACTGCAGGAACTGGTGAAAGACGGACATTTTGATGGACTGTATTTTGACATTCGAAGACAGCTGATTCTCAGCTTAATTTGGATAAATAACTTTTGATTTTGACCTTTTAGGTCTTCTAGATGCCACGTTTAATAAGGCTTTAGAAAATAGGTGCTTAAAATGTCATAAAATAAGAATATCACACCTATATTTAAGACTAAATTTCGTTTTGCAAGTCATGAAAGAGCTCATGAATGAAATTAAAATTAATCAGGGTCATTGTCGCCGGTCAAGAACTTGAAAATTTAAGTTTAACTTCTTGTAATATAAATATACCTACATGTTACTAAGGCTCCGGGCAACACGAGATCAACGGGGTAGGTTATCAAAATATACGTAAATAAAAACACACTTCTTTGCTCCTTACATAACGTGGCTCATCTTCTCTGTCATCTCCTTTCAAATTCAGAGATCAAGTTTTTGATGTGAAACATCTATAGGCGAGGGTACACCTAAATTTTGGCGTGGCGAGAGTGGCGACGCACAGTGGGCCCATACTGGAAATTAGGGGACTTTGGCAACAAAGTTCCAATATCAATGCGATTTTTTTTTTGATGTGATAATTAACATATTAACATAATAATAATTAATATGTTTTTTTGATTTTACCATATTTATTTCCTTTCGTAAAGTATGCTTTATAAATATTATCTTTACAAAATAATTTCAATGTTTCACATCTGCCAGGCGTCCCGCGACGGCTCACTTTTTTTTTGGATACTAACTATACAGATAATTACAATAGATACCTCATTCATATAATATGCTTCTTTATTAAAAATCTTTCATACTTATAAGTATACAGGGTGAAATTAAATTCGTTGGCAAAATTTAACACACGTGTTGGATTTTAGTATCGAAAACTAATGATACATATTTGTATTTTCTCATTCGATGAGCCAATGCCCGTAATCGGTCATTGAACTCCTTCAGCTTTTTTTGTAACTTCTCATGGATCAACTTAGATAACTGTAGGTAAGTGTGAAACGCAATTATAGTACTGGCTCTTCAATGTATTTTCATTAGACAAAACCACGTCAAAAGTTTTAATTTAATAAGCCAAGCAAAAGCACAATAATCTTGATAAAAAAAACATCTTAAAACGTAAACTGAATTAAAGGCGAAGAATGAAATAGCTTGCTGCAAACTCAACGCAGTCATTTGTTTGTCTCCTTAATTGCAATTGTTTCATTTTTAATCTCATTATACGGATTACCATTCATTGTCTCCAGCCTCGGTGCCATTGGTCTCGGTTAATAATCATAGATTTTCAGTCGTCATCAGCCTTATAGCTGGTCCTGTCAAAAGGGTTACCCATTAACTGGATTGAAGAGGTCAGAAAACCAGCCACCTTATGAAAAATCAGCATTACCTACATAATTTTAGCCGAAAGTCGTCCACTGCGGGTCATAGGCCTCCCTCAACTTGGGTGGCTTGCCTTTATCGTCACGCTTGGCAGGCGGGTTGGCGATCGCAGTATGGTGGCAAAATGCATAGAGAACGCTGCTGGCCATTCTTTAGTAAGTCCCTTAGTCGCCTTATACGATATCCACGTGAAGAAACAATATGATGCTATTCTTTACGTCCGGCACCACCCGACACCGAAATAAATAATAATGGCATTCAACTACATTTGGATAGATTGGAAGCCGACTAAACCATAATTGGAAAAAGACTACAATGATGATAATGATGATATTTCTGTTGCTTGAATGATGAAACGAAATACTATATTATTTATTGACCGTACAATTACATCTTGTTCTTGCCTTTTAATTGATTATTCTTGACTTATGATTGAACTGTGTTTCTATACAGAGTTATAAAACCGCACAGAAGTGACCGTTATTTTTTTCTACTGTACCTGTTTCTTTCTGTGAGAGGGGCTAGGATGTGCGAATAACACTTGTGCGACAAAATTGGACTGCGACTCACCATAGTACGAATGCACGCTTGTGCGACACACTCGAGCTCACGTAGTATACTCAGTTAGGTTAGGTTAAAACTGTGTTAAAATCTCTTTCGCACGAGCCGAGCGAGCGAAGCGATCGGTGCCGTGGCAGCGGCCGGCGAGTGCCAGAATCGACTAGATTTAGCGTGTCGCACAAGCGTGTCATAGAAAAATCTGTATATAACTATAAGTATTATATAAATATACCAAATATAAAGCCTTGTGTATCAGAATGGTTACGGCTTATTTACTGTGTATGAAGGTTCTTATGAATACGGTTTGTTGGGAAAGGGTTTCACTAAATAAAGCACAGAAAGACAAGACTACACATATATTTCAATTAGGCTTGTCAGTATTAATCAGAAAGCTAGTCGTCCGTTCCAAAACTAGGTCTTCATGGAGAAGAAGGACAAGAAACTCCATGGAAACAGTACTGAAGTACTATATAAACCCATTTCTTAAATTGCCATACATTATCATTATCTTAAATACATGAATACTATCTCTTGGACCATTGTCCAAGAGAACTCTGAATAATATTAACATAATCACAATTACAACAATATCTAGAAAAGAATATGAATATTCCATTTATATGATTTAAAACATTAGCAATATGGCAACACTATAACCAGTACAACAACATTGTCATAATAGGCAATAATTAGGATATAATATCAATTACTTAACTTACGTGGCCTCTGGTCGATCTTTTCCACACAATCACAACACTAGAACTGACCAACTGAGTATCTGCCGAGGAACTGCCCCGATAACATGATTACAATCCTTTTTAGGGTTCCGTTGCCAAATGGCAAAAAACGGAACCCTTATAGATTCGCCATGTCTGTCTGTCTGTCTGTCTGTCTGTCTGTCCGAGTATGTCACAGCCACTTTTCTCCGAAACTATAAGAGCTGTGCTATTGAAACTTGGTAAGTGGATGTATTCAGTGAACCGCATTAAGATTTTCACACAAAAATAGAAAAAAAGCAATAATATTTGGGGTTCCCCATACATAGAATTGAAACTCAAAAATTTTTTTTTTATCAAACCCATACGTGTGGGGTATCTATGGATAGGTCTTCAAAAAT
This sequence comes from Aporophyla nigra, assembly GCA_947507805.1. Taxonomy (NCBI): domain Eukaryota; kingdom Metazoa; phylum Arthropoda; class Insecta; order Lepidoptera; family Noctuidae; genus Aporophyla; species Aporophyla nigra. The sequence continues at coordinate 6,992,401 of OX382315.1, read as the reverse complement.
GATATTGAGGTTTCTAATATCATTTTTTTTTAAAACAATAATATTTGGGGTTCCCCATACATAGAACTGAAACACAAAAAAAAATTTTAATCAAACCCTTACGTGTGGGGTATCTATGGATAGGTCTTTAAAAATGAAATTGAGGTTTCTAATATCATTTTTTTCTAAACTGAATAGTTTGCGCGAGAGACACTTCCAAAGTGGTAAAATGTGTGTCCCCCCCCCCCGTAACTTCTAAAATAAGGGAATGATAAAACTAAAAAAAATATATGATGTACATTACCATGAAAACTACCAACGAAAATTGGTTTGAACGAGATCTAGTAAGTAGTTTTTTTTTAATACGTCATAAATCGTAAACCACAATTTACCTTTCATTCAGTCAACTCAAATATAAAAATTAAAAAAAAAAAACATTTAATTTCATAAACGATGATGACGAATGATGATGATGATGACCTGCAGGTTTGTACGGAACCCTCGGTGCGCGAGTCCGACTCGCACTTGGCCGGTTTTTTTTATATCCTACCAACGTCGAATATCGTGCGGAAATGCCTCACACTACACCTACCGTCATTTTGAACAAATTACAGATCAATACACGTTTTGGCTTAATAACTTCTAACACAGATAATAATAAACCATTGTTATGTAGTGAAACACTTTTAAAACTTTTTAAGGTTTTTAAGCAATTCAATAAGAACTGATTCGTAACTTCTCAGTTACGAATCAATTAAAAGAATGTCAATATAAACTGACAGTATTGTGACAGTCATTTGAATCATCACATTAAAGTAAAATGCCAATATAAAACCTAGGATATACTACAAGTATAATTAAATACTTCTTAATTATTTATAGTTATAAAATCTTAGTTATTTTTACTAGTTATAACAATTAGTTTTTGTAAACACTTTATCTAGTCAAATTAGGTACTTCTATATTGGTTTAATGTTTCGTAAATGTGACAGATGTCACTATCCAACCAACAATTATAAAATATCAAAATGAATAATCTAACACGTGCTTTCGAACTATGTTGAGTCACAGCACAGTTTTGTCGCACAAGTGTTATTCGCACAACCATTTGTCGAGCTCACGTAGTACGCTCCACTGAGACTATAGTGGTGTCGTGCATTTACTATTTTTCACCGGTGACGCTAGAAAGCGATTGAGGATGTGATACAACGTTTAAAATATTTATCATAAAGCTGTTAAAGTTAACATTATAACGGATAAGATTATTAAGTTCTTCTTCGTCTTGTTATTTTTACGTGTACGTAAAGTTAGATTATAACTTTTAACGAGCATTTCAGTATTTGTTAACGATGTTAAAAGTCGTAACCAACGTGCGTGTATGACAAGGATATATGAACGTAAAGGAAGAAAAGGCAGAAGGTAAATAAAGATCGTGCCAGGTGCCGTTCTGTCGAGTTATTGAGGGATAAAAATTTACCATGAAAACTTTGGTGAACTGAGTGTGAAGTGAGCTATCAAGAGTGCGAGTGGCAATCCCTAAAGCATAAGATAGAATAACAGCTCACTTAGCTTTAGTTTATGAGTTTTTTACAGAATAGCTCGGCTATAGTTTTTGCCTAGTTACACGCATACATAAAACGTGAGTTTTTTAATGTCTGTGCTAAAGTTTTATAAAACAATGAGTTCATTTGAACGTTTAAAACGTTAAGGATACGCTAATAGCTTACCACCCACGAAATTCGAATTGTTTTACGTTCTTTTTTACTACTTGTAGGACAGTTTCATCAATGGGATTATTTGAACTTAAAGGGTGGTTTTAACTTTTATAATTCTAGTAGCTTTTACTAGTGTAAAAGGAATATGTAAGGATCGTAGCAGGTGGCGTTCCGTAGTTTCTAGCTAACCCTTATTTATGTATATATGTATGTAGCTTTTACCAGCTACTTCGCCCGCGTGGAGGTCACAAATTATCTCATGGGAACGTACTCCCGGGACATGACGTGTTTATAATAATAATATCTTGGGACAACCAACACAACGTTATCAGATCCCAAATTAGGCAGAGAATGATTATGCTCATCACACAAAGATTTGTCCTGGGTGGGAATCGAACCCACGACCTCAGTCTTAGCAGTCAGGGTCACTAACCACGAGACTTACAGGCCAGTCAAAAACAAAACTGTTTTAAGTGGTCAAGGTCATAAACTATCTGTGTGAAAAATGGCATCCCAATCGAGTAACAAATATCTAATCGTTTAAACATCTAAGCATACAAACTTTGACATTTATAATATAAGTAAGGTATTTGTGATCCGTATGGTGCCGGATGTAAAGAATAGCACCATCTCATTTCTTTCCGTGGGTGTCGTAAGAGTGTCGACTATCGGGATTACTAGAGAATGGGCAGCAGCGTTATCTATGCATTTTACCACCATACCGCGATCACCAAACCACCTGCCAATCGTGGTGATTATGGCAAACCCCCCAAATAGGGTGAGGCTGAAGTCCAGCAGTGGACGTCTTGCTGCTGAAATGATGATGACGATGATGATTTGTGTTACAGTCACGATTCATATTTCGTTCAACATACAACCTGACACAGATGAGCAAATTGGAACTCAAGTTCACCGCAATAGTGTCACTTCTATACATTTTTATTCTATGGCATAGCAGACGTCGTTTATTTTATAAGAAGGTAGGTATATTTTTATCAAGCATACAACACGCGTTGGGAGCATGACTTTAGTTTATTTATCATCAATGACCTTGCGTGTCTTCGTGATTCTTATCTGTGCAATAACTGTTGATTACATAATCTGCATAATATTGCTCTTCCTGATAAAATTTATTGATATATTTAAATAAGTCACCGTCTGGTGTCTGTCTGTTAAAATGAAAGTCAGCATTAACCATTTAGTTTTTATTATCGACTGTACAAAACACTTAACGAATAATATTTTTTATAATTATTATCACAATAATACATTTAATATAATTAAATTTAAGATGTTAGCTATAGGTACGCTTATAGATAACAACTTAGTTACTGATCTCTATCACAACTGGTCACTCAGACTCAAAATGATGTACGTATAGATACATCAAGAAAAATAAACTGTGTATAATACATATTTGTTCCATAATAGTACCGGATCACAAGACATATTTACATATTGAGTACCTAATTGTAGCTACACAATGATACTTGTAGACAGTCAAAAGGAATTCTTATTGACATATACAATTTATGTTTGAGGCAGAGTGTTCTTAGAATGTTGCCTTTATAGTGCGTGCCTTTACAAACACTAATCTCGCATAAACAAAGACAAACTCGAAACGACTATCTTTACTGCAATATAAATACTTCAGTCGAATTACGTAACACACTATTAAACAAAAATGGAATCATTTTGATGGTTATTGATAATCCATTCTTTCAAATGTTTGAAAAAAATATGTGCTTAGCAACGTTAGCAACGCCAGAAATGTTGTGGAACTATCAAAATTAAATAGCCCATTAGCTGGTTCCAAGTAGGGATTGAATCCATCTAGCCATTTTCTTATTTTGAACTTCATTCCGGCAAGTTCAAATTATAAAAACTGACAGTAACGTCTTAGTGGTCAATTTTGTTTAAGAATTTTACGAGTGTCTGAATAAAGATAAAAACAAACTGTCTCAAAGCTTTGAATTTTGACTTAAGTTAGTATTGGTTTCGGAATCACGAAAGACAAAACAGTCGATCTTTTCTATAAAAGTCTCACTGTGAAAACGTAGCTAATGTGATGTAGGTGAAGTGATCTGTCATTCTACCTGATGCTAAGAATTGATACTTTTGACAGCTCACTTCATGTAAGAGCTTACTTCACCTAAGTGATCAGGGTGAATTTTTTGCAGAATAGATCGACAGGTCAACAAAATTTTTAGCTACTTTAACTAGTCTTAACCTTCGCCTTAATAATATAGTTATTAGTAACAAACTTATACAAACTATAAACTATGCCGGCTACAACTAAAATTACAGACAGTAACACTGATAATACTATAGCAAGGAGTTCAAATTCGAGGTACTGCGCCCACGACATGTTGGCTGCGGGAGCCCGAAGATGCTTTGCGCCGCCGTGACGTAACACGTGCTCAATCCACCATATTCCACGGTCTAATGGTTTCATTGGCTGGTCAAGCATGAGAGTCCTCAGGTGGGCAATGTTTTTGCGGTACCTGAAAGGAAAAAAAAACAATGCTTAACTTTCTGCTTTAAAAAAATTATCTAATGGGATAATTTTTAACATTTTAATTTACCTGTCATCTTCGATAACTTTTTGTACGGCATTAGTGAAAGTTTCTTCATTAAGCGATGTCAACTCTAATTTGACTCCAATTCTGTGATGTTCATATTTCTCTACATTGTACCATTGATCGCCCAACATTGGCACACCAACCAGTGGTACTCCTGCTGTGATAGCTTCGTCTGTTGATTGCAGACCTCCTTGTGTTACAAACAGTTTAATCTTGGGGTGTTCTGCAAAGAAAGAAAGGATGCAAATAATGATTTTGTCAATATAGATTTTTTTGTTCTTAGTTGACCTTGAAACGAGTGAATGCGGAAGGCGGAAGATTGAGTGTAGTGACGCAGTCTCGGAGTGCCCTATGACTAGTCGTGGATTACGACAGTCTGAGTTGATTGATTGGGTTGATCTCGTAATTAATAAATTTCAAATTAAATCGTCATAAATGTAACCCAAGTACGAACGTGAAACGTACATGAAACGTGAATTCAAACGTTTGTGGTATGGAAAATATTACTTTGATTTTATAATTCTGCGACTAGCACAATTAGTACCTATCATTTAAGTCCTGGAAATGTAAATATGCGAGATATGAGTACGAAATTAGTGTATAAATTGTTTGAATTTCAATTAAGTTCACTTCGCCCGTTTGTGCTATGTTCACAGATATATTTTTCTATGTGACTGTTTGATAGTTTCATTCTTGGTGACGTTTAAATTTTCTAGGAATTGTTGTCAAAATTGTTAAAGCAATATACCGACTTCCGTGTTAATCTTAGATTATTACCAAAGTTGGCTATTTTGAGCATGTGACTATATAATCGAGTTTACTTGAACTATTTTTATCAGAATCTGAAATAACCGGTTTTCTTGAGAATCTTGTTTCTATGGTCTGTTCTAAAAGTACCTATCTGATGATATTGTACACAAACCCTATTTACACTGGATTCTTACGCAATCACCTACTACCTACATTATATTAGTAATACATTCATCTGTATTTAGCAAGTTTGAAGTTTTTAACTGACCACTGTTACATTATATTTTTAACATCATTATTTTCGTAATTAAAATACCAGTGACGAAATTCTGTTTAAACAAAAATAATGTCACTAAATAAAGAATATTAAAGTTGTGATTAAAATTTAGAATTTTGTGTTTAAGTGTTTAATTAATCGAATCAAAGCACTCAATATGTAAGTGGTACTACAAATTTGCATCTACAGTGCACATTTTCTCTTTGTTTACATTTTCATCGTATAGTTTTGGAACACACTACATATATTATAATAATATATATACATACTGTACGGTACTGTCTACTCCATGGTCAAGGTCAACATGAGAGATAGATGCGATGATTTTTTATGGACCTACCCAGTCAAGTTTTTGTTTTGATTTCTTAAGACTATATCAAAGGGTGTTTTGTACAATAACAGATTCACATGTTGTAACATGTTTTACTGTCATTATCATATTACGCCGATGACTTGCTGTTTCTATAATTACCGTCGCACTAACAATCTACTCAGCATGAGTGTGCGATATTAAGATGGACATACTTGGTATGCATAACATAATAATATAGGTAGGTATGACACAAAAACTTGTACGTTATCTGTGATACAACAAGAACACGTAAGCACGGATGTAAACATATTGCGACGAGATTTCATCGTACACTAGATTTTCAACTCTCAGTGTGAAACTGAACGTTGAGAATTAAACAGAGTGCATCCCAGTACGTCGGAAAAACACACTGTTCGAGTTTTGACTCTCGGCGTAAAGCAGTGCTTTACAGTTCCAGTGCACGAAAAGTTAAAAGAGAAACGTTAAGAGCTAGATTATTAAAACAGAGCCCTTAATTATTTTTAACTACGTATCGCAAGAAATCATGGGAGAGCATATGATACTGTTCAACAACTAACGGTCTATTTAGAAAAATATCAAAAGTATCGCTTTTTTGAGAGACTCTTGCATTGGATGCAATCACAGCTCCTCTTTATTTTACCTAAGTGGTCACGGTAATTTTTTTTACAGAATATAACACCAGCAGTCCAGCACGCTAGATATTAGTAGATAGCTTCAGTTTCACTTCACTATATTTTTAAGGTGTGATTCTTTGAATTAAAAATCACAATATCTACATCGATTATGAAATTATGTTCTGTAAACAGCTTATTAAAAAAAAATACAATAAATTAAATATCAACTTCACTTACTAAGCAGATCTGACTGCGGCAGCCACTTGGATATCCTAATGTTAGCAGACTTCCCAGGGAGTACATCCTTGTCCCACTTCCACAGCACATCATAAGGCATTTTAGAAAAAGCCTTCACCAACGTTTGTATCTTCTCCGGAGGAAGAAGACTGGGCTTCACATTTGTACCAAAACTGATATATATAACGCCATGCTTCGATGAATCCAAATATGACTTTAGATCCTGAAAAGAAGAATATTTTAATATTAAGGATGATGTCAACAAGCGTGTGAGTATCCCGGTAGAATGTTCCCATGAGATTATTTTCAATTACCACGCTGGAAAAGCCGCAGGTACAAGCTATTTTCATCATATCTTTAATTATATTCGGCAGTTATAATAGGCTCAACCCCTATTACATGGGACTCAAAAATAACTGGTTAAATACAGTAAACAGATGTGATGATGTTTTGTTTTAATTATACTCCAGTTTTGAATTCATCCCTTTCTGATAATAGGCCCTCAGTATCGTAATATTGTCTATTCTTTCTTCTAGCGTATCTAATATTGTCATTGTTTTTCTTATTGTACGTTGATTTAGGTAGATTTTATCAACGGCTGCTTAGGTCGTCAATAGTGCATGGTCACTTTAGACACCTCAACAGTTAGGATCATCATTATCTACCTAGGCTTTCCCAACTATGGTGAGTTCAGACCATCTAACCAGATGCCAGTATAACAGTAATACCAGTATTTTACAAAGAGCGATAGTTTGTTTTGAGTAATTTATTAGATAGTGGAAACCATGCATCATACATGATGGAAAATTTATTGCCAATCATACAAATCACGCACTTGACAAACTGTCAGTGCTTGATTACTTTATCAGCTGATTGAGTTTCTTAACTGATGCCAATGCCGTTTATATCAGGCACCACTAGAATGTCTCTCCATTGTAATCAATTAGAGGATCATCATGATGATTCTGCACAATTGAAACGAGACAAACATGAGTAACTAATAAGGTAGTTATTTGTATATATAGAGATAAGATAAATTATTGAATAACATTTTAGAACGTGTGGAACAGAACTTGTAAAAATCCTCAAGGGCTACTATTGTGATGCTCCATGGGCCCATTTGCTTCGACTTGTTTATATAATACCTTCAAATGGATGTTGTATATGAGATTGATAAACTCCATCATTGCTTGATGGTTCTTATGAAACTTTGCCTATATATGTTTTTATTTATGGAGAAGGTTTTTATTTGTTTTTTTTTCAACTGTTATGCTTTGGTTTTGGGAAATTGGCAGAAAAAACCTATGTTCCTCGAAAAATAGCATAAACAGCTGATCGATTACGGGCCTCCGACTTTTGCATATGAAATGGTAAATATATTTTTTATTCTTCCTTTAATTTTCCATATCTATACCCGACACGTGGCTAAAGTAATGCCCTGTAGATAAAGAAATAGGTATTTATATGATGCAAGGAAGGAAGTTAAAGATGAGCAGCTTATTATAATCTTTGTTGATATTATAAAACCAATTATAAAATTATGATAGTGGATAGTATAGTTAACATTAGTAGTATAGATTCTATATTTGTACACTAAGTTTGCAAATAACGTTTTGACTTTGATTTTGACCTCCAATATGAGGAGCAAAATCAAGGCACTTATTGTGACTCATTTCTTGTTCTACTAGCAGATCAGCTTGTGCACTGTGCAGTAAATAAAAATGGAAACATTAAAATATCTTTCACCTTTTTGGAAATAATAATTAAATTACATAAATAGAAGAAAACCTAGAAAAGAAATAATAAAATACCGAAGGTATTAAAATAGTCCGCATGGATTGAAGAACTATGACTGATAAATAGGATCGAGGATACTATCAATATTTATGAAACAATCAGTCAAGTGGTAAACAAAATATTATGTTCTCTCTAGCTCTATATTTGTTTGTATACAGACGGATAATTAAAATGGCTTGCCGTATGCCGAAGACTAGTCCAGTGTAAATGAAGAAAGACAGGCAAAAAGAAAAAAAAACTGATATATGAAAATTTAAAAAACCTTTACTACAAAATGTACCTTTTTGCTAACTACCATGGAACAGAAAAAGTACTACCTAAATTTGTAATGCATAAGATGGTTTTAAACAATAAAAAAGGGTAAATTATAAACATAATTTATGCTAGTCAAATGATAAGTTAGTATGTAGGTACGATTCGCGGTAATTATGTTTAATAATGGATTTATACTTATTAATATACATTTTATAATGTGTTCTTATTTTTCAACCAACAATTATATAGAGCCCACAGTTTAAATAATACATTAATCACAAGAACAGCTTACCTGAGGCAATTCCTTATGCGGTTTCTCGGGTAGTCCTCCCAAATGTATGACACTCGGAGGCACAGGCCGACTTCCTTCCCAAATTGGATTGATATTCAAAAACAACATCTCAACATTATTCTGGAGTTCTTTCAAATCCGGAATATCTGGTCCAAAATGTTTCCTTACCATTTTGTTTTCTTCTTCTTCCATATTTTCAAATAATTTCTCTATCATGTAATTAGTGTATAATTCATTCAACTTCTCATACATTGTCAGATTGTAAAGTTTCTGACTCATGCTTCCAGGATACAAGAATGGATGTTCCGGAGCCCCAATTACTTTATAATTAACCCATATAGCTCCAAAGGAGCTAATTTGAATCAAAGGCACTTTGTAAACATGTGAAAATGCTATTGCCGGCCGAATACACGCTTCTGTCATCAACAGATCAAACTTCCCCTTTCCTTGTACTAAATCCTTTACTTCTTTGACTTGTAGTTGCGTGTCCACTGTGTTTATAATCACTTCTACTCCTACCTTCATCTGTGATATGAGATCTTCTTTATTTCCTCTTTCTGTTGCCATGAACGCCTCCCACACTTCGTACGATATATCGTGCACATCAATTTCCGTAAGATTCTTTGGAGCTTCACCTTTCTTGAACATAGGATCTGCTGTTATCACTGTCAATTCATGTCCACGTTTGAGGAGTTCCATTGTAATTGGCCTAAAGGTCACCTGGTGACTGATAGACGGAACTGGGTACACTGCCAATATTCTCGCCGCATCAGTGACGAAAATTTGTATGAGAAAGCTCAATGCTAGAACCACTAACGTCGCCATTATGATGCCAGGTTACAACTAATTCGAACGAGTTGATGGACGTGTGTTTTATACGGAAACAAGCCGCGATAAGTACGGTCAATATTATTATTGATGACTGGAACGTTTTTTAAATTCATTCTTGTTTTTGTGAATTTGATAACGACGTAGAAATATTGTTTTTTTTATAGTTTTTTGTAGATATTTGTTTCAAATTAGATAAAAAACTTTTTTACAAAAAAAAAAACAACCGACTTCCTTAAAAACACTACAAAGTGAAAAATAACTTTAATTTCAGAAGTCGGTGTCTTAGGATCTGTATTTATGGTTATTTTGCCACCGACTTCCGAAATTAAAGTGGTTGTTTTTTTTTTGTAAAAAAGTTTTTATTTTTAAATTTTTAGTTGTGGTATTCACCCCGGACTAATTCGAAACAAACAATGCATATTTATGCGATAGCAGAAGTCGCGGTTGATTTGCTGTCATTTTTTAAAGAGTTCCGGTGTCTGTCTCCCGAACTCATCATCAGATCTATATGAAATTTACATGGGACCATTTCGGAATAAACCCCTTTCGAACAAAAAAAATATTTTGCAAATCCGTCTATATATGACGGAGTTATGGCCGAACATACATTAAAAAAAAAACATATAAACATCCGAATTGAGAACCTCCTCCTTTTTGAAGTCGGTTAACAATTGAACGTGTTGAGTCATCTGGAATCAACACTTTTAATAATACCTACAGTGGTATTTTTGAATTTTCGTGCAACTTAAACGTCATGAACATGACGCAATAATCCTTTTAAAATTATCTATGTTCGCTAAATTGTAATCTGTATTCTAAAATGCCTTTTCGCACATTGACAGCGCTTTTATGTCTTAGCAATAAAGGTTATTTTTTAGTTCTAGCATTATTACTAATGTGCGATTTACTGTGCCTATGGAAAAGAAATATAAGAGGCATCTTATCAAAAATGGAAATGGAGCTCTTCTACATTGTATTAATCTAGAACTGTTTGCTTCAATTAGTAAGCAAACCAAGAATGATATTATAGTATTGATGGTAACATTGGAAAATTTTCTCGAATTAGTTTCTAGATAACGATTTGCTATATACCGGGTGACAATTTTTATCGTCTTGAAAAAAAAATGGGGGTAATAGGTGAACGGAGTAGAAGCCTTTGGCATAGAAATTTTTATTATTTTTATTTTTGAATAACATGTAATTAAATTGATCTAACAATAAATACTACACGTTTAAAGTAACATTTTCATACTAGAACAACAAAAATAGAAAATTGGAAAAAATTAAAAATAAAAACAATTAAAATCTATCGAAACTCAAATCGTACGCTCCCTACTGAATGCGCGGCATGTATCAATGATTTCGTAGCGCGGTCCTACTCTATGAAGCCGGCCGATAGGTGACCTGATGGCCTCATTGATGTTTCGCAGGCGCACGAGCCGCACACGCATCCCCGTCCGCCCGCGTCCCGCGCTCCTTTAGTCACCTGCGATGAATCTGAAGGCCTTCCTGCCTTCTATTCTAAAGAAAGAAAGAAAGAAAGAAAGCATTTATTTGTCAGAATATTGTACAAAGTTGTTATGTGGATTATTACGTTCCAAATATTCTGCCGTTTCCGGCGTACAAATATGGTTTTGGAATTATGGGTAATCATTACATTGAAATTTAGTTATTAATCATTAAAATTATGGGTCATCATTACATTAAGATTTAGTTATTAATCATTAGAATTTATTTAAATTACGAAACATTTTTTATGTAAAAGATATTAATTATATGTCAAATTTGCATGAATTCAATGAGATAAAATATGATTTTTACAGAATAATGTCAAATCTTTAGGTAAATTTTTCATTCATAAAATCCTCAGTCGAGTAATAACATTTGCTTAAGAGAAAGTTAAATAATTTACATTTAAATGTTCTGAGACTGAGAGTTTTAAAGCCATCAGGTAATTTGTTATAAACAGTAATGGACATGCAGTACACATTATTAGAAAATAATTTAATTCTACGCCTAGGAACATGAAGCATATGCACTTTGCGGCTGGGTCTGGATACAACATCATTATACAAATCAAATTCATGTCTATTTCGGTGTATAAAGATACAGATTTCAAAAATGTATAGTGCTGGAATTGGCAGTATTTTAAGTTTCTTAAATAGTGGAACACAACTGTCCAGTGGGTGCGCTCCACAAATTGAGCGTACGCATTTTTTCTGAGCTCGAAAAACTCTTGTAAGTTCAACTGAATTACCCCATATTATAATGCCATAGCGCAGAATTGATGACACATAGCCATGGTATGCACATAGTGCCGCGTTAACACTAGCCACACGTGTTAGTCTATATAAAACAAATACAAATCTATCTATCTTCTTACATAGATTGTCAATATGAGATTTCCAATTACAGTTTTTGTCAATAATTATACCCAAGAATTTTGCGTAATCGACCTCTTCAACTGTCTCATTTCCATATTGTATTTTAAGTCGTGGACGCATCTAGTTACATAACACACCATATGAAGGTCGAGACGGTAAAAAATGTCATCCGGTATATGCAAGTTTGGTCTTACAAATGATAGTTTATCATCAAGCTACTAATACCAGTTTGGAGAGCACTCTTGAATTAACTAACTCCCGCTAAAAATAGAATTTGCTTCGAACAATGCTTTAATCAATGTTTCCATTTATACATCAAGTAAAATGTTGTGAAAATGTATTCATTGACAACAATGGTTTATTCTAGTTATTTGCTTTCAACAATGGTTTAATGTTATCCATTTAATGTTGGAGTTAGCTAGTGAAGAAAATTCTTGTGACAGTCATTATGTAAACATCTTATTTTAATTTCTACGCAAAATAAGCAGCACCGGTAAAGAGTAAATTTTGCATTTTTCTTTCATCCTCAAATTATCATATAAATGAGGTGCTTGTAAAAGTTTTATAAATTCTAGACAACATCACTCTTTTACGATGCGCTGCAACTAGAGTAAACCATTATATTTTCCTCTAAGATCGTTGTAGAACCAAGTACAAGTTCAATTCGGAACTCGGAAGGTAACGGTAGACTTAAGACGGTATTTGATTTGCCGCCTAACACCCATCAGTATCGCACTTGACAATAAATAAATAATTGTTTAAAAATCTAAAACAACACGCTTTCATAGGAAACCAAACTTAATAGTAGAAAATAATGATAAAAAAGCGTGGGGTCCTTAAAATCAATTAAAGTGTGTGTTTTTATTTCAATCCACGTTCACGCGACATTGAAACAATGGCCTAGAAATTAACATACATCTCATTTCAGTTTTCAATCAAATCAAAATATTTTTATTTCACATAATGGGCACTTATGAAACGTCAGAAGCTAGGTGCACGGTTCCAAATAGTTGATTCCTATGGAGAAGAGCCGGCAAGAAACTCCACGGTTACTCTTTTAAAAGTAATTGACTTTTACAATGGTTTTAAATTACAGTATTAATAGGTATTTGAGAACAGTGTAGGACTGTCATCAAGTACCAAGTACTTAATAAAATGGAAAATTGCCTACAGTCTACAAGACCTGCAACGTTCTCACATTCACAAAGTATAAAATAATCTACATAAAGAAACTATCAGACTGAGAGATGCTGAGTGCTAGTATCTGTTTTAAGTAGATGCTCAACTCGTCTCGCCATCTCCATCCAGTTTCGGTTGAATAAGACTCACTTAATGACAATTTTTACCCGGTTCTTAAAAAAGAAAATTGTAACATATCATTAATAAGAACAAATTCTACACAGTCTTAACCTATGGTGCCACGCTTCTTTCTTATAAGGGTATACAGGTTATCACAGAGCATCGAGGCCCCTCGGCTTTCCTTATAAACTATTCGTCACTGTTTACTTGCAGTACGAACAAAAATGAATCTGAGGGCTTCGAAGTTGGTTCCTGACAGACGTTTTCATATGCGAACTTTTATTTAAGTGAGTCCATATTGCACTCCTGTTCGGTCTGTTATGCCTCACTTATGAAGGTAAAACGGATCAATTAAAGCTTGTAGAAAGCATTTACCTAAGTATATTTAATAAGTAGTGTAGAGTTAATCTTGTTGATTAGTTTAACTCTCGGGAATGTTATATTATTAAGGTCTGTTCTGTTTTACCGTCCCTTAATGAATAGTCATTAAGGGATAGCGTATAGACGCTGATTAGCATGTAGATTGCAATATTTACTGTGAATCATCGTTAATAGATGGCATTATCATAATGACGTGTATTAATGGTCAACTGGCATTATTACCTATGTACACTATTATATTTTCTTTATTTTACAGGAGGCTGAGAACGAACGCGCAGAATAAATGTGACGACAATTCTAACGATTTTAAAATTTGATATACTCGTATCTCACAAATATTTTATTTATTTTATAATTTAGTTTTAAATTTAAAAACTTGTTTGTGCTAGACAGTTTGTGTTTGTCTGAGGTCCTAAGTTAACCAATAATTAAGTAATGTGAAATAATTCGACAGTATTTTATTTGGAATCTTATTTGAAAGATCGTTCAGAATCGGTTATCAATCACCATATTATCGGATTGATACATTAAACTAGTTTTTTGTTAAAAACACGCATAAAGATACGCACAGACAAACTCTTATGTTCCCACTATGAAAAGGTGTAGTAGGAGGTAACGACAAGTTTTAATTTGTTAGTTTATGTAGCTCTTACATAGTGATACAGGTTGAAGCATATCAGTTCGGCATATAGATAGTACATGACTTCCGAATCAATATCGATCCGTTCCGACCACCGTTTCAACCTCAATAACGAATCAGACATTATTCATAGGAAAGTGCAATACCTACGCGGTCAAAATGTATTGAATAGTATTTTTTTTATTTTATAACCGACGAAAACTTCCAATGGCGATACAGAATCATGTACTTACTGAATAATAATAAATGGATTTAGTTTGCACGTCAATGTTCCTATCCTGTATTTATATACCTTATTAAGTATTAGTATCCATAGTAAGTCCCGCAATGTACGTATCACCATTGGAATACTAAAAATAATAATATCTTAGGACAACCAACACAACGTTATCTGATCCCAAACTAGGCAGAGCCTGTACTATGGCAACGAGACAACTGATAAATATACTTATATATTTCTAAATATTTTTTTTATTATTTTTTATTTTTATATTATAGATAAATTACATCCAGACACAGAACAAATGATTGTGCTCATCACACAAAGATTTGTCCTGGGTGGGAATCGAACCCACGACCTCAGTCTTAGCAGTCAGGGTCACTATATTCTTGTTATTCGTGTATGATTTGTATTTGTGACACTTTAAGTAGCGTCGTTGTGAATGTTGCTCGGTTACTGTCATATGAACAGGAAAACACACATCGCAATTTCAGGCAATAAAAGATGCACCTCCTTTATGTAATTTATCATCATATTTTTCGAAGTTTTTTAAACAATTTATTTATTAATCATCATCCTCATTTCAGCTGTAAGACGTCCACTGCTGGACTTAGGCCTCCCCCAATTTGGAGGGCTTTGCCATAATCGCCACGCTTGGCAGGCGGGTTGGCGATCGCAGTATGGTGGTAAAATGCATAGAGAACGCTGCAGCCCATTCTCTAGTAAGTCCCTTAGTCGCCTTTTACGACACCCACGGGAAGAAATGGGGTGGTGTTATTCTTTACGTCCGGCACCACACGGTACGGATTTATTAATATTATATGTTTATTACACATATAATATTAAAGATAGAAAGGAAATAGGCCATTATTGTGTCACAAGACAAGCTGATCACTAATCCGGAAAACACGATGGGTTGGTTTATAAGTAAGTAGTTATTTAAATTCAATGTTTAGTTTAGCTGTTTAATGTTATTTACACGAAATGACTGTCTATTTGACTTCCACAAGCCAATAACTGTCTAGTTACTGGATTGTGGAAGTCACACGATATCCTAAGGCAGGACTGGTGATCAGACTTTCAAACTACGTAGTTTGAAGTCCGAAAGCAAAGTAAAAAATTAAAGAAATAGAAAAAAACGTGAGGTGCTCGATATCAATTAAAAATACCTTAAAAAGCACATAACGCTTTTTACCATTATGTTCTACTTTTTAGTTTGGTTTTCTATGGAAGCGTGTTTTTTTTTTAATTTTTTTTTATACACTGATTGGCATGATTGTAAATTGAACAAACATAATCGTTACAACTGGTAAACTTCGTAAATGCTGTAATATGTACTTTCAAACTTTTTTTAATAATCCAAGAATAAACGAGAAAAAAAAACCTACAGTTTTACACTTAGTGATATCATCAATTTAACAGAAAATATTGATCAAGTTTCCATATGAATTTGTTCTGGAGAATCTTTGGAAAACCATGAAGAAAGCGAATAATACATCAGTGGGTATCTAAGGCCAGCACCTTGTATGTTCATAACCCCATTAGTCAAATAACTGACGCACTATTTTGTATGTCCAAAGACGATAACGTGAATTGAATTAGGTCCTCGACTAGTCGATAAAGGACTTTATCTGGATCGATGTATCATGATAGTTGTTTTTAAATAGAAAAAGAACGTCTACCGTCAGTCGGCTACACCAGCCAGCGCATTGGGCATGTGCCCGATTTGCCCGATTAATTTGAGCAATCCGACATTGCGCACAATGTATTACCGTTGCGCAGATTATACAATCAATTATCATCACTATAATTTCAGCTGAAAGGTGTCCACTGCTGGGCATAAGATTGCTACCTCCATAATAATTGCCACGCCTGACAGGCTGGTTTTCGATCGCAGTATGATGGTAAACATTTATAGAGAACATGGCTGACAATTTTCTAGTAAGACCCTTAGTCACCTTTAATGACACCCACGGGAAGAAATGGTATAGTAGGTACTATTCTTTACGTCCAGCACCACAAGGAACGGTATATAAAATTAATAATTATGGCAAATTAATCCATCAAGTT
Organism: Aporophyla nigra; assembly: GCA_947507805.1. Lineage (NCBI taxonomy): Eukaryota > Metazoa > Arthropoda > Insecta > Lepidoptera > Noctuidae > Aporophyla > Aporophyla nigra. Next base: position 6,975,744 of record OX382315.1, on the reverse strand, counting down.
TGTCATCAAGTTTGTTAACCATTAAGTTTTATTATTAACTGCACAAAAAACTAAACATTTTTTTTAAAATAATTATTATCACAATAATACATTTTATAAAACATCTACATAAAACCATATATACAGTCAGCCTCAAAACGATGTATCTACTAAGTCAAATTAAGTTAGCTAGTGAAACTTCGCTGAACTAATGTAAACACACTAAACGTCACAATCGTATCAGTAAAGTTGACACAGGAAAAAAAGCAATTATGTAATTGTAGCAAAATATTGGTACAGTGTAAAGGAACACAAATGGTAGAGAATAAAAAAAATTTTGTTGACATATACATATTTTTGAGACTGACTCAAATACACAAACAGACGAGCCCGGATATACTTTCTGTATAGGTAATACCATATAAATACTTTCAGTCTTCCTTTACTTCAATCTCGATGCTTTGGTCCTTGACTAAAGTTAAAACTCAATTCCAAATGAGATGGAAAGACTTTACAAAATAGTCGATCTATTCTGTAAGAAAATTCACCATAAAAACAAAGGTGAAGAAGCTATCTGACATTCAACCTAATGGAATTCACAATATTGACACCTCACTTCAAGGTCACTGGGAGCTTACTTTAGCTAAATTGTCACAGTAATTTTATTTCAGAATAGACAACAACATTTTCAGCTACATTAACTACTTTTAACTTTTGTCTTACTAACATAGTTATTAGTAACAAACTTATATAAACTATAAACTATGCCGACTATTACTAAAAATGCGGAAAATAAGACTGTTAACACTATAGCAAGGAGTTCAAATTCGAGGTACTGCGCCCACGACATGTTGGCGGCGGGAGCTCGAAGATGCTTCGCGCCGCCGTGACGTAACACGTGCTCAATCCACCATAGTCCACGGTCTAACGGTTTCATTGGCTGGTCAAGCATGAGAGTCCTGAGATGGGCAATGTTTTTGCGGTAGCTGAAAGGGAAAATAAATTGGTTATCCTTCTGCTGTTTGCATAATTCTTCTGAGGGATAATTCTCGTATTTTAAAGAACGTCAATCTGTGAAAACCCATCAAAAATACCTCGAATTTACCTACATTTCTGACAAGTTAGTTATAATTTGTTACTGGGAGAAAGTGTGACCAGATTTCGAATATTTGTAACTACGGGAATGATCCTTCTGCTCTTTTGCGTTCAATACTGGTAAGACAATGTCGAAAAGCAACGGTTATGATTATATAAAAAAAAAACATAATCATATTGTTTTTAACATTTTGACCGTCCCAATGATGGTAATGATTTTCAGGAGAAAGCTTTTAAAATAAATAATTATTTAATTTTTTTTGGGATGCATTGGAACAAAAATTTTAATCAATTTTACACTGCTTCCTAAAGAACAGTGAATTGCTTGCAGCTTCCAGAAATAATATTGATATAAAAGAGTTCAGAACTAAGTCAAAAGTAGCATACAAATTTAATTTACCTGTCATCCTCAATCACTTTTTGTACTGCATTAATAAATGATTCTTCACTAAGCGACGCGATTTCCAGTTTGACTCCAATTCTGTGATGTTCATATTTTTCAGTATTGTACCATTGATCGCCCAACATCGGCATACCAATTAGAGGTACTCCAGCTGTGATAGCTTCGTCTGTTGATTGCAGACCTCCTTGTGTTATAAACAGTTTAATCTTGGGATGTTCTGAAAAGTAAGAAAGGATACAATTATTATTGAATTTGTTCGTAGTGGATAACACTGAAAACAAACGCTGTTCGCATCGCTTACTATATAGAATACTTAACACATTCATCTGTATTAAGAAGGTGTCAATTAAATAAATAAACAACATTTCCAAAAAAAAATGCATGTGCGTTCAGGGGACCGCCGTCAAGAATGAAGTTTCCTCCACGATACTTATACGTACACGAACTCGCATATTATTGGAGGAGACAAAAAGATAAAAAGTCTCAGTTTCATACGCGTTTTTACTACAAAACCATCCAGTATAAGTTTCTAGAAACTTTCATGCAGTTGTCATCTTGGATGGTAATTTTGACCTCAATTTCGAATTTAGGAGCCCTAAAAACCAAAAAAATCGACACTCATTATGAAGCGTATGAAAATTTATGCAGCTGTCAAATATGATTATCATTTTGAGCTCACTATTAGCGCCACAGCATGCACGAACGCTACGAAAACTTCTCTATTAAAATACAGAGAAAGTGAAGAAAAATCGCAAGTGTATGGCTTTATATCCACGATAAACAACTTCGTTGCATCTCAATTTTTCATCCAACTGTATGTTTTGTTTATTTATAATAGCATCACGTACTTATAGAATTTTACTCAGTTTTTTAATGACAACTCGCACGTCAACCTATAAGGTTGTCGACTACTTAATCGGACTTGCTTGTGGCTACGTTAGTAAATTAAGGCCTCCAGCCAGGACTTAAAAAACTTAAAACTAGAGCGACTACTCGCTAAGAGCATTCCCTGTGGGGTACGGACTTCAGCTTAGGGCATCGCTGGTAGACGGCAGCAAGGGACAGGCTAGATCGGAATGAACGAATCTTACCCTGATAACTTCTAAACTTCTTATAATACTATAATAAGTTTAGCAGTTATGTGGGAACAGATAGACATGCATACAAATATACATACCCACATACAGATATACGTACCATTAAATCATAACCCACCACTTTTCTTCGAAGTAGTCGGGTCAAATGGGTATCCCCACATTCCCACAACACACAGCAAGTCTAAAGGAAAAATTAAAAAATAATTATCACAACAGCTGTACTTACTAAGCAGATCTGATTGTGGCAGCCACTTAGATATCCTGATATTAGCTGACTGCCCAGGCAGTACATCCTTGTCCCACTTCCACAGCACATCATATGGCATTTTAGAGAAAGCTGTAACTAATGTTTGTATATTCTCTGGAGGAAGAAGACTTGGTTTCACGTTTGTACCAAAACTGATATATATAACGCCATGTTTTGATGAGTCCAAATATGATTTAAGATCCTGAAAAGAAGAATTATCAAAGATACAAAATTAGTACTCTACACTACTAATGAATTAGACGTAAATATTTTCATACAAAATTATGATATAAATTTTCAATTGGCCTTCATATTCATGGTACAATGGATCAAATAGGAAAAGACTAAAACTGATAGTTTTTTTTTTCGCAAACATAAAAGCATTGAATCACCACCATCATCTATGACACAGCCCGTGCAAGCACAATGTGCTCATAAGCGAAAATTGAACCTTGGGCACTTGATTAAAAGAGAAGTTTCCACTCCCGAGTAAACCCATAATTCCTTTCCTTAATTTTTTCCGTTACTATTATTTCTTGGTTTCTCTTTTTTAAATGTTTTTGGCCCACTGTGTCTATAATTATATTTATCTCTTTATATTTCTCCCGTATAATTTATCTCCCGTCTGACTCGTTTTGGTGCTCACAGTCTCATCAAGCTGACTTAACGACAGACTGCTCAGCCCATCGAAGCGATCACAGATTTGTGACAAGAGAGCAAAGTGAGCCCACAGTCGACGTGATTGACCAGAGCGAGTATATTCAAGCAATGAGCGAGCAAAGTCATCCCCCATAACTAAACAAGTTCAACACTAGCATATTCTCAAATAGAGCAAGCGAAGCGAGCCCACCTACTGTACGAGTTCTGACTCGTATTACGTGGGCTCGCTTCGCTCCAGTAAAGCGAGTAAAGCCAGCATTGTCTACAAAAAAGTGAGTAGAGGATGACTAGGCTCACAAGAGCGAGCGCAGAGAGCCCATCATCGTCACGGCTGAGAAGGTCGCAGTAGGCACTCTCTAGTTTAGAAAGGGTGCTCACTTCGTAAGTTCGTAATCGTACCTAATATTGTCGTACCCATTACTCATGCATGCTTTCACAGTTTGAAATCAGAGGCAAAATATATCCGGCCAGAAATTTGTTATAAATACAACCTATATTTGAATTCCTAACCATTACATTAACAATAAAAGTCTTGTAGTTATAAGCGATTGAAATTTTACATGTTCCTATCGCTCAGAATTATTGAACTTACTACAATTAGCCAAAAGACGTTTACCCGTCAAAAAATAAATAAATAAGATAAATTTAAAAAAAAAAACTACCATAACATTTACCCTACCAACTACTAACCAGAGAACAAAAAGTACAACATTTGATAATGCACATGAGAAACTGCTTCTACTAACACAAAAAAGTTTTTCATTTAAACGATATTATAAAGTTCTAGTATAATTATATTAGTCAATAAATAGTATATTTTGTGGTATATTATATTTCTTCCCGTGGGTGTCATAAAAGGCGACTAAGGGACTTACTAGAGAATGGGCAGTAGCGTTCTCTATGCATTTTACCACCATACTGCGATCGCAAACCCGCCTGCCAAGCGTGGCGATTATGGCAAAGCCTTCCAAATTGGGGGAGGCCTAAGTCCAGCAGTGGACGTCTTACGGCTCAAATGATGATGATGATTAATAAATTTTAAAAGTTTTATTTCTTTGTTTTTACCAGCAATCGACACAACACGCAGCTTTGCCACTCACTTTTTGAAAGAGACATTAATCACAATAATAACTTACCTGAGGCAATTCCTTATGCGGTTTTTGGGGCAGTCCTCCCAAATGTATGACACTCGGTGGAACAGGTCGACTTCCTTCCCAAATTGGATTGATATTCAAAAATAACATCTCAACATTATTCTGGAGTTCTTTCACATCCGGAACATTTGGTCCAAAATGTTTCTGTAACATTTTGTTCTCTGCATCTGCCATTTTTTCGTTTAGATGATCTACCATATAACTGTTGTATAATTCATACAACTTTTCATACATTGTCCGATTGTAAAGTTTCTGACTCATAGTGCCAGGGTACAAAAATGGGTGATCCGGAGCTCCAATTACTTTATAATTATCATACATAGCTCCAAAAGAACTAATTTGAATCAAAGGCACTTTGTAAACGTGTGAAAAGGCTAGTACAGGCCGAACACATGCTTCTGTTATTAACAGATCAAACTTCCCCTTTCCTTGTACTAAATCCTTGACTTCTTTGACTTGCAGTTCCGCGTCTATTGTGTTAATAACTACTTCAACTCCTACCTTCATTTGTGATATGAGGTCTTCTTTCTTTCCTTTTTTTGTTGCCATGAACGCCTTCCACACTTCGTACGACACATCGTGCACATCGATTTCCGTAAGATTCTTTGGAGTTTCACCTTTCTTGAACATGGGATCTGGTGTTATGACTGTCAATTCATGTCCACGTTTGAGGAGTTCCATCGTTATTGGCCTGAAGGTTATCTGGTGACTGATGGATGGAATTGGGTACACTGCCAATATTCTCGCTGCGTCAGTAACGAAAATTTGTATGAAAAGGCTCAATGCTAAAACCACTAACGTCCCCATTATGATGCCAGGTTACAACTGATTCGAACGAGTTGATCGATATGTATTTTATACGGAAATCAGCTGCGATAAGTTTTGTCAATATTGATATTTATGACTTTTTGTTTTATGAATACGATACAATTTAGTGACGAGTCATCTGAATCGACATTTTTAATAATGCAATTTTAAAGTCAAGACATGTCGAAATTTGCTGTAGCATCATGTTTATATCATAAAACTTATGTGCCTATCTCTCTTTTCACACATTGATAGCACCTGTAGGTCGTAGTATTAAGGGAGATTATCGTAGGGCTTGTTTTACTACTGTTTTGCAGTTGAGTGTGCCTATGGAATGGTAATGTGTCAGCTATATTAGCGGAGGTGGAAGTTATTTAAAAATGTATTGGCATGATATCAGTTTATATATTATATATGAAATGTAGGTAGTAAGTTTCAGATAGCTTTTAGCAATGGTTAAATCAATGTACCTTAACCAAAATGTTGAAGATTTTTTTTGAAAACAACAGTTAAAAAAAAACGAATTGCATTTAAAAATGGTTTAATTTTACCCATTTATGTAAAGCATCTAAATCGGTGAAGAGTTTTCTTGTGATAAATGATTTTTTTTTCAAGTAGGTTTTTACAAACACTTTTACACATCATTCATCTTTTTTTAAAACTAGATGAGGTTGGCATTTCCTATCTGATTATTCTGAGACAAAAGATCGAAACAAACTCAGAGGTCACAGTCTCTTTTAAAGTCTAGACATAATCTTGGTCAAATCATGTGGACACCATGTGGATTGGTGTCTGAAGTGGTCTTTTAAGGAAGAACCACACAGATTGAGTGGACCTGTCCAATCAGTGCACGCATTTGTCAGAAATCATGCAGAGCATGCATGTGACAAGAGTTTATTAAAATTCTTATTTTAAATGCTACGCAAAATAACCAACATCCTGTAAGCAGTAAATTTTTGCCACTCCACTATGATGTGCTGCAACTAGACTAGGCTCCTTTATTCCTTTTCCTGATATCGTTGTAGAGGCAAGTAAAGGTACAATTCCAAAGGCATCGGAAAACTTCTGACAGCAGTGGATTTGCCGCCCAACAGCTATTTGCATCGCACATGCCAGTTTTTGTTTCATTCCAAGATCACAAGATACTGACAAAATTGCATATGAGTTAACATTAATCTCCTCGTTGAAAAGCTCAACTATTCTTGCCATCTCTTTCTGAGCCTACAACTATGCCGATTTCTGTTGATCAGGATTCAATTTGCGGCAATTTTGACCCAGATCTCAAAAACAACATATACATAATTAGCAACATGTCCATAATAAAATCAGATACTATACAATTTCAACTAATATAATGTATTCGCTTCTTTGTTATAAGGGCAGATCGGTTATCACAGACCACTGCAACGCTTCGGTGGTTGTAGTTAGAAACGCCATTTTCAACACTTTCCATACAAATTATGTGTGTCACCATTTACTCGCACTAGGACACAACTGACGTATGAGAGAGAGCATTGCAGGCAGTCCGTGACAGAAGTCGTCGTTTGCTCACACAGTGAACACACTTTCGGTGCCTCCAATTTTTATTATTACTCCATCTCCAGACAGTTGATTGCAGCAGCAAGCAGCAGTTGAAGCCGGCATGAGAATGTCGTGCTCTGTGCTTATAATTATTAGACATATAGGAGTTATGCCTGTTGCCTGATTTTGTTACAAGCGGAAACCTCACGACCCTTCAAATTCATCTTTTCGGTAAAATATATAATCTGAGTCATTATTCAATGACCGAACTAAATAAGACTAAACTAGAGGAGTTTTAAGGAAATCACAGGTAAAGGAACCCTAAATTTTGCATCCGTATTTCCACAAGTGCGTCTTAATCAATGCAAAAGTTGATTGTATTTGATAAATGACATTGATAATGGACAGAGGAGAGTAAGGTAAGATGGACACTGCAGGTACGATGGCCTTGATAATTTATGAAACAAAATACCATCCATGAAAAAGTAATGTAATGACGAAGCTTTTTAGTTTTCCTGTTTTGGTCAGCGTTCGTCTAAATTAGCACTGTTTTATTTTTTGTTTTTTCCAACAGATGATGCAAATTTGACTATTTACAATTGTACTAAGTTTGCTTTGCCTTTCAAAAAAATGTGCTAGCGTTTACTATATACTGAGCGTACACTGAGTGACTTATGATAGATGTCCGACAGCTCTATGTGCTCAAATCCATCCAAAGAAAACAAGGGAATGTTCCCTTACCCGACCCAAGTAAGCGTAGCAAATCCTCCATATGCCCTACTATACCCTGCTGGACCACATTTGCCAAACACCAATTTAATAGCTTAAGCAGCAAACTTTACAATCTCGCCAACAAAAAGCTAAACATAGCTACAATGTGTCGGCAGGAAATTAAAAAGAAAATAACAGACTGGCTCCAAAAGATGGACTACCAGGAGACAGAAAGTTTATTTATATTCATAATATAATATAATAATATAATATGATCAAAAACCTATACGCACTGTCAACCGTTCTTACTTTTTCCCGTCCTTACACATATTCAAAGGTGCGAACCAAACCAGACACTCACTCACTCCCATCATACAAACAACACACTTCCACCACACGCACATTTACACAGATACACTCAACAAACACAACTTCACATACAGACATACAAACACACATAACTCTTTAGCATCATACTTTGTTTCTATAATTCTAAATCCTACATAATATGCATGTTATTCCTTCTTTTTGTAATTTATAAGTATTTTTTAACTATACGTGTTACCAAAATGGCAACAACCAAGACTGTCAACTTTATAAATTGAATCTTGAACCCATGGCTGAACGCTGACCCCTAAAATACAAGTCAAGGCCTAGTTTGGGGGTTAGGATCTATTTTGTGACAATACATTCATGTGCTATCTCATTATAACTGGCTTGTAGCATGTATTTTTAAGGCTCAAATAATGTTTTTATTTTTTATTATTATAGAACTAAGACTTATGATATAACCTGTGTGGATAATTAGCAATATGCAAAAACAAGTAATGAGTATGCTTATGCCAAGAAGCAAAACGGACCGGAGAAATATTAAGAGATACAAAAATAAATAAAAAATGTACATTCGATGACGTCAGTAAGTTCTACTCAAGTCTCAGATGTTTTTGTCATCAAAAAAAAATAAAACAAGAAAGAGTAGTGATGAAAGAGATTTTAATAAAGAGAACCGAGTCTAACCTACGTTGGCAAATTATTCTTTAAATCAAGTTGGAGAAAGGTTCAGTATCCAGATATTTGTTTATGGCTTAGGTTGCTTTCGCTGCCAGTGTTAAAGATGATCATGAAGTTTTTTGTTTCTCTGAACAAAATGATCTGCAATGATTATTTTTGGCGAGATTTTGCCTTCCTTGTCGGCCCATTGTGCTTCGCTTATTAAGGTGAAAAGGATCAATAAACTATTTAGAAATCATTTAAAATCTTGACTGGCCTGTTACTGTAGTGGTTAGTGACCCTGACTGCTAAGACTGAGGTTGTGGGTTCGATTCCCACCCAGGAAAAATGTTTGTGTGATTAACACAATCATTTGTTCTGTCTGGGTGTAATTTGTCTATAATATGTATGTATTTAGAAATATATAAGTATATATCAGTTGTCTGGTACCAGTTGTCTGGTACCATAGTACAGGCTTTGGTTAGTTTGGGATCAAATAACAGTGTGTTGGTCAATTTTTTTAATTAGTTGAACACTCGGAAATTTTGAATACAATGAATCGTTTCCTTCTACGTCAGTTCATAATGACCGTTCTGCCTTACTGTCCCCTGATGACTATACGCTGATTAGCATGGAGAAATATAAGAATTTAGATTGTATTCTTTAGTTAAATTATCGTTAATTATATTATTATCACAGTGACGTGTTGTAATGGTGAATCGGCATTATGGATTATGATTTTTTTTTATTTTACAATGGGCGAGCACGAATGCGCAAGATAAATGTAAAGTAAACTCGAATGATTTTAATTTTAACAATCGTTTGTCGTTCGTTGTGAATCGTTTCGCTCAAATTATTTAGGTAGTTCGTTTTGAGATTTTATTTATATCTATAGGTGATGCTTTCCTATAGTGCTTGTCGTAAAATTAAAATGTTTTTGGATATTTTAAAGCTGTTGTTGAAAAATGTTTAAAATCATCCATCAGTTTTGTCGTAAAAATTTCAACGCAGTGAGCGTTGACATTTTTCATCAGTTATCTTAAAACAAATCAAATGTGTCATAGTCTCATAGAATAAAACTTTTTAACAAAAAAATTAAACCGCCGAAAAAACTGAAAGGCAAAAAATAATAACCCTTAAAATTATGAGTCGGCGCTTTGGGTGATCTTTGTTCATTGATTTTTTAGCGCCGACTCAAAATTTTAAGGTTTATTATTTTTTGCTTTTCAGTTTTTTCGGCGGTTTAATTTTTTTGTTAAAAAGTTTTATTTTATAATTTTTTGTGGCTTTAATGTACTAATATTACTTGGCAAGATATACCCTATCCAATGAAAAAAGAATTATCAAAATCGGACTACTCTGTATAAAGTTATGCGTTGTTATACATTACAATCAGTGAGTGAACAATCAATCATCCCCTGTTTTCTGACCCTTAGAGTTTGATTTTGTTTTCCAAATTTGTATGGGACCACCCTCGGATCCAATACCTTTCCAATAAAAAAAGAATTATCAAAATCGGACTACTCTGTATAAAGTTATGCGTTGTTATACATTACAATCAGTGAGTGAACAATCAATCATCCCCTGTTTTCTGACCCTTAGAGTTTGATTTTGTTTTCCAAATTAGTATGGGACCACCCTCGGACCCGATACACTTTCCAATAAAAACAGAATTATCACAATCGGACTACTATGTAAAAAGTTATGCGTGGTCATACATAAAAAAAAAAACATTAAAAAAATATACGCGTCGAATTGATAACCTCCTCCGTTTTTTTCGTCGGTTAAAAATGCAATATCTATACGGTAAAAATGTTGGGTACAGCAAAAAAATTCAACGCAGGGTAGTTTAGAATGATGTACTGAATCCATGGTTTCACTTTGTGTATCAGTGTTCACTTCCTATCTATATTTACAATACAATACAATCCTTCATTTCAGGCAACTTAGGCCCATAAAAACACAATAAATAATATAAAACAATAACTATAAACTTGTACAAACTTGTATGCAAGCAACCATTGTCAGTCGCGCCAGCACCCAAAATTTACTAAAATCTGTCAAAATTCTTTAATCGGTTTTCAACTTTATCACTAAAGTATTAGGTTCAAGATTTATTTGGAAAATTTGACAGTTTCGGGTAGCCTGATGGGCTGGCTTCTGTACCGATTGCCATTGTAATTTTAATGGTGCTGCACTGCTGCAATATTCTTGCATATCGTCTGTGATTAGAGTTCGTGACACGATACTTTCGAGTAGTGTCGTTGTCGATGGGCCTTAGTTTTCATCAAAAAGAAAGAAAATGTTGCCAAATAACTATCATGTGAACAAAAAGATAACAAAGGAATTAAACGAAATACGCATTATTTTATATAAGGATACAAAAAATGCAACTCCTTCGATTATTTGTTAAACGTTCATCAAAGATTTTTGTAAATTGACATATAACTTTAACATATTTTTACAAAGCATTAAAGAAATATTAGTACTTCATCTGCCAAGCTTTTTTCCCAATTATATTGAATATCAGTATTTTAGATGAAGTGTCTACCTATTTGACTTCCACAATCCTGTAACTAGGGAACACCATACCTTTTGGCATAGTTTTATATTTTTAACTAGTTGTCATACTCTGACAGACTGCATGCAAAAGGCGGAGGACAGGGTGTTGTGGTGCAATATGGGAGAGGCCTATGTCTAGCCGTGGACTGCGATAGTCTGATTTGATTGTCATACTTTCGGAGTTCTGACTAAATACCCATATCGATAGTTAAAAATCTACGACCTACAGCCAGAATCAACGTCCCATGGCAAGAAGGTCAGGGGGGCAGACTTTGCGTTTAATGTATGATCACCTATTCACGGGCCGACCTCGGCAAGAGTGCTTAGCCTAGTAGGTCGACCGCCATTGCCTACGCACAATGGTCCACCTGAAGGATTAAGAACAAAAACCAAACCTTCTAACACAACATAATATAATATAGTTTATTTAATATTCAATTTTCTAACTTAAAGTAACAAAATCTTATCACATCGAAATATTATTGAAATCCGAAAATTACCAGATATTCAATTTACTTTTATTTTATCGTCACTGCTAAAATACTTCCATAAGGTATATGCAAGAATAGAGAGTACTAAAAAAAAGGTCAGCGAAATTGCCATCATAGCAAGTACTAGTTTTAGTTCTAGATACTGCGTCCACGACATGTTGGCGGCGGGCGCACGCAGATGTCTCGCACCGCCGTGACGCAGCACGTGCTCCGTCCACCACACAGCACGCTCCAGTGGAGGCTGGGGCTGATCACGTATCAAGCTGCCGAGTTTTACTATATTGTCACGATAGCTGCAACATATCACATACTACTTTTAAATTGAATCCAATTTATAATTATCTATTCAAGGTCACAATAAGTTCAACGTGAAAAGGCAAATGCATTCATCATTCCCATTATCAGAAACCTTCGCGAAGCTTCGCCATATCAATAGTACAAAAATAAGTGGTAAATCGGTTCATCGATATAACATTCATAATCTACCTACACGAAACCGAGTTCTGAGATCAAACCATTTACTGTATGATATTGTTATGAAAAAATCGTAAATGTATCGGCTGGTCACGCATCACGCTTCCAAGTTTAACAATGTTATGACAAAAACTGCAATCAGTCAATAAAGCCCACATCTTATGCATTACTATAGTGAAAGTTCATTTGTGTTCACATGACACCGAAAAAATTGCATAGAAACCTTAATATGTTGCTTTCAAATCATTTCTCGATAATTCGGCGAGAAAATGATGCCGAGTGCCAAAATACGTCATAGTTGGATCGGTTGTTAATTAATTCATTAATTTTTTGTTCGATTTGTGTTCAGATGTTTCATTTCGAGTAAAAGGAGTGAAATGAAAGGCAAAAATGAACAAAATGTGAATCGCACGATATCGGCTTAATCGATAAGTTTCCGGATATTATAATCAATGATAGTATTTATATTCGATTTTATTCTAGACTGATATGGTGAATTGCTTATATGTCTAGTAGAATGTCAAAGCCATCGATGATTTTCAAAATTTTAACATTGTGTATATTCAGTTTCGTTTAGTTTTGGTTCATTTTGTTTTTATTTTTTATTTCATGAATCTGCAATATATTGTCATGACCTCTCTTTAAATGATATAATATTTTCCGGTTAAAGTATTTCTACATGCATAAGCTCGCGCCTTTTTCCCATGGGGTAGGCAGAAACAACGGAACGCCACTTGCTACGATACGTACATATTCATTTTGCCTCGTCTAAGTTCATACACGGATATCTTTTCATTTTAAATCACTTTGTTCCAGAATTTTGGCATATAATTTGTAAATCATTCAAAATTTACAGTCAACTTTATGATACTTTCCATCTTTAATTCCTTGTATGAAATACACCTTAGAGTATTTATCTGAGATATGTTCTGCATGAATCACAGAAATTTTGAAATTGATCGAAATGTTACGGACCAACCTTTTATCACCAATGACATTGTTAATAGTATTCTTAAACTCTTCTTCTGTCATGGTGAGCAAATCAAGTTTAACTCCAAAACCATGATGCTCATACTTTTCAACATTATACCATTGATCTGCCATCATTGGTACACCGATCAGAGGTACCCCTGCTGTGATGGCTTCGTGTGTAGATTGAATACCTCCTTGTGTAATAAATACTTTGATCTTTGGATGCTCTGAAAATGTATTAAACATTTAAACAAGATTATACAGTTATTGTTAATATGATACGTTTTCCTATTGTTTTTCGCTTGGTGGAGAGATAAGATTATTTGAAGATTTATTACCATAAATTAGGTGAAGTGTTGCGGTAGCGGTTAAAAAAAATATATTATAAAAACCTCTAAAATGAAATAGAAATGGTGTATCGACTGACAAGCAAAATGTTCATACAATGTACTCCAATTAGTTAGATAGATAGATACGATAGATAATATTTTATTGTCCAGGTAATGCAATAAGCAAACATAGGTTAACATCAAGTTGAGACGACATGAGTAGCTTAAATATTACCTACAGCTAGTTACAGTTTATACATATTTACCAGTGAACCCCAAACTAGACAGTTAGTCTGTATCTTGGGGCTCAGGATACGAATTCCAGAGTGGAGACTAGAGAGGTGATTTCCGGTAGGGTTGTGCGTATGTGTAAAGTTTGTGTGGTGTGTGTGGTATATATGTGTGTGTGTGTGTGTATGTGGTGTATGTTTGTGTGTATGTGATAGTGTGTACTTTTGATTCAGTGTCAGGTCAAGCTCGTTATATTAATTGTTCCGAGTCATCGCAGCCGGTGTTATGCAGCATTGTCTTTACAATATTTTTGCATTCGAATGCGGTAGTATTTTTAATGTCACAGAGTTTGCAGACTTTATTGTACGTATTTAATTTATAAGAGAGTAGACCGGGGAGCGTCTAGCTAGCAATAAGGTGTTATCAGGTGTTGGGATTCTATTATTTCTTTTACTTAGGATTGATCTGTAGTAAATCTGTAGTAAATCTTTAAAAGTTCTTACTCAAAGCCTAGGCCTAATTGGGTCCAACCAAAATAAATACACTTTCGTTCAATATCAAATGTTTAAATGAGAGGTCAAATGTAGAATAAAAATTAAAAGGTTTTCTCTGTACACGATTTAAGAAACCTCAAAAATAATGGAAAACATGTAACAACAGTTTGGGAATGAATTGTGCCGTTGCTAAAAGACCACATTTGTTCAAACACGAATCAGTTTCAATTATTTCAAAACCCTAATGAGTTCATTCTTAATTAACTTTAGGTCCAAAACCCCAAAATAGGCAATAACAGTTAGCGACCCGTATGTGAGGCCGTTGTCCTAAAACTATTATCACTTACTTAGAAGGTCTGACTGTGGCAGCCATTTAGATATCCAGATGTTCTTAGAGCGTCCTGGAAGTTCATCTTTGTCCCACTTCCACAACACATCGTAAGGTAATTGAGAGAAGACGTAGGCCATCAATTGTACCTTTTCTGGAGGAAGCAGTGAAGGTTGAACATTTGTACCAAAACTAATATAGATCACGCCGTTCTTTGAAGAGTCTAGAAACAATTTGAGATCCTGCAACAAAATTGTTCGATTAAAAATTGTCCCTAATTGAAAACTTTGACTATAATATGACTAATTATATATTCTGTATATATTGTCAAACAAGTGAAATTTAAATAAAAACCTTTTGAGTAACAAGGTTTTGTTGAACACGAAAGTACTAAATAAAAGTAACGATAAAACATAACTTTAATATTATCTTACAAGTTTGAAACTTATCTTAAAGTGTAAGAAGGACGTTTAAGGAACAAGCTTATAAGAAAATACTACAGTCTTCAATTCCACTATAGCTGTTGCAACCAGGTTATGGTGTACTGAAGTCCTCTACTACTCACTTGGTTGCTGCACAAAATGAAATTTTATGGAGACATTTCATTTTAATTAGATATTCCGTCATAAAAAACCGCGGACTATCGATAGTATATGAAAGTTCTTGTGTGTTTTGTTGTCCTTTGAGGAGGATCCCTTCGCCACCAAGGATTGGCTCCCTTCGAGGGAGGTGAAAGGAGCCAATCTTGGGTCTGCTGCACCCAGGTCATAGTGGAGTTTAGTATGGACTAACATAATTCAATTCGTTCATTAAATTTCATGTCAGTATCGTTACCTGATAAGGAGTTATTTTGTCTAGAGCCAATCTTGAGTGTAGAATCAAGTCATGTAGCGTAAAAATATCAATGAAACATTTTTATCATTTCAACATCGTAGGATAAGAGAAAGTGGTTTTAATTCATAATGATTGAGATTCAACCAATAAATACTAACTAACAAGGCATATAAAATAAATAAAAGCTTGTAAAAACACAACACTAAGATCATTCCCTTCGAACCTATTCAATCAGTGCCGTGGTTCTTTGAATACATGGTTTTAGATAGATAATTAATATTTGGCATAGCACTGATTGGGATTTGAGTAATTTAGCCCACATTTCTTGTTTCTGAAACATACGTAGTAGTATATCATACATAAGTAGTAATTGATTAAGTACTTCAAAGATAAACAACTGTACCTATATGAAGTTGTAAGAAACGAAGGTAGGAAGCTACCAATTTATTCCAAACCTTGAGGATTATTGTACAAGTATTTACGTAAAATGCTTCGACATAGAGAAGAAGTATTATATGGATCATAATAATAACGGGGTTGTACCATTACTTTGTTACCCTGACTCACATTTGAATTGTTATCCCTGAGAATAGGCAACAAAAAAATAAAAATATTTTACTCAAAGTTATTCTTTACTAGTTTCAGACTTCTAGAGAAAGAATGAAATAGTAAAATTGTAACTCAGAGAATTATAACAATGTTATCAAAATTATTCCGTTGTGCTCAATCCTGACTGTTCATAAAATGATTAAAAAGACGGGAAACTGGTCAGGTAATGCAGGGTACTGACGAACTGGTTGTACCAGTTTCTTGAAATATGAATTATAAAATATATTTTAAGAAGCTTTTTAAATGACCTATATTCAGAAGTTAGAAGATTATAAATAAATAAGATAAAAACACAACTGTACCCTATATGAAAACTATCCATCAAATATTAAAAAAAACCGATATTATTTAGTGTTAGAAACCTGTGGGCTCTAATATACTTTCACGAACCAAGTTGCATTTAATAAAGTATAAGAATAAATTGGTAGATTCGTTTTATGCAGATTCAGAAAATTATAAGCATAAATTATTAATATACTTACTGTTGGCAATTCTTTTGCCGGTTTCTGAAGCAATCCACCCATATAAATAACACTAGGAGGCACTGGACGATTTCCTTCCCAAATAGGATGAGTGTTCACAAACAGCATTTCAACTTTATTTTTTAATTCACTTAACGTCGGCACATTTAGTCCAAACATTCTTTTGCCCATTTCATTTTCTGCATTTTCTACTACCTGCATAACATTTTCTAATCTGTAAAAGTTCCACAATTCCAAGAATTTTTCCCACTTTGTAACATTATACAAACGCTTGCTCAAACTGTCTGGATATAATATTGGATGCCAGGATGATCCCATTGTTTCCACATTATAGTTCATAGGACCGAAAGAAGACACTTGAATCACGGGCGCCTTAATAACATGTGATAAAAGTAATGCTGGCCTTGCACAAGCTTCTAAAAATAGCAAATCAAACTTTTCTTCTTTTAACAACTTTTGCACTACATCTTTTTTCAACTGCATCTCGACGAGCTCAGTAATCATGTGAAATGCTAATTGGATTTGTGCGATCAAATCATTATCGCCTGTAGATGTTACTTCGTAAAGTGTTTTCCATTTCTTGTACGAAAAGTCATGGAAGTCGATTTCTGTCAGATTCGCTGGTTTTTCTCCATTTGGGAAGGCAGGATCCGTCGTGATGACTGTGACTTCATGCCCTCACCTGGCCAATTCTTGAGTTAGAGGACGAAACACAACTTGGTGACTGATCGACGGAACCGGGAAATACGCCAGTATTTTTGCCGCATCATTAGAAGTGATTGATATAGTTAGTAAAAGAAAGGCTATCGATGAGAACATTATTCTAAGCGGACGCGGATTGCTGTAATAGATAAGTGAATAAATACGTTTCCTTATATACCAGTAATTATATAAAACTTACCTATTAGATAACACAAGCAATATTAATATAACTTCGTTTGTGACGCGATATCTTTATTCCCATAGATTTTATTGAGAAGTTTGTTGGAACTAAATCAAAAATAATTTAAAAAAACAGGTATTTTTCTTTATTGTCAAACTATTATGCTAATCAAAACAACAATTACATCACAACAACAATTTATATAGTAATAAATACAATTACAAAAAAATAAAATATAGTTATGAAGCAACAATTTGATTATATTATTGTATATGTTCATTGATTTAAAAATCCATCAATTTTCCTTATTTTTCTTGTGCATTTGACTAACAGTTAAATACTTCCACAAATAATTTACAATCAATAAAACACATATCACAAATCCTAGAGCAAGAGTACTCAGAGTAAGAATTAGATTTAGCTCTAGATACTGCGCCCATGATATGTTGGCGGCAGGCGAGCGCAGATGTCTCCCGCTGCCGTGACGTAGCACATGCTCCGTCCACCACACAACGCGCTCCAGTGGAGGCTGTGGCTGATCACGCAACACGCTTCCAAGTTTAATTATATTCTTACGATAGCTGGAAAAAAATAATTGATTTAACATTTGATGTTATGTCTATCCCATCGTACATACATCATCATCTGCCTAGACTTTGCCAACTATGTTGGGGTCGGCTTCAATATCCAATTTAATACCAGAATTTTGACATGGAAGAATTGCTGATCTGATATCTTCATATCCCAGTTACTAAACACAATACCCAGTTACTGATCATAAGTCTGGTTGTCAGACTTTCGGGTTTCTGACTACTGATATGACTTTCAAAGATCTACGAATAACAGATGGGACCAACAGCTTAACGTGCTTTCCAAAGCACGGTGGGATCCAGTCAATTTATGGAAGGTCACTCATCCACGTACCGACCTCGGTAAGCGTTGTTTATCCTTGTAGATCGACGCGTGCGCCTTTTAATGTTTAGCAACGGCCTTCTTATTTATTACAACTTTCGTACTACTACATAAATATGTATACCGAATGAACCAATCAATTAAAATATAAGTAACGTTTTAACGCCCTAGGAGGACAAATAGTGACCTTATTGCTGTTGTTCTTCAGAAAGGTCAGGTGCGTAGTACTCGCAACCGGCATGTGTGTATGACCAATTGTATGAACCTAAACGAGGCAAAAGGAGTGTGTAGAGATCGTAGTAGGTGGCGTTCCGTGGTTTCTGCCTACCCCCAGGGGAAAAAGGCTTGACTGTATGTATGCATGTAACGTTTTCCTGTACTGAAATAATTTAACAAATAGTTGCAACAGCCTCAAAAAAAATTATTACCGAACAATAATTTCATTTACCCACCTTTCATCATCGATGACAGTATTGATAGCACTTTTTAGTTTTTCTTCAGTCATCGTGAGTAAATCCAGTTGGGCTCCAATCTTATGGTGTACATATTTTTCAATATTGTACCATTGATCGCCAAACATTGGTATGCCGATCAAAGGTACGCCTGCAGTGATAGCCTCATCTGTTGATTGTAGACCTCCTTGTGTTATGAATGCTTTTACCTTTGGGTGCCCTGAAAATTCATAATATTCATTTAGATTACCTGTATATATTATTTTCTTGCTTGCTCCTCGTTAGCATCCAGTAGCAAAGAGCCACCCTGCGAAGATCATTAGGCGTCCTACCTTTACGATACAGTTACGAATGTCACTTACTAAGAAGGTCTGACTGTGGGAGAAATTTGGATATTTATGTTCTTGGAGCGTCCAGGAAGTTCATCTACGTCCCACTTCCACAACACATCGTAAGGTAATTCAGAGAAGACTTTGACCATTAATTGAATCCTTTCTGGCGGAAGCATTGAAGGTTGCACGTTTGAACCAAAGCTTAGGTATACCACGCCATTCTTTGAGGAGTCTAAATAAGTTTGGAGATCCTGCAATACAATATTTGAATAGTGTCTTATGCATATAAAATAATAGCAGATGGAAGTATTATCTTAATGTCATAACTTGTGTTAGTACAAAAAAAAAACTGAACTAAATTTCTCCGATAGAGTTATTAAAATCCCTAATTCATGGTTACAGTTAGCGCATCGATGCTCTTGCAAACTTGTAAAAGATCAGAATGAAATTGAATAAGATTTATAATTGTAGTTTTTTATTGTTTGACTTTTTAATAATATAATTAATTTTTGTCCCAGTCTCGGCCGCTGACTGAGGAAAAAGAAACATCTGATAGCAGAAGGTCACAGATCTGATAGACAAAGATGCAAATATAATCAGCTTGATAACGAAATTCAAAGACCTACTCGGAAATATTGGAATATTCACATCAACAGCGTCTGCGAGGAAATTGCATGGTATGCAGATAATGTACAAACTAAGAACCTGTTCATGAAACCTAGACAGCTAGCAGATACCTTCAAACTGAAATGCTGGGTGGCAGTGGAAGACAGTAGAGGTAACACTTTGTTCGAACTAGATAGTGTTTTGGATAGATGAAGATACTACTGTTTCTAACTACAATATAACGGAACGAAGATGGCTAAGGCACCGTGACACTCTTGTATACTACTAGTCTTGATTTACTACTATCTGGAAAGTTCAAGATGCTATATGAAACTGAAACTTAAAGCAGTGGGTCCTAAGGGCGTTTCAGTTACAACATTTTGGGTTTGAAGGAACAAAAATTGTGTACCATATATGCAGAAAGATCTTCAAATCAGACTGGTTACAATCCTCTGTCACTCTTCTTATAAGACCGGTACGAGTACCATCCAAAATTGTGTAATCCACAGAACCTTGTTTGCTCTTGTTCCAGTACAATTTTTCCACACATAATTAAGGCGAGATCATGAGCGTAAACTTGTGAGAACATTTTTGAATGTCCACATTCTCATCGAGAATAGTTTTGAAATTAATCATTATAAACCACTGATATTACGATTTATAGATTACGTTAAGGCATTCAATGCGTAGAATGGCAGTCAATGAAGGATATTTTCATTAAAATGAGAACATCATCCCCCTTGTTTAATCCAGAATCTGTCCCTAAATGGCACCTGATTTGTGAATTTGGGGAAAAAAATTGCAGGCATTCCCATCAGAACGGGGCTTGTGACAAGGCTGTATTTCGTCACCATAGTTATTCAACTTCTATGGGGAGCAAATTATGAGAGAGAGCGCTTGATGGTTGGCACGGCGGAATTGTTGCTGGCGATGAAAGACTCCAACAAAAAACCGAAGTAATGTATGTTGACATCACTACTATTGCTTCGAGCGAGAAAGAGATGCCAATCTGCTAAAACGTATAGAAGCAGAAAAAACTAAACTTGAAATTAAGATCAACCATGCTAGACAAAGAAATGGTCAATGTGCCAAGCCAAAGATTGCATGCAGCGGAGATGAGAGTATTGGTATGAATGTGTGGAGTGAGAAAAATTGATAAATTAAGAAATAAGTACCTATATAAGGCAAAGTTTGGAAGGGGTTCCAGTGGTAAAAAGTTGAAAGGAAGCCAAGCCAATGATGAGGAAGTAGAAAATGCTTGTGTCTAAAGAATGTAGAGAATTAAAATGTTGATAGATGTAGAGGGAGAGGATGAATTACGATAAAAATGGATGGATTGTGTGAGGAATGAAGAGGGAGTGAATTATGACGTGACGATAATGACCTAGTAGGTATAATTTTTTTCAAAATTATATTTGAAAATCTACAGCCTTAAACTCCGTTTAACACCGAAACTTACCGCTGGCAATTCTTTAATTGGGTTCTGATGTATTCCACCCATGAAAACAACACTGGGAGGTACTGGACGATTACCTTCCCAAATAGGATAAGTGTTCAAAAATAGCATATCAACATTATTTTCCAATTCATTCACTGTCGGTGCAATTGGCCCAAATATTTTAATGACCAATTCATTTTCTGCATCTTCAACTTTCTGCATAATGTTTTCTAATTTATAAAAGTTCCACAGTTCTACTAATTTTTCCCAATGTGTTGTATTATACAACCGCTTGCTCATGCTGTCAGGGTATAACATAGGGTGCCAGGCTGATCCAATAGTTTTCACATTGAAGTTCATGGGACCAAAAGAAGACACCAGAATCACGGGCACTTTAACGATGTGTGACAGAACAAGTGCAGGTTTTACGCAGGCTTCTATCAATAGCAAATCAAACGTTTCTTCTTTTAACACTTTTTGCACTGTATCCACTTTCAATTGCATTTCGACGAGCTCAACCATCATAAGGAACGGTATCCGTATTAGTTCCATTGAATCAGTACCGCCACTAGAAGCTAACTTAAACAGTGTTTGCCATTTCCCGTAAGACAAGTCATGGACGTCGATTTCTGTGAGATTTGCAGGAGTTTTTCCATTTGGGAAAGCAGGATTTGGTGTGATGACTGTAACTGCATGCCCTCTTCTTGCAAGTTCTTGAGTAAGGGGACGAAACACAACTTGTTGACTGATGGACGGAGTCGGAAACAGAGCCAGTATTTTTGCGCCATCATTGGATGCAATTGATAACGTTAATATCAACAACGTTATCAGTGCGGCCATGATTATACGTAATTAAATTTATATTTCCACTGACTATTAAATTACACAAAACTAAGTATCGTTTTACATAAAACTTGCACTCATTGTGACTTTACGTGGAATGAAAGACCAATTGAACTCGTATCAACAAGTTCGTTAGTACTGAAACATAAGAATTGTAAAAAAACAAAATAACAATAATAATCTAAAAGATTAGATTAAACATTACAGTAAACAAAATAGATAAGAAAATTATGTAACTTATGTTCGCGGAAGATAAAAATATACACAAAAATATTTCAGATTGGCAATGTCCTTGAGACCTGTTGTGGGCTCAATAAATACGATAAAAACTAAATGGAATCGTGATATTATACTAAACACACTCAATTATTAACACTGTGACTTGTATACAACGTTTTCACATTACATTATAATTGCTTTGACTCGTTTTAGGCTACTACTTGATCACAATTCACAACACAAACGTTTTGTGCTGTTGAAATCTACTATTCATTGACACAGTGCCTACGGCGCATGTGCCACACAGCTAACTGCCGCCGTCGTGTCTGGCTTCAAGCTGCCATAGTTATCCATACTTCATGAAGTCTGCGTAAAACCGTCGAAATTCAACGTCACAATAATAGCAAAAAATAAATGAATAAGACTGACAGAGATCTTCCTTGTTGAGACTGACAGAAGTCGCTCTTGGAACGGAATAACTCATTTGAACACCGTTTGTCTATTTACAGCACTTGTAACTAGGTTACGCCAGTGACCTTGGTGCGAGCAGCGCTTAGCTTCATAGCTCTGTAAATGACACACAGTTAATGAATTACCAAGCCATTTTATTATTGTTCGTGTGTGAGCACGGATCATAATGAACGCGTGGTGTCCATGGAATTAGTAAAGTACTACTCGTATAACACCAATGCGTTGTCATACAGTAAAACTAATATAAAATGTACTGGGGTTAACATTTAAGCTTTGCGAACTAAAAGCATGTTGTAGCAAATAAAATTTAAAAAAAAAAATATAATTACATGGAGGGGTTTGCCTCAAGGGTGGTCATTAAATTTTTACTAACTTTATTTGGGTAGTTTCTGAATTTGCTTCAAACATTTATTTTCCACTTAGTGGATATTGATGATTTTATATTAACTTCCTGTCACTGTTATTTACATAGAAAGTATGGGGTATGTATCCGTGTGGGGTGGGTTAGTTAGGTTCCTTGAGTTTGGTGGTTTTCGTTTTTTGCCACTTACTTTCGAAATTATGTTATTTTTCCCTTGATGGTACAGACGCCAGCACATCAAGCTACCAAAAACTGTTAAATTGTCCCATTCAACATTGAACCAAATTCTTTAGCCATAACGTTGAAAATCTATAAAAAATATGACAGTTTGTTATAGCTTTATGTAATGGCGTCTGTACCTATTTTATTTTTAATTTTTTTAATCCTGTTTATTTTTACGTTTTATTTGCGAACTGAAGTTTATTTCTGCCCATCCTTTAGACTCAACTCCTTGCTGCTGCTTTCAGCTCAACCCAGCTGATCATTTACGGACATTGACCAGCGTCATAGAATGATAATTTAAAAAAAAGTAGTTTTTATCGTTCAATTAGTGTTCGATGTCTATACTCAACACGTGGGTAAAGTATTACCAGTTCATTTAATTTGACCCTGTACAATTGTCTTTATTTTATTTTTGTTCATTAGAGATCTCAGAATTATCCTCTTCATTTAATTGCTAGGTACAAATCAATAGCTTTTGCTGGGGCTTTCGACTGCGTACAGTATTTCTTCTAGACATGAATGATTGCAACAATAATAGAGGCTTAATGGCTATAGCCCACCACTACGTGTGATATTCGAAAAAAGTTAAAGTCGTTACCGTCGTTTACAGGATTGCTTTTAAAACAATGCTTTTCACTAATTCGGAAACGAGCACTAAAATAAGCATAGTAAAAAGTTGGAGAGCTCACACGTGGGACATGCCTCATAAAACTGGTGATGGAGATTTGGAAATAAATTACTTCTTTAAACATAATTACCATGAACTGGCCGTGGGAGAAACTGTCTTGCCGCAAATCAACTCCAGCAAAGGAGATGTTTCATTTTTATATGGGGCTCCGGCCATAACGTGTACCGTTTAGCGAAGCTGGGTAAATTACTCATGATATTTATACAGTAATTAAGAGTTAGCAAGTGGTTATTTTGAATTCGTTTAGAAACACACTTCAAGAATGGAGACTAAAGATTTTTGTAATGATGAAATGGTCACACTTAATTATGTTTACTCAAAAATATTTATAAGAGAATAATAGTAATTTATTTTTAACACTACAAGAATACACACATTTTTTATTATTTTCTACTTAACATTGATTTGATGAGACATGATTTCAGAACGAACGAAGTCTGCAAGCAAACGAGACGCCATGTTGAATAAAACATGGCAATAATTGAAAAACTATTATTTTTTGTACACAACAAATCAGGCGCAAATTAACGAAAGAATATTTTTCCCTAATTTGTGGTATTCTTTCCTCTTTTTTGATAAATGTACATCTGATGGCCGAAAATTAAACATCACCTTTTAGACTTTGTCCTCGTGACTTATATATAGTCATCGCGAAACAAACCTCGACTGGGACTTGCAATCTTTTAATTGAAACTGAAGGTTGTTTCAGATTCATGGTAAGCGCGGCATGAATATATGCGGTGGTTAATATTTTGGCTTCAATAAAAGAGCTGATCTTGGAGTCTAGTTCTATTGCACAATTTCAGAGACCTTATATTTCTTCTAAGCAATATGACAGGATCACCTGCACGCCACATAAGACTGTGTGTGACTGACACATCAAGTGCTAGATTATGAGTTTTAAATTCGACAGGATAATTTACTGACTCATCTTTACCGACCATGGTGACAGCAGAAATTAGAATTAAATTATGAAGACTTTGTTGAACGTAGCGGCTTAGTCATTTTTACACACACAGTCACATTACAATCAACTATAAATTCAAGGTCCAGCGATTTGTGTTACACGTTTAAATATCACCCAGTCAGTCAGTTTATTATTGAAAATCATCATCTTCATTTCAGCCGAAAGACACTACTGGACATATTCTTCCCCAAAAGTGGGAGCTTGTCCTAATCGCTACGTATGGTACGGGGGTTGGCGATCGCAGTATTGTGCTAACATGCATAGAGAACGCTGATGCCCATTCTCTAGTAAGTGCCTTAGTCATCGTCTACGACACCATCGGGATGAAATGGGATGATGTTATTCTTTACATCCGGAAACACATGAAACACACTTTATATACATAAATCCAATGCAGACAATTCGTTATTGTCTTGTACCGACATGTTCGATCAAATTAAAACCTATGAAAACTTGAAAATAATTTAATCTGTGATTCGATTTGTTTAAATTAGATTGCCAATACATTATCTCAACGTTTTATGCCTAGTTGGCAAATGTGGACTTGAATACAATATTGTACTAATGTGAATGCGATGACAAATTCAAATTAGCTATCGAATTTTGAAAAGATATTTCACTTTGTATAATGCTTGCGTAAATATCGGAATATTACACATTTTTAATCAAAACTAGGTGTCTTGTTCAATTAATTACTTTTTATTTTCTTACGATCTACATTAATACTTAAATACTTCCATAACGTATAAAAAAGAAATGAAACAATAACAATAAAGCCTAGAGCAATTGCAGATATTGTAATCACTAATTCTAGTTCTAGGTACTGCGCCCACGATATGTTGGCGGCGGGCGCACGCAGATGTCTCGCGCCACCGTGACGCAGCACGTGTTCCGTCCACCACACGGCACGCTCTAGTGGAGCTTGAGGCTGATCACGCATCATGCTGCCGAGTTTTAGTATATTGTCACAATAGCTGCAACAAATAAAATACTACTTTTAAGTTGAATCCAATTTATAATTATCTAAATATACTAGGTCACAATAAGTTCAACGTAAAAAAGGCAAAGGCATTTATCGTTCACAATATCAGAAACCTCCGAGCATCGCCATATCAATAAGAGAAAAATAAGTTGTAAATCGGTTCATCGATATATTAAATGCATAATTCCCCTGCACGAAACCGAGTTCTGAGATTAAACTATTGAACAATAATATTTTCATTAAAGAATTCAGTCAAATCAATTACGTCACTATAATTGAATACGAACATGTCCCATAATAAATCAAAATAATCCCTAAGAACAAAACAAATATTTACCCACCTTTTATTTTGAATTACAGTGTTAATAGCGTCTTTAAACTCTTCATCAGTCATCGTGAGTAAATCTAGTTGGACTCCAATTTTATGGTACACATATTTCTCTACATTGTACCATTGATCGCCCAACATTGGTACACCTACTAGCGGTACTCCTGCTGTTATAGCCTCGTCTGTTGATTGTAGACCTCCTTGTGTTATGAATACTTTGACCTTTGGATGCCCTGAAAGTTCAAGTTCATTATGTTCGTACTGGTTAAAAGAAAAGAGTTTCTTTTGATAAGAAGTACTATCAATCTAACAGTTTAAACATTTACGCCAAATTGTTGGCCCTTAAATATTTTATCACTTACTTAGAATGTCTGACTGTGGCAGCCATTTGGATATCCTGATATTCTCAGAGCGTCCTGGAAGTTCATCCTTGTCCCACTTCCATATTACGTCGTAAGGTAATTCAGAGAAGACTTTTGCGATCATTTTAATTCTTGCTATAGGAAGCAAGGAAGGTTGAACGTTTGTACCAAAGCTAATATAAATCACGCCGTTCTTAGAAGAGTCCAGAAAAGTCTGTAGATCCTGAAATATAAAATTTTAGAGATTTATACTTTTGTATACAGAAGATAATGCATTTTTTTTTTTAAGTACGAACAAGCTTTAAAACAATACGGAGTAGTAAGCGTTACAAGTGTCATGGAGTAGCATACCATAATTATAACCTACCGTTGGTAATTCTTTAGCTGGTTTCTGATGTAATCCACCCATGTAAATAACAGTAGGAGGCACTGGACGGTTCCCTTCCCAAATAGGATGAACATTCAAAAACAGCATATCAACGTTACTTTTCAATTCATTTATAGTAGGCGCATTTGGTCCAAACAATCTTATGCTCAATTCATTTTCTGCTTCCTCAACATCATTCGCCGCACTTTCTAATTTATAAAAAGTCCACAATTTCACTATTTTCTCCCAGTTTGTCAAATTGTACACTCGCATGCTTAAAGGGTCTGAGTACAATAAAGGATGCCAGGCTGACCCAATAATGCCCACATTAAAGTTCATGGGACCTAACGAAGACACTTGAATCACGGGCACCTTTACAAGGTGTGATAGAAGTAACGCAGGTCTTGCACAAGCTTCTAACAACAGCAAATCGAACTTTTCTTCTTTCAAAATCTTTTGCACTTTATCCACTTTCAGCTGCAGTTCAAATACTTGCAATACAAGTTTGTATCCAGTACGCATTTGTGAGATCAAATCACTATCGCCTGACGAGCTAATTTTATACAGAGCTTTCCATTTGTCGTACGACAAGTCGTGAACGTCAATTTCTCTTAGATTTGATGGTGCTTTACCTGGTGGAAAAGCAGGATCTGGTGTGATGACTGTAACTTCATGCCCGCGCTTGGCAAGTTCCTGAGTTAGAGGACGAAACGCAACTTGATGACTGATTGACGGTACTGGAAAAAAAGCAAGTATTCTTGCCCCATCTTTGAACGTTATTGATAAAGTTAATAATAAAAATTCTATCAGAGCCATCATTATTGTACGTGCGTATCGAATTACTACTTAATAAATCCATGCGCGCTTCATATACCTTAGTTTTTTTTAAATGTAATAATCTATGAATCAGATAGTGAGATACTAGGATGTGTCAAAACATTATTACATCGGACATGTTTCAACGAGTTCATTAAAACCGAAGTACAATATTTTGTTTAAGCATAATGCCAATCTTATCTTCATAGACTTCATACTTGATTCGGTTGTTATGTTTTTGCTAAAATTTGGTACGAAGATCAAGTTTGATAAAAATGATTAGAATTGATTACCAAATAAACGCATGACAGGTGCATAACTTGTGTGTTCGTTAAGATAAAGGTTTAACGTAGATGTTAGGAGATATTTACCGGGGAAGTTAGACAGTAATATTTACATACATTAGTATACAGTATAAGTTTTTATCCAGTGCGTAAATTGTAACCATGAATTCAGCATATCATTCAAGACCCCCTTGCGCAGAAATTTTTCGTCAATTATACAAAAAAAAAAATCTGCTGTTTCATAGAAAAATGCAATACCTACGGGATCAAAATGTATGAAACAGCTGATTTTTTTATATATATTCATTTTATATATTCAAATAATCTCAGTCATCATCTCGTATCACACTCACGCAATCACCTAGCATAACATACAAAGAGAGGATCAGATCTTTATTAACAAGCTCTAAGTATATAAGAGTTCAAAACATTCAATGAAATTGTAAAATGCAAACATTTAAGACACCTAATCTAATTTAACTCGAGGGCGTTAGCACCCCTGCCAGGGTCTCGAGAGCTGCCAGGGTCGCGAGATTAGTTTGAAAGAGGTACCGTGGCCCTGGCATATGGGCAACTGAAGGAACACGGGTGGGTTTTAGTCAGTAAAAGTCTGACGCGCCCTTTCTTTCCACTCAGAGCGGGAGAAGACATTTGATGATTTTCTACCCACAAAGAAAAAGAGTTTTGATTTGTGCCTAATGTTTAACGTCATGGATTTTATTATTAAGAAATTAATGAAGAATTACATAAAAATTCATTCCATATATCTTCACACTGACATTGCGTCACTTATCGTCAATTAATTTTCAGTTTCTTTTGTTGTACACAAAAACATAAATATTTCCATAAGTTATACGAAATAAATATTACGAGCAAAATAAAGCCCAGTACAATTGCCACCAGAGTGAGTACTAGTTCTAGTTCTAGATACTCTGCCCACGACATGTTGGCGGCGGGCGCGCGCAGGTGTCTCGCGCCGCCGTGACGTAGCACGTGCTCCGTCCACCACACGGCTCGATCCAGTGGAGTCTGAGGTTGATCGCGCATCACGCTGCCAAGTTTCACTATATTGTTTCGATACCTATAAATTGATATACATTTATAATAAAACTTATATGTATGTACCTATTGATACTACTATTAAAAAAATATATTTATCAATCGATATCATATTATACAGTTAAAAATAAGACATTAACCCACTTATACTTTTATACTGAGTGAAGTAGTAAGAATGCAAAAAGGGAAAAAAAATGATTTTTGTTTTTGCTTTTTACGTCGTTTATGCATGTAAAATTAAACAAAAAAGTTAGTTAAAATAAAAATATAAATACGGTAAACGATTACAATATTATTGTGAACAAGAATATATCTCATAATATTTTGCACATAACATGATACATGTTTACCTAAATGTTTAACTGTGCCAAATCTGGAACAGCGGCCGTAAATGGCCGCAAGCACTGATAATTTAACCTCCTTGAGAAGCAGTAAATGAATGCGAACATGATTTATTGCAAACATTAACGGGAATCATTAAATTCAGTTTTCTATAACCTATGGACATTTTATTTTTAAGTGAAACACGTATCAAACCATACAGAAAAATTACCGACCTTTTATCACGAATTACAGTGTTAATGGCATTTTTAAACTCTTCCTCAGTCATTGTAAGTAAATCAAGTTTGACTCCAATACCATGATGCTCATATTTTTCAACATTGTACCATTGATCCGACAACATTGGCACACCAATCAAAGGTACTCCTGCTGTGATAGCCTCGTCTGTTGACTGTAGACCTCCTTGTGTAATAAACACTTTGATCTTTGAATGTCCTAAAATATCTTGTTAATTTATTTGATTGGTTTGTTAGTACAAGCATTGTTTATCAAGGTTTTACTTTTACTGAACGAAATGTCTGTAACTAATAAATGGATAAAATATTTTTCCCTCTAATAATTTTTAGCAATCTATTTAATGTGAGGTCAATGCCCTTTTAACTAGTATTACGTACTTAGTAGATCATTCTGTGGCAGCCATTTAGATATTCTGATGTTCGCAGAGCGTCCAGGAAGTTCATCCTTGTCCCATTTCCAAAGTACGTCATATGGTAATTGAGAAAAGACTTTGGCCATTAATTGCACTTTTTTAGGAGGAAGCAGTGATGGTAGGACGTTCGTACCAAAGCTAATGTATATCACACCATTTTTAGAGCTGTCCAAATAAGTTTTGAGTTCCTGTAACCCATTTAAAAAATCTATACTTTTATTATGAACAGGTAAATTTGTGAGTAAGTTAAATAATCTATTGTTCAAATTAACAGTAACATGTTATGTTATGTACAAAATAAAGATAAAACCGTACTATTGGCAATTCCTTAGCTGGTTTCTGATGCATGCCCCCCATATAAATAACACTAGGAGGCACTGGACGATTTCCTTCCCAAATAGGATGAATGTTCAAAAATAGCATATCAACATTATTTTTTAATTCACTTACTGTCGGCACATTCGGTCCAAACAGTCTTTTTCCCAATTCATTTTCTACATCTTCGGCATCATTTATTAAACTTTCTAATTTATAAAATCTCCACAGCTCTAACAATTTATCCCAGTTTGACATTTTGTACAAACGCTGGCTCAAATTGTTGGGGTACAATAAAGGATGCCAGGCTGATCCTATAATTTCTAGATTGAAGTTCATAGGACCTAAAGAAGACACTTGGATCACGGGTACCTTAGCTACATGAGACAGAATTAACGCGGATTTAACACAAGCTTCTAACAATAGCAAATCAAACTTTTGTTCTTTTAACATTTTCACTACTTTATCCGTTCTCAGTTGCATTTCAACAACTTTCACTATCATTTGGGATGCTACTCGCACTTGAGAGATCAAATCATTATCACCTGAAGAACTGAATTTATATAGTGTTCTCCATTTCTCGTAAGACAAGTCATGGACGTCGATTTCTGTTAGATTCACAGGTGTTTCTCCATTTGGGAAGGCAGGATCTGTTGTGATGATTGTGATATTATGTCCTCGCTTGGCTAGTTCTTGCGTTAGAGGGCGAAACACAACTTGATGACTTATTGACGGAACTGGGAAATACGCGAGTATTCTTGCCGCATTGTTGTACGTTATTGAAAATGTAAGCAACATCAACACTATCTGTCCAGACATTTTCTGAGACCCTTTTCAGGTCGTTATGCAATATAAAATGAATACTCTATTTAAATATTTGCTAGGAACGTAACGTACAACGTTTTAGTTAGGAACGTAAGTAGTTTTCAAACAAAACTGTGTATATACTAAACTGATAAAATGAACACAAACGGAATCTGTATATATGAAATAGTAAACTGACTGACTGTTGATACATCAACGCACAACAATAGTCATTGGAATTGACATTGTAAAGTTAAAGATTTTTTTTTAATTACTAACTTTCAAAAATAATTGTAGTTTAGTATAGTTAGGGCAGTTAGTTGTTCATCTTAAAGACACTATAACAATTTTTTGTGTTTTAGCATACAACTGTCAAGGAATGACAATTGTAATTTGAAACGGACCATTTTAGTTTGTAGTCAATTTGGCTAACAATATTATTTCTTGACTGGACACTTATATTAGCATATATCGTCCATCAGCATTTGTTCAACGTACTTTATTATCTAATAACATTGAAGTAATAATTCCTCATATCCCTTCATCAGTAAGAAAAAAGCTGAAAATCTTTAAACAACTGAATAGATTTTCTTAAATCACCCTTGACTTGCTGTTATTAAAGGGTGAAAATATTAATCTAATCTAATCTAACTAGCCTTTTATTGTTCTACTGCACGGCAAAGGCCTCGGGATCTCCCTATTCCACAGAATTCTATCTTTTGCTAATGCTGGCCAGTCTTTTCGGGAAGAGTCAAGCTCGTCCCGCCATCTTCGTCTCGGCCTGACGCGATAACGTCGTGCGTTTCTATTAGCCCATTTGTCATCTGACATCCAACAGACATGTCCGGCCCAGTCTCATTTAAGCTGAGCAGCTTTCTGGGTAACGTCCTTGACCTTGATTTTGGCGTGCAGTGTTGTGTTCCTTGTGTGTGTTTCTGAAGGTCGAACAGCCAGGATTTGCTGCGTTCGCTGATTTATAAAATTAACCACCCTCTTCTATACTATTAAAGTTAATATTATTTAAATTAGTTTAATTGATGGGAACAACAACGAACGACAGCGGATCACGGCTATGAAACATTTTATGTAATACTAGCTTCTGCCCGCGACTTCGTCCGCGTTAAATTTCTTGTTCCCCCGACCTTTCCCGTCCCGTCGAATCGCCTACCCGTGCGATTTTTCCCGTTTTTGCAACATATTTCATTACTGCTCCGCTCCTCTTATTTGTAGCGTAATGTTAAATAGCTTATAGCCTTTCTCGATAAATAAGCTATCCAACACAAAAAGATTTTTTTAATTCGGACCAGTAGTTCCTGAGATTAGCGCGTTCAATCAAACAAACAAACTCTTCAGCTTTATAATATTATATAGTATAGATAAATGTGGGTACATAATCAAAATCCATAAAATGAGTAGAGTCGCGAGCAAAACCCATTTAGACATAATCATTTAAGTAATGCTTACGAAGTATAACTAATTAATTATATTAATTATAATAATAAATCGTTTTAATGCATACTTTCAAATCACATTGTGCAAAGATAAGAATAATTATTATGATTACTTGGAGTACTATTTAGTCATAAATATTAAAAGATCGGGAACAAACTGCATGGCCAATTGGCCATGGATTATTTCGATGTAAAAATTGTCCACTGAGTTTCTTGTCCGTTCTTCTCCATAGGAACTTACTCCATTCCAAAGCGTGAATGGACAACAAGCTTCATCTGACTGAGCGACTGCTTGACATTTTAAAGGTGCAATTAAATTGTTAAATAAAATAAACTATTTGAGTTCGCCATTGACGGCCTTATCACAACCAAAATTCTCTATTTTTCTAATTTTCGCTTCAATTTATTCGTCCCAGAGTCAAACATCATCTTAATTGTCATCATTTGTTCATATTTCTTTTGCTAATCCAATGTCATAAGTTCCAATAAATTATCTAGCAACGTTAACAACGTTATGAGTGTTGTGGCACTGTGACTATGAAAGTGATTCTTACCCGATCGTGTATTACGCAAATACCCCTC
The DNA here is from genome assembly GCA_947507805.1 of Aporophyla nigra. Taxonomy (NCBI): domain Eukaryota; kingdom Metazoa; phylum Arthropoda; class Insecta; order Lepidoptera; family Noctuidae; genus Aporophyla; species Aporophyla nigra. The sequence goes on along the minus strand of OX382315.1, from coordinate 6,942,539 downwards.
TGCTATAAAAAAGAGTGCTCCAGTTGACAAATAATATAATGTAATTTTTAATTCTTCTTAATTTTATTGGCTTAACATGCATATCACAGTTTCTTCTAGATTAATTTATATAAAATGCATTATTGTACGTCAATTCTTTTTCAATTTTTTATGTTCTACACTACAGCTAAAGTACTTCCATAACTTATATAAAACTAAAGATAAAAGTAGAACTAAGCCTAAAGCGATTGCTGATAAAGTGAGTACTAGTTCCAGTTCTAGGTACTCTGCCCACGACATGTTGGCGGCGGGCGCGCGCAGATGTCTCGCGCCACCGTGACGTAGCACGTGCTCCGTCCACCACATGGCGCGCTCCAGTGGAGGCTCTGGCTGGTCACGCAACACGCTGCCAAGTTTTTTAATATTGCGGCGATAACTGAAAAGTATTGAAAGATATTTGATTAGTCTCTTAAAATTATACTAGCTATATAGCTGATATAGACTGCCGATATGGTGGTATCGATCGTGGTTTTCACATTATGCGTTTAACGTTAAAAATTTATTAATTTTCATTGACGTTTGCACCTCTTCAACACTTAATATAGGTACTGATACTTATATCTCGAATCATTCTGCCGCTGGAGGAAAGCTTTTTTTTTGCAAGCGATTTCATCAAATGACTTTTCCCACTCTGGGTGGAGCGGGAGGGCGTGTCAGATTTTTACTGACTAAAACCCACCCGTGTTCCTTCAGTTACCCATATGCCAGGGCCACGGTATCTCGTTTAAACAATCTCGTGACCCTGGTAGGGACTGTATACTGCTGGACGAAAGTTTCACCCCATGATTTCTAGCTCTTTCAATCCAGGGTTAAAGTTGACCATTAGGCGTATGTTTTCTCTAGCTCGTCGCCCGCTATCGTCTATGGAGCTGCCTTCTGGCTATGCAGGGCTCCACGTAGTGGTTAGTTTGGTCCACAGCTTATTAGATACATATACAGAAGACGTGACGCAATCCCAATCCCAAAATACTTAATTTAAATGAGCATTATTATCGTCTATTTGTGGATAGATTTTCATGTTGTATTCTTTGCTTCATGCCTTAGGACTTAATGTATAGGAGGGCTAAAACTAAATTAAATAATCAGATCGTCAGATAAAAATCCTGTAAATACACAGGATTTTTTTTTTACTTCATGAAATATTGTATTTGGATTCGAAAATGTTTATCAAAAATAGTTTCGCATACAAGTAGAACTAAACCACTACTTTACCACACTTCAACTACATAACCATTTATCGGATCCACATTACGAATAAAAAAACAAGACTTTATTTACGCACCTTTCATCACCAATGACGGTAATAATAGCATTCTTAAAGTCTTCTTCAGTCATAGTGGGCAAATTAATTTTTGTTCCAATCTTATGGTGTACATATTTTTCAGCATTGTACCATTGATCGCCCAACATTGGTACACCAATCAGAGGCACTCCTGCAGAGATAGCCTCGTCTGTTGATTGTAGACCACATTGTGTTATGAACACTTTGATCTTTGGATGCCCTGGAAATAGGTAAATGTTAAATTAGATCATCTGGAAGATATACGTGTATATTTTAATCTAGTTTAGTTAGATTTAGCCAAAATTAATATTTAATTTAAAAGTTGTGTTTTGGCCATTTCCGATAAAAGGATAAAATAGTTTATTTGCACCTTCAAGTAAAGAATAGCAAACAAATAGTTTACAATGTAAAAAGGCTGAAAGTAAGTGCAGTTGTATGTTTGAGTTGCATCCAGTACCCACTTTCGTTATCATTCGAGCCGATTATCGGATTTGGTTGCTCAAAATTATCGAGTGCCCAAACCTTACATGTACTGGCGGATTAAACGTACCGTACGTAAACTTAAAACATACCATAATCTGTCTGTAACATCATTGAATCCTTGGAATGTCAGGGTAGTATAATCGGCATGCAACAAAATTATATCTTGCAGATTTCAACATTGTGTTATATCATTAATATAAACTAGGAACAACATTGGACCTAGGATACAATCCTATGTAACTTCATGTGTGACAGGTAAGCCATCACTTGTATAATTTTAGTAGCAATAAATAAAGATCCACTTTCTGAGTTTTTCTTAGACATAATTAACATCGGTGAAGGAAAAACATGGAATTCGCCAACCCGTCTTGATCTGTCACTCGGGTAGTTGCACTACAGTGAGTCTATCATAGGCCGTGCGGAATTATTTTATATAGTGATAATGATTATTACTTACTGAGTAGGTCTGACTGTGGAAGCCATTTGGATATCCTAATGTTTTTAGAGCGTCCTGGAAGTTCATCGGTGTCCCACTTCCAAAGAACGTCATAAGGTAATTGTGAGAAAACTTTGGTCATCAATTCTACCCTGTCTCGAGGAAGCAGTGAAGGTTGCACGTTTGTGCCAAAGCTTATGTAGATCACGCCGTTCTTTGAGGAGTCCAGATAAGTTTTGAGATCCTATAATCGAATATTTAGTAATCCTTTATTTGAAGAAGCCACCATTATTTTAGGAGAATCTTTTTTTTATAGATCATCCTTGGAACACGTTAATTTTAGTTGGTACAATTTTTAAATGATTTTACAATAATAATTTTTGCAAAATATTATTGTAAAACCATTTATAACATTATGTGTACCTTACACATAAAAGTGAGAACTTCGATAAAAAGAGATTAAATATAATGACCATAAAATGCTTTGATACCCTTAGTTCTTTTACCAAAAATATATACTTGACACCAGAGAAATAAAATCAAAATTACAATAGTACTAGCTATTTTAGTCACGACTGCACTGTAAATTGTATTCGAACACCAAATGTAGTAAATTATCACCAAATCTTAATAATTGGGTGTACTACGTGAGCTCGACTAATGAATGTGCGAATGCACGCTTGTGCGACACACTCGAGCTCACATAGTACACTAGGTTAGGTTAAAACTGTGACCTCCTACGCCCGAGCCGAGCGAGCAAAGCGAGCGGTGCCGCGGTAGCGGCCGACGAGTGCTAGAAACGACTAGATTCAGTGTGCCGCACAAGCGTGCATTCGAACTATGGTGAGTCGCAGTACAGTTTTTTCACTCAAGTGTTTTAGTGTACGGCCTGAGTGCACGCTCGACTCGGGCGTCCAGCGGGGCGGGGCGTGCAGCGTTCAAGATAAACACATGCAAACACTCGCGAGTGTCCTGAGTGCGGCCGAGCGGCGCGGGCGGGGGAGCGTTCTTGTTTGCGGTGAGTGGAGCGTCGAGCGTGGCGGCGCGTGCAACTTCAAACCAGTTTATGTTTGTAGCGGTGGCGGGAGCGTGCGCGCCATGTCGTTCGAACTGTTCGAAGACATTATTATCGAAATTCAACTTAAACCAGAATTATGGTCAACATCACATGCCCTTTATAAAAATAGAACAATTAAACAAAAAGGGTGGAAGGCATTAGCAGTAAAACTAGAAATTGAAGTATTTTAACCACACATTTTCTTCTCAATACTTATCAATAATTTCGTACGACCCCGACGCCATGATGAAAAATGTGATCGGCTTACACGAACGCTGAGCGTGGACTGGCGTGCACTGAGGCCACTCAGTGAACGCTCTTTCGCCGCTTGCACGCAACGCTGAACGCCCCGCTCAACGCTTTTTCACTCGGGCCGTACACTTATTCGCACATCCATTTGTCGAGCTCACGTAGTAAATAAACTCTTAATAATTTGGTGTTCATTAACTATTTTTGGATTAACAAGGACTTTTTTTGAGTCAGTTTGCTTAAATAGGACAGCAAGGTGTAAAAACTTTGGTTATAATTTTACATTGAAATGCTGGTTTAATTTTGGTGATCATTTACTACTTTTGGATTAACAATGATTTATTTGGATTCATTTTGCTTAAATAGGATAGCGAGATGTTAAAACTTTGGTTATAATTTTACATTAAAATGCGGGTTTTAATTTTGGTGATCAATTACTATTTTTGTCTGTTATATGTACTATATGTACTATGTCTGGTGGTAAGTTAAACATAAGCCAAAAAAAAATATCTTACCGTTGGTAATTCTTTTATTGGGTTTTGATGTAATCCACCCAGATAAACAACACTTGGAGGCACTGGGCGATTGCCTTCCCATGTAGGATAAGTGTTCAAAAACAGCATATCGACGTTATTTTTCAATTCATTCATAGTCGGTGCATTTGGTCCAAACATTCTTTTAGCCATCACATTTTCTGCATCTTCAACTTCTTGCTGAATACGGCTTAACTGATGAATATTCCACAATTCCAGTAATTTCTCCCACATTGACAAATTGTACAAACGCTGATTAAAAGCATCTGGGTACAATAGAGGATGCCCGGCTGCTCCTATAGTTTCCACATTGAAATTCATTGGACCGAGAGAAGACACTAGAATCACGGGTGCCTTAACAACATGTGATAGAAGTAATGCTGGTCTTACACAAGCTTCTAATAACAGCAAATCAAACTTTTCTTCTTTCAACATTTTTTGCACTTGATCCACGTTCATTTGCATCTCGACGAGTTTCGCCATCATATGGAATGCTGACCGCATTTGTAAGTGCAAATCATTATCACCAGAAGATGTGAATTTGTACAAAGTCCTCCAATTCTCGTAAGAAAAGTCGTGGACATCGATTTCTGTGAGGTTCGCTGGTGTATCTCCATTTGGGAAAGCGGGATCTGTTGTGATGACTGTGACTTCATGTCCTCTCCTTGCAAGTTCTTCAGTTATAGGACGGAACACCACTTGATGACTGATAGATGGAAGTGGAAAAAACGCCAGTATTTTTGCCGCATCGTTGGATGCTATCGATAACGTTAAAAATAACCACAAGGTTACCGGTGCGAACATTGTCGTGCGGCGTCTGAGACCGCTTTGAAACGTAAACATGAATACGTTTGCTTATATAATATACCGGCTGTTTTGATAAAAATACACACCGATAATATACATGTTACATATGTTTTTTTATTAGTATCAGTTCGGTTTTATCCTTTACAATACTAGAAACCAATAATTACAAATATTTGTCTTTACTACCTACCCTTTATTACTTCCTTGTATACACTTCTTGGCGTGTTTTTTTTTTTTTCATTTTCTTAGCGTACAATTTCCCCGTGTAGTCAGACTCGAACACTGGTGACGGGGCGGGGTAATGGCTGATCCTTGCGTTATACTCGTGAATGGGTGCTGCTCGCGGTAACTGGTTGTCTTACTGACCTTGATATTGATATATAACACAATTAAACTATTTGCTTAAAAGGCTTCTCCCATTAAAATACTATGTATACATTTTTCTCGTTGAGTATTCTTTACGTTTCATTTGTTGGTATATTGGCATGGCTAGCTGTCTTATGGCAACTGATTTAATTTAATGTTCTGAGTCTCGTAATGATAATTACTTTAGTCTACTTATACAATCAAGTTTATGTACCTAAACAAACAGCTGTTCTGCTAGGGAGTTTGTTGACCCATTTCTTCCCAGCTAAAGCACTAGAAACTGGCGATGGGGAGGTGTTTTGGTAGACCGTTTTAAATAATTTGGGTGTTCGAAAAGTGCTGATTCTCAGCCTAATATGAATAATTTAGTTAATAGTTTATTTCACTTAGCCACGTGTCTTGCATGGAGACCCCTTAATTTTTAACTTTGTTTTTATTTTTCTTATTTGTTGTTATAATTCCAACAGAAACACAGCTAAAATTTAAGCTGTTTACCTATTATGGCTGATTACTGAGATATAGCCCGTTGACAGACTGACGGATGGTTGGACAGACCTACAGCGGAGGCTTAGTAATATAATCCAGTTGGTTACCCTTCAGGTACGAAACCCAAATAAACGGTCATATATTTATCAAAAGTACAGACAGCTATCTTTTTCATATCATCTTTATCTACTGTAATACTACATAATATAATATAATGTATGCGTCACAAAACGGATAGACAAATACAGTCCAAATTACCGTAAATATAAGAAAATTTAAAATGGATAACTGTCATGTTTACGTTGATAAAAAAAACTTTTTTACAAAAAAAAAAAACAACCGACTTCCTTAAAAACACAGCAAAGTGAAAAATAACTTTAATTTCGGAAGTCGGTGTCTTAGGATCTGTATTTATGGTTTTTTTGCCACCGACTTCCGAAATTAAAGTTACTTTTCACTTTGCTGTGTTTTTAAGGAAGTCGGTTGTTTTTTTTTTTTTTTGTAAAAAAGTTTTTATTTTTAAATTTTTAGTTGTGGTATCCACCCCGCACTAATTCCAAGCAAACAATGCATATTTATGCGATAGCAGAAATCGCGGTTGATTTGCTGTCATTTTTTAAAGAGTTCCGGTGTCTATCTATGGAACTCATCATCAGATCTATATGAAATTTATATGGGACCATTTCGGAATAAACCCCTTTCAAACAAAAAAAGAATTTTGCAAATCCGTCTATATATGACGGAGTTATGGCCGAACATACATAAAAAAAAAATATATATAAACATCCGAATTGAGAACCTCCTCCTTTTTGAAGTCGGTTAAAAATACAGTTAATACTTTCGTATGCAACGTTATCAGGAAGGAACGCTTATACATTTTTAATGCGTACTTGACAAACTCCAAAATTTTTAAGTATAGGTATTTCATCATGAACTGCAACTTTACCAATTGACAAATCTATTTCTTGTGTATTTTAAGTTCGATATTTTGTAACCTTTATATTGGACAACAACTTTTGGGCCTATCATCGTATTTAAAAATAATTGATGGTAATAATAATACGAAGTAGGCCATTTACACAAAAATTACTCCAATGATAATATTTATCCATATTATCAATTCGATAGTAACTCTGTCTCTCTGTCAGTCTGTATGTCACGCCTAAAATACTGAACGGATTCGATAAAATTTGGCAAGGAGCTAGATGGTATCCTGAAAAAGAACATAAGCTTCTTTTTGTTACAAATATAATCCTTCAGTACACGATATTGAGTTTGTTAGGAAAAAACAGTGTTTCTTATGTTATAGACAAAAAAAAAAAACAAATTTATGCGTTTTATAAAAAAAGAAATATACACGTGAAATAGCGGGAAAAGAAAAACAGTAATATAAACTTAATTGGCGCAACCGAAGCCGGCCCAAGAAGAGGTGGCGAGATGACCTAGATGTGTACTGCAACCATCGAGGCGGTCCGGCTAAGGCTCGGGCACTGGCTCGGGAGGAGGCACGGCTCCCTGTCGTTTCGGGCGACGCAGGTGCTCTCGGGGCAAAGTTGCTTCGGAAAGTACCTGTGTCGCATAAACAGGGAGCCAGACGCCCGGTGTCACCACTGCGTCGACTGCCGGGAGGACACGGCGGATACGCTGGCAAAATGTGCCGCTTGAGAGGAGCCGCGTCGTGCCCTCGTCTCAGAAGTAGGCAGCGACCTATCGCTGCCGGCCGTAGTCGAGTCGATGGTCAGCAGCGAGGAGTCCTTGGAAGCGGTGGTAAGGAGGCTGCGGAAAGGGAGCGGGAGATATCTTCCGCTCACCCAGCCCGCAGCAGGCGCACCGGGCGTCGGCAGAGGGCGGACAACGCCCTCTTCCAGCCCCCCTAAATGGGCCCAGGAGTGACGGATCTGGGAACATCCGTCGCCCCCTATTCCTTAGGACCCGAGATGGTGGCGCGTAGTGTTCCACGCGCGCCTCTCTGTGATGTACGGGGGGGGGGAGTTTAACACCTCACTTCCCCCCAACGTGAGGAGGCCCGCAAAGGCGGGCCGGCACCGGTCGGGGATCGCGGAAGACATACTGGTTCCCGTGGTCCCCGACGTAGGTGTGGGACGGAACACCAGGGTGGTTTTAGTCAGTAAGAGTCTGACAAACCCCTCCCATCCATAAGGATTTTCACCTCGAGATCAAAAAAAAAAAAAACATACGTACTGCAAGGGTTGGATCAAGGTGGCGCTGGAAAAGGATGCCTGGAAGGATTTGGGGATGCCTTTGCGCAGTAGTGGGACAGCGTAGGCTAATAAAATAAAAAAAACTTAATTGTGATGGTTTTTTTTTTGGAAGTTGTTCGATGATTCGAGACCCCTATTCTTGAGAAAGGTCAAAATAAAAACAAATAAAATCAGGAAAATTGCCAAGTGAAAGCGACCTATTAGCGCATAATTCCACGCGGATGAAGTCACAGGGAGAAACTAGTAGAATTATCTGCCATTTAGTTTAAATAAACATTTCATAGGTGTTTCACAAAGTTGTGTAATACGTTATTTAGTTTCGAAGGCCGTCACTTAGAAGAATACTAACAGATAAACAAATCGCTTTGTCATCATGATTGTTGTAATGACGTTATAGCTCGGAAATAGTGGTTATCGAACCCACCGGAGGAAAAAGTGCGCGATAAATCTTTTGGTATCAGTTCGTTTCGAGAAAGCTTGTTTTATATTTTGAACTGCCTACATTAAATATTACATTTATTAGTCTCCTATCACATACGGCAAGACCATAAAACGAAAGGTTCAACTTTACAGATTACCCTAATGATTTTTTTTTTGCATGAGTTGGCTTCATGCAAGCATTCCCTATTTCATCAGTGCGACGAATACACGTCTGTGTCACTCAAATTGGTGTTTTGTAGTGTTCTAGATTTAACTCTCTAAACCCACTTTTTATTTTATCTCTTGTCTTTAATATTCGTATGCTAATATCATGCATACTTGCATGACATTAGCATACTTATTTGCACGCTTACTGAGAAGCTAAGTAAAAATTTTATTTTATTTAAATTGACTGTGTTATTCGTGTGCTTATTCAATCCATCAATCAATATTTATTTATTATAACGTACATAAACTCACGCCTTTTTCCCATGGGGCTAGGCAGAAACTACAGAACACCACTAGGTACGATACTTACATACTCCTTTTGCTTCATTTAAATTAATACATCTGATTACACACACACGCCGATTACCAGTACTACGCACCTGCCCCTTCTGAAGAACAACACCAATTAGTTCAATATAATATGTGCTCCTAGGGCGTCCCCTTTCAATACGTCCAGTCACATCTGCCTTGTAAAAATCTTTTGTTAGCCGCCCTTCATTCATGCTCTCAACATAACCAAACCTCATACTCTTTTTAATTTTTGTAACTACATCTTTTTTTAATCGCAGCGTTGCCTTATTATATAAAAAAATATTGGATAAAAGGAGCTACATCTGCCAACAAACTGCCTTGCAGTTTGGCAGAAGTAATATATTTTGTAAAAATTCAAAACATTGTGAATAAACACTTTTTCATTTTTTTTTTTTTTTGGAATCACCGCGTTCATCAGCCTAAAATTCACAGCCACAGCACACATGCTTCACAAGTAGCGCATTTCCACACCATTTGTTCTACTTCCATGCTGTTTTTGCCACACCCAACGTTCGTAGGTACCAGTACAACATTGTGCACAGCCAGTCGAGCCTTATTGGCCTCCATCAACTGGTTGGTCACAATCGCATGTAGAGCACCATTTATTTTATTTCTCGCATTTACTCTTCTATCCATATCTTTATAAATCTTTCCATCCCTTCTAAACGAACTCCTCAAATATACGAACTCACTTACTTTGCTCCACACTCTTATAATTTATTTTCATATCACACACTGATACATTATCTTCTCTTTCAAGCACCATGACCATCGTCTTTTTCACATTATATTCATCCTCTTCATCTTAAATGCTTCATCCATTACAGATCACCATGTCTTGCAACTGTTCTGCTGACGATCATCTCTCTCGATCAGCTCATTTATCCTTAAACAAGCCCTGGAATCCTTATATAAAGATTTCAGTCCCCATACGAAGCGTCAGTTCACACCGTACATGGATAGTTTTGACCACAATTCTCCACTCCACACAGTGTCATTGAACTTCTCCAAGTCAACGAAAGCACAGTAGACTTTTTTGTGCTTTGCTAGATGTTTTGCGGCTATGCACCTTAGGTAGAAAATTTGATCCATACAGCCCATTCCCTCTCTAAATCCTGCCTGAACATTCCTTATTTTCTCACCTGTGGCTCCTACTCTGTTTATTAAAACCTTTGCATACACTTTGCCGAAAACACTCAAAAGACTAATACCGCGGTAGTTTTTATAGTCCTGTTTGAGCCTTTTCCCTAAGATCGTATCTCCTACACATGTTAAAGATCCGGCACAACAGGCTTGCTACCACCCCGTCACCGCTCCTCAGCATTTCAGCAGACACTCTGTCTTACCCTGCGGCTTTCCCAACTTTCATTCCTTTCAGCACTCGCACAATCTCATCTATTTCATTCTCTTCATCTACGTCTGAGTTTGGGTCTTTTAAACTGGCATCATGCCCAGTTGCCTACTCCTTGCACACTATCCTGGCTACTAAACAAACTTTCAAAGTATCCCTTCCAGCGTTCCAAGATTTTAAATTCTTCGCTTAGCAAACATCCATCTGCTGCTCTTATAATATTCATATATAATCGATGTTCCTGTCACTTCGCGTGTCAGTCTTACTCGTTTCCAGAACATCTTAACGTTGACCCTGAAGTTATCAGAGAAGTTTCTGTTATACTTTTCCGCCCTTTCATCCTTTTTCATTTTTACTATCTCTTTCACTTTCATTTCAGAGTATTTCTTTTTAACTCTATCCAAAGCATCCGTCACATTCGCTACCTGATTCATCCTATTTTTGTCTTTTAACGCATAAAGCCAAGCCTCTGTCTTCTTCCGCACAACCTCTTTAACTTTCTAACCAACTTCAATTACCCAAGAATCACTCATTCTACTACCACTTTCCTCCGTGCCACACCACACACGTTTGTGGCTACTTGCACCACACTATTTTTTAGCATATCCAATACTTCTTCTATATTATAATCATTCATATCATCAAATATGTTATCCGTCTTCATCTTTACTTCCCACATATTTATATTCCTCTTTAACTGTAATTTCTTGCAGTCTTCGTATTCAAGTAGAGTGGCACCTTATTTGAATGAAAAAATAGAACAATTTGCTCACCAGATAATAATAATGGGTAACCAGTCAACTTTTTGCTCCAAATCTTTCGTAGTCTCTAACTGCTAAAGAAAAAATTGGTCCAAATGATATAAGAATAAAAATGCCATTCCACATTCTTCTTCCTTTTATTAGCTTAAAATACTTTTCACAGCCATTTCTAAATTAATTCATAAAACGCATAGATCATCAATTTGTTTTAGATTTGTTATTTTTGCCACTATGACTAAAATACTTCCATAACTTATATACAATAAAAGATAAAAATAGAATTAAGCCTAAAGCGATTGCTGATAAAGTGAGTACTAGTTCTAGTTCTAGGTACTCTGCCCACGACATGTTGGCGGCGGGCGCGCGCAGATGTCTCGCGCCACCGTGACGCAGCACGTGCTCCACCCACCACATAGCGCGCTCCAGTGGAGGCTGTGGCTGATCCCGCAACACACTGCCAAGTCTTTTAATATTGCGACGATAGCTGAAAATTATTGAAATTATTTGATTACTTAATGATAATTTCAGATACACTGGCCTTCAGAACTTAGTACTCACACTTAAAAAAACACAAAACACATTTTCAAAATAATAGGATTTACAAAAATAATATGCAGTCTTCAAAAAATATGCAAAAATCTTTATTGTCAATAAAGTTCTTTTAAGGAAAGGCTGAAACATCTTTACGAACAAAAACAGTTCCTTTCCAAATTAGTATGTCAATTTTTTTTTATTTATTACTGTCTTATTTTTGACATTTTTTCTTTAATTCTTTTCACATTTATTTTTGATTGATAAAATTTGTTTCCAAAGCCAAGGTATCTATAGCACGTAAACATTACTTATCATAACTCTGTCACCTGAATAATATGCAAATATCATGGGTTTTTTTAAGTCGGCATCAGAAGAAATCGCTACCTCTATTCCCTTGAAGTCCAGCAACGGCTTCTTCAGATTCGAACTAACTAAATCAGTGACAGTACAGTGAGAAGAAGACTTATCAAAGCAAACCAGAAGCCCCAATGGCTAGCATATAGCTCCAAACTCGATTGAGGACATCGATTAGCAAGACTACGCTATGCCCTTGAACACAAACAGTGGAGTGAAGAAGAATGGGCAAAAGTTTTTTCACTGATGAGTTTCGATTCTCACTATTCACTTCCAATGTTAAGCAAAGAGAGTACAGGTGACCTGGTGAGCAATACATTCAAACTTGCTTTACAGAAAGAGAGTCCAATACAGTGGGGGCTCTGTACAGTGGGGGTTTGCATCTCTTCAGATAGTCGCACAGAGCTTAGTGGCCATGAAAATGGCGCCATGACTCTGGAAAGAAATGCTCAAGAGATTCTTAATGACTATACTATTTAGTCAATATAGTAGTGATGGATCGATACAAATGCGGGATGACGCCCGGCCACATACCGCTCGGTTCGTACAAGAGTGCATTGAGAATGTGATTAAACTTGATGGCTTAATCATCAAGAAGTACTGATCTCAACCCGATCCACCACGCTAAGGATGAGCTTGGTAAGGCTGTTCAGAAGCCCCAAATTCCTTTTATCACCCTCAGGGCTCTAAATCTGGCTCAAATGGAAGAGTGAAACAATTGTTTACAACATAATTATTAATAGGGCAAATTCCGCTGATGTAATACCGTTATTGTTTTTTATTTATTGTACTTATTGTTTGACTTTAATTTCGTACATTATCTTATCTCCTAATATCATCAAATATTTATATTTGTAATTCGGGTAGTTATATTATGTACCTTATTGTTAACCATTCACAATACATTTTGATTCTGGGTCGTGACAAACCCATAAATTATATAATTTTTATATGACTAATTATTTACAGCTCGTTGTTAATTTGCAAATATGATTTAATTTACTTTAGAAATTTCACCAAAAAAAAAAACAAGTTCAGACAGGACAAAGTCTGTCAGGTCCGCCAGTATACATAATTTTATTATCTGTATTATGTACGTGTGTTTCGATCACTGTACTCCTCTGAAACGGCTTAACTAATTTTATTGAAATATTTTGGGTGAGCTTGAGAGGATCTCTGGATGGTTTATATTCATAATTCGAGCCGCTAGATGACGCTACGATCGAGTTCTATTAAACAGGATAACGTCTGTCCGGTTAGCGAGTAAACCAACTAACACACGAGTAATTGCGTAATACACTATCAGTAAGAATCGCTCTCATTTTGACAGTTTCAGAACAGTTATGGCTTTGTTCACATATTATAGTATAAATTGTAGGTAAGCAGATTTTTTTCAAATATTTTTTTTTTCAATTACCAGTAACTTTCAAAATATTTCGGATTCTGATTAATATTGTGTTACGCAATCCGGATGCAGATCAACGCTGCAAATTAAAAAAAAAAAAAACAAAATAATTCATTTACACACCTTTCATCACCAATGACAGTATTAACAGCATTCTTAAAGACTTCTTCAGTCATAGTGGGCATATCAAGTTTTATTCCAATTTTATGGTGTACATATTTTTCGGCATTGTACCATTGATCGGCCACCAGTGGTAAACCAATCGTCGGTACTCCTGCAGAAATAGCCTCGTCTGTTGATTGTAGACCACATTGTGTTATGAACAATTTGATCTTTGGATGCCCTGGAAGCAGATAAATGTAAAATCAGTTCGTCTGAAAGTAAGCGCACATATTCAAATCTTCTTTTGTCACAATTCTAATCGTCTACATTTTTTTCACTAAAAATATTGGATTTGCAGGTCATATATTGGCCACTACTCATTAAATTATTATAACATATTGCAAATACATCAATGACGGACCACTTTTTAACCGACGAAAAAAACGGAGGAGGTTATTTTTTTTTTTTTTGGGTATATCTTTCACATAACCGACATCGGTGAAGAAAAATATCGTGAAGAAACCTGGGCTTATAGTTAATATAAATCTGAAATTGTCAACAAGTCTTGATCTGTGACTCGGCTTGTGCCCTCACTGAATACACAGTGAGACTGTCACAGGCTGTGTGTTATTATTATTTTTATAATAAATTATTATTTCTTACTTAGTAGGTCTGACTGCGGAAGCCATTTGGATATCCTAATGTTCTTCGAGCGCCCTGGAAGTTCATCTGTGTCCCACTTCCAAAGGACGTCGTAAGGTAATTGAGAGAAGACTTTAGCCATCAATTCGATTCTGTCTCGAGGAAGAAGCGAAGGCCGCACGTTTGTGCCAAAGCTTATGTAGATCACACCGTTCTTTGAGGAGTCCAGATAAGTTTTGAGATCCTGTAACCACAAATATATATACATACATGTTAGTACATTTGCATTTAAAAAATCACAATATTTCAAGTGAAACTTGTTTTTTGACAAAACATACTTCAAAACCGTCATTTACAGATGGTACAAAATGTTTGAATAAAAAAGGATTTTATTTCTGCAAGTAGATTTGTACAAGTATACACATTTATAAAACTAGATGAGATCAAATTGAGGAACGTTTAAATAACTTCAGATTTCTGTCGAAAGTTGTTTGTAAAAAATTTTACCGTTGGCAATTCTTTCATTGGCTTTTGATGCAATCCACCCAAATAAACAACACTTGGAGGCACTGGACGATTGTCATCCCATGTAGGATAAGTGTTCAAGAACAGCATGTCGACATAATTTTTTAGTTCATTCATAGTCGGGGCATTTGGTCCAAACATTTTTTTAGCTAGTCTATTTTCTGCATCCTCCACATCTTGTTGATCACTTTGTAACTGATAGAAATTCCACAATTGCTGTACTTTCTCCCACTTTGACAAATTGTACGCACGCTGGCGAAAAGGGTCTGGAAACATTAAAGGATGCCAGGCTGATCCCATTGTTTCCACATTGAAAGTCACGGAACCAAAAGAAGACGCTAGAATCACAGGTGCCTTTATAACGTGTCTCAAAAGTAATGCTGGTCTTACACAAGCTTCCAATAGCAGCAAATCAAACTTTTCTTCTTTTAATATTTTTTGCACTTGATCCACATTAATTTGCATCTCAACGAGTTCTACAAACATTTCGAATGCTAACCGTGTTTGTAAGCGCGTGTCAGTATCACCTGTAGATGTATATTTATCCAGAGTTCTCCAAAGTTTGTATGAAAAGTCGTGGACATCGATTTCTGTTAGGTTTGCAGGTGTTTCTCCTTTTGGGAAGGCGGGATCTGGTGTGATGACTGTGACTTCATGTCCTCTTCTTGCAAGTTCTTGAGTAAGAGGACGGAACACTACTTGATGACTGATAGAGGGTACTGGGAAATACGCCAGTATTCTCGCCGCATCGTTAGACGCTATCAAAAACGTTAAAAATAGCAACAAGTCTCGCGGAGCGAACATTTCTGTACGGCGGCTCAGACCGCTATGAACCAGACATTGATAAGTTCGCCATTATTATACCGGTTGTATAGATTAGGTTAGTTAGGTGCACACCGATAAAACAAACGAAATTGTGACGTGCTTTGAAATGATTATCATTTTGGTTTCACACATTTTTAAAGTAAGTGAATGAGTAGTATTAGATACCATTATTTTTAAAATCTGTTTTGTGTTGTCATTTTTTTTCATGTTATTATTTACACACACGGTAGCGTGTCAAGCTAAGGTCAAATAAAAAGGAACTGGCGACGGTGACGCCGCCGTAGCCTTATGTTTTACGAATAACTTGGAGCCACTTTTGACCCCTTAATAATTCAAATATTTTTAACATAATCGCATTACATTAGGTTTATTTAATAAAACTCTAGGTTAAATAGAAGTCTTTTCATAAATAAAACACAAATATTGAGAGATTAACGTATAAAAAACCGTATATTTGTACTAAACTGAAACTGACTGACATATACTTCAAAAACCTTCCTTCGTCCAGGCGACCTAGAAAGTGGAAATTTACCGTTCACCTAACTGGCTGCTAAAGGAATAAATCAGATAGTAGTGTATTGTTACGATTTGATATATTTTCCAAGCCATCGATTTTTATGAACACCGAATGATAATAGCAACCAAAACATTTTCTTTCGCAGAATAATAAAATTAGGTTCCATTATGATTATGAGCAAAGCGCTTTAATATTTCTAACGATCAAGAGAATATATATAAAAGCATTTGAAAAGAAAACTATAAATTGTAAACGTAGTAAAATATTAAGTTTACAGATCGCTTTTGAATGATGAACAATTTCAATTTTTCAAGTTTAATGATTAAATTCTGTACAAAAAATAATGATATCTCATCAAAAACATAAATGTGAAAATGGGAGGCCAAATTAAATATATGGTTGTGTTCGTCGGCAAAAGAATTGCGATGTAAATAGGTGTGAAGTTATGTAGGTAATGACATTTATTTGTAACATCATTCTACATCAATATTCTAAAATAAATTGAACTCACAATTTCTTGATTTTTCTGCTACAAAAATGTTTGCTATTTATAAATTCTTAAATGTGGACAATCCGTTTATTTACATAAAACAGCTAACTAAGGATGAATTGAAGGTCAAGTCTTGGCTAATTTAAACATACAATTGTTTAAAGACTAACAAACTGGTTTTGGACGTGTAAAACTTAATATATTGTCAGTAAATTTTACACTTGCATGGTTGCACTTGTTTTAATGATTTATTCTGATGCGTTCTACGCTATCAGTCATAAACCGCAAAGTGTCGGTCTCACGCGACGTTCTTGGTCCCTCTCTCCCACCTCACTCGTCTAAGTGCGGGGCGCGTAAACAAGTTATCTTAGACTAGCTTCCCCCGACCCTTCCCGTCGTCGCGTCGAATCGCCTACCCGATTTTCCCCGTTTTTGCAACATTTTTCCTTACTGCTCCGTTCCTTTTGGTTGTAGCGTGATTTATATAGCCTATAGCCTTTCTCGATAAATTGGCTACCCAACACAGAAATAATTTTTCAATTCGGACCAGTAGTTCCTGACATTAGCGCGTTCAATCAAACAAACAAACAAACTCTTCAGCTTTATAATATTAGTATAGATTCGGTAGATGAAAAATTATCTTCTGTATGATAAACTCACGTTACTGTTTTTATACACCGTGACATTTTAGTCGTCTTACGAAGGTTGTCCACTCAATGTATCCGACTTAATATACCTCAAGACGTGATTAAAAATTGCTACCACTAATTTATATAATAGGTACTAAGTAAAATAAATAATGTATTAGAATTATGAAACATCCTGTTAATAATGTTTACGTATCAGAAGGTACAGAACATACCTACCCAGTGCACGAGTCGACTAGATCATTCCATCTCCATTTTCCATGAGACAAAATATCAATTTCAAACTACGTCATGCGTCATCATAATGAATAATATTTTTATTTTTTAGTTATTTGAATGTTCTATTTTTTTTTCATATGGATGAGTCATGTCTTTGGATACTTGAAGTGGGCTGCCGTTGTAGGACAACTAAAATTTTGCTGTGTATTGTAAGGTCTACATATTTCTTCAAAAAATTTGGTTTGCTGGTCGTCTTCTTCTTAGCGTGTTGATTGCAAGAATAACACGTAAAAGTGTACAGTAGGAAATACTATAATAACATAATGATTTAAAACAAAAAGTAAATTTTCGCAGGCACCATCTGATATTTACATTTTGACCAAAAAAGAAAGTCGCATTGGTGACCGCATAATCCTACGATTTCTACTAGTCAACTCCTATGAAGCGCTGGTAATTATGTTAACAAGTAGATTTAGATTCTATACTGTCTATATTTATGCTGTGGTAGCGATTCGTAATGATTATTTTAATTTTTTTAAGTGTACTTTTAAAGTCCGAGATACGAAAATTTTTCTTTGAGCAGTTGTTCCACAAACGGTGATTCTTACAAGTTTGGAAATTAATTTCTTATAAGGATGTCGAACAGAACGCCTTCCAAATATAGGACATTTTTTTTATATAAATGAAATGACAATTATGAAAATAAAAATAAACATTGAAACTATTAATAATACACAATAAAATATGAGTAACAACCGTACGATTCCGCACTGGACCCGCATGGTGGATTATGGCCCACTCCCTCTCACCGAGAGGAGACCTGTGTCCCTAGGAACATAATAGGCTGAACATGAATTTTACGGCACTGACATATAAGGAACTAAAGCAATCTGTTTGAAAAACATTACACAGATGTTTCACAACGTTGTGTAATAACTTATTATAGATAAGATATTAACAGATAAACAAATTGCCATCATGATAATAATTGTTAAGACGATAACTACATAAATACATAGATGTCACTATGGCAATTGATAACGCATAGTTGTGTCTCGTTTCCTTCCCGTGGGTGTCGTAAGAGGGAAAGGGACTAAGGGAGTTACTAGAGAATGGGCAGAAAGAAGTCCACTGCTGGACATAGGCCTCCCCCATTTTGAGGGCGTTTGCCAGAATCGCAACGCTAGGCAAGCGGGTTGGCGATCGCAGTATGGTGGTAAAATGCATAGAGAACGCTGCTGCCCATTCTCTAGTAGTAGTAGTCTTAGTCGCCTCTTACATCACCCACGGGAAGAAATGGGTTGGTACTATTCTTTACGTCAGACATCACACGGAACGCGGAGTTTATGTATGTAAATATAACTATTTCTCTCGAAAAGCTAGTTGACTTGACTGCTCAGTGTTGGCTCGCTTACAATGTTGTTCATTGTTACCAACCACTACCGAAGGTTTGAATTATTTTAAATATTTGATACAGCGTTCCAGGCATTCTTGGCTGCTAAATTGTATTCTGAGGGTAGTTAAAATGCCTGCCAGGGTCGCGAGATTGTTTGAAAGAGATACCGTGACCCTAGCACATGGGCAACTGAAGGAACACGGGTGGGTTTTAATTAGTAAAAGTCTGACACGCCCTGCCGCTCCGCCCAGAGCGGGAGAAGTCATTTGATGATTTCCCATACAGAAAAAAAAAGAAAAAAAAGGGTAGCTAAAATCGATGTTCAGTTAGTATTCCGTGTCTCTGGAATAGGATACTGAAGGAACACGGGTGGGTTTTAGTCAGTAAAAGTCTGACGCCCCCTTCCGCTCCACCCAGAGCGGGAGACGTCATAGTAATATGACGATTTCTCCACCCACAGAAATAAAAGTAATCACATGAAGTAAATTAAAAAAGGAAAAATGACTTAATGCTAATTTGGGAAACATCCTCTGACCGCCAAATATTTCTCATAAAATGTATAGTTTCGCAAAGAACATTTTCTAGGTGTAGATCAAAAATATTTTTTTGAAAGTTAGCAACGTCGCGATTACCTGTAAATTATTTCGCTGTTTTAATTTATTTGTCGTTATTGAATTAATTATGAAATATCGCTCTATAAAGTACACTGAAGTATTGATTACGAATTGCAATAATAACAGTAAATTAGTACCCTGACTGATCAAACCTTACAGCTGAGCCACTAACCCCCCTACTAACTATACATAGTGTTAGCCTTAAAGAAAATTCTTCACCCTACATCGATTCATATCAAACCTTATAAACAAAAGCGAACCTACATAATGATTAGGACCGCACCAGATCTTTTTCTGTTATTCCAAAAATATTTACATTTATGCAAATGTACAACAAATTTTTGTAAACCACACCACAATGTTTACGGCTTTGTTCGGGCCTTCCATGTTATTTATGGAGTGTGAAGGGGAAAATAATAAACCTAGCGGAAGAAAAATATTGGAGAATTTTCCTGGCCAAAATTGAACGAACCCAGACCTTTTATTCTTACTTGTAAAGTGCATAACGTCCTCGCATTTAAAAAAAAAGATTCATAGACTCTTTTTAGGGTTCCGTTGCCAAATGGCAAAAAACGGAACCCTTATAGATTCGCCATGTCTGTCTGTCTGTCTGTCTGTCTGTCTGTCCGAGTATGTCGCAGCCACTTTTCTCCGAAACTATAAGAGCTGTGCTATTGAAACTTGGTAAGTAGATGTATTCAGTGAACCGCATTAAGATTTTTACACAAAAATAGAAAAAAAACAATAATATTTGGGGTTCCCCATACATAGAACTGAAACTCAAAATTTTTTTTTTCATCATACCCTTACGTGTGGGGTATCTATGGATAGGTCTTCAAAAATGATATTGAGGTTTCTAATATCATTTTTTTTTTAAACAATAATATTTGGGGTTCCCCATACATAGAACTGAAACACAAAAAAAAAATTTCATCAAACCCTTACGTGTGGGGTATCTATGGATAGGTCTTCAAAAATGAAATTGAGGTTTCTAATATCATTTTTTTCTAAACTGAATAGTTTGCGCGAGAGACACTTCCAAAGTGGTAAAATGTGTGTCCCCCCCCCGTAACTTCTAAAATAAGGGAATGATAAAACTAAAAAAAATATATGATGTACATTACCATGAAAACTACCAACGAAAATTGGTTTGAACGAGATCTAGTTAGTAGTTTTTTTTTAATACGTCATAAATCGTAAACCACAATTTACCTTTCATTCAGTCAACACAAATATAAAAATTAAAAAAAAAAACATTTCATTTCATAAACGATGATGACGAATGATGATGATGATGACCTGCAGGTTTGTACGGAACCCTCGGTGCGCGAGTCCGACTCGCACTTGGCCGGTTTTTTGCTATTGGATCTATTGGCATCTGAGTGACGTTGATAGGCTGGTTAATAAATAAACGTAAATGTTTTAGAAAATGCGTCGTCGTGTAAAGAATCGATACGTAATCATTATTATGTATAGGTAACTGGTGCAGACGCTACAAATTTGAAATAGTAGATTGATAGCAATTTAAAAGATTAGCCACTTAATAAGGTTCGTATCAGGACATGAGTAGGTACGTGAATGTGCTCCAATGCAGTTGATACTGATAAGATTTTCAACCTTGACTACAAGTGAACTTATATACGAGTAACAGTAACATCGTGTTTTTGTAAACTGTGAGCCATTTGATCACGTTTTTGATTGGTAAACAAACAGTGGAGTAATTACGTAATACATAAATTGGTCTTTGATCACAATGTCTATCATTTTGACAGTCCAGCCACAACCGTAGCGTTTTAAAGTTATTGACCAGACCGGGTTTAAAAAAAAATAACATTTATAACCTGACACTGACCATTTTTCAGATCAACCATTTTTCAGATTAGCAAAAGTACATACATCTTTTATGGGGTACTGTGTTAAATGTTACAACAAAATACCTTCTGATATATTGCAATTAAATGAAAGGAGGTTTAAAAGTCATATTAAAAGTACACTTTGTAAACGAGCTTATTACAAATTAGAGGACTACATCCAAGATAAGAACGCTTGGAAACATGCTGGTCTCGCTCCATAGGACAGTCTTAGAGTTTATCAAACTAGTTGCTAACTTAGTTGTGTAGATAATATTTATTTTTTCTTCTATGACACTGTTTTACATTCTGTAATTACTGTAACTCACACACTGACAGTTTATATGGGTAGTTCATATAATTGTTTTTTTTTTTATTTAACTGCTTTTGTTAATTTATTTTTATTTTCTTTTAATTTCATTTATTGTGTATATGTATCATTTGCATCGTTGTATATGTAAGCGGGCACGCCCTTTATGCCTGGAGGCTCTAGTAAGGTTTTAATCTCTGTTTACGATTTTGTTTCATTAGTTGAGTTTAGTTTTCAATGTTTTGTTGGTATAATGGCGTGTGCTAGCTGACATATGACGAATAATGTATGTTTTGTTTTATTATATTAATAACTTATACAATATTGTATAGAATCAAGTTCTTCTAACTTAACAGACAGCTGTGCTGCTGGGGAGTTTTTTCCGCCACTTCTTCTTCCCAGCTAAAGCACTAGGAAGTGTCGAAGGGCGGGCGTTTTGGGGGGACTGTCTTATGTTACTTTGACGTTCAAAAAGTGCTGACTCTCAGCCTAGTTTGAATAAATGACTTTTGATTTTGATTTTGACCTACGAATTGTAAGAAAACGTATGCAAATTTGGATTTTGAGAGTTACCTAACGCATAGTCCTTAACGATAAAAGGTAATGTCCTAGATGTAATTTAGTAGTCTCATAGTTTTAGGGACGTACCAACAAGAACGTTTTGGCATTTATGTTTTTAAGATCTCTTTTACAAAAACATTTATGCTTGGTCAAACTTCGTGCTGGTTTTAGCGGCCATAACGAATGTTTTTTTTTTTCATATTCAATGTATATTTTCTGGAGAATTGATCCCAGACGATTACCTAATACGTAGATAATTCATTTATCTGACTAACCGTTTCCCAACTATGTTGGGGTCAGCTTCCAGTCTAAACAGATGCAACTGATTACAAACTTTACATGAAGTGACCTATTATCTTACCTCCAAAACCAAACAGATGCAGCAAAATCCCTGTTTGTCCTCGTGTCCCCTGCAAAACGGTTTTTGCCAGTAGACAGTTCAGCAGCCTGAGTAGTAGACTGAACGATACCATCAATAAGAAGCTTAGCATCGTAGGACTTTTCAGATACAAGATTGAAAACATTGTTGCTGGCTGGTTCTAGCAATTAGACTATCAAAAGACAGAAAACTTACTTGCACACACTTCTTAATATCATATACCCCAACCCCCCTCACACACCTACATACTCATACATAAACACACTCACAAGTGCTTATTATGCTAAAATAATGAATTACGACAAGCCATTCACGTTGACACGATCTCTTTAAGATGTGGAGCATCGTTTAAGCGTTTGAGGACTGACTCCCTAAAAACAAACCCTGGCTTAGTTTGGTTATCAGATTCCGTACCAAATTATAAACATTAACAAATGTTGTATATCGGAGAACCAAAAACTTGTTAATGCTTTTTGATAAATAAACTTTTTTACTTTTGAACAAATTATTAGGAAGATCCTATTGTATTTTCATAAACATCACCCCTATCATAATCCTTTTCTAAGCTCCCTTATTCTCTTTTATCGATCTTTACGTCGTCTTGCAGGAACGAAACATTAAGAAAAACGTTTTTTTTTTCTATTCAGCTGAAATTACAATGTTAGGCAAATTACGATTTGACGTCAATTTGCTATTACGTATATGGCCGTTTCATATATAGAAGAAAGAAAGAAGAAGAAAGAAACAGATTTATAAAAAAGAACCCATACTTTTTTAAATCCTTTAAAAAATTACAGTGAAAGTGATTTGAATGTAAAACAGTTTAAATTGGCATTGAATTTACTAAACAATTAATAAATTGACTACCTCCGAACTGGATTTTTCGTTCTAACCACATCACCCCGTATATTTTAACTCACTGCCCAGATACTTTAACCAAAGCCTTTTCCAGCGTATCGCTAGCCTTTCAACCTTGCAGAATAGCTAGAATTAAAAGAGTAACTATTCGAGCTCTCGCATACAAAAGAGCAGCCTTTTAAAAAGGACGAGTGAACGATAAGGCTGGTACGTTCCAAGCTGCATTTCACGATCGAAAAACTTTTTCTCATATCATCGATGTAGGAAATTGGAAAGTTGGGACATTGAGTTAATCTGGCTTGGATGATTGAAGAGTTACTTGGAGCTGGGGACGTCGTTACTTTTTAGCTAGTTTGTTGAACGATCTATTTGGATACGGGATTGAATATCAATAAAGCTGCAAAGCTGATTGAGCTTTTGCAGAGTCCACACTGTGCTTTGTGCTCTTTATAGCATTCCAATAATAATATATAATATTACCATTGCTAATACACAGGTCTCTTTTCTTAGAGCGGGAGTGCATGGTGTTACGTATCTGCTTATCCTATTGGAGTGAAAGGATAAAGGCAGATCTGTTACAATTTATTTGAGGAATATTAATAGGAGATGGGAAGTACAGTTAAGTACAAAGAAACAAACTAGAGTGTGTGCCAGGCAGGGTTGCCTGGCACACACTCTAGTTTGTTTTATGGTTCTGTGGTTCAGCACTGAGGGACGGGAGCAGGCAGCAGAGCGGCAAATCGATATCGGTTTCTTCGAGGGCTTCGTGTAGATCTTAGTATCCGCCGGGGGAGCTCCGTAGTAGACCTCGGGGCCTGTAGACTGGCTTCAAGAGTAGACTGTCTTCAAGAGTAGGCCGGGTTCAAGAGTAGGCCGGGGTCAAGAGTAGCCCGGGGTTAAGAGTAGAACGGCTTCAAGAGTGGACTGCGTCAAGAGTGGACTGCTTCAAGAGTAGCCTGGTTTCCAAGAGTAGTGCGAGTTCAAGAGTAGTGGGTTTCCAAGAGTGGTCCCGTCAGCGGTTCGAACGCCCGTTTTTATATCAAAGTCATCTTCCTTTTCTAAACATTTTTCCAAATATTAGTTTTCTTATGGCCATCATCTCATCTGACAAGTGTAGTCGGAGTCGGCCAAGAGTACATATCCATGAGTGCGTATAGCTGGCCACATGAGTGCGTAAAGAATTTTATAAATATAATTTTAAGTTAAGTTATTTAGTAAACAATCGTAATAATTAATAAAATCAAATAGCTAGACATATTGATAAAAATAATTTAAATTATATAAACCAAAAAGTAGCCATTCATAGACTAAGCAGAAAAGTAACTGACAGTTGACAATTTGGTATGTCACAACATGAAAATTAAGTTATTTTATTTCAGCTATTTTTAAGTTAATAAATCGTATTTAGATCGATTTGCTGAGTGTAGACATATAAACAAATAAAAAGGAAGATGATATGTATTAAAGTATAGCATGAATAGTGTAAAAATAGAAACATAAAAAGGATGATAAATAGGTATTAGGAATCATGAATTAAAGTGTAAGTATAGCATGAATACTATAATGGGCAGTGATGTATCAATGCGGTTTGGTAGCTGTCACCTGTCTTAGAATTATTGGTTCTAGAAGATACCGGTTTTCCCAATGATATTATAAAGTAAAGATGCGCCATCTTCATACTGATCGGCGATCAAAAATCGTTCCGTTGTTAGCACAAAACTTACCTACAGATGTATAATAATTGTCAACAACGACTGCGATAGATAATACGGAACGTATGATACAGAAAGAGATAACTATCTGTAGTGTGTTGCGCTTGAAATACACTAGTGAATCATAGATTATGCGGATTTGCCACAGAAGAGACATTGATCATAACTGGGAATACACTGATAATGATGTATTAAATAACACAAAAACACAATTGTTATCGATTTACTCACAAATTCTAAATAATTTTGAGGTCTGCAGACCGGATTTTCGATATGTACCTACTCAGTAAGTATATGATATTGTACTTCTTTTTGTAGGAATCCAGTCATGTTGACTTCTTTCCCCTTGAACTATGCTGAGCCATTTACTTTTTGTGTAATCATCATTCGGAAATCTGACAAATAATATAAGATAATAAGAAAATAAATATTTGATATACATACATTTTAATTTTACTAATAAAACATCTAATAACCCGTTATCACTAGTCAAATTCTCAATTATAAAACATTGAAAGCTACAACTTATTATGATCATCATAATATTATTGTTAGAAAGACGAGCACTAACTAACAACAAAACTCACGTTGCGCATTCAAGCGGCTAACGACTGATATGAATTGTGCCTACGAGTTCGCTTCTGGGTAATTTAATCTATGACCATCTATGACGCATGCTATTTGACCTTGTCGCGCTGCAGTTGTTATCATATTCTCTATCCTTTTCTAACCACCATGTTAATAAATCGAAATTTATTTCTAAATGTGAAATATAATCGTGTAATAATACAAATATTCATTATTTTACTATACTTACCTATGATTATGAAATTCCTTCACTCTTACTTATTTTGGAACCATAGTTTTTACACTTTCTTACAACACAACTTGGCGTTTTCGATATAATACTTTACGCCACGGACACGCTTTGCTTCGCTCGCTGCTATTAGCCGACTAAATCAAATGACGCCAATTGGGGTCATTTGTCGGCAACAATTTTCGCACGCTAGTGCCCCATCTACGTATTTTTGTATATATTATCATTGGGTTTCCCACGATGTTTTTTTCACCAGTTTGAGCAAAATAGTAATGCAATAATTTACAAAAAATAAAGCGCCTGAATACTGAGTTGAAACGTGCAATTTACGCGATTTGAAGCCAAGCCTAAAAGACTAAAAAAAAAAATTGCTGGTTCTTACATTTTGATGAATTATGCGAACACAAGTTATTTTTCGTGATTTGATGTAAAACTGTTAAAAGAGAGATTAGATAAAATAAAACCAATGTTATAATTTTTACGTTAATCTAATAAAATCACATCATATACAAGTATATTATTAAAGATAATCACGAGCATAGTAACACACAGACAAAATCACAAACGGTTCAAACAGCGAACCCGTTAATTAAAAATAAACAATGTATTTTAGGGTAAATTCGGCCTTGTGATAAGACCGTACGAATCATATGGAACACAATGTTGTCAGCATTCAAAAATATTGCCGAAAATTGGATTCGTACGGTCTAATCCCACCGCCGAAGTAACCCCAATATATCTATACTTCTTAAAATTACGCAGCCGTTCTGAAGAGATGCTTCCAGCGTAATTGTGCAATGTTCGTGTCAAGCCAGGTTCTGAGGGCAGAGATCTTCGTATATACTCCAGGGTAGTCAGGTCTGGCACATCCCAAGCCCCAGGATACGATGCCGGCTAGCTTGTTGTTATGGACCATCGGACCGCCGCTATCACCCTGTAAAAACAGATTATTTTTTGTTGAATATTTTAAAAGCAGAGCATGTTTTTGAGAGCAGGGGTGGCCTAGTGGTATCCTACAAGTCGGTCGTGGGTTTACACCCAGCTGTTTTATTTTGAGTAAACAATTTCATCACCACTACTCTCAAAACGGTGAAGGAAAACATCGTGAGGAAACCGGCATGTCTTAGAACCAAAAATTCGAAGACATGTGACATCTACCAACCCACACTAGGCCTGCGTGGTAGATTATGGCCCACTCCCTCTCAACGAGAGGAGGCCTGTGTCCCAGCAGTGGGAACAATATAGGCTGATAGTGATGATGATGATGACGATGATGATTAAAAAAAAATCTGTGTGAATTTTGATGATAGTGTAAAAGTGACTTTATATTGAACTTTTGTTGTACCAGGTTGAAATTCGTCATCCCAAACGTTTTAAATTATGGCATATACGGTGTAACATACACTGACCCATAGTTGTTATGAATTCAGCTCATGATTGTAGACTATCATTGACTGACTGAATTCATGGTCAACTGCGCGTCGAAATCTCTTATACCGTGTAGGAATGTATCAATAAAGATGCGGATTTAAATAAATGTACATGAACACGGATAACTGAGTTCGAACCCAGGCAGGCACTTTACTTTGTGTAAATAATTTCATCACCACTGCTCTCAAAACGGTGAAGGAAAACATCGTGAGGAAACCGGCATGTCCTAGAACCAAAAATTTGAAGACATGTGACATCTACCAACCCGCACTAGGCCTGCGTGGTAGATTACGGCCCACTCCTTCTCAACGAGAGGAGGCCTGTGTCCCAGCAGTGGGAACAATATAAGCTGATTATGATGACGGATAACTGTTCAGTAGGTTCTTTAAGAAACGACTGCTTCGTTGGTCTAGAGATCGCAAGCGGTACTGCAAAGAATAATGTCGTGGGTTCCTTTTCCAAGCCAAGCAATGTCTTACTGTCTTCTTGTTTCTGGAAAGTCTCAGTAACAGCCTGGAGTCTGAAATTGTGTCCAGTCGATGGCAATAAGCTCGCTTCCAATTACATGGGACTTTAAAGCTTCGTATCCACTAGGCAACAATTGACGCGCGACATGTGACGCTCAACACGTAGGGCAACGTTGCACAACGGCGCCGGCACGCGACGTTGCCAGCTGGCGCGCAACATGATGCGCGGCTTGTTATTTGTTTAGAGAGCATCGTTAGTTGAGCATCAATTGTTGTCGACTGGAGATGTGATGCGCAACAATGTCCGTAGTGTCGTGTAACGAACGAGTGCTCAAATTAATCGAATTGTACTAAAACTATGAATGTTTATGGGATACTGCTCACCGAGAATACAAAAATAATAACTTTTTTAATGCATTTTTCGATAAAATTATAACCACTGTCACTGAAGTCAACACTAGTTCCTCTGGTGACATGTTGTCGACAGCTGACGTAGTAATAGATGCGTAGACAGACAACGTTGTTAAACAAAAGTTCTGCGCTGATTTTCAACATATTGGGAAACATGTTGTGTAACATGTCGCGTGCCAATTGTTGCCTAGTGGAAACGCGGCTTAATACCTCTGGTCAACCCAACGGGAAAACAAGGCACGTAACATCATGACTTACAAAACTAGGTGTCCAATGGGTTCTTTTTTCTAATGAAGACGTTCTTTACAAACTTTCATAACAATGTTTGGTTCCAAATATTACCTGGCAAGCATCTTTTCCACCCTCACTAGTTCCAGCACAAAGCATGTTGCGTGTGATACTGTACACTGGCTGGTAGAAGGTATTGCATTGCTTATCATTGACCTTCGGGACGGATACGCTTTGCAGCACTGTCGGGATGCCACCATTTTCCTACAAACATAAAAATATTGTACTGTCCATTAAAAAATGTAGAAGGCTTAACGGTATGTCTTTAAAGATATTCACAATGCGACCTTAAAAACATAAACTTCTATTTTTACTGAAATTGAATAAGCGCCATCTACTGACAGTATGAAAAATGCAATTATTCCATTCAAACTGAGGTAAACTAGCGTAAACGTTGATGGATCAGATAAATATAAAATCTCGCACTAGGAACAGAAGGAGAATGTAAGAGTTGCAGCTATTGGCGGTCTGTAGCTTCTACCTCATGAAAAAGGCCCTCAGTTTATTTATTTATAAATGCAGAAGATTGTGCCCAAAAATACTTTTTTTTTTTCAATCGAAACTTCTATATAATCTTCAGGTCCTAATTACCCACTTAAGGGATGAATTTAAAAAAAAAAACGCGCATCAAGAGTCACTTCTGTTATGAATATGAAACTCCTGTGCAAAATCAAAAATCAATCAAAAGTCATTAATCAATCTAGTGTGAGAGTCAGCACTTTTTGAACGTCAAAATTGCATACGATAGTACCCCAAGCACACCAGTCCTTTAGCACTTTCTAAGGCTTTAACTGGGAAGAAGTAGCGCAACAAACTGCTGGGCAATATGTCATGCTTCCGGAACTAGCGGTATAGGCTGTGCGTTGTCGTTCGATGTATTTAAGTGTATGATTTTTATCACTTACAAAAAGATTACCCCATCCCGTTACAACTGTCAGATCACCATCATTAATTTCTTTATTCTTTGCCATCATTTCCACCGGAGCCACTTGGTCGCTGAACGTCAAAGGCCTCGAAAGCCACAGTATAGCTATATCACTATCCATCTTAGAGTAATCGAAATCAGGATGCCATATTAAATCTCCGACGGGATATAACGTTCCACCTTCCTGACTGAATGAAGATCCAACACGCACTTGATACGTTTCTGGATATGATCTGAGAAATGATAAACAGAAAATTAAAATGTTATGGTCTGATTTTATTAAAGAGATACTTTTATTCGTAGAATAAAAATTAACGTCTGACAGATTTTGTATGGGTTGGTTCCATAGTAAAATTTGTTCATATGATAAGAACAAACGCTTAAATGGATAACGAAAAATAAAAAACTGTCAACACCTTAATTGAGTAACACATTTTAAATCATTTTGAGGGATGTTGCTACATAAATGTTCGAACAATTTGTCTGCTCAATAACGTAAAGAACGCAATGAATGTCGTTGCACCGTCAAAATAAAATTGATTGCCACTTATTAGTGTTTTTTTACAAGGAACTACATTAGGTCTTCACAATTTGTAAACGTGAACATTTATTTTAAATCGTAGTTTCTCTATACTGTCACAAAAATTTCTCTGGTCACACACAAACGCAACACACATTATAGTAAGTTTCAAAAGTATTTGATGAAAATGATTTTTGGTCAGTTTGAAGTCAGATTGATATCAGGCGAGCTAAGCTATTTATTACATGAAGAAATACGTTATAACGAAAATAGAAGACATTAAGTTATTACAATTATGTAATCAATGACTATTTTATTTTGTTTTTTTTTTGGGCATCCCGTAGTTAGCTTATTAAGGCTGTCACTACTTAACCGGTCTTTCCCGCGGATTCCTTAAAAGTTCATTTGAGGCCTCCAGCCGGGGCCTAAAAACTAAAGCGACTAAGACCTAAGGGCACCCCCCAGGTGGGATATGGACCTCGGCTTAGGCAGTCACTGGTAGAGGGCAGCAAGGGACAGGCTGGATCTGGGTTATCCTTATTTAGAGACTAATTTAAATCTACAGGCTCAGCATCGCGGGCTGGCTCGTGCAAGGGTCAGGTCTATTTAGTCAGGGTTTTCGTGTCGACGGACCTCGGCGGCGAGATCGGTATGACGAATGTTTGTGTTTTATAACTGTACTGATGGCCTTATTGCTCTCTTGGAGGAGGATATACTAAATGGAATTAGTTACACATTCATCTATATTCTAAAGGGTTTAACTTTATATCTCACCACATATTCCAACAACTATTGTTTGGATAACATAATTAAATGGTAATTCAAAAATTAACCACAATTTTCAAATGAAGATGATTCATTAGAAATTTCAGGTTCTCAAATACTCAAACAATTAAATCGTTGTAAATGATACAGGAGAGCAATTACAGCAGTGGCCCTGTGGTAAGGACCCCAACTTATAAGTTTTTGTAGTTCGTGGACTTGCACCCAGGCAGGTGCCACGTCTTATCACAGAGACGAGGCCTGTATCCAAGTTGTGAGAACAGCTACTAAGCAAAGTGGCTCCACAAATTGGCTTCCATAGTTGCATTTTATGATCCATTTGCTTACGTTTTCAACAGATGCACTTAGAACTGACCATATTTACGTACCCAATAACACAGTGAGCAGCTGTTACAACTATGTCTCTAGCAACGATGGCGCCTCCACACGAATGTCTTCCTCTCCTCACAAGGGACACCTGGTACGGAGCATCAGTGATGTCGATATCTTCCCCTCCAACGATTTTTAGATCCTCTAAGGATTTTATCGTGGGTGTTGACACTGTAAAAATAAATTAACAACAATTTATATTTAAAAAATAGTTTATAATTAACTCTTCTAACGCTAACCCACGGTATACGGCAGTTGAAGTATGCAGAAAATTTTTCTTGGCAGTGATATTAACTAGCTTTTACCAGCGGCTTCACACGCGTATTAAACGTATACACCGTTCTCTTATATCACTCTGTCTATTAAAAAAAAACGCACCAAAATCCGTTGCGTAGTTTTAAAGATCTAAGCATACATAGGGGCACAGAGGGAAGCGACTTTGTTTTATACCATGTAGTGATGAAATAACTTCATAAAGTAAAACTCTTATTTTCGATGAAATTAAGAGACGTATGGCGATAATCAACTAATCAATAGACAAACTGAAAAAAGGTCTAGGATAACAGAGATCTTAAAAAAGCTACCAAGATCCGGCTTATCTAAATACTAGTTTTCCCAATGTTTATATACGCAGCTGAGTATCAACACCGAGAAGAAGGAGTGACGTTCTGTAAATATGGTGCTGGTAAGAAAAGCTTGGAGTATCGTGAGTCGAGTTTCACACCAACACCTCTGTACGCTAAGAACTCGATTGGAGAGAAGTCGCTTTCGGTTTTAATGTTACTAAACCTTTTTGACTGGGTGCAGATTATTTTGTAAATGTTTTCATTAATTATTTGAGGCTCCGCAGCCGGTGCTACAATTACCATCTCCGGGCAGTAAATGAAATTCGATTCCAAACTATATTAAAATAATATTTTATATATTCAAACACGTTCTTATCACCGAAGTTGCTAATCACGCCACATATTACACGTTGAAAGGTATAAAATCACAAGTCAGTGCTTTTAAAATTTGATTCCGTTAATTAAGGACAACAATAACAACTACTTTATTGGAACAACAAAAAAAACGTTTTACAAAAAAAAAAAAAATGTAATGTTTAAATTAACTCTAGTTTTGGAATTTGGTGTGTTTGGATCCTTTTTCAATTTTTTGCCACTGACTTCTGAAATTTTTATTTAATTTTTCCCTGAGGCAAATTCTATCCATGAGAATAATTTAACCCACTATTGCCGGATATAGATAGATGGAAAAAAATATATACAAACGAATTGAGAACCTCCTCCTTTTTAGAGTCGGATAAAAATTATTTCACACCAAAAAAAAAATTAACTCACCGACATAACTCACAAACGTCAAAACGTACAGCAACGAAATCATGTTGAATTAATTACAGCTACTGCCCGTTGTTCGTAATAATTGAACATTTATACCTGAAAATTACAAAAGATTATTAAGGTCAACGTAGTTTACCAGATAATAGTTACCTTCGTTGTACACTCGACTGATAAAGATAGATCACAAGCACAAACTAGATAGATTGAGAAGGTCAGCTTAATACAACGAGCGAAACAGGTGCACACACACAGACACGTACGCACAGCGATCTAAAACAAATGACAGTCGCGATTCGAGAACGCTTGCAGTCGCCGTACGTGAAGCGTTTGTATGCATGTGTGCGTTTTCCCTTGTTCTATGATCTTCTGTACACTATTTGTTTTGTGTCTCAAGTTTAGTGTTTGTTTAGGCAAGGGGATTACATGATTCATAAGTGGGTGAAGTTTATTCGTGTTGTTGTGTTTTAGGGTTCAAAAGATAGGAATGTGGTGCCAAAATATTATTTTGACATACATTTTGATTTTCCATTTTCGATTCTGAATTGTTTGAGGTCGAGTTCTGAAAGCCTTCATAAAGCTGGTTGCCACCATGAATCTACAATGGCTGAAAATATTATAGATATAGTATAATAAAAGATAGAAAGAAAAGCTTATATGCAATTGTTTCTTCTATTACTCGATCATCATTTCTTACCAGAAACATTATCGCGATAAATACAAGAATTTACTTCAAAATGTATCAAATACTTCAACACTCTACTCTTTGGGATGAATAAAACTTGTTTATTTGAAGTACGTAAGTTTGGCTTAACTCTGTAGCTTTGTCGCGAATTGTGCTTCGATGCTCGTGGCCTTCTTCAGCCGCTTCTCAATTGACTCAACCACAAGGTGAGTACCAAGCTGTGATTAACAGATCAGAACTTGAGTTACTTCAAGTAAACAGCTTGAGTTTTCACGAATGGCACATTAAGGCCGGGTGGCACCGTTTTCACCTGTTTTAGATATGGTTTTTAATAGGCAAATTATTACGTCCAGAATCTGAAAAAAAAATACATTTAAGATACATTCTTTCTCCTTAGCTTGTACCCGATCAAAACACGATACAATCAAATTTACTCGATAGAAAAAAAAGCCGAACTTACTTCGATTTGCAGTTTTTTAACAAGCCTAATTCCATTTTAAAGAAGTACTAATACTCCTATTTTTCTATAATTAGTATCAATGTATAGGTAATTTATTTTAGAATCGATTGAACCCGATCATTTTTTTTCATTTTATTTCTAAAAAAAAATATCGACCGTTCAAGTGATTTTTGATCGGCGCGTCGCTTGCCAGTGTCCTGCGAGACGTTATCGAGGTGAGACCTGTGACAAATTTTTGCGCGCGCGCTTCCTTTCTGCTGCGTAAGTAATAATAAGAGAAAACAAAATAAATTGTAAATAAATATTGTTTTCAAGAATTTATATAGACCATAGTTGGTTAAGCTTTTGTTTTGTGTGTGTGGTTCTCATTGTGTAAATATTTGTAAAACTTTAAAAACAATGTTGCAATCCAATGCAATATTATTATGACAAAGAGCTGATCTGATGATGGAGCTGGAAGTTGTCCATAGGAACTCTGTAATTAAACGACACAGCCCCATCGAGATTGGGCTCGTTTGATTCGTCTTGACGAGTCATCATCATCATCATCATGTCAGCCGTAAGACGTCCACTGCTGGACTTAGGCCTCCCCCAATTTGGGGGGCTTTGCCATAATCGCCACGCTTGGCAGGCGGGTTGGCGGGTTGGCGGGTTGGCGAGTACTGTGCGGGATTTCATCAGGTCTTTTAGCGGGAGATGTAATAAAAGCGTCTTGATTGTTCAGTAAAATGGTATGTATTAAAAATATAAAAAACTGTCGGTAGACGGCGATTAGGAAACATAAAAATAAAGTTAATAGCCAAAACACACGTAGCCTTGATCTCGTGCTATTATACTTTTAATAGGCGTTCCGCGCAAACAAGTACTTTGATACTATATGGTAACCAGGGTCTGATGATGGAGTTGGAAGGGGCCATAGGAACTCCGTAATTAAACGACGCAACCCCATCGAGTTTTGGCTCGGTTGATTCGTCTTGACGAGTACTTTGATACTATATGGTAACCAGGGTCTGATGATGGAGCTTGAAGGTGGCTATAGTAACTCCGTAATTAAACGACGTAACCCCATCAAATTTGGGCTCGTTTGATTCGTCTTGATGAGTATCTTGGTAGGCGTGATTAGAAAAAGGTCGAAAATTATTCCGCGGCAACGTACTACCGGGGTAAAAGGGACCCAATGTGATAATCCAGATTATAAACTATCTTGGTGCAAAATTTCATCCAAATCTGTTCAGTAGTTTTGTGTGAAAGAGTAACATACATCCATCCATACTTCCATACACCCATACTCACAAACTTTCATAATAATATTAGTCCAGGTTATAAACTATCTGCTTGCTAATTGTAACGAAGTTCCTTATCGCGCATTCTGAAAGGGGGATAGACGGAAAAAAATCTCACGAAAAGTTATAACGACACTTTTTAACCGACTTCAAAAAAAGGACGAGGTTTCTCAATTCGACCGTATATATTTTGTTGTTTGTATTTGTTTGTATGTTGTTGTTTTTTTTGTTGTGAGTAGAGAGAGAGAGAGGGAGAGAGAGAGAAAGTGAGAGAGGAAGAGAGGGAGATAGAGAGAGAGAGAGAGAATATTTTCGTTGAGTGTATACAGGTTTTTTGTACAGAATAAATAATAAAAAAATTATAACAATTATGAATCCTGGAAAGGAACTTCGTTCCATCCGGGTGTCCCTTGACACCTCTAAAGTTTTTTTTTTTTTGATTCAAATGCGTTCAGTAGTTTTTGCGTGACAGAGTAACAAACATCCATCCATACATCCACACTCACAAACTTTCGCATTTATAATGTTAGTCCAGGTTATAAACTATCTGCGAGCTAAATTTCATCCAAATGCGTTCAGTAGTTTTTGCGTGACAGAGTAACAAACATCCATCCATACATCCATACTCACAAATTTTCGCAATTATATTTTTTTTTTTTTTTGTTTTTTGTGTGACTAAGTCTTTTGTGTAAGTAAGTTATTTGTGTGTTTTGTATTATTCCAGGTTATAAACTATCTGCGTGCTAAATTTCATCCAAATCCGCTCATTCGTTTTTGCGTGAAAGAGTAACAAACATCCATTTATACTCACAAACTTTCGCATTTATAATATTAGTCCCGGTTATAAACTATCTGCAAGCTAAATTTAATCCAAATACGTTTAGTAGTTTTTGCGTGAAAGAATAACAAACATCCATCCATACTTCCATACATCCATACTCACAAACTGTCGCATTTATAATATTAGTCTTGTATTATCGTTTCTTCTGTGGTTTCTAATACTGTGGACATACTGATGTCGCTACACTATGACCTGTCTGTGCTACGCCCGCCGCAGCCGCCGCGCCGCCCGAACTTTTGGCGCGCTATCGTGTTCGACAAGAAGGACGCGCGGGAGGCGCCCCGCGGATTTCCACGCACCTCACCCCCTCAAATCTGTATGAGTGTCGAATCACCTAGCCTTAAATTAGCAAATCGCACAGACATCTAATTTTAAATGCGGCAAGGTCAATGCTTTCCAATTAAAAAAAAAACACCGACTTAAAAAAAAAAAACGCTGCGAAGTTTAAAATATAGCAATTTTGGAATTCAGTATCTTTGATTTTGTATTTTCGTTTTTTGCTACTGACTTCCGAAATTGCAGTTATTTTTAATTTTATAGTGTTATTAACACGCTTTTATTAGCTTCAAACGTATGTTAGTATGTTTCAATGTTTGTTTGTGCCTATACCGGATGACATTTTTTAACGTCTTGAAAAAAAATGGGGGTAATAGGTGAACGGAGTAGAAGCCTTTGGCATAGAAATTTTTGATATTTTTATTTTTGAATAACATGTAATGAAATTGATCTAGCAATAAATACTACTCATTTAAAGTAACATTTTCATACTAGAACAACAAAAACAGAAATTTGAAAAAAAAAACACAATTTTTTTTTATTAAAAACCTATCTAAACTCAAATCACACGCACCCTACTCAATGCGCGGCATGTATCAATGATTTCGTAGCACGGTCCTACCCTTTGAAGCCGGCCGATAGGCGGCCTCATTGATCTTTCGCAGGCGCACGAGCCGCACATGCATCCCTTTCCGCCCGTGTCCCGCGCTCCTTTAGTCACCTACGATGAATCTGAAGGCCTTCCTGCCTTCTATTCTAGTTACACAACACACCATATGAAGGTCGAGACGGTAAAAAATGTCATCCGGTATGTAACGGAAACTTTGAACATGATTTTGACCCCCTTCAAAACGTCCGATTAACTCAAAATTTGGCTTAGTTATCAAGAACCGATGAGAATATAATAATTTTATAAATTTGTGCCATTATTCTTGCCGGGGCGAACAGCATAGCAAAAAAAAACCGTCTTCGAAAACTACGCTGAAATACGTCACAAAATTCGAAACACCCTAAAATATAGATAGTAAATAATCATCATCAGAATATAATGTTCCCACTGCTGGGACACAGGCCTCCTCTCGGTGAGAGGGAGTGGGCCATAATCCACCAAGCGGGCCCAGTGCGGGTTGGTAGATGTCATATATCTTCGAATTTTTGGTTCTAAGACATGCCGGTTTCCTCACGATGTTTTTCTTCACCGTTTTCATAGTAAATAATAGTTTTAAAAAAAAACACGTTTCCATAGAAAACTAAACTAAAAAGTAGAAAATAGTGGAAAAAAGCATGAGGTGCTTGATATCAACTAAAAAATACTTCAAAATGCATTCATTTCATTTCATTGCACAAATTCGTATGCCTACCTTAAGCCCACGTCGCCAAGGGACGTAATGAAATCGTGGCTGGATTTCTCGCGCACTAGATCTTCAACGTACTGCTTACCGCCAAGATTTGAAAAACATACACTGTTTTACTTCTTCTGCGCTCTATTGAATTCTCTATGACCGGTTCAACACAAAAAGTTGAAAATCCAGGACGCTAAAATATTTCCGCTGCGATTTTATTACGTCCTTGAGAAGAAGGCTTTAAGTTACCCAAAGGGCAATAGAGAGGGCTTTGCTTCAAGATTTCCAACGCGATCGAATCAGAAATGAAGAGAACTAAGATAACCGACATAGCCCGAACAATTGACAAACTTATGTGGCTGTGACCACGGCCCATTGCTTGCAGAACAGATGGCCGATGGTGGCCAGAAGGTTCTGGAGTGGTGACCGCGTACAGGAAGATGTAGCGTTGGAAGGCCTCCCACAAGATGTACCCGGTGAAGGCTGCAGGAATCCGCTGGATGCGAGAAGCGCAGAACTGGTCGAAGTGGCGGTGCTTGGGGGAGGCCTTTGTCTAGCAGTGAACGACTTTCGGCTGAAATGCTGATGATGCTGCTAAATAAGTCACATTGATAGGAAGTTTTTTTTTTAATATTTTATAATATCATCAATATACACTAAATGGAAAACTACCGTCCCGTGTGGTGCCGGACGTAAAGAGTAGAATAGCATCACCCCATTTCTTCCCGCGGGTGTCGTAAAAGGCGACTTAGACAAGAGCGAGCAGCAGCGTTCTCTATGCATTTTTCCAACATACTGCGATCGCCAACCCGCCTGCCAAGCGTGGCGATTATGGCAAAGCCTCCCAAATTGGGGGAGGCCTATGTCCAGTAGTGGACGTTTTACGGTTGAAATGATGATGGTGGAAAACTACTAACTCTACGGAACACATAAATAAAATAAACAAATTTTGCTTTTGACCGAATTCCTCAACCCAATTTTGTTTGCATGCGTAATAACTATAATCTAATCACTTGAATTGCAGCAATTAATTGAGTAACATCTTTCAAAATATTTCCATTATTTTATCTGATAAGAAGACAAAGATAATAATATTAGGTCAAGGTTACTAGATCTAATTATTGTGACATTTGCGCAATACGACATCCTATCACAATTGTTTTAAGGTCGGCGCGAAATTTTCTGGTTTTCTTTCTATACTTGTTTAAACCATAATTCAAGGAAAACCTAATAACAAACAGCCCGGAGTTTGCCCACAACACAAGTTGGCGGTGTAATACCCCCGTGCCTCGGAAAGCACATTAAGCTGTTGGTCCTACGCCTGATCTCTCTCCGGTCGTGTAGGATTGCCATCTTATCGGACTATGAGAGTGAGGGAAGAGTGAGTGCTCCTGTGTCTGCACTCACACTTGTGCACTATAACATCTCCCGCGCCGCTAGCTAGTCTTCGTTGAGATCGGCCGCCGTGGCCGAAATCGGTCTGGAGGACTATATACCATAATATATCTATTTATAGTAGTTGGCTTAGTAGCAATAGCCGTACGGATAGATCGATCAGCTTGAGCCACTTTTGTCGCGATTGGTCTATGGATGGTTAACCATCTTTACATACCAAGACTCCTCCGTGCCTTGGAAAGCACGTCATGTCGAAGGTAAGGTAAGGGCGAAAGTCTGACAATCTGTTGTACCAAAAGGTATCGTATTACCCATCTAATGTGTTGAGGAGGATAGATAGATAGGATAAATAGTCGATCCACGTAAAATAGTGGTGTTATCCGGTTTGACCCGACCCCAAACTAAGCTCAGCCAAAACAAGAACATTTTTGCAAATGCATTAAGAAAGAGGAGATAAAATAGGAAGATTAGAAAAAACTGAAAATTACTGACACCTATTGCATAGCCACTCCACAACTTATTGCCAATCGTTAAAATTAGCAATAAGTTGTGTAGTGGCAACGGGATCTACATATAAGCATTTAGAAATGAGATTGCTTTTCTAGAAGCGTTAGGCGTTTACTATCACATCTGCAATAATGCTAAGCAATCTTTTCTGTACACAAAAAACAAATTCAATTATACTATGGAATAATGCATAAACATCGATTGTTAATGGTAATAAATATGATTTAAAATAAAAACTCTTCAGAAAGATCAGAGGGGTAATTGAGGAACTTTTTATCGGTAGGAATTGGTT
Source organism: Aporophyla nigra (assembly GCA_947507805.1). NCBI lineage: Eukaryota > Metazoa > Arthropoda > Insecta > Lepidoptera > Noctuidae > Aporophyla > Aporophyla nigra. Next base: position 6,903,137 of record OX382315.1, on the reverse strand, counting down.
TAATATTCATAGTTAAACAACATTCATTGCGTTATTTACGTTGCTGAGCCGACAATTTATTCGAACAAATGACGCAATGGTTTAGAAATAATCTTCAATCCCATTCAGATTCTGATAAATTGTGCGTTTCGCCATTAGGGTGCCGGCACGTGGTACTCGCAACTGGCGTGTTTGTATGACCAATTGTATGAACCTTAACGAGACAACAGGAGTATGTAAGGATCATAGCAGGTTACGTTACGTAGTTTCTGCCTACCCCCATGGGAAAAAGGCGTGAGTTTATGTATGTAAGTATGTTCAAATAAAAGCGACTCACGAGTTATTATATAGGTCGTGGATTCAAACCCCGGTAGGCGCTTTATTTTTAACCAACGAAAAAAAACGGAGGAGGTTCTCAATTCGACGCGTATATTTTTTTTATGTATGACCACGCATAACTTTTTACATATTAGTCCGATTGTGATAGTTCTTTTTTTTTATTGGAAAGGGTATACTCTGAAGATGGTCCCATATAAATTTGGAAAACAAAATCGAACCCTAAGGGTCGGTAAACAGGGGATGATTGATTGTTCACTCACTGATTGTAATATATAACCACGCATAACTTTATACAGTCCTAGAGCCTAAAAGTCGAAGACGCGTGACATTTTCCAACCGGCAGTGGACCCGCCAGATGTACCAACATTTAAGTACTACAAGACTAGATTTTAATTCTGTAGTTTATTTAGTCCCTACTAGCTTAAGTATGTACATATATGATTGTGCTGAATAGTGTTCCAAATTCTAGACTAAATACGTTTCACTTTCGCTCTTCAATCGCAACTTCACCTCCAATGCGCGTAAGATGGGACAGGTAGAATACTTTCCAAGTAAATCCTTAAAATGTATTCCATAGAAATTTCAAAGAAATATTGTAAAATGTACCGTTAATGTAAATAATACCTAGTCGAAAATTATTTGTAGAGTAGCCTACTAAATTGTAATTCTTAGGTAAGTTGTTGAAATTCTTCTGCAAAATTGTGCAATATGAGTTATGTAACATTGGAACTGTAGTTAAACGAGAGACATTGATAGTTAATAAAATGGATAACTGGTCAGAATTTGGACATAATTCTAGAATTAAAGCTGTCAAAACTGGTCTGTAATTTCAGCCGTGTTTAACATGGCAGATAGACAGGCGTACTACGGTATCTATCTTATAAGATAACAGTTTTTATTACTCATAATTGTAAAGAAAATAAAATATATGGTAAGGGGCAGATAATAAATATATAGCAAATAGTGGCGCACGAATTTCTAATAAGATTTTTGGATTGATCTTAGCCATATCTTTACACTTACCTATCATCTGTATCTGTATTATATATCTGCACCCCTAGCCAAGTTGATAATCTGCAATCGTTAACGCTTGTCGAAAACTAATCAAATGTATGGGAATGAAATCATCTCAACGTTAAGTCACGTGGTTTGAACAAACCTAGAAAATTCATGGCCAAGTTCACATCGTTCAAAATGATAGAATGAATTGTTATCCTTTCTACAATGTTCAACGCTACATCCTTTGTTATAATGTCGTTTTTCTAAAGACTTTGTAGAACGAGCGGCCGACTAAGGTGCATCAACATGGCTAGCAACTTATCGTTTTCTTCAATTGCTGACACCGAGGCTTTACCGATTAGAGAACGGAATTCGACACGAAACGGTTGTGACTTGGCGGGCGTAAAGAATAGCAACATCCCATTTCTTGACGCAGGTATCGTAAAAGACTCAATAGGGACTAAGCAGCAGCGTTCTCTATTCATTTTACCACCATACTGCGAATCGCCAACCCGCCTGCCAAGCGTGGCGATTATAGCAACCTTCCTCCCCGGCATTTTGGGCGAGGCATATGTCCAGCAGTGGACGTTTTTCGGTTGAATGATGATATATACAGGGTTATGTGTAAAACACCGGTAACCTTTCAGGACTATGTTACTAAGATCACAATCAACAACTTTTGTTCTACGACTTTTAAAAATTCATCATATTTTAGTTCATCAGATTTTGATACAAAAATAAAAATATTTAAATTGAATGCTGTGAATGTTACGAAGTCTATGCGAAGCAAAAGAAAGCGACAGTACATTAGTGAGCGGAGCGGGGTGAGGGCGGCGGGGGCGCTTGAACTTGACCTATTACCGGTTGGCCGATTTCTGTATGAAAATCTGACGAACTAAAATATGATGAATTTTTAAAAGTCGTAGAACAAAAGTTGTTGATTATGATGTTAGTAACATAGTCCCGAGAGGTTGCCGGTGTTTTACAAATAACCCTGTATACACATTATAAAGTATAAAAACACACACACCCCACACACCCACACCCCACACACCCACACCACACACCCCACACACGCACAGACACTCATCCCCACATTCACACACACACGCACACACACTCTCATACAAGTGCTTCGATGATTGCATGATTTTATGATTGTTTAAATTTTATTACATAAATGTTAATGTACCAAAAAAAATGGGAGAAGACACTGATTCCTGTAACACAGGTTACAACCTAGCTCAGGAGTCAGGGCTTTAATATATAAATGTTACAATGTTTTATGTCAATAAAATTTTATTATTATTATTAGTATAGTGTGCGTGTCTGTGTGACCGCCATGTTCTTAAGTACGCACCAGATTTGGATGTAGTTTTCACCATTATTTAAAGTAGAGCATTTATTCCGGAATAAATTTACGCCCACTGTCCCAATGAGAAGTGGGCGTAAATTAACATAATAATAAATTATTCTCGATATTTTGCCAAGTCATTAATATTGTGCAAAGCAGGAGCGGATCGCTAATACCAGGTTTAAATGTTTGGTCCAAATCACTTTCTGTCACACATGCTGTTCTTACAAAAACAATCAATTACATTTTTGACAAAACACGCCGACAATACTCATGCCTATCACTTACTGGCGAGCACTTGGCAGTAGAAGCAATCATGTTTATACAATTACACTGATTTCCAAGATACAGGTTTATGCCTAGTTTGGAATTCAGGAGTTGCTCACCCACATTATTTATATCCTAGTTCTTAAGAATATTACTGTATTAGGATATATTTTATTGAGTTCAAATAAACGTTATATTATACCTATTATTAATTAGTCTTTAGAAAAAAATGGTCCAAGAAGAAAAATTGTTGAAAAAAGTGGTCCCAGTTTGTAGTAAACTCTAGGATGGTTTAGAACTCTCAACGTCAAAGGAAGAAAAGACTTTATCCGGAAGCCTCAAAGTTGTAAATCAGCTTCTTAGAACCGTATGCTATTGCAACTGAACAATTTCCTATTGGTGAATGGCATACAAACAACACGCACTACTTACTTTTTGGTAATACTCATGCCTGTCACTTGCCAAAAAGTCGATACCAATGCACTGCTGGCCATCCTTGAGGAGCTGGGGTGGATACAATAATCAATTTCCCACCCGCACCCAAAATACGCGCATTGACGTGAAGGTGCGGACACCAGCCCGTTTTACCCAAATGGGGTTTAATGATCTGGAATTCCCGGCACAAAGTAAAAGTTTAAAACACTATGCTTTTCTTTTTTTTTCCATGATTTGCTTTTAAAACAAAACAAGAGGAAATTAGCACGAAATTAAAAACAATAAAGTATGAATTGGTATTTGAAAAGGTTGGTTAACGATTATGTGACTCTGTAGTTGATTTTGTATTAATTGAATAGTTTAAAAAACAATAAAATAGAAGTATCAATTAATATAAGGGACAAAACACGGTTTTTCAGGAGAGCCAAAAAACGATTTTACTTTTTGAAATCTGTCTATAACTTTTTACTGTCTGCTCCAATTTTAATTGTGTCTGGAGGAAAGTTTCTTAGAATTTCCTCTTCTTTCATGCTATAAACGCAAGATTTAGGAATACCCAGTGGTTTAAAATATAGCATGTCCTTTACATTAAAAAAATATGTTTAGTTGTGCCTTATGTTACTAATATTTTATGTGTAAACCGTCAAGCACAGTGTAAGCAGCAAGAGCAATAGAAAATTATACGTAATTCTACTGTAAAGGACTTTTACAGTGTTGTAATTTGATGTAACTATAGATTTTATCTACTAAAATTATGGTATTTTAACACCATGGAAATAGGTTCTTTGCATGATTAATGTTAGTTTTAGCTCAGCTATCACAGATTTAAATGAAATTTAGGGATACAAATATAAAACGATTTATTGTTAATATTTTTTTTTCGACTTTTATGTCTGCGTAATTATTATAAATTCAACACACTAATCAGTCTTTAAAAGTTTTTGTTAGGTTTAAATAAATGTTCTAAAAGTAACAGTGTTCTAATTAACAGTCATACACACCTAGTTATCAATGTAAAAATAAATAAATATAATTGACTCCATGATCTCTTTTAATTAACAGTCCTACAAACTCTGCACTTTTGATAATTACGTTAAGTTATTTTTTTAATTATAATCACTAAACGAATTAAAAAAAATGTTTTCTCAGGCTTAATCAAGTTTATGGTTTAAAATACTTTATTCTCAAAAAGACAAAGAGCGACTTACACGAAAATATAGGATAACATAATGTAATAAACTTATTGTAGGTAACGGACATCAATATAAATTCTAATTTCTCTTACATTTTTGTTCTGCTTAGTTTTGATGGATTCAACAGTTTTATTTACAACTCAATAATAAAATTTGCAAGTTTTGATTTAAAAGTGCTGAAAGAGCTTACATTTTTTTTATGGGATGGTAAATTGTTGTAAAATTGTGCTCCTTCATAGGTGATATTTTTATTTTGCATAATTTGTACGTCTTTGGTAGGACAAGTAAGCTAGGTCGACGAAGACTGCGGGTATATATTTGAGATTTTTTGATGAATTTTACGGTTGTGTGAATCTTTCCTTCCATTATTTTTCTAATCAAAATACAAGTGTTATACATATAGAATTGTTTAATATTCATTAGCTTTGTTTCTTTAAAAATTTTGTAAGTTGGTGTCAAGTATGGATAGTAAAATAGTGTCTTTATGATCCTGTTCTGCATTCTTTGTAGTAATTTTCTGAAAGATTGATGAATAAAATAATATAAATGATATGAAGAAATTTATATTATTACAAGAATAAATAATTAGGAATGGGCAGACAGATTATGATGATAACTATTAGTAAATTAAACTATTTTAATGGTGAAATGTTATTTAAATCGACTGATTTGAGGTTTAAGGTAAGGGTGTAAATTATTTAACACTAGTTTCTGCCCGCGACTTCGTCCGCGTAAAATTTCGTGTTCCCCCGACCCTTCCCGTTGCGTCGAATTGCCTACCCGTGCGATTTTCCCCGTTTTTGCAACATTTTTCATTACTGCTCCGCTCCTCTTGGTTGTAGCGTGATGATATATAACCTATGTTACTTGCAGATAATGTAGCTTTCTAATGATGAACGAATTTTTAAAATCGGTACAGCAGAAAAAAAAAATGACTTACTTTATTTTTCAGAGAAAAAAAGAAAAAAACGTTTGTTACATCTTTTTTTTTGTCATAAATCGTTTTACGCTGGCCAAACATTTTTACTGTATGGATTTTTTTTAACGATAGAATTTTTTCAATAATACCAATCGATAGAACTGAAAATTCTGAATCCAATGACATATATAACTAATTTTCGCCAAAATGTCCCTCACGTTAATTGATACTTCTGGTATCAAAATGATGACACAAACAATTTTCTATCATCTAACTGCATCGAAAAGCATGAAAACTATTTTTTTTACATTAAGTCATCATCATTCATGATGATTCAGTCCCTTAAGAAATGGGAATGTGCTATTCTTTACATCTACCACCACACGGATCGTTGCATTAACACTAGAAGTGCGAGCGTCCCAAATTTGACCCATTTCGATGTTCTTCCTGCTCTATTTAATATTTTATTATACATATCATACTTCCCGTGACCCAAAAGCTGGTTTTACCTTGGCCAGAGGCTAAGCATTGCCATACAACGTGGTAATGCTGCCAGTCTCTTGGGTACACTACCAGTCGACAGCGATGCGGATGATTTTTCGACGCTATTTTTTTAATTTGTAAATAGTTTTAGTTAATTTAGGTTATATTTTTTTTTATTTTTATTAAATCTGTAATCCATATAATATACTTAGTAAGTAATAAAAAAAAACTGCCAATTAAATTACATGACACAAGATATGTTAGCAAAAGAAAAAACAAATATGCATATAATCGTAACTTTTTTGACTTTTCTAGAAATATGATGATTATTATATTTATTATTTATACGAGACTTCAACCACATAATTGCAATATACATATTTTTTTATCCAAATTTACCGCAGTCAGTATGTTCAGCGCTTCTAGTGTTAAGTAAACCACATTAATTAAACCTGCACCTTATTTGCGCATGACAGTACAATACAATATCAGAATCATTTGAACGTAGATCCTTCAAATGATTAATCCTAATCCATTGCTGCATAAATGTTTAATGAATGAGGGTGTTCAAGAAAATTCAGGTCACCAGTTGGCGCCACTTTGACAAGAGGTCTTCCACTTCAACAATGATTATAAAACTATATCATTTATTCATTTTCATTTAGTTACGACTAAGGAAAATATAGGCGCTTTGACACTTTTGATAGGTGCCCGGACCATTTCAGAAAATCCTCATTTGTCTGCTGAACAACGTAAATAACTCACAGAATACTGTTGAACTGTTAATATGACAGTTGCTGTAATACGCAACTACCACACTGGTGAAGGCTATGGGGATCTGTAGGATGTGATAAGCACAGAACTGGTTGAAGTGGCAATGGTGGCCTATGTCTTGTAGTAGACGTCTGTCGGTAAAACATCTTAGTAAAGTCATGCAAGCGAAATGACCATCAACTTAAATTCTACGTTTATACAAATCATGACGGCAAAATGACCAAGTGTGTCAATTAGATAAACAATGATTGTCCTTGCCTATATTTTTAAAACGTTAACACCGTGTCTAGTTTCCCAAAAAACTTCTTACAAAAAAATAAAAACGAAGTCGGTGGCAAAAAATCCTTAAATACAGATTCTAAGATACCGAATTCCGAAATTAAAGTTATTTTTGACTTTGTAGTGTTTTTTTATGGAAGTTGGTTTTTATTTTTTTGTAAAAAATGTTTTGGGAAACTTTTTAGTTATGGTAGACACCTCGCACTAATTTAATCGCGTTATTCGTTCATTTGTCGCGCAAATACTTAATGCAAATTTAAGACTTATGTGATTTTCACATGGACCCCATTGCCCAAATGGAACTAAATTAAAATAGGACCATTCGGGAAGCACCAGCTTTCAAATTAAAAAAAAAAAAACATCGAAATCGGTTCACCCAGTCAAAAGTTATGAGCTAACAAACATAAAAACATTAAAAATAATAAAGAAATAAATAAATACAGACGAATTGATAACCTCCTCCTTTTTGTGAAGTCGATTAAAAATGCCCTTAGCCGTCCGTTGTCTAAATTGTTTTAACCGTGCTCTGGTTCAAACTCTTAGATAAATTGATCAGCCCGTTTTCGAAGGTATTTAAATACGCGTCGAGTTCCCAATTAATACCTACTGTCTGCAAATTATAATTACTATCGTACTGACCTTCAAGGTCGTAGTTGTATTTTAAAATTTACCTAGAGAACCTGGCGACTCGTCTTTGTTTCGCCAGGTTTTAACAACTTGACAAAACATCATGATTTATTTATTATAATATAGATTGCATACAAACAAACGTTACGAGTCGATATTAAGGTCCCACTGATGCTGGAACACATACCTCCTTTCTTTTAGAGGGCAGTAATTCACCACGCGGGCCCATTACTAGTTAGTGGATGTCACACGTCTTTGGTTTTTTCGATCTAGGAAATGCCAGCGTCACGAGGTATCCTTCACCATTTTGAGAGCAGTGGTGCCAGTGGTTACGGCTGTAGCTTAGTCTAATATTAATGAAGGCGATATAAGTAAACATAAACATTTCAGACAGATAGTTACGAAACGACTAATTATATTCGTATATATTCATGTTCTTAGATATAAATAGTCAACTTTTACAATTCCACGATACCTACAAAAAAAATATATGAAAACAAAATTCGCATTCATGTCCCTATTCGCCCCAGGGACACCTTTTAAGAGTTTTTTTATAACTCACAATATTGTTTCCTGCTTCCCTAAACATTGTCCTTTTTCCTTTCCATTCCTTTATCTAAGGGCTTTTATAGACAAGCTTATTTTAGTATCGGCGATCAGCGATTTAGTTGCGTTCTTATGTTCAATTTATTTATTTATATTTAAACGACAAGTAACAACGCAGTCAATTTTTTTAGTAAAGTTACTTATAAACAAACAATCACTTAGTTCTTGCAAAAAACTGTTAGTAAACTTAACCTATACATTTACCTACACTAGCAAGACGTTAAATGCGAATCCTTGCAACAAACTCAACACCAATGTCGTGAGTTTGCAGCAGCCATTCATACGCAAGCAGTCCATTTTGCGCGCGATACACCACAGTACAATTATATTGGGGCTAACCCGCACCTGCACCACTCAATACGTGCTGTGTCTGGGCTTTTCACCTCGAATAGATTGAGATCTCGAATTAGTTGATGAGATCTCGATACTGCGACCAATGGCAAATACAACGAGTCCAAAATGGGATGCAGCATCTAAGCCAGTCTCCTAAAAAAACGTTCGTCGTGAGAATACGCAATCATTACGTTCAGACAAACAGAGGGTACAGGATAGGATACGGTCTTCGACTGGATCGTGCAATTTTAAAACTACGCTCAAACGATGCCAGTCACCGGAATTTTATAAAACACAGATTTCGTCGCAAAATCGCCAATCAACGAGACTAAAAGTTGCATGTCTGCTAAGTCCTTTATCCGACTTCGCAGGTAATTTACGTTTTATTTTAGTGTATCGCCGAAGTTTCTCTTAGTTTCTTCGGAACTTTTGACAGGAGATATTTCGATCTTTGATTGGATATTCGGAATATAAGCGGTATTCGGCGAAGCGAGCCCCTCTTTAGTAACAATGTTGTTAACACAAGTTGTTCTGACAAAGTTTCTTATTCTTTTGTTCGGAAGTTTTAGGGTTAGAATAGCTTACCCCTTTTCGTGCGTCATTGTAGGTGTTTCGGTTGGATGGGTTAAATTGACCTGGTCAGTGGATATTTCAAGAACTGTTTTGTTTGTTGCTATTTCTTCTATATTTTTTATTGATGTATCGTTGTTTTAAGTCCCGAAGTAAAGTTGTTCTATGCTGATATTCCTAAAAGCAACTAATTGTTTCAATATATTATTTTGTAATAAGATATACCAGTTGTTAGGTCTCTCACGCTAAATGGTAAAGTCAGTCACGGGGTTGTTATTACAGGCGTAGGCGTAATCTTTTCGATTAATTGTGTACTCACAGTCTAATTCTGAAACACAATTATATTTGGAAGTAGCTGTGCCCGCGGCTTCACCCGCGTGGTGTTCAGAAAGTATCACACAGGGACGTGCTATTCAGACAAAAAGTAGCCTATGTTACTCCTTATAACATCAACTATCTACCAGTCAAAGTCCCGTCACAATCGGTCCAGCCGTTTCAGAGATTAGGAACCGGAACAAACAGACAGACAGACAAAATTTAAAAACAATGTTTTTTTATGTAAGTATCATATTAGGTTGGGGAAAAAGTCTTTTCGCATTATATTATGTATGAACTTGTAATAAAATCTCTTTGGCTATACTATTTGTATCTGGCTGGTTTTGGTATCATTGAAAGTTTAAATTTTAAAGAACATAATTCCAAATTCAAATTAGGAAAATGTGTGATTTTCATTTGTTTTTCGTACCGTCAAGATGAGTGAATCTAATGAAGAAATTCGATACATTTTAAAATTTTACTACAAAAAAGGTAAAAATGCAACGCAAGCCGCGAAAAAAATTTACGATGTTTATGGACCTAGTGTAGTGTCTGTGAGAGTGGCACAAATTTGGTTTAAGCGTTTTCAATCCGGAAATTTTGATGTCAAAGATGCACGTCGCTCTGGTCGCCCTATTACGGATAAAATGGATGCCATTTTTGAAAAAGTGGAGCAAGATCGGCATACCAGTAGTTACGACGTAGCTGAAGAACTGGAAATTGACCACAAAACAGTTTTGGCGCACTTGAAAAAAACTGGGTACACAAAAAAGCTCGACATTTGGGTACCTCACGAGCTCACTGAAAGAAACCTAATGAACCGTGTACTCATTTGTGATTCTTTATTACGACGTAATGAAACCGAACCATTTTTGAAGAAGCTGATAACTAGTGATGAAAAGTGGATCACGTATGACAAGAACGTGCGAAAAAGGTCGTGGTCAAAGGCCGGTCAGGCTTCACAGACTGTGGCGAAACCCGGGTTAACTCGCAACAAGGTGATGCTGTGTGTGTGGTGGGATTGGAAGGGCATTATTCATTATGAGCTGTTATCACCAGGCAAGACCATCGATTCTGAACTCTACTGCGAACAACTGATGAGATTAAAGCAAGAAGTTGAGAGAAAGCGGCCGGAATTAATCAACAGAAGGGGTGTGGTTTTTCATCATGATAATGCTAGACCTCACACATCTTTAGCCACCCAACAAAAATTAAGAGAGTTTGGCTGGGAGGTGTTAATGCATCCGCCGTATAGTCCTGACCTTGCACCTTCAGATTTCCACCTGTTTCGGTCTCTTCAGAATTCTTTAGGCAGTGTCAGGTTAACATCACGAGAGGACTGCCAAAACCACTTGTCGCGGTATTTTGACCAGAAGTCCCAAAATTTCTATAGCAATGGGATCATGTCCCTACAAGATGGCAAAAAGTTATCGAACAAAATGGTACCTACATACTTTAGTTAAATGTAAATAAACTTTATTAAAAAATGTTTTGAATTTTCTTAAAAAATGCGAAGAAACTTTTTCCCCAACCTATTATATACCTTCATATGCATTTAGTGCAAAACTGTTAATTCAAAATTACAAACAGACACTTCAGTTTTATTTATTTGTATGTGTGTATGTATAGATGTCAAAATTATCCTTCAGTTGATACGCGCAATCAATAAAATAAACAAAACAAAAGTTTTTTTTTTTGTTTATTTCCATCGGCATAAATGACAAACTTCCATAAAACTTTCATCATATTTATTCCTAAGGATATGAATTTACTGTAAATATTCTTACCTCACCTTCGTTAGGAACTTGTGTGAAATTGAATGTTTCTAGACCCAGTGGTTTGGTAGTGGTTAAGCTATGCGTTATCCTTCAGTGAATTAATGAACGAATTTAAGATTTATTTACTTCTCACAGTTATTAATGAACAAGCTAGAAATTTTGGCCTCCGATACGTCGCGTCGTATCCCATAGCCCGCCCGCACTATTACTTTGTTGACACTTAGCGTTTTTTTCCGATGTTTTTTCCATTTTGCCTGGCTCCTAAAAGTCGTAACGTGATGTCAGGAAATTGCCTTCGCCATGAATGTAGCATTTATTTACAAAAAGATTTTTACAAATCCGATTCCGTTCATATTCATTAATTTATTTGCGTTCCACAAAGTAAAACAAGATGTTAACAAAAGGCTTAGAGATAAGAGCTGTTATAGAGGTCTACAACGCAACAATTTTAAGAAATTTGGTGTGCTCTGAAAGGGTTATTAGGGCACAGCAAATTTCTTAAAATTGTTACTTAATACACAGTACCAGTAGTAGTGTTGGAACTATATCTCAAACATTTTATTTTTTATTAAAAAAACTTTATAGCTAAAATCTAAATCGTAGAAACGAGACTTTAAATAATATTATACATGAAAATTGAATAATTACATTCGCATTAAAAGTTGACCTGTTAGTCTAGTGGTTAGTGACCCTGACTGCAAAGACTGAGGTCGTGGGTTCGATTCCCATCCAGGACAAATCTTTGTGTGATGAGCACAATCATTTGTTCTGTGTCTGGGTGTACTTTATCTATAATATGTATGTATTTAGAAATATATAAGTATGTTTATCAGTTGTCTGGTTACCATAGTACAGGCTCTGCTTAGTTTGGGATCAGATAACGGTGTGTTGGTTGTCCTAAGATATTTATTTATTTTTTATTTATTTATTTTACTAACAAAAACATAAATAATTATATTATATATTTATAAGTAAGTAGCTGTTATCTTAAAATACTATTATTAAAATTAGGTAAAAAATATGTTTACTTGGTAAAGTTATACAAATACTTTATTTAATAAGAGATAATATTTTAAGATAAGGTCAGTTGAGGCTATTGCGACTAAAAAAATATTAAAATCTTTGCCAAAATATAATAAAATAATAATATCTTAGGACAACCAACACAACGTTATCTGATCCCAAACTAGGCAGAGCCTGTACTATGGCATCCAGACAACTGATAAACATACTTATATATTTCTAAATACATACGTATTATAGATAAATTACACCCAGACACAGAACAAATGATCGTGCTCATCACACAAAGATTTGTCCTGGGTGGGAATCGAACCCACGACCTCAGTCTTAGCAGTCAGGGTCACTAACCACTAGACTAACAGGCTTGACATCTACATACCTCACTTTATTTAATAATAATATTAAGTTCTAGAGACTAGCGCGTTCAAACAAACATAAATAGAGACATGTATGTTTCCAATCAAACTGTTTTATTTTTTTAATTTTTAGTTCACAATGGTTTCTGTTTTTTATTTTTAGTTTACAATGGTTTCAGTCTTATTATAGTAAGAAGCCATTTTGTATTTATAGTTTTGCTATTTTGTTTTGAATTATCTATATATCTAGCACACCTTCTGCCCGCGACTACGTCCGCGTAAAATTTTTTGTTCCGAGCCCTTCCCGTCGCGTCGAATCGCCTACCCGTGCGATTTTCCCCGTTATTGCAACATTTTTCATTACTGCTCCGCTCCTCTTGGTTGTAGCGTAATTTTATATAGCCTATAGCCTTCCTCAATAAATAGGCTACCCAACGCAAAAATATTTTTTCAATTCGGACCAGTAGTTCCTGAGTTTAGCACGTTCCATCAAACAAACATACAAACAAACTCTTCAGCTTTATAATATTAGTATAGATATAGATAAGGATAACGATTTTGTTATACAATTACGCCGCAGATTCAGTTCGCCTTCAAATCGAAATAAGGAACGGAATTGTGTTACACAATATTACCCAGCTGATTTACTTAAACAATACGCCTAAAATTTAGTTCAAATAAGTCAGTTTTATAAAGAACTCTATTGTCAGTAGTTTTAACGAGTTTCTAGAAGACCTGAACTATGATAATTATTTGATTATTACTGTTATCATAGGCCTATTGTTTGAAAAAAAAACTTTGAGCTACTAAAATTATTTTGTAACCTGACGTCGTAAAGATCTGATTATGAAAACCGGATAGTGTTTCATGATAAAACCGGATTCTCCAACATTATTTATTTGAAAATGAGATAATAAGACGGTTAAATAGATGTTATTGATTTTTGTAATCGACTTTCTCAGAAGCAGCCTAAGGATGGATATTTTTATATATATATATAATTTATGACAATAAGCTCGCCCCATGGCTCCTGATTACAAGAGACTCAAACATAACTGGCAAAATGTAGGTATCCACCTTTGCTTATTCTTAAGGGAATAAACAACATAACATATCGTCTGTTTTACACGAAGGTCTTAGGCAGAGGTGCATACTTGGTCAAGACGGGTTGACGATTTCAGACTTATAACAACCATATTAAGTCCAGGTTTCCACACGATCCTGCCAGGGTCGTGGATTTGTTGCCAAGGCAACTGAAGGAAAACGAGCGGGTTTCAGTTAGTAAAAGGCTGACACGCCTTCCCTCTCCGCCCAGAACGGGAGACGTCATTTGTCAATTTTCAAAACAAAAGGTTTACATGATATGGTTTCTTCACCGATATCAGAAAGCGTTTACTAAGCCATGACTCTTTAGAAATTATTTATATAATACATCTTTATGCAGCAGTATAAAATACAATACAGAAAGGGAATTAATGCCTGAAGCATTTTCTAATAGTCAACCTTAGGGTAATGCAAAGACAAAACATGGCAGTTGTAACATAAGGAGTAGATAACATAATATTCACATCTCTTTTGTTTCAAAAATCCACTTCACATGCATTATTGCAATCTCCAGATCCAATATGTTATTGTAATTTCCAGCAGTATGTTGATGCGGAACACCTCGAGCACCAAATTGAATTTTTCTCTACCGTTCAGACAAACAGCTTGCCTTTATGCTTGTCTAGATATTGTAGCGGTATCCTTTTTGGTTTTGCTTGCAGTGTTGTTACGTAGTGGTATAACTTTGTGAGTAATCTGTTATTACTTTATTGTATGAATTTGGAATTGTTAAGGGCTTATTCAACCCACACTGGCCCCCCGCGTGGTGTATTATTTTCACAAAGAGGAGGCCTGTGTCCTAGCAGTGGGAACATTATAGACTGAGTCTACGTCTCTACGTCTATATATTCTGAGGAAATTAGGTCGAATTCCTCCAATGAAACTCAGTGTGATCAGCACATCTAAACCGCGTTTAAAGAATATTTACACTGGCAGCTTTTATACGTTGCTTTCATGTAATCAACCTCATTCCCGTACCCCCAAACACAATTTAGATCTTGTTTGGTTAAAACAAGATCGACATTGTGTTCAACAGCATCAATCGAAGAATTTTATGTACTTGCGTCTCCGGTTGTTGTTCTTCTTTTGAAATCGTTTTTGTCATACGCACTTGTTTTCCAATTCACTTTAGACATTGGCAGAGTATTCGACATTGACTTTGCTAGCTATTTCATAAAATAGAATAGAATGAACCTGGTTTTGATATTTTTAAATTTAGAATTTTGGTTTTCATAACATATTGTTCGCCTTCTTAGACACAGCACATTTCGTAGTTACTAGGCAATAAAAATCTCGTTTCTGCTTCTAACTTCCCCGTCAGCAAAGAAACCCACCAACACAATTTTGTTCGTGTCTATCCCCTTAGGATAGCGTGGGGGGAGGGAGTAAGGGTTCGCCCTTGCAACAAATGTACCCTGCAAAGAGGATTTATTCTGAAACTATTTTGTAAAGGAATTCTTACACAGGATTGTGTAAGAAAAATATTTTTGTTTTGATATCAAGTTTTCATGTGTATTAGATTTACTTTTGCGTGTTTTTTTCTTCGTTTGTTACGGTACTGTGATTTGATTGTATGTTTTTCTAGATGAATATTACTAATATGTGAGTTGTATCTAGGAGGTCATCTCGATCCAAAATTCTTTCTCTAATAGGAAGCTACGGTATAGCCGACTGTCATAGAATATATTTTATGAATACGCGGAAGAAATCGCGGTAAGAAGCTACAATAGAAAACTTTTTTCAAAAAAATACAACCGACTTCCTTAAAAACACTACAAAGTGAAAAATAATTTTAATTTCGGAAGTCGGTGTGTTAAGATCTGTATTAAAGTTTTTTGCCACCGACTTCCCAAAATTAAAGTTATATTTCACTTTGTAGTGTTTTTAAGGAAATCAGTTGTTATTTTTTTGAAAAAGTTTTTATTTTTTACTTTTAGATATGGTATGTATGCACTTATCTAATCGTATTATTCTTCCATTTGTCGTGCACATACTTAATGCAAATTAAGACTTATATAGTTTTCTTATGGATGCCATTGTCAGAACTGAACCAACACGGGAAGCACCAGCTTTCAAATAAAAAAAAAAAATCATCAAAGTCGGATCACCCACTCAAAAGTTCTGAAGTAACAAACATTAAAAAAAAATATAGTCGAATTGAGGACCTCCTACTTTTTTTGAAGTCGGTTAAAAATGAAGTCACTTTTACGGTTTTCATATCAAGATAATTTATTCCGAAAGGCTATGTATATAATACGTTTAACTTAGGTAAAGAAAAGAAATGCATGTGATGCAGTTGCGCACAGTCCTCCAAGCGATGTGTCGCCCATTGACAGGCCACACGTATTGCCTGACACTAGCGAGGAGAAGCTGTGGGCCAGCGTGTAGTTAGTGTAAGTGTTCCCGCTCAAAGATTAATTTTGTGAAATGGTGTGAGGAATGTAGTAGGATAGGGTGCTTGCTGCTGAATGGAAAAGCCGAAGCATCTAGCCGGCCTCCTGCTCGTATCAACCCATTAGCGTCTTTAAAAGGTGTGAGCGCTATGATAGGTGATTTTTGTACTAATAGATTTTTCTTTAGTTAACAAGTCGTACTCCACAGGAAAGGATTCCTGTTGAGCCTTACGGCATAAAAGATGAAATGAATTTTGTAATTCTTCAAAATAGAGATAATAAAGAGCATCAAAACGCCGAGAGTTAGGATTGCGCAAAGTATAAAAATATCTTAAAACATACGCGTAATCTTGTTTTATCTTATTTAATCTATATATATAAAATTCAAAGTCCTGAGTGACTGACTGACTGACTGACTGACTGAATGATATATAAACGCACAGCCTAAACCGCTGGTCCTAGAGACATGAAATTTGGAGGGTGTATTCTTTGTGAAGAGTAGGTATCCACTAAGAAAGGGTTTTTTGAAATTCCATCCCTAAGAGGGTGAATTGGGGGATTGAAATTTCACGCGGGCGAAGCCGCTGGCGGAAGCTAGTTTACTATATTTATGAAACGGGATGATTGAGGACTTATCTGTCTTAGCCACAATGTTTGACTTCATTTCCGGAATTTCAAACTCATGTTTATTTGGTAAGGTAGGCCAGGAAGATTCGCCTTGAAGTAAAAATTCAGGCCCTGACCACCACAGACTACGATATTTGAGTTCTTCGGGATAAACGCCGCGCGAGACGAGATCAGCAGGATTCTCAGAGGTAGGTACATAACGCCAACAAGAAACATCTGACAATTCCAGTATTTCTGCTGTTCTATTAGCCACGAACGTCTTTAATCTTCTAGAGCTAGTCTGTAGCACAACGCTGGAGTCGCACCAATACAGTTTACGTGCTATTGGATACCTTAAAGAATCGACAACGGCCTTGCATAGTGGAACACCTAGTAAGGTGGCACACAGCTTCAAACGAGGTATAGTACAGGCCTTGATTGGTGCCACCTTTGACTTGGAACACAAGAGTTTGACATGCACGATACCTCCTTAATCAACAAATCTTATATAGACGCAAGTGCCATAAGCTCTTTGGGAGGCGTCGCTGAACATATGTAGCTCTGTAACAACAAATGAGTCGCATAGAACCTGCCTCGGCAGTGTAAATGTAGCTAGACAAGATAGACTATTGGAAAATTTACGCCAAGCTCTTTCTATTTCCTCGGAAAGAGGTTCATCCCAGCCAACCCTGTCAAGCCAAAGTTGCTGCATTATTAATTTAGGAATAATAATACAGGGGCTGACAAAACCGAGTGGGTCAAAGATTTTAAACGATGTTGATAAAATATAGCGCTTCGTGATCTTGTCATTAATAGGGGGAATTTCGAAGGAATAATGTAAACTATCTGTTTTAGAATTCCACCCTAAACCGAGAGCATTTGAGGACTCGCTAATGATAAGCGTGTCTGTAGAATTTTCAAAGCAGGTCTCAAGAACGCTAGACGAATTAGATTTATATTTTCGTAGATTAAAACATGCTGCCTTAAGGGCTGCTGACACAGATTTTTGAATTTGTATTAATTCTTTGGCAGAATCACAGCCCGTAATTAAATCGTCAACGTATAGTTCATGTTGTATAATCGTTCTAATGAGTGGATCCTCGCACTCCTCACTCGACTGCCAAAGACACCTTGTACTCAAAAAACTTGCGCTTGTGAAACCATAAGTCACCGTATTTAAACGTAAGGTCTTAAGGGGGTGACGCTCGTCTTCTCTCCATAGAATAAGCTGAAGATTTCGATCTGACTCGTCCACTAATATTTGACGAAATAATTTTTCTACGTCTGCTGCTAAAAGGTATTTGTAGAAACGAGCTCGAATTAATATGGAGAAAAGAGAGTCTTGAATTTTAGGCCCAACCATTTGTATGTCATTGACAGAGCAGCCTAAGGAAGAACGGGCAGATGCATCAAAGACAACACGAATTTTAGTGGATTCACTGTTTTCCTTGAACACAGGATGATGAGGTAAGAAATAGCATAAATTTGAATTTAAGTTATTTAGCGCAATTTCAGAGAGATGGCCTAATTCTGCATATTCTCTGATAAATTCAATGTATTGCGACTTAACTTCAAGCTGTCTTCTAAATCGCCGTTCTAAATTATAAAACCTTTTCTTGGCCATTTTATAGGAGTCACCGAGACAATCCGGTGAGTCAATAAGTGGTAACTTGACAGAGAATCTGCCGTTTTCTAAGCGGCAGGTGTGCTGCAAAAAATGCGTTTCACATGCCTGCTCGCTTTCATTTAAATATGATTTAGATGGGATTTCTTCAAGCTCCCAAAATCGATTTAATTTTAATTCTATATTTTCATCATAAGAAAAATGGGTAAGTACGTGATTACATTTAATATCCTTAAGTTGTTTATGTTGCAGGGGGCCTCCAATCAACTAGCCCAACTTTGAGCAGTACAATTTATGATAATTGGGACCTAATGACCGCTGCTCACAACCTATAATGTCCCAAAATAAATCTGAGCCTATGATAATATCTATGAAAGAAGGCTGATAGAATTTGGGAGCTGCTAAGATAATATCTTTAGGAATATTAAACGATCTAATATCAATAACCGCATTGGGGATTAATGATGTTAATTCCTTCGTAACATAAAAGTTAGAAACAACGTTGAATGGTGAATTTAACGATTTTAGTTGGGCAATGCAATATTCAGTTATCGTACCTGCATCATTGTTGCCAAAACCGATTACCTTTGTAGCATTGATAGGGCAGTCCTCTAATGCTAACCTTTGCTTCAGGCCTAGACTTATGAAAGAGGATTGGCTGCCACAATCAAGCAGGGCACGCACACTTTCAGATTTGCTAGTCTTGGGATTCACTATTTCAATCAAAGCAGTACAAAAAAGAGCATATTTGTTACCTTGATTGTTACAGTTGGCCAACGTTTCAGAACTGTCTGTACTAGTACTAGGTAAATTGTCAGCCTTACCAGTAGGAAGGTGCAATATTGAATTATGTCTCTTGTTGCATACACTACAATGACCTAAACGACATCTAAATGTAGGGTGACCCGACCTTAAACAATTAAGAAACAATTTCAATTTATGCGCGTCGGCTATACGCTCGCTAATACTCTTTGCCTTGAATGATGGACAATCAAATATTTTATGGTCACCATTACAGCTTGGACAGAGGTATGACGAAGATGTTTGTGGTTGGTTACTACTACTAATGTTTGCATAATATGCTTTAGTATGACAATGGTGTCTGGTTTCTTTGAATGGACTTCTGGGCTTTGTTTATCATTATTGGGTTTAAGGCCGTGGTCTGACTTGCTGCGGTGTTAGGACTCAAGCACGGAAGCACGATCGTTTAAAAATTTATAAAATTCTTTAAGTGTGGGGGTGTCTATTGACAACGCGTTACGGTGTTCTTCCCATTTCATGAAGTTGTTATTGTCTAACTTGGAAGCGACTAAGTGAATGATAAGCATAAAAGTCAATCAAACAAAAGTTTTCTTATTCTTAAAGCACATCCCAATGCTCAGTGGCTTGTCCTTAGTTGGAGAGGGCACGTAAATTTTGTGACACGTGGTCAACTAAGAAACGCAATGATTTCTCAGAATTATTTATTGAATTTATGTTAAACAATGCGCTAAGATGATGACTTATTAACAAACGCTTATTATCGTAGCGGTCAAGCAATAGGTTCCAAGCTTCCCGATAATTATCAGCAGATACTTCTAGGTTTGAAACGGTTCGTGCTGCTTCACCTTCTAAATATGAAATTAGATAATGAAATTTGTTCACTGAACTAATTCTACTATTTTCATGTATCAAGGATCGGAACGTGTCACGAAATTCCATCCATCGAAAGTATGACCCATCGAATTTAGATACTTGTATCAAAGGTAGCCTGAAACCGATTTCACTATGATTGACTTTGCAATGACTTATATTGTGAGCGCTGCTTGAATCGTGGACGCCTTCATCCCTACCGTGCATTTGTAACAACTCTTGAGCCATTACAATATTGCTAATGAATTCCTTCTCAATATTTTCTCGTTCGTGAAGTTCATCCTTTGACTTGTAAGTCAACGAACCTTGAAGATATGGTTTCAAATTTACTGAGTTTAAGTGTAAGTTCCGCCCTATGTGTTGTAGTAAAAGTGTCTAACTGTGATATTTTCCCTAAATAATTTCTAAACTTTGTTACTTGACCCTTGACGGAACTACGTCTAACATTTAATTCCGCCAAATTTTTGGCATCATCGCCCAAACCCATTATGACTGTTAATTTCAAACAAACTTCTCACGAAGAGAGAGAGGAGAAATAAAGTAATGTAAGTACTCAAAACAAAGGATACGTTAAAATAAACCAAATAAAAGGATACGCTCACGCCCCTGGTTGGTGGTCTCTGCCGTACGGAAGGCCGAATTCACAGGTACGGAGGCACCGGTCTGCGGACAGCCTTAGCCTGCACCGATGTTGCGCGCTGCGGCAATCGCGTTCAGCGATGCACGGGAAACTTAGGCGAATCTGAAATATTCGGCGAAATAATCACTTAACGGAACTGAATAGGCACGGCAACCTGTGGAAATAATTTCCTAGAAGAAATACAAGAAAAAACAAAGGTTGGTAATAACTCAGTGTGTAGGTACTTTGAGATATGCAATGTGGGTACTTGGAAATACGCTTGTAAATCCACCCAAAACGGTACAAAATTGAAATATCCAGAAATATCCAGGCGTAGAATATATTCTTACGGATCGGTACTGATATTAAATAACAGCTAACTTAGGGAAATGTATAGACAAACATCATTTTAAAAAGTATGACGCAATACGGTAACCTTGACAAAGGTGACCTATAAAAAAATATGCACAAGTGAAAACCATACAGAAAATGGATAAGGACGTAGGTTACGTGGTTTAAACGGAAGTTTAGGAATTAAGGAAGGCACTTAGCTGCAGAAAAACTGCTGCGCTGCGGTGTGACGCTGAATTAAGCATCAATGTCCGGCGGTGCTAAGTACTGGATATGTTCTTCCGATGTACGTTGTCCCAAGGGCTGGATGCGGCGCGGTGCTCCCCGACTGATAACTGCGGTGCGGTGCTGGCCAACTTCAGCTGGACCTTGGTACTCCGAATTTCCGATTCGTGTCCTGTCACGGTCGCCAAATATGTCAACGATGAGACACTGGAGCTTGGTGCTCAATAAAACGAAGGACTTTAAACTATGAATTTAATTATTCTAAAGTAGAAAAAGTTACACTCCGTTTTATTTGATATTAAAACAATTATTAAACATAAATTTTAAGAGAAGATGTGTGGACCGATGTTAGTCCGTGGTTGAGAATTCTTATGCTATGATTGTCCAGAAGTCAGGTAGAAGTTTTTCTTCGGATTGTTAGTTTTTATGTGACCTACCGTCACTTATATACGCCTAATGAAATAATGTTGACAGCAATTTGCCATCGCGTTATATGCATTAAAGTATCAGGCGTTATCAGTATGCATATTTGGGATAAATGCAAACACGGCTGAATGGATTTGGCACACAAATAGTTTATAATCTGGATTATCTGGATATTTTTAATCCCAGTACTGAATATTTTTGACATACACACGAGCTTAGTCGCGGGCAAAAGCAAGTAGGTCACATCAACAATTCGGTATATTTTTGTGATATAAATTGAATTTACTATCATTGACTACTGACATGTAAAAGTGTTTGTACAAACCTACTTACAGAAATAAAATCATTTATGTTCGGATACTTTAAATAGCTTAAGCGAACATCAGATGATTCACGTTATCATTTGGTTTACAAACAAGCTGTATATTCAGATTTGGGTCATGCACTTTGTAAGATCAATAGGGTTTGGCTTTAATTTGCGGGTGAACGTTGACGCATCGAAGACTTAAGTTATTGTATTTAGGAGCTTAAAAATGATCTCATCTTAAGGGGGGCAGAAGTTCTGTTGCAAGAATCGCGAACTCATTTAAGTTACATGGTCGACATAGTCCAATTTTACGTACGTACGAATAGAAGTAAAATAATGATTGTAATGGCTATGGATGACGGCAATGACGCGTGAGACGCTGCTGCGTCGAACTCAAATAAATTGGGATAGGGGCAGGAGAATGATGAATGACTATGAGTCGATGCTCGTAACTGCCTTTCCACTCTTTATGCACAACAATTACCTATCAGAAACTGTGGCATCTCCTAGAATCAAAAAATCGAAGACTTGTGACATCTGTCAACTCGCACGGAGCCCGCGTGCGCTTACCGCCCTTTCCCTCTCACATTACATTACATTAAAGGCTGATTATAACAAATTCCACTTACTCATACAATTATTTATTTTTTTATTGGAAATAAAAGCTAACAGAAAATAGGCAACATTATAATACCACAAAGAATACACAAGACACGTACCAGACAATATAATTTTATGAAGTTGATTCATACCAACACCGGCAAACATTTCGCTGTGTTTGAATAAATGAAGAGTCGTCGCTTCTCTTTTGTTCACTATTCAATGTATATTTACACACAGGCGTACAGAAGAAACACAATTATGTTCTGTTTGTCGAAACTAACATCATAATTTACTTCCAACTTGTTAAATAATAGCACAGATGACATATTAGTAATAACCAAGAGTATTTTGACTAGCCCATTCCAATTAGTCCCGTAGTCGCCTTGTATGATATACAAGGCGACTACGGGACTTACTAGACATTGAGCAGTAGCATTCTCTATGCATTTTACCATCGTTTTGTGATGGCCAACTCGCCTGCCAAGCGTGGCAGTTATGGTAAACCCCCAGGTTGGGGAAGGCTTATGTCCAGCAGTGGACATCTTTCGGCTGAAATGATGATGATAATTTCGACTAAGAGCAAATGGTTGAATCGACTCATTCAATAAACATGCTTCAGGGAACAGTGGTTCTGTCGGAATACTTAATACAGGATTGTCCCTTTTCTTGACGCATTTGTTCTCTCTCTAAAAATGAAGTGATGTCAGAAGCCTAGAAGCTTTTTTAAGTGCAGCCTATACCCTAAAAGTGTAACACCGACCAACAAGACCAACAAGTGTCAACTACAAACCAATTGCCATAACCTCCATGCTATGTATTGCGACGGAAAGGGTTCTTAATAGCATATCTGGAAGACAATGATGTCCTCAATGACCATCTGACTGACTTCCACCGTGGTTGGTCAACTTATGAAGCTTGTCAAAGGCCTTGCATTACCTCTTGATATATGATAGGCTTTTGACAAGGCCCTGGATGCTAGTCTGTTTGGTACGCTTGTTACATCGAAATCTATGCTGAGTTTTGCAACTGAATTACGGACTTTCTGCGCGAGCTATCAATCGGAGTGGTTGTAGATGGCTGCTCGTCGGGTGTCTCGTTACTGATGCTGGAGTTCCTCAGGGATCTGTTCTTTTTTCGACACTATTTCTGGCGCATATCAAATACTTATTCATCATCATCTGCCTAGCCTCTTCCCAACTAAGTTGGGGTCGGCTTCCAGCCTTACCGGGTGCAGCTAAGTACCAGTATTTTACATGGAGAGACTGCCTATCAGACCTCCACAACCCAGTTACTGGATAATATGATACCCCCTGGTAAGACTGGTAGTCAAACTTTGGGCTTCTGACGATCCGTAACAACTGTCTAAGATCTACTAAAAGACAGCCGGGACCAACCGGGCTTAACGTGCTTTCCGAAGCATGGAAGGATCTTGATATGTAAAGATGGTCACCCATCCACGGACCAACCGTGGCAAGCGCAGCTTAACTTGAACGATCAACCCGACTGTTATTACTTAGCCACAAGCCCTTCTATAAAGACTTATTACACAATTAAAACATTAAAACTGTTTTAGTTATCCGTTAATAATATTCATATAAATCTCCATCAATACGATTTATTTCAGATTTTTTACTTTGCTAACTTCGAAAAAATGGGAATGAAGGAAAAATAACTTAACACATAACATCAAGCGTTGTTTCCCCGAATGGTTACGCAGAGGTGTACCCGTAGTACACCCACATTTCGCCTCTTATATTATGCTGAAGTCCCATTTAATAGGGGGCATTTCGCCTGTTATATTATGCTTCCTAGTAGGCCCATATAATAGGGGTAGAGTCTATTGCCATCAACCAGGCACAAATCCAGACTCTGGCTTGCTACTGTGAAATTCCAAATTCAATAACACTATACCCGAAGGAAAAACTTTTATCATGTCCTCTTTGTCGTTCTTTTCAGCTCAGGACAAAGAGGTGTGGGAAAGAGAAAGGTAGGATTTTGCCCTGCAGTGGCACAAAATAAAATAAAAAATGTCTTTTATTTTTTATCCGCCTTTAAAATTTCAATTGCCGTAGCAATGAAATTAAAAATATGTTTTCAATTCTTTCATTTGCAGATATAATTGTAATGTCTTAAAATAAAATAAGTTCTGCGTTCGTCCTACGTTTTCGTCCCACTTCCCAAAAAAACTCCATCCTAATCATTTATATTGAAATTATTCCGAAATCCTATTAGGAAACTTCAATCAACTTTCAAAGCACCCACGATTTTCAGTGATGTTAAAGTACACCCACAGAATAAAAACCTACGCTGTTTTTATTATTAAGGTAAGATGAGCTAATAATACCAATTTAGTCATTATATTATACTAGCTTCTGTCCGCGACTTCGTCCGCGTCAATTTTTTGCTCAAATCGTTTGGAGCTAACAGATATTGTGACTGTCAAATAATCTATACTAATATTATAAAGCTGAAGAGTTTGTTTGTTTGTGTGTTTGATTGAACGCGCTAATCTTAGGAACTACTGGTCCGAATTGAAAAAATCCTTTTGTGTTGAGTAGCTTATTTATCGAGAAAGGCTATAGGCTATATAACATCACGCTACAACTAAGAGGAGCGGAGCAGTAATGAAAAATGTTGCAAAAACGGGGAAAATCACACGAGTAGGCAATTCGACGCGACGGGAAGGCTCGGGAACAAGAAATTTAACGGCGACGAAGTCGCGGGCAGAAGCTAGTAAACAAATAATTTGCAATAAAATAATATTGCGACTGTAAATTGAGATGTAAGCTATTCTATCTTTCAAGTTGAAAGAAACTGCATACGGTGTGCAAATTTTATTAAAATCGGCTAAGTAGTTTAGGAGTCCATCCCAGACAAACAACATAACGCGTAATTTATATATATTAAGATCTTGAGAGGAAATTCGGGAGCAGTTTGGTCTCGAACCTCGTTTTGTTTTAAAGGAATATCAAACCGAAGACTCATCAAGTATAAGAAAAAAAAGTAAGTTATATACACAGTCATAGTTAAAAACGTTCGTTACCCTAAGGTCTAATTTTGTTTATCAAGTGCACGATATCAAAATCGTGAATTCATTCATTTACTGACAGACAAAGCACAGACTAAACCGCTGGATCTAGAAGCATGAAATTTTAATCTATTAAACTAATTTAATATATTTTATAATGATTGTAATGTGCCTAATTAATATTAACGAAGCAAGACTGTTAATTGTATTATGGTTTTGATGTGTATAACTAATGACCGATGACATTGGTGTAATTTCATGATATTATTATGCATGTACTAGAAATAGTTGCACAAACGATAAGTCGAATACAGTGATACTAAAATTATATTACCACTAGCTTCTACCCGCGACTTCGTCGGTGTCAAATTTTTGCTCCCCTGAGCCTTCCCGTCGCATCGAATTTCCTGCGAGTTTTAGAACATTTTTCGTTGCTGCTCCGCTCCTTTTGACTGTAGCGTGATGTTATATAGCCTATTGCCTTTCTCAATAAATAGACTACCCAACACAAAAATAATTCAATTCAGTTCCTGAGATTAGCGCGTTAAACCAAACAAACAAACAAGCAAACAAACTCTTCAGCTTTATAATATTAGTATAGATTACCAGATTTTTAAAGCATAAAGAATTTTCCGAAATTCATTCCTAGGACTTACCTTCATACAAGTTGAAAGTTTGTGTGGTAATCAGTTTTTGCTGATTGACAATTCCATTACGTAAATGGGTTGTTGCATCATAATGCCAATATTACAGATGACACTCACTCATCTTCTGTACATAGGTATTCATCTGACAAAAAAAAAAACAAAACGTGTCACTAACAGATCATCATCTGCCTAGCCTCTTTAGCTGATGAGTTCCAGCCTAAAAGGATGCAGCTGTGTACCAATATTTTACATACCTAGATAGCCAATCTGACCTTCACCACCCAGGTACTGGGTAATACAATACCCATTGGTAAGACTGTTTGTCAGACTGTCGAGTTTCTGACGACACATAACGACTATCAAATGAAAAGCCACTTATATCACACAAGTTTTTTTCCAATGGTCGTAAGGATATATAATAAATTATCCAAATTATATAGGTAACTGCCAGTCAATCGCTTTAAAACAGTTTTATTCAAATGGCTTATAGAAAAATCATACTATTCTGTGAATGAGTACCTAAACTATAAGGATTAACATTGATATTTCTTACTATTATAATTTGAAAAATGATTGACTTTATTATTCTTAATTTAATAACTATGATTTATGTTCGAATTTAATATCTTCATTTATTTAATTAATGTTATCAATTACTTTGCATGCTAGGTTTAGCGAATTGTATTAGATACTGTAAAATAACCCGGCCATCTGTAATGTACTACAATTCTTGGAAAATAAATTTCACTTCATTTCATTTCAAATACCCACAAATGGCCGCCAGGACCAACGGCTTTACGTGCTTTCCGAGGCCGAGACCCATACACACACAAATCGCGGCAACCATAGCTCAAAATGATCGATTGATCCGAGTTAGCCGTGATGGCAGATCTAACATCTAGATAAATTATTCCCCGATCTTCAAGTATTCAAAACCAAAATTTTCCTCATGCGAAACTTCAGAAACGGAAAACAAATGAACTGAATCCAAAAGCTTAACTCCAGAATAAAAGGTTCCGTATGTCGCCATGCGAGGGTAGTCTGTGACGAATTTAACGTTCGCTTTTGGCAAACTTTTAATGAAAACGGCTGCTACGACGAAAATCTCTCGCGGAAGGCATTTTAATTACATTTCGCATATTTTGTTGACCATTAAGAGTATTTTTGGGTGTTCGCATGTTTCTGTAAAAGGCGTGTATTTTGATCGTCGAGTTTTTGTATAGGAAGTGTAATGTGGTCAGGTTCTTTATAAGCGGCTTTGTAAACCGCAAGGTGATTTTGAATTTGATGTGTGTTTTCGTTTTGCATGTAGAATGGTATGGCGATTAGGTACAAGATGTATCAAGTAATTTTGCATAACAATCCAAATTTTAATATCGTTAAGAGGATCACACGACTTTTTAAGATGAATTTTGAACATAGATAATCGCTACTGCCTGGAGTTTGATTTTGAGCAGAGTTGATGGCAAGGTTGTTATTGGTTGATGGTTGGTGGCTCGCCCCCTATAACTAGGTAAATGTGGGTGTACTATAAGTTCACCTCTTGCCATCGTTTAGGAGATACAGCGCATGATATTAGGTATGTTCTTAATACCTCACTAAAGTAGATTTGGTACATATAGGTTTTTTAGTATATATTCATCATTTCAGCCGTAAGACGTCCACTGCTGGACTTAGGCCTCCCCCAAATTGGGGGGCTTTGCCATAATCGCCACGCTTGGCAGGCGGGTTGGCGATCGCAGTATGGTGGTAAAATGCATAGAGAACGCTGCTGCCCATTCTCTAGTAAGTCTTTTAGTCGCCTTTTACGACACCCACGGGAAGAAATGGGGTGGTGTTATTCTTTACGTCCGGCACCACACGGTACCACGGTTAGTATATATTACATGAACAAGAATATTATCGGAATACATTGAATAAACGTTATACCACGAACCCGTCAAAAATATTCTGATATCAACAAATGATGAGACAAAATACAGTGGTAATTAATGTATGCAAAAGTGTTTTGAATTATTATTTCGTCTACACATTAAATGCTTCCTTCGGCATCCTTTTCCAGAGCCACTTCTGTCGCTTCATCACTTCCATAACTTTAACTAAGTTAATTTCACAATAAATTGTCAGTATAATATTCCGATAAGCAATAGAATCCACAATCATCTCAATTAAAAAATCTGTAACCGATCTAATGAAATCAATTTCAAATTTCGAATTTTATGGCCGGTTACAAAATTTTCTTTGACTCATAGAATTCCAGAAAAAACAAAAAAGGAACACAGTTTTTTCTTTGAAGTTACACTACGTAATTGAACAAAATGACAGATTATACCTTCTTTGAATCTCAGAGCTATTAATAATGATGATGCCGCAAAGGAATGAGGACGTGTTACAATCGTCCAGGTCTTGGTTGGCTCATCAATCAAAGGTAACATTTGATTGTTCATGATGGATGATAACGAATCTTGAGGGGACTTTACAAATATATTTTTTTGTTAAAAATTGTTGATAGAGTTTCCAGCAGTGGCTCATAGGAAGATAGTTTTGAATGCCATTGTGTCTATTATAAAACAAAGTTGATGAACAACAAAACACGATATGCAGGTTGGAGTGGTGCCGGTAGCGTACAGTTTGATATGAGATAGGAATTATACGTAAAAAGAAAGTAAAATGAGTTTAATGACATTATATCATAAAAAAGCCCTAAAACCATGAAAAAGAGAAAACAATATTATCATTGTTCCAAACAGGCCTTTTTTTTTTTTTTGGATGGGAAATTATCAAATGACTTCTCCCGCTCTGGGCGGAGCGGGAGGGCGTGTCAGACTTTTACTGACTAAAACCCACCCGTGTTCCTTCAGTTTCCCAGTGCCGGGGCCACGGTATCTCTTTCGAACACTCACGCGACCCCGGCAGGCACCGGTCCTAGCAGACCCCTTCACTGCTGCTGACATCTCTTTGAGGCGCGCGTGGAACACTACGCGCCGTCGACCCGAGCTTGTTCCTTACCGGGCGACGAGCTACCCATTGCTCGCCGCCCGCAAGCTCGCGCCTACGGTGGCCGGGAGTCCGCAATCGACTCCCGACGCCCGGGGCGTCTCCTCCTGAGGCGGCTAGGGACGTGAGGGCGCAGAGACTGCCACTCCCTCACGCGCTCCACCTCCTCCTTCACGAGCATTACTGCTACGCAGAAGGAGGTGACGGCTTCCCATGCCCTCTCGCTCCGTACCATGGCTCGCACCAGGGCCGGACGCGAGAGGTCGCCGCCACCGATCGCCTCCACGAGGACACGGCGGTGCTCCGCCCAGGCAGGGCATACCTCCACCGTATGCTCCACCGTGTCCTCCAGACGATCCTCACAATGGAAACACCCGGGCGTTTCCTCCCGCTTTATCCTGAACAGGAACCCACCGAAGCACCCATGCCCGGTGAGAACCTGCGTCAGGCGGAAGGTGAGGACGCCGTGGCGCCTCTCTATCCACTCCTCAAAGAGGGGACATACCGCCGCAATTGTGGAGTGCCCTGCGCTGGGTTGCGACAATCGTACCCGCCATGTCGCCATGAGATCCTGCCGGAGCTCTGTCCGCCGTGCCGCGAAACATAATGTCAGATGACATCACAAGATGTACCACCGAAAGCTGATTTTCAGCTGCAATCTACAAAACAAATAGTCTAACTACTCTGAAATGTTAAACTATCAAAATGGCTATTGAAAATGAAACTAAAAGCATTTATTAAATTAAACCACTTACAGACACTTTTGAATGGCAATAAGTTGGTCAATCGGAAAGATTAAACTAGTTGCCTTCTCCAAAGTGTAGTAGGTTCCTATGAAGAGAAAACTAAGTTCAAAAACTAAAACCCAACTACTTAAAAATCACGCTCTAAAAAGTATGAAAGAAGAAAATAATAAAGCTTATGATCGCTGACTATTGCTACAATGTGTTGTTTAGGTTATGTGACATACGACCACGTAGCTATAAATATATATACCTATATTAATTAAGCCCTTTCATTTGATACTCAATATGGCATCTGAAAAAACCAAATGACTGTATGCCATGCCGTCAAAAAGCCAGCGGAAGATCAAGACATCCAACGATGTCTCATTTTTCTAAATATGATAATTAGGTACTTAAGAAATTACGAGGAACAGCATCATAGTTATAAAAAAAAGGTTGTGAAGAAAGAAGAAGAAGAAGATTTTTTAAATATTTCTTTGAAATGCATCGTATTATCATGACAATGCATCTTCATAGTTAGGTAAAAAGGGACAAAAAACTCCGCTTATTATTTATTGTGATGCCCAGAAAGGCATATGTTTTGCCTACAAAAAATATTTTAAAACAAAGAATCAGTCGGTAGCTTTTATTTATTTACACATACTGCCTCAGTAGAGTTGACATTGACGTTTATCGAGACACATTGAAGCAAACAATGATTTTCATTCCGTTCTGCACAGACAGTCGGTATTTCGCGTTTTATTAGACATTTATTTGATAGAATCTTGTTATATTGTATGTATCGAAACGTGTGAATGTCAACGGCTTATCCTCCAATATGTTAAGATTTTTATTTGTTTATTTTGTTACGAGATTTTACGAGATACACACACAGAGAAAGAGTTTGGTATTCAGGCGAAGATTTAAATCGTTACATTCGCCCGATCCTGTCAAAAGATGCTACCATTGGCATAGTATTTTCAAACTCATCCATACTGAAACTCGCATCATCATGCCATGATTGTGGAATGTGTGAGCTGAGAGAACGGTGAGAGCAAATCTAACGATTTCAATGTTTGTATCCAGACATGCGATACACATTAGAGCTAGTGCTAAGTGCACAAACAGTAGGTAATAGGTAGAACGGGCTGGTGTCCGCAACTCCACGTCTGAGCGCGTATTTTGCGTACGGTGCACAAACAGTATTTGAATAGTGAGTGTCTTATGCGTATATTCACTCACGTTTTGTTTAGCTACTCTTATTCAGATAATGTCTGACGTAAGTAATAGCATATATCTTAGGAACTACTTCTGGTTTGCCATTAATTTCTCAGCGAATCGTAAAATTGTTGATAATAATTGTCAGGGGTGTTTTAATTTATGTTACCAAAAAAAAAACAATGTTGCTAAGCAATTTGCAACATTTAATTATGCATTAGTGAATCGGTAAATATGGTCGGTTCGGTTCGGTTTTTTACACGCTTTATATTAGCTTGACTTGTATGTTTGTTTGTAACCGACTCCTTATAGCGCGATTTTGACCCACTTTAAACGACCAGATTTCATTCAAACTTTGCACATCTGTCAAAGACCGATGACAATGCAATAATTTCATAAAATTGTGCCATTATCCTTGCCAGGGATACCAGGACAGCAAAAAAACTGTCTTTGAAAACTATGCTGACATACGTCACAAACTACGCTGACAAACGACACAAACTACGCTGACATACGTCACAAACTACGCTGACATACGTCACAAACTACGTTGACGTACGTCTCAAAACGAAACGTACTAAAAAATAGAAAATTAAAATTATTTATCATGTTCAGTGTCATAAAATAACACTTGTAAGACGAATATTGTAAGCTATTATAACTACACTATTGTATTAGATAAGCCTGTGATGATAGTTGCATTTGTTAAAAAATACCTGGCCTATATATCCCACATACAAAACTACGTAAAAGAGAAGAAAATACAAACATAGATAGATTGACTTAAAATCATAGCGCTCTTTGTCTTCTCTATCGCACAGACGGGTAATAAGAAAAATCTGCGTAGGAGTGAGACGTGCCCATTAAAAGATACGTCAGATGATAAGACCTAGTACTTCTTTTATAAGTTTTTCTTAGATCTAACTTATTCTTTTAAAAAAAATCAAAAGCGCCACTTTGAAATTAATACTTATCGGATTCCGCTGGAGAAAATACCAATAAAATAATGTCTTAGAGATCCTGTCGCATAAATTTCTCGACTGTAACTACGTACCTAGAGTAAAAGTCGTTCTGAAATTTAATAAGAAGTCCACAGTATTAAAATCAAAGGAACCAATTGTACGTGTGGTGCCAGCCGTAAATAATAATAGCATCACCCCATTTCTTCCCGTGGGTGTCGTAAAAGGCGACTAAGGGACTTACTAGAGAATAGCCAGCAGTTCTTTATGCATTTTACTACCATACTACGATCGCCAACCCGCCTGCTAAGCATGGTAATTACGGCAAACTCCTCCAAATTGGGGGCGCCTATGTCCCGCAGTGGACGTCTTACGGCTGAAATTATGATGAATGATGAAGGAACCAATTGAATATATGGGTAACAAAGGACCAAAAAACTCGGCCACAATAATATCAACTTAAAATTCCAATCCTACTTAATCCCACCCGATCGCTATGCTAAGTAACAGCCCGGGCAACATTCGAGTTTCAGACAGATTATGTACCACCAACAGTCTCCGTTTCCCTGCATTCCGAATCCTGGTGCTAAAGCCTTATCACAAAATACATAGGCACAGAAGGTCGGCTCGCTACAAAAATCGTTTTCGCTTGTTGTATCTAGACGACCTTCAACACTCACGCACACAATCACCCGAGCTTGCTATATTATTCTGAATAATGGGCTCAAATCAAATAGAAATTCAAATATTTTATTTCACATTTATTTTTATGTCAGAAGCTAGGTATACGGTTTCAATTGGTCAATTACTATGGAACAGAGCCAGCAAGCAACTCCACGGTTTCTCTTGTAAAAAAAATAATTAGCTTTTACAATGTTTTATAATTAAAGTGTTAAAAGGTATTGGAACACAGTGTAGGCCTGTCTACAAGTACCAGGTACTTACTACAGGCTGGTGTCCGCAACTCCACATCCAGGCGCGTATTTTGCGTTCGGGTGGCAAAATTGATCATTCGATCAGTTTAGAAACAGACAGGTAAGAGACATGAGCAGCTGACACGTCTTCCTCTACGTGGTGAACTGTTTAGATGAAAACACACGCACACATAGACAAACTTCACGTACAGCGAGTGCAAGCGAACTAGCGATTGACATTTGTTTGAGATCGTCTAACGTAGGTACGCGTCAATTTGTGCGTGAACCTGTTCTGGCTCGTGGTACGCCTTCTGTGCCTATCTACTTTATGACCGTATTTCTCATTTCTGGCTAGGATCGTAATTCTCTGGTTTTCAGTCAAAGCGCCCGTAAATTCGGTTGCAGGACGACTAGATTGTTTTGTGGGGATTATGGAAAAAGTGGGTTAGCTACTTGTAATCTGGATTGGGATGGTCGCTGGTTTTTAGGGTTCCGTTGCCAAATGGCAAAAAACGGAACCCTTATAGATTCGTCATGTCTGTCTGTCTGTCTGTCTGTCCGAGTATGTCACAGCCATTTTTTTCCGAAATTATAAGAGCTATGCTGTTGAAACTTGGTAAGTAGATGTATTCTGTAAACCGCATAAAGATTTTCACACAAAAATAGAAAAAAAAAATTAATAATATTTGGGGTTCCCCATACATAGAACTGAAACTCAATTTTTTTTTTTTCATCAAACCCATACGTGTGGGGGTATCTATAAATAGGTCTTCAAAAATGATATTGAGGTTTCTAATATCATTTTTTTTAAACGATAATATTTGGGGTTCCCCATACATAGAACTGAAACTAAAAAAAAAAAATTCATCGAACCCATACGTGTGGGGTATCTATGGATAGGTCTTCAAAAATGATATTGAGGTTTCTAATATCATTTTTTTCTAAACTGAATAGTTTGTGCGAGAGACACTTCCAAAGTGGTAAAATGTGTGTCCCCTCCCCCCCCCGTAACTTCTAAAATAAGGGAATGATAAAACTAAAAAAAAAATATGATGTACATTACCATGTAAACTTCCACCGAAAATTGGTTTGAACGAGATCTAGTAAGTAGTTTTTTTTTAATACGTCATAAATCGTAAACCACAATTTACCTTTCATTCAGTCAACTCAAATATAAAAATTAAAAAAAAAAACATTTAATTTCATAAACATAAACCTTGTGCATAAACCGTGAATTCCTGCAAGTTTATACGGAACCCTCGGTGCGCGAGTCCGACTCGCACTTGTTTGTGTTTACGTGACAACTTGTCGTTATGGTGCCAGTTTGTTACATTGTCTTGAAACAAATAATTTTCCTTTTATTATTAATTTAAGATAAGTTAAGATTTCTGCTGCGACTTCGATTCGAATGCAGACACGCACTATATTTTGTGTTAATTATTTCATCACCACTGCTCTCAAAACAGTGATTAAAAACATAGTGAGTAAACCAGATATCTTAGAACTAACAATTCGTAGACATATGACATTGGTAGGAATTTTACTGCCCTCGCGTAGTGGATTACGGCCCACTCTTTCTCATAGTCCCCGTCCTCCAGTCGAAACTAAACAATAAAAATTGCTAAGGAAAATACACTTTAACTTCCCGCCTAAGCTAGCACCACAGAATCTACAAGAATTTATGGCTACAAAATAAATATAAAATTAAATATCAACGTCCATTTAGTTACTTTGCTAAACGTATAAATACTATTTACTTCGCATGCGACCGTCCATTTCTTATTTCCCTCGAGGGGAGGTGCGGGCTATTTGTACATCCGGCGTCATAAGCAAGAAGGGATGTTCTAATGACACCCAGCTTCCTCTGCACGTCTCAACTCGGAAATTGATTTATACGAATACTTATACATATGTTACTGTGCAATATTTTTATGTATGATGCAATGGCTTGGATTTTTAATAAAATCATCATCATTCATCATTTCAGCTGTAAGACGTCCACTGCTGGACTTAGGCCTCCCCCAATTTGGGGGGCTTTGCCATAATCGCCACGCTTAGCAGGCGGGTTGGCGATCGCAGTATGGTGGTAAAATGCATAGAGAACGCTGCTGCCCATTCTCTAGTAAGTCCCTTAGTCGCCTTTTACGACACCCACGGGAAGAAATGGGGTTGTGTTATTCTTTACGTCCGGCACCACACGGTACTTAATAAAATAACTTAAACAAATAATATGTTTTAGTTGAAAATACGCTGGTGTGGATTTCTTTATTTAATAGTATTAATAAATCTTGTCAATTCTTTCTTTCCTGCTTTGTTGGTCTAGTAGTCGTGGTGGTTCTGGGCTCGACTCTGAGGTCAGGCTTTGTTTTAGCAGCCTGGAGTCAAGATGCGTGCTCTTTTGATGATAATAGGCCTCCCATTATATGGGACTTAAACATCATCATCTTTCAGCCTAAAGACGTCCACTGCTGGATATAAGCCTCCCACAATTTGGAGGGTTTTCCCATAATCGACACACTTGGCAGGCGGGTTGGCGATCGCAGTATGGTGATAAAATGCATAGAAAAAGATACTGCCCATTCTCTGTAAGCACGGGACTTAAATATAACTGACAAAATGTTGTTGTTTTAACCTCGTAAGGCTCAACATGCATCGTATTGAACAAAGTGACATGCAGCATTCCAGCCCAGACTAAAAACAAAATCTTCTCCTAAACACGTAATGTAAACACGAAATATCAACATAAAAGGAATTGTATTAAATTCCCTTCCAAATATGAGCACCTAGATAGTTAAGTTGTTCCTAAAGAAAACAACTTGAATGTGCTTGGGCCGGAACCATGTTAGACGATATTGTTCATTGTATTATACATTGGGTGTTTTAGCTCATCATGGGAAACTTAGCTTAGGCCTTACGAGGCTTTAGTCGCGCCTCTGGCAAACCCTTCGAAGAACACACGAGTGATGTGACGTGATGTAATGTCGATCAAAACAACAAGACAGCTCTTTGCAACGTTGTCAAATTTCAGAATGCACCCTCTTTGGTAAATAGATACGCCCGGCAAGAAATTTAGCAAAACATTTCTAGTATAAGCTGACTTCCCCTTGTACTAAAAGTCTATGCAGTGCGAGGTCAGCTAAAACTAGAAATGTTAAGCTTGATTTGTTGTGTACTTATCCTACTAATTTTATAAATATGTCAGTTTGTATATTTGGATGTTTGTTACTCAATCACGCAACAACGGCAATACGGATTTGGATGGCATTTAGCACACAGATAGCTCAAAACCAGGATTAACACATAAGATACTTTTCATTCCGGTAGTACGTTCCTGTGAGATAATTTCCGACATCCACGCGGGCGAAACCACTGGCAAAAGCTAGCAAATCATATTTCCCTTTCTTCTTTTACTTCCCCCTTCTATTTTCATAACTTTGTTCAGTTTCAATATCACTGCAATAAACCCAACTACTGTCTAATATTCAGGACATTCGCCCAAACTTACAACAATACCCACATCTGTACGAACGATAAAAACTTAGCCGCTGCAGTGAAGAAACTCGTTGCATAAATCATTCCGACACCTAAAGTGGACAAATTTCTTCCTTTTAGCGACTCAGTACGTATAAAGCGCTTTCAGCTTTAAGGTTATATGAATATCTTGGGGATTCCGCTTGAAATTTAAGTGTTTGGTGACGCGAGAACTTTATTTCGTGGCTTTTTTGTGTTTGGCTTCACAAGTGTGTTGGTTTATTTAAGCTCTTTGACTTTAAACTCGATTTTAGTATTGAAATACTGATACTCTCCTTCCCTTGTTTTGGTTACGCAGTAGATAATTTATTATTATAAAATAATAAAACTAAAGTTTCATTCTTTTATAGAGGATAAAAGATGAACCGATGACCTGGTGAAGGCCGCAGAAATCCGCTGTATGCGAGAAGCACAGAACCAGTCCAGCAGTGGACGTCTTTCGGCTGAAATGATGATGATGATGATAGAGCATAATCCGCATGAGTTGATCGAAGGTTGATATAAACTTGCAGCGGTCAGTTCATAGATGGATTTTGCTCAACTCTCTTATGGTCAGCTTCCAGTCCATCCGGCTTGCAGCTAAATACCATACCATAGTATTTCTCATGGAGCAACTGCACATCCGATCTCCACATCTTAGTTTTTGGGTACCACGATAACCGTTTCTAAGACTGGTTGTCAATAATTTATAGCTTCTGACGACCCGCAAAACCTGTCAATGATTCACGAATGACAGCTGGGACCAACGGCGTGCTAAACGAGGCACGGCGCTGTCTTACAAGGGGATGACATGACCTTGGCGAAACGGATTTGAATGAAATTTCGTGTAGTGATAGTATACCATGTGGGTACTACCACTGTATTTACGTCCAATGCCCAATAGGAGCTGAGAAAAACGCATACAAAGTTCAGCCCGCACTCTATGTATAAGTTACATTATATTCCGTTCGAGCGTACCGTGGCGAAAGCGGTAATGCAAAAGGTAAAATTTCCCAACCCTATTCTATTGTTATGTCCAGAGCAAGTATACATTTTGCGCTACACCCGATAGTTTAGAGCACATAGGTGTACCGACTTATAATTTTTAATTTATAGATATTTATATGATAAATAATTTATATATTTTACTCAATAAATTATTTACATAGTTTATATAATAAAAAAATAAAAAACAAAAGAAAAAGAAAAAACTTTTTTGCAAAAAAAAACAACCGACTTCCTTAAAAACACTACAAAGTGAAAAATAACTTTAATTTCGGTAGTCGGTGTCTTAGGATCTGTACTTATGGTTTTTTTGCCACCGACTTCCAAAATTAAAGTTATTTTTCACTTTGTAGTGTTTTTAAGGAAGTCGGTTGTTTTTTTTTGCAAAAAAGTTTTTATTTTAAAATTTTTTGTTGTGGTATTCACCCTGCACTAATTCCAAACAAACAATGCATATTTATGCGATAGCAGAAATCGCGGTTGATTTCCTGTCATTTTTTAAAGAGTTCCGGTGTCTGTCTCCCGAACTCATCATCAGATCTATATGAAAATGATATGGGACCATTTCGGAATAAACCCCTTTCGAACAAAAAAAGAATTTTGCAAATCCGTCTATATATGACGGAGTTATGGCCGAACATACATAAAAAAAAAAAAAAAAAAAAAAACATATAAACATCCGAATTGATAACCTCCTCCTTTTTGAAGTCGGTTAAAAACAGGAAAAAAAGTCAACTAGCTAGACTTGAACCTGCACAGGCGGGAGTACGAGTTTAGAGCATTACCGTATTACCTTCATTCAAATCCGTTTCCCCAAGGTCGTGCCGTCCCCTTGTAAGTATGTAAAGATGGTCACCCTTCCAAAAAACAACTGCAACAAGCTTAACTAGATCGATCGATCCTTGCCTTGTTATTACTTAGCCACAAGCCCCATGAAATTAAACATACCATTGACAGAAAATACTCAAAATACAAACCCAGAAATCCAAAGCAACTCGACGAATCAACTGATGCGGAAATCGAAATCACGGTTGATAACCGCAAATTGTTATCAGTACACAATTTCAATCTGATTCGTGGAACAGAGATAAAAAAACCGGGTAATGTGTTACTCACAATCCAATGCCATTAATTTTACCAATTCAACAATTTTAATTGCGATTTTTTCAACGTTTTCGAGCAGACGAAGTTTTTAAATTTAATATTATGAAGCACTAAGGATTATGATTTTTTCTTCGAAATCATTCAAATTGAAGGTACCTACTTAATGGAAAGTGAGTTTCACAATTGGAGTGCAGGATAATTGGAGCTGTAATTCTTTATAGGATAATAGCTTTCACGCATTTTATTAAATTGAAAAATAACTTTTATTTCATCTAGATAGGCGGCAATTCAACATATGTTTCTAAATACTATAGCGTAAAAATGTATCAGTAGCTATTAAAATAAAAAAATAAAACTATTCCACCTAAAATACAAAACCTCCGCGGTCAAAATGTAGACAGATTTTTTTTTAAATTTCATATCTCATGAAAGATGTCATCGCGGAGATGTTCAGAATCATCTTAATATGGCAAACCGTCATGTTTGATCCTATAGTACGATTCGAAGCATTCCAAAAACAAAATTTAAAAATACTTTTATTGCCTATCCCGCCAATACGTCTTTCAATTCCATTTGTTTCCCTAACTGAGCCACGAAATAGACAGAAGCAGAGAGAAACCTATCCTAAAATCAGGAGATTGGACGAAAATGCACTGAACTATTTTTTACTGTCCAATCTCGACTTGTTTGCGCGGAAAATACTTCACATTCGCTACGGACGTCGGAAGTGCAGTTGAGTTGGCAATTGAATTCGTTTTTTTATTTATTTTGTGCACAAGTATACTTTTTAAAATTCATTATGTTTAGCGTTTTTCACACTATTTTCTGTATTTCATTTTTTGGGATGGTTGTGCTAAATTATGAGTGTCCGAGATTTATAAACGGTGCTTACCACTTAGACAAAAATATTCTCCATTTCTATCTTGCATTAATTGCATTACTTTGTATCAGGACTGACAGCTACCTTTTAATGTGTCTGACCAACCTCCTAGGAGTAACTGTTCCACATTAAATCCCACGAATCAAAAACTTGGTATTTGTATGTTAGCCAGAAATTAAATGAAAAAGCAGTGAGACCCTGGCCTTATCAAAAGACCTTACCTAAAAAGTGAGTTAAATGAGTGCCAAATCATGTTAGTTTTATGGCATAAAA
Source organism: Aporophyla nigra (assembly GCA_947507805.1). NCBI lineage: Eukaryota > Metazoa > Arthropoda > Insecta > Lepidoptera > Noctuidae > Aporophyla > Aporophyla nigra. Next base: position 6,863,358 of record OX382315.1, on the reverse strand, counting down.
GAATAAATTGGCTGGCGACAATTTAAAATGAAAATGTCAAACTATATTTTTAATCGATGATTTTATAATATATAAAATTAAGGATATAAAACCTGTCAGAGGTAACTCAAGTTTTCCTTTCAGCGATGACAGTGATAAAAAACAAAAAAAAATGAGTTAAGTAAGTGTGAACCAATATTATACTTAACAATTTAACAATTCCAATAGAAGATGTAATATTGTGCAGTAAAATATCACAACAGAGGGGCAGTTTTCATAATTTTTAAAACGTTCAGTCTGATTTCAGTCTCAATCTTTTAAAATACCTAGAAGAAAGAAAGAAAATATTCGGTAATAGTTATTTGCGGTAAATATGACGCAAAGAAAGACTGAACACAACAAAATATAAAAACAGCTGGGGAAAACATGTGCCTTATCCACGCAAAACGGCCATCGCTCAGCATAATGCTGTGACCCTGTCCGAGTCCCAGTTCCTCGAGTTTCCATACATTTTTGAAAACTTATTGACATTTGATTGCCGCCGAGGTGAGACTATGACTGGATTTTGAAGGTACGAATTAACTGAATTACGAGAATTGGCCTTTAATTGTTAAATAATGACAGGAATAACGCTTAGCCTAAGTACGTACTTAGTTACGTTTGTTCCAACTTAAATAAAAATACGTAGTTGAAGTCAGATTCATCGTTAAGCCACTTGACAAACAACTAAAACTTGCCGTATATTCAAATCACAACTGTCATCGAAATAGTTTGCTAGGTATTATAACATGGCAAAATAACGTAGGGTATCAATATATTGGCGACAAGATGGGCGGACGATATTGTTGCCATCGCGGGCAAAACTTGGATGAGGCTGGCACAGGAGCGTGGGGATTGACACAAGGAAAAGAGAAGCCTGTGCTTAGCAGTGGATGAAGTTGAGCTGTGGATGAACCATCATCCACAGCTCAACTTCATCCATAACAACAATCATCAAAGCCAAATAGCAATCATCAAAGCAAATTGGCTGTCTGTATGTCTATCTGTGGCACTTTAGCTCTTGAGCGCGTGAACTAATTTGGATGCGTTTCTTTTTACTTAAGCGGCTTTCTAGCGATGGTTCTTAGACGTGTTTTATCAAAATCGGTTTACACGACACGACGACCCTATGATCAAATATTATCTACAACTTGTTAATAAACGTATAGGGCCAATACGTATATTTGGTTTACTTTTTAGAGGTAATTGCTTTGGTCGATTGGATAATTGGTCGGGGGTTTTTAAATTTAACATTTTGATTTTCTCCCTTACCCTTTCATGGGCGGTGGCGTATATATACGTTCCAAGACAGCTACGAGTGGTGACAGAACGTACTACCACGTCTATTTTAATTTACTTGTTTTAAGCAGACCGTATACTCACGTTGACTCGCCATACAAAATTGTACTAGCTACGTCTTTCCGCCACAACGCATGAAAATTTCAAAATTGTTCTGTTTTATTTTTTATTTTTTCGACTCGACGTCAATAAACGTCTAACCATTTTGTACGAAGAATTGATGTGTCATTCTACATATAGCACGTGATAGAGTACCGTCTGCGAAAGGGTTAATTTTGCTGAATCTAATATCCTTGAATTTTAGCTGTTATTTACTTCCTTCTCTGTCTTGTATCATATGCTCCAACTAATACGTAAACCTCATTTAATTAATGCACGTCAGTATCAATGCTATAGCCTGCATTGTTCCATAATAATTCCATTATCAAACCACAATGTATTAAACCAAACAGCGTATTCAGCGTCTAATAAATTAAGATTTGAACAAATCAATGCAATACAATCGTATTACTAATGACGTCTTAGACAATACTGCTAGGCTAATTAATCAAGCCTTAAATTACGTGTGTCTGGGTACAGAGCACGGAAGATAAACTCAAAGCATTTATTTGAAATGAAGCATTTATAGGCACTTTTAAATGTTCAAAGATTTTTTCAGTCACTAGTCGTTCTCAGCACTTCTTCTCCACATTTATAATGCGCATAGCCAACGTGTGGAATTCTGTGCCAGCGTCTGTTTTACCTTCCAAATCTAACCCGTCTATCTGCTAAGCCAGAGTGCTATTTCCTCTTGCTTTTACATCTTCGATCACGCTTGTTTCACAATAATGCTGGGGAGTTTGTTGCGGCACTTCTTTTTCCCCAGGTGACGCACTAGGAAACGGTGAAGGACGGGCGTATTGGGGGAGTGTCCTATGTAATTTTGACGTTCGAAAAGTGCTGATCGTCAGCCTAATTTGAATAAATAACTTTTGATTTTTGAATAGAACTCATCAGTTGTTTTCTATGATCGAGGTCAAGAGCAGGCTTAGTCAGCAATAAAAAAAATTAAGAAAGATTAATTTCTTTTTTAATTCCAAAGCGTAGCAAGTAAACAGCAGTAAGCAGCAGCAGTAGCTCATATGGAGAAGAACGGGCAAGAAATAATCCATGGATATAATCTTAAACTGTAATTTTATTACAAAATATTGAACTCATCCCTATCATCCTAAAAACTCTGACACGCCCTTCCGCTGCACCTAGAGCAGGAGACGTCATTTGATGATTATCAACCCAAAAATAACCGTATTGAAATTATAGGCATAAGGCAGCATCTAGAAACGGCAGTAAAAATGAAATTTGTGGCGGTAAATGACGTCTGTCATGGACCGCTTCTAATGTTCAGCTTCCATACGTCACTTGTGAAGTTACGTCACCGTATAGACACACTACGGTAATGCGACTAAACGGTGACACGTTTGGCTCGTATAGAAACTGTTGACAATGCCGCCTCTAGGCCGCTGAGATGTGACCGTGCTCTGTGGTGTGATACGAATGGAATACAATGCATTACTTGTATTGAGGAAGGACTGATGTATTGAGATCCTTATCATTATGATTGGAGATTATTCCGTAACGACGCTGAAAATCTGTCAAAAACTTGATAGCTTTTTCTTGATTTGCCAAGAAAAGTTGAGTTTCTTTAAAGTGTTTAGTATACAGAAAATGGAAAAGCAAATCTTTTGAGCCTAAGCTGCCGTGATCAGTCAGTAAACAATGCCAATAAGAGAAAGAAGTCACGAAAAATACAGTGGTCAGAATTTGAGTAGTAACAATTTCTAAAACTCTATAGATAGTATCAAAGTGACTTTCTTACAGCGATGACAATGACGGAAAAGTCAGGCTGCTGACATAGACGTATGTTAATCACAAATGAATAAGCTAAAAAAACTGAGGATAAGAGTCAAGGTCTTTTAAATTCAATTATTTGTTTAAAAAGTTGACGTCACCGACCCTGCTTTCTAGCAAAATTAATATAATTTAAATAGATCTCTCTCTGTGTCTCTAATCTCCGGTCACATTATACCTTACTTTAACTAACAAACAAAACAACATCTGATAGATACTTACCCTCTCATTCATACAAATTCAGTTCTCCCAAACTCAGAGATTCAATTTGAAGTTTGTCAAAACGTGTAATCTAGTCGAGTTGGTACTATGCCTCTGGGAGGTACATGTACCTGGGATAAAAGGTCTAAACATTTCGTGACACATATGAACACAGATAACGTAGAAATAGAGTGTTCATGTGAATATAAACTGTTTGTGGCCTATACAACGTGGCGAATCATGTGCATCCGTTGAGGGGGTAAAACTCAGCAGTTCTCTTCTAACAATAGATTACAAATCTGTTAAATAATGTGCTTGTGTTAAAAACTTAATTATGGTAAGTAATTTTTTTAATGTTTACATGTAACATTTTACAGTTAGGCATTTTCGTCAACGCGTTGCAACGTGAGATTTATTGCAATTATATCTATGGACACATTGAAGATGTTTTTCTAGATCTCTTTTAAGTTGCTTTTTAGATTTGGCATGTAAGATCAGTTTTAAGAGTATCTCATTTAGTAACGTTGGTTCCGCGTACCAACTTACGTAGAGATTTAGGAATAGCAAGTGTTTTTTTTTCCTTGTAATCGAGTTGGGTACATATAAAGAAATTTTACAGAGACATTGTACACTTTGAAGTTTTGGTAATTAAATAGTTCACTCAGTTTATTTAACTTACTTTTAAGATGGATAGGTAGTACTTTGTGTATATTTCATCATAAATTTGACAACAGTTCTATAATGAGAGTGAACATTTACTCTCTAAAGGGGTTAAATAGGGAATGAGATTTTTATGGCTGTTTGTAATTTTATGGCTTGTATAATAACAATTATCCAACGAGCCGCTTAATATTTCCAAACTGATTAAACCCTCTTGAATTGACTGACAAATCACAAAGCAACAAAATTTATTCCAGAGCAAGTGAGTGTGAGTGACATTCCATTCCTCCCTACTCCATGGCAGAACCCAAAAGTTTCATTGTCATCCTTCCTTAGGGAATCAATTGAGTAACATTCTAACAAGACCGGAGTGTCACTGAGTTACTTTGTTATTTAGATAATGGCATGTCTTTGATGTATTTTTGGAACAGCTCATTTCCACATTCTCAGAAGAGAGAATTTAGTAGTAGGTTGTAAGAATCCATTACTGAATCAGTTTGTGTCCAAATTTGTCGCGAACATAGTGTACATTACACTTCTTTCGGGATTTAGTTTCCAAATATGGAACCAAATAGGTTTGTAAAAACGACTTTATTGCACATGCAGAAAATTCAGTCTGTTTTATCGTCTCAAACATTTCTGTGACCATTTTCATTAGAACTTATAAAATCAGCGTAATTTATTGTAGCATAAAGTTAATATTCGTTAGTGGAATTGACATCAGTTGGATACCAAGGTTTTAATAGAGAGTTTAAGAGTAAATAAGATTCTAAGCGTGGAACTAAGTTGCTAAACACGGTAAATCAAAACGCTTACAGCGACACAAGCAAAATGGCTAATTATTACCGCAGTCACGTCGAACACTGATTAAATATGCAATAAAGCCGCTTACCAAGACTATTGGTAGCGTTAATAGCGCTGGAAGATATAAAATGTAAACCTATTGTTCCAAGCTTTCGTTGTCACAATAAAGGATTAAAAGAGAAAATGCTGAGAGTATCGGTATACCGATACGCTGACTTCTTGTTCTTTTTTTTTTTAATTGTGAAGTAACACAAACAATTGCCATGATTATAAAGGGAGCGCTAAAAAGTAGTCGTATTATGTAGCGATATGAACGTTTGCTGGATAACATGATATTTTTTAGCTGCTCTGTTAGCACAGCCAGGGGAACAAATCGACACACAACGTCAATTTGCCTTTTCAAACAACTGTCAACGAATATAACTTGTGATTTGAATAAACAGACAATTTAAGTTGTTAGTCAATATGAAAATCAACTAACCTTTTTTTACATGCGACTTTCAAGATGAAAATCAAAACGACGGAAAATGGTGTTATGTAATTTACAAAATCATCAGCAATGAATAGTTTTTGGAACGAAGTTCCTTATCGCGCGTTGTGAAAGGGGGCTAGACGGAAAAAAATCTTACGAAAAGTTGTCACGACATGCTTTAACCGACTTCAAAAAAAGGACGAGGTTCCTTAATTCGACCGTATATATTTTGTATGTTGTTGTTTTTTTTGTTGTGAGTAGAGAGGGAGAGAGGGAGAGGGGGAGAAGGGTAGAGGGCGAGAGGGGGAGGGGGAGGGGGAGAGAGAGGGGAGAGGGAGAGGGAGAGAGAGGGAGAGAGAAGGAGATAGGGAGAGAGAGAATATTTTTGTTGAGTGTATACAGGTTTTTTGTACATAATAAATAATTAAAAATTATAACTATTATAAATCCTGGATAGGAACTTCGTTCCATCCGGGTGTCCCTTGACACCTCTAAAGTTTTTATCTCTGCTTTTTTAGAAAGTTCTCAATCTCTCCTAATCACTCTTAAGTGAATAAATATTAACCAAGAAAGGTCTGTTTATTTACCATCAAACTGTAATAAAAGAACTAGCTAGCTCAGAAAACATCGTAGATTAATGTTTTCTCTCTTAAACTCTACTAAGTGATATTAAATGTTCTAAGATTTCCTACCTGAGTTCTATAATTGAATTTCAAATGGTACGTTATTTTCAGAATGCTTGTGAAATAATGCAACTGAATAATAAATTCTTAAAATTCTCTAATGAAATAAGGGGAAGTTTTAGATTTTTTTTTGTCTTATGACTATCTAGTATCTGCCAGTGACTTCGACTGCGTCACATTTTTGCTACCCTGACCCTTCTCGTCGCATCGAATTGCCTGCCACAGTTTCCGTCCATTTATCATTGCTGCTCCGCTTCTTTTGATTGTAGCGTAATATTTTATAGCTTATAGCCTTTCTCAATAAATAGACTACTCAACACAAAAAGAATTGTTCAATTCGGACTAGTAGTTTCTGAGATTACCACGTTCAACCACACAAACAAACCAACTCTTCAGCTTTATAATATTAGTATAGATATAAAACGGAAAGACACGATTTTGGTCCTGATGGCTCATATTATTATGCATTTACAGTAGAGAAATATATTAGTTTAATTTTGGTAATAGTTATGGCTTTCTTGCAGAATTCACCTATTATACCTTAGGTAAATCAACTGCAACAATATTTTTTGTATTCTACAGCTACAAGAAAACGGCTAAGTAATCTTTAACTTAACTGCTACCAACTACTTATAACTGGACTGATAATCACGTTAATTAATTTTTTGTTTCACGAGTCAGAGTTTCTACTGTCTAATGGTTGATTCCTGTAATTTACGGACTGTTGTTGGTTAAAAATAAGACTCTTGTATCTTCAGCATTCATGAAGCAAATACATCATATATTTGCAAAGTAGACCCCTATAGAAGTAGCAATCACAGGTAAAATTAACTCACGAATCTATTTAAATGCACAGTTTGGCAATAAAATGCTACCAATAGTAAGCAAAACGATTCGTTTTGGTTTATAGGAACCGAGTATAAGTCCGTCATCGAACCTTCGGGTCCATCAGAAGTTGGTGTCCATCAAACTAAGTGTCAAATTCAATTTTGGAGACACGCAAAAACTAAATAACATCAGGCGTAGGGACAACTGTTGAACTAATCTTATATCCGTAAGTGATACGGAGTTGGAAGCGCCCGTAACTTCGGCCGAAACTACGGAATTCGTGCTTAGTGAGCAGACCCCTGATGTCAAAGGTTGCACGGATTCATTTAATTAACAACAGACTCGACGGAGTGTGCCTTCAACGTTTTCTAAGTATAAAATGTACTTGACTCTTGAAAGCGCTTGGACTTTACTTAGTCGCCATCTCTAGGGACGAGAAGGGATTTAAAAATGCTGGATGGTATGAACTTCTTGGTATATATTTTTTTAGAGATTTGGCTTTACTTTACTATTATGTTGGTATTTTTTTATTATTAAACAATTTTTGTATATTTAAACAAAGGCTAGACCATAGAGTTTTTCAGTTGTCATTAAAAAGGACTTATTTTTTACCGTTGCATTTTTAGTCTCAAAATAGAATGAAAATCGGTCATATTGTAATATAACTAAGTACTGATGGAGTTCAGATAGGTAGTGTCTCCATGTAGAATTAATTAGCAGCATCCGGTGTGACTAGAAGCCGACCCCAAAATAGTTGAGAAAAGGCTAGGCAGATGACAAAGACAACAATCGCTGAGTAGGTATAAAAATATTGTACATAGATATTACATACATACATACATATTGTATTTTGTGTTTGACGAATTGTTATTTTATTTCTTTGGATTACAGATTTAAATTAATAAAGAAAAAAAAATTATAACCTAAATTAACTAAAACTATTTACAAATTAAAAACATAGCGTCTAAAAATCATCCGCATCGCTGTCGACTGGTAGTGTACCCAAGAGACTGGCGGCATTACCACGTTGTATGGCAATGCTTAGCCTCTGACCAAGGTAAAAACCAGCTCTTGGGTCACGGGAAGTGTCCACCAGCCGTTTAGAAATTTCCTTAAATAGGATAAGAGCACTCGGACCCCACGGCCCGAGCGTTTCAACCCCAAACGGCTCAAAAATATAATGACCAATAAGGTTACTATACTTACGCCGCTTGAGGTTTTCTGCAGCCGCAGCAGCGGCACCAGCACAGCACGCCGTGCCAGGAAGATGGGATGGCGCAAGAGTATCGACGCACGTCGCATCCCACACTAAAGGCCTACCCACCTTCCATGGAAATAAAGACATACCGTCCGGTCTCTTGCCATCGTCGCGTGCCAAGCCATTGGGTTCTAATACAGCTGGGACGCCGACGGTGACAAGAGCTCGTCGGATTATGTCATTAATGTTTGCGTGCCGTGCTAATCGACCCGCACTTCGGCTGCAAGACAGGCCGTGGTGTCCTAGACTGGTGACAACTTCGCCACAGTGACAGCGATGAGGAGAACAACACGGAGCTCCCAAACGTAGGGAAACAGCGAGGCGGAAAGTAGTGTCGTCGAACAAGGTGCCTATATTCGACGACGGTAGTGCATGAAGCCATAAACCCGATTCCCACTTACCCACAGCCAGCAGGCGCGCACGCTCCGCAGTAGTAGCAGACGTGTTGAGCAAATTGTCTTGTACTACTCTGCAGAGCGGCTCATCCCACCGTCTCTGGGAAAATGGATTATCGGGTAGCTCAGTGTTCGGGCAAGCGAGTTTCCAGGCGTCTATAGCCTCGGTGAAGCACGGCACATCAAAATTAATCAGTGTTGAGGCTAGAATTTTCCTGATTAATTTCTCAGTACCGTGGATCGAGGATATAAAAGCTGGTAAACTAATACTAGAAATTTTGCGGACGCCGAGGCCTCCCATACGAATGGGAAGAGTAGCTTGTGCCCAAGCTCGGTCGTCCATGGCCACATTTAAAATCGAGGTTAATGTTTGCCGGATAATTTGGTCCATTCTGTCTAATAGGTGAGTGTGCTTCCATAAATGGGAAGCGCGAAGGAAGTATGTTAATTTGGGGCCGAAACAGCAATACCGAATTAAGGTGATAGCCGAATGCATGTTAATTTGGAACAATCTTTCCGAAACGTCATTGAAATTTTGGATTTTTTCGTCAATAAAATAGTTCATACATACATAGTTCTTAATCGTGCCGAACAGACGATGTGAGGAACGCTTTCTCTTGTAGGCTGGATTTTGCGAGGTGGCGGCGGTAAATTAAAACCGGGAACATTGCATCGATTATACAAAAAAAAAATGCTTTCATTGCATTTTGACTGCGTAACAATTGCACTTTTCTATAAAACAAACAGATTTTTATAACCGACGAAATTTCTCAAAGCAGTTCAAAATCCATGGTAACACGCACGTCGGTTTCCCTACCCTGTGAGCAGCTTTTAAGAGTCCAGTTAAAGAAAATCTTCATGTTTACTCCAGAGGATAAATATACGAGTCATTTACCCGCTGACACTTCACTGAACCATCCACAATTTGTAGCCATCCGTTAGCTGTCACAACTTTGTTAATCAAAAGCAGAGTGCAAGTACCGCAGTCGATAGAAACTTTTAATGTCGGGTACAGATTGGTGAAATGTACTGTGAGAGCTTTAGGGTCTGCCCGTACCGGATTGAACAATAAAACACGTTGTTGTGTGACTTTGATAATATAATTATTTCATATATTGCACGCTTTTGTGTTTACAGCGCGCTATGGAGCGAATTATGCTCGGAGTTTCTTGCATAAAATTAGAATCTAAGTCATCCGGAAAATAACTGTAGTTACCGACATACAGAGTTAATAAATTGAAGTGGCAGTGGGCCAGCCATGTTAGTTGAAGGACCGATGACTGGTGGAGCAAACGAGTCCTGGAGTGGAGACCGCGTATTGGCAAGCGTATTATTGGACGCTCACCAGCTAGATGGACCAACAACTTCAAAAAGGTGGCTGGGGCAGACTGGATGCAGAAGGCAGATGATAGGGTGTTGTGGCGAAACATGGGTGAGGCCTATGCCCAGCAGTGGATTGCGATAGTCTGAGTTGATTGATTATGTTTACAGCGAAAAAATCTTTTTCCAAATAATTTGAAAACTTATTGAGAATGAGATTTATCGAAAGCCTATACAACATGTCGTGTCTTCATTGATTTAGTTTGAAAAATGTGTATTATTTTCAAACCGAATTACAGCATTGAATGTGGCGACACTGATACGGTAGTATCATGAATTGTGGACAGACAGACAGACAAGACTTTTGGAGTGGATTATTATGACAACTCAGGCAATTGAATGCGTTCTTGTAATTCTGGGTGGGGTACAAAAAAAATATGGTAAAAAGGACTGCAGCTCATTCGTTGTTCGAAAGTGGAAGAAAATAGTTGTCCAATCGCGAGATATTATGAGTATTTTATCTATAAAACCTTTGACAACCTTAAAATTTAACACATATTGAATCATTTCATCAATTTCATGTTATATTTCACATATCTGTAAAAATAATAAGAAAGGTAGAAAATCTTTCAAAATTTCCAATTCTATGACTAAAATAAAAATTCTTCGTTTGGGAGAAGACACCCGTGCTGTGGTCGCGATCAGTGTTATTAAGTTTGAGTAGTTTTTCAGTTATTTTTATTGAAACTTATTTGAATGAGAAGCTAAGCTTTGTATCAAGTTCGTCTATATTGATGATTTTGTTATCTTCACATATTACCTAGGGTGCATTAGTAGTAGAGAAACGTACATTCGTATGGGGTTCCTACTATTCACAAATAGATTAATAGATAAAAACTTTTTACAAAAAAAAAAACACAAGTGATTTAAAAATTATAAAGAAGTGAAACATAACAATTTTAAGGCGCTGGCTATGGTTTTGTTTATTTTTAAATTAACAATGGAAACCGAAACGGAAAAAAAATCAATTGGTAGTCGCTTTTGACATCGAATTTTTCCTCGTAAGTCAATAGTTAAACAAGATAAAAAATTGGTAATAAACAAAACCAAAGCCAGCGACTTCTACAAAAGTCAAAGGAAATTTAGCCTAAAACTTAATCGTGTTTATTTTTTAAGTCGATAGTGTATTTTTCATTAAAGTTTTTCGATTCTAGTCTACAATCTATATCATTGTAAGCCGAAAAGGGCCACTTATCTACCCATTGTTGGCGACCGTCTGGTTGCAGTTTCCGATCTCGGCTGAAAACTAAACGAGCTCATTGTATATTATTTTGTTCTACTGTGGAAACCCAAGGGTTTCTTTATTGATGTTCTAGATTTGTGTACTCTTTTTGATAACGCTGTCTGTTTTTAAGGGTTCCGTTGCCAAATGGCAAAAAACGGAACCCTTATAGATTCGTCATGTCTGTCTGTCTGTCGGTCTGTCTGTCTGTCTGTCCGTGTATGTTACAGCCACTTTTTTCCGAAACTATAAGAGCCATGCTGTTGAAACTTGGTAAGTAGATATATTCTGTGAACCGCATTAATATTCTCACACAAAAATAGAAAAAAAAAAATTTGGGGTCCCCCATACTTAGAACTGAAACTCAAATTTTTTTTTCATCAAACCTATACGTGTGGAGATCTATGGATAGGTCTTCAAAAATGATATTGAGGTTTCTAATATCACTTTTTTCTAAACTGAATGGTTTGCGCGAGAGACACTTCCAAAGTGGTAAAATGTGTGTCCCCCCCCTGTAACTTCTAAAATAAGAGAATGATAAAACTAAAAAAAATATATGATGTACATTACCATGTAAACTTCCACTGAAAATTGGTTTGAACGAGATCTAGTAAGTAGTTTTTTTTTTTTAATACGTTATAAATCGTAAACCGCAATTTACCTTTCATTCAATCAACTGAAATATAAAAATCAAAAAAAAGAACATTTAATTTCATAAACATAAACCTTATGCATAAACCGTGAATACCTAAAGGTTTGTACGGAACCCTCGGTGCGCGAGTCCGACTCGCACTTGGCCGGTTTTTTTTTTTTGTGGGTGAGAAATCGTAAAAAGACGTCTCCCGCTCTGGGTGGAGCGGAAGGGTGTGTCAGACTTTTACTGACTAAAACCCACCCGTGTTCCTTCAGTTGCCCATGTGCCAGAGCCACTGTCTGTGGCTTAATGTTAAATCCTGGGACAAAAAAAAAAAACGAATAAATTCAGTGACAAAGAACATAAAATGTCGGTGGTAACCTGTCAATTGACAGTTTTATTAAATAGATCCCTGGCTGTCATTGGTTTCCCCTGGATAAAGAAGTCGTTACGGGCTGACAGGCTGTCAGTTGTAATTCAAATTAAAATATTTATAGGAACAAAAAACAGATTCACAAGTCGTTGTTCGTGATAAAGAAACACATGAACATGCGGCCAAATGGGTAACAACAACATTTTCCACTGAATACCCATAAAAATCTTTACAAGTTATGCTATTTATACCAAAACCTACAAACTACAATATTTTAAATTAACGACATGATGTGTATGAAGCCAGCGCGACGCGCGCGCGGCGCCCGCCATGTTTTAGTAATAAACTAGTGTGCAAGCAAGACGGTTGTTTCTCTTCCTGTTACCCATACATATCATTGGCGACGAGGTGTATAAACGAGTACCTACGCATAGTTAAAATGTCGGCGTTCCTCGAAAATCTTACTTCATTTGACCACAAAACTAATGAGTGGCAAATATATAAAGGGAAATTAACGCAATTCTTAAAGATCAACGGCGTTGGAAACGATGTAAAGAGTGGAATACTACTGTGTCATCTGACGGAGGAAACATATATTATCGTCTAGTGCTTAAGGGCATTACATTGCCCAATGACCTTGAACATGCTGCCCCGTACTAACTTACGACGAAACGACGAGAGAGAGAGGGACGAGTGCGGGAGTGACATAGTGCTTTACGCGAAATTTCGGGTTTTTATAAAATATTTTAAAATATTAAAAGAAATAAGAGAAAAAAATCAATACAAATTGTTAAATACGTCATTACGTATTTTTTGGTATAAAATTCATGCCGAGTTATTGAGCCGTTATAGAGAAAATTTTCAATTTAGGTTGAAAAAGGACCTATTTGTTACGATTTTTTGATAAAATTTGAGTAAGTTTATTAAAATTTTAAACAATACAATGTATTTGTGATGACCTTTAGTTTAACATATATTTTTTATATTGAAAACGCACAAAAGGATTCATCAACAAACTTCTTTAAACACACCGTATTTTCAGGATTTGAGCGAGGTAACCCCCTTAACCTAGCGTATCCAAAGGAGTTGGAAACGCGGAGCTATGAGGACCTAGTCGGATTACTCGACAGCCATTTCAAACCAAAAAAATGCTCATTTGTGGACAAGGCGAATTTTTTTAGTGCCAGTGTGACTGTACCCCAATTACCCCAGGCTGATAAAATTTTCGATTTCCTAATTACGTTAATATTAGTATTTAAGTCGGTTCCCCCCGTAGGGGGGAGGGCGGCACCCCGCCTCCGTACCGCCCTGTAGAGCTCGTCACCTGACCTGGTCACTCTCCCACCGACAAAGATAAAATGAATTCCAAATATGATGAAGTCCATTTCCTTGTCACATCTAAGGAGCAAGGAAAGGATTGAATGAAATAGTAAATAAAACCTAGGAATTCATACTTATAGAAATAAATTGGATTTGGTTTTAGAAAGCTAATAAATAAGGGAGAGGGAAGCTAACTGTATTTTTATATAAATGTTGAGTAACCTATACGCTAGCGTAATAGGTATTAGGTCAATGGTGACTCACACGATACCTCACATCAACACTTGCAGTACTCAGGGCAACGCTTCCACAAAGTGACGCAAGCGGCTTTTCAGCGGCTTCCGTCGGCACTTGTCCATATGGGACAAGGTCCCTAGCAGTTCTTTCGAACTGAAAAACGTGACGGTGGCGGCTTTTCAGCGGCCCTATGTCGACATCATGCTCTAGGAGACATGGTCCCTATCAGTCCGTAGACTGAATATGTGATAGATGTAACCACCCAACCCCTGGAAGTTCACCCGTTATACAACAAGCATATCTGTAAGACACGTGCTAATGTCAGTCTGACTGAATTATCGATCTGAGATTAAGAATACAACATTCAAGAATTTTAGATAATAGATATAAAGAAGACATTGAGTTGAGAATCAAGACTCAAGAATCATTTGATAGAGTTGTGGATCAACTCTCTTGTAGATCTAAAGACAGCTCCGAAGAGCCCACCCTTCACCATTTCTAATTAGCCATAAAGACTTTAATAACCCTACCAACCTAAAGTAACTATTATAATGAAAGTCTCATTCAGTTGAACCTCAAACACACTCACACATACTTCGATGAATACTAAATTAGTCTAATCTGGGCTTCAACCCATTCAACTTATCTAATTATAATTGCTCTCTTACAACATCTCACTTGAACATAACATGGCCTCTTGGCTTATACTAAGTCTCCTCTTTCACAGGTGAGCGCTAATATCTGCAATAAAGTCTTAATTATGTGGAGAGGTAAAGGGATCGTTACGCTTGCGCTTAAATTCATCTTTTATAGCTACGTTAATTTATCTGTGTACAATTTACCCACTTCATTGAGACGGGGAACCGTTTTATAACGTTTGTCTCCTTGTACGTGCTCCATTAGACCTAACGCATAGAACCTCTGAGGAACTAATACGATTCTAACGAAACACGTTCCCTAAGCGGCAATTAAATGTCTTACTCAATCCTAGGGCAGTGTACTGCGAAGTCCACTGTTATTGAGAAAGACAAGTGTTGAGTAGCTTTAAACACGTACTCATGTGAATGACACCCTTATAGCAGTCTCTATAGTACTACTACAGTCCCTTACTGAGGTAACACAAAACTAGCACAAGCGCACCGTAGACTCAGTCTCTAGCAAAACTCATTGCGATCGTTCTTGGTGCACGCCGAAGTGGAATTTCGTCACTTCACATTTCCTTACTCTTCCCCATTAGAGGATGACTGCATCCAGATTTCGTGTCTCGCTAAATAGTGTCGATTCAGTAAGAGGCCGATAGCCAGGTTTGGGGTTTTAACGAGACACGGTCCCTAGCGTTCTTAGAACGACTACCAATTCTCTTAGTGAACGTGTGTGAAGCCTACCCCCTCTCCCGGAAATGCGCGTCCAACAAGCCTCACGCAACACGTTCTGTGGCGAGGCCTTTTTGGAAACAGTAATCATCACTAACGTTTGGTTGATTTATAAAGCAAATATAGGCCTGCTTTATAGCCTAGTTATGAAGTATCTACGGTTCGGCCTCCCGGCTATTATGTGTTAGTTATAGCGTGAGGCTTTCCCCGATTCCCTATAACCAACCGCCAATGACAAATATCTGTTAAGGTACGGATTAGGAAGTGGGCATGCTATTTCTAGATAATCTTATATCGTTGGTTAAACCATAAAAGTAGCTTCGTCAAGCCAAAGTAAATGATCAATAATGGATCCTCTGCGATAACACTAAACTTCTATGTATAATTCACAATATACGATCACCCTACTAAATTAATAAAGTAAATAGTTCGTAGTTACGCTGAACGCACTATTGCTAAAGATAAAAGTTAACACTCACCAGATAACTCCGTGGAGAGAATTATATTACTTACAAAATACTGTGTGTATTACCAGTCGCCTTTGCACCATTCCTCACAGTTCACACGTCACCTAACTAACTCTAAGATTCACGCGCCTTTCATATCCCTTACATTAACTCTAGTCTAATATAGCTTAGTCTAAACTATTCACCTATCAAATATCTAACGTAATAATAACACTCTCGCTATCACGTCCCTTGCACACAGACATAGTCACACTCTCCATTAAAAGTTCTAACTCTCTCAGCCTAGCCTAAATCGACCGCCTCTTCTCGTGCCCTCAAGCCAACTGCCAACCTTCACATATCTCTCTCTCATCCCAAAATCCCCACGAGCGTGAGAACGCTCGCAATCTTCATACTTTTGCAGAATCGCTTGACGACCATATTTTTTTGTGAAACTTCTCAATTGTTGAAAAGGATCTGCTTGGGTCTTGTTTATGCCAACCAGATGTGAGCTAATGCACCCTTGCTATTATGCATCTACCATCGGTTCTGAGTAATTGTACCAATTAAGGGACTTCAAATATTACTTTCGACTGATTGTTGGCACTTTGCTGCTCATAAAATATAAATGAATGGCTTTGTAAGTAGTTCGATATTGTTTTAGGATTTTAAAGAAATATCTTACTTCGTTATTTATTACGGTAACGTGTCGAGCTGTCAGGCCATAAAGTTAAGATTTAATGTGCTTCCTTCTAAGAGGCATGTTATCGTGTCACAATTTTAGAAGAAATATAATAATTTATATTAATTAGGTGACATACCGTCACACCAGCAGAACAACAGGCGAAACCGTTGGAGAATGGGCGGCGCGACTAAGGGGGTTGGCAACGTATTGCGACTTCGGCACCGCTCTAGAAACGAATTTGAGAGATCGTTTCGTCCTCGGCCTGACTGCCGGTCCCGAACGCGACAAGCTATTTGAGCAGAATCCGTCGACGCTCACGTTGTCGCGGGCTATTGAAATGGCGGAGCAGGCAGCGTGTGCCAAGGAGGCAAAGGCCTTGTTAGGCAGCAATTCGGAGGCCATTTCCATCAAGGAGGAACCAGTGTACCGCGCGAAGTTCCAGGGTCAAGCTAGCCGTGGACGTGGCGCAGGTGGTGCTGATGCAGCAATCCGCCGCGATACGGATCGTTGCGAGGTTTGCGGCATGAAAAATCATAGCAGTGAAAAGTGTCGTTATAAGGGTTATACGTGTCAAAAGAGCGGTGTGAAAGGCCATTTAAAAAAAGTGTGCGGTAGTACAAAGAACACACGTGTTTATCATGTTGAATCAAATGAAGGAGGCAAGGGTAACCAGCCCCAGGACAAGGGTTGTGAGGAGTGCCAGAATTTTAATATAAGGTACGCAGCTGATAAGCCTATTGAAATTGAATTAGTTTTAGGTGATCAATTTATTAAAATGGAACTAGATTCAGGATCTGGTAGTACTGTTATTTCCGATCATTTGTATTATAATAATAATATAATAAATAATATTCCACAACTATCACACAACGCCATCTAGTCCCAAGCTAAGCAGAGCTTGTGTTATGGGTACTAGACAACTGATAAACATACTTATATATTTCTAAATACATACATATTATAGATAAATTACACCCAGACACAGAACAAATGATCGTGCTCATCACACAAACATTTGTCCTGGGTGGGAATCGAACCCACGACCTCCGGCATAGCAGTCAGGGTCGCTAACCACTAGACCAACAGGCCTGTCAAAGTATAAAAAGTTCTCGCAGTACCCACTACAGAATAGCAATGTAAAAATGTGCTTGTATAATGGACATAAAATCTCTCCATTGGGATATTTCATTACTAAAGCAAAATTTAATCATGTGCAAAGTAATATTAAAGTTTTCGTAGTTAAGAATGGAGGTCCACCATTGTTAGGTAGGGATTTCATGTCCACTTTTAATTTAATAATAACAACTAATATTAATTCTTTAGTGAGTAGCGATAATGATGTATTAGAAATACTAGGGAAATATCCGGATCTGTGACGAGATGAGTTGGGTTCATTTAATACATTTAAAGTTACCTTACAACTAAAAGAAAACTCTGTTCCAAAATTTTTTAAGCCACGAACTGTACCCTTTGCCCTAAGAGATAAGGTCGAACAAGAATTAGAGCGGTTAGTGCGTTTAGGTATTTTAGTGTCGATAAATCACGCGCAATACGCCACACCGATAGTGCCGGTGTTAAAGGAAAACGGTCAAGTTAGAATTGCAGGAGATTTTTCGGTAACACTAAACAAAGACCTTGTAATTGAAAAATACCCTTTACCTAGAATAGAAGAGGTTTTTGCTAAGATTGGAGGAGGTGAGATGTACAGTAAAATTGATCTAAAAAATGCATACAATCAATTTATATTCGAAGACTCATCACAGGAACTAACGGCAATAAATACTCATAAAGGTCTATACAAATATACGCGTTTAGGTTACGGCCTTGCTAACGCACCCGCTATTTTTCAAAAGTCCATGGAGACACTATTAGCTGGAATAGACGGAGTCAGTGTCTGGCTCGATGACATATGTATTACGGGTCCAGATAGAAACTCACACATTAAAAGGCTAACGGAAGTTTTAAGTAGATTAAGCGATGCCGGTCTACGTCTTCAAAAAGACAAGTGCGAATTTTTCAAACAAAGTGTACTTTACTTAGGCTACGGGATTAGTAAAGCGGGACTAATGACTAGTCCAGAAAAAGTCAAAGCAATATTAAACGCCCCCGAACCGACCAACGTCACCGAAGTAAAAAGATTCTTAGGTGTGGTTAATTATTATAGGAATTTTATTCCTAACGCTTCGTCAGTACTCAGTCCTCTCCACGAACTTCTACGGAGCGATGTGCCCTGGGAGTGGGGAGATAGGCAGCGGCAAGCTATGGTGGCAGTGCGCCGCCGCCGGGAACTAGCCTCAGAACGCGTGCTGGCGCACTTCGAGCCGACGACGACGCACGGCGCAGCTCGTGCTCACGGTGGACGCGGGGCCGAGCGGGCTCGGCGCCGTGGTCTCGCAGCGCGGACATGACGACAACGCTCACGAGCGACCGCTCGCGTATGCATCTCGCTCGCCTACCGCTAGCGAGCGAAACTATAGTCAGATACAAAAGGAGGCGACCGCTATAATATTTGGTGTAAAAAGGTTCCACCAGTATCTGTACGGTCGCAGTGAGCCATTCATTTTGAAAACCGATCATAGGCCTTTGGTTTCTATTTTCAGTAACAAGACGGGTATACCGGTAACGACAGCTCTAAGGCTACAAAGATATGCTATTACGCTATCAGCTTATAATTATAGCTTATAGTGATAATAATGTAGTAGCAGATTATTTTTCCCGCGCGCCTTTAAAGAACATAGACAAGTCGGAAGAGACCGATAATAGTGTAGATACCTATTACGCGCTCAAGTTTTTAGACGATGCGACGCGACGCCCGCTACTACGACACGCGAAATAAAACAGGCAACGGAGAGCGATGCGGTGATCCAAACTGTCATTAGGTACATGCAAAAAGGATGGCCGCGTAAAATAATATGCAAGTCTGTTTACCCTTATTTTCAGAGTTAGACCGATTTGCAGTACGAAAAAGGTTGCCTGTTTAGAGGTCATAGGATAGTTATTCCGTCTATACTAAGATGTAAAATGCTACGTGAATTACACGACACTCATTTAGGTATAATTAAAACGAAAAGTAATGCACGAAGTAGGATGTGGTGGCCCGGCATCGATGGCGATATCGAGCGTTGGATAGGGTCCTGTGGCACGTGCGCGAGCGTGCGGCCCGCGCCCCCGCGCGACCCCCCCGCGCCTTGGCCCGTCGCCGCCGCTGCCTGGCAGCGCGTGCACATAGATTATATGACGGTTGGGCAGAGGATATATCTCGTGGTTGTAGATTCTTTCAGTAAATGGGTAGAATGTCTGCACATGCATAATGGTACATCAACTAAGGCTCTGATAACTAAACTCAAGGAAATTTTTTCAACATTTGGTATACCGAATTTATTGGTATCAGATAATGATGTCAAGATAAATTCGAATGAGTTCAAGACGTTCTGCTCTGCTAATGGTATCAAATACATGACGTCGCCCATTTATCATCCGCCCAGTAATGGTCAAGCCGAAAATTCGGTAAGAACTTATAAAAAAATGCTAAAATGTATATTAAAAGATATTTTACCGCTATATCAAATTAATGAATTGTTATTAGGCTATTTGTTTAATTATAGAAACACCGTGCATTGTACCACTGGGGAAACTCCAGCAAAGTTAATGTTTGGTAGAAATCTACGATCTCGTCTCGATTTAGTAGTACCATCGAGTGAACCAACGCACGATGATATTTCAGCGGAGCCCGGGAAAAGACTATTTCAAACTGGCGATGTTGTTTGGACCCGATGGTACAGCGCACGGAAAGAAACTTGGCAGTTAGGCATAATAAAACATAGAATAGGGAATAAAATGTACAAAATTTATATTAAAGACTCAGACCATCACTGTATAAGGCATGTAGATCAGTTACTGAAGTATACAGGTAGTAAACAGCACACAGAGATAAGAGATATTATTGTACCACAACAAGAACAATCTCATGACAATTGCAGAACTACTGGTACAAGCCAAAATGAACCATTACCAACAGTATCTAGCGAGCAATTGGCCATGAGTTCACCCGTGGCGACCGAAACGAATGTCGCACCAGTAGTGGCACCAAATGCGGAATGTGTCGCAGATGATTGTAATGGGGAAGAATGGGGTGATTGTGAGGCAGTCGAGAGTGAGGGAGGGGCCGCTGAGATTTTAGCATCGCCCCGGTCACCGATAGCGCAGCCCGAGGTACTTGTACCCGAGGGCAATCAGTCTCGAAGTGCGGGCAATGTTGATGTGCCGCGCACACCATCACCCATACACTTACGGCAAAAGCGCAATAGGAAGATGGTAGATTATAAGAAATACTTTTAACTGTTTCTTGTGTTTTATGTTGAATTAAGTTATAATTAGTTTTAAGAGTATTATAAATTGTCACCAGGTTTCAAAATCTAAGTGTGGAGGAGTGATGTGTATGAAGCCAGCGCGACGCGCGCGCGGCGCCCGCCATGTTTTAGTAATAAACTAGTGTGCAAGCAAGACGGTTGTTTCTCTTCCTGTTACCCATACATATCACGACAACATATTTTTTGTGCTAAAAAGTAAGTATAGCATAAGTAAAGTAACCAGAAAAAAAGAGAAGAAAAAAATAAAATCTTTGTAAATCTTATTTAGAATGACTAGTGTTTTGAGTACAATATTGTTAAATTTACCAGCGTTTGAAACTACTGCTAAATTAAAAATAAGCTATGTGTAAGACAGTGAATCTAATATAATTGCAAAGCGGAAACCTAGGAGTACTTACTAGAAGTAACTCCTGTACATAATGGTCATTTCCAAATTTCTGCTACAATTTCGACAATACTGTCTTACTGTTGACCTTTAACATAACCCCTAATTCCCTTACAATAAAAATCAATTAACCCACAACCAAAAGTAGCAATTTGCGCAACTAATTAAGCCAACGTAACATTACTATAAATTATGATTACGCCCAGATAAGGCCATTTACACACGTTCGTTTATACCCGGGCTATTCTGCACACGATTCCGTTATCCGTGTGGGTAATGTGCATGAAGCTTAAGGTAGATTTTGGCTGCTATCCGTACGAAATGGTAGTACAAATATGAATACTTTTTGAAAGGCAGTTTATGAAATTTTCCGCGAAAGGCCCTAGGAGTATAAGCATAGTGAATTTGCCCTCAAAATATATTGGCACGATACTAACAGGATTTGGTACTAATAAGATAATAAGATTTAGTTTATTTTCAGATCTCTAACGCATTTGGTTTTTGAGAAAAAGGAAAATATTTAAAAATCTGAAAAGATAATTTTCTCACGAACGCTTGATTCAATTGATTTGAATTTTAGATATGTTTTGGAGGCTGATAGTAGCTTCTAGGAAAAAAAATACACCTTTAATGGTTGCCACTGAGATTTTCGTTGTTTTAAAAGATTATTTACTGCCAATTATTTTTAATTTTTCACATTTTGTTTTTGAGGTTACGGAGTGATTTTGAACTGTAGTTAATTTTTTTTATTTTATTTCTTAAGGACAAGAGTTCTGAGTAGCTGAAATTAAAAGGGGTAGAAGTGTAAACCCGCATTTCACCAATTGATACCGATCGGACAAATCCACACTCCGGGCTGCTACTGATAATTCCAGAGAGGAAAACCCAATAACAGTTTGCACAACCTGTGAATCGAACGCAGGACGTGCTCAGCAGTAGCGTTTGTGACCATTTGACCCACGAATCAGTCCAGATCATCATCATCATCCTTGCGTTATCCCGGTTGCATCCTTTCGGAGCCCGGGGTCCGCTTTCCTGCTTTTAGCTCTCCACTTCAGACGGTCTTGTGCATCCCTAATGGTGAGTTTGTTGGTACGCATGTCATCCGCTACGACGTCAAGCCAGCACTTTTTGGGTCTGCCCCTTCTACAGGGACCCGGCGGAGGTGGCATGGCCAGACATTTGTTCCCCACATAGCTAGCCGGTTTCCGTAATACGTGCCCGTACCAACGTAGGCGACACTCCTGCAATTTGTCTGCTATGTCACGGATATGAAAGCTGCCGCGAATGCGTGAGTTCTTAACGCGGTCTCTCCGCGTAACCCCGGACATCCAGCGCAACATTTTCATTTCCGTGACACGCAGTTCTTGCTTGTGCCGCTCAAGTACGGGCCACGTCTCACTGCCATATAAAAGGACAGGCCTAATGATGGATTTATAGACCTGTCCCTTCAGCTTAACCGGTATCTTGGGTCACAAATGACACCAGACACCTCTCGCCATTTAGCCCACGCTGCAGCAATGCGTGCTTTGACGTCGTAGTCAATGTCACCAGACGCGTGGAGTACAGATCCCAAGTACTTAAACTGGTCCGTGCGCTCGACCGTGTCTTCGCCTATGCGGACGGATGTGAGATCTGCTGTATTGCAGGCCAAGTACTCTGTCTTCGCCACATTAAGTTTCAGACCACCATTCTCAAGCGTACCCTTCCACGCCTTCACGCGTCTCACCAGTCGTCCCCTGTCCGCGTCTACCAGCGCAATATCATCAGCATACATGAGCAGCCACGGGGGCTGCTCATGGGAGTTCCTGATGCTGTCCGACACAACGTCTAATACTACGCTGAATAGGAACGGGCTCAGGATGGATCCCTGGTGTACACCTACAGTAATGGGAAAGGGTTTAGTCCAGATCATATATGACTAAAAAACTAACCAAGTGCAAGTCGGACTAGCGCACAAAGAGTTCCGTACCATTATCAGCAAAAACATCACGTTTGTTGTATGGAAGCCCCCCTTAAATATTTATTTTATACTGCTTTTTAGCATTTGTTGTTATAGCGGCAACAGAAATACATCATCTGTGAAAATTTCAACTCTCTATAACGGTTCATGCGATACAGCCTGACAGACGTCCCGTCCCGTACGGAACCCTTTAAACTAATTTTAGTAGGTGGGTAGAAAATGTTTGAATGTTCAAATTTTCAGGTGACTCTTAGAAACAATAACAAAATAATAATGAATTGGTTATATTAGAATCAACTAAAAACTTAATTTAAAAATCATTTCAAAAAACTTTTCAAGAGCTCACTTTTATAGGATTGCCCTTGAACAAAGTACTTAGTTTGCGTCTTGGTCCAATGGCTGAGTATTTATCCATCCACTATATCTAGATAAAAACAAATATGTTAATAATATTGTAATATTGCAGGGCCGGACTGGGGCTTTAAATCGGTCCGGGCATTTCACAGAGAACCGGCCCTCTGCCATTCGTAAAAGGAACCATAACAACGTAAATTTTAGGTATTTACTGAATTAATGATTTTCAAGCAGTTCGCTTCTTTCGGCTAATTTGTCTATAGTATCGTCAGAATCTAATTTCATTTAAATATTTGATTACTTTTTCCACTTCTTACTTCTCTTGAAATAAGAAGTTTAGATTGGAAACTGAACTTTTATTGCACTAATGTAATGCTTTAGGGTTTAGTTTAGGTCAAGTAGTTGTTTATAAAATTTTATTATATAAAAGGGAACATGGAAAATCATTTTAATACTATTGGTATAGCCAGCAGGCCGACCGGCCGACTGGGCCTCCGGCCCATCGGGCATTTGCCCGATTTGCCCGTATGGCCAATCCGGGCCTGATTTCAAGTCACTGTTGCTATGATAGCACGTAGTAGGGAGAAGTCATTTGATGATTTCCCATTAAAAAAAAAAGGATAGCTTGTAGTGGTATACGAATTGGTGTGGGGTAGGTACGTACTTTATCTAAAAGAAATACACTACAATGTAAAAAAAATCCGCAATTGTATATTTATTTTCAAAATATTCAGGCACTCCGCGGACTACCGCACCATTCAAACTGTATATTACGCCCTGTGTCAAAGCATAATTAGCTACTGCATTACAGTTTGGGGTGGGACTCACAAGACAACGCTACTCCCTCTTGAACGAGCACAGAGAGCTGTCCTCAAAGTCATGACTTTGAAGCCATTCCGATATCCCACCTCGGCTCTTTACACCGAATGTCAGGTCCTCACTGTGAGACAGCTCTTTGTGCTCGGTACTATTCTGCGTAAACATCCCACTGTAATATACGAGCCGAATGCTGTTAAAAAGCGTAGATTCTACGAGGCATGCACAACTGGCGGATGTAGAACGGCCCTTGCTCAACGTCAACGAATTTCGTTGTTTTTATTAGTATATATGTTTTTTTAAATATTATATTAATATCCAACCTTATTTTGTACAACGACTCAAGAACAACAAAACTTCACCAAAAAGTGTATCCCCCAACATTTCTCCAGAACAAGGTCTTCAAATAAACACTGTCTCAGACATTTTTCGGCATATTTATCGTTCCTTATTAAGCTTAAATGCCTAAACGACCCCTGAACTTACTAGTGTAATGATAACAATAGAGGGACTGTTTGGATGCGGTTGGGGCTATAAAGGAAGCGGATAATGTTCAATAAGAACTCAATTTGCTTTACTTTATGTAAACGGTGAAGAAACACATCGCGAGGAAACCAGCTTGTCCTAGAACCAAAAATCAAAGACATGTGACATCCGCCAATGGACATCTGGTGAATTATACTCCTATCACTCTTACAGAAAGAAGACTTGTGTCCCAGCGGTGAGAATCTTATAGGCTCATAATGCTATGCGATGCCAAATATATTCATAACCCCACGTATAACGATTCCGAAACAGTTCTACGGCATTCGAAGAATGGTGGATTTTTCGATGAATGGTTCACCATCAAAAATATTCACTTTTGGATTTCGTCGAATACACCTTTCAATTACGAACTATTGACCTACACGACTATCCCCGCGCTTACAAGGTGTAAACGCGGGGATTATACGTTCATTGTCTCCTTTATTACAAAAAAATAATAGTTTAAAAAAACTAAAAAAACACGCTTCCATTGAAAACCAAACTATAAAGTACAAAATAATGAAAAAAACGCGTGGCGTGCCGCGTGCCTGATATCAATAAAAAATACCTTTAGCGTGTTTTTTAGTTTTTTTAAACTATTATTTATTTTCTATTTTTTAGGGTGTTTCGAATGTCAGCGTAGTTTGTGACGTATGTCAGCGTAGTTTGTGACGTATATCAGCGTAGTTTGTGTCGTATGTCAGCGTAGTTTGTGACGTATGTCAGCGTAGTTTTCGATGACAGATTTTTGCTGTTCTGGTAACCCTGGCAAGGATAATGGCACAAATTTAAATTATTGCGTTGTCATCGGTCCTTGACAGGTGTGCAAAGTTTGAATGAAATCTGGTCGTTTAAAGTGGGTCAAAATCGCTCTATAAGGAGTCGGTTACAAACAAACATACAAACATGCAAGTGAAGCTAATATAAAGCGTGTAATAAGGTTTGATTACATCAGGTTTCAAGCCAGGTATTGAATTAAAAACCTGTATTTAAAAAAATGCAGTTCTTTATACTAAAATAACTTAGGTGCTAAGTTGTCATTTTAGTATAAAAACTTTGCCTAAATCGATAAGTTAGAAAGTTCGAAATACTAATACTGGTTGAAAGGTTTAGGCTAGAAATAACGTTAGATTTTGTTTTGTAATAGGACGGTTTAAGGTGAAATATATTGTGTGTTCTGCTTTCGTCTATCGCTTGCATCTTAAACAAGTTGTGAAGACAAGTTGCATATATAACTTACCAAAAAGGTGAACAAAATATCAATACATTTCTGAAGTAACGTCAATACATACATGCTGTAGACATGTATATTACATGAATGCAATCGACGGACCATGGACGGACACGTTTCTGTGTAACTCTACGACTCTCTAACGACTTGCAGCGAGCGCTGTGTCAGTCCCATTAGGCCTTGCCGTTGCGGGTTGCGGTCTGCCGTAGCTTTCGAATATTGCTTTAAATAACTCTCATACAGCCATCTGATGAAACCGTGCACTGATTCGACAGGTCTAATCAATTTGTGTAGTTTTTTCCTCAAAGTACCAACTCAGACCCCAATCCCCATGGTTTTCATCTGACGAAGCACACAGATTCTTTGAAAAAGAGAGATTTTTTGATCTGACGAAGATTATGCCTGAATTTTAAAAGAGATAGTTTCGGCCAATGAGTTTGTTTCGGCCTTTCTTCCCAGAGTACTCAGATAGAAAACGCCAACCTCATCTAGTTTTAAAAATATGACTGATGTGTAAAGATGATGGTACAAACCTACTTGCAGAAATATAAATAAAATCTTTTATCTTTTATCATGCTCTCTGTCTTGCTCCGAACCATGGCCTAGACCAGGGCCAGGGCACCTTGTAGTCTACCATAGCCTTCGGAATTTTACTTTTAATAACTTTCATCCATACATCATCACTAAAATTAATTTTCTACTCTACATCTCAGTATCTCCAAAACTCCACCCGCTGGTTTTAAAGCCACACAGCTACGGTCATTTCGGTAGGAAAATGCCACTGTAATCTTTATTTATTGTTTTGCGCCCAAATTTGCTTTGTTTCAGTGTGTCGTTCGCTACCCAATTTGGTGCAATGCATGGGTAACGTTCAAATGGCGATGGTAACTGTTATTTGAATGCCCTGAGCTATGGTGTTTGGTTGAAAATAGGAATAGGTTACAGTACCCTTTAAAGATCTTTTGGAGATTATCGGGTCATGGGAAATTATGGGGTCAACCCCCTGTTACATGGGAGTTTTAACTTCAATGGCAGTATAATTTACGTTTTCGCTTTGTACCGTGTGGGGCCGGACGTAAAGAAAAGCACCATCTCATTTTTTCCGGTGGTTGTCGTAACAGGCGACTAAGGAGTTACTATAGAATGGGCAGCAGGGTTCTCTATGCATTTTACCACCATACTGCAATCACCATCCCGCCTACCAAGCGTAGCAATTATGTCAAACGCCTTCAAATTGGGAGAGGCCCTTGTCCAGCAATGAAGAGCTTTCGTCTGAAATGATGATGACTGTACTCTCTACTATATGCTTCGACGAAAAAAAGCGGGATGCTATGAAAAATACAAGCCTATGATCTTAATCCTAGCACTTGAAGACAGACTCATAGATTCGATGTGTTGACCATTTTATATTTTTGTTAACCGACTTCAAAAAGTAGGAGGTTCTCAACTCGGATGTTTGATATATATATTTTTTTTTAATGTATGTTCGGCCATGACTCCGTCATATATAGACGGATTTGCCAAATTCTTTTTTTGTTTGAAAGGGGTTTATTTCGAAATGGTCCCATATAAATTGATGACAGCAAATCAACCGCGATTTCTGCTATCGCATAAATATGCATTGTTTGTTTGGAATTAGTGCGGGGTGGATACCACAACTAAAAATGTAAAAATAAAAAAAAATTACAAAAAAAAAAACAACCGATTTCCTTAAAAACACTACAAAGTGAAAAATTACTTTAATTTTGGAAGTCGGTGGCAAAAAAATCATAAATACAAATCTTAAGACACCGATTTCCGAAATTAAAGTTATTTTTCACTTTGTAGTGTTTTTAAGGAAGTCGATTGTTTTTTTTTAAAAGTTTTTTTAAGTACCTAGTACTTGTTGCCAGGCTAACACTGTCCTCGCATACCTACCAATTAACAGTGTATTTTGAAAATATTGTAAACGTCAATTATTTATAAAAGAGTAGAGTTTTTTTCGGCCTTTCTCGATAAGAAATGACCAATTGGAAACTTATTTCTGACGTTTCATAAGTGCCAAAGTTTAAGTTTTTTTTTTTCACCTCTGCACGAAGATCTTCAGTTGTAAAAACTTTTATAATGCTTACCAAATACTCTAATTCCTAATTCTAGTTTTCAGTGTAATACGTAAAAATGGTCAGCGTACCTTTGCCTATCTTTTTTACTGAATAATATGCCATTTTCCTTACCACATTTTACTGGGAACTACGTACTTAAATGCCAAAACGGTCCTTTAATAGGTTATTCCATCATCAAAAAGTTTAAAGCACTTCAAATCAGGTTCATAAAGCTTAAATTACATAATTAACTCTTAAAAAGGGAAACGATAAAAACTAATTTATAATACCTAGATTATTAATTCGTTTTTATCGTTTTCTCTCTGGGGCGCATCATAATGAATTGAAGAGTTGGGGAAGAACATAAAATCACAATGCCTTATGATCGCTGAAAGACTTTTGTCTTGAGACACTGCGGTAAGTGGGACGAGAAGATATTACGTAGCTTCCCGAACGCTGCCCAGCCGAGTCGGATTCGTCGATTGACCTCTTTCTCGAAGTTGGACCTACCTAACTGGACAGTCTGTCCTAGGTACACATATTCGTCAACAATTTCGAGTGTAGCGCCTCCGATCTTCAATGGCGATCGAATCAGAAATGAAGAGATCCGTAGGAAAACCAAGGTAACCGACATAGCCCGAAGAATTGCTAAAGTGAATTGATGAAATGGCAGTGAGCAGGGCACATTGCTCGCAGAACAGATGGCCGATGGGGCCGAAAGGTTCTGGAGTGGCGACCGCGTACTGGAATGGAAGATGGAGCGTTGGAAGGCCTCCAACAAGGTGGCAGAGCACACTTACTCGACAGGAAGAACAGCGGTGACCCAGTGGTATCAGCCCCAATTAATGAGTTGTAGATCATGTGGTAGAACCCAGGCAGGCTTTTCTTTGTGTAAAAATTTTCATTACCAATGCTCCTAAAACGGTGAATTCGGTGACATGTGACATCTACCATCCCACACTGGGCCCGCGTGGTAGATTACGGCCCACTCCTTCCTACGTATAGGACAATTATGTCCCAGCAGTGGGAACAATATAGGCTAATTATGATGACTTACTCGAGCGGTGACTAAGCAAAACAACACCACTCACATGAAAAGCTTTCTTGTGCGTACATGCTCAGATCACTCGAGGCCTAGGTGGGCTCGCTTTGCTGGCTCATTTTAAGCTCAACTCCTCTCGATGGTCTTGTTAGGGAAGGAGTTCGTTTCGCCTGCTCCTTGCTTGTGTACGCTTACCCAACCAGCAGTGTGCGGGCTCGCTTCGGTTACTCGTCATGAAACTGCTCGCTAGTTTTGGAAATCATTTTTATTAATTCGGCTGTGCTTGATATGAGACTGTGACCACTTCTTATAGGATACAGCAAGTTTGTCATCCGTCAGGAAATTTTAGTTTCTGAACACATCTGCCTCTATCCATTGGGGGTCGAGAATTATCGTCTCAATTATGATAATTTCAAGAGTAGTTCCTGCAAAATCTTGACTGTATGAGAACTATCTATTCTGAGTTCCCTCTTACCCTAAATTGATGAAATGTTACTTATCCATAACAACCACTAAAATAATTAATTGAAGGCATTCTATACAGTATCCATCTATGTAGCCCCTCCATTTATCACAGAGCCAAGGTTACTCACTTGTAACATATTACTTACTGTCTCATATTGATTGTTTTGGTCAGTACGGCTGTGGAATATTATTCGCTGACTTTGCTTTCTCACTGTGCTTTGGATAAACAAGGATTTTTATGGTGTTTTCTTGGTTTGGATATAGTTTTTTTGTGATTATTCGAAATGTCGTATAATATCACGTAGGTAAATGAAGTAGTAAAATAGTATATGTTTTATTAGCATCATCGTAATATCATGCCTGTTTTTACCGGGGATTAGGCAGAAGTTTTGTTAAGATAATGGTATATATCTATACAGAGTCTATTTATATGACCTAGCAATACTATATCTACGAAATTGAAAGCTAATGAAATAAAAAAAAAACATCCAACTTTGTTTAAAACTGTTAATGACAATCTGGCATTAAGGCAACTAAACGACTGCTAAGCTACTGTTTTTGGAATGTTGTTAACCCAGCAATTGGGTAAAGATTTGATCATGATAACCTCTGAAACAGTCAGCAGTTAGCAGTCGGGTTTGACCAATATTTTTCGCATTTGACAGCTTAATCCTTAAAGAAGGCTGAAGGCTATACTTTATCGGCAAGCAATGGGTAGCTCGCCGCCCGGTAAGGACCAGGCTCGGGTCGACGGCGCGTAGTGTTCCAGGCTCGCCTCAAAGAGATGTCTGCAGCACTGAAGGGGTCTGCTAGGACCAATGCCTACCGAGGTCGCGAGATTGTTCAAAAGAGATACCGTAACCCTGACACATGGACAACAGCTGAGGGAACACGGGTGAGTTTTAGTCAGTAAAAGTCTGACACGCCCTCCCGCTCCGCTCAGAGCGGAAGAAGTCATTTAATGATTTTCCATCCAAAAAAAAGGCTATACTTTGTACATTACGCTAGAACCCTTAGCTATAAAGAAAATACAAAAAAAAAAAAAAACAAACCCTAAGTGATAACGAAGAAATAGCACGGGAAACCGATGCGACACCACGGGATGGGTCGAGTTGGATACAATAAATTCCACGCGGGCCAAGTCGCGGGTCAAAGCTAGTATTTATTAATACTAAAATCACTCAAACATAACATTTTATAATTCAATCAGGTACTCTTATTTTGTGTTCGGATTCCGTACGCACAAGTCAATAACCGTATTTTTAGGGATCCGTGCTACATTAAAGGTAATAACAATAAAATAAGGATTTTGATTTTCAGTTGAATGTGTTTTTTACACTGTTGAGTTTTATGTTGTACTTTCAGGATCCAAATTCAATAACTATAAAAGACAATAAGATAATAATGAAGGAAAGAGGTTCTATAACGAGTTTTTTTTTTTAATATTAAGGGATTTTATAAAATATTAGGATTGGTATTTTTAGTTGCCAATGCTTAGTTCTGGTTATCTTAATCAATTTACAGAGTCAAATTAAATTAGCGGTCATCAGCAGCCTATAATGTTCCCACTGCTGGGACACAGGCCTCCTCTCAGTGAGCCATAATCTACCACGCGGGCTTAGTGCGGGTTGGTAGATGTCACATGTCTGCGAATTTTTAGTTCTAAGAAATACCGGTTTCCTAACGATGTTTTCCTTCACCGTTTTGTAAGCAGTGGTGATGTAATAATTTACACATAATAAAGTGCCTGCTTGGGTTCGAACCCACGACCTACAACTCGTAAGTAGCGGCCGTTACCACTGGACCACCACTGCTCACCAAATTAGCGGTATCGACATCAAATACTAATGGAACAAAAATGTAACATAATTTGATGGCTAAATGTCAATGCCCGTAATCAATCAACTAGTTTTGTATTTTTTCATAGGACATAGACATTTTCTACGAATTTCCAAAAGCCATGCCATAACCTAATAGTCGTTTGGTTGTTTTAATTTGTCAGTGCAGTGTCATTTAATAAGTTATAAGTTATTTATTTATTGTTCACTTCAGGTTATAGACATCATTGTAGCCCTGGCTCTTGTACTAGGAGTTCCTGTTTCACAAGAGCTAGGATTTAATGTTAGAACAATGTGGGCATGGTGCAAAATAAAAAGTGTTTTTTTTATGATAATCATTTTCGATATCGATATACTTTGACCAATTCAAAAATAATAAAGTTATGTAATAAATTCTTGAGGTAGGCCAACACCTCGGTAGGACCTTTAGGAGCCCAGCAATAGAAAACAGTCAGAGAGAACGCATGTGGAACGCTAGGCGGGCGGGTGATATGATGCGACTGGGTGGTTAGGAGAGTAAGAAATTTTACGCGGACGAAGTCACGGGCAGAAGCTAGTACGCAGTACCTAAATAGTACATTGTTTTTTTTTTTTGCAAAGTTTTTGAACTTATACATTACAGAAATCTTAAGGAATGTTATAAGCATGCTGTCATGAGTACAGGATATCAGTTGTCATTGAAACGCAAGTGTGAAGTTGGTGCGCTTCGACAGTCTAGTCTGACGTTCGTGCGAGTAGACAGACCTACAATAGCGTGGTGCAGCTCCTTTGACCATCTGACATTGACTGGGCAATAAGTGTCTAGAAATTGTCCAACGTTCCGTCTTGTAAATTTTAATAAGTTCAAATGATTTTAACCTAAAATAAACTTCAGTCGTTTTCTTCGGAATATAGATATATTTCGGGCGAGAAGAAAAAGTTTGATGTAAAATATTCAACGGTGAAAAATTCAGCTCCAATCGACCTCTTGTCCCGACAAGCGGAAATTGTCAATTTCTTATCCACAAAATTTCAATTTAACCTAAAAAAAAAAACCGGCCAAGTGCGAGTCGGACTCGCGCACCGAGGGTTCCGTACAAACCTGCAGGTCATCATCATCATCATTCGTCATCATCGTTTATGAAATGAAATGTTTTTTTTTTTTAATTTTTATATTTGTGTTGACTGAATGAAAGGTAAATTGTGGTTTACGATTTATGACGTATTAAAAAAAACTACTAACTAGATCTCGTTCAAACCAATTTTCGTTGGTAGTTTTCATGGTAATGTACATCATATATTTTTTTTAGTTTTATCATTCCCTTATTTTAGAAGTTACGGGGGGGGGGACACACATTTTACCACTTTGGAAGTGTCTCTCGCGCAAACCATTCAGTTTAGAAAAAAATGATATTAGAAACCTCAATTTCATTTTTGAAGACCTATCCATAGATAGCCCACACGTAAGGGTTTGATGAATTTTTTTTTTTTTGTGTTTCAGTTCTATGTATGGGGAACCCCAAATATTATTGTTTTAAAAAAAAATGATATTAGAAACCTCAATATCATTTTTGAAGACCTATCCATAGATACCCCACACGTAAGGGTTTGATGAAAAAAAAAATTTTGAGTTTCAGTTCTATGTATGGGGAACCCCAAATATTATTGTTTTTTTTTCTATTTTTGTGTGAAAATCTTAATGCGGTTCACTGAATACATCTACTTACCAAGTTTCAATAGCACAGCTCTTATAGTTTCGGAGAAAAGTGGCTGCGACATACTCGGACAGACAGACAGACAGACAGACAGACAGACAGACATGGCGAATCTATAAGGGTTCCGTTTTTTGCCATTTGGCAACGGAACCCTAAAAACTGAACCGAATAAGTCGAATTATGCAACAAATAAACAAATTCAATTGGATACTAGTATTATGCTGATTCTTGTCATTTTGTAATGATTACGATCTGTCTAAAGAACAGCAATAAGCGCGTTATTATGCTGGTCATTTGTCTTACTTACTAACGCAAAATAAAGCCTGATTTACATAATGCAATTTTATTCTCTGAAGCCATTCATTAGTAGAAGCAACAATAAAAGTTGCACTGTCTAAATGCAATAATGTAATCTTCAAATTAAATAGTATGCCTTTTTTAGGGTTCCGTTGCCAAATGGCAAAAAACGGAACCCTTATAGATTCGTCATGTCTGTCTGTCTGTCTATCTGTCTGTCCGAGTATGTCACAGCCACTTTTTTCCGAAACTATAAGAGCTATGCTGTTGAAACTTAGTAAGTAGATGTATTCTGTGAACCGCATTAAGATTTTCACACAAAAATAGAAAAAAAACAATAATCTTTGGGGTTCTGTTACGGGGCAGGTTCAAAGTCACTTTTTAAAAAAAGACTATATTTAAACCTTGAAGAAAACTTTTATTGGAAATTAATATCTTTAACAATAATTATATTTTAATGTGTCCGCCACGAAGTTCAGAGTATGACTGCGGAAACCAACGTGTCGCAAAAATGCAACAACTGTGGGAAACGTTACACGATGCCTACGTGTCACAAAGTGCATCCACTGTGGGAAACATTACAAGACGCTTATGAGGCGTCAGCGTTTATATTTTATATGCTTAGGGCTGTCTTTCAATTTATAACAACCCCCCCGATAAGATTGATCATTACGGTTAAGAGTGATGAGAAATCTAAGTTGAAACACTGAACTTCGTTTTGGTTACAAACTAGGATTCAAGTATAAGAAATATCTTAAGTGTATGTATAAGTAAACTTAGGATTAAACTAGAATTAAACATACGAAATAGTATTAATACAATTATAGTCATTTAAACGAGACGTTAACTATTTTATAAGAATAAGCATTACAATTGATAGGGTCGTTGCAAAGCTAAGTCATAACATTACGTCTTAGTGGAGTTGGCAAGGACTTACACGATCCTTGAACATCTTCGTCAGAAGATTCGGTAAATCGATTATTTATTGACTGAACAGACTGAACTGTTTGTTTCTTTTTAGTGTAACACTGATTAAACACTTGGATACAATATCGAGGTTTAGTTGAACAAAATAACTTCTTAGATCTGTACAGAAGATAAATGAGGACAATGGTAGAGATAATGTATGTCAACGAGAGGTAGTGAGTACTATATTTATGTAAATGAGATGGTTGTTCAATCTTATTTAATTCTTTTTCAAACTCATTTAAATGCACACTTGCTTGTAACAGAGAATCGAAGTCGTTAACATTAGATAACTTTACAAAAGGGAGATGTCGTACTGTTTTATTTATTCTCTGATTATCGCAGCAATCGTCTTCAATAATATTAAAATTAGAGATATGATTAGTAACATTAGACATAACATAGTCGCTAGGAGTAAACTTTAGAGTTTTAAAGAAAGCTACACAATATTTTGGCAAGGCCAACATGCCTGTGCCGAAGAAGATCTCATCGTAATTGCTAGGATCATTTTCACATGTAATATGAGCCTTTCCGGGCTCTGATTGTACAAACAACCATTTATTGTTGTTTAACTTGAAAAATACATCGATTGACCCGTGTAACAATTTAGTATTACAAGAATCTGGCAATGAACTTATAGCTTCAGTTAAGATTATTGTTTCACAAGTTGGATTTGCAATTGTAGAGTACACATTTCCTAAAGAACACACATAGCACTCATTATGAATCACTTGACACTTATCCACTGACTCTAGTAGTGAATAAAACATACGATCTATTGTTACAGCCACATAAGGTTTACTAGGAGCAATGAGTATATAAGTATCAGGTTTGGTAACATCGTAAGGAGCTGGAAGAGGAACATTGTGATAAAGGTTGTATATCTGTGGAAGGACGAGCGGAATTTTTGTTATAATAATAATCTTATTGAAATGATAATAACAAATTAAATCAGATATGTCAATAATTACATGTATGTTTTCTAAAGATAAACTTGTAGGGAGTTCGCAGTGTTTAGGTAGCTTATCTTTATGTAGGTCTAGTTCTTGGAATAATTGATAGGGACTGAGAACAGCTGGGTGAAGAATGTTGAGCTTGCTAAATAAGATAGCGTTGTTGACGTCATCAATGTCAAAGGACAAGGCTATAGTAATACTTTCCAGGGAGTTCAACAGCATTATTAAATGGTTTTTTATTTCTAACTTATCACTTGAATTTGATAATTGTTCAAATGCTAAGCGAATGTTATTTAAATTTTGATTTAGTTGATTTTGATTCTTGTTAACTTTTGACATTGTATTATTGAAGGTTGAGATAGTAGATTGAATAACGTGGATATTATCTTTCATTAAGTGAGTCAGCTGTTTTTCGTCTGTTTGTACTTTAGTGATAGCGTCCGAGAACTTTAAGGCATCGTCAGAGTCCAAAGTTCCGAAGATTGTTTTTAAAAGAGAGCCGCCAGCGTCAACGAGTCCTCGTTTAAAACGGTTTGGTTTTTGATCTTGAACTAGGTAGGATATTGACAGGAACTTACGAACATTATTAAGATGTTGGTTTTGTAATGGCGATAGTAGATTAGTACATTCTAGTTGGACTTTACTAGAAGAGCTAGTAACACAGAAATTGCTAACTTCTTTGATTAGAGCTTCGACTTTATCTAAATGTGGCTTTATATGGCTAATGTCTAAGTAAGTTACGACATTCCAATGATCGTTCGTGAACTTAACGTTCAATAATTGGTCAAAGTATAGACCTGGACTACCTACGATTGGGGTAACGAATTTGTAGCTCGAAGACGGCTGAAGTAATAACCTGAAATAGAAAAAGATAAGGCTAGTCATCTGTTGCGATTTTTATTTCGTCGTAATGATGACGAACATGTTTTCGATTAATTAAAAGTGTGACTGTATGGTTACCATTGATTTTGACTATTTTAAAAGGCCCTTTCCATATAGGAGACATCGCCTTATTCTGTTTATGATGGCACCGTAAGTACACCATGTCACCTATTTTATACGTCACGGGTTTAGCATGAACATCGAAACGTTGTTTGGATTTTTCTTTGGATGATTCTATATTTTGCAAGGCTTTTTGTCTACTATAAAATAATCTATGATTAAGAGCACGAATATAGTCTGTATAGGTGTTTAAGTCTAAGGTATCGGCACTATGAGGCATGTAAGGCTTAAATCCGAACAATAATTCCATCGGTTGAAAGCCGGTAGTTGAATGCACATTAGTGTTGTACGCTATCATAGCAGTTTGTAAGTATAAGCTCCAGGTATGTTGGTTATCTTCGATGTATGATCGTAAGTATTCTTTTAAAGTCGCATGGCTTCTTTCGAGAGCGCCACACGTTTGTGGATGATAAGGAGAGGCGAAGATATGTTTAATACCAAATAATCTCTCTAATTGTTTTAAAACATCGGATGTAAAATTGGTTCCTTGATCAGTTATGATCATTCTAGGGATACCTAAATGAGAAATGAAAAGAACGAAATTTTGAGCAGTTTCTTCAGCGGAACATGTTGACATTGCATACGCTTGCGAATACTTAGTTAAGTCGTCTTGCAATGTAAGGATAAACTTATACCCATAATCATGAGTTTCTGGTAATGGTCCTACTACGTCTAGGAATACTTTTTCCATGGGTTTCGTGGCTGTAGATGTGATTATCATAGGAGCGCGATTTGTTTGACGTAGTGGTTTGTTTATTTGGCAGGATTTACAACTCTTGACATAGTTTTCTATGTCTTGACGCATGTTTTTCCACCAATAAAGTGTTTTTAACCTATCGTACATGCGAGAAATACCCGGGTGTCCTGCTGAAGGTGAGTCATGATTGTCTTTTAATATACGGGGAACCTCTGCGGGAATAGGGAATAGTATATTATTATGATAGATATGAACCTTGACGCCCGTGTTATGAAATAGAAATCCTATAATATTGTATAATTTCGTAAACGATAACTTCGTGAATGGATCTTGGAAATCGGAAATAGCAAATTCCTTTTCTTCGGAATACCACGCGGTTATCATTTCTCGATAGTCTCTTAACATATTAAAAATATCTTTATAACTCATTTCGTCATAATGATGGACACGTAAGAATAGGTGTGTGAAAACATGTTTTTCATTGGACGTACTTTGAAACGTGTATAGTTCTCTTTCTAAAGTACGTATATCAGGTAAGTCTTCATCAAACTTAGAAAGCTGTAGAATTTCAGAGCAGTATGGAATCGAGTCGTCTAAGTCGATAGCAGAAGGATACGTAATCATTTTACATTTTGTTTTAAGTAATGAATCGTTATGTTCCTCTATAACAGTGTCATAGGAATTATTACGTTGTTGACTAATTTGTAAGTATTTTTCATAAGTTTCAGAAGTAGAAGAGACATTAGGATCAATGGTTAGTATTGGGTTACGAGACAGGGAATCGGCGTTACAGTTCATCTTGCCCTTTTTATGAACTATTTCGTAGTCGAATTCTTCTAGCTTTAACCGCCAGCGAACTAATTTTGAACTAGGATCTTTGCAATTGAATAACCACTGTAGTGGTTTGTGGTCAGTGACTACGATGAACTTATTACCATATAAATAAGGTCTAAAGACTTTCGTACCGAAAATGATAGCTAAACATTCCTTTTCAGTAGTAGAATAGTTTCCTTCCGCTTTGTTAAGAGTTCTAGATGCGTATGAGACTGGTAAATCTTGACCGATTTTTCCTTGAGATAAAATTGCAGAAACAGCGAAATTAGACGCATCGGTCGTTAGCACGAAGGGCTTAGAGAAGTCGGGATATTGAAGAATAGGAGCGGTCGTTATTTTACGTTTTAACTCATCAAAGGATTTTTGTTGTTCTGGGGACCAAACAAAATTTGCATTTTTCTTAAGAAGGCCTGTGAGGGGTTTCGTAACATGGGAGAAGTTTTCTATGAACCGGCGGTAATACCCAACTAACCCGAGGAACGATTTGATGTCACGAGGTGATTTAGGAATTGGAAAATTTTGAACACACACAATCTTTTTTGGATCGGGCTTCACGCCTTGATCTGTTATTATATGTCCTAGATATTGTACTTCTTTTCTTAAGAACTCACATTTGGCGGGCTGTATTTTTAATCTATGTTCACGTAACTTACTAAAAACTAATTCCAAATTTCGGCAATGTGATTCAAGGTCATGCCCAAATAGTACAATATCATCCATATACGTAAAGCAGTGAGTCCCCTGAAGGCCACTGAGGACAATATTCATAAGCCTTTGGAAAGTAGAGGGTGCATTACGAAGTCCGAAGGGCATTCTATTAAATTCATAATGACCGGATGGGACACTGAACGCAGTTTTTTCTGTGTCTTTGACCTTGACCTGATGGAATGAAGATACGAGGTCGAGTGTAGTAAAATATTTGCTATGCCCTAACTGATCTAGGATGTCGGAGATATTTGGAATTGGGTAAGCATCGCCGATTGTAACTTCGTTTAATTTCCGGTAATCGATAACGATACGCCATTTGGGCTTACCGGATGCGTCTTGCTTTTTGGGGACAACCCAAATTGGTGCTGACCACGGAGATATGGAAGGTCGAATAATATCTTGGTCTAGCATTTCTTTAATTTGCCTATTGACTTCTTCCTTATGACATTCTGGAAACCTGTAGCTTTTAACTGCAATCGGAGTTTCAGAACTTACACGGATTTCATGTTCTACAGTATTAGTGTGTGTAAGTTTGTCTCCTTCTAAATAGAATACGTCCTGGAACTTAGAACAAATGTAACGTAAGCGATCTTCTTCTTCTGAATTAAGGTGATCGCATCGTACCATGTTTTGGACTTTAGAATCGCGGTCAGATGTATACGGGTATGATGAATTATGATTGGACGTAGTTGTATCAGTTGTATTAAGAGAAACAGTGTTTTTATTAGGTTCCATTATCTGTGAGATAGGTTCTAACGTTACTCGAGGGTTTTTTAAGATTATTTCTTCATCTGATGTGTTAAGCACTGAAATAGTAGTTTGGTTATTAGAATCAACACGGACTAAACACCTGGAAATATATAAACGAGGGTATTTCTGGAGTTTGACGTCTAGTAAGAGTCCTTCTTGGATTTCGGGATTTGTAACATTGCAACGAATAAACATTTCGCTTCTAGGAGGAATAATATTTATAACTGGAGTTGTTTTTAAATTGAAATAGTATAAGGGATTCCCTTGAATTATTAATTTAGAGTCACCATAACTTATTAGGGCTTTATACCACTCTAGAAAGTTTGAACCTAGGATGCCGTCGTACTCTAAATTAATTTCACCTACGATATGGAAATAATATGGAACTTTAATTCCATTTTCTAGTCCCAAAGATAGCATAAACTTGCCTTTAGTTTCGGAGAACGAGTCTATGTCATTAATACCCTTGAATTTTAAAATATCTTTCTCAACTTTAGGTAATTCAGGTAGGCATTGTTCTTTAATTATGCATATGGAGCTACCAGAGTCAACTAAAAGACGAATAGGTTCTTTCGTATGTGAAGTTTTTACTACAATGTACGGTAAAGAAGAACTTGAATTAGGAAAAACATCATAGACAGTGGAAAACCCAAGTGAATTTTGGATAAAATTATCTGTTATTCCTTTGGGAGGACTAATATTTTCCATAAAATTGGTCATTGATTTTGTAGAGCTAGTAGGGATTGAGTCACTGGTTATTCTAGAGCTAGTAGTTGATTTAGTAAGGAAAGAGTCATTATTAATTCTAGAATTAGTATTTGATTTAGTAAATGATTTAGTAAGGATAAAGTCATTATTTATTCTAGAATTAGTATTCGATTTAGTAGTTGATTTAGTATTCGATTTAGTATTCGATTTAGTAGAATTAGTAAGGATAGAGTCATTATTTTTTGAATTAGTAATATGTTTGGATTTAGAAATAGAATTAGTTATTGGGGAACTGTGATCACTAGCGACTTCAGAATTAGTAGCATGATTTTGAGAAATTGAATTGGAATTAGAAGTTGAAGCCCCTAAGAAAACATTCCCACAGTTAGTGCCTATGGTAACAGAATTACGTCGACACCGGCTCGTAATCCGATCATTTAGTTTAAATCATTATCGTCATCGCCAGGTGTTGAAACCTGATTACATTCTACGTATTTCTGCTCACTTATTATGTTCCCAGGATTCCCGCGGTCGAAGCGAGAATTGTTGAACTGTCTTTTGCGACATTGCGAAATGTCATGCCCGATATTTTTGCAATAGCGGCATGTTAGCGGTTGGGAACCAGAAATTGCGGGTTTTTGTGTGTAATTTCCTTGTTTTGGTTTATATGGAGTTAGAACCTTATTTTGATTGTTTTTAAACCTGCATTCGAACTCGGAGTGACCTACTTTATGACAAACTTTGCATGATGCCCTAATTGAGAAATTGTAGATTTTCTCTTCTTCTGTAGCGACACTTATAGCAGCATTAAGATTTCTAGGGTCTCGGCACCGAACAATAGTACTAAGTCTAGGGTGAAGTCCCAGACAGAACGTATATAAGGCTAGATCCTCCGTCATAGCAATGCGACCCGGAAGTTCCTTTTTTAAGGAATCCGAATTGTGGATTTCGGATTGCAGATCTGTCAAACAGGTCTCAATCCTCAGGGCATATTGTGCGACGGTTTCATTAGGCAATTGCTTGCATGACTGTAGCTCTAATAAAAGATGATTATAATGTTTTCTTTCGCCGAAATTCTGCCTTAAGAATGTTCGTAAGTCATCAAAGCAGTCGAATATCTTGTTTGAACACGCTACCTGTGCCTTTCCTTGTAACTTTGATATAATGAACTTAAGCAGTAAGAACTTTTGACCCTCAGATGCTAGGTCAAGAGCATTTTGGCAGTTTGTTAAGAACGCTGACAAGGTTTCTCGTTCCCCTTGATATGGGTTTATAAAGTTACATAGGACTTGTATCGGGTATGGCTCGGAGATAGTAGGAGCTAGTTGTTTCTTGTCAATTGAGGTAGCCATAATAATGGGTGTTTCGATAGTTACACTTAGCACAAAGATTTAGAGGATTTGGTAAAACAAGGAGACCTATGTGGCAACAACAAAAATTGAATGTTCTACTCACAGCAAGGCGACGGTTTGGAGAACTGAAGACATAACGAAGACCTCGGTGAGTAGCGCGCTCAACAGCGGCGCAGACGTGCAGCAGCAGCAGCAGCAGGTACGGCAGTAGGTGGACGATCCGTGGATGGCGATCAAGGGGCGGGCTTAACCTTAAGCTCACCCAGGTACACGACGAAAGGCTTAGTAGATTCGTTGGCTACTTTAACCAACTCGGAGGAATTCGGTGTGATCGCGACTGGATACAGCGATAATGACGTGGTTTATACGACGCACTGATACACACACTGGGTAGAGTTAGTATAGAGTTATACTAGATAGAGACAGGATAGAGTCACTTTTGATGGAGACAAGATAGAGTCACAGGACACGATTTTGAAACGATGTTGAAACGAACAGGTGGGCGGACACGAAACGCGACGAATTTTGTTTTATATAGTTTTATAGATAGCCAGTAACGACATATACTGACTATCCCACTTCTGACACCACTGTTACGGGGCAGGTTCAAAGTCACTTTTTAAAAAAAGACTATATTTAAACCTTGAAGAAAACTTTTATTGGAAATTAATATCTTTAACAATAATTATATTTTAATGTGTCCGCCACGAAGTTCAGAGTATGACTGCGGAAACCAACGTGTCGCAAAAATGCAACAACTGTGGGAAACGTTACACGATGCCTACGTGTCACAAAGTGCATCCACTGTGGGAAACATTACAAGACGCTTATGAGGCGTCAGCGTTTATATTTTATATGCTTAGGGCTGTCTTTCAATTTATAACAGTTCCCCATACATAGAACTGAAACTCAATTTTTTTTTTTCATCAGACCCGTACATGTGGGGTTATGGATAGGTCTTCAAAAATGATATTGAGGTTTCTAATATCATTTTTTTCTAAACTGAATAGTTTGCGCGAGAGACACTTCCAAAGTGGTAAAATGTGTCCCCCCCCCCCCCGTAACTTCTAAAATAAGGGAATGATAAAACTAAAAAAAATATTTGATGTACATTACCATGTAAACTTCCACCGAAAATTGGTTTGAACGAGATCTAGTAAGTAGTTTTTTTTTTAATACGTCATAAATCGTAACCCACAGTTTACCTTTCATTCAGTCAACTCAAATATAAAATTTAAAAAAAAAACCATTTAATTTCATAAACATAAACCTTATGCATAAACCGTGAATTCCTGCAGGTTTTTACGGAACCCTCGGTGTGCGAGTCCGACTCGCACTTGGCCAGTTTTTTTGGATGGGAAATCATCAAATGACTTCTCCCGCTCTGGGTGGAGCGGGAGGGCGTGTCAGACTTTTACTGACTAAAACCCACCCGTGTTCCTTCAGTTACCCATCTGCCAGAGTCACGGTATCTCTTTCGAACAATCTGGCGACCCTGGCAGGTATCGGTCCTAGCAGACCCCTTCAGTGCAAATAGTGTGCCTCAGGCATAAACTTTGTGTAAATAAGTCTTCTTAACGTGCACACTGTGCGTCACGAATCCACTCATCATCATTATCATAACAGCCGTACGACTTCCACTGCTAGTCATAGCCCTCCCCAATCTGGGGGCTTTATCATAATTGGCACGCTTGGCAGGTGGGTTGGCGATCGCAGTATACTAGTTAAATGCATAAAAAACGCTGCTGCCCATTCTCTAGTAGGTCCTTTCGTCACCTTTACGA
This sequence comes from Aporophyla nigra, assembly GCA_947507805.1. NCBI lineage: Eukaryota > Metazoa > Arthropoda > Insecta > Lepidoptera > Noctuidae > Aporophyla > Aporophyla nigra. Next base: position 6,820,365 of record OX382315.1, on the reverse strand, counting down.
CACCCACGGGAAAAAATGATATGGTGCCATTCTTTACGGCCAGCACCCATGGAAAATAATTCATTTATACTTCTTAAATACGGTTTTATAGTGGTAAATTCGTTCCCAGTTTTCTATTCCATTCTATGAAAAGTGTTATTGCTGTCTGTGTTTATTCCCGGTCGTCGTCGGCAATAAGCTTTCCCCCTATTGTTGTGCCATGTATGGGAATTAAAAATAACAGGTGAAATGTTGGTATAACTACTGCAGATACACTTCTGACGAACCCTTCGAGAAATTCAAGCGTGATTTTTGTTTTGTCTTCGTTAAAGTTCCAACAAAACGTTACCTTATCTTCACCCCAATTAGGTCTAAGACCGAAGCTTAAACGAAGTATAGTACTAAATGAAAACTAATTCACTTAACACTAAAACTGCGAGTAATTAATTATACACAAGTCCACACCTCTAACTACCAACCTTTACTCGTTAAATAAAAGGGAACACTCTGTAGATATAAAATAGGGTTGTAACGGAACTTCGCAAATGCGGAACATCTGGAAACATTTGTACTAGAAGGTGAGAAATAAATGTTAGTAGGAATATAAATTGAACTTTGTGTTATAAAATTTAGGCTCCTAAACTAAGTGCTTAAAGTTGCGCTCAGTTATCCCGAAAAATTCAGTTTGGCAGCGATCTGTCGCGTCCGTCATCCTGTTCCAGTCCATGGTACGGAGCGAGAGAGCATGGGAAGCCGTCACCTCTTTCTGCGAAGCACTAATGCTCGTGAAAGAGGAGGCGGAGCGCGTGAGGGAAAAGCAATCTCTGCGCCCTCACGCCCTTTTACACCGCAGGAGATGCCCCGGGCGTTGGGAGTCCAAAGCGGACTCCCTGCAAACAATGGATAACAAATTGAAGGAGTCCGCTAGGGCCGATCTCTGCCAGTGTCGCAATTGTTCCAAAGAGTTACCGTGGCCTTGGTACAGGCAAGTGAAGGAACATGGGTAGGTTTTAGTCAGTAATAGTCTTACGCGCCCTACCGCTCCATCTAGACCGGGAGATAATTTTGATGATTTTACATCAAGAAAAAAATCATGCACAGACAAAAAAAAAAAATATTTTTTATTACAGTTACCGTACGCATATAGTTTCATATGAATTTAGTAAATAGCTGTTATTTTGACGCTATGAAACAATTATAATGAGTATAAAGTATATCAATATAACCAATCTTATTTTTCACCTCCGCGTCCGCTAAGACGGCCTCGGTTACATCCCTAGTGTAAATTTTCGCAAGTCTCAGGGCGAAATAATCGTATTCTCGGTTCATTTGCCGCTTCCTGCAAGTAATTTGCTATCTCAGTAAAATCATCTGTAGGTATACTCCTTGATTTTATTCGAGGGAGACATTTTTAAGGGAAGACCCTTTTTATCTGGTCGACGCATGCTTGTGGTGTTAATATTTTTGGTAGTAATTGTACTGAAATCCGCTGTTTATGAGTTGGTGTATTTTTTGTTGTACTTACTGGCACAGATAGCATGACCACTTCTATCTCCAGTTTACAAAACATAGACATATTTATATTCTATTGCATATTTTGGTGGTGTACCCGCGCATGCACTTTGTATTTTTAATTTATCCATTACTGCTCTCAAAACGGTAAAGGAAGACATCGTGAGAATACCGATATGTCTTAAAACCAAAAATTCGATGACATGTGACATCTACTAACCTGCACGAGGCCCGCGTGGTGTATTATGGCCCATTGTCTTTCATAAAGAGTAGGCCTATATGCAGTGGGAACGTTATAGGCTGATTATGCTGTACATATTTTGTTGTTGTTATTTATTTGTGATTTCATTAAAATTCTAGATTATATTGTTATTTTGCTTAATGGCAAGAGACATCGTGGCAGGCCCAGACGTAGATGGCGGGATGAGCTGGACTCTTTTAATAAAGACTAGTCCTTGGCAGCTCTGGACAGAGAGACGTGGAAAGAGAGTAGGGAGGCCTTCGCCCAACACTGGGACAGCAACGGCTAAAAATAAAAATAAATAAATAATTGTTATTTTAATATACTAACCTTAAATGAGAAGAATGAAGAAACAAGCAAAAAATAGAATAATTATTTGTGCTGTACAAAATAAAACGGGCATTGTGAAAAATAAAATTAAAATAGATACAAAAAAATGCACACGCGCAAGGTAGCCAAAAGTCCCGTATGAATGTGAACACTGATGGACCATATAAGTCTGTAAAAGCTCATGAGGAAGAGAAATGATGTGTACCTATCATGATTATTTTACCTGTTGCTCTCAAATTAAATTACTTACATCAATCAGTTTGCGCAATATGATTGAATCGCCGTCGCACTCAAATAATCAATTATTTTCCTGCAATTATTTTGACGGGCCCATAAGCTAATATGTGAGGCTAAAATGGCTTAGGTATTAGTTGACTCGCACGTAAAGTTAATTTATTTGTGGGCGAATCGCTAATTCCAGAAATGTGTATTATAGTAACTTAACTTTGTGAGAGTTCAAATAAATTACCTTCATGCGAGTCGCCTACAGAAAATATTATATCATTTAAAAGTGATATTACACCTGATTCAAGCGAGTTAATTCGTAGGAGTCGTCAAATAAGCCGAAAATATGAGTATGCAATAAAATAGAAACACTTTAGTTCATTCACTGCGAGATGTCGCAGTGATTGATTAAAAGTCTTTTAATGCTAAGTGTAGTCTTTCTATTAATGCTGTGTAAGTCAAAATGGTCAAGAGCCCACCGGGCCCAAGGTGGTGTACGGCCACGAGCAATTTAACATGCGACGCAAATTGCGTCAAGTGACACGTATGTACGTCACCTGTACCCTAATTGCGTAACACACTATCAATCAGAATCGGAATCATTTTGAAGGATCATCATCATCATCATCATTATTTCAGTCGAAAGACATCCACTGCTGGACATAGGCCTCCCCCAAACTCCGCCATTTCGACCGGTTTTGTGCTTACCGCATTCAGCGGATTCGCGGATTCCTGCGGCCTTCACAAGGTCATTGGTCCACCTTGATGGAGACCTTCCAAGTCTGCGTCTTCCGGTACTCGGTCACCACTCCAGAACCTTTCGGCCCCATCGGCCTTCTGTTCTGCGACCAATATGCCCTGTCCACTGCCACTTCAGTTTAGCAATTCTTCGGGCTATGTCGGTCACTTTGGTTCTCCTGAAGATCTCTTCATTTCTGAAGGATAATGCTAAAATGTTAATGGATGTTGTTGAACTATCAAAATTAAAGCCATTTCTATCTTTAGTGTGTCACATAATTACCTCTCTGTTTATTGGCAGAACAGTCGATATCGGCTTTGTTTGCCATAATAAAAATAGAATAGATGATAGCGTGTACCTCGTAGTCAATAGGTAAATTTTGGTTAACAACCAGTCACGAATCACGATAAAGCATTAACATGAAATTTTAAAGTCTCAGGCACTGCGAGTAAGTACTTTTAATTTGTGAAATATTGTCCAAAAATCCTCAGATGTTAACGGTCACCCGCTGGTAGCCAAAGTGTGTTCGAGGAACTTTTAATAGGCAAAGTTTGACATTACCGTATACCTTACTATTGGTAAAGTCATATATGTATGATTGGGAATTTGATCTTTTTTAAAGATTTTTCCTTTCATAGAACCAGCTCCAGAAAAAAATCGTCGGTACTATTCGCTAATGACGTGATCAATTCATACGAATATTAGATATTTAGGTAACTTCAATCGAAGGAATAAAATGGCGAGTTGACAACTTCTGTACTTAAAGAAATGATAATATATTATAGCGCTACATTCAGGCCACGTTCGTACGCTCGTAAAAATATGGCGGCAGGGTTTTCGTGCATTGTATTTGCAACGCTCTGCTTGGCGTCCAGAGTAGAAAATCGAACGGGGTGTTTTTCCGAAGCCCTGAGATGCATCGAAGATTTTCAATGCTCGGTTCAGCAACGAAAACAGTTGAAAATTTAGCGAGCGAATAAATCCCGCCACGATATTTTTACGTCCATGCGAATGTGTCTTATTCTTTCGGTCAAAGTTAGTAATAAAAAATGAAATAAGAACACTAAAGACGAAAGATCCACATTGTAAATGATCGCTTTAATCTAGCTTACATAGCTTGCCAGATAAATTTTAATGGACAACATAAACGTGCCTATAGACAATGCTTATGATAATAACACTGTTATTTCCGTCGTAGTACAGACTTGCTATCATTATCATCATTTCAGTTAGAACACGTCCACTGCTGAACATAGGCCTCTCCCAGGCATAGGCCGGGTTTGCTTTAATCGCCACGCTTGGCATGCGGGATGGCGATCGCAGTATGGTCGTAAAATGCATAGAGAATGCTGCTGCCCATTGTCTAGTAAGTCCCTTAGTCTTACTACACCCACAGGAAGAAATAGGGTGGAGCTATTCTTTACGTCCGGCACTCAGGCACCACGAGGCATGGCAAACTTTCTATAAAACAAATATAATAAACCGGGAAACAAATCAAAGCACTTTCACTAACAAACACACTCCGTACTTACTAAGGAACGGCCCCGATACTCCTTGATATATCGCCGAACTTTTTATAGCGTTCTTAGTGGCCAAAGTTTGTGGAAAATGCGAAAAAAATGTGTTTTCTCCATATGGTGCCATTGTAAGGGAGTTTTACGTGTTAAGGGGTGAACACACATGCTTTATATGTGTCTTGTTTTCACGCTGTGCAATGTGTTTTTTTTTTAGGTGGGACATCATCAAATGACATCTCCCGCTCCGAGTGGAGCGGAAGAGCGTGTCAGACTTTTACTGACTAAAACCCACCCGTGTTCCTTCAGTTGCCCATGTGCCAGGGCCACGGTATCTCTTTCGAACGAATCTCGCGACCCTGGCAGGCTGTGCTATGTGTAGACTCACCTAATTGATCATGTTCCAAAAGCCTGATTTAGACAATGCGATTTCATTGCCAGGGGCATACCATAAGTTTAAGCAATAAAAGGGTTATTGTTAGTCGATACGCACGAATTTAGTCAACTGAAACGGGTAAATCAACACTTTTAAATAATATGTTATTTACATACATACATACATACAATCACGCCTTTTTCCCATGGTGGTAGGCAGAAACCACGGAACGCCACCTGCTACGATCTCTACACACACCTTTTGCCTCGTTTAGGCTCATACAATTGGTCATACACACACGCCGGTTGCGAGTTATTTACATATTATTTAAGTCTTTTATCTACAATTGTATTTAATAATGGTAGCTGCATTAGTTCAGTTTTTTCCTATTATTTAGTTAGATTTTTTTTTTCTTATTTGTAGTGCATACAATTCAAAACGTTCCAAGTGTCTTCTATGTATTTCTGGAATCGTCGATTCACTCGCAAATAAACTAACTTCGTGCGAATCGACTAATTAGCTGATAATCAATTCCCTTAGCTGATAAAAGTTGCACTATTTGATTAGTGTTTAGACGATGTATGTCAATTGTTGCTTCAAATTTTTTGCATGCTACAGGCAAGAAACTTGCATCGTATAATTGAAGGTTGAGTAAATTTAAACACAGCAAAAGAGGAAAATTTACTCACTGCCTATCGAAGTTTTTCTAAAACTCCTAATTCTATAGTGAATACCTTTTTCTTACACCCCATTTATTTTCTGTTCAACTGAAAAACTTAAGCACCCACTTAGCATACCTAGCTACCGAGAGTATGCCTCCTGACAGTTTGTGTATACACCTTAACGCACAGGCCGTAAAATTGTGACACTTAAGGCAAGATTCACAGACTGTATCTACTTTGACTTAACTTTTGTAAGTAAGCGTAAAACATTATTTGTAGGCATAACGTGAATCTCGTGCACACATTTGCTTATACAAATATGGACATTAAAAGCACAGTAATAAGGTACACATAATATAACAGAACATCATGTCTGTAGTTCTTGAAAGTGTAGGTGGAGATGCACTAATAGTACATCCACATTTCATCAGGCATGTTTAAATCCCATGTAAAAGGGGACGAGTCTATTGCTGTTAACCGGGCACGAACCTAGGCTGCTACTTAAGGCAAAAACCCACTAGCACTTTGCCCGACCTAGGAATCAAACCCTGGACCTCATGCTAAAGGATAGCATTTGCGACAACTAGACCAATAAGACAGTCAACAAAGTCAATAAGATCCACATCCTTATTAAATTCTTACTTAGCAAAGAACAGATGAAAGTGCGGTCTGAGAATCTTGTCCTCAACGAAGAAATATAAACTTGGTTTACTGAAGTCAATATACCTTATCGTTGTAATGTGCTTAGAACTGGGTCATTGCGTTGTTGATAGCTTGGCGTGAACTTCTCGATTTTGTGGGGTAGTTTCGCTTTTGTCAGCTTTTGTTGTCAACTGTGAATCATGGACACTCGTCACTTAAAGCGAGCTCAATCGCACGCAGATCGTTTTACGTACCGACATAGCTTACAAAGTAACCAAGTTGAAGTTACAGAGGGCTGGCCATGTTTGTCAAAAGACAAGGGTCGGTGGAGTAGACGAGTCCTGGATTGGAGACTGCGTATCCACGTGGGACGCTCCCCAGCTAGATGATCTAACGACCTCCAAAAGGTGACTGAGACAGATTGAATGCGGAAGGCGGAAGACAGAGTGTTATGTCGCATCATGAGAGGGGCCTATGTTCAGTAATGGACTGCGATAGGCTTGATTGACGCGTCTATGATCTGTTCCAAAAGTTGTTTTCACTGCACAAATTCAATATCTTTGTATTGTATAATATTTCATACGACATGTGTAAAGATACCATTTACTGGGTATGTCTTTCATTGACTTGAATGTGCCCTGGCGGCGGAGAGTATGTCTCGCTGGTAGTAGCGATCGCTAAGTTCCCTTCGAAATGGTTGAGCTGAATGGTGCTTATCGATACGTCATGTTTGTGAACGGGCTCTGTCAGTTGAGACTGGTCTTTGCTGAGCTACCACAGCTTATGTTAATTTTTGAGTTTTTTTTTTTGTTATGTTGCGAACGCTTTTAATGTGCACCTCTTTTTTTATAACATGGATGACCAATGTCTTTTGTAACATTATTTTGATAATTTTTTTTACAAAAAAATAAAAACCGAATTCCTTAAAAAAAAACAATACAAAGTCAAAAATAACTTTAATTTCGGAATTTGGTGTCTTAGGATCCGCATTTAAGGTTTTTTTGTCACTGACTTCCGAAATTAAAGTTATTTTTGACATTGTAGTGTTTTTTTTAAGGAAGTCTGGTTTTATTCTTTTGCAAAAGGTTTTTATTTTTAACTTTTTAGTTATGGTAGATACCCCGCACTAATCTAATCGTGTTATTCGTTCATTTGTTGCGCATATACTTAATGAAAATTTAAGACTTATATGGTTTTCACATGGATCCCACTGTCCGAATGGAACCAAATTCGGAAAGTACCAGATATCAAATAAATTTTTTTTTATTGAAATCGGTTCACCCAGTCAAAAGTTATGAGGTAACAAACATAAAAAAAAAATACAGACGAATTGAAAACCTCCTCCTTTTTTTGAAGTCGGTTAAAAAAGAGTGTCCGTGGAGTTTCTTGCCCGTCCTTCTCCATAGTGACCTACTACACTTTGGAATGGGCAACTAGCTTCATTTGTCTGACCGACCGACATCTTGACAATTTAAAAGTGCCTGTAATTAGTTTATTTATAATAAATGATTTGATTTGAAGTATTTGATGAAAATTTAAACAAACCTCTTTCCGGGAAAAATTCTGACGTCAAGCCATACAGTCACTTAGTGAGTCTAGGTGACTGCATGAGCAGAAGACAAGTTACTGAACAGTGTTTAGGAGACGCCTATGTCCAGAAGGCAGACGTATTTCGTTTGATTGACGACTGAATGAGCTTTCCTACTCGTAAATATATTATATGACTTTCTGTTGCCCATCACTTTGTTTGCGTATATTTTGTGTTTCATAATTTTTTGTCAGGGTATTGATATTGGAATCAACTTTAAAAAAAGCCAGAAAGTAAAGGCAAAACTCATTTATTTAAAAAAAATAAACTAGTACCTATTGATAGTGTTTTTTTTTTTATATAAATGAGTTTATGTGACGTCTATTGACGTCCAATAGTTTAAGGAGATAAAAAAGCCGATCATCATCAGAAAATCAATAAATTCTTAGCGATCGAGAAGCTTGGATCCTAAAAATCTATAGATAAGTAACTACAGTAAATTATAGACAAAAATTGAAATTATTTACTACACCAGAGAACTAAGAAAAAGAACATAAATCTTAGTAAAGTAGTAAAAGAAAAACATAGGTACGTAAACTCAGCCTTCTATAATAAAACAGGTACGTTATACGTCGGTAAAACCATTACCACAGAATATCACAGAAGGCTGACTCGATACAACAAGTGAAAATGCACGCACACCTTGACACGATTTACGTACAGTGAGTGGAGGCACACTTTAGGAGATTGCCCTAAGTATACAATCTATTTTAAGAGTATCTTCCATAAATTATAAAAAAAAATGTGTCAATTGAGCGTTAGTTCGTTGAGCTCCTTAAGTTCTGAGTTGAGCTGCAATGTTACTGGTAAATGCGTGCACTGATTGGACAGCTCCTCCCAATCTATTTGGTTCTTTCCTCAAAAGACCATTCCAGACAGCTATCTACATGATGATGTGACTATATTTCTGGACTTTAAAAGAGACTGCGACATCTGACATCTTCTCAGAGTAGTCAGATAGGAAACGCCGACTTCATCTATTTTTTATAAATACGATTGACGTGTAAAAGTGTTTGTACAAAACCTTCTAGTAAAAACAAAATCATTTATTATTTAGTACGCGCCTGTTTTCATTCGACGTATGCAGTTAACCTTCTGTATCGTTGAATGCCAATACGTTCATACGACCGGTCATAGCACCTCTATCTAAGATCGTCAATCTCTGATAAGATCACAAAGTTTTCTTATGAGAGCAATGACTTGGCTTTACTTGGCAGAACCATGATCAGCAGAAAAATGCTCCTTGAAATTTTATTATTAACGTCATATTCATTTTGCCTAATTTTCAGGTTTTCGTTTGATGTCAAAACTTGGCTTTCTTATGTGGTAATAGGAAGGTACCGTATTGTGCCGGACGTAAAGAATAACACCACCCCATTTCTTCCCGCGGGTGTCGTAAAAGGCGACTAAGGGACTTACTAGAGAATCGGCAGCAGCGTTCTCTATGCATTTTACCACCACACTGCGATCGCCAACCCGCCTGCCAAGCGTGGCGATTATGGCAAAGCGCCCCAAATTGGGGGAGGCCTAAGTCCAGCAGTGGACGTCTTACGGCTGAAATGATGATGATGATGAATAGGAAGGTCAAGGTTTAACAGGACAACCTTCGATTTCCCAATAAGGATTTTCAGTGTCATAGCTACAATTGTTACGAATCATTGAGAACTATCTTCATTTCTTATAAAAATGCTTAGTGGTACAAGGACCTTTTAGCGTTTATATCTGGGAGCATATTAGAACCCCCAATTGGCAGGCTATGTAGGTTAGAACTTGCACACCGATAACTATAAAATTTAAAAATAGAGTTCAGCATTGTGGTGGCTTTTTTAACAGTGGCTTAATGTGCGAAAATAACCTTCAGCTGGACAATTTTAACAACTCAATGTATATTGTTTTATTTGCCAAAATTAATAGCAATTTGAGTGTATTTTTTTATGAAGAATTTACTAACGGGAATCATATTTGAATGTTATGATACGAGTAAAATATAATAAGCTCAATAATGTATTTTTACAAAAAGTCAAAAAATCAAAAGTAATTTATACAAAATAGGCTGAGGATCAGCACTTTTCGAACGTCAAAATTACTAAAGACAGTCCCCCAAAACGTCCACCCGTTGCGCACTTCCTAGTGCTTTAGCTGGAAAGAAGAAGTGGCCAACAAACTCCTCAGCAGCACAGCTGTCTGTTAAGTTAGAAGAACTTGATTCTATACAATGGTAAGAAGTAAAACATTAAGACACACAAAACATTAAATTAAATGATTTGCTATATGCCAGCTAGCCACAACAACTTCATAAACCATGTTTTAATGCAAATTAATATGTTTGTTTCTATTATTTCTATTACTCAATTAGCCCGCGTTAGTGGACTCAAAACGTTGTTGATGAGAACCGATAGGAAAAACATCGATTTTTCATCTATCCTTTCCAGTTACAAAGAAAAAATTAGATTTTGGCGAGAGGAATCCAATTACGGAAACTTTCTAGACATCTTAGAAAAATATCAAAGTTTCCGGAATTACTAACATCATCTTTTAATCTTGTTTTTTTCTGCTGACGGTACCACGTCCGATATTAAATTTATCAGCTTTTATAATCCAATTTATGGGGTGGCCTGCAAATAATCTCGCAGGCTTATCACCACAGGAAAATATTCTACCTGTTGAAAAATTCTATTACTTACCCTATTTTCGTGAGAATCCGTTAAGAATTTTTATTGGTCTAAAAATAAGCTGCGTTATTTTTATTTATTTTTCTCCTTTTGCATGTTTTTTCTTAAGGTCTGTTTTTTGTGTGGTCAATAATTCGTTTCGATCGATAAACATCACATCATTGGTAACAATGTTCACCACAAAGTTTGAATTTTGTGGGATACCTTAGCGCATCGTACTTGTAACGTTTCAGTTTTCGGTCTATGTTAGGTGACAGGTTAAGGTTACAGATTGGAAATACAATCAAAAGACATTCAGACATTCTAGGGCAAAGGCTTCCTTAGTTTACTTCCACCTTTCAGAGTTGCCAAAGAGCAATCTTCGTTAAAGGAATCTAGCTCATCCCGATATCTTTGTCTAGATGTGCCGCGATTTCTCGGCTTCGTCATGAGGCACTTTAAGATAGCGAAAATTTTTTTCGTTGGTGATTTCTAAAGTGACAATCACTAGAGCATTCTATATTCATTTTTATTAAGAAGTATGGAGTACTTAGGAAGAAAATAATTCTTGGGACCGGTTAGGAATTTTCTAAACTGCTCATTTTAAAACTGCATACATAGCAAGAAAAAAAACTGGAAGATAACACATTTTAAATGAGTGTACGTCATCATCATCATCATCATCATCATCAGCCTATAATGATCCCAATGCTGGGACACAGACCTCCTCTCGGTGAGAGGTGGATGTAACATGTCTTCGAATTTTTGGTTCTAAGACACGCATCCGCCCCGCCGAACCCTTTTTTGGTTCCTCACGATGTTTTCCTTCACCGTTTGAGAGCAGTGGTGATGAAATAATTTTCACAAAGTAGGAATAGCAGTAGCCTGCTTGGGTTCAAACTCACGACGTAAGTCCCGGCCATTACCACTGGGCCACCACTGATCTCAATAAGTGTACGTACTTTTAAAAATGTCCGTGTTTGTTGTATTTCTAAGTAATTACTAGGCGTTCCGTAAACATTTTTACTAAAGAACCATGAATTAATAAAATCACACATTACAACGCACCTCACGACGGCGACGCGACGACGGGGCGCTGGAATCGAAACCAAATTCCTCCCACGGTACGTCGCGCGGAACCGCGTTTTCAGGTCATTCCCAATTTTCGTACACTGAACTTTCTACGCACTACTGAGCGCAGACAGTTCAAAATCGAAGACTGAGTTTTTTCAACGCGTTGAGACTCACTGTCACTGCACTCTATTGGATTCTCAATGGTCGGTTCAACACAGACAGTTGAAAATGCAGTGCACGAAAAAATCCCACTGCGATTTTATAACGTCCGTGTGTCGACTTATTGAAATTGTATGTAAAAATAATAGTTTAAAAAAAACTAAAAAACACGCTTCCATAGAAAACCAAACTAAAAAGTAGAAAATAATGGAAAAACCTTCAGAGGTGTCAAGGGACACCCGGATGGAACGAAGTTCCTTTCCAGGATTCATAATAGTTATAATTTTTTAATTATTTATTATGTACAAAAAACCTGTATACACTCAACAAAAATATTCTCTCTCTCCCTATCTCCTTCTCTCTACCTCTCTCTCTACCTCTCTCTACCTCTTTCTCTCTAACTCGCTCTCTCTCTACGTCTCTCACCCACTCTCTCAACCTCGCTCTCTCTCTCCCTCTCTCCCTCTCTCTCTCTCCCTCTCGCCCTCTCTACGTCTCTCACCCACTCTCTCAACCTCGCTCTCCCTCTCCCTCTCTCTCTCTCCCTCTCGCCCTCTCCCACTCACCCACTCTCCCCCTCTCCCCCTCTCCCCCTCCGTCCCTCTCTCCCTCTCTACTCACAACAAAAAAAACAACAACATACAAAATATATACGGTCGAATTGAGAAACCTCGTCCTTTTTTTGAAGTCGGTTAAAGCATGTCGTGACAATTTTTCCTAAGATTTTTTTCCGTCTAGCCCCCTTTCACAACGCGCGATAAGGAACTTCGTTCCAAAAAGCGTGGGGTGCTTTTTGAGGTATTTTTTAATTGATATCAAGCACCCCACGCTTTTTTCCATTAATTTCTACTTTACTACTTTACTTCTACTTTACTACTCCTTCCGAAGAACATCACCAACAAATATAGTGTGTAATCCGCCATAATACGGATTTTGACAGTAATCACTCAAAAGTAATTTTGGCCGATCAAGAGTTTGTCTGTAACATCTTTTAATTCACCAGATTCCCCTTGTTTTTGACGATAGCTCGGTTTTCACAGTTGATCCCTGCGCAAGGGGAAATGGAATGTACACACCAGAGGTTTAATCCAGTTTAATTTGTAATTTGTAAGAGGTTAGCAATTTGTTGAAGATTTGACGATTGGCAGCCAGTGGCGTGTTTTGCGTTTTGTTTGATCATTGTACAATTGTTCTGTTTGGGCTTATTTTAATTTAAAAGGTTTATGTAGAATTGTAGATGATCTTTGGCAATTGCATGCAGATGAGATGAGAATATTAAGAGGGATATGTGGTGCTGCACGAATGGTTAGAATAAGAAATGAGTACATTAGAGGAAGCCTGAAAGTGGCACCGAAAACTGAAAAAAATATGTGGAAATCGGTTGTCATGGTCCAAACCATGACAACAGATTTTCATTTTGCTCATTCCTCGTTTCACAAACCCATGCATGTGAAACGAGGAATGAGGAAGATGTCGTATGGAAAGTTTTGAGTATGACTGTCGATGGCTATAAAAGTAGGAGGAGATCAAAGAACCGATGAATGGACTGTATGAATGATAATATGGTTAGAAAAGGGGTGACTATCGCGATGACGACTAATAGAGAATTGTGGAAGAAAATTGCATGTTACACCGACCCCAAATACATTAGGATAAGCTCAGGAGAATGATGACTTAACGGTCTACAATGCTAGTTCTCTATTATTGTATTATGTGTAGCCGCAAGACGGGGCTTCATCATCAGTCTATAATGTTCCCACTGCTGGGACACAGACCTCCTCTCTTCGAGAGGGAGTAGGCCATAATCCACCACGCGGGCTCAGTGCGGGTTGGTAGATGTCACATGTTGTCGAATTTTTGGTTCTAAGACATGCTGGTTTCCTCACGATGTTTTCCTTCACGGTTTTGAGAGCAGCAGTTTGTCATTTGTAAAAACCGGAATTCTGGTAAGTCTTATAACCTTCGTTTATCTTTAATTCTTCAATTGCCACAAAAGGACTGTATTTCAAAACGGTCGTAACACTTTATCACTCACTTTCATTCAATTAACTTTTGTTTTGCCCTTGTTTTACGGTAGCGTCTTCGGCGCCTGCGTCTATTTACTTGTCATAACGATGCCATAGAGTGTCACATATCTTGACACGCTAGGGTATAGACAAGTAACTTGATGCTACGTCGGGGGTACTGGCACGCTCGATGATGACATATTTTTTTTTTTTTTTTTGTTTTTTATTTTACTTTACACACATACGTTATCCTATTATAATTTATTTATTTCTGTATTCGTTCGTGACATCACAACACTGGGTCCTATCAGAATACCAGCGCTGCGATACTTATTTTTAAATGTCGCAGTATCATGCTGAGGCCCTTTGGCTTCGTACAGGAATTTCTGTTTTTTTTTTCTTTTAAATTTTGTTTTTTATTTGTTTCTTTTGTTTATAATTGATTTTTATTTTATTAAGTATTGTTTTTTGTATAGTTTCTGCGCGTGTCCCAATAAATACTTTTTCTTTCTTTCTTCTTTCAGTGGTGATGAAATAATTTACACAAAGTAAAGCGCCTGCTTGGGTTTGACCTCACGACCTACTACTACTCGTAAGTCGCGGCCGTTACCACTGGGCTACCACTGCTCTATGAGACGGGGCTTGTAGCTAAGTAATAACAGCCGCATAAGTCGATCTATCACGTTAAATGACGCTTGTCATTTTGACCACCTTTAAATAATTACTTACGGTCTAAAGAAAGATTAGGCCTGTGGCGACATGGCGCTTCCCTACCAAACCCATTCGTTCCACCTGCTGAAAATCTCGCACCTGGACACGAGTTGCCTTGGCTTTCCTGGAAGTCTTTAAATAGACTCCGAACTCAGGTAGGCCGGAGTAAAGAAAATCTGTTTAGGTGGAGATTCATAGATAACTCCGCCCTGGAGTGTAAATGTGGTGCTGTCCCACAAACAATGCAGCACTTGATATCTTGTTCAGCGCATGTCCTGTTGTTTGCACGCTACATGAGTTAATGGACGCTATGGAAAATGCTAAGCTCGTCGCCAAATTCTGGGCTAACTCTATTTAGCGCTAAGAAGAAGAATAATTACAAATTTTAGAATAGTAAAATTATCTTCCCAGAAAACGGTCAGTACAACTAAAATCCTTTTTTTTCATCAACATTATGATATCACAATTTCTTACTCTCTAAACAAGGCGATCCCTCACGCAGCATCTGCCATAATTTTATGAACTCCTATGCAATGAGGGCACAGATGTACTAAAACGTCTCTGTTATAAGGAGCATTATAATTTGGAAGCAAGACGGCCATCTGACCCCTACATTATATGGGTGGCCATTTTCTGGTCAATGCTTAAGGCGGATATGGGTTGGTGTGTGGTACAAGGGATAAAAGACATTTGAGAAATATAAAATAGGGTAGATTTTGCCAGTTTTTGTTTGCTCTGAGCCACATATTGACCATTTACGTAGTGTAAAAAACATGTCACCAACCGTAAGGGCTTATTAGTAAATTCTCGCGAATAAACTCTCTCGATCTGGGCGAATCGACAATTACAAAAATACGTATGAGGCAATTGGCACGTTTTGTATTTTATATTAAGTGTTTCTCCTTAATTATTCATTGTTTTTGTAACAATTTATTCAAAATGGTCCAATAGCCTAAGTATATAGAAGATATGTAACGAATAAGGCACCGCAAGGCGATTATACAGGAAGATTTTTTAGTCACCGTCCAAATTTTTTCTAGGCATTAGGCATTCAATAAATGCATTTTTGAAAAAAAAAAACGATACATAAAATGTCCATTTTAAATCATTTTCTCGAAAGAATTATCCGCTCTGCGTGGTCACTAAGTTAAACGATAATATTACTACACTTGCCGCCCGTGAGAGTATGCAGGGAAAATTTGCAACTTTGTTTATTATTGTTTTTAATTAATTTCGGCGGCACGCGGGGTGGGCCGCCGAAATTAATACCTAGCGCGGTGCATACGCACTAGGTAGTAGCCCGCACTATTACCTAGCGCGTGGCGGTGTCCAGAATTATCAACTTTTTATAGATAACATTGTGATGTGATATCTCAATATTTTTGTATTGAGTGATACTAAAAGAAAAAACACGTATTAAATGATTTTCGCAAAATATTAATGTATCATAATTTGGACGGTGACTAAAAAATCTTCCTGTATAATGCAAGGCGAATTTGACGCTTTTATATTTATTTAGGTGACGATTATTATCGTATACGTCCATAAAATGTATCGGAATACGTGCACGTAGTAAGGTTATTCTTTTATTTGATTTTTTTTTATCTACGTATTTAGCCATAATAATATCAGAAATGCGAAAGTAGGTAACTCGTGTCTATCTGTTGGCTTGCCTGTTCCCTTTCCACACCAAAACGGAGTTGGATAAAATTTTACATACGGATAGGACCATGGGTTTAGACATATGATACGGTTTAATGCGGTAGTACGTTCCCGCATAGGATAATTTCCGACATTCACGCAGGTGACGCCATAGACAGAAGTTAGTAGATAATATTACGTCCGCTAAAGCTTTTCCCTTACTACCTGACAGTAATATCGCAATGTCAACCGATGGGTCGCTATAGGCTCAATACACACCATCGTGATCGCATCCATTTATTTTACATCATGACTTGTGAACTATGCCTTAAAATCACTACCCATTTGTTATTATTAGGGCTGTCTCTTCGGTGGTGTATTGTAAAGTTTTTGTTGGATGGAAGAGAACCATACTGGCAGTGTTTTTGTTTTGAACGGGATTGTTAGAAATACAGATCAGTTTAAATTTTCAAAAATACCATTAATTACTAAATTCTTCGCGATGTTTTGCTTTCACTATTTTGTGAGCGATGATGAAATAATTTACACAAATTGGCCGAGTCGAAATGTCTACAGTACTTATGCAAGGTTAGCTTAGTAAATTCAGCCTATTCGCCTCGCGTGTGGTCGGTCGCAGTTCTTAACTAGCTTGCTCTTAGTTCTAGCTAAAAATGCTCAATTATCTAGAAAGGGTGCATCATTAGAAGCGCAAAAAGTTTTTAGAGGATCCGTTAAACATTTGGCTGATTGTGTATCAACCCACCTCGGGCTCCAGTCTCTCACAATGTTAGCTTGGGCACATAACTTGTGTAGAGAATTAAACGTGTAACTCATGTTTACCTTAACATATTACACTACGTGAAATTTATTGCTGTAACATAAAATATATCCTTTAGCATCGCATCGCCCATCCGCGAAATTATTTCGTTTCCAGTTAGCATTTTTTTTTTACTCGGCTTTTTAGGTTCGTCGCAAAATGCTTAATAACCTTCCTCAAGAATTGTGCTATCACATGCACAAAATATTGATTCAATCCAACGGTTAGTACCAGAGATTACCCCCTAACAAACAAACAATTTCTTCCTCTTTATAAAATTTAATATAGGTTATTATTTTTTACTCGTGTAACAGAAAGTTGAACCTTCTTTCGCAGATCTTCTTTCGCAGATCACTAAAATAAAGATATAATTTATTTTTTATTAAGTACTAATATTAAAAGTTGTATCTATATTTCGTGGACCTTTCCCGAAACAAGATCCCTTTAATACACCGTTATGACAGGTCCGAGTGTAGGGTTGCCAAAAAACGGTAAGTATAATAAGTTTTCATTATAAAAGAAAATAATATTGTTTACTTTTACATTTAGGTATAAATACTTTCTACGGCATAGGTAATGTAGGTCATTTGCAACACGTTATAATCAGCCATCAGACGTAACAGACTGACCTAATTTTGGCTTTGCAGGGCAAACTAGATAGAAAAGAGGAAGGAAGGATTTTTTTATATAATTTTATGAAAATATATTTTAATCTGAAAATGTTTCCCGTCTTAGCCATTGATTTTATGAGGGTAGAAATAAAATAAAAGTAAATCAATGAAATATGTACCTACCATTTGAAGCGATAATAGCTGAAAGCACATATTTACCAAAATGCGTAATAAGCATGGCAACGGGTTCTATTCAAAAGGGATACCAATATTTTGTTACAATTTTTGGACCAACTACTCTTTGGCATGGTTGAAAACGAAATAAACCTTCATCTTTCTGACTAACCGAGCCCTTAATAATTCAATATTAAATTCAGCAAATGCCTGTAATAGATTTACATGAAAGCTTGAAGCTGGGTCGCGAGATTTGTTGACCGTGTCCCTGGCATATTATAGGCAACTGAAGGAACACGGGTGGGTTTTAGTCAGTAAAAGTATGACATGCCCTCCCGCTCCGCCCAGAGTGGGAGACGTCAATTGATGATTGCACATCCACAAAAAATAAAAATAAACTTTAAGCTTGAAACTTTGAGTTTGATCAGAGGCAACCCTATACCAAAACAAGACTTTCCGCGTTATACCCTTATACATTTCGGGAGATTAAATCGCTATTCGCATCTTATCAATCGATTCTATTCCCTCGCACACCGAGAAAATTGGTGCAGGAAATGTAATCGTGAACATTTTCGTATATTCCTTTACTAGCGACCCGCTCCAGCTTCGCATAGTTTTTACGACTTGCCAAAACATTCATATTTCTTTATGATATAACATAATCAGCTTATAATTTTCCCACTGCTGGGACACAGGCCTCCTCTTTTCGAGAGGCAGTGGGCTGCAATATACCACACGGGCCCTGTGCGGGTTGGTAGATGTCATGGTCTTTGAATTTTTGGTTCTAGGAAATGCCGGTTTCGTCATGATGTTTTCCTTCACTGTTATGAGAGCAGTGGTGATGAAACAATTTACACAAAGTATAGCGCCTGCTTGGGTTCGGCCGTTACCACAGGGCCACCACTGCTCTCGTGTAGGTCTATAGTTCGTAATTGAAAGGTGCTTTCGACGAAATTCAAAAGTGAATATTTTTAAATCATAATTCATAAAGTAAAGCGTCTGGGTTCGAACTGACAACATACAACTCTTAAGTCGGAGCTGATAAAATTACGCCACCACTGCTCTCGTTATACACATTATAATATGTGAGTTTAATAACAATGCATTAAACAAAATTTATACATTGACTAGCTTTTGCCCGCGGCTTCGCCCGCGTGGATGTCGGAAGTTAACGCAGGAGGACGTACTACCGCGGTAAGATGTGTTAATTCAGGTTATATTATAGGTAATAGCTGTTACCCGCGACTTTGTCAGCGTGGTATTTAACAAAAAGTTTTTCATAAAAACTGTCTTTGAAAACTACGCTGACATATGTCATAAACTACGCTGACATACGTCTCAAAATTCAGCGTGTTTTTAGTTTTTTTAAACTATTATATATTTTTCTAAAATAAAAGTAGCCTAAGTTACTCCTTGTTACATCAGCTATCTACCAGTGAAAGTTCCGTCAAAATCGGTTTAGCCATTTCAGAGATTAGCCGGAACAAACAGACAGACAGACTGTATTATAAAATTAAAATAAATTGTAAAAAATGTTGTTTTGGTATATGTACCGTGTATACATCCATATACACTTAGTAAAAAGTGGTTATCTTAATATTAAAAGCAGACACTCCAATTTTATTTATTTGTGTATAGATTAGGCAGGGTCTACAGTTCATCCATGGTTTTAGGCCAGCCCACTCATAGATAATAATTAATTGATTGCATGAAATGTAATAATTAATTGATTGGTTTATATTAAACAAGAACGGGTACTTTGTTTAATATAAATCAGTGAAACCACCTTAGCCACCCAAACCAATACTCTATATTTTTCGTTTCGTTTTCCAAATTCTGGAATAGTCATACACCAACCGGGGGTTGTCCTTGGGTACACTAGCATACAAGAATAAGTGTAGGTCGGTGCTGCATTTTATTAAAATTTGTCTAAGGGACCTGTGCGAGTTGCTGTGCTGGTAGCGCGTACCAGGGACCCCATTATCCCGAGACGTGTCAAAATTAAAAAATAATAAGAAGTACAAACACATATATATATATATATATATCTTTTCTCTACTCTTTTCCACATCGCTGCCTACAGGAAAAGTATCCAAATTTCTGTTTAGAATTGTTATCTGTGACCAAACGTGTTTTGAGTTTCTCGGAATGAAATGAGACAATGTGTTATAATTTGTTTTCCATGTGTAAAATCTGAAATTAGCCATATATTAACCACCACATCTCTCATTTAGTACTATTGAGTTTCTGAAAAGCTTTTTCATTGTCAACATATCGTCAACGGCCTATAAATAATGGAAGTAAATAAATTATAGAACTATTATAATTGCTGGAAGCCAATAAAATTAACCGCGTGTTAAAATTATTATGTTTTGTTCGTGTTGCATAATGTCATATTCTTTTATTTCCTGCAATAATAGTTACAGCTGTCTATGTGGGTCAAAAACCGTAAATTACCACATAACATTTTCTTACAATTGCAACGCATTTATGTCAGTTAAAATAAATTACAACACAAACGTGAAAGCAACCAACATTAACTTTTCAAAACAAAATCTAATTACGATTCTCCCAAAAGTGGCTTTCCAACTAAGCAGTGTGCATGCTGTGTACACATCGCACGCATTTGGCACGGTGCCAACAAGACTTCATGCGAGCTGCCTGTCTTGTGTTCATTCGAGCCTATTGCGAGAGAAGGAACCAGTCATAATATTTTTTTAAGTAGCCAGAGCGAGTAATTTTTTTTTTTTCAAAACTTCTCGCTGCGATTGCGTGGTCAATGCCAGGTTAAATGGTAATAAAAAATTTAGACGCGCCCGTAAGAAATATGAATATTATAGTAACTCAAATCTTAAATACAACTCTGTAAGGTCAAAAAGCCTTATTGAATGTTTATTTTATGAAAACAATGACATATTTATTTTCGGTCAATGAACTTAAAGTCGTTTACATAATTGTGATGATTATAAAATTCTGCAAGGCATGTTTTCAATTCCTATTTTGCGCTCTTAAACCTAACCTAACCCATTTGATCAGGGTATCCAAGCATAGTTACTGGGACCAATTCTGATCACGCGTGGTTTGTCGCAGTTTCAACTTAACCTTACCTTGGGTCAGTTCCTGCAAAGAAATGAGAGACAAAGCCAGAAAGTTAAAAAGAAGCCCCTTTTTTCATTACAAGATCTTAGAGATTAAATTAAAATATGTCCCATTCAATAAATACACATTTATTTGTTACGGGCGCGTCTTACGTATAGTACAGTCAGTGCCCTGTATTACCTGACCCCTCCTTCACAGAAGAAATGAGGAAAAGGGGTCAGGTAATGCAGGGAACTGACTGTACATCTGTATATTCTAAGTAATAATTAAAATTTTAAAATATTCTCTTCGAAGAATCTGAATTCCATTTCCTAAGTAACTGTTAGAAGTTTTCTCAGAATCGGTGGTGTCTTTGAAAAACAGACGAACAATTATCAAAGTAATATTGTTACAAAAGAGAATTCTGTTGTATTTTATGAGAGATTTGGTCCTTGGTAAACGAAGAAATTTTTATTTATTTCCTGCAAAAGGGGAAACTAGTCAGAAAGTTTGGTAGTCAAGTTGTTTGTCTAGGCTACACAGTTTTTTTTTTTTTCATCGCTTGTTTTGGCATTCTTATTGCTTTCGGTATATAAACTATAGAACCCCATTCAATAAATACATATTTATTTGTTACGGGCGCGTCTTACGTACAGTACAGTCAGTGCCTTGTATTACCTGACCCCTCCTGCACAGAAGAAATGAGGAAAAGGGATCAGGTAATGCAGGGAACTGACTGTACATCTGTATATTCTAAGTAATAATTAAAATTTTAAAATATTCTCTTCGAAGAATCTGAAACCCATTTCCTAAGTAACTGTTAGAAGTTTTCTCAGAATCGGTGGTGTCTTTGAAAAACAGACGAACAATTATCAAAGTAATATTGTTACAAAAGAGAATTCTGTTGTATTTTATGAGAGATTTGGTCCTTGGTAAACGAAGAAATTTTTATTTATTTCTTGCAAAAGGGGAAACTAGTCAGAAAGTTTGGTAGTCAAGTTGTCTGTCTAGGCTACACAGTTTTTTTTTTTTCATCGCTTGTGTTGGCATTCTTATTGCATTCGGTATATAAACTATAGAACCACTTTTGCTTACCTTTTTAGAAATATGCCTGGATCAACGGCATAACATACAACTTAAAACAAAATAGTAGGTATATTTTGTGGCCCGCCTCGAACCTTACTCAAGCCAGCTCGCCGCTGAGCCTGTAGCTTTAAATTCTCTAAATAATAATCATTCCGATCCAGCCAGTCTCTTGCTGTCCTCTACCAGCGATGCCCTAAGCCGAGGCCCTTACCCCACAGGGGGTGCCCTTAGCGAGAAGTAGGTCTAGTTTTACGTTTTTAAGCCATGGTTGAAGGGCATTATTTATTAAGATAGCCACAGGTGAGTCCGGTTAAGCATTCGACAACCTCATAGGATGACCTGCGAAATGACATTCGCAAAAAAAAAACTTTTTTGTGGCATAGTAATCCGAACAGAAGAAAAGAAGAGCCATATATTTTAAATCACAATCCTGTGAAGATCGATCGTTCCAAGAAAAAAAAGGATTATATTCCATTTTCAGCTCCAGTCTAGACACATTAGCAAGATTCAAGGCTGAAAAAAAGGTTATTTGAATTTCGCCGAACGTCTCAGTAATCAATTCATCAATTTCGCGCATTATCAAAACACACATGCCTCTCTAATAAAATTTTCTGTCCGACGTCAAATGATCTTATTGGCATTCTGTTTTTAGAGTTCCATAAATTGAAGAAAATGAATTTTTGGTTCTTATTTTCTGCATATCGGAAGACGTACAGTTGGAAGGCCCCTCATACGGTGGACCGACAACCTTGTGAAGGCCGCAGAAATCCAGTAGATGCGGGAAGCACAACACCGATCGAAATGGTGGAGCTTGCGGGGACTTCAAAAAGTGCTGACTCTCAGCCTAGTTTGAATAAATGACTTTTGATTTTGACTTTTGATTTTGGAGGCCTATGTCCAGCAGTGGACGTCTTTCGGCTGAAATGATGATAATGATGATGATTTTCAACATACGTCTGTGTGTCGGTCACAGCCATTTTTCTTGGACTTGCCTTTTTATCTAGTGGATACCAATCTATTAAGCTGTTTTCGTGTTAGGTATGGATTTACATATAACCAAACATTCTAACCCATACTCATCACACTAGGGTCCAAATGACCGCTGACCCTTTGCTTATTATGACCAGGGACATATTACATTCCAAAAATTTCAACACACCAAAATCGACCTTTCCTTAGTCACTAATTAATCATTCACAGCAGCAAATTGGTTTCACCTCATCAATTATTTCGTGAAGTTAACGAGCTCCTTGATAAAAAGAAACTAATCCTTTGATCCGTGTCCTAATTCCTGTAATTAGAAGTCTTGGTTTACGCATAAGAGGATAGTGAAGGGATGTGTGTTGATAAACCATTCGGTGAATTTCGGTTCGCATTTCTTTTGCATGTCGCTGCCTTCCTGGTCAGGTGGTTTCTCAGACTTGTAAATCCTTTGTTACTTCGGTATCTATGATTTTTATTCATCAATTATTATTAATTAATAGTTTCTGCCTGTAACTCCATCCAGGCCTCAACGGTATGAAAAGGTAAAAGACAAACAGAGAAATTTTCGTACTTTTTATTTTTATTATGTTACACAAGATATAAAAGTATATTGAACGAATAAACAATATAAGACCGTAATAAAAATAATATTAGCATGAGTTCAAGTGCAAAAGAGTACCAGGGTCGCGAGATTGTTCGAAAGAGATACCGTGACTCTGGCACATGGGCAACTGAAAGAACACGGGTGGGTTTTAGTCAGTAAAAGTCTGACACGCCCTCCCGCTCCGCCCAGAGCGGGAGAAATCATTTGATGATTTCCCATCCAAAAAAAGAAGAAAAAAGGAGGCCTTTGCTCAGCAGAAGGACAACGCAGAAATAATATGTATATCCAAAGGATGGATCCAAAGGATAATTATATCCAAAATAGTGCTATTTATCACAAATGTATTTCATGTCATATTTCAATTAAAATAATGTATAGACCAAATATAGACAATCAGTTACGATCAGCTCAGCCCTTTCCAAAAAATGTAAGGGTCGACTTCCAGTCTAAGCTACACAACCTAGTTACTGGACACTATACGATACCCCGTGGTAAGACTGGTTGTCAAACTTTTGGGATTCAGATATCCTGACTATCAAGGATCTATGAAAGACAGCCGGGACCAATGGCTTCAATGTTTCTTTGAAGGGACGGAGGTAATGGATAGGTTATGAAAGGTTACGCATCTACGAGCCAACCAGCGAAAGCGTAACTTAACTTTCAATCGACCCATGTGGCTGTTATTATTTAGCCACGAGCCCCGCTAAATATCTGTTGGGACAAATAAATAACAGAAGTTTGATATTAAGAATTTATGATCCATTTTCATGCATAGAAACTTGAATTGAAACGAAAATTTGATACTTTGAGTTTGAATTTCTTAGACACTATTCTTGATACGTTATTATAGTTCAACCCTCAATCTGAAAAACCTTTCTGATATTTTTTTATAATATTTTTCTTATGTTCAGTCACGCACAAATAAAACTATAATTTAAAAATATTTTTTAGTGAACGTAAATGGGTACACAACCATAAATACTTTAAGTAGGTGTTAAGTACCTTTTTTTTTTTTTTTTTTTTTGGATGGGAAATCATCAAATGACTTCTCCCGCTCTGGGCGGAGCGGGAGGGCGTGTCAGACTTTTACTGACTAAAACCCACCCGTGTTCCTTCAGTTGCCCAGTGCCGGGGCCACGGTATCTCTTTTGAACAATCACGAGACCCCGGCAGGCACCGGTCCTAGCAGACCCCTTCACTGCTGCTGACATCTCTTTGAGGCGCGCGTGGAACACTACGCGCCGTCGACCCGAGCTTGGTCCTTACCGGGCGGCGAGCTACCCATTGCTCGACGCCCGCAAGCTCGCGCCTACGGTGGCCGGGAGTCCGCAATCGACTCCCGACGCCCGGGGCGTCTCCTCCTGCGGCGGCTAGGGACGTGAGGGCGCAGAGACTGCCACTCCCTCACGCGCTCCGCCTCCTCCTTCACGAGCATTACTGCTTCGCAGAAGGAGGTGACGGCTTCCCATGCCCTCTCGCTCCGTACCATGGCTCGCACCAGGGCCGGACGCGAGAGGTCGCCGCCGCCGATCGCCTCCACGAGGACACGGCGGTGCTCCGCCCAGGCAGGGCACACCTCCACCGTATGCTCCACCGTGTCCTCCAGACGATCATCACAATGGAAACACCCGAGGTGTTAAGTACCTGATAAGAGAGATTTGTTTCAAAGTCGTATTTATACCGGTGTATGCAGTTTTTTTTTTTTTTTTGGATGGGAAGTCATCAAATGACTTCTCCCACTCTGAGCGGAGTGGCAGGGCGTGTCAGACTTTTACTGACAAAAACCCACCCGTGTTCCTTCACCCATATGCCAGGGCCACGGTATCTCGTTTGAATAATCTCGCGACCCTGGCAGGTTTTGTACAGTTTTAAGCGATGTTTTAAATTTTAGAAGTACCTACTGACTAATTTTATTTCTACCCAAATTTATGTTAGTGAGTACCATGATAATTCTGTCAAGCTATTTTTGCAATCTTTTGACAATTCATAAAAAAAGAGCTGCGGGGCGAGCATGTCCTGTGTAATAGGCTAGAGTCACGCATTTTATCACGATTTTTGTTTCCAAAAATGTGACTCAGGCATCACAATAGACCGTGCTGGCCCTGCTGGAGCTACACAGGACGAGTTGCTCCAACTGTCTCCCACATCGAAGTAAAATAAAAATAACACTGCTTTATGCGTTGTTTGTAGTTACTTTATTTCATATGTATTGTTACAACTATTCGGCACTAAGTAAATTCGAAAATTCGGCGAACGCAAAAGTTTTGATCAGCTCACAACACTACGTGTCCGGGTGATTAGGGTCTTATCTCATTGTATCGGTCCTGTATCTGTTTACATATTCAAGGTTTAAGCCGTCCCTTGGCTTGTTATCTGACAGAAATTGTTTTTGTAATTTTAGTTACGAGACTAGAAGTGGGGGTTGTGTACCTGTCGGAATTTTTAAGCGAAATAATGGCAATCAAGGCCAAAGTTCAATTTGTATAGGCCTAGACCAAGGTACTTTCTATTACTTAGGGCCTAAATACCTTAATTATTGGGTCATTAGGATTTTAAATATTCGTCAATGTCTGGCTTTAAGTCGATGCACAAAATAGATTAAAGGGTTTTTATGTGAAAAAATAGTCCTTAATAAACCTATGCAGCTTGCTATTGCAAGTGCCGTTTAACGCAACAGTAATTTCGGACTCCCGGCCACCGTAGGCGCGAGCTTGCGGGTGGCGAGCAATGGGTAGCTCGCCGCCCGGTAAGGACCAGGCTCGGGTCGACGGCGCGTAGTGTTCCTCAAAGAGAAGTCAGCAGCACTGAAGGGGTCTGCTAGGACCGATGCCTGTCAGGGTCGCGAGATTGTTCGAAAGAGATACCGTGACCCTGGCACATGGGCAACTAAAGGAACACGGGTGGGTTTTAGTCAGTAAAAGTCTGACACGAAGAGCGGGAGAAGTCATTTGATGATTTCCCATCCAAAAAAAAAAAAAACGCAACAGTAATTTCCCTTACGGTGTTACTTAAATATCTAAAAGTCTCCAATATAGTATTGTGCTAATAGCATTCAAGCATATTTATATCCAAAATTGTCTCATTAAATGACGATAATACATTATGTTTATTTTCTCTAAGGGCGAATTTCACCAAACTTGGAATAAGTCTTCTGAGATTTTTTTGAATTTTTGTCAGTTATTCCGTACCAGGACTGACAGATGTCAATTTTATCGCACAAATAAAAACAAAACTATCAGACCTGGGTAAACTCGGCCCTAAGTAGGATTAAACAAACACATTTTACACATCAATAATATTTTAAAAACGAAATGAAGTCAGTGGTTCCTATTATACTCTATTGTGAAACAAATTTGGAGGTCACAGTCTCTATAAAGGTATAGGAATTTATTTTGGTTCAATCATTATATCATCTCCCTCATCGTCTTATAACTTCACTGCTGCTAAAGCCCTCTCCAATTACCCTGTACTAAACTCGATCGTCTACCCCTCTCACCTATTCTTTACCAGCTCAACGTCTGCTTTATCAAAATCAAAGTGAAGTTACGTAAGTAGCTACCACCGTCTTGTTTCCCCAAACACCATAATCAGTCGATCCTAATGTTCTAGTGGCATCGGTTGTTAAGCTACTTTAGAGCTGTTATACGCCCCTTAAGTCACCATCAAAACGGCGTAAACCTTAATCTTGTCAGTATTAATACTACACACAAGGGAACAGAAGGACCACAAAGAATATTCTCACATAATAATCTGGAACAATCTTGGACATGGGATACTCTAAGGCGTATCTCTAAGTGCGTGATATGTAGATACAAGGGTCATGATGTGTCGTTAAAACTCATGAGAACTAGCATTTATAGATCACTGACCTACAGGAACTTTGGTTTACCGTATTTTTTTAAGCAAGAAAGAGTCTAGATGTAAAATAAAGATCTAATGGCGAAGACAAAGTGACATCAGCGATAACTAATAAGAAAAAGTCAAAAATGCATTGGATTGACATAATCTACCGAAAACTATTGTAAGTCCTTGTAGAAATACGAAACGCTTTGAAACTGAATGGCATTTGACTTGCCCTTTGCTCCTTCAAACCTTCGAGGAAAGAAGCTTTGGAAATGAGCATACTCTACCTAAAACTAGTAGACATATGGACAGACTACATTTAAATGCATAATGCTGTATCTCCTTCCTTTTTTTCGTACAGGACTATTTTGATTTGAAACTGTTGTTTCGATTTTTCATTTTCTACTTGTTTCATAATAATAAGTTTGTGTTATTATCTTCTTGTGCATGTTATCGTTGTCGTTGTCATGTGTTTGTTTTATCATTGTCTCCGTATGGTTCTTCTACAATTTACCTGTTCAGTGATACTATCACCGTGGTTAAACGGTTTTCACCCTGTCCCGTAGTTTAACACCCCGTATCGTTTATGGCTTAAAGACAACATAACTCGGGTCATTGTCTTCGATGGGTTATATGATGGTATTTATCGGAAGGTTGCTGATGATCGTAATTCAACTTTAGATATGGTCTGATCGTACGATGCTAGGGCGTTTTATGAAGTAAATGAAAAAAATGGAAAAGAGCTGATAGTCGAATAGTAAAGACATGAATAGTAGGCAATTTGTGGAGTCATGATCATCACTTCAGCGAAAAGATGTTAACAGCTAGACATTGGCCTCTGTCGAGCATCACCACTTCGACCAATCCTGTGCTTCTTGCATCAAGCAGATTCCTTCCGGCCTTCACCAGTTCATAGGTTCATCTTATGGGAGTCCTTCCAACGCTATGACTTCCAGCACGCGGTTGCCACTCCAGAACTTTCCAACCTCATCGGTCATCTGTTCTGCGAGCAATTTACCCTGCCCAGTGCCACTTAAATTTGGCAAATCTTCGAGCTATGTTAATTTTGGAGTGAGTACATTTAAACTGCCATCAATACGCTAAGAAAGAAGAGTGAAAAAAAAATAGAAGAGATAAACTGTAAAAAGGTCGCAGGAATACGTTGGATGCGAGAAGCACAGAATAGGTCGAAGTGGCGGTGCTTGGGGGAGGTCTATGTCCAGCAGTGGACGTCTTTCGGCTGAAAAAAAATTGATGAAACTGTAAAAAAAAAAATCAATCACATGATGTCGATGAAATTATAATTTTCCTTGAATAAGCTTTATATTTTTAGTGGTACAAGGAATAGAGTGATGAAATCCCCAAAATGAGAATGACAAAATGAGTTAAAATGTTAGTGAAAAAATCAGTAATTTTGTGGAAACTCTGCTTGCATGATGTAGGATTAGTGTGACGTCATATGTACCGCTTAGTTTGTATGTGGCATAATAGCTGCCGCCACAAATATTATATTAAAGCTTAAAAACACTGTATGAATATGACAGCTAGTAATCGGAGGAAATCTAACAATTTTGCGCTATTAAATACATGCAGATAATCTGTGCACATGAACGTTTGCGTCACTCTCACATTTTCGTCTCACACACACATACTCACACCATTAAACACACCATCACACGCACTCACACTAATTTAATGAACAGCGTTTTTTTTTTTTCCTAGTTTTGTAATTTTATAATTTTTTTTTTATTTTTTTTAAATCTCGCAATGTTTTTGTTTTGTTTAATTTTTATCTTTAGTTTCTTAGTACATATTTAGCTTTTATATCAAACATGATTTTAAAATAAATGTTTAAATGGCTAACCGTCCAGATTGGTACCCAAGATACAGGCTTGCCTAGTTTGGGGCCAATGCAAAATCTATGTAAATTTGTTTAGAAATAAAGTTTATTATAGATTCGAAAAATTTAAACCATATCTTTCCAATCATACATTATAGTACCAATTTACCACGTGCCTCTTATCTCACGTGCAATCTTTCATGCCTTAGTACTTTTCAACGCTGAAAAATTTCCCAGCGGTGTAATATATAAACTGGAAAATTTTCTTGGCTCTCTAACTTATAAACTCGTCCATGAAATGGAAGGAAAAACAATGGTGAGCGAGCAGACACGCGGACAATCGCGCTCGCTCCGGATGAGATGACCTCAATACCTCTTACGGAATGCAGTGGGCATCATGATGTATCTGAATATTACAGCTAATATGGAGATTGCTTGCGAATTTTTTGGCGAAAAAGTACATTTGGTGACTGGTTTTTGTTTAGAACGAAATCTACGCAAGATTAGCTGCGATTTTCGACCGAAAGACCAATTTTTAATATGGAACTCTTTTGTTTTGCCTAAAAGTCTAAAATAACAATGAAATGCAAGCGCAATACCTACTAAGCCCGGAAAACCTTTGCCCAGCGCAGGATGATGCAGGCTGACCGTAACCAGTAACCAATATTAAAACCTACTTTGATCTGATTTTAATGTACAGACGCCAGCACTTAAAGCTACTACAAACTGTCTAATTTCTTTAATAGATTTTCAACTTTAACGCTACATTATTAGGTTCAAGATTGATTGGAAAAATTTGACAGTTTCGGGTACCTTGACGTGCTGGCGTCTGTACTTGGCGGAATAAAGTAACGAAAAATATAAATAAGGGCTAAACATTGCATGCAGGTTATATGTTCTGTTTGATTAAACGACAAGGTCAGTAACAGAGATAACAAAACCAGTATAAGATAAGCTCCTGTACTCTTAAAAGTCCGTACAGATCAGCTCAAGGTCAATGCGTTACCAGTACCGTGCAGCCTAGTGTGTATAAGCTTGTCCTTAACTCAAACAGAACAGAAATTACTTTCTAAAATAAATTATTTTCTAATTTTTAACTTCTTATAATGCGTTTATCAGTTTGAGTAGTTTATCAGCGAAAAGCTGTAAGCCAAGTTTAGCCCTTCACTTTTTCAGCAATTTTAGCTGTGGAACAGCGCTAAGTCTCCGGTACGCAGTCGTCACTCCAGTATCTTTTCTTAAGAACTCAGACACTATAAAATAGATCATTGGTATGACCTTTCAGCGTTTTCGAACATCTGTTCTGCGACCAATGTGCTATGGCCACTGCAAAATAAGTTTTTAAATATTTCGGACTGTGTCCGTTTCGTTGGTTGTCCTGGTGGTGATAATAATAGCACAAAAAAATATTAAAGTGACACTATATCATGGTTCAGTACCTACAAATATAGCTACAAAGTAACAGGAAACACAAAAAAACAGTTTTAAGATAACTTTTTTCAAGGAAACTACCGTCACTAGTACTTAAATTGTATTGCGAATTAATTTAAAAGACAATGAAGAATTCGCTGAATACCATCTCAATGTCTATTTTGCTTAACACTGGTCTCTATAGTTGAGGAAACTTGATGATAGTTAATTTGCTCTTTCTTACAAGTTTAAGTACTTACCGTATTTCATTACATTCCAAAATTATTTATCTTTGGATAAAATGTCTGTGTTTTTACGAGCCTCGTGGACAAAAGGTGATTGACCTTATGCTTCAAATAGATCTTTATTATTTATTTATTTATTTAACCATTTATGTACACACATATATAAACAGACAAGAAGAAAAGAACAGAAAAATTTGTACAAAGGTGATGCTTATTTCTAAAGAAATCTCTTCCAGCACACCTGCGATAGGAGAAAAGATCTTTGTTAATATAGGTGGCCAGGCTACATAGTTAAACAACAAACTTGCAATAAAATAGTACAATGGATATAAGCACATTTTTCCGGTTTTTTGAATAGGCCGGATTGTTTGCCTGCATAATACGTTAATATTAACTTGCATATTCACAATAAAGAAATCTTGATAAATCGACTACACGTAAAAACTGAGCAAATCACTGGTGGGTCGCTAGTGTCGAATAAATCAAGTTTATCCCACTTTACCTTAGTAAGAAGCCAATTTAGGCATTTGACAAAAAGTACTACGACAACAAATAAGGTGAATAGAATGGCCACCAAAATAAAAGCAATTCTGCAGTTTTATTAAATAAAAAAAAATGTGCATTTATTTTGCTCAGTAGAATATTTTTACACATTTCTGTAGTCGATTGAATTCTCTATATAAACATTACACATAATAATATTACCCTCAACATTTTAAGAACTTTGCGACGAAGAATTTTTTTGAGCTATGCTTGATCATGTATTTATCAAATATTTGAATAAGTCTTTTACTTGAATATTTGCCATAACCGACAATTTTTTCTACCTTGCACTTTATATGTACCCATACCGTCTGTGCGACAAAAATTTTGGCTTTTCACAGTGTCCTACATTTAGGCAGCGCCTTAAGTCAAGAAACGTTACACATTTTCACAGACAAGCGATCCTTAAAAGACACGACTACCCCATTTTAATTTGACAGAATAAACAAGAAGTAGGCAACGTAAACAGAACCTTGTTTAAGATGCTTGTTTAATGTAAATTACCTTGCTGGGCCCCAAATAGATGGGGACATTTTGACTGGGAATTACCTTTTTGGGCAAAAAAGGACAACAGGTTCTTTTGCAAATACTGGAAGTGTCAAGGTGTTTAAATCTGATTAAATATTTATACTGTAAAGTGGAACGTTTGAATATGTTTTTGAAACTTTGTGTTGGGGTCTACTCTGCACATTTTCAATTTGGGTAGAACTGTTGAGGTAACATTTTGAGAAATTATATTTCTGTGGTTTGTTTTAAAAGGATGTTGGCAAAGCAGGGGGCTTACTCTTCAACCTAATTTTAATTCCAATCTAAAGTCAATATGATTCTAATGTAAACTTTGCATACACGTGATTTGATTTATTGGAACAACAGCAACGCCCGATTTCGATTCCACTTAGTTCTCCAAAATGGACATCAAAACACATTTTGGCGTTAGCGTCGAACTCAAAAATACGAAACGTCAAAATTCCAATGTCAATTGATCGGAATTAAAATCAATAGTAAGCACCCAGATAGATCTTCGACTGTAAAGATTTGCAGAATCAATGGAATCCTATGCGTGATCGAATTAAGATTAAAAAAATGGTTGACCATCAAACCCATGACAATTCGACACATGTCGTCTTGATATGCCGTGTACAGTCATTTCAAATAATTGCTAAAGAATTACAGTTGTGATTTGAATAGTATTTTGCTGAACAGTTTATATCGGGACTTTAAATAACAAAACTTGCCGAGACTGTCAGGTGTTTTGTCGCTCTTAACGCTTGGTTTTATTTGGGTACAAATATTTTTTTGTCAACAAAAACGTCGGACGCTTTTAAATTACGCGTCGTGTTGCATCGTTCTAAGGTGTATAATTTTTATTAATGTTGAAATTATACATCTGATAACGTTGATCGTATCTACGTAACCATTTTTCTGTCCAAATTATGCTTTAACAGAATTTCCGTCGAGTTTTATACTCGTTCTTCTCCATCACACTTTGGAATGTGCAACTAGCTTCACCTTTCTGACTAACCGATTCCTTGGCAATTCAAAAATCAAATATGACTTAACTACGTTATTCGAAATACCTGACTAATGATTTATTAATGTAATCATCTTTAAAGATCTTGAACCTAATTCGATAGTGTAGCGCTCTTCTATTTAGGTCTTTGATGGGAAATAATTTTAATTTTTTGTTTATGAATTATAATTTCTTTTTTCTTTTTTTTTGAGCATTAATAATAATAATAATAATAAAACATTTATTATCAGGTGACAATGACCCATAGACACATACCTTACAAACTAACATACATAGGTATTATACAAATCTTGTGTTAATGAAATAGGGTATAGGGCATTTTTAGGGTTCCGTTGCCAACTGGCAAAAAACGGAACCCTTATAGTTTCGTCATGTCTGTCTGTCTCTCTGTCTGTCCGAGTATGTCACAGCCACTTTTTTCCGAAACTATAAAAGCTATGCTGTTGAAACTTGGTAAGTAGATCAGATGTATTCTGTGAACCGCATTAAGATTTTTACACAAAAATAGAAAAAAATAATAATATTTGGGGTTCCCCATACATAGAACTGAAACTCAAAAAATATTTTTTCATCAAACCCATACGTGTGGGGTATTTATGGATAGGTCTTCAAAAATTATAGGTTTTTAATATCATTTTTTTCTAAACTGAATAGTTTGCGCGAGAGACACTTCCAAAGTGGTAAAATGTGTCCCCCCCCCCGTAACTTCTAAAATAAGGGAATGATAAAACTAAAAAATATATATGATGTACATTACCATGTAAACTTCCACCGAAAATTGGTTTGAACGAGATCTAGTAAGTAGTTTTTTTTTTAATACGTCATAAATTGTAAACCATAATTTACCTTTCATTCAGTCAACTCAAATATAAAAATTAAAAAAAAAAAAAACATAAACATAAACCTTATGCATAAACCGTGAGTACCTGCAGGTTCGTACGGAACCCTCGGTGCGCGAGTCCGACTCGCACTGGGCTTTTTTTTTTTCATTTTTTCATTCCTACTATTGAAATTAGTGATGACAATTCGAATTATCATCACTTGAACCGAAATATGACCACTGCTGGACAGGGGCCTCCCCCTAGCGTGGCTACAGTGACCGGTCCTATATTTTTCTCATCCAGCGGATTCCTGCGGCCGTCACAATATCATCGGTCTACCTCGTGGATACTTTCCACTAGTCGCCACTACTAAACTTTTCGACCCCATCAGTCATCTGTACCCTGCCCACTTAAAGTAAGGCAAAGAAAGAAAAAAGTATTTATTATGACTCGCACAGAAACTAAATTTGACTCTATACCTAATACTTAATGAATTATAGTTAAACAAAAAAAAAAAACACTACAGTAAAATTAAACTAGAAATCCAAAATTAAATAAAAAATAGAACGAAAAATCCGGTACGAAAAATAAGAAAGAAAACAAAGTCATGTACGAGACCATAAGGCCTATATCTCAGCATTATGCTGCACCATTTAAAAATAATTTTCGCAGCGCTGATATTGTAATAGAGCCCGCTGTGATGTGATGTCAGGTAAATAGTGAATCTTAATTCTACGATTTTTAACCCAACGCTGCAATATTGTCAGAATTTAAAAAAAAAATCAAATAATACAAAATAAAATCAGTACTAAATACTTCGTGTCTGTGGAAGCAAATACGTGACCTGACTGCGCTCGAAAGTCAGATGAAACTTACGTGTGTCAATATTGCGTGAAAATAGTGGTAGTGCTGAAAAATTGGGTGAAATTGATTGCATGGTCAGCAACAAAATTCCATTGACACTGTCACTTATCATTAACATTGACACAACATGATTCTATAAATTGCATTTTGGTTTAACATATAAAATAGCGGCTTATTTGTCGTTTTGCGAGTTCTCTCGCCCGAATTGGGTGAATCAGGGTTGTAAAAAATATATTATTTTCCATTGGCGAGTCACATGAAGTTAATTTATTTGTGGACTAATCGATAAATACAGAAATACGTCTCAGGCAATTGGCACGTTTTGAATTTTAACCTATAGAAAAGAAAATATTATATAAAACTAGGTTTTGCCAGCGGCTTCGCCCGCGTGGAGGTCGGAAAATATCCCGCGGGAACGTACTACCGGGATAAAAAGTACCCTATATGTTAATCCAGGTTATAAACTATCGGTGTGCCAAATATCATCCAAATCCATTCAGTAGTTTTTGCGTGAAAGAGGAACAAACATCTACACATCCATACATCCATACATACAAACTTTCGCGTTTATAATAGTAGTAAGAAGATAGTATGTCGATTCGCCCTTTTCGACTAATAATACAAAATAACTAAGTGTATATGTGTGTATTATTTTTAACCACTGTTCCAATTTAGTTAAATATTTTGCTTAATATTAATATTACTGAAGCTTTGATTAACTTGCTGATTTCATATTATATTGAATAGCTATCAGCATTGTATCAGCAGCTTACATTTGGTAAATCGGCTTATTTTTATTTTTAAGAACTTACCAATGTTTTTGATCTGGTAGAATAAAGCGTTCAGTACTCAGTACTATTTAATGATTGTGTACAATCTAGCTTGGTGATTCCGTAAAGAATCGTTTCAATGGATAACAGCATAATCACCTGTTTTTGCAACCGTGTGTCTCTAACGTAACGTAAGTTTGATGCCATCTGTGAACACCCACCTAAACATGTGTTTTGTATAAATCCTATTTTGATGATCACCTTATCGAAATTAAGAGGACAGTGGTATCAGCCCCGACGTAAACCAGCGCTGGGACTTTGTCTCGCATAGGGTCACAGCATTATGCTGAGTGATGACTGTTTTGCTTGGATGTGATGCATGTTTTCCCTCGCCTTATTTATTATTTTTTTTATACCGCTGCTCCCTAGCCAAGTTGATAATCTGCAATCGTTAACGCTAGTCGAAAACTATTCAAATGTATGGGAATGAAATCATCTCAACGTTAAGTCACGTGGTTAGAACAAACGAATAGAAAATTCGTAGCCAAGTTCACATCGTTCAAAATGATAGAATGAATTGTTATAGTTTCTACAATGTTCAACGCTACATACTTTGTTATAATGTCTTTTTTCTAAAGACATTGTAAAACGAGCGGCCGACTCAGGCGCGTCAACATAGCTACCAACTTATCGTTTTCTACAATTGCTGACACCGAGGCGTTACCGATTGGAGAACGGAATTCGACACGAAATGGTTGTAACTTGGCTAGGGGGGCAGCCTCCTGGTCTTTCTGTGCGTAATTTTTGCCGCAAATAAATTTATTTTCTTTCTTTCTGTCTTACTTACAAGTTGTAGGTCGTGAGTTTGAAATTCGAAACTAGGCAAACGTTTTACGTCGTCTAAATAATTTGATCACCACTGCTCTCAAAACGGTGATGGAACATCGTGAGGAAACTGTTATGTACGAGAAGTAAAACAAATTAAAGACGTGTAACAACCACCAATCTGCACTGAGTTCGCGTAGTAGATTACAGACGAGTCCATTTCGAAGAATGGAGGCCTGTGTCCCAGCTGTGGGAACAGTATAGGCTAATTATGTATTTGTTATAGAGAGATAATTCTCTGTAGAGAGATAATTTAGTAGGTACACCGAAAGAGATTTTACGAAACTTCACAGAATTAAAATCTCTGCAAGCTTTTTAAACGTAGCTAGTATAACAATTCTCGGAATACACAACACTGAGCCCAATTATGTTACTAAATATGCTAGTAATCCTGCTAGCGCAAATTCTGAAACATAGCAGTAAACATAATAAATTAGGTAGGATTTTCAGCGCAGCATAGAGTAATAAAACCGCGCAGAAGTGTAACTCATATGCTTTATTTTTCTTTGTAAGAATAGACAAGAAAATTCCTTGCTAACCATTAGGTTATGGGTCTATTAAGACCCATCATGAATTTGCCACGTCATAAAGCTGTCAAACACTTAAAGAATCATAGCAGTGATTTGAATATTCGGACAATTTCAGTTGGCTGCAAATTTGCAAAAAAACAAATCATTATTGACAATGATCAACTTCTGAAAACTAGTTATATGACATTAAAACGGTCAATATAATGCCAACTATGAAATTAAATTAAATGTATATTTATATCTGCAGATCTTAGAAGACACTTTTACACGATTGTCAATATTTTAAAAATTAGATGGCCAGCATTTCCTAGCTGACTTTTCTCTGAGAAGAAATGCCGAAACAAAGTAAGAGGTCATGGTCCCTTTTAAAGTCCAATTATAAGAATGTTACGTGAGTGTAACAATGCAGGGCTATGTCTGGAAAGGCCTTTTGATAAAAGAGCCATTGCAGCTTCGAGCTGACCTGTCCCAACAGACGGCATGTATCAGTCATCGTGTAGCTCAACCCTATTTTAGCGAGCTCAAAGAATCGTCACACGACGCTATCAGATCTGCAGAACGTTTGTGTAGCCATTTATAAAATAATAGTTTAAAAAAACTAAAAAACACGCTTCCATTGAAAACCAAACTAAAAAGTACAAAATAATGGAAAAAAAGCGTGAGGTGCTTTTTAAGGTATTTTTTTATTGATATCAGGCACCCCACGTTTTTTTTCCATTATTTTATACTTTTTAGTTTGGTTTTCAATGGAAGCGTGTTTTTTAGTCTTTTTAAACTATTTTCTATTTTTTAGGGTGTTTCGAATTTTGTAACGTATGTCAGCGTAGTTTGTGACGTATGTCCGCGTAGTTTGTGTCGTATGTAAGCATAGTTTGTGACTTATGTCAGCTTAGTTTTCGAAGACAGTTTTTTTGCTGTCCTGGTAACCCTGGCAAGGATAATGGCACAAATTTATGAAATTATTGCATTGTCATCGGTCCTTGACAGGTGTGCAAAGTTTGAATGAAATCTGGTCGTTTAAAGTGGGTCAAAATCGCGCTATAAGGAATCGGTTACAAACAAACATACAAACAAACATACAAGTGAAGCTAATATAAAGCGTGTAAAAATATTCAAAATCGCCAAACAGTCGTAAAGTCATGTAATTCATATTCTGCCTATGTAACCCATACTCTTAATGTGAATGAAAATCATGACATTGTCTAGGTAATAACTCAGACTCAACAGCCATGGAAGACGCGTGGTTGCAAGCGTAGCTGCTGAGCGTTAGATTCAGGGTTGAATTTCCAGGTCGAGCAGTGTTATTGGGTTTTCCATTTCGAATATCTTAGTAACAGCCCGGAGTTTGGAAGTGCTAGTGGTGTTATACCCCCTGGCCTCGGAAAGCACGTTAAGCCGTTGATCTCTCTCCTGTCATATTGAATTAGAGCCGTCTCATGGGACTATGAGAATGAGAAAAAAGAAAGTGCATCTGTGTCTGCGTACACGCTATTGCAGTTTAATATCTCCCGCGGCGAATGCACTTTCCATTAAAATTTTCTGCCATGGCCGAAATTCGGTTTGAAGGATTATTGAAATAACTCAAACACCTTTAAATGTATCAATGATTTGTCTGTGGTATATTTGATTTAAACAAGTTTTGTCAAGGTTAAAAAAAAACAGAAAAACGAGTGCTTGGCATTGCTTTTTAAACTGAAGTCTCACTTCTGTACATTTTAGTCTACAACAGAAGGCAGGTGCACAAAATCATGCATACGCCACACAACTTGCACATTTATTTTATATACGTGTGAATGAGATAGAACATTACTAACTTCCGATCACAATGCACATGTCAGAGTGAGATGCAATATTCTTTGCGTTCATGCTGAAGAATGTATTGTCGCGATATTGGCGGGAACAAAACGCCAATCAATTATGAAGGTAGTGATCGATCATTTTACGAACGACATGAAGGAGTGTTTAGTTGTGGTGTGCTAGTTACTAGAGCAAGTAGCTGGTCAGCAATGCAAGCATGATATTTATAAGCCCAGGAGATTATGGTGAAAAGTTATGTCTTCAATACACTGCCAGTATGTTTCTGCAATACTCAACCACTTTTATTTATTTTTTGTATGGACCCGAACTTAAATAAAATATTGGTGCGATGAACTATTTTTTAGGCATGTAATCGCAAATACTACCGACCATACTGTTGTGGAACGATTGCTAGCAAATATATTTTTTATTCAAAAAATATTTCCGGGCAATATTCGAAAGTGTAAACTGCTAAATATTCCAGTAAAACTACCTATGGTCGGCTGAGGAGCAACTTTAGACAATATTATGAGATGTATGAAAACGCACAGTGGTGAACTAATACCTAGACATTATGTAAGTGACAATGTCAGTATGCCAATTCAGTTGTCTCCAAAAAATGCTCTGTGAAGATCAAAACATATTTTGGTAACAACAAATTATACCACCTCATAACTGTCACTGCATGGGAAACGCTTTCTGGTAAAGAAAACATATTTGCTCAAAGAATTTACGATTAACTAATGCAGATTATACATACACTGTACGAGTGCACACGTAAACACAACATCACACTTGTTTTCTCCAAAGAGTTACACAGAGGGATACCCATTAGTAGATACTCTTACTTGTATCCAGTAATATTGATGTATTCAATCAGCAGAAGGCGAACCTATAGCCATGTACCGGGCACAAATCTACACTCCGGGCGGCCACTAGGAAATTCCTGAGTGAAATACCAAAAAAAAAAAACTTTGACTGACCTGGGATTGTAACACAGAATGTCATGATTAGCAGCAACGCTTGCGATTACTAGACCAATAAACATTCATAGTCAAAAGTTTACCTGTACTGCACGTCAGTGTTGTCAAAAATCTACTTGCAAGAAACACTTGTCCTTTCTAAGCAAGTAACTGACAACATTTAAACGCTCCACACAAACAACTATAGGTCGCACGCGCTTGGCTTTTAAAGAAAAATCTCTTTAATGGTCCGGAATATCCGAGGCTAAGATTGATAGCAGTACAGTCGGCAGCACAGGCTGCGCATTAACGTTTTTATACTCGCAACGTATAATTTACAAAAGCTGTTGGGAGCACTGTAAAAGTTTAATACTTAAGCATTATGTGAGTGCAAGAATGTTAGTGGTCACGGAGTTTAATGATACTGGTTTGCCGTAGTTTTTACTTCGTGTTTATACCAAGTTATAAAACATATTCTACATGGTAGGCCTACTGTACTCACTATGTGAGCGATGGAATGGAGATCCTTGGAGTTACACGATACTGCAGTCTAAGGCACAAATCGTAGACGTCACCCAAAAAGCAGTCAAGCTCTAATGGGACTGGGCCGGACACGTTTGCTGTATGTCGTATGGCGGCCAAAATGCATGGGCTCAGACCACCACAATATGGGTCGGCGAAAATGTCCAACAGCATCACGTAAGATCCAGACGTAGATGGCGGGACGAACTTTACACGTATATAAGGGATTGGTCCTTATTGGGTCAGGTTTGAGTTTAGTGAAAGGGAGGGCTTTTGCCGTGAAGTGGGATTATACAGTCTGATTATTTTATTTTTACGTTGGAGCCGATTTCCAGTCTAACCAAATGCAGCTGTATACCGGTATTTTAGATGGATGGATGGATTCTACCTGTCTGTCATCCACAACGTTAGTTGGTAATGCGATACCCCTTATCATGACTGGTGATTTGACACTCAGGCTTCTGGCTGTCAAAGATCCATGACAGCTGTAACGTGCGGGTATAAAACATTATATTCCACATGGTATGTCTGTTTCGTTTATCGTTAACACCTAAAATAAGTTACAGATAAGTTGTATGCAAAAGTTTTAGTAAACGCACTCACACACCTAATTATTTAGTTCACCTTTTTCCTAAAAAAAATGAACAAAATCTATACTAACATATAATTTTCTATCTTATTTTTCTTTCTTCGATTTGATAAAGCTGAAGAGTTTGTTTGTTAAGTTGAACGAGCTAATCTCAAGAAGTACTGGTTTGAATCGAAAAACATTTTAGTTGTAGTTATTAGTGTTGGATAGCCCATTTATCGAAGAAGGCTTTAGGCTAACATCACACTAGTACCTTTAAGACGTAATACAAAGTACTCGCACGGGCAAGCGACGCGATGCAACGAGGTGGGTCGGCTGAGCAAGAAATTTAACGCGGACGAAGCCGCGGGCAGAAGCTTTTAGTTAATAAAATATGTTTATGACAAGTTAATAACATATGTATTTGTCACAAACTTTGCGTGTAAGTGCGTGGTTAAAAGTTTATTCTGTTTTAGTCTTATCTGCGAGACTTTTGATAGTTTGTGGTTTGAAAGTTTTGACGACCAAATATCTAGACAGAATTGTTCGTCGTAGACTGTATAGTTTGTCTAGTTTCAAAAAAGGTTTTTGACTATGCTCATAAATAGTCCAAAAGATTTAGTAAAAGAAAGACAGAAAGTCGCTTTGGAATGGGCAACTAGTTACATCTTTCTAACTCACTGTCCTCTTGACCATTCAAAAGTGCTTGTAATCGGTTTAATTGAAATAAGTGCTTTGAGTTTTCAGTTTAAAGGAAGAAAATAAATAACCTTATTTTGGTACTGCACCTTTAGCCACTGGCGTCGCCCGTGTGGAGGTCGGACATTATATCACGGAGACGTACTATCGGGACAAAAGTGAGTATCCTTTTTTTTTTTTTTTTTTGGATGGGAAATCATCAAATGACTTCTCCCGCTCTGGGCGGAGCGAGAGGGCGTGTCAGACTTTTACTGACTAAAACCCACCCGTGTTCCTTCAGTTGCCCAGTGCCGGGGCCACGGTATCTCTTTCGAACAATCACGCGACCAGGCACCGGTCCTAGCAGACCCCTTCACTGCTGCTGACATCTCTTTGAGGCGCTCGTGGAACACTACGCGCCGTCGTCGACCCGAGCCTGGTCCTTACCGGGCGGCGAGCTACCCATTGCTCGCCGCCCGCAAGCTCGCGCCTACGGTGGCCGGGAGTCCGCAATCGACTCCCGAGTATCCTTTATGTTAAAACAGGTTATAAACTATTTGTGTGATTTTTTTATCTAAATCCTTTCAGCCATTTTTGCGTCAATGAGTAACAAACATCCAATCCGAGAATTTGCTACACTAAGGGTCTAAAATCATGTTCTGAATTTTAAACAAATTTTAAAGTTTGACATACAGGTAGATCACCACTAAAGTTAGGACATAACATTTTTTCCGGTAGTACGGTCCTGTAGAATAATTTCCAACCTCAACGGCCCGCGAAGCCGCGGGGAAAACTAGTTTTCTATCCATCAAAGTTTTGAGTATAATAATCAAGTACGAACTTTGAAGTGTAAGTAACATGAGCATTGTGTTTTGAAGACGTATGTTAAAACTGCTTCTACTTTAAATTCAAACACTGTTCTTCGTATAAAATAACTTTATTATACACACGGTCTCCTTATTACAATTTCAACCGACTTGCTTCGTAGCAAAATGATCACTGACTCTACACAGCCTTTTACAATTTAAAACGACTTTTTCCCCACCCGGAAATAACGAGAATATCATAACCGTCATTTCTAAGTGTTGCCAAAGTGAAAATAATACATTCAGTAGCTATAATGAAAATACATTTCAAAGTTTGTACAATATCAATAAGTTATTCTTTGGAAGTGTTGCCACAGTGAATATTAAAAATCGGTATTAAAATAAACAACTAAATTCGAACTTCCGTAATAACCGATAAGTTTCAGTAGAATTCACAACTTATTTACAATGAAAGAGACAAATGTATCTATAAAAAGCGCATTATTTATTTGAAATAAACACATGAATTTAAATAAAGCTAACAATTCGTCCATCCTGACACTGTTCGCGTCCCCGCGAACGACTTAATTTAGCAAAAACTTAGTATAAAAATTACACAAACTTATCTAATTTCATATATAATGTTTACATAATGCTATTTCAGCTATTGTACATTTTGCGCTCTAGCGGCTTATAACGAGTGCGCATTGCACTTCAAAGGATTTCGCTCAATGTTAATACTCAATCAGTGTACAAATTAACATGACTACGTGTACATAGCACTTCAAGTAATGCTGTCTCTACATTCACGCACTTAACTGCATACATTAACATGACTACGTGCACATAGCACTTCATGTAGTCCTGTCTCTACACTCACACACGTAATTGCATACATTAACATGACTACGTGCACATAGCACTTCATGTAGTCCTGTCTCTACAGTCACGCACTTAACTGCATGCATTAACATGACTACGTGCACATAGCACTTCATGTAGTCCTGTCTCTACACACACACACGTAATTGCATACATTAACATGACTACGTGCACAAAACACTTCATGTAGTCCTGTCTCTACAGTCACGCACGTAAGTGCATACATTAACATGACTACGTGCACATAGCACTTCATGTAGTCCTGTCTCTAAACTCACGCACGTAAGTGCATACATTAACATGACTACGTGCACATAGCACTTCATGTAGTCCTGTCTCCACACTCACACACGTAATTGCATACCTACATTAACATGACTACGTGCACATAGCACTTCATGTAGTCCTGTCTCTACACTCACATACGTAATTGCATACATTAACATGACTACGTGCACATAGCACTTCATGTAGTCCTGTCTCTACACTCACATACGTAAGTGTAGGTGTACAAAGAGTGCACTTCGCACTATTAATTTGGAAAAAGTATATATACTC
Source organism: Aporophyla nigra (assembly GCA_947507805.1). Taxonomy (NCBI): domain Eukaryota; kingdom Metazoa; phylum Arthropoda; class Insecta; order Lepidoptera; family Noctuidae; genus Aporophyla; species Aporophyla nigra. Next base: position 6,776,906 of record OX382315.1, on the reverse strand, counting down.
AATCATTGTTCTAAACCAGAATATATTTAACAAACTCAAATCATTTCTCATACATTGCTTCACTATTATACTTTTTACTAATTACTACATACAATAAACATTCACAGTTAAATACACTCGCGCACATAACAGTATACGTGTACAATGTGCGTATTTCGAACTTTTACTAAGGAATCGTATTTAAACTCAATCATCATACATCGTTATAAACAAAAATAGATCAAATAAACTCAAATCATTTGTTTCATAACATTTTACATCATAATGTGTTCTATCCCTTAAAACAAGGAATTTCATTATTATACTATCTACTAATCACTACACACAATAAATAGTTTCAGTTAAATCGGTTCATCCAAATATCAACACATATAATATTTCATTAACCATCTGTACTCTCGCTAGTAGATGATTCACTACCATCATTATTAAAACAAAGCCAAGGATGTATTTTATCAATAGAGAATATGCCCTTATACTTTGACACCCCCTTTTTTTGTGTAATAGGAGTATCTTCTACCTCATACCTATCGTGCTCTAAAACGCTAATTACTTTGTATGGCCCTGAACATTTCGATAACAATTTTCTACTTTTACCTACGGTGTGTGCTGCTCTTTCAACTCTAACCAAATCGCCAACTTTGAACTCTAATGGTTTTTTTCTTTTTTTATCATATCTATTCTTCTGTTTTTCTTGTGACGTTTTTGTATATTCATCTACTTCATCCCTAATCTTTTGTAATCTTTCATGACCAGTGTTAATTTCATTTTCTTTAGGTGTGTTTTTAATTATATCTTCATCTATTTCCGAAACTAGATTACCTTCATTAATCCCAGTAAGCCTTAACCCAAACAAAACCTCAGCAGGAGTTTTACCCGTACCTTTGTTTATAGTATTGTTTAATCCCCATTGTACCTGTAATAGTCGGTCATCCCAAAGCCTTTCATCCTTACCATGGTTTTGCGAAGCTAAAGAGTCTAAAATTGTTCTATTATATCGCTCCACCTGGCCATTAGCTCTAGGTGAAGCAACTGCATTCTTTATGTGATAAACTCCTATTTCAGTTAGAAAACTTTTAAATTTTGAACTCGTAAATGACGTGCCTCTGTCGCTAATTAGTCGTTTTGGCAAACCAAACGTCCCAAAATAGTCCCTAAGAACCGTAATTGTCGACGTAGACTTCGTATTTTTAACCGCTTTCAATACAATAAATTTTGTAAATGATTCTACAATAACCAAAATGTAACAATTCTTCCTTTTTGATTTAACAAATGGACCAACATGATCAACATGAATGGTGTGAAAGGGCGCAACTTCCTTAGGAATAGGATGTAAGAAACCCTGTTTTTTTCCAGCCGGTAATTTATTATGAGCACACTCTAAACAGGCATTCACATACTTTTTGATAAATTTACGCATACGAGGAAACCAATAGTGTTGTTTTATTTTATCTAATGTCTTATCAAACGCAAAGTGGCCTATGTCATCGTGATTTTTCTGGAGTATTTGCCACCTGCAGCCCTTTGGCACCACCCATCTTAATCCGTCCTCAGTTACTCTGTACACCCTATCGCGCCTAAGGACGAAATTCTTACGTATCTCAACTAAGTCATCAAATTCTTTATCAGAAAGGATTTTCTTAATACGTTGTATTTTAGAGTCCTCTAACTGTACTGTCGTTAACCAATCATCAGTTATCGTCATAATGTCGAAAGTGTCAATAGCCTGAATTACCCCTGCATTTTCGATCGTAGGATTCCTACTCAATGCGTCTACGTGAATCATGCCTTTGCCAGATTTATAGACTACGTTACAGTCATACTCCTGGATCAAACTCCACCATCGTGCAACTCTTGGTATCATGTCTCGTTTTAAAAACGTTGCCCTAAGCGAATTACAGTCTGTTACAATAGTGAAGCTTAACCCAAGCACGTACGTTCTGAACTTCACTAGCGCTGCAATGACTGCAAGAGTCTCTAACTCATACGATGAAAAATGGGACTCTTCAGGGGAAGTCTGTCTACTGTAGTAAGCTACCGGTTTGAAAACTCCATCGATTTGTTTTTGTAGTAAAACGCTCCCTATGCCGTGTTTGCTTGCATCTGTGTGTATTTGTGTTTCAAGTTTGGGATTATATAACGCTAATACGGGCCTTGAAACAAGTGCATTTTTCAATTTATCAAACGCCTCTTCTTGAACTTGTGACCACACCCAAATAGAGTTTTTCTTTAGCAATTTCGTAAGGGGACGAGCTATTTCACCGAAACCTCTGATAAAACGTCGGAAAAAACTAGCAAGACCAATAAACTGTCGGACATTGTGTACGTCTTTAGGTTTAGGAAAGTTTTTGACACAATCAATTTTCTTATTACCCGGTCTTACACCTTCGCTGGAAATCTCAAACCCTAGGTAGTCAACGTGATTTTGGAAGAAGTAACATTTCTGCGGTTTTAACGTTAATCCCGCCTCCCTAAACCTTTGAAGTACGATTTCTAATCTTTTGATACCTTCTTCAAATGAACTGCTGGGTATTAAAACATCATCCATGTAAGCTAATGCAATATTATAGCGTAAATTGCTTAAGACCAAATTGATAGTTCGCTGGAACACAGCCGGTGCGTTAGCAAGACCGAAGGGCATTCTATTAAACTCGAATTGTCCGTCGGGTGTTACAAACGAGCTTTTGTTCTTACTCTCTTCAGTCAATAAAATCTGATAATAGCCAGAGGCTAGATCTAAAGCACAAAAATACTTATTCCCTGCCAAACGATCAATCTGGTCCTCAATACGAGGCAACGGGTAGTGCTGCTTAATAGTTTTCCTATTCAGGGCGCGATAGTCCACACAGAGCCGTTTGTCACCAGTCTTCTTTTTTACTAACAAAACAGGACTCGCGTACGGAGATTGAGACTCTCTTATGATATCATATTTTAAGAGTTCTTCAACCATAATTCTAACTTCTTCACGTTCTGAATGACTCAATTTGTATGGTCGATAGACTACTGGCTCTTTATCTCCTAGCACAATATCCATTTCCGCAACCGTGGTATGGCCTAGCTCAGACAGGTCTTTGGCAAAACAATCACGGTACTGGTTTAAAGTATCTAATAACTTAAGTTTTTGATTATTGTCTAAATGTGTATCAATATTGAGCTCATCCAATTTAAAAGGGGTTTTACCCCGGTGGTTTTGAACCGTTTGTATTCTATTAATATCCCTAATGTTATTATTAATTTGAATAGCACGAGCCAAGACTTGCCCCTCTTTAAATTGAATCAACCTATTGTCATAATTTAGAATAGTTAAATAGCCACTACCATTTATGATGTTATAAGTACCAATTTCTACACTGTAGTTTAAACGATAACCATTATCAACGTAAACAATTCCACTAAAAGCTGCATTGGTAAACACCTTTATAGAAATACAGCCTTCAGCCATGACAGTTTTGACAGATTTTAAAGTCAGTCGTGAGTCATCTTTCGTCTGTTTATCAGTAATCATTAAAGTTTTATCAGATTTAAATACCCATATGTGGGGCTGCTCCGTAGCAGTCTGTCCAATAAGAAGATCATAGTTTAAATAACTATCAGAAACGACAACTACCTCAACATACATTTTAGCCTTATCAATAGTTAACGAAATCTTGGCTTTACCTAACGCCTTCACATATGTATTACCAAAACCTTTTAGGGATGGTAAATCATTCACTTGCCATTTTTCGCGTGGTACAATTACTTCCATGACGGATTCTTTTATCAACGTACAATGACTACCAAAATCTACATAGCCTATCAACTGTACACTATTAACGTTAACATTCTTAATAAATTTACTGTCCACTCCCAACTCATTACCATCATCTAGTCATAAAGTCTTAACTTCGGCTCTATCTATCCAAACGCTCCTGTTGCATTTAGGATCGTCATGACCAATGCGTTTGCACTTTTGGCACTTAACAATAGGTTTTTTACATCCCGATACGTAATGACCTGTTTCATGACAGTTATAACATTTTGAGACTCTATCTAAATTATGTTTTAAAGGTTTACGCGTTTCGTTTACAGAACGTACCGGTTTCTTATTGAACCTATCTAATCGCTCATGTTTGACACCTCTCAGATAGCCCAGTAGTTTATCAGCATCACTAAAACCTACTGCTTCTGCTCCGAATCGAACCGATCTATCATCTATTCCGTAAACAATGCAGTCAACAGCATTCCTACCCACTATATTACAACGATTTAAAGCTATTAACTTTTCATAATAGTACCCTTCTAAATCATCTCCAAATTTTGCTCTTATAGCTAACATTTCTGAAAGCAAATTACCATAATTTTCATGTGATGGAAAAGCAGATTTTAGTTTTTCAACCCATTCTTCCCATGAAAGCAATACTGATGGCTGTCCTTCGTACCACCTTTTTGCAGTATCTACTAACTTTGGAAGAGCATAGTGAGCGGTCTGTTGACTATCCCAGCCATAGATCTCGGAGCATTCTTTGACTTTATTCAACCAAGTAACAATTGTTTGGTTTTTCGATTTAGGATCAAATTCTGGAACCACGTTATTATTAGCAAATCTTTCTTTACTCTGTGGATTTATGGCTAGGATGGATTGTAAGGACTGTTTAATACATTTTAGCAGTTCATTATTAACATCGATAGAAGGAGGCTGCGGCGTTACAGATGTAAATCTTTCATTTATACCAGAGCGGACTGGACTTCGGGATCTATTAACGCTTTCTTTATTAGGAGTTCGCAGTCTGTGACGCCTCAGCCTACTATTACTAAGAATTCTATTTGTTGGTTCATATATTTCCGCGTCTGTTGGTGACGCACGTGATGTACGACGCTGCAATGGAGGTATTACGACTGACCTGCTCCGACTTCTTGCCTGCGGCTCAACCCTTGGAGGTGATCTTCTGTATCTGCGCCGCCTGAAGCTACGATTATCGGTGCCCGGCGATGCTGGTGAACGATGACTTTGCCTGCGCCCTGCAGACGAGCGACGATTTGGCCTCAACTCTCCAACACGTGTCCGAGATCTGCTACGTCTCGAGGGCCCTCCCAGCATAATGCTGTGTTGACTCCTGGTCGACTTTTCTGATCGGTCACTGGACATCTTCACTCAATTGTACTATGTACACTGATCTGAAATAAAATTAAAGCAACGAGTACCTATTTCATTTAATATTACATATTATCAAGGTAAAAGTAGGTAATAAATATGATTAGTGAAATTATTCATTGCTTTCTATGTTTTACCAAATTAATTATATTTCAGGTCAGAAGAACAAATATCTATCATACACATCTAATCATAAGTTTCGGGGATTCACCAATTAATGTGCAAGTACAAATAGCTTTGAAATTCAACCCTTATATCAATAGCATACAGTTAATAGTTTTAAAAAAATGGGTTAATTTTACTATAAGGTATGCTCCTTTAATTTATTTAGTAAGACTGATTCATCAAGTTACAGTTACGATTGCAATGTCAAAATTATAAAGTAACAGTGTACTTATTGTTGAGAAGCCAATAAAAGAAAAATCAAAAACTTTTTTTTTTGTAGGTACACGATAATATTAAACATATATCAAATATACTTAAATTTTCATTATATATAAATATTTGATCTTTAAGAATTCGCCACAAGCACTTCCTTCACGAAAATCATAATTAACTGTCATTTAGTGTTTTTAATATCATAACAACCACTATCCTTGCCATAGGATATTCTAAATAACGTATCAGTGATTAATAACTCTGCCTACAGTATTGTACAATCAATACGGATAGATTTACTATACTATGAATCAAAATTACACAGTCAAAAATCATGTAAAATAATCAATTAACTATTAACATACCTTACTGTGGACGTACGATCACACCAGGATGGTAGCAATAGCTACAGCAGAATTTCCTGGTGCTATCCCTGCTTCTGATTTGTTAAAACTGCTTCTACTTTAAATTCAAACACTGTTCTTCGTATAAAATAACTTTATTATACACACGGTCTCCTTATTACAATTTCAACCGACTTGCTTCGTAGCAAAATGATCACTGACTCTACACAGCCTTTTACAATTTAAAACGACTTTTTCCCCACCCGGAAATAACGAGAATATCATAACCGTCATTTCTAAGTGTTGCCAAAGTGAAAATAATACATTCAGTAGCTATAATGAAAATACATTTCAAAGTTTGTACAATATCAATAAGTTATTCTTTGGAAGTGTTGCCACAGTGAATATTAAAAATCGGTATTAAAATAAACAACTAAATTCGAACTTCCGTAATAACCGATAAGTTTCAGTAGAATTCACAACTTATTTACAATGAAAGAGACAAATGTATCTATAAAAAGCGCATTATTTATTTGAAATAAACACATGAATTTAAATAAAGCTAACACGTATAAACTAGGAATCGATGCATAGGAGGTGTTATGCGGTTAATGACCTTAGTTGGTTCACCTTGGGAATAAGATCTTGGTATCTTGAAGTAATGCGTGTTCCCTTCCACATTTAACCTGCCTACTTTCAGAACAGTGAACCGATATTTTCTGGGCACGCTCGTTTTATCATTCTTCTCTTTCCATCAATTGAGATCGAGATCAAAAGCAAGCCCGTTCAGGAAAAAAAATTGCACTCCGGGAGTGCCGGCAGAAGTGAAAACTTGATTATTAACGTTGAGCATGTTTGATATTTTGGAATGGTTAGGGAATAATTTGTTGTTCAATTTCCATATTTTAAGCACTTTATATTCACGAATTTTACGAATACACAACAATGTGATCACTACACAGACGGTCGAGCCATCAGCTGTCACCATCCATGGATGCGCGTGGCACGCTGTAACATAGACGAACATTCGCGCAAGCGCCCTGCGCCGCCTAAACGAAACAGTAGGCCCAGGCATACATTTTCGCCGCGCCGTAGAGAGGGGATAGCTGTCTACTCTCCATCCGTCCTACGCTTTTTCGATCAGGTCACGTGTCCTGACGCGAGTTTAAGATTTTATACCCATTACAGAAAAAGTGCTCAACGCCGCTAAAGAAGTTTTCACTTCAAAAATTGAATGATTAGTTTGAGCGCCATCTATAATCGAGTTGCTGTCTTAGAAAAAGTTATTTGTTACAATTATTTAATTCATAAGTAATATTTATTTTATGGCTTATGCTATATTACGATTTTATTTTTTTAGAATTAGACACACTTTTAATGACATATATTTTACTGTAAACTCTTCGTGTTTAGTAGTTTATATTAGCGTCATCTATGATTCCATAACCATACTAACCAAGGCTAGCCAAGTGATTCGTATTCGTTTTAATAGATGGCGCTTTTCCAAATTAAAACCATCCGTCCTACGCTTTTTCGATCAGGTCACGTGTCCTGACGCGAGTTTAAGATTTTATACCCATTACAGAAAAAGTGCTCAACGCCGCTAAAGAAGTTTTCACTTCAAAAAAAACAAAATAAAAATGTCCTTCAGATGTAACTTAGGGCTTTCTGGTGTTCATAATCACGAAGACCCGTTAAACCGAATATTATCAGTAATCACCTGCCTTTATCAGCCGAGCTTGTCCAAAAGATTTTTGGGCCGCCTTCCAGTCGAACCGGATGCAGCTGAAAACTAGTATTCTACATGAAGCGTCTGCCTATCTGACCTCCTTTAACATGTCTTAATCGTGACCACTTTTGAATCATAGTCCAATCGTAAGGAAAAATCCAATAAAACTTTAACAGCCTTTTTTTGTCTTGGGTAATCATCCAATGACGTCCTCCGCTCTGGGCGGAGTATCAGACTTTTACTGACTAAAACCCACCCGTGTTCCTTCAGTTGCCTGTGCCAGGGTCATTGTTGCCTGTGGCAGGCATCGGCCCTAACAGTTCCCTTCAATTACCTACTGCTGACATCTCTTTGGGGCAGGCATGGAACACAACATGCCCACGTCGACCCGGGCTTGGTCCTTACCAGGTGGCGAGTTACCTATCGCTCGCCGTCCGCAAGCCCGCGTATACAGAGGCCGAAAGCCCCGGCACTCAGAGCGTCTCCTAAGGCGGCTAGAGGCGTGAATACGCAAAGATTGCCTCTCCCTCACGCTCTCCGCCTCCTCCTTTGCGAGTATTACTGCTTCTAAGAAGAAGGTGACGGCTATCCATGTACTCTCGCTCCCTAACATGGCCTGGACTTGAGCTGGATGCGAGAGATCGTCGCCGCCGATCGCTTCCGCGAGGAACTTTGACCGCCTTGGATGACACATGATCTGTTGATCAGCAGTAGTACTTGCAAAGACTATATTAATAAAAGCATATTAATAACACGCATTAGTACACTCAATTTGTCAACCCTTTAAACTGTACTACAATGCTTTTATGATGAATAAACAATTTCAATTTTTTTTCAAAAGCAAATGTTATCGAAGACTCCATGGATATCATTGCAGAAAAAAACCTTCACGACCAAAACTACTTCATCGACTCAACCATTCTCTATTGAATATCAGAAACTTGTATCAACCAAAATGGATTGCCATAAATATAAAACATACCCAAGTGTACTACAAAAAACCGGCTAAGTGCGTGTCGGACTCGCACACAAAGGGTTCTGTACTATCATGCAATGTTTAATTATTATAATATTGTAGAATATGCTAACAATAAAGCAGAAGATTGTGTTTGTTTAAACACGCTAATAATCAATATTTATGTATTTGACAGCCCAATTGTTGAAGAAGGCTATAGGCGGGTAGCCTGTGGGTCATATAGGGCCTATATATACTTCACAGACAAACAAGGTTATAGCACGGGCAGGCTATGCGATGAGACGGGGTGGGTCGGAAGAGCTAGCAATTTCACGTGGACAAAGACGCGGGCAGAAGCAAGTACCTATATATTATATAAGTTTGATGTTCGTTTATATTTTCATTATTAAGATCTAGCAAATAACGTAGAAAAATAAAATGGTTTCTTGTATGGGTACCCGTTTAATTTTTTTCAATATTTAATTTTTTTTTTTTTTTTTTTAATTTAAACGCCATAGTAAAAAATTTAAATGTCTACCTATTACAGCTCAAAAGCTATAGTTCTAGGACAACCGGACAGATGGACAAACAGCCTTAGAAATAGAGTCCCGCTAGGGGTTCCGCACCCTATGGGTAAGGAACCCTAATAAAGTAAGATTTTATGACACTATATTGACGTGTTTCGGCCTGAAATACTAGTTTTTCTCGGCTTTTTCTACGATACACTTAAACGTCTATTTTTTCGCCTCGTTTCGTTATTCCGAGCGCCTGCTAGAAAAATATTAGGTACGAAATACTTTTCTCATATTTTTTCGTCTAATAGTGTGATCAGGGTGTCATAATGCTGGATTTAGAGACGTTATTTCTTGCTTTTCTTTTGAGGAAGCTAGCGGTGTCTAACACTGGATAAAAGAGAGTAAATCTGTGTTGTAAGATCCGCGATCGTCCTCGTATACAACTATACATTTCCGAAATCAAAATCATCATCTGCCTTTCCCAACCATATTAGAGTCGGCTTCCAGTCTAACTGGATGCAGCTAAATACCATTATTTACATGGAGCGTCTGCCTATCTGACTTCCACAACCCAACTTATATACCAACTTATAACCATACTTTAGTATTACTAGTATTACTACTTTAGTATTTTGTTAGTCTAGTGGTTAGTGACCCTGACTGCTAAGACTGGGGTCGTGGGTTCGATTCCCACCCAGGACAAATGTTTGTGTGATGAGCTCAATCATTTGTTCTGTGTCTGGGTGTAATTTATCTATAATAGGTATATATAATAATAATAATTTATTAGTCCAATGTTACAATTATTACCTTATTATTAACTTAACTTAATGGTGGTCTGTAACTATTAATATTTATATTGATCTTTACGGCGGACCCCAAACTAGGCGGCGCCTGTATCTTGGGATCCAGAGTTGTGACACATATAGTAATACAGTTTTCCACTGGTCAGAGTGAGAAATGCAATTGACTATTTAAAACTGAATTGAGAGATCAGAGTGAAACTGAAATTTAAATCGTAAATTATAAAAAATAAAAATAAAACTTAATTTGTACTAAACAGCACATAAAACTAAAATATTAAACAATTTGTTAGACAATTAAAAAAGTTAAACAATAAAAATAAAATAAAATGTTAGAAAATCAAATAAAATGTGTAAGTGTGTTAGTGTGTGTGCGTGTGGTGTGGGTAAGTATCAGTGTCTGTAGTAGGAATAGGATTCCTTGTGTGGGTTGAAGGAAGTGAGAATGTTTTCAGATTCATCGTATGAAAGTCCTAATAGCCATAGTTTGATAACTTTTTTGCATGAGGAGAGGGAGAGTTCTTTTGCAGTACAAGGTAAACTGCTGGTGACCTTGTTATACACAAAAGTGTGTAGATAGGCGGGACAGCGTCTTGTTAAGAGAGATGTGGTTCGTTGTAGCGGGATGTGAAAGACACGTTTGGAAGTCAATGAGTGGTAGTCAGGTCGGATTTTTAATGTTTTGTGTATGCGCAGGTATGCATTGAGAATAAATAGTTGGCGGACACGTAGAACTTGGAACTCGTTGTACAGTGAGTCAGTGGAGTAGAAAAATGGTTTTTTTAAGATAACTTTTATAACAGCTCTCTGGGCTCTTTCAAGTTCAATCATTATCGTTTTCCCAGCTCCACCCCAAATGGATACACCATACTGTATGATGGACTGGCATATTGCGAAATAAACCATTCGTAGGATGTCTTTTGGAGTACGGTCTCTTAGTTTCTTAAATATGTGTATAAGTTTCCTTACTCGGCCAGAAAGAAATTGAATATGGGGCTTAAAAGATAGATTCTCGTCAATAAGTAGACCTAAATAACGAATAGATTCTGTCCGGTTAATACACTCGCATGAACAGTTTTCGTGTGATGTGTTCGGATGGATTTGACAAGTGTGGAATTTCAAAGTGAGGTCAGGAGGAGGGCTAGATAGATGTGTTTTGGAAAATGTTATAAGTTTGGTTTTCTTTATGTTGAGTGTAAGTAAGTTATGGTCGAGTGTTTGCGCTACTGTTGCTAATCCTTCTTCCGCAAGGCAGTAGACCTGTTCCCAAGAGGGAGCGTGAAATGTGATAACCGTATCATCTGCGTAGGCTATTAGTTCCGAATTTGGTAGAGTAAGGTTCAGTATATCGTTCATATAGATTGTAAAAAGTGTTGGACCTAGTAAACTGCCCTGCGGAACTCCAAAATTGATAGGAAGTGGACCACTTGAGTGTTCACCAGATTTAACATATTGTAAACGATTGGTAAGGTAGCTGTCAAACCATTCAAGTGGTTTTCCTCTTATCCCTATTGTGTCTAGTTTTTTGAGGAGTAGATCTGTTGAAATTGTATCGAATGCTTTAGCTAGGTCTAAAAAGACCGCCATGCAGCGTTCACCTTTTTCTATAATTGTTGAAATGGAGTTTGTTAGCAACGCAGCCGCATCTTCAGTTGATCTCCCTTTTCTAAAGCCAAATTGTCGCTCAGAAATTAAATGATGTTTTTCAAGAAAATTTACTAAACGGGTGTTTACAACCTTTTCCAGAATTTTTGATAATATACTAAGGAGTGCTATTGGTCTATAATTTTCTGGTTTATCCTTAGGACCGCTTTTATGTATTGGGCTTACTGCTGCGACCTTCCATTGTTCAGGAAATACTCCTGTTTCCAGGCTGAGATTAATAAGATGGGTTAGAGGTGTTATAATTAAATTTTGTATTCTCTTTAAGAGTCTTACACTGATTTTGTCGGGACCTGGGGAGCTATCGTCTTTTAACTGATTTATTAAGTTTGTGATTTCTATTTCGTCAGTGGGATTTAGAAAGAAGGAGAAAGGTGATGTATTTGATGATGAGTATTTGCTAGTGAGGGATGTCTGGGTTTCTGAGAGTCTTGTCAGTATTGTAGTAGCCAGGTTATTCCCTACGGATGTGAAGTATGAGTTGCATTTGTTGAGAGACTCGACAGGGTCAGAGGAGCTTGTTGCTAATTTGCATGTATTGTTACTTTGGCCTCTAGGATCGTACATAGATTTTAGAACTTTCCATAGCTTTTGAGAGTTTTTGTTATTCTCTAGGATTTGTCGACTGTCGTATTCAGTTCTAAGTTTTCGTAGGAGATTATTGCAGAAGTTTTTATAACGGTGATAGATTAGTTTTTTTGTCTCATTTTCGGGGTCAGATCTTAAAGATAGATGAAGCCTGTCGCGGTGACGTATACATCTCATAAGTCCGGGTGTAATCCAAGGCTGAATGTTTAGTTTGCTTCGGGGAATTTTAACTTTGAGTGTGTGTGTTTCTATTAGATTTGCTACGATTCCGGTGAAAGAGGCAGCGGCAGAGGCCACACTGTTTTGATTTAGTGTGTCAGTCCAGTCAATTTTGGCTAAATCTGTAGCTAATTCATCCTCGTTTAATTTAAATACCCAACGATTTTTATTGAGTTTAATGGAAGTATATTTGATAGGGATGTGAGCCATAGCTATGTCGTGATCTGTGATAGAGCTTTTGCATACTATTCCTTTGGGCCTGGTATGGCTTTTGACGAATATATGATCAAGACAAGATTTTTGTCTAGTGGGTTTGGTTATGACAGGTAATAGCCCATACGAGGCCAGAAGGCACATGTACTCGTGATGTTTATTATTTGTGGTGCAACATATGTCTATGTTTATGTCGCCGGCGACAATTACAGTTGGTTGCTTTGTCGTTTTAAGAAAATTGTCCAAAGCAGCGATAAAGTTTGTTAGGCTGGTAAAAGACGGTGATCGATATAGCCCCAGTAGTGCTACTTTATTGTTCAGAATTAAAAGAAGGCTATCTGTATCCTGTATTGTAGGTTCGATTAAAGTGACCTCATGGGTAATTTTCGTGTATATGACTATACCACCATTTTTGTTGTATTGTGTGTTTGTTCGAAATACATTGTAACCTGATAGATTTTCCAGAATTGAGCCTTCGCTTAGCCAACATTCTGTGAGTACGATAGCGTCTATGTCTACACCAAGTCGAGTTAATGATGCTGAAAAGTCATCAAAATTACGTTGATAGCTTCTGATGTTAAAAGTAAGAACTTTAAAACTAGAGTCGGAATCCTGTATATGTTTCCTACATTCGTCTAAGTTTTCGAAGTCGTGACAATCTAACGTAGTGATTTCCTCTATATTTTGGATAATATCAAATAACGCCATGTGTATGGTAGTTAAGGAAAGCTGAAAAAGGATTGTACATAAGAGTTTTAGTCACGACAGCATGATGTTGTGCGAATGTATGCAGGCAGACACATTTGAGAGAAGTTTTGGAAGTGTGCGTGTTGTGAGTAAGTGTTTTATGTGTAGTATTGTGTGTGTGTGCATTTAGTGTATGTAGTGTGACAGTAAATACGTGTAGTAAATAAAGGGGGTGAGTTCGTTGACTTAGTGAGTTGTAGCTAGATTGTGAGTGTGTATGTATAAGGAGTAAATTAAGAAAAATTGAAATAAAAGTAACAAAATATAGAAATGTGGAACAAAAACTACTACAACGAGTAAGTGTAAAAAAATACTGTTTGATGGCCAGGTGACTTTTAGTCACATTGTTGCGCTGAAGGAGAGGACTGAGTGGTTGTCCGAGTCGGGGTGCCGAGGTGTCGTTCCAGATCTTCAGTGTTACGTATATGGATGGCGGGATTGCCCTCCTGTTTCCGTATGAAGATGGCTCCGTTCTTATGCCAACAAAATCTATATCCTTCTTGTTTTGAAGAAAGCTTGGTGGCGCGAAATAACTGCCGGTTTTCGTAAGTTAGGCGCTCGTTAAAGTATACGGTTCTCGAGGGCCCCGCTATTTCTAAGTCAGACGATGTCATTGTTTTTCTTGTTTTGGCAGCCTTTAGGAACTCGTCACGCTTGTAGCGGCGTACAAATCTGACAACTAGGGAACGTGTAGGGGCTTCAGCGGTGACTTTGTTTTCCTGAGGACGGGGTCCAACTCTTGACGCGAAGTCTATGTCCTGTTCCTTTACGGTTACTCCAAATTTGAGAGCCATTACTTGGATGATGTGAAGCGGGTTTTCGTTTTTAAATTCGTTCACTCCTGAGATTTCCAGCTCATTTCGGATCGCTGACTGAGCTTGCGAGTTTAATTGCTCACGGAGGCTAAGGATAGTGCTGTTTAGAGAGATAATTTCCTCTTCTCGCTTTTCCAGTGTTTTAATTCTTACGTCGTACTCATCAAGGCGAGTGTAGCAATGGGTGAGGTGGTCGCTTAATTGTTTTATGTAGGATTTCAGATCTCCCATGTCTCCTCGAAGTAGTTTAATTTCCGACGTTAGCGTACTCAGAGTATCGGAGCTACCATTGGATGTACAGGCTGGTGACTCATGTGATAATGATGTGGTGGGGTTATAAACATTTGCACACGACGACTTTTCAAGTCCTGCGCTAGGAATAATGTTTGCTTGCTCTCCGGTCGTCGAGAGCCGAGATCGTGAAATGCCTTTGTCCGGTTGACTATTGTGACAAAATTGGCAAACCCAGCTATTTTTTGTTTCCTCTGATAATTTGGAATGGTTTCCACCTTTTGCACAACTAATGTGAAAAAGTTTATAACATTTCGAACATTTATAGTTGGCCGATCTTAGTGGCTTATTGCATAATGCGCAGTTGTTCGCCATTATTATTATTTTTGTTTACAATCAAAAATTCAAAAAGTGTTGTTAGTCAAAAACCACAAATATTAAAGCGATGTTAGGCTTGAAGGCGGAAGTTAACGATGGCACGCTTCTCGCAATCTTCGCGGCGAAAAGGTCGTAAGCACCGTGCAAAATGCGTCACTTACACGTTATAACAAAAGCAAATCGCAGGCCACGCACTCACTTTTTGTTTTAACCTATAAATTATTGTTTAATGCTTTATAGTAAGAATATGGCAAGTTAGCTCATTAAACTTTGGAACTGAGTCTAGAAATGTTTTATTTATAGTTATTGCATATAATTTACGTTCGAACTGCACTTTTAACCACAATTATTTTATTATTTCTTTGGAGCAAACTACAACGGACCGCGTCTCACGAAGTAACATTGATTGGTAGCGCTCAATTGTTACCTACCATTACGAATTTCTCGTGTAACAGGAATGTTTGTATTTCAGCCCAATCAGTTCTAAAATTAGATACTTCTTCATAAAATAAACTACTCTGCGGTTAAATAACAGTTTATATGTATTTAGAAATATATAAGTATATTTATCAGTTGTCTGGTTACCATAGTACAGGCTCTGCCTAGTTTGGGATCAGATAACGTTGTGTTGGTTGTCCTAAGATATTATATTATATAATACTCAGCAGCTGGGTTAGAGGTAAGCCTCTTGGCTGACTAGTTGTCAGATTTTTGAGCTTCTGACGCCCTGTAATGACTGACGACAGCTGGGACCAACGGCTAAATGTGCTTTACAAGGCACAGAGGGGTCTCGGTATGTAAAGATAGGCACTCATCCACGTACCAACTGCGACAAGCGCAGCTTAACATAATCGATCGACTCATGCACCTGTTTTTACTGACTGATGAGTCCCCGATTTTTAAACAAACGAGCGTCAAATCAACGTGACAATTGTTTATCTAGAAATCTCAGCTAAATAAGTTAGTACTAAAGTCACATTTCAATCATGCCCCGTTTTAAATTGAAAGCTAAATTTGACACGTTTATGTGAAGTAGTTTTTGAGTTATGAGGGGGTCAATAGTGGCTCCAAATGGTTCGTGTAATATTACACACGGTGCTGCTCGCCAGTTCTATTACTTGAACTTGGCTTGACACGCTACCGCGTGTCTAGATTAAGTCTAAAAAGAGAAAAAGATTTAGTAAACCGTAAACATCCCGAAACAACTAATAACACAACGCCTGTTCTTCAGTTAGCTACGCTTTAGTTCAAAATATTACGAGGGCGACCCTGTTGCCAGGCAAAAATCGGGAAGCTAGTGAATTTCTGTAGAAAAATTCCAATAATTATTTCTGAGAATCGGTAGACTCACACGTTCAGCGATTGCTATTTACGAACATTACGATATTCGAACATCGAACTTTCAATGTATTTATTAAGTTATATTTACTCTGTTCGATGGTTCGATCTCAAATGCCGTGCAAAGGAAACTGTCAAATTCAAAATAATGATGGCAAAAGTCGCAACTCTCAAACAGCCAAACAATACTCATTAAATTTGTCACACAAAGTTGTAACTTTAATGACGGGTATCTATCAATGTTACCAGTGGAAAAAATGCAAAACTGTTTACCGTGACGAGTATCTGTTCGCTGTCATCTGACAGATACTCGTCACTGTTAAAATTAAAAACAATTGGATAACCTAAATCGTGAATATTTCAATAGTCTTCGTATTATACTTAGTGAGGGGTTTGTGGCTAAGTAATAACAACACGGATCGATCGATCAGGTTAAATCAAAATCAAAATCAAAATCAAAAGTCATTTATTCAAACTAGGCTGAGAGTCAGCACTTTTTGAACGTCAAAGTTACATGAGACAGTCCCCCCAAAACGCCCGCCCTTCGACACTTCCTAGTGCTTTCGCTGGGAAGAAGAAGTGGCGGAACAAACTCCCCAGCAGCACAGCTGTCTGTTAAGTTAGAAGAACTTGATTCTATACAGTATTGTGTAAGTTATTAATATTATAAAACAAAACATACATTATTCGCCATATGTCAGCTAGCACACGCCAATATACCAACAAAACATTGAAAACTAAACTCAAGCTGAAATAATAATAAAACAAAATCGTAAACAGAACTTAAAACCTTAATAAAGCCTCTAGGCATAAAGGGCGTGCCCGCTTACATATACGATGCAAATGATACTTATACACAATAAATGAAATGAAAAGAAAATAAAAATAAACTAACAAAAGCAGTTAAATAAAAACAAAAAAATATATATATATATGAACTACCCATATAAACCGTCGGTAGGAAGACTAACTCTGGATTGAAAGAACATAAACATTGTCTTGAGTTGATCACAGCGACCAACTATTCTTATCGTTTAAGTAGTCGTTGATAGAATAGTATGCCTTTGAACAAAGGTTGGATTTTACTTTAGCTTTAAACTCATTAAACTGCAAATCTAGCAAAGCAGAGGGAAGCTTGTTATAAAAGGTAATACCAAGACCAACAAAAGAATTATGAACCTTATGAAGCCGGTGAAAGGGAGCACGTAGTTTATCCCTACTTCTAGTGTTAATATTATGAATATCACTATTTTTAGTGTACAAGTGTATATTTTGCCTAATATATAAGATGTTGGCGAAGATGAATTGTGATGCCACCGTAAGAATACCAATATCTTTAAACAAATCTCTCAGAGAAACTCTAGCACCTAGTTGGTAAATCGCTCGAACAGCTCGTTTTTGAAGAACAAAAATATTCTGAATGTCCGCGGCTTTGCCCCACAGTAGAATGCCGTAGGACATTATGCTATGAAAATAACTAAAATAGACTAATCGAGCTGTATCAACGTCCGTGTACTGTCTAACTTTCCTTACGGCGTAGGCGGCCGAACTGAGCCTTCCCGCTAGGCTTGATATATGTGATCCCCACTGAAGTTTGGCGTCTACTGTTATGCCCAGAAAAACTGCCGAGTGTACAGTTTCAAGCACCTCATTATCTAAAACGACATTGGGTCCCAGATTCCTAACATTCGGTAAGGCGAACTTTATACATTTCGTTTTCTTAGCATTAAGAACTAGGTTATTTGTGGTAAACCAATCCGTAACCATTGAGAGCGCACTATTCACGTCATCAAAATCTTTTCTGTTCCTGTCTACTTTAAAGATAAGTGAGGTATCATCAGCAAATAGTACAATGTCACAGATATTCTTTAAATAGAATGGTAAGTCGTTAATATACACTAAGAATAAGAATGGACCCAGTATTGAGCCTTGAGGTACACCTAACTGAACTAGTAGCCCGGAAGATTTTACTCCATTGACATCTACACATTGGTGCCTATTTTGCAAATAAGAACTTATGACATTGAGAGCTTCGTTTTGAACACCGTAATGACGTAGTTTACGCAAAAGTGTGTCATGGTGAACGCAATCAAAAGCTTTGGAGAGATCACAGAAAACCCCGATAGCATTTTGCGAGTTCTCCCATGCGTTGAAAATGTGTTTCAGCAGAGCAACACCCGCATCTGTTGTCGAACGACCTTTTGTAAAGCCATATTGCTCATTATGAAGGAGGCTATTTAAATTAAAATGTCTTAGCAACTGCTTGAGTATTAATTTTTCAAATATTTTACTAAATGCAGGTAAGATAGAAATGGGCCTAAAATTGCCAACGTTATTTTTATTACCTGTTTTAAATAATGGTATGACTTTACTACTCTTCATGAGGTCAGGAAAAGATCCTGAATCAACACATTTATTAAAAGTTATAGCTAGATAGGGGGCTACGATGTCTATTATATTACTTAACAGTTTAACGGAGATGCCCCAGTAATCTCCAGTGTTTTTTGACTTAAGTGTGTTAAAAATATTAACCACGTCCCGAGGCGTCACATGTTCGAAACTAAATAAGCGACTACATCTGGGCACACTACTATGCAAAAGGTTTTCAGCTTTAGACGGGGAGGAATTTAAGGAGCAAGTCGTAGTTATAGGTATGTTGGCAAAAAACTCATTAAATGTCTCAGCTACGTCGGCAGCTTTATTAACCAATTTGTTGTTAATCATAATCTCTAGTTGTTTTTCCTGTTTAATCGATTTACCCGTTTCATTGTTAATAATTTTCCAAGTGGTTTTTATTTTATTACTGGATTTTTTTATGGTATCGCTTAAAAATTTAGATTTAGCGAAAGCACAGATTTTTTTAAATAACTTTGAATAATTTCTGACATACTCTAGAAAAGAAGTATCAAATATATATTTTTTTAAACCATATAACTCGTATAGTCTCGCTCTACTTTTATAAATACCTGGAGTAGCCCATTGGTTGAAGCTAACAGAGGTGCTATTACTGTCAATAGTTTTGGTCTTGAAAGTAGATTGGTATTCTTTTTGTACAATATCAAAAAGGGCTCCATAGATTTCATTAGGAGTCTCGTGTTCTACTATAGATGGTGTAATCCTATGAGCAATATTATTTTTAAATTTGTTGCAACGACTAACTGTATAAGGCCTGCATTCTATTTTATGCGGCTTTTTAAGCAATGGCAAAGGGAAGCTGGCTAATAATCCACAGTGGTCAGACGTTAAGTCACTTAACACTAACTTATTATTGGAATCACAATCACTAAATATATTATCAAGACAAGTCGAAGACGATGCTGTGATCCTAGTAGGTTCGAAAAACAAGTTTATTAAATTAAAAGACTTAAACAGATTGAGCAGTCTAATACTTAATGGAGTAACATCTAAAATATTAATATTGAAATCTCCACATAAAATTATACATTTATTAATTGATTTTAATTTATTGAGTGAGTCCTCCATGACTGACTCGAAACGAATAAAATCCCCAGAGGGCGGACGATAAACGCATATTATGACGTAACGCTCTAGTTCAACACAAGACAACTCAATAGTGCGCTCGATGGAAAGATTAACTAAATCTAAACGTTGTTTACATTTCAACTTGTTTGAAACAAGAACTAATGATCCACCGCGTATAGCACTTTTTCTCACAAATGCACTTTGCACAGTAAAAAAATCATCATTCATAAACACTACTTCATGTTCTTTCAACCAGTGTTCAGTCAAACATAATACCTGAACATCATGGTTTTCGATAAATAAACTTAACTCTAGTTCCTTGCCAGACAAACCCTGCATATTTTGATGAACAACATTCAACACATGCAGCTTACCCGTTGTCGCACCTAACAGTTTAAACTACTAGGTGTATCAAAAGTGGTGTTAGTACCACTACTAACAGCAATCGATGGTACGCTACAGGTACCAGTGTGACGGTGTAAATTGTATGCTAAAAGATTAGCAATTTGTCTCCTACAACTAGGTGGCAAATACATAGTGTAATTTGTCAATTTGTAATCAGTAATAAATTGATTACAATCAAAATATAAAATAGCGTCACTGTGACGACTAGTCCTATTATAAATTAACATATTTAAATTATAAATGTGCCTGTTTTGCTCCTCAGACAAGTATTGCGAGTAAGGCAAAGCACAGAAAACAAATTTACAATGATTGGTCTCATTAGCATTAAGCAACGCTTACCACGGTTGGTCCGTGGATGGGTGACTATCTTTACATATCAAGACGCCTCCGTATCTCTAATAGCACGTTAAGCCGTTGTCATTTGTGGATCTGTGGGACAGACGTCACGGGTCGTCAGAAGTCCGAAAGTCTGACAGTCCAGTAACTGGATTGTGGAGGTCAGATAGGTAGTCATTCCATGTAAAATCCTGGAAATCAGCTGCATCCAGTTAGACTGGAAGCCGACCCTAACCGAGTTCGAAAAATGCCAGGATGAATGATAAAGTTAGTCTTACTACAAGAATGCTTCAGCTTCGCAAAATAAAAATGAAACCACTTCAAGCCTTTTATTATTTTTATTAGCTAGTGTTGGAAACTAGCTACGAGACTGCCATTTTGACAGTTGCCTCATAATTTTTGCTAGGCAAACTGCGAATTGTTCAAACATTGTCGAATCGGTGTCTAAACTTTAGCCACCGCTTTGTGATTGGTAGTATATTTTTTGCATAGTAACTGCTTCATTTTGCGATTCATTTATATCACGTGCGAAGTTTGTATGTATGTGTGTACGGCACAAATCTTGGAAGCTAAATTAGAATCAGTCTCCGATGTCCGATTGAGTTCAAATATGGTGTACATATGTATCTTTGATGACGATACAATAATATGGTACCAATGAACTGTTCTGATGATTGCACCACCGTAAAAGCTTTTTTTTAAATATGTTTGTTTTACAATTCGTTTTATTAGGTAGTAAAAAATATCACCAACTGATTTCTTCCGGTGGGTGTCGTAAGAGGTGACTAAGGGACTTACTAGAGTGTGAGCAGCAGCGTTTTATATACATTTTACTACGATACTGCGATCGCCAACCCGCTTATCAAACGTGGCGATTATGACAAATTCCGCCAAATTGGGGGAGGCTTATGTCCAGCAGTGGGCGTCTTTCGGCTGATATGATGATAATGACATTCCCAGGTCTAGTCTAATGTTAGTGAAACAGACCATAATTCCTCACTTACTATACGTAACATAAATTCTCATAAAACAGCCACATCGTAGGACTTGGCTAGGTACGTTTAAATTCTCAGTCTATTTTCCTCCCTTAACATCAATTCCTGACACAAACTGGTCTGACATTAAGATCCTATCCCTCTCGTAACAACTTTAGGAGCTCAGTGTCTTATCTTTCAAACTTTTATTAACTTCACCAAGAGTAATTAGGAGCTCCAATCTCGGGAACAGACAGTCCGAGGAATCCCGCGCGCAGAATGGACGATTAACCTTATTTTTGCTGTTTTTTTTTAGTGGTCCGTAAGATGTAGTTTTTTATGGTTGTTTCCGTGCTGCTATGAAACCAGAAAGAAAGAAATGTAGATTTCTTTGCCACAGAAACACGTGTATACAAAAAGATAATTCGTATAAAAATTCAATAAAATAGACATACGAAATGTATTTTTTTTTTAAATATCTTAGGACAACCAACACAACGTTATCTGATCCCAAACTAGGCAGAGCCTGTACTATGGCAACCAGACAACTGATAAATATACTTATATATTTCTAAATACATACATAATATAGATAAATTACACCCAGACACGGAACAAATGATCCATCACACAAAGATTTGTCCTAGGTGGGATTCGAACCCACGACCTCAGTCTCAGCAGTCAGGGTCACTAACCACTAGACTAACAGGCCAGTCGTAATCTTAATAATTTTGGAAGATATTGCTTTCTTCATATCGTCGTGTAATGTGAAGTTTACACGAACATATGAAGCAATGGACTTCAAATTACGAGTAAATTATGTAGCATAGCTTCATACACGTGTCTCTTTTCGATTTTTAATCACGACAAAACAAGCTTTCTCAACCCAAACTTCAAGCAAAACCTAATAGTGGTCGTTCAAAACATCTTACATTTTTTTGTTGTGCACCTATCATATGCCTATAAAGTCCGTGGACTATCGCTCGATAATTTAATTTAACCTTGTATTTTATAGAATACACAATTCAGGCACAAACAATTCAAAAACTATTATATATGTCGTGGAAAACGATATCGTTTATTTAAATAGTTGCTCGTTTGACTATTGTAGTACAAGGAAGTGGTAGACACCGTGACGTAAGTTGTTATTGTAATGGCGGCACGTGGACAGAGTCGTGTTGGAGAGTGGAGTTACTGCAGGGTTCACTTTTAATTCGGACACCAACCGGGTCACTCGTCCAAAACGAAACTGTCTGTTTACCCAATTAATTACATACTATTAAATATAATATTTAATCTAATTTAACAATCTACTAAGATTGTTAAATTAGATTAAAAGTAATTATTAAAGTGAGATTGTTGTCAAGCATTTTGAATTTATGAAGTTATTATTGTATTTTCTGTTACCTACACGATGAATCCTGTACCACCGCATCTAGATGATGACGACGCTATCGCTCTGCCATCGCTGGCGGCGTCATATAGTTAATCAACTTCCATGACCTTAAGGCATTCAGCCTTAAAATCGTAATAAACAAAGTTAACTGCATGGAAATATTTAAAATTAATCCTTGTCATTACAATAGAATAAGCCAGGTGAGTTAGTATAATTAATTAATTCAGTACAATGTTGGTTTGGTCCAACAATAACTGAGAGTTTCAGTGTTTTCATTTCAGGAGGAAGTTTGATAAACAACTCCTTTGATGGAAATCAAATATGGCGGAACTGCTGTTTCCGGAGTCTGATTGGAACTACAAGTAAACGTAACGGCACTGCCATAAAGCGTAAGTTAAACTTTTGGCATGCATTTGAAATCTAAGAGTGTTAATTCCGCACGGGCTGGCAACGTCGCATTTCGAGTGCTTTATCGTAATTATTTTTTTTGTTTGACTCAAAGTTCTGATTTTTTTTTCAGCCAAGCACTTTATCGCCGCGTTTTTATTTTCATTTTTAACATTAACTAAATCCTAAAATAAAAATATTAAAATTATTCGCTATAAACAGTGACAATATGTCGGTTTTTCTCGGTATGTCTTAGAACTAGAACCAGAAATTCGAAAACCTGTGTCATCTTCTAACCCACACTAGGGTCGCGTGGTAGATTACGACAAACTTCCTGTCATCAAGAGGAGGCCTGTGTCCCAACAGTGGGAACGGTATAGGCTGATTATACTATGTCAATTTTTATGAGTACACTAAACTGTAAAAATTGCATACAAAATTATAAATAGGTTCCAACTTTGTAGGGCTTGGCCGGTAATAAAATAGTACTTTAATTAATTTTTTTTATAAAAAATTTGCTATCTTTACTGACTTTTGCCGGAACGTGTTGCAGTTCCGGCAAAAGTCTGTAAATAATATATCAATCACGGACGTAGAAAACACTGACTTTTCCCAGAAAAATAATAATTAAATACAATTCCCAAAAAACGAACAGCTATCATAAATATAAATCTTCATAAATTCCCATCGTTTCATCTAGCCCAATAAAATAATAAAAAAAAATGATGCTACTGCACAAAATTGTAGTTTATTTATTCTCTCGAAAATGGACAGTTGAAAACGAACCAAAAAATACAGGCGAAAAGGGTTTCGATAAATTTTATTCCCGGTACAAATAGTGAAATGAAAAAAACAGGAAAATAATGGGAAAAAATCGTTTTCTCATTATCTGAAGGTTTCGCGTTCTGAATTTATTATTTCGACAGTAAATTGTCCGTCTGTCTGTAATTCCGCGGCCGGCCCCTATTTTAGGGTTCGTTACAAAAAGCTGTCCACTGAAAGCCTAATGATGCTCTGGTTTATTGTAAAACAGACGTCATTATTTTTATTGAGCTTGTAATTAGATATATAAATATTTTATTTAGTAAATTAGGTTGTATTTCGTTTTAAACTGATTTAGGTATCGTACTGAAAATAAGTAAGTAGGGTTCATTTTATGTGTTTTATCATTCTTGTGGCATTAAAAAAAAAAAAAACAAGTTTCTACTTTTGCAGTTTCGTGACCTTCAGCTTTAGTAACTGACATTCATTCTCCAAACTTAAACCTTGGATAAGTAGTAGCTAAATTTATGAGGTAGATACTTCTTAGCGTTTATATAATTATCTGTAAATATTGAATATCCTTTTTCCGTACGGAATAAAGTAAATCTTATCTATCTTTGGAGAACCAACATAAAGTACTCTCCAAAATTTTGTTCATTTCAACTGTTTTGTCCCATTATCTTTTAAAACTTTACCTAACTTTTGACAGCTTGAATTAAAGGAATTGTCAATTAAAAGTATATTTTAAAATCAGGCTGTCTTTGAGTATAAAATACTGTCGGATTGTTTGTTGTTGTTGTGTTTGTATATTTTTTCTGTGCGTGTGGTTGTTGTGTTTGTTTTATTTTGTGCGTATCGTGTCTGTTAAACTTGTTCTTAATAAATTTATTCTTATTCCTACTTAAAAACCTCATAGCTAACAGTGCAAATGTTTGAAAGAGCTCCTTAAGTTCTGAGTTGAGCTGCACGAATACACACAAATACGTAGGTACACTGACTAAACAGGTCCACCCAGTCTGTGTGAATCTCTTCTTGAAAGCCTATTTCAGACACCAATTTACTTGGTCTTTACATGTTCTGATAAAAAATATTTCAGGACTTAAAAACCGCTGTGACCTCTGAGTTTGTTTCGGTTTTTCTTGTTAGAGTAGCCAGATAGAAAACAACAAACTCATCTAGTTTAAAAAAAAATGATTGACGTGTAAAAAGTGTTCCTACAAACCTACTTACAGAAAAAATATTTATCAAGAAACAAGGATTTTAATGTTTATGTGACGTTCAAATTTAAGTGAATAAACTTTAGCAAACTCTGTAAATCTCGAAAAACCTCTTGCATACCAAACAAGGATGTACTCACTTCCCACACTAAATATCTGCGGAACCCTTCACTTTAATGCGATCCCATCAATCCAACTCTTACCCCACTGCGTCGATCTGTCGCGTACGGGAAAAAACATTACAAATCTTTTTGAATTTATTCCTTTGTAGCTGCCAACGGCATCACTGTGTATTTGAGACCACAAATTGAGTGTTTTATTGGTTGACATTTCGAAAATTTACACATTGAAAGCAAATGAGTGAAAAACGTATTATCTATTGCTTTAAATCCAAAAAGAGAGATATAGCCTTTGAGTGTAATGTTACTTGTTAATAGAATATTAATCGATTTGAATTCCGAGATTATCAATGGGATACATTGGTTATTTATTTATTTTTTGCTGCTCCGCATTATCTATATTTGCGCCCTGATTATTACAAACTAGCTCGATAAAAAATCAACAGCACTATCTTATCAAGGTAAATTCTATTTGCGACTCGCATGATATTAAATGTTTTTCATCTTACCATTTTTGTACACTTATAAACAGACAATAAGAAAGTAACAGAAAAATACGTACAAATCTAATGCTTATTTGTACCGAAATTTCTTCCAGCATACCTACAAGAGGAGAGAAGATAAAAAGAGATGTAGACAACTTGTGTAATAGTAGAAGAGAAAACATAAAATCAAAAATTGTACTCATTGAATTATACTCAGCTCCGACCGTAACTCGAGCCAGCCAGCGCTGCTGTCCCTTATATGTATTAATCACTAGCTTTTGCCAGCGGCTTCGCCCGCGTGGAGGTCGGAATCTATCCCGCGGGAACATACTACCGGGATAAAAAGTACCCTATGTGTTATTCCAGGTTATAAACTATCTGCATGCCAAAATTCATCTAAATCGTGTCAGAAGTTTTTGCGTGAAAGAGGAACAAACATCCATACATCTATACATCCATACATACAAACTTATAGTAGGATTCCAATCCATCGCGTCCCTTGCTGTCCTCTACCGGTGATGCTCTAAGCCGAGGTCCGTACACCAGAGGGGGTACCCTTAGCGAGTAGTCGCTCTAGCCACAGGCAAGTCCGGTTAAGCAGCCGACAGCTATCATAGGTTGACCTGCGAGATGACATTCCAAAATAAAAAGATAAAACATTTTACTCATTACTAGCTTCTGCCCGCGACTTCGTCCGCGTTAAATTTCTGTTCCCCCGACCCTTCCCATCGCGTCGAATCGCCTACCCGTGCGATTTTTCTCGATTTTGCAACATTTTTCATTACTGCTCCGCTCCTCTTGATTGCAGCGTGATGTTATATAGCTTATAGCTTTTCTCGATAAATAGGCTACCCAACACAAAAAGATTTTTTTAATTCGGACCAGTACTTTTTGAGATTAGCGCGTTCAATCAAACAAACAAACAAACTCTTCAGCTTTATAATATTAGTATAGATATTATTAAGAAGAAACATTTTTTTCGATTCGGGCATGTTTTTTTTTTTTTTTTTGGATGGGAAATCATCAAATGACTTCTCCCGCTCTGGGCGGAGTGGGAGGGCGTGTCAGACTTTTACTGACTAAAACCCACCCGTGTTCCTTCAGTTGCCCATGTGCCAGAGTCACGGTATCTCTTTCGAACAATCTCGTGACCCTGGCAGGCATCGGTCCTAGCAGACCCCTACATTGCTGCTGACATCTCTTTGAGGCGCGCGTGGAACACTACGCGCCGTCGACCCGAGCCTGATCCTTACCGGGCGGCGAGCTACCCATTGCTCGCCACCCGCAAGCTCGCGCCTACGGTGGCCGGGAGTCCGCTATCGACTCCCTACGCCGGATAATAATCCGCTGAGCCGATCAAATGTGTAGCCCCTATATCACCAAATTTAAGTGCAAACTGGAACAAAACTGCATCTACAGACACAAATGACACTATCATATGTCAACCATATCGGCTAACCTGCCCAGCACATCCACTGACAGGCTTTGAGTACTATTAGATCACAAGATAACGTGCGTATTGCGGGTATCGGTTACTGAAACCCAGTGATAATGAATCGAAACCTGATTTCTCTAGCTCTCTGTGTGATATGATACACAGTCAGTGTGGTTTTGGAGTGTTTCAATTGTCTCGTGTTCAGTATACTCTGCGGGGCGAGTACGGCCTGTGTGATTGCCTAAAGTCACGTATTTTATCACAGTTGTTGCTCCCAAACTGTGATAAAAAGATGTGACTCAGGGCTATAATATAAATATAAAAAAACTTTAGAGGTGTCAAGGGACACCCGGATGGAACGAAGTTCCTTTCCAGGATTCATAATAGTTATAATTTTTTAATTATTTATTATGTACAAAAAACCTGTATACACTCAACAAAAATATTCTCCCTATCTCCTTCTCTCTCCCTCTCTCTCTCTACCTCGGTCTCTCTCTCCCTCTCTCCCTCTCTCTCTCCCTCTCTCTCTCCCTCTCTCTCCCTCTCCCCTCTCTCTCCCCCTCTCCCCCCTCTCCCCATCCACCTCTCCCCCTCTCTCGCTCACCCCCTCTCTCCCCCTCTCCCGCTCACCCCCTCTCTCCCTCTCTACTCACAACAAAAAAAAACAACAACATACAAAATATATACGGTCGAATTGAGAAGCGTCGTCTTTTTTTTGAAGTCGGTTAAAGCATGTCGTGACAACTTTTCGTAAGAATTTTTTCCGTCTAGCCCCCTTTCACAACGCGCGATAAAGAACTTCGTTCCAATAATATAATATCTTAAGACAACCAACACACTGTTATCTGATCCCAAACTAGGCAGAGCCTGTACAATGGTAACCAGACAACTGATAAACTTATATATTAAATATACTTTAAATATACTTATATATTTCTAAATACATACATATTATAGATAAATTACACCCAGACACAGAACAAATGATTGAGCTCATCACACAAACATGTGTCCTGGGTGGGAATCGAACCCACGACCTCAGTCTTAGCAGTCAGGGTCACTAACCACTAGACTAACAGGTATATCGGCTATCATAATATTAGGTCTTTACCTATGAAATTGCCGTTCTGCAGTACTGGCCATTTCAAATCAAAACAATTTTTGTTTGTCTAAGAATTCTAGTTTCAAATTTATTTTATTTTAAAAACATGGAATTCTTTTTCCAAAAGTAGTAATTTGTTTATTGATTAGTGTTACATTTTCATCGCATTTCAATCTTTTTCGTCATCATGGATACGTTAAAAATTCGAGTAATTATGGAATATGAGTACCGTCGTGGCAGCAACGCGGCACAAGCGGCACGCAACATCAACGACGTTTACGGAGCAAACCTACAAACCAACGCACCACCTGTTATTGGTTTGCTCGCTTCCGTTCTGGAAATTTCGACCTGAAAAATGAACCTCGCGGTCGTCCGAAGACTTTGGTCAACAATGACGAATTAAAGGCGATTGTGGAAGCTGATGATACACAATCTACGGCTGAATTAGCAGCAGCTTTCGACGTTAGCGTCAAAACAATATTGGTCCATTTGCGTCAAATTGGCAAGGTAAAAAAGCTTGACAAATGGGTGCCCCACGAACTCAATGATCGCCAGCGCGAAGTACGCGTCGAGACGTGCCTTGCACTGCTCAACAGACACACAAATGAAGGAATTTTGAACCGCATTGCAAGCGCTCAGCAAGTTGGTTGGATCCTGGTTCAGCACCTAAACAATGCCCTAAACGAAAACTTACCCCTAGAAAAGTGATGGTCACTGTTTGGTGGTCTAGCGCCGGTGTGATTCATCACAGCTTCTTACCAAACGGAGTGTGCATTACTGCAGATGTGTACTGTGAAGAACTGAACTCAATGATGGAGAAGCTGGCACATCTCCAACCAGCAATGGTCAATCGCTCGTCTCCGCTGCTCCTGCACGACAACGTGCGACCTCATACTGCACAGCAGACGGTGTCCAAGTTGCAAGAACTGGGGTTGGAAGCTCTCCGTCATCCGCACTACTCACCAGACCTTGCGCCTACAGAATACTACTTTTTCCAGAATTTGGATAACTTCTTGGCGAGAAAAAAATTCAATACCCGAGAGGTAGTACAAAATGCCTTTGAAGAATTTGTTGCCTCCCGTCCAGCTGATTTTTTTAAGAAGGGCATCAATAAACTGCCACTGCGCTGGCAAAGATGCATTGATTGCATGGGTGATTATTTCGATTAATACAAATAAAAAATACATGAAAAAAATTCGTTTAATTTTTTTCATACAAAACGGCATTTTCACAGGTAAAGACCTTTTAGTAGGCCGTGCTCAACCTGCTGTTCTAAAACAAGGATGGTAATGTAAACAATTGGTTCAGACAAGGTCAAGGTCAAGGTCATCTGTCTAGCCTTTTCCCGACTATATTGGGGTCGGCTTCCCATCTTACCAGATGCAACTGAATACCAGTATTTTACATGGATAAAACTGATGAGAGTTAAAATTAAAACCTTCTAAAAGCAGATCAAAGTGTTACTAATTCCTTTTAGTAAGTGAAACTGAAAGTGAAAAATCTGTGTTCAAATTAAATTTTTAAGAAATTAAGAATTTAACCTGAACAAAATTTTAACACTTTCATCAAAAATTTGTGGAACAGACAAAAGGCGTACTTTTTAAATATTTTAAAATATGTTTTTTTACTTGTTTCAATGAAGCGATAAGGAATGTCAAATAATGAAGGCGTGTTTATAACAAACGTTTTATAAAGTATTAGCTTTTCGAGCGGCTGCGCCCGCGTGGTATACGTAAATTATCCCACGGGAACTTAAGACCGGGATAAAAAATATCCTACGTAAATTAACCCGTAAATAAAAGTATATTAGGTTTTAAACCAGGTTAGAAGTTGTCTGTGTTTCTACATACATACATACTAAAATCACGCTTTTTCCCATGGGGATAGGCAGAAACTACAGAACGCCACCTGTTACGATCATTACATACTAGTTTTGCCTGTTTCAAATTTCTTAAAAATTCGTTATTCCATTTTTACGTCATATTCAAAGTACAATAAACCCAAACCGTAGAAGGTAGGTACCTATGGAGAAGAATGGGCAAGAAACTCCATGGTCACTTTTAAAATCAAAATATTACAAAAAGTTAGTAAGGTAAACCAATCAATCACATTTATTTTGCTTTTGACCGCCAGAGTCATGTATAGATGACAAACCAAAATGTGCCCAGCATGCCACGGTCATGATAGCTAATCGTGACCGTGGCGTGCTGGGCACATTTTGGTTTGTCATCTATACATAACTCTGGCGGTCAAAAGGTTAAACATAAGTATAGTTACAGATAGTACATGTCAAAAATATATGCACTACGTTTTGCCAATAAATGGCGTACAAAATTAAAACAAACAAGGAATTTAATTAATGCGGCATGCAACCAGATTACATTATAAAAATAAAAAATAATAAATTTAAAATATGACAGTTAGGTAAGGAGTTATTTATAATTTATGAAAACTAAACACATTTTTACAAAAACAATAAATAAAATCATGAGTGTTTAATTAGTATGTCGGAACCGTCATATCTCTGTTTATCAGTAGTAAATTCGGTGATGTAGTAGTCACATCTATCTAAAAGGAAATTAAATAAAGACCTCTTAAGGGATCCCAGACAATCTTTATGTCTAATAGCTGCTGGTATACTAATATATATTTTTGGGGCCATACCTAGCACACTTTTGCCGAAAAATGCGGTTAAATCATTAATGTTGAAATCTTCTATGTGAGAATGATCTCAAAAGACAAGCATATCAAAAGCGTCCATCATTAAAACAAAAATAAAATATTAATTCAGAAATTAAAATAAACCGAGGCATGATTAATAAACATCCAGAAATCTAAGCATAAAAACTTTCACATTTTTAATATTAGTAGAATAACTTAATTTGAACGGACAAAACTCGATAGACATCATTACGAAAAGTACGGAAAAAAAAATCCGGCCAAGTGCGAGTTGGACTCGCGCACCGAGGGTTCCGTACAAACCTTCAGGTATTCACGGTTTATGCATAAGGTTTATGTTTATGAAATTAAATGTTTAAATTTTTATATTTGAGTTGACTGAATGAAAGGTAAATTGTGGTTTACGATTTATGACGCATTAAAAAAAAAAAACTACTTACTAGATCTCGTTCAAACCAATTTTCGGTGGAAGTTTACATAATATACATCATGTATTTTTTTTTTAGTTTTATCATTCCCTTATTTTAGAAGTTACGGGGAGGGGGGGGGGGGACACATTTTACCATTTTGGAAGTGTGTCTCGCGCAAACTATTCAGTTTAGAAAAAAATTATATTAGAAACCTCAATATCATTTTTGAAGACCTATCCATAGATACCCCACACGTATGGGTTTGATGATTTTTTTTTTTTGAGTTTCAGTTCTATGTATGGGGAACCCCAAATATTATTGTTTTTTTTTCCATTTTTGTGTGAAAATCTTAATGCGGTTCACAGAATACATCTACTTACCAAGTTTCAATAGCATAGCTCTTATAGTTTCGGAAAAAAGTGGCTGTGACTTACTCGGACAGACAGACAGACATGACGAATCTATAAGGGTTCCGTTTTTTGCCATTTGGCAACGGAACCCTAAAAACAGCGTGTTATGTAACAGCAAAGTTTAAGAAAAGCATACGTGACGCGGCCCTTACTCAAATAGGTCGCCTTCGTTATAAAAAAAATCTTCTCACTTCTTTGGCTAAAGTTTAAGCGGAAACATACTTACGATACGTCAGCATGAACGTTTTAAAATGGTTCTTTCCGTGATCGTTTTTTTTTTTGTTTCATTTACTCGAACACGTTTAAGCTGGATGCGTTAACGTAGGCTGCGAAATTAAAAGTCAAGTAAAAGTTTTATGCATTTTACAGTTCAGTGTCAGGTTGTATATTCATTAAAATATGATTCGACACCATAACACGTATGTATTTAAAAATAATAATCATTAAAATCATCAATATAACCATTTAAGTTAACTTGATACCATTGAATGACTATTTCATAATAAAGTCATTCAATGAAAATAATCAGCCTAACACTCACCTGAAAATTGCAAAACCTACCTTATAAGGTAATAAGATTATAAGGTACGTTTTTGCAATTTTCAGATGAGTGTTAGGCTGATACCACTGTACATCAGCACAGAAATGGGCAGAGGTGGACATAATATAGGCATTTTCTGCCAGTCAACTTTTGGGTGAGGTAACAGTGAGAAGAGAAAAATGCAGTATGAAAATATACGTTTGCACTACATTTTTAATGTTGGGGTATTTTTTTATTCGAATAATTTGTTCGTTCCTTTCAGTTCAAGATGCATAAGTATAGCCATTTAGCTAAATAATAGTGGAGCAGACTGACCAGTGGGTTAATTACATAACATACCTACATTATAACGGCAATGCCTTTCATTTTGAGAGTTCTACATCATACATTGCGATATTAACGTTGTTGAGTAGACATTTAAAAAAAAATCTATAACGCAGTTTGTTACGCAATTATTGTTTGCCGAATAAACTTTAATTGTTGTGCACAAAGAAAAACACACAAACATCTTAGGGTTCATGTTTTAAAGAAAAAACAAAATTAACAGAAAAAAAAATCCTTATCCTGTGCTACAAATAGTGCAAAAACTATAATATCTTTATTCCTGCATTCAAAAGGCACACAAACATTCACAGCTTTTGTAACTCCATTGAAACCGTATTTCAAAACGGCGCCAACCGTCCCGAGCCAACTAACCGAGTTAAATAGGTCACTATTCGTCCACAATGAACTAACTACGACTAACTACTAAATGCACTATTATTATGATATTCTAACAACCAGTGTACCGCTGTGCATAGCTTTATTTCAGCTCATTTATCTTCCGAATAGCTGTGGCCTGCCATTTTGATTGCGTGTTTATTATCTAATTAGCTTCTGCCCGCGACTTTGTCTGCGTCAAATATTTACTCCCCTGACCCTCGCATCGAATTGCTTGCCAGTTTTTGTCCATTTTTCGTTGCTGCTCCACTCCATTTGATTGTAGCGTGATGTTATGTAGCCTCTAGCCTTTCGCAATAAATAGGCTAGCCAACATAAAAATATTTTTTCAATTCGGACCTGAGTTTACCGTGTTCAACCAAACAAACAAACTCTTTATAATATTATATTAGTATAGATAACTACAGATTTAGGCAGATCAATATTTTGTCTTGTTTTTTGGATTCTAAGCTAGCTGATAAACACTTCACTCGAATGTTCATTTTTGCTCCATTCCACACGTTCATACATTATTAAATTAGAATGAAAATTCATCTGCTCCTTTTATTTATTTCTCCGATCATTCTGTAGACGAATGAAATATGTAGAAATTCAACAGGTTTACTAATGAATTTATTTTTCATTTTAAATGCATTTGAATAAATTCCTATTGCTTCTTAAGATTGAAGAAATCGTGTACTCAACAACCTCAATAACGCAATAAATGTTCTCGAACTGTCAAAATGAATTGCATTGCCATTGTACACGTGCCAAGCTATTGCCCCATTGACCATTTCAGACCCATCAGCATTCCGTTCTTTGAGTAATACCGGATTCCTTGTTACTCCTACGAATCTCCTTATTTCTGATTCAATCATAGCGTAAAAACTTCGGAATATAGGAAAAATTCCAAAAATAAGCTTTTACGTAGCATAAGCTAAGTTTTCCCCACGTTTTCCTTGCGTAATTGTCTCCCGGGCGTCACCCCTTAATCCTACGTACAAGGCATTCTTCCTATATTGAGTTTGTTCGTAATATTTTGCTTGTGTGTAAAATAAAATTGGATACACCTAATAACGTTTCAAAGAACTGATGAAGCTTCGGGCTGGAGCCGAATAAGGCTGTTTATATTTGTGAAAGTATCTATTTTCAATTCCATTTCCAGTGACTTTGTTGTAATTTGGTGGCGTTTTAGTCAAAAGATATGTATTTAAGTAGATTCTGAAGATCGTTTTCCGAGAGATAGCTTTGTGATCCGTAAAGGTAAGTAAGAGAATCTATACATACAAAAAATTAAATTGGAGTGTCTGTTTTTAATATTAAGATAACCACTTTTTACTAAGTGTATATGGATGTATACACGGTACATATACCAAAACAACATTTTTTACAATTTTTGTCTGTCTGTCTGTTTGTTCCGGATAATCTCTGAAATGGCTGGACCGATTTTGACAGGACAACGGGCCAAGCCACTGGCAAAGGTACTATTCCTATACTTATGGTCGGTGTCTGGTAAATGATTGAGTGTCTGTATAGGTAAAATAGGAGCGTTGAGAAAAACCAGGAAGACTTATATTCAACTAAACCAAGCCCTATGTGGCAGTCTTCTTACTCGGAATACTATTACTCTTTTTTTTAAAACACCAACACACATGATGTTCTCATAAACTATGAATCCTAAGTAATATGAATTATAATCCTACTACTACTAATATTATAACGTGAAAATATGTATGATTGAGTGTTTGTTTCTCAATCACGCAAAAATGGCTGAATGGATGTGGATCGAAAATAGCACACAGTCTCTATTACCTATATAACCTGGAATAACACATTCTTATCGCGGTAGTACGTCCTCTTGCATTAATTTCCGACATCCACGCGGGCGAAGCCGCGGGCAAAAGCTTATAAAAAATAAATACTGACTGACTGCCTCGTAGGTCTAGCGGTCGCTAGCACTACAGTTACTACTGAGCATGAAGGGTTCGATTCCCAGATCGGGATAAATATTTACTGGGTTTTTCTATCTGGAATTCCTCAGTAGCAGCCTGGAATTTGGGTTCGTGTCTGGTTGATGGCAATTGGCTTATCCCCTATTACATGGGATAAAAATATAACAAATAAAATGTGAGTTCAGTATAGGTACACATCTGCCTAACCATTCAGGGAAATAAGGCGTGATGTTATATATTAACAAATAAATAAATCAACAGATTTTTTTCCTAAAATTGTTTTTTATCTTATTTATTTCACTTTATTTTATAGCGTAATTCTAATTTTCCTATTATACTTATACAGGTTTGTGCATTTAACATGAAATATTATTGTGTCTCTTTTTTTGTCTGCTGGCTTTCGACTGCTGTCAAACATCGTGAGGGGAATTTCACCGGATAGTCTGAAATACACACACTGCTTGTTTTTTTTGTAGCGAAAATTAGCGCATTTTTTGTAATTTTGAGCTATCTCGCCAGTTTTCCGCTAAGTATTAGGTATAAGAGTATTATAGTATAGGCCACATTTCGCCATTTCACCAGTTTCATTTCGAGTCCTCTAAAATAGGAGGCTAGCCCATTGCCTTTGCCCAGCCTAGGGCATCAACTACAATTATATCTAATGATCTTATTGTAAGGTGAACCCGCACATTTTGTAACATCAAGTAGGTTAAGCTACATCAGCGTTTGCATACGCGCGATCCTTTTAGCGAACAGACTAAGTGAAATAAATCAGTGATTTTACCACACTCAAAACGAGCAGTTTAAATCTCCATACCCGAGTTTCTATCAGCACAAGTCTACAGTTCAATCATCCTACGCTTGAACAAGATGTATAGACTAGCGTCTTACATTTTTTGGTCCTTCGAGCGGGATCTCACAGGATCGGTGATCACGCGTAAGAACCATCGGGTGTATATATCAAGGTGTGTTGAAATCGCAGCCACACACTTGATTATATTCGTAGACTTGCGTCTTAAACATACTGTGAAAATCTCGTGGCTAAGTAATTACAGCTGCATAGTTTCAACAACTAGGTTAATCTACGCTGACTGCGGTCGGTCCGCGGATGAATGACCATTTTTCCATACCGAGAAAATTACCCCAATCCTCTGCCTCGGAAAGTACGCTAAGCCGTTAGTCACGGCTCGCACTCGTGGATCTTTGACGGTCGTTACGGGCCATCAGAAACCCGAAAGTATGACAACCAGTCTTACCTTGGGGTATAGTGTTACCCAGTAATTAGGTTGTAGAGATCAGCCGCGCTGTCTCTGAACACCAGCGCTGTAGCTCAGTCTTGCATAGCATTATCCTGACCGATGGCCGACATTTAAAACATTGATATTCATCTGTATCTAGTTAGACTAGAAGTCGACACCATAGTAGGGAAAAGTCTAAGCAGATGCGATCTGAATATTATCTGAACGCCATTTTATATTTCTTAAATCAATGGCTTTTTCATTCGATCAGAATCATTACTCACAGGCAGTACATTGTATACAGAATATAATGGATAATATAACAGTATCTTGTAAAAGTAACGGGCGAAAAACCCGGCTAATGTAATCGAGATTGAATACAAACAAATACATTGGAAGTAAGGTGGCTATGGTTTATGGGATAAAATATTTTGTGTGGAGTTTTAATATGCCGTTTTTTTCTGGAAGAGAAATAGGAATGGTATACCTGTTTAGATGACATTTACTTGATTCGATTATTTATTTCTAGCTTAGCACGCTAGAACTTCTACCATGATAAGAAGATGTCATAATCTGCCTATATTGTGCCTACTGCTGGGACACAGTCCTCTAGGAGAAACGGAGTGGGCCGTAATCTACCACACGAGCCCAGTGCGGGTTGGTCACATGTCTCCGAATTTTAAGGTCTAGGATACGCCGGTTTGCTCACAATGTTGTCCTACCCCATTTTGAGAGCAGTGGTGATGAAATAATTAAAAAAAATTAAAGCCCCTTCCTCGGTTGGAATCCACGATCTACAAGCTCGTAAGTTGGGGCCAACCCAGGGGCTTTGGTTGGGTTCAGGTGGATCAACCCAAATTATAAACTATCCATGTGCAGAATTCCATCCAAATCTTATCATCCAAATATCAAAACTTTTACATTTCAAATATTAGAAGGATATGAAGTAGGATGGCACTCTAACGACGAGATCACAAAATCATTTACAGAGAGTTAAATAACTACTACATCAAACTTGTCACTTAATGGTAGGTACACAGCACTTACATAGTTTGAATGTTTGATTTTAACTAAGTACCTGACGTTCCGTGTTTGGAATCAGGCTAATAGACCGAGTTCCAAACGTCGAAATACGAACACTTAAGTCTTCAATATCGGAAGGCGTATTAGAGAACTTAAATGTAGTTTCGAAGGAAACCTGGCAAGGTGCAGTGATGACAGGTGGAGTAAAGCTGTGACAGAGTGGTTTCCAATGACTGGATGATGACTTGTCGTTCGTTCGTCGGCAAAATGAGCAGACGTCATTGTTGCCATCGTTGGCAAAACCCGTTAGGTGTTAGGTTTAGGCTGGCACAGGAGCTTGGGGGTTGGCACAAAAATAGAGACGCCAGGTTTAGCAGTGAACGAAGCCAGGCTGTGGGTGATGACGATGATGATGAAGTACGTAGTTGAAGTGATTGATTAATATCACCATCTGTTTCGTGCGATTTCCTTTACTTACGTGTATTTTGTATTTCATCATTTTAATTACAAATATTCAAGATGAAGAGAAGCCTATGTTCTTTCAAAGGTTTCAGGCTAGCTATATGCCGAATTTCGTACCGATCGCTTCAGTATTAGTTTAGGCGTGAAATGATAACACACAGACAGAAAGGCTGTTAGTTATTTTGAGTTTATAATACCTGAAGTATTGAGTTATATTAATAATCGGTATGAATGAAAGTAGAACAAAGATAGTCAATTACTTTTCATGAAGAATAATTAAAAGCTGCATCAAACAGACGTTAACTTAATTCACGATCATCATTTCGGCCAAAAGACATCTATTTCTGTGCAAAGGCCTCCAGCAAGCGAAGCCACATACACTCCGCGTCACCAGATCATTAGGATAATTAGGAGTCGTATTAATCCGCTCTAATATCACTGGGCTTGAAAGATAAATTTTTTTATTCATATTATAATTATGGTGGGGAATTTCATTGATCCTTACATTTTTAGGTTGCAGTTAACATTTTTTTTTTCGGCCGAAATAGGCAAACCATAATGATTAAATAAATATCTTAGGACAACCAACACACCGTTATCCGGTCCCAAACTAGGCTGAACCTGTACTATGGCAACCAGACAACTGATAAACATACTTATATATTTCTAAATACATACATATTATAGATAAATTACACCCAGACACAGAACAAATGTTCGTGCTCATCACACAAAGATTTGTCCTGGGTGGGAATCGAACCCACGACCTCAGTCTTAGCAGTCAGGGTCACTAACCACTAGACTAACAGATTATTCTTGGAATGAATGAAATGAATTCAATCAGGACTTTATCATAACAAAAAGTGTAATATCACGACTACTAGTATGACAGTACAAAGAAAATTGCAGTACACGCAACGGGCGTGCGTGTGACCAGATGTATGGAACGTAAACGAAACAAAAGGGGTATTGAAGGCGTAATTCATCCCTTCACATTTTGTTCACACAACATCTTAACTCCTATTTTAATCCGATTCATGATTCCTTATTTTTCTGTACAATATCATGTTCTCCCGTAATCTTATG
This sequence comes from Aporophyla nigra, assembly GCA_947507805.1. Taxonomy (NCBI): domain Eukaryota; kingdom Metazoa; phylum Arthropoda; class Insecta; order Lepidoptera; family Noctuidae; genus Aporophyla; species Aporophyla nigra. The sequence continues at coordinate 6,738,259 of OX382315.1, read as the reverse complement.
ATACCTATTTCCCTTACAAGGAAAATTATGGTAGCCCTCTCCAAACAAGAATACTGACGCAAATATTATATTCCTTTTATGGTTACCATAAAATTACCTATTACCGGTCTTAGAAAAACACAATGTTTTATTACCTAATGCCTCGCTTTTATTATTTGGAATAATCCTGTATTTGTGATGTTTGAGGATTTTATTATGATTTAATGAATTTGTGAGATGATAAGAGGAATTTTAATCTAAAGATTTTTGGTTAAAAGGATTCAAACCACGAATATTCACTCGGATGTAATGGAATCGCTATAAGATTTTTTGTGCACTGTTTCTTCAACTCAGCGCTTAGCGCCGACAATTGAGCATCGAACACCTTGGTTTTTTCATTCGCACTGCAATCTCTTGGATTCTCAATGTACGATTCTTCTCAGGGTACCTGGCTGGAGGCTTTAAATAATTAAGGTCAAAGAAATGTATTAAGGCTACATTTAATTTCGGTTAAGCAGCCAACAATCTCCTAGGTTGACGTGGGAGATGTCATTAATACAAATTACTAGAAATTGTTACCACAAGGAGCGAACTGAAGCAAAAAGTGTATGTTAGGATTTCAGCAGGTTCTGTAGCCTAACCTACCCCATGGGAGGAAGACATGAGTCTAACTTTATATAAATGTTGTCTAAAGTGGTAAAGCAATAACTTCGTCAACTATAAGTACTGTTACGTATTTATAGGGGTTGCGGAATTAGCCAGCATTAAAATTATTACGTTTATTTCTAGCGTTCCTATTTACATCAACGTGCCTACCCTTTCAGTGATTCTTCCAAATCTGAAAACTTATTACAAAAATGTGAAAACTCATTCTAAACCCGCTTGTCTGCTCAAATGTAAGTTCATTGCCAGCCGGCACTCTGTAAGGTCGAACACACAACCCTTAAAATATAATAGCTAAAGTATAAGTAGGATAAGTGGGCCCTTTGCAGTTTGATCCCCTCTACTATACATAAGTCTGAGCGCACCTCTGTAGTAGAGTGTCAATATATTATACTGTTTACTAACATTTAGGTACTCCTAATACAGGATAATCCAGACAAAAACTAAATATGTAACAATATTTAACCGCAAAACCAGTAATGATAACAAAACACTTATCATAGCATCTGAAATCCAATTACAATGCAAAAAGCTCATCTCTTAGGGCATGAATTAGACGATGTTATGGGTGACTTTGCTGCACAGAATAATTCATCTCATAGTAGTTTTATTGCAAGAACAAAATACTGTTACGCTTATGAAATACTGAGATCATGTAACCGTTTGCTTATGTAGCATATAATAAAATAAAAAAATAAAATAAAATAAAATCTTTTTATTTCAGACACATTTGGCCCATACTGGTGTTAGTAGGCAGAAGACTTACAAACTATTTTTAAAATTTACAAACTATTTAAAAAATTTACAAACTATTTTAATAAAGTTAAAAAATTATATACGGTATTTTTTATCAGAGATTTTCAGGCAGTGGAATCAGATACTTATGGACAAGACTTATCTACCGTATCAGCAGTTGTTTCGTAAAAAAACAGGCTTACGACGCTCAGTTCTAGTCGTAAGCAATTAGAAAGATTGACACTGTATAACATTGTTAACGGCAATTTTCATCATTGTATTGAATTAAATAATGTATTACGCTATGCCGATTGAGAGCAGTGGTGGCCCAGTGGTATCGGCTTCGGCTTACGAGTTTGTAGGTCGTGTATTCATACCCAGAAACTGCGCTTTACTTTGAATAAATAACGGTGAAGAAAAACATCGTGACGAAACCAGCATATGCCTAGAACCAAAAAATCGTAGATATTTGACATCTACCAACCCGCACTGGGCCTGCGTGGTATATTATGGCCTACTTCCTTTCTTCGAGAGGAAGGTCTGTGTCCCAGCAGTAGGAACAGAGTAGACTGATTATGCTATGCAGTTCCTAGAACTAGTAACTATCTATAGACGCAGGTGCGTGCAGACAAGCTTTTCGCAATAGGTTACCTGCCTGTGGTGATCTAAATCGTGTGTAAACTAGTGCGCGTAACTAGTGTGCGTTCAACAGCCGGACCGGTGAACTTAGATTCATACAGCTATCTGTACTAATTGTATTATTTTGCTTAATAATATTATTACAACAGAATCTACCTTTCTTCAACAGAATCTATCTTTTTTTTATACATATAGTGCAGTGTAGTTTCTGCAGTACTTGTTTTGTCTTCGTATAGCTTGTCTTATACATACTCATATTGCGAAATCCAAAGTTTTACGTGAGCGAAGGTAGGTTCTACAATCTACCGTAGACCACAACGAGATTAAATGTGAATGATATCTTACCTTTTCTCCGTAGTAAAACTTTTAGAATACTAGACACTCGTTGGAAAATGTCACAGATCACGGAAAAACGGTGCTGACAGCATTTAGAATTAGGCTATAATGTTTACACTACTGGGAAACAGGACGAATGAGCCATAATTCACCACGCGGGCTCAGTGCGGGTTGGTAGATGTCACATATATTCGAATTTTTGGTTCTTGGACATACCGATTTCTTCACGATGTTTTACTTCCTGTTGTGAGAGCAGCAGTGGTGATAAAATAATTCGCACTAAATAAAGCGCCTGTTTGAGTTCGAACCTACAACCTTCAATTCGTAAGTCGTGGCTGCTTCCACTGGACCACTACTGCTCCGTTAGTACTGGGTTACCTTTGTTCTTTGAAAAAGAAGTTTTACTGAAGCGCACTTTCGCACAAAATCTGTTTAGATCAAAAAGAGTTACCGTGGCCCTGGCCTATGGGCAAATGAAGGAACACGGGTGGGTTTTAGCCAGTAAAAGTCTGACACGCCCTGCCGCTCCACCCAGAGCGGGAGACGTCATTTGATGATATCCTACCCACAAAAAAAAAACGCTACTAATTGTGTTGTAGTGCGAGTAAACTGTGACACACTTAAGTTGTGAAAAAAGTGTTGAAAATGCCGCCGAGGCGTTTCCTTGTTCTGTGGAAAATGTGTTTACTATCTTGTAAAAGATAACTTTGAAAGTTGAAAGCATTATCTTTTCCTTTCAAGGTAAGATGCTACAATAATGTGGGTTTTTCCATTACACTTTGTCTGGTCTTTGATGTTATGGCCTGTTGTGATCTAATGTAATGTATGTGTGTATAATACAGTTCGACTGCAATTTTTTCACTCTACCGATAGGCGTCTTTAATATCAAATATCTTTTAAAGAAAAGGCGATATGGTTAACAAAACAGATAATTTTATCAGTTGGTGTGCATGTAAAATATGTAAAATTCATTATTATGTCATTACGAAAAAAGTCTAATTCAGTTTGCTTAGCATGACTGCGCGGAGTTATCGTTACACAAATTCGAATAATATAATTTGGAAAGAATTGTTACACATAACCAATTTTAATATTTATTTAGTTTTAAAATATTATTCACTAGCTTCTGCCCGCGACTTCGTCCGCGTTAAATTTCATGATTCGATGCGACGGGACGGGTCGGGACCCTCGGTTCGTTCCCGTCGCATCGAATCTCCTGTCCGTGATATTTTCCCCGGTTTTGCAACAAACATTGCTGTTTCGCTCCTCTTGGTTGTAGCGTGATGTTATATAGCCTATAGCCAGCTAGATAAATAGGCTACCGAACACAAAAATATTTTTTCAATTCAGACCAGTAGTTCCTCAGATTACCGCGTTCAATAAAATAAACTCTTCAGCTTTATAATATTAAAGTATAAATTTATTGTATTCATTATATTAATTGTGATTATCATCTGCTTAGCCTTTTCCAACTATATTAGGGCCGGCTTTCAAGTCTAACCAGATGCAGCGACCCTATTTGATCACCACAACCCCACTGAATAATACGGTACCACTCAGTAAGAGTGGTTGTCAGATTTTCGGGCTTCTAAAGAACCGTAACAATTGTTAATAATCAACAAATGGAAGCCAAGACTAACAACTTAATGTGCTTTCCAAACGACGGTGGGTTCTTGCTATGTGGAGATAGACCTACCTGCCAGGGTCGCGAGATCAGTTCGAAAGGGGTACCGTGCTTCCTTGGCCAGAAGCAATAACTGGCCATGGGTCGTTTAATAAACATCTATTTGTCATAGGAGCTACAGACAGTCCGCTGTGCAGGGCCTGCATTGAGGACGACAAGACAGCAGCGCACGTGCTTCTAAACTGCCCGGCGATCGCCACATACAGGGCCAAGTACTTCGGTAACCCAGGTATCCTACGCGAGATAGTCAGCAACATCAAGGCGTTGCTGGCCTTTCTCGAGGAGCTGGGGTGGATCGAATAACCGATTTCCCACCCGTACGCAAAATACGCGCTCAGACGTGGAGTTGCGGACACCAGCCAATTCTACCTACTACCTATTATTAAGGGGTACCGTGGCCCTGGCATATGGGCAACTGAAGGAACACATGGGTTTTAGTCAGTAAGAATCTGACACGCCTTTCCTCTCCACCTAGTGCGGGAGACGTCATTTGATGATGTCCCCATAAAAACAAAAAAAAAAAATTGTTACCTATCCACGAACCAACCACGGGAACCGTAGCTTAACCCATGCGGCTCTTATTACTTAATCACGTCCATTTTATTTTCCAAATTTTATAATACAAGCACAATTAACCACACTCGTAGATACGCATACCATTATTTCGTAATACCTCACGTAGATGCTATTAATAATTCCCACTACGAAATCAATTACTTCACAAAATCTATCAGAAAAGCCTTTATCTATAATAGAAAATTTAAGCTAACACCCCTATACACACACCATCCTAAATTTAACATGATTTATGTTGCACAACGTAGGTAAACGTCGGTCCCCGCGGAAATTAAAGAATTTTTGCTCAGAAACTGGCAACACTGGTAGGGTTGCTAGGTAAAATATATTTTTTTGGGATCTAGAACTTGCGTTTGGTAAGGGTTGTTGAATAAATATAAGTTCTTTTCTTGAAGTATAGTTTTGAATTTCGGTGATTCAAATAATTTTGGGATGAGGACCTTCATCATTAATTTTGTTTGGGAACTTGTCATTGTTAAAGTAAATTTTAAAGTTGTTTATTTTAAATCAGGAATGTGGTAAGTTAAACACATGTTTAAGAAATGTCACTTTTTTTTGAGATATGCAAATACAATTATTGAAAAAAGACAGTGACAAAACTAACGTTATTTACATGTTTTTTAAGAAATCTTAAAAATAATATACAATATAACACTAAATATATTACGTACAAGTATTCAAAGGAAAAAAGAAAGAAAAGACACCGAAAAGACAGAAAATTTATTCGCTTCGCTGTCAATGTAAATGTTCCCAAAAGGCTGAATACACTAATATTTTGAATTATTGAATTATAAATACTAGTTTCTTAATTGCCTTTTTAGTAGCATATGCGTAGATAGGAAAATTAATGGCTTATCGAATGGATGCAGTACAATTGTGATTTGAAATTACGAACTATTTAGGTGGTAAATTTCCGTGAATTTATTTTTGCAGGTATTTCACATAAGAATTATATTCATTAGAACGTTTGTATGGAGGAAATAATTATCTAATTCAAAAATTTGATGATGAATGAATTTTATATGCAGATCAATTACTCATATCTTTTAAACGAAGAGTGTTTTTTTAATATCATGATTTTATTATTATTATTTTTACATATTTTTGAAATATGTAAAAAACATTATTTTATTAAAATTAGGGAAGTAATATAATGTTTAGTAGTTAAATAAAAGTGTTTTCTGTCTTTAATTGTCCGTATATTCAAATTAAAGTTAAAATGGCAAAATGGTATAGGTTATAATTAAAGTCCTTGACCGTACTTCCACATCAAAAGAAAAATATACGACAGAGACGATCGGCAACCTTAACCTACACGGTTGTAGCTCGAATGTAAATTCGATTTCAGAGTTTTCAGCTAGCTACTTACAAAATGCATATTATTGAAGTAGTGTAGTTTATTCGAAAAGGTGTCGGGATTCGTAAACTTTGTTTAGGATAACGTATTTTCGCCAAAGAAATCAAATTTTGCAGAGCAATTTTTGAGACGGGGCAGTAAAAGAAGAACACACACAAATTGCGCCAGATATGTTTAAGACCCATGTAATTGAGAGAGAGCCTATTGCCATCAATCGGGCACGAACCAAACTACGGGCTCTTACTGCGAAATTCGAGAAAGAATAACCCAAACACACATTTTGCCCGGCCTGGAATTCGAACCCAGGACGTCATGATCAGCAGTAGCGGTTGCAACCACTAGACCAACGAGGCAGTTCTACTTACCTACTATTGGCAAAATACTTGGCATATTATTATCCTAGCTTCTTCCCGCGACTTCGTCCGCGTCAAATCTTTGCTCCTCGGACCCTTCCCGTCGCATCGAATTGCTTGCCACTTTACGTCAATTTTTAGTTGCTGCTCCGCTCTTTTTAATTGTAGCGTGATGTTATATAACCTATAGCCTTTCTCAATAAATAGGCTATCCAACACAAAATAATTTTTCAATTCGTACCAGTAGTTTCTGAGATTACCGCGTTTAACCAAACAAATAAACAAACTCTTCAGCTTTATAATATTAGTATAGATTATATATTTTATAGTTGGGGATAATCATGGAGAATCTTGATTCGATTATTTTAAAACTGTAGTGGAAAAAAAACAAATGTCGAATAGAATGTTTAGAAAAGTAAAATTTGGAAATGGAACAAAAACTGAATCCAAATGCGAATGTCATTTCCTTCCGACCGTTGGCTGCTTGAATAGCTAAGATTCCAAATTCGAACTAGCTGTGGTACTATTTCTACGAACGACTGCACGCCAATCCATCTTCTAGTAATCTGCATAGATTTCTCTCCGATATTTTCTTACCATACTTTCTCGAGGAACCGTATTATTACCTTCTTACTTTAATATCCATCTTCTTGTAAACCATCAGTCGATGTATCTACGTCACATGATGTTCATGCAAGTGACACGCGTCACGTTTAAAATTTATTACTCTCGGGTGTGTTTCCTGACTTGAAACGATCGCTCTCTTTAAGTTTCAAAAGGTAATTTTGTAAAATAATTTCTCAAAGCATCTTTTATAAGAGTCTCCGTTTGCATCCAAAGGCCTCACGACAAACGCAAAACGGAATCGTTACGTTCAATTTCTGTCTCTTTAAATAACGTTTTTGTTTTATTTCAAAAATAATTAAAACTACGTAAATTACAGTTACACTTCCACTGCACAGTCCAAATATACCAAAATGGACGAAGTACTTACTCCGCTAGACCCTAATATGCGTACGACTGTGTGCATGCATAGATATGTATTGATGTTATTACGATTTTTTTCCCACTAATTTCATAAAAAAAACAATGTGTTTTAAAAGAAAAATATAAATCTGTGTATTTATTATGAAAATAACATTATATTCTAATTGGGGTGTTCGGAAGTGTGCGTTAATTTAGGGACACACTGTATAGCATTTTGATATTAATTTTTGCGATAAGCACATTAGGTTTGAGCCACACTTATGAGTGACCACTTCGAACAAAGTAAATATTACTTGCAAAACGAGTATTTTTAGTTTTAATATCATTAGAATTTAAGTTACATTTATTTCGCGAGTTCGTGCTAGACTCCGACGGACCAACCTTCGTTAACAAGTTTAACTTTTTAACATAGCTTAGACATCGTGATGTCATAAAAGAGGAAAGTTATAACTCCTAGTAATACCTGATATTATTGCCAAGCTTTTGTTCTGTGTGGGTCAGAGTCGTATGCTCTATGTTATAGGGTTTGGTTTCTGCACTTAGTCCTTTAAATGGACCATTGTGCGTGGGCCATGGCGGCTGTCGGTGTTTATTCTAACCAGCCCACCTCCCTCCAGAAGTTGATTATATTTCCTTGTCTATTGAGAACGTCCGTGTAAGAACTGAATGTCCCAAGGGTTTCTGTTCTAATCTGGGTGACGCCTGCACATTCGAAAAGTACATGCACAACGGTTTCCGCAGCCTCCACGCAGGTCCTGCACAGGTCCGCTACGCCTATTGTGTAAAAGTGTTTGGTTACCGGGCAGTGTCCTGTGATGGTCCCCGTCATCAGACGTAGACCAGCCCTGTCCAGGCGTAGCAGATATCTGGTCAGCCTGCCATCCAAGGATGGCATAGCTTCCCTGGACTGCCTGCAGTTGATGCCGAGGTCCACCAGCTCTCCGCTTGTGTGTGGGTACAGTCTTGCAGCCACCTGCGTACCTGGTTGAAGGGGATGGGCACGATGGGTTTGGGTCCACAGACTGATGCGCTAGATGTCCTTCTAGCTAGTTCGTCAGCAGCATCGTTACCTAGTGATTCGCTGTGTCTTCATTGCAGTGTCACCTTGTTGCGGTTAGAAACTGTTACCCGTTCTAATGCGTTGTGACATTCGAGTGTTAGGCTCGAGGTTACGTATTTTTTAGTAGGGATTGGAGAACTGAAGTGCTGTGACTATAGATCAGGGAGCATCCCAAACTTGAAAAAGCTGAAACCACCACTTAAGCCATCTCATCATTCTAATCGTTGCCTGACAAGATCTGGCAAGATCACTTGGCAAGATTGGAAGTTTATTTGACTACTTAGGCCCATTGTCAGTTGCCCATAATTATATATGTGGACTTTTCCAACCACACACCGCTGAACTTGATCTGTCGATAGCCTTTTCCTATGTTGGGTTCAGCTTCCAGTCCTACATTGATCTCCACAACGGTAAATATTATTCTACCGATTTCTACAGACTTTCACAAAAAATAAATACCGGCCTTTTACTGTCCCATTGTTGCGTAAAGAGCTCTAAATATGTCAAGAAGGCTTGAGCATTGATGACTCTTGCTCAAGGTGAGTTGGCAATTGCAGACTATGTAGTTATACTATCAGTGTCTAAGAAAAACTATCAGTGTCTAAGAAAATAGATATGAATTAAATAGTCACATTGGTTCATTCCCCGATTTAAACCCAATACCTTAACACCCACAAATACTATTCAAAAATACTAAAGTCCTTACAACCTCAATCTGACAGAATACAGCAACATTACGTTACATCACAAAGATAACGGAATATATTGCCGCCATATTTTGGCGCGCCAATAAAACTGCTGAGTGAATACGTCATTTGCGATGGCGTAAGCTCAAGTTATCGAATGTTGATCGTAAAACTTTATTTGTTTAGTGTTCATTTTTGACAGATGGCCCTTTGTTAAGGCGAGGTTGCAGTACTTTTTAACTTTTTTAAACCTCTGTAAATCTAGCAAAATGGCTAGATTGCGTAAAAAAAAAATATTTAGGAAAATTGAACATACTGTTAAGCGCTGTGTGAAGATAGAAACGTGAATTAAAACAATTGGCTCGATAAAAAATAATTATAAAGTTGACACTAAATCGCCATTTAAAACGTGTACCTTGAAGAGATTCCATCATTAAACCATGTAAAACTTATACCAAAAGATAGGTTTTATTGTTTTTTAGGGCATGGTGAGAAAATATTTTATAATTTCCTTATCATTTTGTCTCCACGAAACAATTATACACAAAATCTAGCAGCTCAAGCGCTCGCAACGACCGGCCAGTGTTCGCCGAAACGTCTTCAACTACAAGAGGGCCTTAAGGGCCATTAGAGTGTTAGTTTTAATGGATGCATTTAGAGAGCTTGAAAGAAATTTATAGTAACCGAATATTTCCGAAACACAAACCTCTTCTGGTTAAATTTTTGTAATGCTAGTCTGTTGGTTTCTAAGAAACCGCGAAGATTTTAGGAACACAACTTATTCCTTTACTTCCAAAAATCCCATAGCTTTCTTTTACGTTACTCCCGGGACAAAAGGCCAGATAATTCTTTACGAGGCTTCCCCGAAAGCTATACAACCATGTATCTTAGAAGTAAAAGAAAAACGGTATTTTCAATGTTTCCTAACAGATCTTAGATACCCGATCACTTTGTTTATGTACTTTACCTTCAAATTGTATCTCACACCGAATCTGAGAAAAAGAAAAACCTTCTTTGTCAGCAGAAATATTTCAGAGATACAGGTTTCGATAGAAAGTTTATCTAAAGGTGTGATACGTACGTACGTACGGTATACTTTTTGGAAGTCCGATTCGGTCGCCAATGTTTGCCCGTCGAATCTATGAAAAGAAATGTCAGAGTTTTGCGTTGAAAAATAAACCTGTCAAGAAAACGTTTCACGCATAATACATTTTTAAGCCTTGACTTAGTGGAACCGGCTTGGCTTAGAACCAGAAATTTGAAAACATATGACGTCTGATCCACACTTGGCCCACCTGGTGGATTGCGGCCCACGTCCTCTTACAGAGAAGAGGTTTCCCAACAGTGGACATAATATAGGTTGATTATGCTATACTTTTACTATTTTGCTTGATACTAGTCATTTCTTGTGCTTTGCACACATTTATACTAAACGGGAATTAAATCAGCTATTAGAACGTTAACGCAACAACGTTGCCACTTGCATTGAGTCTGAACGGCCATCCTGCACTCCCCTGGGTTAAGTATCTCTCAATACATCACATACTTATAAATTCATCATTTATTTAAAATAAATAATAACAGTAAAAAGCTAAATAGCCAGGATCAACACCTCATGAGGCTCTCGTTGGGCAGCTGGATTACGGGCCTGATTAAAAAAACGGTACTTCTGGACACGGCTCACATTGTTTTGTTAGGAAGATCCTCACTCTGTAGGCCTAACCGCCCTAGCTTTGACCCTGATTCCGATACCAGGACACTATTTAAAAAAAAAATGTTTATAATATTCTAAAATTAAAACTTACAAATAAGCATTACCAGTGTACGTATTTCTCTGTTCTTCTTTTCTGTTTATATGTGTGCATAAATGGTTAAAGAAATAAATGTATATAATGAAATAAAGGAGATAATAATACTAAATAGCCTGTTACTTTCCCACTGCAGAGAGCAATGGACATAGCACATACAGAAGACACGAGCATTAATCACCACGACTGCTCAAGACACAAATATGAAAAAAATATAAACAAAATAATCACCAACAAACTGTCCGTCTGCCCCAAACCTAAAAGTCCTTTACAGCGAAAACCTATGTTATAGATAAGATAAACAATGTAACATATTGTTCAGGCTGACTGGCGCCAACATCTAAGATTTATATCTGTCGGTCCTAATATTGTAAATGCGAAAGTCTAGCCTAATCAGGTCTAGGGGAAGATATGAAAACCTTGATGTATTAGTTTATGTGTGTAGTTTATCAGTTAGATTTTTCTATGTGATGTTGGGTTGGTATAAAATAAAATTGAGCTAGTTTCGTATAAATTACCGAACGATAGTAGTTATATAAACCATCATTATTTTTATCTTGTACAGTTAGTGTCGAACATATTGTGACGAACAGACTGTTTAACATGATCTCAGCAACTAATAAAATTAAACTTTATCTCAATAGGATAAAGTTCTTGCCAGAATGACAGTTGTCGTGTACTGTGTTCATTCTGAAACATTCGCTGTGTCATTGAATTTTATTTTATTTTCATAGTTGCTTAGATCTTTTTGAACAGTCTTTTCGTCCCGATATTATTGACGATGACTGAACTTACAGTTTCTGAAAATGAAATGTAAGGTAATAAATTATTTTTTCAGTTTAAGTGTGTTTGTCCACCACAGCCGTCACCAGGACGTTCGTCACCGAGAACATGACGGCGCCGAAGTAGCAATAAATAATTTTCCCATGCCCGTGTGTCAAACAGTACACTACACGGCCATCACTCGAACGCCGTAGTCCCAGCTTCCGAAGTTTTGAGTAGTTCGGCGTAATAGCTAGTAATAGTATTGTTTCCAAACTTCAATACACGTTTCGATGACTCCTGAACTAGGATATTCTGTATGAAAGAGGTTGGAATTTCTCCATTTACATGAATAGACTTGAGGAGGCTTAGACTAAACAAATTAGACTTATTCCGTTTCAGATTAGAATAGGATGTGTGTGTGTGGTGAGATTTGTGAAGTGATGTGTAAAGGGAATTGTCCAAACTTGGCCATTTTTAAACACGCTGCTATACAAAAATGTAATTTACCAATAATTTTAATTCTATTTTAGTAAATATCTGATGCTAATAACTTTGTATCAATATGCACTGTAAAAAATCTTTTTGTTTGGTATTTGTTATGTTTTGACCAAGTCTTTGGCTTTGAATTTGACTTCAGTGATGCCAAACAAAAACTGCATAAACAATAAATTGAAATCGATTTAAAGTGTAGGGTAATCTCTCTACTGTATTTAACGCAGTTTTCATTTAATCATATTATTAAAAAATAATAATATACGATATAAATGATAAAGACTTAAAAATGATAAACTGAAGAGTGCATTATACCCGAAGAACTTATAGAACAATAATCGATTCCATATGTATCGATACAATTATATTTTTTTTTAATTTGGCAACACAATGCTTTAAAAATGTTGTATTAATTGTCAAAATGACAGTTATCATTCACTTTGTTTTTTTTTTGCATTGTGAGTGTTGTTTTTGTAAGTTTTATTACGATTACTTTGGCTGTTTCTAAATGGATTACAATTCTCCCCTTCTTGACGACCCCGGCACTTCCATGGACCCTGAACCTTGTATTTATGATGAACCTGGTACATCTAAAGCAAGTTTTATTTCATGCATAACCAATTTCAATAAAATGTTAAAAAATTATCTAAATATAAATCTTGATACAAAACTAGGTTTATATTGGTATTCTTACTGATATGAACTACTAAATCATTCATATAGTATTAGCTAAACTGCTCGTTTATAAGTGGCCAAAGTCCCATAGAAGTTGGTCAATGCCCTTTGTGTGTCATACTTAGGCAAGTCTGACCACCAGGTTAGATTATATATTAATAATGCTTTCAATATCATCAAAGTTATAGCTTTCAAGCCAAAATATGATTTCCTTTTATAAGAAAATTGTTCATGTCTGCAATATATATGAACTGAAAAAAATATTGTAGAGGCATGCTGCAAAGCTGAACCACTGACATCGGTCGCAATGGCCAAACAATTGCCGTCATAGTGACGTCACTTTCGGATCGAATAATGTCGTTTCTCACTGACGTCCGGTGACGGCTGCGATGGACAAACGCCCTAAGGATCTGTTCTGTAAACAAAATAAAAACACAAATAAGTTTGACCTTCTCTTTAATTCATTAATCGTAATTTATCACAAACAATGTAGAAATATCTAATGAGCCTGTGAAAACGACGGCCCCACAACCTTCACACAAAAACACTGACAAACCCTGTCATTAAAAATGTTATCATAAGATAACATTTTTAATGACAGGGTCTGTGACACATGAGAAAATACTATTCATATTTTTCAAACAAACGACATTAACACATTAACAAAAATATATATAGTATTTTTAATGTGCCACCATTAAAAATACTATACATATTTTTACACAGAAATATAAGTATCTAAAATAATAATTATAGTAATTTCTCTTATTATTGTGTTGACAGAAAAGACCATTAGAATACTAACCCATAAAACCCGACGATATAAATCAACTACAAAATGGAATTATAATTACTAAACGGACAACCGATGAAGTAATAAAGGCAGAAATAAAAATGTCCGACATTTTTCCACGAGTTACCCTACTAAATACTTTAAGCTCAAACATGGAGGCTGGATTAATAAAGTGAGTGGTCAAGTTCGAGCGTCCTTGTGGTCTGAATGTAGTGAAGAGATTAATGGGTCATTTTATAAACGAACAGTTTCTTGCCTTGATTAAACGAATAGATTTATTATGGAGATAAAAGTTGACTAGTATAAACAGTATGTGGGAAAGAGAGAATTGCCTTGTCTTTAAAACGTCCGTGTATTTATATTTTTATTACTGAATGGGTCTGCTCTTGACCTCGATCACGCCCGAAGAAAAGCGCAGTCAATGTAAAGTGAGTTTATATGTTCAATAACAATCTCTATCATGTAAGTGAACGAGATTGAATGTGTGCGTATTGAGTGCCAAAGAAAACTTGATTCGAGTTTTCGAATATCAGCTTGATGAGTGTGTATGATTATAAAATAATCATTATCTATTTCTTGTTTCTTCTTCAGAATGCGATAAGTTAACGCAAGAAATCAAAATTTTCTTATGTTTTTTGCAATTTGCAGGTCAGTGTAAGGTTGTATATTGATTAAAATAATGATTCGTGACCGATTAAATTTAGCGTCTGGCCTGGGGCTTTACCCAATAATTGACTACTAAAGCTGGCGTAGATTTTCTCGGCTCTGATAGGCAAGAAACACCCCTGTGTGAATGAGCCTTAAGCTTGGACAGACATACTAGTTAGTAGACGTATGAACTGAGGAATGCCAAACCTCTAGTATGTCAAGGAATTTTACAAGACCTTAGACATCGTCTGTGTCTTTTAACGCAATCTCATCCTTGCAAAGGATATTTAAGACAGCAACGCCGACGCTGCTTAAACGAGAAAAACGTAGTTGTTAAAAATATCAGACGCTTCACTCAACTGAATGTTCGTTTTTTTGTGCACGTTCATTCGACATAGAAAAAAAATAAGAATTCATCTCCCTTTTTCTGTAACATTTTTATCATTCATCTGGTCATTCAATTCGTAAGTTTCCAAAAATTTTACATGGCGGGATTGATTCATACATTCAATGTATTCACTTTTAATTTGTGCTGAATTAACAAAAAACTTATCATATCTGCATAATTACTTAACTTCTTATTGAGAATTTTACAAAAATTTTGGACAGTCTAGTCTAGTTGGCTATCGTACTTTGGTTAGGCATGTTTTGGACCTTAATAATTTGCCATAAGGATCAACTTTATCCAAATAAAAATGCTGCTTTCACACGTCATTGACGAACTGCTATGTACCTGTATAATCTTGATGATATAGATGCTAATGAACCACTTACAGAATTACCACTTTTCTATCTACACTGTTAAAAATTTGTTTTTTAAAAGTGTCTGAACGATTTATTTAAAAATAAATGTTTTGAGATTGACACAAGCTGTGGACTGATACATTTTGATATCAAAAGGGGGACCTTGGCCCTGCAGAGAGCAGATTCAGAAATCAGTAACCAGTTTTTATATGAATTTTCCTTCGTCAAACTATGACCCGCAAGATTTTGATTCGAGCAAATCCATTGATCGAATGAAGCCAAATTTTCAATCCATGTATTCTCGAATTTGGTTCAGGGGCCCGGGGCTAACTACAAACACTCTGTTATGTCTTATTTGCATAGGTTTGGGTACTGGGATATTGTGTGGGTGGGATATTGTTTGAACACATACAGCCAAATACGATCGTGTGAAATGGCAAACAATCGGCCAGTTACATTATTGAAGGGTTCAATTTAAGTATGTATGTAGTTTGGTACTTTAGAGGTATGAGGAAGACGGTGTAAAGTTCAATTATAATCCTCTATAGAAAAGGGAGGATGATCCGACCAGATGTGTGTCGTGTGTCCTGGGCAATTGCCCGACAGTTGATGTTGGAGCATTGTATAGTTGCGTTGTAAACTCTGCTTGCGCGATTCAGAATTTTGCGAGACGTCAGTGTGATGCATATAGTTCGTTTGTGGCGATATAGATGCCGCTTCAGTACCATGAGTTATTACTCCTTTCTCCAATTGAAAGATAATTTTATAACATATAACGTCACACCTGTTTTCCCCGAAGGGTTAGACAGATGTGATTATGCATAAGGAAGCGAAGAAATGTATTTCAGGACTGTAGCATACACAAAGTTATGGTTATGCAGCAATTTGTCGCAAATGATATCAAAATGTCCGATTGTACTTAGCATCTTGTTTACCCAATCTATTATGAGCTACTTTTGAGCTTAATTTAATAAAGTTTTGATCCAAGACTACTGACTAATGCGTGCACTGACTGGAAAGGTCTACTCAATCTGTGTGGTTCTTTCCTCAAAAAATACCATTACTGACACTGAAGTTTAAAACAAAACTGTGACTACTGAGTTTGTTTCGGCATTTTTTCTCAGAGAAGTCAGATAATAAACCTCTTCTGGATTTTAAAATGTGATTAATGTCTTAAATGTTTGTTCAAACCTAAATACAAAAATAAAATCGTTTAATACAAAAAAAAAAAATCTCATACAGTAAGAAGAAGCGCATTAATATAAAGATTCTTATCTACGAATTTATTATATAACAAATTGGCTAGTATTAGACACAAAGCCTTCTAAGAAAAATACTTTACTTAGAAGGCTTCGAGTCGCGATTTATTTAATTTGATTATTTTATTTTTGCGCCCGGCGATCACAGTCTGAAGGATTTTGAAGAATTCTCCTAATACACTGCTTCATAAATCTCCAAAACTCTTCTGCTCTACTGCGTAAATAACGCAATGTCAATGTCAAAATGAATGGTATTGCCATTCTAAGTGTACTACGCTGTCACCTCGCTGGCCACAATTTCCCTTTGTCTCCTAATAGAATATCTATTCTCCTCAACGATTAACCTAACCTCAATCAAAACCTTATCCAGTCTAGCGTTAACTGCCATCACAACAGGAATACGAAATTCTGTTCCCATTTTTCTATTCAGAAAAATTACCAATTCAAATGTATCGATCAACAGGTTCCTTCAATTTGTGTTAGAAAAGAAGGATTTTAATAGTGGATTATAATTATACATTTTGGGGAGTTTCGTGTGCTGGACGTAAAGAATTACCACCATTTTATTTTTTCCCATGGGTGTCGTAAGAGGCGATTTAGGGACTTAATTGAAAATCGCCAACCAAGCAAACCCCCGCGCCCTCCCTGTATTGGGGGAAGCCTATGTCCAGCAGTAGCTGTCATTTGGCTGAAATGATGATGATGATTTTGGGATGTTAGATAGGATGATACAAGCATTATATGGGAGTTTGTATTCTAAAATTATGGTTGTGTACATTACGAATTACGAGAATAACTCAAACTGAAATAAAAGAAATATATCGTTTTTTTTTTTTGTAGACACAGTTCGTGAAACTCAGAATACAATAATTAAGTAGAAAAATGAAAATAAATAACAAGAACAGTGGTTGCCTCACAACTGCACCAAAAAGATTCATTTGAGCATGAATGCCAGACAGATGCTGTCTGAAGCTGGTTTTCTAATGAACATAACTAAAAAAATCACGCAAGCAAATAGTTAAACAAGCATAACCAACGGAATTGCCGGGATGACATATTATTATTACGATTAATTACGGTTTATTATAATGATTTATTATAAGCCTGTGTTGTCATAGTACGCATAGCGCACTCTTATCAAGTTTCATCATTTCAGCTGATAGACGTCCACTGCTGAACATAGGCCTTCCCCAAGCTCCACCACTTCGACTGGTTCTGTACCACCCACATGCAGCGGATTCCTCCGTCGTTCATAATGTCATCCGTCCATATAGTTCCCCGACTTCCAACGATACGTCTTGCAGTACGTGATCACCATTCCAGTACTTTTTGGCGCCATCGGTCATCTATTCTGCGAGTAACGTGCCCTGAACACTGCGTGATCTGCAGTAGAATCTGAATATCTGCAAAGCGTTGGCCTTGGTTCTCCTGCAGATCCCTTTATTTCTGACTGCAATTCCAAGTAAATTATTATGGATAATGGGTTCAAAATTAACAAAAGCATCGATGAACATACATTAAAAAACCGGCCAAGTGCGAGTCGGACTCACGCACCGAGGGTTCCGTACAAACCTGTAGGTATTCACGGTTTATGCATAAGGTTTATGTTTATGAAATGAAATGTTTTTTTTTTTTAATTTGAGTTGATTGAATGAAAGGTAAATTGCGGTTTACGATTTATGACGTATTAAAAAAAAAACTACTTACTAGATCTCGTTCAAACCAATTTTCGGTGGAAGTTTGCATGGTAATATACATCATATATTTTTTTTTAGTTTTATCATTCTCTTATTTTAGAAGTTACGGGGGGGGGGGACACACATTTTACCACTTTGGAAGTGTCTCTTGCGCAAACCATTCAGTTTAGAAAAATGTGATATTAGAAACCTCAATATCATTTTTAAAGACCTATCCTTAGAATTTTTTTTTTGAGTTTCAGTTCTAAGTATGAGGAACCCCAAAATTTATTGTTTGTTTTTCTATTTTTATGTGAGAATCTTAATGCGGTTTACAGAATACATCTACTTACCAAGTTTCAACAGCATAGCTCTTATAGTTTCGGAAAAAAGTGGCTGTGACATACACGGACAGACAGACAGAGAGACAGACCGACAGACAGACAGTCAGACAGACATGACGAATCTATAAGGGTTCCGTTTTTTGCCATTTGGCAACGGAACCCTAAAAACTTAAGACTTTGAAGCTTGTTAAAAATGCTACAAGTTGCAAAAATCTTCTACATTTGCCCTTACTGCCCACCTCAATGATCCACTCAATATACATAAAATATACCCTTCCTCATACTTACTATAACCGAACGACTAGTATTTTTAAGCCATATATCTCCTTACATACGACCCCTACTTATTCCCCAAACTGTCGGACCAAGGCAGCTTGCCAACTCGGTGAGCGGTTAAAATGTAAAGCATACATGTACAAAGCATAGATTAATTTGATACTACCCTCGGCAAACTTGTTCCTCAAACTACGGTACATGTTTTATCTCCAAGATGTGTTATACATTTATATATTTCAGTCATAAAGGTAAAGATATATTTAATGCGTAACTGTGTACATTAAGGTCTTATTAATAAACATTACATTTTTGGTTTCAACAGTCTACCCAAGTCGGATATGCAATAGTATGTTAAGAATTATTTACAAATATTACTTTTTATCAAAAAACTCATGCAGATTATAAAATACATTATCAATTAACATTTTTTTCAATTTATTTTTAAATATATTTCCGTTTAATTGCTTAATTGCAGGTGGTAACTGGTTGTACACACGAATGGCAGTAACATAGGTACTTTTATAATACATCATATTATTAATAACAGGTAAATTTATGTCATATTTATATTGTTTCCGAATGTTTCTTTTAGAATTTGATTTTAAATCAAAGTATCGCATATTGTTTTTAACAAATAAACATAATTCGAGTATATAAATACCAGTCAGTGTCAGGAAACCCTCCGTTTTGAAGACATCTCTTAATGATTCGGTACTCTACATATTGTATATTGTCTTAAGACATTTCTTCTGGAGAATGAATAGCTGGTTACCTCATTGTAGTCGGAGATATATACATACATAATCAGCCTGTTATGTTTTCACTGCTGGACACAAGCCTCCGCTCTTTTAATAAGGCCCAGTGCGGGTTGGTAGATGTCATATTTCTTTGATTTTTTTATTCTGGGATTTGTCAAGATGTTTTCTTGCACCGTTTCGTGCTATAGACTTTATGAGCTCTATATAAAATTGTTCGGAAAACATCAAAGCAATTTACTGTGCACAGAGTTTCATTTATGAGAGGATAACGATAAGTATCTTCACCATTGCAAGCAGCTTGAATAATAATCAAATATATATTTAAAGCGTTGCAGCCTGCAATGCTTTAAATATCGGTTACCAAACTCAAAAACTCTTACCTTACCTTACTTTACCACGTAGGTTCCTCTGGTTCAATCAATCAATCATAACATTTATTTCAGAATTAAAACCCATATTTCAACACACACATTTTAAAAACACACATCTTAAAAACACACATTTTAACAAACAACCAATTGACATTAACATTAGAATAAACAGAACAAACACAACACATAAAAAGAAAAATAAATATAGCGGTTTGGAAAAAGACAAAGAAAGTCTGACACGCCCTCCCACTCCGCCCAAGAGCGGGAGACGTCATTTGATGATATCCCATAAAACAAAAAAAAAAGGGAGGAACTGTCCGCTGATCAGCTGCAGGTAGCTAGCAGCTCCCAGCTTGCTCCTGCACTCTAAATTGTGTATTGCACTGTAAATCAGAATCTGAAAGAAAATCTGGGAGATGTTGATAGTGTGAGTAAAAGATTATGTACTCATTTACGTTCATTGTGGCTCGTATTTTGGGCGACTGTCTTATGTAATGTTTACGTTCGAAATGTGTTGATTCTCAGCCTTATTAGAAAAAATACTTTTAATTTTGATTTTATAAAGCTAGCTTAAGGAGGTAATCTTTAATCTCGTAAGGCCCAACGTGCAACGTATTAAACAAAGTGACATGCAGCATTCGGGCCCAGGCTTACATAAAAAAATCTTATCCTAAACGCCTAGTGTACTTTTAAATAAACACGAAATATCAACTTAAAAGTAGTTGTATTAAATTCTTTTCTAAATAAAAGTACCCAGATAGTTAAGTTGTTCCTAAAGAAAACTAGTTGAATGTGCATGGGCCGGAACCATGTTCGAAGATATTGTTCATTGTATTGTACATTGGATGCTTTAGCTCGTCATGGGAAACTTAACTTGGACCTTACAAATATAAATGCTCGGTGGTAGTGGCCCCCATCATTTAAAATTAAATGTAAAGTACATTCAATAGCCTTTGCACCACTACAAAAACCAACCCTATTATCTAGGAACATGGTTCAGGCCAACTAGCACGAAGTCACTGAATGCTAAGCGCTAAATGAATTTGTAAAATCGTTCTGTTTCTGTAAATCATTTAGAGACAACAAGGGCCTTAAAGCCAATAAAATAACATCAGGCATGTAATCCTTGAAGGCTTAGTCAGAGGTGTACAAATTATAGTAGACTGGCATTTCCTAGTAGTAGACCAGGAAATCAGGATGGCAACCAACCGATTGACCTTCAAAGTTAAAGTTCGCGAGCACATTCGCAAGAAGTTGGCAGTATCATCACAACGGTAATGTTTCGTCATTGTTTGTCTCATTTGTTTTTAGTAAATTCGATTATTTATATATATGTATGTATGTGTTTTTATATTTATATATAGTTAGGTATATGTATTATGTTTATGATTTAAATAGGTAATACGTATAGGATATTTGAATATCTTCAAATTCATTGCACCTACCACTGTTTGTCTCTGCATCACCCAAAGGTTGACTGGTAGAAAATGCCTATGGCATTAAGTCCGCCTCTGTACATTTATATGCTTAAAGTGTTAAATAAATAATAAATAAATTTCCCCATCTCCAGTAATGTTTAAGTCTCATGTAATAGCGGGCGAGCCTATCAACCGGACACAAACCCAGACTCCGGGCTGCTTCTGAGAAAATCCAGATGAAAACACCCAATAACACTTTGCCCAATCTGAGAATCGAACCCAGGACCTCATACTCAGCATTACCGCTTGCAACCACTAAACCAACCAGACAGTCAATGGAATGGTACAGACATCAGCACATCAAGGTACCCGAAACTAGCAAATTCTCCCAATCAACCTTCAACCTAATGCTTTAGCAAAAAAGTTGAAAATCTGTTAAAGAAATTTGACCGATTGTAGTAGCTCAATGTGCTGGCGTCTGTACTTAGTCATACTAAGGTGTATAATAATATAATTATGACATATTTCCTCGTCAGAACTCCGAAATACTGATGACGAAACATTACACTGACAATTAGTTTCCTTAAAAGGCAAATAATAAGGTTTATTATTGAATGAAACCAGGCAAAATTAGTACTTGATCAAAGTTGTTATTTTGACTAAAATAACTTCCAATTATACAGCAACAAGGTTTCAATTAAAACAACAATTTTCCAGTTAAACGTTTATTCCTTCTCATAATATAAACAACATTGCTGGCTTATTTCTCACTATCAATTAGAATTTTAATACATTTTAATGTTACAATAGAGTGGTGTGTTTGTTTAGATGTTTTTGGGAATAACTTACGTACTATCACTGTTTTGACGTCTGTCATTTTTTTTTTAATTCTTCGTACCTGCCTGTAACATAACTACACTTCACGTGCTCACTATTGTACGGTTACACACCAAGCTATGATTTCCAGTATAAACTGACATCTCATTGTACGAAAAGCCTATACAATACGAGGTAAAACTGGAAATGTATAGCTTGACTTGTAGCCGTGTGTATAACGAGATATTGAGCAGTGTGAGAGAAAGAGCGCACAAAGTGTGATTTGCCTTAACGCAACAATGTAGCCGTAATACGAGTATAAAACAGGCGGGGGATAGACAATAAAAAATGTATAAATTATGTTGTATCGTGCATTATATATTAACCTCAATTAACCTCATGGAAATAAAGAGCATCAATGATCGGATTGTGCAAAAATTAAGGGTGAAAACTCCACTTTCGTAATAATCCTGAACACAAAAATATGGGCTCACAAAATAATATTTTGACAGACATGAAAATGCTTTCGACTTTACAGCCTTCAAACCATACAGATAAAATATACAAAACAATGTCACTCATTAATTTCAAACCAGCCATAATTACACTTTATTCAACATGCATTGTTATTCTGTTCTCAAATATTAAATTATTCGTTCCAATATTTTATTATAAACATGCAATATTTAACGTAGGTACTTATGCACCGCAAAAATATACAGAATTAATAATGTGTGGCACAAAATTAACGACGCTCTGTTCATCAAACAATTAATGAAAATGATATTAATTCAGTACCTATTCTGTACAGTACTTTTATCTCACGAAGCGACACGCATTTTAATTATATAAATCAAGTGTACAAACACGCTGTTAATGTGTGTGTGGAGACGAATAGCCATAACACATAACACAAACACACATGCACACACACTTTTTATACTCTTTATTTTAAGGGCTTTATCGCTAAGCGATAACGTCTCTCTGTAACATCAGCACAATCAAATAAATCTAAACACAAGTAACACTTACGTTAGAAACAAAAATAATAGTTAAAAAAACACGCTTTCTTAGAAAACCAAACGAATAAAAGAATAATGGAAAAAAGCGTGGAAAAAAGCGTGTGGTGCTTGATATTAATTAAATAATACCTCAAAAAGCACCCTTTTTTCTTTTCTTTTCTATTTTTTAATTCGGCTAGTTACAAAAGCGGGTTCTTCGTTTTTTTTTTTGCTATATGGTATCCTGGCAGGATAATGGCACAAAGTATTGTATTGTCATCATCAAGTTTCAAACTATTCTGACGTTTTTGAAGGGGGTGAAAATAACATTCAAAGATTCCGTTTCATAGATACAAACATACCTATCTAATAAACCATGTTAAAGATGTCAGTTGTACAGTATCCTAGCTTGTTCCGATAAAAGACAATCCAGGATAGCATAACACTCTCCAACATTGCACTTATTTGTTGAACCAAGTACACACTCCATCAAAATATATTGTTCATCTTTGACTATTCCACATTCTTCCCAATTGTCGCGAGATTGTTCAAACGAGATACCGTGGCCCTGGTATATGGATAACTGAAGGAACATGGGTGGGTTTTAGTCAGTAAAAGTCTGACACGCCATCCCGCTCCGCCCAAAGCGGGAGAAGTCATTTGATGATTTCCCATCCAAAAAAAAAGAAAACCTTTTTCATCAGAATACTACATTTTTTGATGGAATGTGGCCGGCTTGAAGTTTTAGTGCTAGATCTAAATTATTTCTGCTATGCAGGTTTTGATCAGTCCAATAGCTGTGGTTGGATGGTCTTGTACCAAATTCCTTTTTCTATTGACCTCTAGCTGAAGAGTTCACTCCAATCATCGGTACACTGCTGTTTTATTAATCGTATATCGCACCCCTAGATCTAAAGGGAACTAATTCAAAATTCTTAATTTTTGAGTTATGCACACCTTTGAGTCTGTCATTTCAATACCTATCGACCAATAAACCAGATTCAAAACTATTTCCAACATTAGACTCCAAATATTGGAAATAGTTTTGAATTTGGTTTCCTTTAGATCTAGGGGTGCGATATATTTCACCGTACAATTGTACTTACCGTTAGATTACAATTTTACGGTGACATATACTCACTTCCAACTTCGCCACTGTCTCGGACGCTACCAAGAACTCTTGCGCTTACACACACACACACATTCACAGCGTATTTGTACACTTGGTAATCACAAGTAAAGCGGTGTCACTTCGTGAGATACGGACATTTTAGCTACATTAAAATTAATTACGATCATATTAATGTTTTACACAGCTGACAGAGTCTTATATTGAGCAGAACATATTTATATTTAAGTTACAAAGACGAACATATAAGGTAAATTTATCTTGAATTTTATAATATTAACGTAACATTTTGAAGCCTTGATAAAATTATATCATGTTGTTGGAACCGTAAAAGGTAATTGATTTAATAATTTAACTTCTTTACAAATAAAAAATGAAATACTGTCAGTTGGTAAGGTAAACGTATCACTAGAGAACGGCTGCACCTATGTACTGGATTATTAGTTTTTGTAGTATACAATGTTTATGATAGTCAAAGAATATTTTATGCTAAATAAAAATTATAAATACTACCCCTAAAATAGGAAATTCTGGAAAAAACTGACCCGTCTTTTTTCCGTAGGATGTGAATAACTACTATAAATTACTTAGTGTAATTTGAATAAGACAGATCAGCTAAAATCAAAGACGCGTACCGCGTCAAACTTGTCAAAAACAACTTACACAAACGCACCACTCTATAAAACAATTTAGAACGACAAATTATAATAATTGAATATTTCAAAACCGATTAATTTTCAATTAAATCTAAATTGGAACAAAACTAACATTCCAGTAGAATTAATGGTGTCTGTTATTTAGTATTATTTGATGACTGCCGCTGTTTATTTTAACAAGCTATAAGACTATTATTTTAGCAGTGTTAAGCTACACATGTGTCAAGATTAATTGTTGCGATCAGATTTATATAGGGTCATCGTTCATTCTTTATTTAAAATTAAAATAAATTGTAAAAATATTATCATTACACTCAAATTGCATTTAGGATTTTATATAAAGGATGACCAATTTTTGGTGTTTTCTTATCATAAGCTTCATGGTCCAAATGGACCATGAAGCTTCATTTGATCTGCTTGATGATAAGAAAACACCAAACATTGGTCATCCAAAAAACAAAAACTAAAAAAAACAACAACAACTAAAACACAACAACAACAACTAAAAAACTATGTAACGCCATTTTGTAGCAGGTCAGCGGTTCAAAGTAACTGACTCAAACATTGTTGGACAAAGGCAAGCCAAATGATTATGAAGCAATGGATAAGGGATTTTCTTCAGAATCCTTGTGAAAAAAACTATGTAACGCCATTTTGTAGCAGGTCAGCGGTTCAAAGTAAATACTTTTCGAAATACTTTACTTTTAAAGTAAATACTTTGAACCGCTGACCTGCTACAAAATGGCGTTACATAGTTTTTTTCACAAGGATTCTGAAGAAAATCCCTTATCCATTGCTTCATAATCATTTGGCTTGCCTTTGTCCAACAATGTTTGAGTCGGCTTCCATTATAATGGGTTGCAGCTCAACGGTTGAAAGGCTATTTGATCTAAGCGACATTTTTTGACAGTTGCAGGAGAGTGATTCAAAGTTTTATTTTTCGAAAAAATAATCATTATAAAAGAGCTAGTGAGTGGATTTTTGAAAAACTGTATCCCATCAAAAACATTAGTGTGAAATGAGAGCCAAGTTTAATATTATGATGTATGCCTTGGTTGTTGACTGCAACGACAAAAGAAGTGAGATCTAAATGGGTGGCAAGTTAAACGGTTAGCCCTGAAACTTACTTATAACTACATAAAATATAATTTATTCTTAGAACTTAGGATAATATATTGTAGCCTAAGGTCTGACTTGGCTAGTTCTTATATACGAATTATTATGTTCGATGGCTAGTTTCTACCAGCAAGCCAAATTTTCGGAATAATAATAAAATAAGAACCGACAAGTAACAGGTTTAGAACTTGCGAAGGCTATAATTTATTTTCTTTTAATATAATTTCTCAGTTATAAGTTCTAAAACGGGAAATATTTGGATTTAAAAAATAAAGGGTGGTATTCAACTCGTTATATATTCACGTGAAGACCTTAAAATCCACATAAAGACCGGCTGTCATAAGTCTTGATCGCTGATTCTTACATATTTTTTTTTTACATACAGTTATTACAGGCACTAAGTATATAAGTGTTCCTAATAGAATCATCATCATCATCATTTCAGCCGTAAGACGTCCACTGCTGGACTTAGGCCTCCGACAATTTGGGGGGCTTTGCCATAATCGTCACGCTTGGCAGGCGGGTTGGCGATCGCAGTATGGTGGTAAAATGCATAGAGACCGCTGCTGCCCATTCTCTAGGAATAGAATAGAATCAATTAAGTGAAAAATTATAATAAAATGATAAAAATTTATCAGTTTCTGATTTATTCCTTTGTGTTCACCTAATTACTTATCTGCATGCCAAATTTGAACTTTCTAGGTCACCTGAAACTGGGTTAGAGTTTTGATCTATAGGTCAGTCAGTGATAAAAATGACGATTTTTGGACGTTAATATCTAAATAACTGTTTGAGATGTATTTATGAAATTTAGAGCACATATGTCTCTCGCAAGTCTCAATATATGAGCCAAATTTGATACGCTTATGTGAAACAGTTTTTCGGTTATCAAAAGTGGATCCAAATGGTGCGTGTAATATTACACACGGTGCTGCTCACCAGTTCTGTTACTTGAACTTGGCGTGACAGGCTACCGCGTGTCTAGATTAATTTTACCAAAATCCACTCACTAGTTCTTTTATAATGTTTTTTTTTTTTTTTTCGAAAAATAAAACTTCGAATCACTTTCCTGCAACTTTCAAAAAATGTCGCTTAGATCAAATAGCCTTTCAACCGTCGAGCTGAATACCAGTACTTACATGAAACCACTGCCTTTCAGACCCTCACGAGCAGTTACTGGGTAACACGATATTCCTTGGACTGGTTGCAAACTTTGACGAACCATAACAACTGTCAAAAATCACGACAGCCCAATGGCTTTACGATATTTTCGAAGCACGGAGAGCTCTTGGCGCGTAAAGATGGTCACCCATCCACGGACCAATGTTGACCAACGGATCAACTCGTGCTACTTATACGTTTGTAAAAATCGTGTACTTGACAAGGCAAAGGATGTGGAAAAATAGTCAAAACAAACGGCATTCTAATTGTTTGCGTAACGCAAATACCCCACTACATTTCAAATTACTGTACCACATCAAACGCTTGCAAGTGAACGAGATTCTGTGTATTCTTGAAACTATGTACACTTGAGCTATTCTCGTCTGAAACAACAGAGTATCCGTGCAACAATTTGCATGGTTTTAACGCAACAATTTATCGTAACGTGTGTAGCAAGCTTAAGATTCATCTATGTGTGTCTCATTTCAAAACAGCAGTCCTCATTTATAATAAAGTTTTTTGTGGAAATAGCAACTATCAACACAGTGCTTAAACACACAATGCTTGCATTATTAAACAAATTTTATTGTAACCGTGCATTTTCAATCATATTGTGTTATTAGAAATGAAAATACAGTGAAAATATTCGTAATTTAAAACATTTTATTAGGTGATGCAATATTTCTGAATTTTTTTAAGTTTACTCCTTAAGAATCGATTTTCATGTATGAAAATTTATGGGGAGTATAGTCAAACTTTCTCTGTTACGTTACATTACGTTATGCGTTATATTTTGTTTACTTATCTATACCTATATTTTATAATGGTTCATAAGTACTCCAGTCGTGCGTCAGAGCTGACACACACAATTTTTCTCATTAAAACCTTCGATTGAATCAACATATGCAAAAAAAATGCTCAATGGAAAGCTTTAACAATGTAGCGAACATTGCATACCAATAGTTTTACAAAGTACAAACGTAATCGCATTTTGTTGAGCCGCGCGAGTTGTCGCGACTTTGTAGATTAAAACTTCACAGCAGAAATCGCTTCGTTTACAACCAGCTTTATTTTAAATCTAGCTTTTAAATTGTGATACATTTTTTTATGTCACGAAAAACACGCGCTTTACTTGTGGTAACTAAGTGTATAATCACGCTGTAAGTGTGTGCGTGAAGACCACTAGCATCAATACTTAACACACACATACACACACTTCCAACTTCGCCCGTGTCTCGGACGGACGATGCGGAGAGCTCCTGCACTTACACACATTAACAGCGTCGTTGTATACTTGCTTACCATAGAATAAAAACGCGTCGCTTTGTGAGATAAATTTAGTGTTCATCATGATTGGTACATAATTTTATTTATTGAATCATTTTTTTTTCTACAAATAGGTATTACAACGTCAGTGATAAGCGACAGCCATAACAATATTTTGACTGTTGAAACAAAATTAATACAAAAGTGAGAATAAAATAATTAATATTATTAACACCATTATTATTAGGTACATTGATTTTTATATTACGTCATAGTTTGGGAGACAGTGATGTTGTTTTATTTTTGAAATATAGAGCAGTTTTTATTTCAAAGTTCATCAGTCGAATTCCAATTTACAATAAAAGAAATCCAATGGAAAAAGTCTGGATATTTTATGATCTTATTTCCTATTAAAACAAAATAGTTTTCTAACAAAATAATCGAGTCAAAACATAGTCCAATACAAGACTTCAAAGTAAAATAAAAGCATATTTCAGCATTCAATAACACAACCAATAATTGATCAATTAACCATCGAAAATTAAACTAACTCACTCCGAATAGATATTGATTCAGAGAATTAAACAAACACAGCGATTTGTTCGAAAAACTAATTAGAAAAGATAACAGTTTCCAACATCCCTATCTCCCAGAAGTTTGAATGATAACTACCTACAATTCCTTTATCTATTTACAATGTAAATAATCCCTATTTACATATTAATGTTATAGTTACATACAGTTAGGGACGCAAACTGAAAGTAATAAAAACTTGAGTAAAATTTAACTTTACGATAAGCTTTATGAATTAGGGTACAGCCTTGATAATTTAAGTGTAACGGTCAAAGTATACTTTACAGTGTCTGGCCGTAAAAATGACCCATCGAAATTTAAAATTAAACCTGATACAACATCTAATTCTGTGTAATTATTGAAATTCATCATCAATATTTTAGTGCGCTAAGTACAGACTGATATTTCTTAAATTAATATAGAAATATTAAATTCATATAAATTATAAAAAATAAAATATTATTATAGCTATGTGCAACGTAGGGAACTTTGAGAACGCAACGTTCTAAAAAAATGTCACGTAGGTTTTAGGGGACACATTGGTATACAGGTGTAAGTTACAGACACGTAATCAGCCTATATTGTTCCCACTGCTGGGACACAGGCCTCCTCTTGGTTAGAGGGAGTAGTCCATAATATACCACGCAGGCCCAGTGCGGGTTGGTAGATGTCACGTCTTTGAATTTTTGGTTCTAGGATACGCCGGTTTGCTCGCGATGTTTTCCTTCACCGTTTTGAGAACAGTGGTGATGAAATTATTATTTATAACTTGTCGGAGCCAATACCGCTGGGCCACCACTACTTTTAGTTACAGATACGATGCTTTGCAAATTGATTTTATTCCTAAAACTGTACCATTTTTACAGCCAGGTACTGTCCCTGGCTGTAAATATGGTACCAACAGTTTCTGCTTTAATTTTGGAGCCCCTAATTAACGAACATCATCCTGCTCATTTGTCAACCTAGCATTGACGTGCTCCGTATTTGATTAAAACTTGCGTATTCCGCAGAACCGGGTTTATTTTTCAACTCGAATGACTGCCGAGGGACGAGGGTACGTGTCAATGATATGTTGGATGCTTGCGAAGAATAATAATTAGGAGAGCCTTGAACAGTCTGCTACGAAAAAGAAAGGCAATAATTTACGTTACTTTATGACTGAAGTAAGTTTATTTCGAGAATTTGTGAGAACGAGAACGAAAAGTTGGTTATCTTTTAGAGAGAAAAATAGCAATTCAATTCAAAAAGTTTTGTGGTAGCTTAAATTACGAAGTTCCCATAAAAAATTGTGAAACGCACATATGATAACAAATATTAATGCTTTCCACGAACGGTCACTCGGAGCTTTTAAAGAATAATAGGAATACTAACTTGCTCATTTTATAAATCTGAACATTTTCGTATCAGTTCCAAAAAATATAATCTACAAAGCCAAAACATTTTACGGAGAGTAATAACCAAAGTGGAATTTAAATTTTAAAGCTCGCCGATTGCTATCATTCGAAATTCAAATAGTTTTTACAAAATTGAAGCAGACCAGTATGATATCCAATCCTTAAAATTTACCTGGACCCACGACCAACGTCCGATAATTCACAAGAACCGAAAAACAATCGTAAAATTTACGAATTTATTTGCTTCCAACTCGATTAAAATTCTATTCGATTCACGGCACGTAATTATCGATATTGAATAAATTTTGTTCAACGCAATTATAGTCCAACATTACCGATACAGTGAGAGAATTCTACTAGCTGTATTTAAATTGTATTATTGGGTATTGAATTTTAACTTTAGCGGGAATATTAGTTCAGTAAATAAGGGTTATTTTTGAATGCTTGAATAGAGAAGTGACTACGACAGCTAATACCAGAATCATAGTTGATATTCAACTAAACTCAAATATTGAATGTGTAATACTTTCAATGAGTTTATTAAAGTCAATAGAAGAGAATTACAATAGATGTACGGTTCTATGTTAGTTCAGAACTTAGTCCATTGAACTATTGGATAAACTAACTGTTAGTAGAAGCATTTAACTTTGATAGAGAATATAATTATTGGTGGTGTAACTTTCAGAAAAATAAACCGAGCGGAAATCAGTTAGGTTCTCCAATATAGTTGGCAAATTCATAAAAATCTAAATAGTTTTTAAAAAAGAAACAATTTTTTTTGTGTAACTAATTTTTTCTGTTTCATAATAAATTCAATTCTCTGTTAACTGTTTTGTATTCGATAAAAGAACCGCCCTCGAACCTTTGTAATTTTTTTTTTCTCAGGTCTCTCTTTATAACCGGTAAATAATAAATTATTGTCTATTAGCTCTTAGAGATTTGATGTGTCTTTGACATCAATAAGTTTATCCGAACGTGTATCTTTCTTATTTTTATTGAAAACTTTTACTTCTTATCATGCATTCTTCTTTTGTTCATACTTTTTCTATTACAGAAGCTATGAAAATTGGAATTTACTTTTATAAGACATCATTGCATTTTTTCTTCGTTAAAATTACAACAGAATATATTTGCGTTCAAAAGATATTTAGGGACTCGACAAAAATGCCAAAACCCGTACTGTAATTCAAAACAAATTTTAAATTAAGGTTTCATGTTCAACAAAAACATCGAGCGAGGGTCTCAATTTTTGAACATCCTAATTATGTAAATGAATCCAAAAATGTTTTGCCAAATAATTACGCAACATTTTATCAGCTATCAAAAATTAATTTTCGGAGTAACATCTAAAGTGTTCCCTTTACTCCGTCTGTGGGTGTAAAATTCGATAAAGGCGAAAACATATTTTGTTCACAACACGAGGTATTGTTACGTCATTCCAATATTGGTATGTGGCATATTAATATTTCTGTCAACGGTTTGGTGGTCATTTTAAATTATTTATCTGTTAATATAACTGAATTAAAGCCAATGGAAGTTAATGTATGTATTGGTGTCAAATGATATTCGCTCACACGTAACACACGATCAGCCTATAGGGTTCCAACAGCTGGGAAACAGACCTCATCTACTCGATGAGAGAGAGTGGGTCGTAGTCCACCACATTTTTAGTTTGAGAAAATGCCAGTTTCCCCACGATTTATTCATTCATCGTTTTGAAAACAGTGGTGATGATATAATTTATCCAAAGTCAAGTGCCTGTCTGGGTTTTTATCTACAACAAAACATTTTAAAAGAGTAACGGTGGAGTTTTTTGCCCATTCTCCTCCATACTCCATCACTATGCGTCGGATGAAATTCATCATGTCCATGAACTCCCAATAGATAAAGTAAAAGAAAGAAAGAAAGAAAAAGTATTTATTGGGACACGCACAGAAACTACACAAAAAACAATACTTAATAAAAATAAAAATCAATTATAAACAAAAAAAAACAAAAACAAATAAAAAACAAAATTTAAAAGAAAAAAACAGAAAGTAAGTAAGTAAGTAGTACTTATAGACAGCACATGGAATTAGAGTACAGGTATTTATGCTCATGAAAGACTCCAAAGATACCGACAATAGTGCTACAGCAAAGAGCTTCATAATTTTGGCAATATCAACGAAGCCTTAGATGGTATCTTTCAACAACAGAAGCTTTGCATCAGCTCCTACTGGAACTACACATTTGTGCATGGGGGAGAAGCGAACAATATGAGTCGTTTCTAACAATCCACTGCCCAGTGCACAGAATAGATGAAAACCATCTCCAATGTCAACCATATACTGGACAATATGATAACTTATTATATTTTTTCAAATTTATGTATGAAAAATTACATACAGTTTATAAGCATGATAATTTATTAGGATATAAACGGCCAATGACATAAGTATTATGATCATAGCTCAATGGGATAAATTAAATTATTATAAGTAGAAGAATAAAAGAAGTTCTAACAATTAATTAATAATTCACTTCAATGTTTACTCAAAGATGTTAATGTGAGTAACAAAATATTGAAATACTTACGAATCTACCTTTTGGAAGGGCGACTAGAATCAATTCTATTTTAATGTTATTGTTGTTGTTCAAAAGTGCTTTTATATGCCTATTTGAAATAAATGCTGTGATTTTGACAACCTACTATTTGTATGTCATAGCCGTTATCACTGGGCTATCACTGCTAAGCCCACATATTAACTATATTCCCAATGGCTGGCCTGTTAGTCTAGTGGTTAGTGACCCTGACTGCTAAGACTGAGGTCGTGGTTTCGATTCCCACCCAGGACAAATCTTTGTGTGATGATCACAATCATTTGTTCTGTGTCTGGGTGTAATTTATCTATAATATGTATGTATTTAGAAATATTAAAGTATGTTTATCAGTTGTCTGGTTGCCATAGTACAGGCTCTGCCTAGTTTGGGATCAGATAACGTTGTGTTGGTTGTCCTAAGATATAGATATTGCGGGTTTGACCTGGTTGCGATTCGCACAGACCAGCACCCTAATTGTGGAACGCACTATCATTCAGAATCGGAATCGTATTGAAGATTATTCGGTACCGTGTGGTGCCGGACGTAAAGAATAACACCACCCCATTACTTCCCGTGGGTGTCGTAAAAGGCGACTAAGGGACTTACTAGAGAACGGGCAGCAGCATTCTCTATACATTTTGCCACCATACTGCGATCGCCAACCCGCCTGCCAAGCGTGGCGATTATGGCAAAGCCCCCCAAATAAGGAGGCCTAAGTCCAGCAGTGGACATCTTATGGCTGAAATGATGATGATGATGATTGAAGATCCATTGCATTATTTGTTTGAATAAATTGTCGGCTCAGCAACGCAAATAACGCAATGAATGTTGTTTAACTATGAAACCGATTACTATTGATAGCAAGTTACGCAATTACCCCTCAGGGGAGCATGGTTCAAAAGGACGGAGGTCTCTACTCATCAGTGGGGGTACTTTATCTGTAGCGTCACTTGCAAATAACGCATTATACTGAAGTCACGAAAAATCCTGCAACGCGCTAGCAGAGGTTACGGCACAACTAGCAAATATGCAACGTTCCGACAACAATTGTTAGACTGTTGCCCACCAAACACAACAAGCGGATAGCAGATTCTCTCTTTCCCTTTTTCTTTCGTTTTTGGAAGATGAGGAAAATTTCACCTTATTCTTCATACCTTTATAGAAATAAAAAATATCTTAGGACAACCAACACACCGTTATCTGATCCCAAACTAGGCTGAGCCTGTACTATGGTTACCAGACAACTGATAAATATACTTATATATTTCTAACTACATACATATTATAGATAAATTACACCCAGACACAGAACAAATGATTGTGCTTATCACACAAAAATTTGTCTTGGGTGGGAATCGAACCAACGACCTCAGTCTTTGCAGTCAGGGTCACTAAATGATGATGATTAAAGTGTCACCTGTCGGAGTTTCTACAAAAAATCGAAAACCATGAATTTCTTTTATCATATTCACACCATTTTTCAAACGTCACTGATTGCTTCATTAAACAAACATACACATAAATCCAAGAGCCTTCCAAATGAAAATAAAATACCTACAAACACATCAGATTACGTAGGTGATTAGCGTAATGAGCCGTATCGTGGTAGGGGAACTGAAATTACACTGTCTATACGGAACACGGCTAAATAATATACAAATGGATATAACCTACTCGCATTAGGAGGAACAAATCAGAGCAGTCTTGTTTGTAAATAAGGACACTATAGATAAAGAAATAAATACTAAGTTCGATTGTCAAGTCGCTCAAAGTATTTTTGGGTTGTCGTATCTGCAATTTCTCAGTAGCAGCCCGCAGTATGGATTTGTTCACAGTTGACAGCAATAGGCTCACCGCCTATTACATGGGACTTTAGCAAAACTGGCGAAATGTGGTTGCCCTGTAATACCCCTCCGTCTAACTTACTCTCGGCACTCACAGGCGTGAAGTAAAAGTATGTTATTTTAAAGAAAGGCTGGTATCATTTTATGTTAAAGTTTGATTAAACTAGATAGAGTTTAGGATTTTCTGATTTCATTATTATTATTCGGTCTATACATTTGATTAACCAACCATAACATAAAGCATTGTTTTGTAGCAGAGTGGGAAGTAGCTTAGTGCCTAAACAGGAGTATATTTTATTCCGTGAAAAACATAAATACAGGGGCGTACAACTTGGACTAAAGTCATGATCATCATATTTTTTCTAAGAAACTAAATTATATAATAGATTAGTCTAACAGGAAGCTGTTGAATACCAGATAATTACATTGAACAACTATGTACCTATCCAAGCCACCACAACCCAGTTAGTTGGTAACAAGATGCCGCTTCGACAATGTGGCGTTAGAAACTACCTTGGCTTTATTTCAGAGAACATAATTCTAGAAGAATCCCGGCTCAGCCAATTTTACTAATATTGTAAATATTTGAATGTAGGGATAACGCAAAAACGCCTGAAGAAATTTGTATAAAATTTGGCACACATATAAATGATAACATGGATTAACACACATATAATGCTTGTATACCGGTAGTAGGGTCTCATGGGTTAATTTTCAACCTCCACGCGGACGAAGCCGCTGACAAAAGCTAGTAGCGGATATCAGAAGAACCAATAACATGGATAATAAAATGGATAACAAATGAATGCCAGCATGAAGCTGATAACGTAATATATTAAGTTAACAAAACTGACATCTTTACTGATGAAATATTTTCTGAGGAATGAATAATAGACCTAGAAATTCTCCGAAGCATCGATCATATTAGTCTAGGCGCAATTTATCATAAGTTAATAGTCTAGTCATGTTTCTTTAGGCTAACAGTAAAAATTCTTGTAATATTTTTTGTAGGGAAACTGGCAGTGTTATTTTCAATTTTGCTTTTAATATTCGATTATGTATATTAGATACTTTGAACGATATTCACTTTTTATAATATTTATATTTTAGGTGTTGTTCACACTGTGGTGTGAAGAATGCGGGACATGGAGCCTTGAAAACCGCCCGGGAAGGTGTTTTTATTGAGTTTGTGTGTTAAAATTAACACGCATGTTTCGCGCCTTATGACCGACGTGTGAGACAGTGTGAACGCTAAACTTAAACACAACTTTAGTTGAATTTGAATCAGGAACCTAAACTCAATTGACATATAGTTCAATATCTATTATTACTCCCATTGTCATTACGACCTTCTTAATACTTTGGTCAATCTGAATAAATAGTTCACATAATTTCATATGATTTTCGCATATATCGTAGTCACTTGCTTTTCCATTGGCTTCAATAAACGGTGTTAATATTTATTTTGATTCATATTTCACATTAAGTAAATTCCTTTTTTGGGAATTATTGAATGTTCGCATAAATATTACGTCATCCACCATATATTTTTTAGAATTATAATTCTCTCACTGGTCAGGAACTCGTTACATTATGTAGCTTATATATGTTTCGACCTACACATCGACGGGTTGTTGAAAGTTTTATGAACTTGTAGAGGCCCTAGGGGTATAAGCATATCAATCAGAAAAAAAAAACATTTTCTCAAGAACTTGTAAATCGATTAATTTGAATTTTGGCTATCTACTATCAGCCCCCAAAACACATCCAAAATTCAAATAAATCGAGACATGCGTTCTTGAGAAAAAAAAAAAAATCTGATTTTGTCAGATTTTTACATATTTTCCTTTTTCTCAAAAATCAAATGGGTTACAGATCTGGAACTTTCAGGATAAGTACCTAAAAATCCTTTAAGTACCGTGCCGATATCTTTCAAGGGCAAATTCACTATGCTTATACCCCTAGGGCCAAAAATATTTTTGTGTCTGCACAGTCGGCAAACGTGTATATGTGTATTATCTTTCTTTTTCATAAATAAATAATTTTAATATCCTCTGTGTGACACCAAGATACAAACTCATTTACCATTCGGTTTTCTTCGAATATTTGAATCCCTGCGAAATTATTCAAGCCTTTATTACATCTAAATCAAATTGAACCAACGAGAAATGTTGCTTTTATTTTTCCTGTTTCATATTTCACATTAAATTAAAATCTACAGAAAGTAATTCTAGTTCATAGTACCAGCTTTTAAGGCCACTACAATAAAGATGATAATAAAAACACAGTCATAAGATGTTGTAAGAAATACGACGGTAATAACAACCGACAGTCGACGATCCCTAATTCATATTTTTTAAACCAAACTTCACCAGTATACTTTTTTAGTTTTCTTTGAAAACTTAAAGTGTCAGCCAAAAGAAAACTCACACAACCGACAGTCAACTTAACGTTCTACGGAATAGAGTTTAAAGTAACATTTTTATTATTTAGAATTTTAATACTTTAAGAGAACGTACAGTCAGAATTGCCTGCGGATGTACTTTTAATGACTTCCCGTTATTTATTTTTGTGTAAAAAGTTGCTCGAACTTTGACTAAAATGAGAATTAATAGCTACAAATTACAATACTTTGAGAATGTTTTTGAAATTATTGGGAAAATAACGGCAGTTGAGAATGTGATGCAAAAGATCTTTATGGAGAATTTTAAAATTCAAGTAATTCATCTACTAAGCAAATCACATACAAAGTTAAAGGCAAAACTTCTAGAGAATGATGTTGATAGCGTAAGTTCAGCGCTGGAAGATGACCGTACGCATCAAATTCTACGTCATTTTATAATACTCTACACTCTGCCTCGACCATCGGAATCGAGGCAGAATAAAATGGTGTAGGGAAAATTTTGTCAGCATTAAAAATATTGCCAAATCAGCCGTGAATTTGATTCGTACGGTTTTATCTACGACCAAAACTTAACATACCTTATACGACTTTAAGACGATAATAAAATTATGTTGTAGTGCTTCAAAATAATACGCAAATCCAACACACTTCTTGGAAAAAAAACGATACTAACTGTGAAATTACATAAAAGTCTATAAATTTAGATTTGAGATCCTTTCAAATGAATTTCATGCAAACCGATACCAGGAAAACTAAAATTTTAGAGAATATAATTATGGTAAATATAATGTGGAATATATTCCAGGATCTAGCGAGGTTTTGATTGCGAAATAATATTCTTTTTATTCCTCATTTCGCATAAAGAATGTTATTCAGACTGAATATAACCGTTCATTTTAGATTTTAAAACATGTATTTTTTTAATGCTTCCTAGCATTGACGTTTCAATAGTATATAAGAAAATCTTTCGAGCATCCAACAAAGATTGCTGTAAAACTGTGCTGTTTCGTATCTAATGTAGAAAAAAAGGTAACAAATTCAAACTTAACTATGAAAATACATACATTGAACATCCGATCGACAAATCGCATTTAGATAACCCACACTTTATGGGCAATAAATAAAATTTGACAAGTCATTACTTTGATGAAACTTGTGGGTGTAACGCGTGTGGAAATCTTTAATATGCGATGCATGGATGCGTGCGTGAAAGCGATGGGTCATAAAACGGCTATAAAGATTCGCCTGTTACCGGCTTAGGCCATAAACTGTATGAATCTTGAAACTGCGACGACAGAAGACGAGCGCCTTTGAATACTTTTTTACGACTGCGAGTTGTTGTCAATGTCATCGGTCATTATTCTTTTCTTGAAGTGATTTTTCTGCTGGGAACTCTTGATAAACTACTTATAGAAGGAATAAATTCTGAAGATTCATCGCAAATATATTTTTCGAATTAGACCTGGCGTCGTGAAACCCTTCTGTGGAAATGGAAAAATCTAGAGAAGTGTGTTGAAATCGTATTCGTTTGACCTCAATTCTGCCCGCTCGTTACGATTTTCCTACTAGCAGACTGTGATGAAAACCAAGTATGCGAGCTCTCCTTTGATCGTATTAATTTTCAAACTAAAGATACGAATAATCAAAACACCCGAAAATATTTAGAAGAGGATTAATTTAACAGGAAATTCTCAAAGTACAACCGCAAGAAAATTCCGACTGAGAAAGATTACTCTAGCGTTTACGAACATAGTAATTGTGACTAAACTTTACACAGTGTTGCGCGTCCATGACACGCTGGCTAAGTGTCAGCTGATGAATGCAACGAATATAGCCAGCAATGAATCAGAACAGCTCGCTGCGCCGCCTCGTTGCATCGCTAGCGGGTTCTCGCCTGTAAAAGAAAAAACATTTTAGTTTTTACGTCATCATATTTTGTCAAAGTCATCATTAAAATTCCTGTTTTTTTTGCAATTATGTTGGCGACGGTCTCCAGCCTAATCTGCACCAGTTGAATACCAATATTTTCTCTTGAGCTACTGCTTGGCTGCCACTCACAACCCAGTTACTGGGTTGGATGGTATTCTTTGGTAAGACTGGTTGTCAGATTATATTTTTCAGAAGTTATTTTCGAAAAGCCCAGTACGAAACCAGAATATGATTTTTACGTCACATTATTTGTCATTCATCACCTTTAAAATTGTTTGTTATAGCCGTTATAGTCGATGTTTTATATCGGAATTTGGACATAATACTTTGGTACAAATTATTGGAAAATGTCCTGAATCAGTGACAAAAATTCTAAATAACACAGTTGTCCAGTTTCACAAAGCTTTGAAAAAAACATCACATATAAATAAATGATGGAGAAATTAATACAGAGCTGGAAATTTCCACTTCATCAGATAAACAGATAAATATTTCTAATAGAGTGGACGTTTCCAACATCAAATGCATGACCAGTGGACCAATAATCCTTTGGAATGAAAAATTTATGAAAGCGACGTGGGAAGAAACCATACCAACAGACGATCATGAGCACAAATTGCAACTAAGAGAAATATACTACGAACATTTTTGTTAGGTTGTTAGTACACTATCGCGGTCGATGTCGCGTCGATACTCAAAATGAACTATGTGAGTTGTGGATGGTAAATGATTCCAGCTTTATAAACGACAATGCGATAGTTTGTCGATCAATTGGGGAGGATAGTCGTCGGACTTCGAAGAGATGTCATTGAAAATAGCTCACGTCAATCGATCGATTGACATTGGTCGGTGTTTAATCGTCGGTGAGAAACGTAACTAAACGATTAACGCTCGAGTGACATGGCCAATGGAATGTGTTTATACAGTCGACGAGCTGCAAAAACATCCTGAAGAAATAAAAGTAATGTTCCTTATATCACCGTATGATTTACTATTGGTATGTATAGTATGTATGTGCTGTGGGTGAACCTTTAAATAAATAAATATTTAAATGCAGAAACCCTTATAATACATATCATAGAAAAAACTGACAGACTGACTTCTAGTGATGACATTGAACCTCAAGATTTTCACCACTAGAAGATATAAAATACAATAATTATTTAGCATAATTAAAGAATGTAACGAGTATTTAATGGTGTTGGTTTCTAATACTTTCAAGCATTTATTACAGCATGAAATAATATATAATTAATGCGTATAGGGTGGCACATAATATTCAATGTTTGCTCTTAACTCGACGTAAAATAGTTTCAGGGAACGATGTCAACCGAGAGGGTGTAATAACACCCTAAGAAAAACAGATGACGTAGTAAAACTCGTAGCCAACATTTTCTCTAGACACGTTCAGTCTCCCGGAAACTAGAAGTTGCTAGTTTATCCGGGTCCTGATTCGAAATACGATGATATTGCTGGTTAACACGGCCGTAACTTTATTAGTTAATGTGCTACCTGTTCTATCAGCTTTCGTATGAAATGTGATTTATGCTGATAAGAAAATTGTTGAACACTTTATGAATACGGGTTGGTTTAACGCACGGGAAAATACTCTTGAAAGTTAGCTCTTACAAAAGATACATATTTTAAGGAAATGTATATATATACATTAAAGAACTGGCAAAGTGCGAGTCGGATTGCGTACAATATTAAACACTTCATATTTTATTTTAAATGGCCCTTGTTTTTTTACCTCGGGTTTCTTTGATATAGCGGCAATAGAAATACATATTCTGTGACAATTTTAACTGTCAACCAATAGATTGACGGTTCATGTGCTATAGTCCGCTGAGACGCAGATGGACAGATAGCTGGGGCCTTTTTTTTGGGTGGAAAATGATCAAGTGACGTCTCCTGCTCTAGGCGGAGCGCAAGGGCGTGTCAGACTTTTACTGACTAAAACCCACCCGTGTTCCTTCAGTTGCCTATGCCAGAGTCAAGGTAACTCTCTCGAACAAATCTCTCAACCCTGGCAGGGGATAGTGGAGGCTTAGTAATAGGGTTCTGTTACCACTCCTTAGGTAAGGGACCCTAAAAAGGAACAACTTTTCCATCATCAGCCTATAATGTTCCCACTGCTGGGGCACAGACCTCCTCTCGGTGAGAGGGAGAAGGCCATAATCCACCACGCGGGCCCAGTGCGGGTTGGTAGATGCCACATGACTTCGAATTTTTGGTTCTAAGACATGCCGGTTTCCTCACGATGTTTTCCTTCACCGTTTTGAGAGCAGTGGTGATGAAATAATTTAACAAATTAATGTGCCTGCTTGGGTTTGAACTCACAACCTACTACTCGTAAGTCGCGGCCGTTACCACTGGGCCACCATTGCTCTCTAAACAACTTTTGCTATGGGATAAACCCTGAAATATGATAAACGCAAAACCTACGCAATCGAAATATAGAGAACAGATTGTTACAGAGTTGGTCCTTGAGTAGAAGCTTTCAATTTTCATGTGCACTACACACATCTAGACTTTTCCTAATTATACTGGAGTAGGCTATCAGTTTTCGGTTTTCCCGTTCTATGGACGTTTTTGTATGGCAATTGAAAAAGCCTATAATCTAGCATACTACATGTTTAGAATAAAAGAAAATAGAAAATACATCTATCAGATTTACAGTTACAGATATTTGACAATATAATGTTCATATTATTTGATTTATTGTT
Organism: Aporophyla nigra; assembly: GCA_947507805.1. Taxonomy (NCBI): domain Eukaryota; kingdom Metazoa; phylum Arthropoda; class Insecta; order Lepidoptera; family Noctuidae; genus Aporophyla; species Aporophyla nigra. The sequence continues at coordinate 6,696,582 of OX382315.1, read as the reverse complement.
AATAACCTCCAAAAATTACCTAATATGATAATAACCCTCAGACTTTTATGTTACAACATTTTGACTTACATTTTGCTGTAATACAGCAGAAAAATACAATATTACCGACACAATGACTCAGTAACGTGTTGATAAATATTTACCATCAATACCTAAATAATATAACACATTTCACACAGCGCTAACTTCAAATGGAACATTATTTCTTCAATCCCTGTCACTTCGAAGACGCATTACGAATATAAAAGCGTCGATCCATCTTCCACAAATTCTTTCGAATAAAGAAAATTCAGTTAAAATCGATTCAGTAACTCGATAGATTAGATTCGAAATTCACTCGGTTCATTTGGTCGTTCGATTTGTGAATGTTAAAAAAAAATTCAATTGGGTACATTTAATTTTGAACGCAATTGTACATTGTGTTTTGAGTTGGGTTCATTGAATTGAATTCTAATGAGGTAGAAAGGGTAATTTTATGGAGGTTGGTTTTATATGGCTAAGGAATTTGAAATCCTTTGTATTTTGTTGTTGTGCCTTTATTAAATACTAGTTTATGCCCGCGAATTCGTCCGCGTTAAATTTCTTGTTCCTTCGACCCTTCCCGTCGCGTCGAATCGCCTACCCGTGCGAATTTCCCCATTTTTGCAACATTTTTCATTACTGCTTCTCTCCTCTTAGATGTAGCGTGATGTTATATAACCTATAGCCTTCCTCGATAAATAGGCTACCCAACACAAAAAGATTTTTTCAATTCGGACCAGTAGTTCTTGAGATTAGCGCGTTCAATCCAACAAACAAACAAACTCTTCAGCTTTATAATATTAGTATAGATATCGGAGACCCCTGCTATTTATATTCTACTTTTATTTTTCATAAGTCTCCACTGTCCCACTGCTGAGCAAATGCCTCCCCCTAATCCCTCCAGGCTTCTTTTTCCAGGCCTACCCCGATCCAACTCTTGCAGTACGCGTCTAGATCATCTCGCCACCTCTTCTTGGGCTGGCCTCCGTCCATCATCAGGTATTTTCTACTATCGGTCATCATCATTATCAGCAGCCTATAATGTTCCCACCGCTGGGACACAGGCCTACTCTCGGTGAGAGAGGTCAATAATTCAAAATGACCACTTCGTCAGTTTAAATTATTTCATCACCACTATTACTACGACCTAATTTCGGTTTTTCTTCTCATCTAAAACAGAATTTATTTCTATCGTTTCAAGGTTTTATAACATAAATTCCCACTTTATACAAATAAATACCATTTATGAATGTAGATGGTATATATCAAATTAGCAGAAACCGTAGCTTAGCTAGCTAGAAATCGTTAGTAGGAATTAGCGGTAACTGATTTCAAATAAAATTGGCTTTTGTTAGAAAGCAGACAGTATTCCGACAGTTAAGGACCTTATACAGCACTATTACAACTAAAACTTATGAAACTTAGCCTAATCCATTACTATATTCCTAGAATTTCGAAATAGGAAAATAAAATAGCATTATACATTACGGAAAACATTTTGCGTTTATTGTTAACTACTTCATACCCTCCTTTTCTTAATTATCCACACTAATATTATAAATGCAAAAGTAACTCTGTCTGTACGTCTGACTGTCTGTCTCGCTTTACTGCTAAAACGACTGAACCGATTTAAATGAAATTTGGTACACAGATAGTTTAGAGCTTGAGAAAGGACATAAGTTGCTTTTTATTGCGGAAAAGGGGTTTTAAGGGATTGAAAGAGAGGATGAAAGGTTGTAGGGAAGTAGGTATTGTCATTTTTAAAGCTAGAATGATAAAACTTTTTTATTTGGCTTTTATTACATAAAATATAAATTTATGAATTATATTTAAAGTTTGTTAAATTTTTACCCTTAAGGGGTAAAATAACAATAGGGAATAGGGGATGAAAGTTTGTACGAAAAGGGGAATGACAAGAATCGGCGGAACTACTGGTCGGAATTGAAAAATTATTTTTGTGTTGGGTGGCCCATTTATTAGGAATGCTATATAACATCACCCTACGGTCAAAAGGAGCGGAGCAGCAAACGAAAAAGGGACGAAAACTGGCAGGCAATTCGATGCGACGGGAAGGGGAGCGAAAATTTGACGCGGATGAAGTCGCGGGCAGAAGCTAGTAAACTTATAATTGTTATTTTGTTTTCTGATTATGCTAGATAACAGCCGTAATTGGCCGACTATAGGTACCAATAACAACTAATCACACTACTAAACTTATCTATTAAACTGTTTCGACCACTAATAAATTTCTTTATTAGTCATCAAAGTTGATGTGGCACTAAAGTAAGAAACATTTTAACGAAAGAAAAAAAATAATGTAAAAATAAATCAACGTACATTATGTTTCTTTATTTTTAGAGAAAGAAATAAACATAAATGTATTTCTTTCTTTTCTTTGTCCGATTTTTTCTTTCTTTTCTTTCATTATTACAAGAAACGTATCCTACCTCTCAGCACGTGCACTGACACAGCAGAGGCTGCAACGTCTGCTAATGAACACGTGTAGTTCCCAGAGTCATTTCTGTTGGCGTTCGCTATGTACAGACGTGACAGTGCACCGTTGGATGTCGCTTCTGTCTTCACGCTGAGGACAAGAGAAATGGAATTAGTCATGTCTTAAAAACATCAAATACATTTGCTTGAAAATCTGAAAAATAAACATTAACTTAAAAGAGTCTATCATCAACAGCCTATAATGTTCCCACTGCTGGGACACAAGCCTCCTCTCGGTGAGAGGGGGTGGGCCAAAATCCACCACGCGGACCCAATGCAGGTTGGTAGATGGCACATGTCTTCGATTTTTTTGGTTCTAAGTCATGCCGGTTTCTTCACGATGTTTTCCTTCCCCGTTTTAGAGCAGTGGTGATGAAATAATTTACACAAATTAAAGCGCCTGCCTGGGTTCGAACTCACGATCTACTACTCGTAAGTCGCGGCCGTTACCACTGAGCTACCATTGCTCATCAAAAGAGTCTACAAGACTGCTCAAACTGTGACGAATACTGCGCGTGATGCTGGATACGTGTGCACGCGTCGATTGCTTCAAATATTAGGAAGTCACGTGAGTCAGTATTCACGCCAGTTTAAATACCTCTATACAAGTTAATTACCCGGAGCGAATTTCGCCCTGCATCCCATGCAAGCTTCACATCAAATTGAGCAGAGCTTCAATTCAATCATCTTATTAGCATAAGCTAATTTGTGTACCATCATCGTAAATAATTTCAGATCAATCGGTTGAATCCTTGTAAATGTAGTACATAGATTGAACTGATTAATCTGAAATTGAACTTTTATAAAGCAAAAAGCCATGCAAGTCGATGGCTGATGCCACAAATTACTTCGAAGGTTATAGCTGACTTTAGACAAAATAAAAAAAACACGTACGTTACACATTCAAGTGCTTTCGCCGGAATACTTCAAACAATCGCCGTCCTAGTCGAAATACTAAAATTAGTTTTTAAACTCTCCAAACCTACCCATATACTAATTTGACACGTGTAAAGTTAAACTCCTGTCAAACTCCATATAATAAAAAAGTAAACACAAAAGACTTGAAATGTCAGATTTAGAAATTGTCAAAACGGTCTTCATCGGCTTGGCTTGTCGTAGTAAAATATAGAACAGAAATGTCAAAATAGTGTTTGAATTTAAAAACGAACTGTAAAGCAAACTAAAAGATTCCGCAGTCGTACACAATTAGAGTTGTACCATCTCTTTGAAACAATTAGGAACAGACACAATCGATATTTGATTAAACGAGAACTTGGACCAGTCTGTTCAGATGGATGCTACTGTCAATCCACTTGATTGAAAAGAGGAATCCTGACCTACTTTAGAATCGAGATGGTACGGGTTTTTTTGACGATTCGTTTTACCGACTCGTTTTTAAATCGAAACCTTGGAAAGTTACTTTTAAGTTGACATGAAATGTAGTTTGATTGTAATATTTGTTGATGTAAGAAATCTACATGGTACTTTACAAAAAATATGTTTCCTTTAAACATTTCACGTGGGATATTTGTTGAAAAATGATAAAATTTATGAATTTTTTCGACAAGTGCTTATTGACAAAGTAGAAATTGTATGAAATTAACTAATTGAATTATCCCAGATCCCTGGTATCGTAGAGACATTGTAAGTAGAAGCTACTGGTAAAACTTTTATTAATAAATAAATAATAATTTTGATGAGTCTATATTGTCCCTCTGCCAGGCAAAGGTCTTCTTTTCCTTTTTCCATTCAACTCTGTCCTGAGCCAATAAGGACCAATCTCTCATGTACCTACCTACGTAAATAAATAAATTATAACAATGGTTAGACTTTTTGCCAGATCAAAAATCAGAATGTCTAAGTATGAAATCTATTGATTTCATTTTATTCGTCTACCAATTGACTTAAAAACTCGAGTTTTCTTAAACCTAAGATTCTAAAATCTCATTTATCATTTCTAACTATCGACGCTTTTACGCTCCAATCAAAATGTAACTCTCTAATTAAAAATTCCATACCCCATTTTAGAATTTCGATGGAATATTTATATTTTCACCAAAAATAGTCAGCAGAATTAACAAAATTGGTAGCAATCAACCTGTCTGGTGTCATCGATAAATATATTTTTAGTCTGTGTCCGACCGCGATGGCCGACAGCCGGAATAGTCACCTGGATGTGACGGATTGATTTATAACTGTTGGGTAATAAATATAAATGAGTAAGAAAATGATAAAGTGATATGGAGTTTTTTTCGATTATATATTTAAACGGAAGTTTGTAACTAAGTAATCACAGCACGGATTGATCAATCAGGTTAAGCTACGCTTACCGCCATTAGTTCGTAGATGGGTGACCGTTATTATATACCAAAACCCCTCTATGCCTCGGAAAACAAGTTAAGCCGTTGGTCCCGGCTGTCATTTGTCGATTTTGATTAACGTTACGAGTCGTCAGAAGCCCGGAAGTCTGACAACCCGTCTTACCAAAGGGTGTCGTATTACCCAGTAACTGGATTATGGTGTTCAGATAGGCAGTTGCTCCATATAAAATACTGGTATTCAGATGCATCTGGCTAGACTGGAAGCCGACCCTAGCATAGTTGGGAAAAGGCTTGGCAGATGATGATATTTATTTCAACTTAGGACCAATATTTTCAAATATAGGGAACTAAGTCGCTAAATCTTTGCGTAATACGGGTCTTCTTAGCGTGTCGATAATCATTTTTATACAGTAAACCCAGAATTTGGCTACGAGCTTGGCACTTCAACAGCGTCCATCAACTCCTGTAGCGTGCAAACAATAGGACACGCTGGACACGACGCCCCATTGTATGTGGGACAGCACCAAATTTACACCCAGGTGGAGTCATCTAGTTACCGTGACCCTGGCACAGGCAACTGAAGCAACACGAGTTGGTTTTAGCCAAAGTTTGACACGCCATCTCACTCCACCTACCCAATCCCATTTGAGCCTGGCAGGAATCCTGACTTTTTCCTACATCCAGTTTGCCCGAAGCGTGGAGCTCCGAATTATATACTTTTCATTTTTACTCCCAGAATGCTACGCTCCATCGCTCTTTGATAAACTCCAAGGTGGATTTTTTGCGATTTGGCGAACAATGGCGGTTAGGACAATTTCTCCTAATTTTCACCTGATTTCTAAGATTAATTCTAAATCTTCAAACCTACCTTTTAACTGGGGGCAGTTAAAAGGTAGGTTTGAAGATTTAGCCTTTGCTAAACATTTTTGGGGTCAGTTTTCAGACAAACGGGATGCAGCTGAGTACCAGTATATTAAATGGAGCGACTGCTTATCTGACCTGTAGAACCTGGGTTAATAGGTAATACGATACCCTTGGTAAGACTGGTTGCCAGATTTTCGGGTTTTTGACCGTAACGACAAGCAAAATCTTCAAACGTATCAAAAGACCAAATAACCTTTAATCTACCAATATCTAAAAGCTACAAACTATAGACGCGAATCTACATACGTAAATACCCTTCAACAAACTTAACTACAGTTTAAGTATTTCACTTTATCTTAACTTAAGTTCGCTTTTGTTAGACTACACTAATCGCCTTGCTTGACTTAACATTTTAATTAAGTCCAGCAAGGGATCAGTAGAAAGGGTATTCGGAAGGATAAATCTTTTGTTTTCATTATTTTATATGTTGTTTCGGGATGTTACGTTTGTGGATTCGTGGCTTACATTAAGCCTTGTTTTCCGGTAAAAGGGATTAAGGAGTTGTTATTTGGGGTGTGAGCATTAATGATGTTGATTTAATACAGTGTATGATCTGGATTTTTGAAGTAGAAGGTGAGATATTCAGAATTAATTAATGATTGGAAGTAATATACAGGCTAGCAAGACCATCGACGCACAATCTGTAATCATGTATTCTTTTTTCCTATGGTACGTCCGTGGTATTTTCTGTGTGGTATCGGACGTAAAGAATAGAACTATCCTATTTCTTCTCGTGGGTGTCGCAAGAGGCGATAAGGGACTAACTCGAGAATAGGCAGCAACGTTCTCTATGCATTTTACCACCATACTGCGATCGCCAACTCGCCTGTAAAGCGTGGCGATTATGGCAAACCCTCCCAAATTTAGGGAGGCCTTTGTCCAGCAGTGGATGTCTTTCGCCTGAAATGATGATGGTACGTACTTGAGAGGGAATGGATTATAATTCACAAGGCGGACCTAGTGCTAGTTGGTGTAGGAAAATATGATCGATGAAATTGATTTGTTGAGTTCCAGTGATGTTTGAGTTCCAGGTACCCTACGTGAGATAGTCAGCAACATCAAGGCGTTGCTGGCCTTTCTCGAGGAGCTGGGGTGGATCGAATAACCGATTTCCCACCCGTACGCAAAATACGCGCTCAGACGTGGAGTTGCGGACACCAGCCCGTTCTACCTAGTGCTAGTTGGTGTAGGAAAATATGATCGATGAAATTGATTATGTAGCAATCAAAAATAATAGTTAAAAAAAACTAAAAAACACGCTTCCATGGAAAACCAAACTAAAAAGTACAAAATAATGGAAAAAAAGCGTGGGTTTAAGGTATTTTTTTATTGATATCAGGCACCCCACGCTTTTTTTCCATTATTTTGTACTTTTTAGTTTGGTTTTCCATGGAAGCGTGTTTTTTAGTTTTTTTTAACTATTATTTATTTTCTATTTTTTAGGGTATTTCGAATTTTGAGACGTATGTCAGCGTAGTTTGTGACAGTTTTTTTGCTGTCCTGGTAACCCTGGCAAGGATAATGGCACAAGTTTATGAAATTATTGCATTGTCATCAGTCCTTGACAGGTGTGCAAAGTTTGAATGAAATCTGGTCGTTTAAAGTGAGTAAAGAAATCATGAGTAAAAAGAAGTACAAATACTAAAACTTAAATAATAAAAAACACAGTATTAAAAAGCAAACAATGAGTAAAAAGAAGTACAAATAATAAATCGTAGTAATCAGTGAATGAACTTGTTTAAATTATGGATCTGTCCAAATGTTATGGTAACATTGTTAAATCTTGTGCTATGGTAATCCTGGCCGCAATACCCGGTCATCTTTACCATACGAATTTATTGGCAGAATGAGTAACGAGTATATAAACAAAGTTTCAGACTGATCGGTCTGGATAAAGATAGTGTAAAAATCAATATAAACGAGTATTTTTAGAGCTTTTAGTGGTTTTTCACAATACTCTTCTTAGTAAAGGTAATTACCGAAAATCAGTCTGCCTGCATTTTCCCTATGATGGGGTCTGCTTCCTGTCTTAACAGGATGCAGCTAAATAACTGTATTTTACATGGGGAGACTTCCTATGTATGTATTCCTTCCCTCCACAATCCAGATAAAGATCTACAAATGACAACTACGAACAATTGAAACTAAATAGAACAAACTAAAGGTGCAAAACATTTTACAAAATGTTGACCTCTAGAAACACCGAAATAAGTCAAGTAACATATAATACCATCCAATGGAGAGGACACACAACCAGAGAACAATGAAAATAGTTAGGAAAACTATTGTTACGATACGTTAGAACTTACCCTTGGGCCACACAAAACATATTTAAGTCGTTAGCAACCCTTTAGTGGCTTACACATAATCCCTTCTTAGAGTGAGCTACGGTACCACTAAATTAATTATGTATGTATGTAGAGCTTGTGATTATAATTCATTAAGTTTTTAATAGGGTGTAAACAAACATATCCTGAGGGAAGGAACCGATTACATCATTAATATAGGAACTTAAAGGAATATCTTCAAGAATGTTAATTACCAAATGATAAAATGATAGATGACTTTATTTTGGCAAGTAGGTTTGTACAAACACTTTTACACGTCAATCATATTTTTTAAAGCTAGATGAGGTCGGCGTTTCCTATCTGACTACTCTGAGAAGAAAGGCCGTAACAAACTCAGAGGTCACAGTCTCTTTTAAAGTACAGTAATCTTGGTCAGATCATGTGAAGACAATGTGGATTGGTATCTGCTCCGCCCAGAGCGAGAGAAGTCATTTGATGTTTTCCCATCCAAAAAAAAAAAAAAAAAAAAAAAAAAAAAAAAAAAAAAAAAAAAAAAAAAAATTTAGTGGTCTTTTAAGGAAAGAACCACACAGATTGAGTGGACATGTCCAATCAGTGCACGCATTTGTCAGTAATCATGCAGCTCAACTCAGAACTTAAAGAGGATGAACTTGAGGAGGACAGATTTAAATCGTTAGAAAGAAATCACATAAACCTACATGAGCACTTATCAAACGTCAGAAGCTAGGTGAACGGTTCCAATTGGTCGTTTCCTATGGAGAAGAGTCGGCAGAAAACTCCACGGTTCATGTTTTAATGAAAATAATTGGCTTTTACAGTTTTCAAATTACAGTGTTTATAGGCGCGGGAGGACAGTGTAAGCCTGTCAACAAGTACCAGTTACTTAATTAAACGATCTACAAATGTACAGTCTATAAGCCTTAAAACATTGTCACATTCACAAAATATAAAATAATGTACATAATATAAAAGACTTTAAAAAAACATAAAATCCTATTTTAACCACATGATATGATTGCCAATACAACCACTATAAAAAAAAAAAAATAGAATGAGAGGTACTTAATGTAATAAAATCATTGAGCCCCATGAAAAACCATATCATTTAAACATTACGAGCGACAAAAAAAAACGTGTTTATTTAGGAAAAAGAAAATATAAATATATAGAGAGACTTCAAAAGAACCCAAAAGAAAGTTGATTACGAATCAAAAGAAAACATAGAAAGTATAATATTTGGTAACTCAGAGGAATCAATGAAAGAGTATATTTTAATCTTCATATCAGTCGACAACGATTCTTGGAACTGGAAATATACGTCAAATTACAAAAATGGTTGATAAATAAATACGAAATGACCGCCAGATGTTCACGATCTAAGGAATAAGGGCCCTTTCAGACGTACCAGAATCATACCGCATCGCAGCGACAAAATATAAGCAAGGCAGTTGCGTTGTGGTTACGTTGTCTTTAGTGTTTGCAGACAGACAGATCGTTGTGTTTGCGATATGGTTGACTCCTAGTGCGCGGTCTCACTAGTGGAAATTTTACACCAGTTAATAAAAAACTTTAGCTGTTCCATTCATTTTGACCGCGTTGGTATTGCAGTTTTCTATGAAAGAGCAGATTTTTTTTTTTGACAACTGACGACAAATTTCTATGCTAGGATCTAAAATCATGTGTTGAATTTCAAAATCACCCATATGGATTATGTTTGTCGCTAAAATACTAATATTATAAAGCTGAAGAGTTTGTTTGTTTGTTTGTATGTGTGGTTGTTTGATTGAACGCGGTAATGTCAGGAACTTCTGGTCCGAATTGAAAAATTATTTTTGTGTTGGGTAGCCTATTTATTGAGGAAGGCTATAGGCTATATAACATCACGCTACAACCAAGAGGAGCGGAGCAGTAATGAAAAATGTTGCAAAAACGGGTAAAATCGCACGGGTAGGCGATTCGACGCGACGGGAGGGTCGGGAGAACAATAAATTTAACGCGGACGAAGTCGCGGGCAGAAGCTAGTGTAATCATAATGCCGTAGGAAAGTTTATTTTCGATTCAAAAGCGTTCGTATATACGTTACATTTACGTCTCGTATTCATGTGCCTCTTTTATTACGACAACCAGTACTGATTCTTTTATTGGATTACTTTTTCTAAAAAAAAACTTAAATATTCAACAAATTGCGCAGCCTTACAGAACTTAATTCGACTCCAAACTGTCCAAAAACATTTTACCATCACAAATTCAAACGACTCTAAGATCAGCAACTTTCAAACTTTCTTAATAAGCGAAATCAAATTCACTTTCCTGAGAATCTTTGTAACAATCAAAATCTCTTGTTAATTCTCTATTTTAGAGTTTACCTACTGACAATGACCCACTAGATTAATAAAATAGAATTCAATTATGAAGTGGACTTAGTTTGACTTGGCAATTAAGTTTGTTACACGTAGGAATAAAGTTATTTGTTCTTTTACAATTTTTTTGCCTTTCATTGATGGCAGATGGCTAGTTGAATAAATAATGCTTTATTGTGTAAGACAAGATAAGATAATTTATTTATTGACACAAAAAATATTAACAAATCAACAACCATTTTGCGTAAAGAAAAAATTGTAAGCTATAATGACAACAATATAACATAGGTGCATCTGTAGCCGAACTAGGTAAAAACCCTGTATCTCGATCACAGCGCCATACCTCTCTGATAACGAACTGGGAGGTTTTTAGCCAACATTTCAAATTTTGTTAAAACTATAAAAAAATAAAGAACATTTCATAATTTCAGCCGAAAGACGTCCACTGCTGGACATGTACCTCTACCAATTTTGGGGGGTTTGCTATAATCCAAGGGTGCTCAACTTTTATAACAGGCGGGCCAAACGGTCGAATTAGAATTTTTAGGCGGGCCACTAAAGATTACTATTTTAATTACTTTTGCGACTTGTGCAAAAAAAAAAGGTATTATGAAATATAATAGAAGTTTCTTAAAAAAAAAAGGATAAAACACAGAGCATCAAGCGACAAGGTAGACATCAATTTGATTGTATCAATAGATACAATCAATGTGACTTCTGACAATGTTTCTGTTGTAATAGTTTTCTTTTGTTAGGCGTCACATCAGATGTAGATAGTGGCAACAAGTCACAAATATGTTGGTCAGTTAGTGAAGTGCGATATTTATTTTTTACGTAATTGAGAGTTGAGAAAACCTTCTCACAAACATATGTTGACCCAAAACTGCTTAAGAACTGCAGGGCTAGATCAGTTATTTCAGGAAAGTCTTCTTTTGGTACCAACTTCCAGAAATCTGCAAAGGCGTCTGAAGAATTTTATGGCTTCGAAGATACTTTTTAGTAGTAAGTAAGTTTCAACTGATTGCTGACAGGATAACTAATTATTTCGGTCAAACTGATCATGAAAGGATTTACAAAAAATTTGAATATTTTGTTTTTTGCTTTCAAAGTCTTGAAATCTGGTCTCAAATGACTGTAATAAGCATTTAATTTTAGTTTCGTACTTAGAACAATTAACATTCGTGATATTAAGCTTCTCTTTCAAATGATTGAGTGTGGGGAAATGGTCACTATTTCCTGCCGCTAAATTAATTAAAAACAGATTTCGATTATCAAATGAATCCACTTATCAAATTTAAAACTTGCATGCGCGGTCCATTTAAAAATCATCCGCGGGCCACATTATGGCCCGCGGGCCTGCGGTTGAGCAGCCTTGCTATAATCGCTGCGATTGTCAGGCTGGTTGGCGATCGCAGTATTGTGGTAAAATGCATAGAGAACGCAGCTGCCCATTCTCTAGTAAGTCCCTTAGTCGCCTCTTACGACACCCACGAAAAGAAATGGAATGGTGCTATTCTTTAATTCGGCCGAAAGATGTCCACTGCTGCACTTCTATCAGTTCTGTACTTCTGGCATCTAGCGTATTCCTACGGCCTTCACCAAGGCATCGGTCTATCTCCCATAATATATAAGCAGCCATAGTGTTCCCACCGCTGGAACACAGACCTCCTCTCCGTGAGAAGGAGTAGGCTATCCTAGTGCGGTCCTACTGCGGGTTGATAGATATCACATATGTATCTTCAAGTTTTTGTTTTTAGGACATGCCGGTGTCCTCACGATGCGCGGTGTTTTTCTCCGTTTTGACAGCACACCACTCTCAAACAGGTGAAAGAAAACATCGTGAAGAATCCGACAAGTACCAGGTTCAATAAAATTACCACAAATTGAGAACCTACTCCTTTTCAAAGACGGTGAATATTCTCTGTTTATTCTATCCTCGAAAATTTATCGACACTGGCCCCTGTTCATCCAATTAACAAGAAAACAGCCCGACTAATTCCAACTAAATCAATGTGTTTATAATTAAAAACACGACGTCGACTTTATAAATTCATGTTATTTGACTTTCTTAGCTTAACTTATACCTATCCGCCTAATTAAATATTACCCTACTAAATCAGAGAAGTACCGCGGTATAAAACAAATACACCAATTTTACACCCCATAAATTTTGAGAGGCTGAAATACGATGCCATTGATCTACATGAAATATTTATTTGTAGAACATTTTAGTAGTAGATCCTTGGTTATACTCGTATACTTAATCGTTTTTTTTTTTTTGTCTACTACTCTACATATAAGGAGAATATCTTAGAAGCGATGGACGGATTGTTTGAATGATGATATGGCTAGAAAGGATGTGATGATAGAAATGACTGCTATTCGAGATGTGTGGAATAAGAAGACATGCTGCGCAGACATCGAATAAACTAAGAATAGGCCTAGAGGTCAATTAGAAAACACTTATGTAAAAATACTAACATAAACCTATTTCTACGAGTCTGAAAGTTCTGAGAAATAACAGGCATGAATAATTTCAATGTTTTTTTTAACTTACAATGTATAAATTACTGAACTCCCAGATAGGAAGAAGCTGTTGCTGTTATGTAAATCACATACCTCTAACTCAACATGGAACTTAACATTCGACACACTTCTTAATAAAAAAATATTTTTAACAGTAAATGCAAAAGCCTTTACAAATACTTTAGGACTTGCCCCTTTGGTCTCGTGATCGCAAGCGCGACTGCTGACCATGGTCTCCCAGTTTCGATTTCCAGGGCGGATAAAGTGTTATCCATTACGAATATCTTAGTAACACACTGTCCGAAGTTTGAAAGTTGGCGGTGATCACACCGCCAACTACATACATTCATTCCATTCAACGTATGTATGTTACGCCTTCGGTCCAGCGCCTGATCTCTCTCTGGTTGTGTCGGATTGCCGTCCCATTGGACTAGGAGAGTGAGTGCTCCAATGTCTGCGCACACACACTTGTGCATTGTAATATCTCCTACGCTGAAAGCCGAAATACGGTCTGGAGGACTATAATGTAAACATAGGTTATGTATTCAGTATATGATCTTAAATCTCCCTGCGTTGAAATCTTTTCTAGATGACAATTTCTACGCTAGCGGGTCTAAGATCATGATTGTTTCGAACTGATGGTTTAAGTTAGCTCGTCGCTTCCACCCTGTAAATAGTTTCACCCACTATTTACCAGTAATGTTTTAGTCCCATGGAAAAGGTGCAAGCCTGATGTCATATGGGTTCACCCACTATTACACAAACTCTGGCATAAATCCAGACTCAGGGCCTAGCCGCCGCAGCAGGAGACGCCCAGGGCGTCGGGAGTCGATCGTGGACTCCCGGCCACCGTAGGCACGAGCTTGCGGGCGGCGAGCAATGGGTAGCTCGCCGCCCGGTAAGGACCAAGCTCGGGTCAACGGCGCGTAGTGTTCCACGCGCGCCTCAAAGAAATGTCAGCAATACTGAAGGGGTCTGCTAGGACCGATGCCTTGGCAGGGTCGCGAGATTGTTCGAAAGAGACACCGTGACCCTCGCACATGGGCAACTGAAGAAACACGGGTGGGTTTTAGTCAATAAAAGTCTGACTCGCCCTCCCGCTCCGCTCAGAGCGGGAGAAGTCATTTGATGATTTCCCATGCAATAAAAAAGGGCTGCTACTGAGAGGTTCCAGATGGAAAAACCGAAAACACTTTAATAGCCCGAGGCATCAAAGCTAGACCTCATGCTCAGCAGCATCTCTTACAAACACTTGACCAACAAGGCAGGTCCTAAAGTATGTGAAAAGTCTTCTGCATCGATTGCTTAGAATAATTTTTCTCAGAAACTTATACAAAGATTTTGAACTGTCTATACATTCTTACGAGCTGCCGGAAACATCAGTCAGCTAAACATTCCTTCTATAAAACCACTTAAAATTAAACTATTTGGAAACCGCAGAGCTTCTCAAATATTCATTACCGTTGATTGAGAATCAACCTTTTGAGTACGGAAACATTCCATAACGCGAAATAATTAATTCTAGTGAAATTCCTTGGAGCATAGCTTTGGAAGATTATTGTATTTAGGCAAGTTTAGCTGCTTTAGCGAAGATTATTCCCTGCTATTCAAGGAAGAATGTTTGAAGTGTAAAGCGGAGGATGGAAAGAAGTGGTGTAGACTAAAGTTAGCTAATTAGAGGGTAAGGCAGTAAGCACGTCAGTAATCACAGCAAACTTGTAAGAGGTTCTAGAAAATTCTACTCATTACAAAAATTCAAAAACACACATAGATAAGATGTTTTTGGATTTTTGTTATTAGTATAGTAGTTGTAATCCATGTAATTAGGCTCCTCCCTTTTCCCAATGAGTAAATGTTTTACCAGGCAATTCCCGTAATTTTAAAATTGTTTGCATTGTAATATCAGTCTCGGTCAGTCAACAATGCGTCTTAATTTTCCCACATTTTTGACAAATAAAATGGATGTTTTTTTTTTATTTGCAGTCATTTGATAATGGCACCTGTTTCTCTGCTGATATCTAAATTTATTCTAAATTGCTGTACATAGAAGAAATAAAAACTTTTTTACAAAAAAAAAAAAAACAACCGACTTCCTTAAAAACACTACAAAGTGAAAAATAACTTTAATTTCGGAAGTCAGTGTCTTAGGATCTGTATTTATGGTTTTTTTGCCACCGACTTCCGAAATTAAAGTTATTTTTCACTTTGTAGTGTTTTTAAGGAAGTCGGTTGTTTTTTTTTTTGTAAAAAAGTTTTTATTTTTAAATTTTTAGTTGTGGTATTCACCTCGCACTAATTCCAAACAAACAATGCATATTTACGCGATAGCAGAAATCGCGGTTGATTTGCTGTCATTTTTTAAAGAGTTCCGGTGTCTGTCCCCCGAACTCGAACTCGATCATCAGATCTATATGAAAATTATATGGGACCATTTCGGAATAAGCCCCTTTCGAACAAAAAAAGAATTTTGCAAATCCGTCTATATATGACGGAGTTATGGCCGAAAATAAAAATAAAAATAAAAAAACATATAATCATCCGAATTGAAAACCTCCTCCTTTTTGAAGTCGGTTAAAAAAGAAGAGAGCAGCGTTAGCCCAGTGATCATGGCCGAACCCCAGCAGGCACTTTCATCATCATCATCCTATAGCAGTCCACTGTTGGACATAGGCCTCTCCAATTTCACGCCACTGTGCTCGATTTTCAGCAACTCTCATCCAGCTGCTACCAGCCACCCTGCGAAGATCGTCGCTCCACCTAGCCTGAGGGCGTCCTACCTTACGTTTGTCAATTCCTGGTCTCCACTCAAGAACACGTCTACCCCAACGGTTATCCGTTCTACGGCTTATATAGGCAGGCACTTTACTTTGTGTAAATTATTACATCACCACTGATCTCAAAACGGAGAAGGAAAACATCGTGAGGAAACGCATATCTTAGAACCAAAAATTTGAAGACATGGGACATCAATCAACCCGCACTGGATCCGCGTGGTGGATTATGGCCCACTCCTTCTCACCGAGACGAAGCGTGTGTTCCAATATTGGAAACATTAAGCAGCTGATGGCTGATGATGAAGAAAAAAGGGGTAGTACTCGACGACTGCATAACCTCCTCCTTTTTAACAAGTATTTTTAAATTAACTGATAATCCATACTAATATTATAAATGGGAAAGTGTGTGTGTCTGTTTGTCCGTCTTTCACGGCAAAACAGAGCGACGAATTGACTTGATTTTTAAGTGGAGGTAGTTGAAGGGATGGAGAGTGACATAGGCTACATTTTTATTTTTTAGGTGGCTGAACTTGGAAAGGCCGTGCTATTCCCATGGACAATTGTATATAGCATGTTCACGTGTGTTCAATGCTCAGAATCTTTACATTCTATCCCCAAATGGAAATACATATAATATCGTCTACAGTAGCGTATTAAAATAATATACTGTTCCGAGTTCTCTACTGTTTTCTAAATCAGGAAACGGGACCCTGTTACCCCGAATTTAACGCGAGCAAAGCCGCGGGCAAAAGCTGGTAATTTAATAAAACTTACCTCACACCGCCTCTCTTAGTATCATAATTCAGCAACCTAGCCCCATGCTTCCAGTTGACTTGTCTCGTAGGCTGCGGTACTTCACTGACCACACACCGCAACTCTATGATAGACCCTTCTTTGTAGAACTTGTCCTGTAGAGGTTTGCCGCGTTCGTCCACTATCTCTACCTTTGGCACTGTGAAAGAAATTGAGAGAGTAAGTATGGGGGAGCTGGAGAAATTTGTGTAGTGTGTAAAGTGACGACGGGTATATTGTTTGATATTATTTAGTTCCCAATAAAAAGTTGTGTGGGAATTAGTTATCATGGTATGGGCACATGATACGGAGGAATGAGGAATAATTTGAGTATGAATGTCGATGGCTATAAAAGGAAGGGGAAACCAAAGAAACGATGGATGGTGTGAATAATGATATGGATAGAAAGAGGATGACGAACGAGATGATGACTAATAGATAAGTTTGGAAGAAAAAAACATGTTGCCCCGACTCCAAATAAATTGTGATACAGGCAGGAGAATAATGATTGTTCGGTTCCCAAATTGCGTGACTAATTGGATGGGAAAACTAGAAGATTTTTTTGTTTTTTGTATTAAAGAATGTGACATATTAATAATACGATAATATATTATGTACGACCCTCACTAATCAGGTATGTATTTTTTGTTGAATAATTTTATTTTATTAAGTAAGAACAACAAACAGTTACATTATGCAATATTACACAAAGGAAAACACAAGTTACATAAATAATAATGTAACCCACAGCGCTGTTCACAGATTACCATAAATAATTAAAACTTTAAACTCACTAGGAGGTGAACTGTACATGCATGACAGTTACACTAATGTTATAAAAATAATTTAAAAAAAAACAATGTTAAAGAAAAGAAATTAAAAAATAGATAAGAAACTAGTCTAAAAGTTTAAGTGTCTCATATGAAAGACTACGAAACCTTTTCAAAGAGCATGTAAATATGTAAACTATTAATATTTAAACTAAAAGTGTAAACTAAAAGTGCCTCCTCTGTGTGTCGTAAAGCACGCTAAGTCGTTTGTCCCGGCTGCCATTTGTAGATCCTTGACAGTCGTTACAGGGAGTTCGAAGCTCAAAAGCCAGCCAGTAACTGGTTTTACCCTGTAACATCAGTAATTCCATGTAAAATACTGAAATGTAGTTGCATGTAATTATACTGGAAGACGATCCCAAAATAGTTCGAACAGACTATAGAAATTGAAAATATATTTAAACAAAAAATGGCAGGAATGCTGGCTCTGAGCGAAAGACCCATTTTTATTTTCCACATCTGTTTTCATTTATTATACCTACAAATCAATTAAATGTTAATTTGTTCACATAGTTTATTGGATTCAAAAGTATTTTTATTACTGGGACAGTCAATGCTATAAATAAAGCATTTTCATAATAAAGAAGTCTAATAAAAGTACGAAACATTATTAAATATAATTTTATACATCCACGCTACAAATGATTTCCAAATAAATATAACATTTCCTTTGTAATTTAAAAATGACCAACTGTTTTTCATTTTCATTTGTATTTTTTACTGTATTTGGAGCCAGATATTTCATGTCCATAGCTCCCTCCCCTGGTGTTACTTGAGCAATTGTACTTTAAGCTTTCTTGAGAAACAGTTTCAAAAACCCGTATCAAAATGATGAAAATATGTTTATCTATGTATCTAGATTTTTTAATTACGAAGAAGGGTTCTTCGAAACTGTTTTTTTTGTTTTGGTTAATATTTTAAAACTAGATAGCACCGGCATTTCTCAGCTCACGAATCCCTGTGAAGAAATGTTGAAACAAATTCAAAGGTTGTAGTTTCTTTTAAAGTCGAGTTATTTAATTATAAGTGACTATATAGCTGCCCCGACAGACGTTGTCCTGTCTCTTTGATGATATTTGAGCACGCATTCTGTCAATTCTATGTCAAATGTCATAATGTTACATTAAAAAGTTTACATTGTCCTATTATATGGTTGTTAAGTATTCTTAAATAAGTATTCTTAAATTTTCTAATTTTCCGCGCAATTTTTTAATTTTTTTCTTTCATAAGAACCTTCTCCTGACAATTACAAACACAACAACAAAAAAAAAAAAG
Organism: Aporophyla nigra; assembly: GCA_947507805.1. NCBI lineage: Eukaryota > Metazoa > Arthropoda > Insecta > Lepidoptera > Noctuidae > Aporophyla > Aporophyla nigra. Next base: position 6,677,957 of record OX382315.1, on the reverse strand, counting down.
TGAAATCGGTCCAGCCGTTCACGCGTGATGTCGTGACCAAGGGAAATAGGGATTCATTTTTATATATATAGATTTAATGTGAGTTTAACAATGCAGGCCTATGTTTTCAAGGGCCTTTTGAAGAAAGATCCATTGCAGCTTTGAGTTGACCTGACCCGACCGATAGCATAAATGCCATACATGTCGTAGATCTATAGGTAAACCCTATTTTAGGGAATTTAATGAACTTAAACGACGCTACTTGAAGTTCCATAGCCATATTTCTGCCAGGGTTGCGAGATTCGTTCGAAAGAGTTCCCGTGGCCCTGGCATATGGGCAACTGAAGGAACACGGGTGGGTTTTAGTCAGTAAAATTCTGACACGGTCGTCCACCCTAGAGCAGGACCAAAAAAAAAAGTTTTAAAGCCATATCTGAACAAATAGACGGGTGCGGCTGATCTACTTCCTTAAATTCCTTTATCATCATATATATCATATACCATACATCAATATAAAAATAAAAAACAACACGACGAACAACTTTTTCGGGCTAATTTGTAACATTTTTTAATTAAAATCTAATTAGTATTTATTTATTTAAACTTCTTGTACACAAAAAGGTACAAAGGCGGACTTAATGCCTTAGGCATTCTCTACTAGTCAACCATGGGTGGTGAAGAGATTAGATGGCAGGTGCTTTGGTTGAGAGGAACATTGTTTAAAATACTATTAAAAAAACATCCCATATTGAATCGATTGAAAATAAACAACAATAACAATACAGGTTTAGAATCGATTAGACAATAATTACCACCAACCAACAACTACATATACACCTACACAAACTCACTCATACCAAGTCACTCACTCATACCCAACTACACACACAAACTCACTCACTCACTCATACCCACACACACACACACTCACTTACCACATCTTTTTCATATTAGAATTGAAAACATGAGTGTATCCCTTAAAAATAAATAGGGACTACTTACTTACCTGTAATTTCGTATAATGGACGGATGGACGACCCCTGTAACACAGGTTCCATCTGGGGGGGGGGGGGGTCATTGATCAAATTTCTGTGCATCTGTAAGTCCTAAGCTTCAAATGCTGCGCATAACTACTTTGTAATAAATGATTATTTTTAGTATTATTAATTTATTTGGGAGAGGAATCGATAATCCAAATGAAATTCATGTCAATTCGAAGTATAAACGCTCCTTATCCCACCTACTTAGTTAACATTTTTCTGGTCTACGGTAACTAATTTAATCCGAGAAACCTAATTAGTAACACTATCACTTATACCTTACGGCCTCGCCACAATATTCACCACACGTTGCTTTTAGGTCCCAAATAAACTAATAAAAGCCATGTGCGACTTAATAGATATTTAGTTTGGGGGGAAAAAACATGTCTGCCCCGTTATTTATGTAGGTTCGGTAATACGATCCGTTTTAGATACTACTAGTTCAAGGTTATAATTATCAACTTACATATATTATGTAGTTAAGTAATGTACGTGATTGGAAAATTAACAAGGCAATATCAATCTGCCTAGCCTTTTACAAACTATGTTGGGGTCAGCTTCCAGTCTAACCGAATGCAGCTGAGTACCAGTATTTTACATGGAGCGACTGCCTATCTGATCTCCACAACCCAGTTACTGGATAATACGGTATTCCTTGGTAAGACTAATTGTCAGACTTCTCATTACCCGTAACGACCGTCAAAAATCAACGAATTATAGCCGGGACTAACCGGTTAACGTGCTTTCCGATGCACGGAATATTGTTATTGTAAAAATGGTTACCCATCCACGGACCAACCGTGGCAAGCGTAGCTCAACCTGATTTCTTTCTTTCTTTCTTTTCTTCCACACTTCTCTATTAGTCGTCATCTCAGTATTCACCCCCTTTCTATCCATATCATAATTCACACAGTCCATTCATCGTTTCTTTTGTACCCCTCTACTTTTAAAGCCATCGACGTTCATACTCAATACTTTCCTCACGTCATTTTCATGTCTCCTATGTATCTCATGACCATACCATGACAACCGATTCCCACACAACTTTTCAGTTATTGGTGCCACTTTCAGACTACCTCTAATGTACTCATTTCTTATTCTATCCATTCGTGTAACACCACACATCCCTCTTAACATTGTCATGTTAGCTGCATGCAATTGCCTTACATTCATCCCTTTTGTGGCCCAACATTCTGACCCAAGTTGCTTAATGAAGTAGTTAATGAAAATAATTAATTGGTTTTAAGCCGGTGTAATTTTAATACGTTGGCCGTATTTAATTTACCTGACAATGCGAGATGTTGTCAAAAAAATACAGTGTGTTGTTTATTAAAGCGGAAAACTATGAAAAAAACTTTTAGATTGTCGCCTGTTACCCGTCGGTTTAATTCAATAGACCAAAGACGAAACCACTTAAAAAGCGATTCTGAAAATAATTTTTACCTATACTTTGATTACAAAATAAAATTGCTTATTTCGTTGTCCACAAAAACCTACTTAAATTCTCCCTAAATAAAATTAATGGAAACATTCTAAATTAGATTCTTTACTTAGTAAACTTTAGCTTCCATTTACTTCAAATGGTTTACGCTTTTTCAATTGTACCGTTTTTACTTAATAATTCAAGTGTTCTATTTTGGGTGTGTACCTGTGACTAATTCATATAGGATTAATAAACTCCTTAACTTCAGTTTAATTGGCACCTTTGGAAGGTTAAACGACATGTTTAGATACCTTTTCCTGAAACGCTATTTGACTTTTAGACATGGCGCACACTATGCGACCTGCGATTGCGACAGCTCCGCGACTATACACAAAGACCGCCGTCGTTTATTGTTTAAGCATATAAAACTTGGTCTTGATAGAATTCGTTCTATTGTTGTGAATGAAGCACAGTGCTACGTGCACTGTGCTTCAATAACTACAATCTCACCTGATGACAGTCATATGCGACAGGCCAGGGTCAGTTTTTCTGCGAGCACGCGGAAAATGCACGAATTATTTGTATCTTGAATTCTCAACATAAGTACGAATGATCGCGTTCTACATGACGTCTGTTGTTACAAGTAGACGTAGACAAAAATGGCAGCTTTGAGCCTAGTTGTTGCGACAAAAAGCAGTTGCAAACAACTACTATGCGTCTTGCTGCAGCAACTAGACGTAGCAACAAGACGCATAGTTTGGGTTTTATTTAGTCGTGAATAAATGAACGGTGAGTATTGGGGTCGTAAGATAATTAAAGTAAAACTGTTAGTTGATTCAACGACGATTAATTTCAATTCTTAGAAGGAGTGATCAATTATTGAAACGGAATATTACGGTAACAGCTACTTTAGTCTTCCTTAGCGACTATATTTCTGTTGTAGGTAGATTTTATAGAACAAAACTCATATTTTAAAGCAATTATTATCTATACAATAAAAAGCATCAGAGTGCAAGTCTGCTTTGTGTACGGTGGGATCCGAACCACCCTTAAGGTTTTAACTTTATTTCATTTTTATGAATTGCTGTAATAGCGGCTATAGTAGTACATCCTCTGTGAAATTTTCAAGTGTCTAGATAATAGGGTTCCAAATATACAGCCCTGCGCCAAACGAACTAATAGCCGAGACATACTAATAGTATTCCGTGTGGTGTCGGAAGTAAAGAATAGCACCATCAGATTTTTCCCGTGGGTGAGATAAGAGGCGACTAAAAGACTTACTACAGAATGGACAACAGCGTTCTCTAAGCTTTTACCACCATACTGCGAATCCACCTACCGAGCGTAGTGATTATGGTAAACCCCGCCAATTTGGGGGAAGCCTATGTCCAGCAGTGGACATCTTTCAGCCGAAAAGATGACTAATGGGGTCCCTTTTCGTACTGAACCCTAAAAAACATAAAATCCTTGTGCTTAAAATTTTATTTTCATATTGCAGATTGCTTATAACAAACTACTTGAAAATTTCGTCTTGTCTCTGCGGCACATTGCCAACAAACATTTCACAAGCTCCTAAGCACATTCATATAAAAGATAGTTTTCTTTTAGTATCAGCTTAGACGGATTATTATCTGAGTTTGCCAGATATCTTAGTGTGTCTAGATAGATTTGGACGCTAACGTAAATATTGAAAAACTGTTTTCAATTAGATCGAGTTTTAATTTTAACAATATATTTTAATTTATTCCCGAAAATTTTACAAGATATAACATTGTAAGATTGGAGCGCAAAAATAAAAGGATACATTTTTTCGATGCTATCAACTTAAATTTGATGAAAACCAACTCGAAAGTCAAGTGAGAGATTTATGAAATAGTCCTTTATGGCATGAAATGGTCCTTATGCCATTTTCATACATGGTTTTTGTTTTAGTAGAAGACGTCTTCATTAAGTTTATATAGTTTCAAATTAACTTCCAATTAACTTATAATAATTTGTGTAAGGGGGTGTAAGGGGGCACACTTACCATCTCAGTGCCCCAAGTCAACCTCACCTGCACGTGGTGCACCCTGCTGAATAACAAACGAGGCTCTGACGACCGACAAGTGGCGGGATAACCACTTCTATAAAAAACTTCACAGCTAAATGGCACAGACTAGTGATGGGCAGCAGCGTCACCAGCGCAAGAAACTGTGATCTGCGATCGCCAACCCGCATGCCCAGCGTGGCGATTATGGGCAAACCCTCCAAATGGCAAGCCAAAATCAACCACGGCCCCCAGTTCCCGGCCGCCTTGCTATTCCTGATTTTGGCGGCGGTCACGGTAACGGCAAGGTAGGGGGTGCGAAGAATCCCCGGGTTACGAATAGCCGCCAAACCCAACTGACCTTGGCTACGTACAACGGAAACGGAATTTCTTAGTAGCAGCCTGGAGTTTGGAAGTTGGCGGTGTGATACCCCCGTGCCTCGGAAAGCACGTTAAGCAGTTGGTCCTACGCCTGATCTCTCTCCGGTCGTGTCGGATTGCCGTCCCATCGGACTATGAGAGTGAGGGAAGAGTGAGTGCTCCTGTGTCTGCGCATACACTTGAGCACTATAATATCTCCCGCGCCGATGGCTAGTCTCCGTTGAGATTGGCCGCCGTGGCCGAAATTCGGTCTGGAGGACTATATATATACAACGGACGCACGTTACGGCTCGACGAACACCTAGTGCAGCTAGAAGAAGAGCTCGGAAAGATAAAGTGGCACATTCTTGGGTTGAGTGAAGTCCGAAGAGAGGGGGAGGACACCATAACCCTTGAATCAGGCCACCTTCTTTATTTCCGAGAGGGAGACCAGCTATCCCAGGGCGGAGTCGGGTTCCTGGTAAACAAATCCCTTTGTGACAACGTTGTAGAAGTCTCCAGTGTCTCGAATAGGGTAGCGTACCTCGTAGTTCAGCTAACCAAGAGGTATAGCCTCAAGGTTGTCCAGGTATACGCACCGACCTCGGCACACTCGGATGACGAAGTGGAGGAAATGTACGACGACATTTCCAAGGCCTTGCATTCCACCACTAAGGCCCACTACAATGTTGTTATGGGGGATTTTAACGCTAAAGCGGGAGTACAGAATTGCAGTGAATCGGTAGTAGGATCCTACGGGTTTGGCAGCAGAAATCATAGGGGGCAAATGCTTGTCAACTTCCTTGAGAAGGAGGGGCTTTTCTTGATGAATTCCTTCTTCAAGAAACAGCCCCAAAGGAAGTGGACGTGGCGAAGCCCCGACACTATGACAAAAAATGAGATAGATTTCATCATAACGGATAGGAAGCATATATTCAGAGATGTCTCAGTGATCAATAGGTTCAATACCGGCAGTGATCACAGACTTGTCCGAGGCTCTCTGAATATTAATTTCAAGCTCGAGCGAACTCGTTTGATGAAGTCTAGGCTCCGACCAAGTATGCTCCAAACTATGTTAGGATCTGAAGCGTTCCAGTTAGACCTGGAGAACCGATTCGCTGCCATGGAAACCACAAATGACGTCGACCAGGCCCTCGACCAAATGGTGGGAATCCTCAGGGAAGAAGGTGTGAGGTTTTGCAAAATGCGGCGTACGGGCGGGAAGTCCAAACTTTCGAAGGAGACTCTGGAGCTTATGACGGAACGACGTGAAAACCCACCTGTCACTTCGTCAGAACATCGGGCACTCAACAATAAGATAAGATCATTGGTACGACGCGACCTCCGACGCTCTAATACACGCTTCATAGAGAAAGCGATTGAGCAAAATCGGGGGTCGAAAGTGTTCGTCCAACCACTTGGGAGGAGCCACCTGACGAAGTTGACTACATCAAGTGGGGATATCGTCGTTTCGAAGCCGGAGATCCTTTCGGAAGTCGAAAACTTCTACGGCCGTTTGTACGCATCGCATGCATCTCGACCTGATCCCGAAAATGAGGATTCTAGAGCCACCTTAACCCGCCACTTCACAGAAGACCTGCCAGAAGTCAGCCAAGACGAAATCGAGGCGGCTCTCAAACAGCTTAAAAATGGAAAAGCCCCTGGTGAGGACGGGATTACGACCGAGCTCCTGAAAGCGGGAGGAAGTCCTATACTGAAAGAGCTTCGGGAGCTCTTCAACTCTGTCCTGTTCTCTGGGAGAACTCCAGAAGCGTGGCGAAGGAGTGTGGTCGTACTTTTCTTTAAAAAGGGAGACAAACCCCTTTTAAAGAACTACAGACCCATTTCGCTCCTAAGCCACGTATATAAGCTGTTTTCTAGAGTCGTCTCAAATCGTCTAGCACGGAGACTCGACGAGTTTCAACCACCGGAGCAGGCTGGGTTTCGTGGAGGATACAGCACCATAGACCACATCCACACAGTGCGGCAGATTATACAGAAGTCCGAGGAGTATAGTCGGCCGCTGTGTCTTGCGTTTGTGGACTATGAGAAGGCTTTTGATTCTATCGAGACCTGGTCTGTTTTGGAGTCTTTGCAGCGATGCCAAGTCGACTGGCGATACATCCAAGTGCTGAGATGTCTTTATGAAAACGCCTCAATGACCGTCCAAACTCAAGACCGGCAAACTGAACACATCGCCCTGCGTCGAGGAGTGAGACAAGGGGACGTAATCTCCCCAAAATTGTTCACTAACGCACTGGAGGATGTGTTCAAGACGCTAAACTGGAGAGGACGCGGAATCAACATCAACGGCGAGTACATCTCACACTTGAGATTTGCAGACGACATCGTCATACTGGCGGAATCGCTGCAGGACTTGCAGCAGATGCTGGACGGCCTAGTTGATTCTTCTGTACGCATTGGTCTCCGGATGAACTTGGACAAAACACAGGTTATGTTCAACGATCACGCAACTCCGGGACCGATTGCGCTCAATGGCGGCGCTCTCAAGGTTGTTCGAGAATACGTTTACCTCGGGCAAACTCTGCAGTTTGGTAAGAACAACCTTGAGAAGGAGGCTAACAGGAGAATTCAGCTGGGCTGGGCAGCATTTGGGAAGCTTCGTCGAGTCTTCTCGTCGCGTATTCCACAGAGCCTAAAGACGAAAGTCTTCAACCAGTGCGTCCTACCTGTTATGACCTACGGAGCCGAAACGTGGACATTCACGGTACGGCTGGTCCACAAATTTAAAGTCGCTCAGCGAGCTATGGAACGAGCTATGCTTGGAGTATCTCTGAGGGACAGAATCCGGAATGAGGTGATCCGGCAGAGAACCAAAGTTGTCGACATAGCTCATAGGATTAGCAAGCTGAAGTGGCAATGGGCCGGCCACATTAGCCGTCGAACCGATGACCGTTGGGGTAGACGTGTTCTTGAGTGGAGACCGCGAATCGGCAAACGTAAGGTAGGACGCCCTCAGGCTAGGTGGAGCGACGATCTTCGCAGGGTGGCTGGTAGCAGCTGGATGAGAGTTGCCGAAAATCGAGCTAAATGGCGTGCAATTGGGGAGACCTATGTCCAGCAGTGGACTGCTATAGGCTGATGATGATGATGAATTTGTGTAAACTATGTAGGTTAATGTTATGAAATAAGAGAAGATTTTGTACAGAAAACAACATCTAAATACTTTTATCTAACACAGTTTCAACCTTGACTGAAACATCGATCCAAAATCTACACGTGTTGTGCCTTCCATTTTAGAAATACGATTCCTCGTTTTACTAAAAATACCACACAAAACATTTCGAACCCTTGTTCACATTTTTATCGCTTCATTTGTAAACAGTTCCCTATATTAATATTCGAACAGTGTCCAATACAAATAAATAATACAGTTCCTGTTAAAACGTACCAAAAATTGGCGAAAAGTAGCTGTGACGTATATTTTGCAAATAAATGTGGCGGTCGCTTGTGTGAATCGCAAACAGGACGGGAATACTGTAACAGTGTTATTAATATTTAGTGGCGATTCATGTGGTACTTTGAGGTTAAAAGGCATGTTTTTATCACTACGTTATACTGTAAATGGCTTTGTAATTTTGGGTCTACTAGTAGATGAAATTATTGTTCTAACTCTATTATTTATTAACCCCCTCTCACCATTCGTCTCTCATTCCTTTTATACTATTTGTGTTAATCGTCATCTCGGTAGTCATCCCCTTCCTAACCATAAATTATCTTTCACACCATCCATCCTTACTCATATAGCCATCCACATTCATTCTCAAAACTTTTTTCCCAATATTTTTCCTCATACCAATACTTCCCCAACTTTTCAGTATTAGGTATAGTCTTAAATTCAGACTCTTCTACTTATGTAATTATTTCTAATTTTGTCCATTCGCGTTACCACGAATGGCAATAAATATGCTGCTTATATACTTAGCTCCGCCATGTACTTTTGCTGACTGACTATTCTGTGGAACATTGAACGATCTACTGTTGTATTAAACATTTTAATTCAGACACCGGAAATTCATAGAATTTTACTACAGAAAAACTTAAAAAATACTAATGTAGGTACGTGCTTAGTAAAAAAAAGCAAAGCATGTAAGTAATTAATTTTTAATACAAATAGGAACCTAGTGCAGTGCAGTGTAGTGCTCGTATCAAATATTAATTTAATCTCTCATACCATCCAGCAGATTTTAGATTTTTTCATACGAGTGGCTTTATATTTGCACCTGTCATTCGCCGGAATACAGCAATCACTCAAACTGTATAGTGCATACAGTAACACCGTTGTTCTGTCAATCACGACGCATTCACATTTCTGTACCCGAAGCAGAATTGTAGAAGAGATTTTGCAATAGAGTTGCTAAGATGCATATATGAATATACATGTAATTATTGGTAAAAAATATACAAAATAACCACACGTTCAGCAGTCGTTTTTATCATTATGTGAATTAATTTGAATATTACAATAGAACTTGTTTATGACAGGCACTTAACTGACTATATTTAGACCTAAATAAAGCAACCTAAGCCTTATTAATGTTTTTGCTTTCAGTACTACGTGTATTGTAGGAGGATCTCTTCTTACATCTCTATGACACGTCTAAAAATAGACCTACCCTCACAGACATATCAATGCTTATTAACTACCTATTCAGACCCAACTGAAGTGTCTAAGCTCCGACCTAAGCTACATTATTAATACCGAATCCTAAAAATTCAGTCCCTTAGCCGATGCCATTAAATATGTGATTCACGTTTGTGGCCTATATGTAGGGCGTATGAATTGTAATCAGCTTTTATAGATACTCCACGTCGGGAATATAAAATATCTCGATACATTTTGCTTAAGGTTTTATTAAACAGATTTATTCTGGGTTTTTGGAGTTGAAAAGAAAATTTTCGCACGCGTTTTCGGTTTGTTGGTATATAAATACGGGCTGAGATTTCGTTGAGAAGGTTGGTGGCACATAAGGTTGTTTGAATTTATTTATGGGAAATGTCTTCAGTATTCTTAAAATATCTATAGGAAGCACAACTTGCTACATCACAATGTTATATTAAAATACCGAAGACAAATTATACATAGAACAAAACTGAGATTAAGAATAATGATTCCTACACACACAAGTCGATTTTGTGATGAAATATTTGCAGGAAAAAACTTAAAACATCTACAAATCTGGCGACCAAAGTCACAGTACGTATTTAATAACAAACAAAAGAAAAATGAAACTGCACTAGCTATTCGGAACTGCAAATAAGATTAAATCGAGACAAGTTGAGAAAAATAGACAACTGAGGAAGTTTCACAGTAAAAGTAGCTACAATATATTTTTGTTCATTCCCCGAATAACATTGTCAACTCACTTTGGCAAGTTGAAACTGGAAAGTAAAAATAAAAATATTTTTGACAATCCAATTTGGTTCTACCCGATGTCTAGGAATTTCATAATTTTCTGCATTGCAAAACGACAATTCCTGATTTGGATATTGCAATAATAAACAGAGAATTTGGCAAGCGATTCAACGTTGTAACAGCAAATTGCAGTGACCTGATTCCGTTGTTTTTAGTTAATGCCATAGCTGTCTTTTGTTTTTTTTACGTGCAGCTAAAGTCCAAATATCATAAATATAGAAGCAGAATTCCATAAATATTTTTTAATTTTATTGTAAGCAAGAGAATGGTATGGGTGCAAGAAATCGCTCTCTTCACCTTTTTTCTCCGTATAGTATGCAAATATGCTTGATAGTACTAATATTTTGTTGATCACATGATTCAGCAAAGTTTAATCAACTAGCTTTTTCCACTGGCTTCGCCATCGTGGATGTTGAAAATTTTCCCACGGGCATGTACTACTGGGATTAAAAGAAAGAAAACGATCAGAAAGAAAGAAAGAAATTATCTGTGTGCCAAACATCTAAACATCAGAACACCCAAACATACGAACTTTTACATTTATAATATTATAGTAGTGTAGTAGTATCGTAGGATGTAGACATTCCTGTACGGGAAAAAACCGCTCGGCTTAGCTTAAATCGTGTTGAGGCAACCCGAATATAATTCAGCGTGGATAGATGTCAAATAGAGCTTGACAATCGGCACGAGCCGAAGGTATATATGTAATGCCTTCGCGTCGGTTTTGTTGTTCAAGAAATACTGCGAGTCCGTACATGTGTGAAGCACATTTGACTGGCATTATGAAAATAACTTTTTAATTCAAATCATCAGCAACCTACAGACATAGACATAAGAAATATTTCTTCTCTGTAATATCGCAACTCTAAACCATATCCCGTATCATCTCTAACTTTGCCGTTTATTAGAAAATATTGCACTACGTGCGTCTAAACAATATTAAAACGTGTTTAATAAAGAATAGCTTTCAATTCCTTGCAATTCATTGGCAGCTTCCTCTTCAAAATTCACTTCGTTAGTTAAATGTTGAAACAGTGACTGGTAAGACAAACTCAATTTAATTTTTAGGTATCTGGAAACCAAATACATTGAAATGACATGTAATGAAATCACTGACATCACATTCAAGCTTATTTTTGTCGACGGCTTAAATCACGTGTTTGTTAACTAGGATAATCTTGATCCCGAAAATATGTGAAACAAACAAATCATATTAGCAGTATATTATAATTGGCATATAACATTCAAACTGCTAGAACTCATTCCTTCTTTTAGTTTGATGTTTTTCCCAGCTAAAACACTAAGAATGGTGACGGGTGGGCATTTTGAGGGACTCTTATGTAATTGTTTCAAAAGTGCTGACCCTCAGTGTAGTTTGACTAAATGACTTTTGATTTTAATTTTGATGGAGCTGGTCATACTCCACGTCGTGGTTCCAATGCGGGTTGGTGGATATCAAATGTCTTTTGTAATTCTGTTTCTAGAATATGCAACTTTCCTTACAAAGTTTTCCTTCACCTATCTAAGAACAGAGGTGATGAAATAAATTACTCAAAATAGAGCCTGCGGGACTCAAACATAAATTTACACCTACACCTCTTAAAACGGAACCATTACCACTAGTATGTATTATACAAAATATTGACAAATTATTATTAATTAATTATTTTTATTTATTATTTAGTTACTAAATATTTTAAATAATGCATAAAACGTTTTTGTATAAACAAAATTCTATATCTATAGCAGAGTAACATCATTTATTAAATTCAATTCTCTAACTAAGCAAAATATGATGGTAGGAGTCACAAATATTAGATTATTGAAGTCAGATTCCAACTCGTGAAACTTTTGATCATTAGTTGAAACTTTGAATTTCATCAGTATTTCATTAGACGACTCCTTCAAGTTGTGGCTGATGAGAATCTAACTATTAATGTTATTTATACTTTCGTGTATTATAATGAGTGTATTTGTTTACTTAATTATGCATGATTTATAACAACAATTGCCATTGACATTGCAATGTCAGAGACATTGTTTGTGGCATTTCAAAGTTACAGTAAAATTTAACTTTAACTTATATTTGCAGAAATAAACCAACTCTGGAAACCCTGCTACAAAATATTACATGAAAGGATTTGATTATTATTATAATAAACTTTAGATGACAAATCTTATCCACAATCAAACGACTTATTCATCATCATCATTTCAGCCATAAGACGTCCACTGCTGGTCATGGCCTCCCCTAATTGGGAGGTTTGCCATAATCACCACGCTTGGCAAACGGATTGGCGATCGCAGTGTAGTGGTAAAATGCACAGGTAACGCTGCTGCCCAATCTTTAGTAAGTCCTTTAATCGCATTTTACGACACTCACGGAAAGAAAAGAGATAATGCTATTCTTTACGTCCAGCAACACACGGAACGATTGGTTAAAACTCATATAAAATATATTAAAATCATTTATGGAGAAAATTGTAGCACTAATACTAAGAAGCCCAGCCTCAAATTCCTAAAAAACTGAAAGAAACTAAAATCGCAAGACTAAACTTACTTTAACCAAGAAGAAAGCTTGACCTATCTACTTTAACTAAGCTACGGACAAAGCCTAGTCACCTACTAATCCGCACACTGTAACACCATTTTCCCACTTTCTTTCTCAAACGACAATTGCTAACGAGTCGCCTCGGACAAAGAATAAGAATGTATAGAAATGAAACTCCGTCGGAGTGAATTTGAATTATCTGTAACAGTGCTACTGTGGAAGGTCACTACTTAAAAACTTGGATGAATTGTTTGTGAGTGCTGTATTTGTCACCTATGACTACACATTTGATTGTGATACATTTGTCAATGCGAAGGTGCAGACCCAAAAATGAAAAGAATAGCCTATACATTTTGAAACCTAAGAAACGTACGCACGCACGATTGTTTCGTCCCATTTCCGACTGGCATTTGTAGATCTTTGACAGTATCATTACGGGTAGTGAAGTGCCCGAAAGTCTGGCAACAAATCTAACTAAGGGGTATCGTGTTCCCCGGTAACTGGGTTGTGGAAATCAGATTAACAATCGCTCCATGTAAAATACTGGTTTTTATATCAAACATGCCTATCTATCTAATGTCTGTGTAACCCACGGTATCACCGGATGCAGTTGAAGGTTGACTGGTAGAAAATGCCTATGGCATTAAGTCCGCCTCTGTACATTAATGTGCTTAAAGTGTTAAATAAATAAATTTCCCATGGAAATTGCAGATTCCAAAGTTGTTTGAAAAAAGTTAAGCAAATATTAATAATTGTAACGTCACTTGTGTAAAATCGATCATGGACAAAATGGGGAACCTAGGTTTAGCTCGAAAAAACGCGGTCCAAGTGCGGTAATAAGGCAATAATTCAGGAGTGTAGCATCCATTAAGACGACCCACTGACCGCTTTATCATTTGCCTACTGGAGTCACAGAGTCAGCATTATATACGAGTTCTAGTCAAAAGTACGCTTCACAATCTAACTTTACGACATTCATGGTGACTAATATTTGACATTAGTGGCAGCGATCTGACGCGCAATTTCCGTAATTTAAAGAACGTCTACAGTCGGATCTCCGTTTGAATCTATTAACAATACGTCCTCATATTTTTGCCAAGATTTTAACATTGACTAGATTTGAACGTTTTTGATTACGAGAATTGGTCTTTTGACTACTCGTGCGTATAAGACAATGCTGAACTATTATAAATTGTCTATAATAAAGACACACTACAAATGGCTCCAGTGTACGCACAAAAGAATGTACGTGAGGTTCGCTTCTATTAGATTTTTTTATTCTATGTCGTGGGTCGTTCGGTTGAACGAATGAGTTCACAGGGTGGGCATTACTTGCAATGAGGATCGATATGAAGTTCACAGAAGCGTAGGTTGAATGTGGGTAGAAGAGATTTTTAAATTAAGTATTATTAGGTACTGAGGCCCCAACTGCATAATTAATCGCTAATCACATAGTGCTATAATATACAAGGTGGCAAATACATCGGCGATAAATCAAAATGTACATTCTTGTAATTAAAAAGGTTCGAAATGTAACCGCAGTCTCATACTCTCATCATGGCCTGCCAGGGTCGCGAGATTTATTCGAAATAGTTACCGTGGCCCTGGCATAAAGGCAACTGAAGGAACACGGGTGGGTTTTACTCAGTAAAAGTCTGACAAGCCTTTCCGCTCCACCCAGAGCGGGAGACGACATTTGATGCTTTCCAAAGAACAAAAAAAAATCTCATCTTGGCGACAATAAAATGTCAAAAACTTTTCAAAATGTATGAAGACTCGAGGTATTTTTGACAGATTTGGTTTTGAGATCAGACGTTTTTTTTTTTAAATGAAGAGAACTGCCCCTCTGTTCTTATGAAGGTTGAAATTTACCGATGGTTATTTAAAAAAAAAAATGTTCGATACATTTTGACCGCGTACGAATGGCACTTTTGTGGGAAAACCCGGTTTTTTTTTTCTTAAATAACCCACGAAAAGTTTTATGGTACGCGGCTTGGAATCCTATACTAAATCTATGGTAACACGTTGAAATGAAATGACATGTTTATTTATGTAAGTAGATCATATAAGACACTTTTACACGTCAATATTTTGTTGGTCTATATTTAACAAACTAGATGACGCGGACGCCGGCATTTCCTAGCTCACTGTTCCCTGAGAAGAAATTCCGAAACAAACTTAGAGGTTATGGTCTTTTTAAAAGTGCAAACATTATATTATTCTGTGACTCTAACAGTGCATGTCTGGAATGGTCTTTTGAAGAAAGAGCCATTGCAGCTTTGAGCTGACCTGAACCCTATTTTAGGGAACTCAAAGGTTTGTTTATGTATTGTGCGTCTTGTGGTGCAACCGGACATTGAGTTTTTTTTTTACATTGTTTTGCTTGTTTTGTGCGTTATGTTATTTAGTTGGGAGACTGATTTAACTCAGTCTTCACTTACATTTTAGCTTTTTAAACTACGAAAATAAATTGAATTACAATGTAGGTAATTTGTAAATAAATAGGCATAGAAATATATTTGTTTTGTCAACTACCGAGATAACACAACCAACTTAAGCTGAAACAGCCCAACGGGAAGATCATGCAACCAAAGTAGTGACTTCAGTCTTGCTATTGATGACAATATCATTAAATCAGTTACTCAATTCGCCGCGGCTTTTGAAAATTGCTTTGCCGAGATGCCAGTATCGATTACAATTACTCTTAAAAGTGTTTGTACAAACGAGTGTACTACGTGAGCTCGACAAATGGATGTGCGAATAAAGGCTCGTTCAGACTAGCGCGACGCCACGGTTGCGCGCGATTCGGCGATTTATATCCGTAGAACAATTTCTATGAAAACGCGCGCGACACTTCACACAAGGGCGACCTGTCGCGCCGCGACACGGTCGCGCCGCGTCGAGTAGCGCGACATACAAAATGTACTAAAAGCTGTCGCGCCGCTACAAGGACGTCGCGCGCGAATCGCCCGCGATTCGCGCGCGACGCGGCGACGCCATACAAAATGTACTAAAAGCTGTCGCGCCGCTACAAGGACGTCGTGCGCGAATCGCGGGCGATTCGCGCACGAGTGGTCGCGCCAGTGTGAAAGGTGTTGCGTCGCTATATATCGCAGAATCTCCTCCGCGACAGGTCGCGCGACATGTCGCGCCTGTCTGTACGAGCCTTAACACTTGTGCGACAAAACTGTACTGCGACTCACCATAGTTCGAATGCACGCTTGTGTGAAACAGTGAATCTAGTCGTTTCTGGCGTTCATAAGAGGTCACTGTTTTAACCAAACCTAACCGAGTGTACTACGCTACTAGCTCGAGTGTGTCGTATAAGCGTGTATTCGAACTATGGTGAGTCGCAGTACAGTTTTTTCGCACAAGTGTTATTCCCACATCCATGTGTCGAGCTCACATTGTACATCCTGTACAAACCTACTGACAGAAATAAAATAATTTATCAGCTCTTATACCACAGTTGTGACCGTTATCCACCAAACTATTATTTAAACATAACATGGCTTAACACCACACCTGGTTTTTCCGCAGGGTTGGGCAGAGGCATCTGATCTCCAGAACCCAGTTATTGAGTAACACGATATCCCTTGGTAAGACTGGTCGTCAGACTTTTAGGCGTCTGATTATCTGTAACAACTATTATTTAAAATAGCATACATTTTCTACGCTCATTTATATTTCCCTCGATCTATCAAAATAAGTCGCACAATGCCTTGAAATCTGCTATCTTTACTCAAACACGCTTGAAAGATTCCATTATTCTCGGATCCAGCCCGAAATCATAAAAAAGGACTAGGTGGGTACTAAAAAGGTAACTGAGGACTACCTGTATAATGCCTAAAAAAATATCCGAAAAATCTTTTTCCATTACCCGTAAGTTGACATAAGGTTTTGGCTTATCATTTGGCCAATTTATTTTTCGACTAAAAATAATCTTCACATATTTAGGACAAAGTTTACTTAAATACCGTACCTCGGTCTAGAAGTGAATTTAAATACCGTCTAGTTCTTGCATTGCCGAGAATTTTCAATTTTAGAGATGTGTAAAAGTGCTTATTTAATTTAACATCATGAAGATTAAAATGCAGGGTTGAACTGAATAACAAATTGAAACTTTATAGACATGACGGGTAGCGATGTCAATATCCAAACACAATCTGCCTAGCGTTTTCACAACTACTTTGAGGGCAGCTTCGTCTTACAGTATGCAGCTGCATAACAATATTTTACATTGAACAACTGCCTATCTGACCTCCACAACCCTACCCCTTGGTAAGACTAGTTGGTGACTTTTAGACTGTTAACGATCTACGAACGAGAGCGGAGACAAATATTTAATGCATGATCACCCATCCATGAATGTGCCTTGGCCAGTGTAGCTTAACATTCGATTGACCCAAGATGAAACAAAACAGAAAAGTTATCTGAATAACCTCCAAACTTCACTGTCTAGTGGTTAGTGACCCTGACTGCTAAGACTGAGGTCGTGGGTTCGATTCCCACCCAGGACAAATGTTTGTGTAATGAGCACAATCATTTGTTCTGTGTCTGGGTGTATTTTTTCTATAATATATATGTATTTAGAAATGTATAAGTGTGTTTATCAGTTGTCTGGTTACCGTAGTACAGGCTCTGCCTAGTTTGGGGTCAGATAACGGTGTGTTGGTTGTCCTAAGATATTTATTATTTACTAGCTTTTGCCCGCGGCTTCGCCCGCGTGGAAGTCGGAAATTAATGCAAGAGGACGTACTACCGCGATAAGAATGTGTTATTCCAGGTTATATAGGTAATATAGACTCTGTGTGCTATTTTCGATCCAGATCCATTCAGCCATTTTTGTGTGATTGAGAAACAACAACCCAATCATACATATTTTCACATTTATAATATTATTTGCCCGCGGCTTCGCCCGCGTGGATGTCGGAAATTAATGCAAGAGGACGTACTACCGCGATAAGAATGTGTTATTCGATGTTTTATATAGGTAATATAGACTCTGTGTGCTATTTTCGATCCAGATCCATTCAGCCATTTTTGCGTGATTGAGAAACAAACACCCAATCATACATATTTTCACATATATAATATTATTAGTAGTAGGATTATAACTCATATTACTTAGGATTCATAGTTAATGAGAACATCATGTGTGTTGGTGTTTTTAAAATGAAAGTAATAGTATTCAGAGTAAGAAGACTGTGACATAGGGCTTGGTTTAGTTGAATATAAGTCTTCCTGGTTTTTCTTAACGCTCCTATTTTGCCTATACAGACACTCAATCATTTACCAGACACCGAACTTAATTATAGGAATAGTACTTTTGCCAGTGGCTTGGCCCGTATAGCTGTCGGAAAATAACACCCGGGAACCTACTACCGGGATAAAGTAGGTATCCTATCTGTTACGTATCCATGATATAATATATCTTTGTGCCAAATTCGATCTAAATCCGTTTGGCCGTCTTTGCATCATTGAGAAACAAACATCCAAAAATCTAAACATCTAAGCAATTTCGCGGTCTCTTACTTGAAATAATACTATTAGGTTTATTTTGAGTATAATGAACACACATGATATTCGCAATTACTTTGAAGCCAAAGTAATATGAATTACAATCCTACTTATCCTGTACTACCCGGCCCCTGCCAACGCGCTCTGCGCCCACTTTTTAAATCTCTAATATCTTCTAAGATATTCATTTAAATTACATGCTGTAAAGGGCCATATTGATCTATATTAAATGCACAATGTATTTAAGGTACTTAATTGGATAAGGATTAATGCTGTATTGCTTAAAATCGCTTCGTAAATAAGCCCTTATTTCTCGTAAAAAGTAAAAGATAAAAAATGGTTATTGTGGGTTATCCCTAAGAGATAGACATATACCATTGAGGACATTTTTGTAGGCCTTTTTAAGGTGTACAATACTGTAGTACATTATTTTGATCTATTTCGTAGGATTCAGCCAGGGTTTTACGAATTTTGAGACGTATGTCAGCGTAGTTTTCGAAGATAGTTATTTTTTTCTAAAATAAAAGAATCTTTCTAAAATAAAAATAGCCTAAGTTACTCCTTGTTACATCAGCTATCTGCCAGTGAAAGTCCCGTCAAAATCGGTCCAGCCATTTCCGAGATTAGCAGGAACGAACAGACAGACAGACAGACAGACAGACAGACAGACAGACAGACAGACAGACAGACAAAAATTGTAAAAAATGTTGTTTTGGTATATGTATCGTGTATACATCCATATACACTTAGTAAAAAGTGGTTATCTTAATATTAAAAACAGACACTCCAATTTTATTTATTTGTATAGATTTATTATTTCAGCTGAAAATTGTCCTTTGCTGTACACAGGCGTCCTCATCGGCCATATTCTGTTCAGCCGCTTATGTTTGCCAATTCTTTGAGCTGTGACGGTTACCTTGGTTCTCCTACGGATCTTTTCCATTCTGATTCGATCACGTTAGGTAACACCAAGCATAGCTCTCTCCATTGTCTCTTGGGTAACTTTCAGCCCTATAAACGCGAGACACCTAAGACGCCCATTGTAAGCGACAACCTTTAGTGCTATATGTCATCACTGGCAACATGCACTGATCACAGACTTTCATCTAGAGACACTGTGTTATGTGAGATGAGATTATATAACGTAGTTTCCGTAATGCTGTCCAGTCAATACGACTATTGACCTCTTTTTAGACGTCAACTAACTTTCTACGACTAACTTCAAGTCTACGTCCAATTCTTGCGGTCACTGACTCAGTAGTAATCTTAATATATATAAATTACGCGTCATGTTGTTTCTCCGGGATGAACTCCTAAACTACTTAATCGATTTTAATAAAATTGGCACACCGTGTGCAGCTTGATCCAACTTGAAAGATAGGATAGGTTACATCTCAATTTAAAGTCGCAATATTATTTTATTGCAAATTATTTGTTTATTATTTGACAGTCACAATTATTTGTTAGCTCCAAACGATTTGAGCAAAAATTTGACGCGGACGAAGTCGCGGACTGAAGCTAGTTTAGAATATATAATATAGTTTTTGTTTCTTCGTGTCGTTCGATATCGAAATCCATCACGTCTGTGAAGTTTTGGGGGCTAAATTAATTTAACCCTGTATAAATCAGAGGACTTACCTACTGCCATTTTCATTAGGAACACCTTTTAGCAGTCCTAAGAGAACCGGATTAGATTACAGGCAAACGCAAAGGGATTCAGCCATTTTCAATTGGACACTTTAGGAAAACCTCTAATGCCCTAAATGAATTTAGTGTCGATCGCAATGTGGCTAGAAATCAAATGTCTGAGAGTGGCAATGAGTTGGGTAATGTATAAATTGGACAGGCATATTACATGTATTACCGACACCAACATAGTTGAGAAAAGGTTAGGCAAATGATTATCTTAATGGTATTATCTTTTTGCTGTCTCACCAAAAGACCATAAAATAGAAATACGCTAAAATGTGAAAAAGCTAGAACACCTCTGCCTTTCAGGGCGCATAAAATAGGCGTGGTGGTATGTCGTAAAAATCCTGACGAATTCAGGTCACAAAGTAGGTAAGAGGAATGCTTAAAATCTGCGTCTCAAGAGCCATTTGCGCAAACTGTTTTTGTCAGTGAAGTAGCAAATGGAATGTCAATAAGTAGGTAGGGATAGTAAAATACTTCTTGCCTTGTTCTTGGAAATAACTTTGAAAAACACTTAACGAATGTTCAGGCATTTCTATGGTAAAATAAAATAAATACACTAATATAATATTACTTATCATCATCAGTCTATATTGTTCTCACTGCTGGGACACAGGCCTCCTCCCGGTGAGAGGGAGTGGGCCGTAATCTACCACGTGGGCCCAATGCGGGTTGGTAGATGACACATGTCTTCGAATTTTTGGTTCTAAGACATGCCGGTTTCCTCACGATGTTTGCCTTCACCGTTTTGAGAGCAGTGGTGATGAATTTATTTACACAAAGTGATGCGCCTGCCTAAGTTTGAACCCACGACCGCGAAATCGTAAGTCGCGACCGATACCACTGGGCCACCACTGTGAAAACTTATAATTGGCCTTATTTTGTAAAAACGTCTACTCACTGTACTTGTTTAGCTGTACGTTTTCCTAAAGTAAATAAAATCTCGTGATTTCTAATCATTATAATTTTATCCCGTTGGACTTTTTTACAGTAAATGAACCGAATGAACGCCTATTGTGTCAATACCTATAATCGTTTTTTCCAAACTATTGAATAACAGATTTTGAAACAGAGGTTTAATCCATACTATTTTGAAGAGGCGAATTTTAACAATTCTGCCAATATTGAATGCTATACTACTCAGATATATAGATAGATACTCAGCCTATCATTGTGCACTATTGGATATGGGCCCCTCCCAAACTGCACCACAGCACCCCATCCTCCGGCTTCTGCATTCAGTCAGTCCCTGCCATTTTCTTTAGGTCGTCGATTCATCTAGCTTAGGGGCGTCCTACGCTCCGCTTCCTGATACGTGGTTTCCACTCCAGAACTCGTCTGGTCCACCGGTCATCGGCCTTTCGGAGAACATGGCCAGCCCACTGCAAATACACTTTACTTACACTGCAAGCTATGACACTAACTCCAGTTCTTTTCCGAACAATTTAATTTCTGATTTTATCCTTCAGAGAAACTCTGAGCATAGCCCGCTCCGAAGCGCGCTGAGCGACCTTGAATTTGTGGACCAGCCCAATTATCAGGGTCCATGTTTTGGAATTGTATATCATTACGGGCACTGGTTGAAGAACTTCAGCTTCAGACCTTTCTATCCGCTTCTTTCTCAAAGTTGTATTTACTGAGCTGGATGACTTCCCTAAGTAGACATTCTCTCTCACAACTTCGAAAAGCGATCCTTTGATATGTATTGGACTCAGCAAGACATGCGACTTGTAAATGATCTTTGTCTCACCAATTTGCAGGTATGGAACAAAAAATACTATAAAGTTTTATTATTTCCGACTGCCACCATTACTTGGCCTGCCAATACCAATATTTCAACTTACATTAAACCTCCATTCACTTCTTACTCCATTCCCTACCCTCCGTTGACATCGGAACGTGTAATTGAACGCGAGGAAGGGATTATCTCAAGAAGACTCCCGTATCAATTCCAGTGTACTTTGAGAAATTGTCTTTTGTAAATGTCTTCGAGCTACGTAGGTTCGATATTTGCATGTTTGAAGACTTCAAATAGTAATCGGAATAAAATTAAACGTATTGGCTTTGATCTCGTGTATGTTTACTGAAGGATAAAGAGGCTTTGAACTTGGGTGTTAGGGTTCCAAATTGTTAATAACATTGCTTAAGATCTTAGTGACTGGTTCCTATTAATTATTTAATACAGAAAGTCACGTTGTAATTGCTTGATATTGTTTTAGTAGTCAAGAGCTTATTTGTCCTGCCAGAGTCGCGAGCCTGCCAGGGTCGCGAGATTGTTCAAACGAGATACCGTGGCCCTGGCATATGGGTAACTGAAGGAACATGGGTGGGTTTTAGTCAGTAAAAGTCTGACACGCCCTCCCGCTTCACGCAGAGCGGGAGAAGTCAGTTGAAGATTTACCGTCCAAAAAAAAAAAAAAAACAGAGCAGCTTATTTGTACTGACTGTGTTTAAAATAACGCTAAATAATGTTTGTTCTGTAAGTTTATACAAACACTTTTGCACGTCACTAATAGGGGTGGCTTGTGACTGCGCAGCATGGGTTGAGCGATCTTCCAGCGGTTGGGCCGGGATGCGTGACTGACTTTATACAGGAAGATTTTTTAGTCACCGTCCAAATTTTTTCTAGGCATTAGGTATCATTCAATAAATCCATTTTTGAAAAAAAAAACGATACATAAAATTTTCATTTTAAATCATTTTCTCGAAAGAATTATCCGCTCTGCGTGGTCACTAAGTTAAATATTAATAATACTACTTGCCACCCATGAGAGTATGAAGGGAAAATTTGCAACTTTGTTTATTATTGTTTTCAATTAATTTCGGCGGCGTGCGGGGTGGGCCGCCGAAATTAATACCTAGCGCACTGCATGCGCACTAGGTAATAGCCCGCACTATTACCTAGTGCGCGGCGGTGTCCAGAATCATCAACTTTTTATAGATAACTTTGTGATGTGATATCTCAATATGTTTGTATTGAGTGATACTAAAAGAAAAAAAAATTTTTTACAAAAAAAAAACAACCGACTTCCTTAAAAACACTACAAAGTGAAAAATAACTTTAATTTCGGAAGTCGGTATCTTAGGATCTGTATTTATGGTTTTTTTGCCACCGACTTCCAAAATTAAAGTTATTTTTCACTTTGTAGTGTTTTTAAGGAAATCGGTTGGTTTTTTTTTTTTTGTAAAAAAGCTTTTATTTTTAAATTTTTAGTTGTGGTATCCACCCCGCACTAATTCCAAACAAACAATGCATATTTATGCGATAGCAGAAATCGCGATTGCTGTCATTTTTTTAAAGAGTTCCGGTGTCTATCTCTGGAACTCATCGTCAGATCTATATGAAATTTGTATGGGACCATTTCGGAATAAACCCCTTTCGAACAAAAAAAAGAATTTTGTAAATTTTATAAATGATGGAGTTATGGCCGAACATACATAAAAAAAATTATAAACATCCGAATTGAGAACCTCCTCCTTTTTGAAGTCGGTTAAAAACACGTATTAAATGATTTTCGCAAAATATTAGTATATCATAATTTGGACGGTGACTAAAAAATCTTCCTGTATAACAAAACCCCTCCTTGCCTCGGAAAACACACTTATCCCTTGGATCCAGCTGTCATTCGTGTTATTTTGACAATTGCCACGGGTCGACAGAAGCCCGAAAGTCTGACAGCTAGTCTTACCAAAGGGGTTCATATTATTCCCAGTAACTGAGTTGTGGAGGTCAGACAGGCATTCACTCCATGTAAAGTAAGTACTTTACAAGTGTACTTAGCTGCATCTGGTTAGACTAAGCCGACGGCAACATAGTTCGGCAAAGAGCTAGGCAAAAGATGACCTTAATAATATATTAAATCTAGATATGGTCGGTGTTTTCTTTCCAACTACTCTGAGAAAAACAATAAAACCAACAATAATAAAAAAAATCTTGGTCAGATTGAAGGAGGACCATGTGATGGCTTGGTCTTTTCAGGAACAACCCGCAGTGCACGCAAAACGTAAAGCACAAATACATAAAGCTCTTTATAAAAAAACTCATTAATATTTCAAGTCCCATCCACGCAGTATTAGTATATACAGTATATACAAAACTAAGTAAAGATTCAGTCTCTACATCAAAATAAATGAGTATAACCAAAATTGAACACTAGGGTAAATAAAGTATATGGATAAAAAACAGAATCCCGTCAACTCGTAACTTGTAATAAAATCCAAATTGACAGCATAAAAAATACTTCTAAAAACAAAACACAACCGCTGTTGTAACCATTATCTTGTCCAACAAAGATAAAGAAAGATATTTATTCACCAAAGATATTGTACAGAAGCTGTATTACTAGCCAAACAGAGCTCCCTTAAACATACAGAGACACATTTCACGCAAAGATCATATTTCATCGCTCAGGATATTTGCTAAAGTTACCACAGAGCATCACACGTGTACAGACAAACACGAGTCTACCGATCCGCTTCGTTGACCGTCTTTATTAATTTATCCTTTCATTCATGACCGTATCAATAAAGGTGGTAAACCATTTCTACACAACGTCTTTGATTTGTTAAGGAAGATATATTTGTATTGCCTACTGGATAATTATTTCGTATATTTGACAACACGCGAAATTATCTCTGTGATTTTTAACTTTGATTTAGACCTTAAGAATCTGCTTCACAGACTCCAGAAAGATAGAAGGATTTTGGGGTGAATCGGGACAAAAGTTTAAAAGAAAACTTAACATTAAAATAGTTTGCTGTGAAAAAGGCATCTAATGTATTAATTATATTATAATTAACTAGCTGTACCCTGTTACGCTTTTTTTTTTGGATGGGAAATCTTCAAATGACTTCTCCCGCTCTGGGCAGAGCGTGAGGGCGTGTCAGACTTTTACTGACTAAAACCCATCCGTGTTCCTTCAGTTGCCCATGTGCCAGGGTCACGGTATCTCTTTCGAGCAAATCTCGCGACCCTGGCAGGCATCGGTCCTAGCAGAACCCTTCAGTGCACATTCGAGTGTTTTCCTCGCTTCCGGCAGATGGAGCGGTCACTGGTACACAGCTGATCGTTAAAAAAACTGTTTTTTCGCGGTCGCGGATAATAATAATAATAATAATATTCCACAACTATCACACAACGCCATCTAGTCCCAAGCTAAGCAGAGCTTGTGTTATGGGTACTAGACAACTGATAAACATACTTATATATTTCTAAATACATACATATTATAGATAAATTACACCCAAACACAGAACAAATGATCGTGCTCATCACACAAACATTTGTCCTGGGTGGGAATCGAACCCACGACCTCCGGCATAGCAGTCAGGGTCGCTAACCACTAGACCAACAGGTATATGGTATATGTGACTGATGCAAAAAATAGATAAAAACAATCCTTGATGCGGATTATATTATCATGCTAAAATTTCAGCTTGATCGGTGCAGAACTTTTTGAGTTTTTGAAGCGTACACAAACCAACATAACATTTTTATATACAGGGTGTGGCGTAAGTAGTGGTCCACCGTTCAGGATTCGATGAACCAGATAATTAACTGTAACAACTAAAAATTTTAAACATTTTTACCCAAGGATTCCGAAAATATTTCATTTTTGTCTTTTATTTACGAAATTTCTACCTTTTATTACATACATATTTGTTTGTAGTTTCAACAAAAACCACTATTTTTTCATTTTGATTTCTGTTAATTACTGCTGAATCATCATCATCAGCAGCCTACAAATGTTCCCACTGCTGGGACACAGGCCTCCTCTCGGTGGGAGGGGGTGGGCCATAATCCACCACGCGGGCCCAGTGCGGGTTGGTAGATGTCACATGTCTTCGAATTTTTAGTTCTAAGACATGCCGGTTTCCTCACGATGTTTTCCTTCGCCGTTATGAGAGCAGTGGTGATGAAATAATTTACACAAAGTATAGCGCCTACTTGGGTTCGAACTTACGACCTACTACTCGTAAGTCGCGGCCGTTACCACTGGGCCACCACTGCTCTCTGATGATGATGACTGCTGAATACTAGAGCTATCATGATAAATTATGATTTTTTATGTAAATTCAGCTCTTTTGAAGAAAAAGTTGGTTCTTCTCTAATTTTAACCCCAATTTTTAGCACATCATCTAGTTCAAGAGCAATTTTTGTAAATAAAAATTTGGGTAAAAATAGAATTCAGCTCTTTTGAAGAAAAAGTTGGTTCATCGAATCCTGAACGGTGGTCCATTACTTACGCCACACCCTGTATATAAAGATGATTAAATACCTTTGTTGCCATGCATTCAAAAATTTCGTCCCGATTCATCTCTGTATCCCTATGTACTCCGTTTGTAGGTACTAAATAATCTTCTACATTATAATGAGCCTATAACGCCCCGCGACTTGGAGACAGGCCTCCTCTCGGTGAGAGAAATTGAGTCGTAATCCACCAGCATACCAAACACAGTAATATACAAACGCGAGTTGATAAATTGATTTCATGTGAGATGAAATTTTCGAACGTAAATTTGTGTCGTAGAGACGTCCATCAAAAACATCGTGAGGAAACTGGCATGCACCTAACATTCGTCGATATGAGACATCTACCAACCCGCACTGGGCCCGCGTGGTGGATTACGGCTCGCTCTCTCCTATCGATAGGAGGACTGTGTCCCAGCAGTGGGAAGATTATTGGCTAATTATGTTATGTGATATCCTATTAGGCGCAAGGTTTTTGTTGGATGAAAATGAAAACTTATAACATCCAAATAATTATGTTGTCTTGTACCTATAAATTATTACATTTGTATTAAAGACTACACTAGTAATCTGCAGCAGATTGGAATAAAATATTTGAGCCAACCTTTTGATGGACTAGATCGACAAACATTTTCAACAGAGCGCATCGATAAAAAGAACTCCCTTACAGCAAAATAAAGTACTGCCGTCGCCATTATTTTTACTAGCAACACAACCCCCGACGTACGCAGACACATTTCACGTAAAGATCATATTTCATATCTCAGAATATTTGCTAACGTAACCGCCACAGAGTAAATATATCAGTAGAAACGTGCGCGCAAGATGTGGCAACATTCTCATGCATAGAAAATATGAAAAACAATGAATAGTTAATATATGCAGTTGTTCTAACTGAACGTGTTAGCACTGGCTACATTGAAAAAATGTAAAGAGGTTTTTTAAAAATGGAACAGTTGTATTTTTCTTGGAAAAGATTGTGCAATATGAAGGGAGTTACTATATATTGAATCCGTGTGGAATTTTGAGCATACTAAAGTTAGTACGTGCGTTTGCATTGGGTAAGATTTTGATTTTGTGGAGTTAGGATCTTTACAGATACAGCATGTATATTGACAGTTTATTCACGATTACGGCGTTGGTTCTATGAAAAAAGTGGTTGAGTTCGATGCATATGCTAAATATGACCACATTTTTGTGGTATTCATTCTGTATATGTTGGAAAAAATTGAATAGAACTTAGCTTGAATTTTAAGATTTTTTTGCTCGTTACTGTAGGTTTGCATATGTATATCTACATATAGAGGACAGAAAGAGAAGGCGTGGGTCTCAGCTGTGAGAACCCACTGCTGGAACCCACGCCTCCTATCTGAGAGGGAGTAAATCCTCTACGCAGACCCAGTGCGGGTTGGTAGATGTCACATGACTTCGATTGTTTAGTTCTAGAACATCATCACTTTTCCTTTGTGCGCAGTGGTTTTGACATAATTTACACACAATAAAGTGCCTGTGGAGCACTGCTGGCCCAGTGGTATTGAGCCAGATTTACCAGTTGTAGGTCGTGGGTATACCCCAGGCAGGCGATTTGCTATGTGAAATAATTTTATCACCACTGCTCTCAAAACATTGAAGGAAAACATCGTGAGGAAACCGGCATGTCCTTGAACCAAAAACTCGAAGACATGTGATATCTACCATCCCGCACTGGGTCCGCGTAGTCGATTAAGACCTATGTCCCAGCAGTGGGAACAATAAACTGTTTATGTTGACACTCCCTGCTTCGGTTTGAACCGTAAGTCATGGCCGTTACCACTGAGCACTATTGCTATTTGTATTTTTGTTTATAATATAATGCCATTTAATTACGTCAAATATAAATCGGAATAGACCAAACACGCAATTTTATTACCAAAAATTCCGACAAGCAAAAGTGAACCTTATTCCTATAACAGATTTACTTAGTCGTAATTTTGAAATAAGAAAAGTAAAATCATCGTCATGTTAAAATTAATAAGTTTTATGCCTCGTTTAAATTTTAAATTAATTACGAGCAACGCAATCTAAATTGGAATAAGTTTTGAATTTTTCGGTCCTTAAACTTAAAGGGATTAATTTCCGATTTCGAAATACAGGATTGGATATATTTAGCTGGCTCCGAAAACATAAAATGTATAGCCTCATTGGTATTAGTCGCAAGTGTTCCTGATAAGCGTGATGTGCTGGGTTCCAAGCCTAGGTCAGGAAACGTGCTATTGGATTTTCCTATAGTTTTAATGCAGACTAAATAAACATGGTAATGAGTAGAAGACTCACTTTACTGTATAAGGCACTGTTATTACTAACCAATAAAAATCTTCAGAAGACTTTAGTATCAAAACATATTGTAAAACAAAGTCCCCCGCCGCATCTGTCTGACTGTCTGTTCGTGATTCAAAAAACACTGAACGTATTTTCATACTGTTCTCGTTAATAAACATATTCATGAAAAAGGTGCTGGGGTATAATTTGTTGAAATATGACAATAATTGTTGAAAATGTCGGAAAAAGTTAAGACGCTTTTGCTTTTCATATATTCCTTTTTTAAAGATCTACAGAAAACTCGGGGTTTGGCATATGTTTTATAAAGCTCGCTAACAAAAGCTAGTTCTTAAAACAGATAATAACAGTAAAATTACTTGAAGTTTCATTTTAATCGATCATCATACAGACAATAAGCTGCATAAATACTTAAAATCACTGCTTCTACTTCTTCACAATGACTTAATGATTATGTCTTTTCTGTCAGGGACTGGGAAGCAGTTTTTGACTTCTTCGTTAATGGTCTGACATCGCAAGGATGCAGTGCTCCTTGTCTATCAAACTTATTAAGTTGGTAGGTTAAAAAACCGGCCAAGTGCGAGTCGGACTCGCACACCGAGGGTTCCGTACAAGCCTTCAGGTATTCACGGTTTATGCGTAAGGTTTATGTTTATGAAATTAAATGTTTTTTTTTTTAATTTTTATATTTGAATTGACCGAAAGGTAAATTGTGGTTTACGATTTATGACGTATTAAAAAAAAACTACTTACTAGATCTCGTTCAAACCAATTTTCAGTGGAAGTTTACATGGTAATGTACATCATATATTTTTTTTTAGTTTTATCATTCCCTTATTTTAGAAGTTACGGGGGGGGGACACACATTTTACCACTTTGGAAGTGTGTCTCACGCAAACTATTCAGTTTAGAAAAAAAATATATTAGAAACCTCAATATCATTTTTGAAGACCTATCCATAGATACCACACACGTATGAGTCTGATGAATTTTTTTTTTTAGTTTCAGTTCAATGTATGGGGAACCCCAAATATTATTGTATTTTTTTCTATTTTTGTGTTAAAATCTTAATGCGGTTCACAGAATACATCTACTTACCAAGTTTCAATAGCATAGCTCTTATAGTTTCGGAAAAAAGTGGCTGTGACATACTCGGACAGACAGACAGACATGAGGAATCTATAAGGGTTCCGTTTTTTGCCAATTGGCAACGGAACCCTAAAAAGTCCGCCCGTATCTGAAAATCCCTGTGCGCTATAGCTGTTTGCCGGGCTTTATAATTTTGGAGGTCCCGTCATCATTTACCCAGCCCTTTTCTAACTACGTTGTTCCCAGTTACTGTGTAGTACGATACCTCTTGTTAATACAGGCTGACAGAGTGTCGGGCTTCTGAACCGTTTCCCATAGGTTTGTAACTCTTTCCGAGAAATTCCCACCAACGGAAGGAAATAGGTTAAGCAAATCGGACCAAATGTAGGTGAACTATAATTATATACACCGAGACATTTTAATTGTCCTACAACGGCAGCCCACTTCATGTATCCAATGACTACTACACATCCATAACAAAAAAAATAACATTTGAATAACTAAAAAACCGTACCGTGTGGTGCCGGACATAAAGAATAACACCACCCTGTTCTTCATTTTCATTTCTTCCCGTGGGTGTCGTAAAAGGCGACTAAGGGACTTACTAGAGAATGGGCAGCAGCGTTCTCTATGCATTTTACCACCATACTGCGATCGCCATCCCGCCTGCCAAGCGTGGCGATTATGGCAAAGCCCTCCAAATTGGGGGAGGCCTAAGTCCAGCAGTGGACGTCTTATGGCTGAAATGATGATGAACTAAAAACAAAAATATTGTTCATTATGCATGACGTAATTTGTTTGATATATTGTCTCATGGAGAACGGAGATGGAATGATCCAGTCGACTCGTGCGCTGGGTAGGTATGTATATTCTCTACTATATGATACGTAAACATTAATAACAGGATATTTCATAATTATAATGCATTATTTATTTTTCTTAGTACGTATTTTCTTAATTGGTAACAATTTTTTAATCAGTGGACAACCTTTGTAAGACGACTAAAATGTCACGGTGGATATATGGTGTTAGTCTATTTCCTTGTACATATAACAAGGAAACAGACTAAGCATAACTGTCGAAATGTAGGTAAACGATAAGAATAGTTGGTCGCTGTGATCAACTCAAGACAATGTTTATGTTCTTTCAATCCAGAATTAGTCTTCCTACTGACCGTTTATATGGGTAGTTCATATAATTGTTTTTTTTATTTTTTTTATTTAACTGTTTTTGTTTGTTTATTTTTATTTTCTTTTCATGTCATTTATTGTGTATATGTATCATTTGCATCGTATATGTAAGCGGGCACGCCCTTTATACCTGGAGGCTTTATTAAGGTTTTAAGTTCTGTTTACGATTTTGTTTTATTATTTATTTCAGCTTGAGTTTAGTTTTCAATATTTTGTTGGTATATTGGCGTGTGCTAGCTGACATATGGCGAATAATGTATGTTTTGTTTTATATTAATAACTTACACAATACTGTATAGAATCAAGTTCTTCTAACTTAACAGACAGCTGTGCTGCTGGGGAGTTTGTTCCGCCACTACTTCTTCCCAGCTAAAGCACTAGGAAGTGTCGAAGGGCGGGCGTTTTGGGGGGACTGTCTCATGTAACTTTGACGTTCAAAAAGTGCTGACTCTCAGCCTAGTTTGAATAAATGACTTTTTGATACACGGAACTTTGCTTAACCGCTCGAGGATTAAAGGCATAATATATTATATTAATATGGATTCAACGGTTTTTCTTCATAAGCTGAAGTGAACGTATCCGTGTCCTATAAACTCAATTTCACTTTATACCCAACACACGGCACCTAGGGCTTCAAAGCGTGCTTGTGACTCGAATAAGGCGATTTAGCTCACTAGGTTGGGTATCAGGAATATTGATTATGCATACATTGCTTGTAACCTATCTTATGCGCTAACTTTCACTGAAGTAATGAAGTAATGAAAAGTTTCGATCGACGTTCAATGTTTTTAACCGAAATCGGATAAGCGAGTTTTCTCAAATTGAAAAAGTCGGTAAAACAGAGGAGATTCAAAATAACTAAACCAAACTAAAAATGAAGAAAATAATGGAAAAGAAGCGTAAGGTGCTCAATATCAATTAAAAATACCTCGGAAACCACCCCACACTTTTATTGATTACTTTTTAAGATAACTTTGCTGTTACTGCATATGTTCACGTTATTCTTTTGTATTTTTTTCGTGAAGACAATCGATAAAGTAAAATTTTTGCCCGTATGTTTTATTTTACACACAACTTAGTCCACAGTAGGTGTTTGTAGTACTTTTTTCCATGTCAGTCCTAGAGAAAATATAACATACTAGCTTCTGCCCGCGACTTCATCCGCGTTAAATTTCTTGTTCCCCTGACCCTTCCCGTCGCGGCGAATCGCCTACCCGTGCAATTTTCCCCGTTTTTGCAATTTCTGCTCCGCTTTTCTTGGTTGTAGCGTGATATTATATAACCTATAGCCTTCCTCTATATAATAATATAGGCTACCCAACACAAAAAGATTTTTTAAATTCAGACCAGTAGTTCCTGAGATTAACGCGTTCAATCTAACAAATAAACAAACTCTTCAGCTTTATAATATTATATTAGTATACATAAGTTCCATCCTAATAGCCCTCAGGATGTTTTTCCTTCAACGATGTGTGTAATGTTCAAGATAAATTGAGAAAGTACATATTATTATGATTTGGAAAAAAGGAATATTATTCAAACGGACTTACCTTAATAAATTAAGGCGACCACCAGGGATTAAAAACTTAAAACTAGAGTGACTGCTCGTGAAGTGGTGCTCTTCACGAGCAGTGGAGGTGTTGGGTACGGAACTAGGCTTAGGGTATCGCTGGTGTAGGCGGCTGGTCCACAGTCCTGACCCGTCGCAGGGGGACCAAGGGTGCCATTCACGGGGTCGTCTGGCGCCCAAGTGTTAATTGGTCCCAGGGTGGTCACGGCGTGTTATGTGTTCATGCGCGCCGTGAATGGGGGTATACCCCTGAAGTGGGTCCAGCGACGGACAGCCGCGGCGGTTTCGCGGAAGTTTTTTC
The DNA here is from genome assembly GCA_947507805.1 of Aporophyla nigra. Classification (NCBI taxonomy): domain Eukaryota; kingdom Metazoa; phylum Arthropoda; class Insecta; order Lepidoptera; family Noctuidae; genus Aporophyla; species Aporophyla nigra. The sequence continues at coordinate 6,645,213 of OX382315.1, read as the reverse complement.
GTTCCCGTGTTCCCGCCATAAGCGGTGTAGGAGGACACCGTGGAGTTTTAGTGGCTTGGAGTCCCACATAACTGCGCTATTTCCCCTTAGTAGCGCAGAATGCATGAGCATTTCTCCACGATAAAAAAAAGGGTATCGCTGGTACAGGGCAACAAGTGATGGGCTAGATCGTGTTGAACCTAATAAGGTACATACCTACTACACATTTATTTAGCCCTTTTACATCGACGCTAAATAAAAAGTACTTTTTCACTTAAAATTATATCGTGAATGTGCCTTTTTCAATTCACATGTTCAATTCACTCTAAAAATTGTATAACTTTCAATGCTCCCAAAATGAAGTAAGCACAGTAATAAAGTTTATTTTCACCCACAATCAGCTTCCGTGATCATTCTAATAAAAGAAGATTCGATATTGTTTGCCAAACAATTTACTGTGCTTTAAAAATACAACATTATTTTTACAAAAGGAACGTTCCCTTACAAATTGTATTCCGATTTAATAGCCCGCATTATGTCTACGTTTGCTCTGATTTACATCGATGTAAATGTACCCGTAATGTTTTTGTGATGGGGGTATGAAGAAAAGCAATATAGCGTGATTTGGTGCATTGAAATAACTTCAACGAATAAGCCTATAATGTTCCCACTGCTGGTACCCAGGCCTGCTCTAGGTGAGCGAGAGTGGGTTGTAATCTAACACATGGGCCCAGTGTGGGTTGGTAAATGTCATGTGTTGGAAATTTTGGTTTCCTTTCTTTAACCGTTTTGAGAGCAGTGGTGACGAAATTATTTTCACAAAGCCCCTCTAGGTTCGAACTCACGACCTACAAATTAGTCGCAGCCGATATCACAAGGCCACCACTGTTTTTCTTCACCCTTCTTTCACTGTTCCACCGCTGTCTTCATTTTGATCATAATTTATTATGATAATTATTTCATATGGTCAAGGATGTCATACGCTGACTGTACATCACGTATGTTAATATAATACCACGAACACCCTCTATTCTTAGGTGACACAGGCAACAAAGGAATTTCGTCAAAAGGTAGCTGTATCCTTCCGAATAATACCCTAGTCGCCTTTGAACTGACTTAAGGATCTAAAATGGCTGCCAGGTCCTGTGTATTGAACCAAATTAAATTGTAAAGGTTACCGTACAGTCAAGAGCATAAATATCTTATAGTTACACCACGTTCATGGGCGTCGTAAGAAGGCTGAAAGTCACCCAAAGGGTAACAAATATAATTGACAAGTAATATTATATATCCATTTTTCAAAGAGAATATTGTGTTAAGACTTAAGAAGTACCTAGACTCGACCCAGGAGACCTGACCTGACCTGGGGATCTATATAAAACCTATCAGGGTAAACATTTTTCTTACCTGTAACCTAAATAAACATTCAAGCGAATCAGCTATAAAATTATTTACTGCCCATAAACAATCTCAGTTTTGATTTATTAGTTCGGGTTGTAATATTTACTAAGGAAAGTTTTAGTGGTTAGCTCAAAGGCTTGCAAGAATTGTCTACAGTGTGTATCGGACAGGTGTGGTCAAATTTGAGGGGATGTGACCATGATACTCGACAACTTTTCTTCAATGGATGAACATCGTAAACGAAAAAATATATTAGCCGCCCCATTAAATTTGGGGTTAAATAGATATTGAAGTTTTGAACGGAAAAAAGAAACGAAAATACATTTATGAAGCACAAAATATACAGCAGGAAAGAGTAAAATTGGATTAAATTTATGAGTTAATTTTGATTTTAATTTCACTTTTGATTCTAACTTTGATTTTGATTATGATATGATTTGATTTTATTGTCAATTTTTGTATATGGCCTGCAATAAAACACTATTTATTTTATTGTTTATTTTTAAATAAATAAAAAATAGTTTTTAAAAACACGCTTCCATTGAAAACCAAACTAAAAAGTACAAAATAATGGAAAAAAAGCGTGGGGTGCTTTTTAGGGTATTTTTTTTATTGATATCAGGCACCCCACGCTTTTTTTCCATTATTTTGTACTTTTTAGTTTGGTTTTCAATGGAAGCGTCTTTTTTAGTTTTTTTAAACTATTATTTATTTTCTATTTTGAGGGTGTTTCGAATTTTGAGACGTATGTCAGCGTAGTTTGTGACGTATGTCAGCGTAGTTTTCGAAGACAGTTTTTTTTGCTGTCCTGGTAACCCTGGCAAGGATAATGGCACAAATTAGTTTGTGACGTATGCCAGCGTAGTTTTCGAAGACAATTTTTTTGCTGTCCGGGTAACCCTGGCAAGGATAATGGCACAAATTTATGAAATTATTGCGTTGTCATCGGTCCTTGACAGGTGTGCAAAGTTTGAATGAAATCTGGTCGTTTAAAGTGGGTCAAAATCGCGCTATAAGGAGTCGGTTACATACAAACATAAAAGTGAAGCTAATATAAAGCGTGTAAAAAGAGGAGAAAATTAAAAAATAATAATAAAGTAGTGTATATTTTGTTTCAGGATCTTAAATGCCGCCTTTCCCACAGCCGCTGAACAAGAGTTGCACGAGTAGCCAAACCCTGCTGTAGAGCGATATTGTTACTACGTGGCTGTTCGTTCGCATTGTTTTGTAGCTGTAATTGGGCTTCCCGAATCATATCTTCATTGTTTAATTGTTGCACAGATATGTTAGCCCTATTGCAAATGTTGTGTAATATTAGGGGAAACGCACCGATTATCGGATAATTTTGTTTAAAATTTTTAAAAAAATAGTAAACAATGGCTCAGACCCTAAAACTTGGCATATTCACTATCTACATTTTATATTCTATAAGAAACCAATAACTATTTATCGCGTCACATGTAATTTTTTTTTAAATTATATTTATTTTACAAAAATCATATCATTATTTTACAAAAGTCGGTTACAAACAAACATACAAGTGAAGCTAATATAAAGCGTGTAAAAATAAATAAAGTGCGATGACAGAAACTAGCAATATCAACAAACGACAGGAGATAGAAGAAGCCGAAAAGTTTTCAAGGTTGCGAGGGTGCAGCTAGTCCAGCCTAATGTAACGCCTGATGTCATGTATGGGCGGGGCTGTATAAGCCCCCTGACAATTTTATCGACCCATATAATAGCCTGGGCACGCGTTACTGATGCCGACTTGGATATCAGTAAATAGACTTAGAACCCAAGTTGGTCGGAGCAAAGACAATTTCCAAGGACGAGTATTTAAAAACGACAGATCGCAAGTGTGTATGCGGACCTTCCCACAGACAATGGCTCCCCTTCCATTCTGCGGCGCATGCCCTGTCACCTGTGCTTGTGATGGTTATAAGCCTGCGACAGTGAGCGGAGATCGCGCAGCTTTATTTTGGGCCAAAAACGTTTGAACTTTTTGCCATTCATACGTTTAGAAAAAGAATAGGACACTTGACAGTTTTTTCGCGATTACAATGTTCGTCCTATGGAGAAAGTTGTTCAGACTGATGGATCTTTAACTCACATCTCTCTGAAATATGCTGTATAAGTTTGTGTGTTTCTTTTTCCACCAATCATCATCGTCATCATCATCATTTCAGCCGTAAGACGTCCACTGCTGGACTTAGGCCTCCCCCAATTTGCCATAATCGCCACGCTTGGCAGGCGGGTTGGCGATGGCAGTATGGTCGTAAAATGCATAGAGAACGCTGTTGCCATTCTCTAGTAAGTCCCTTAGTCACCTTTTACGACACCCACGGGAAGAAAGGGTAAATTTCCACCAATAATAATTTATTAATAATATTTTCCTCCGGGATCCGAGTAAATTTACCTCAGAAGTAATAATACTCGATTAACCCGTAGCTTAGTCTAAAGGTCACAAGCCTAGCAAAAGGGTGTATATTAGTAATTTCTAGGCTGCTGCCCGCAGTCTAGATGTGTGCTTGATTGATAGCCGTAGGCTGACATTACATGAGACTTAAACACAACTGGAGAAATAACACACTCTATCACTGTTTATCTCACTTACCATACAGGAGCGATGTTATCCTATCTTGTATACGAAGTCATCACTCTCTTATAAACTGTGACCATGAATTTAGTATAATTATGATTTTAGACCCCTTTTTTTTGTAGATGGGAAATCTTCAAATGACGTCTCCCGCTCTTGGGTGGAGCGGAAGGGCGTGTCAGACTTTTACTGACTAAAACCCACCCGTGATCCTTCAGTTGCCCATGTGCTAGGGTCATGGTATCTCTTTCGAACAAATCTCGCTACCCTGGCAGATTCTAGAGCCCTTAGCGCCGGTCGGTCGTCGGTCGTCGGTTAATGTATCAATAACAAAATCACCTTTTTCATGGAAAAGTGCACCTACGCGGTCAAAATGTATGGCTCAGCGATTTTCTGTTTAAACCGGTCAGAATCATAATAATATTCCACAACTATCACACAACGCCATCTAGTCCCAAGCTAAGCAGAGCTTGTGTTATGGGTACTAGACAACTGATAAACATACTTATATACTTCTAAATACATACATATTATAGATAAATTACACCCAGACACAGAACAAATGATCGTGCTCATCACACAAACATTTGTCCTGGGTGGGAATCGAACCCACGACCTCCGGCATAGCAGTCAGGGTCGCTAACCACTAGACCAACAGGTCTGTCAAATCATGTACTGAATATGTGGTAAAAGGTTGCGCATTGATATCCTTTACCTGCTGATGTTACCCTGTACATGCCTAATCCTCAAAATACGGTGCAACTGGGTTAGCGATAACAGTATGAGGCCAAAATGCATAGAGAACGCTGCTATCTATTCTCTAGTAAATTCCTTTGTCGCTTTTAATGACAGTCACGGTAAGATATAGGATAGTGCTATTGTTTACGTCCGGCACCACACGAGAAAAAAAGACAAAAACATAAGGTACAAACAGTAGAAAAATGCATGAGTACAAACAGATGTTTTTCTTTCCCCCTCCCAGAAATCACTACTTTACGAAAAGCTTATTTTCTTAACCTCTAACTTTGAAGAACTGTCATAAATAAGCCAGAGGTAAAGTTTACTATCCATGAGCTAAAACTAACTAACTTAGTTTTGGTAGTGAATTAACTTAACTGCCCCTTCTGTTATTCGAATAAATTGGCTAAAGTTATTAAGTTGTTTTCATTTTCGATGAATAGAAATGGGGATTTACAATGTTATCATAGTGAAAGGTTTTAGGCCTAATAACAGCTAGCGGTCAAAGAATTAAGCAAGTCCAGAGGGCCTAGTCAAAATTACTTAAAATCAGCAAACGATAGTGGGAAAATAAAAAATGAATGGGACTTATATAATGTATCGAAAATCTTATGTCAATCCTATTGAATATAATTGTATATAAATACGAAACGTTTTATCTTGTCTTCAGTATCTTTTTAAAGCTTCAAGGGTCGATCAATCAGGTAAGGCAACGCTTACTACTGTCGTTTCGTGGATGGGTAACCATCTTGACATACCAAGATCTCTCCGTGCCTTGGAATGTACGTTAAGTCATTGGTCCCGGCAAGCGTTCGTAGAACTTTTACAGTCGATCGGGTCGTCAGAAGTTTAAAGTCTGACAGGCGGTCACATAGTAATTCCCAGTAACTGGTTTGTCAAGGTCAGATAGGCAGTCGCTCCATTTAATATACTGGTACTCAGCTGCATCCAGTTACAGTGGAAACCTGGAGTTTGACTGACCTGTTAGTCTAGTGGTTAGTGACCCTGACTGCTAAGACTGAGGTCGTGGGTTCGATTCTCACCCAGGATAAATATTGTGTGATGAGCACAATCATTTGTTCTGTGTCTGGGTGTAATTTATCTATAATATATATGTATTTAGAAATATATAAGTACATTTATCAGTTGTCTGGTTGGTTAGTTGTCAGATAACGTTGTGTTGGTTATCTTAAGATATTATTATTATTTAAAAAAAAAACAACCCCAACATAGTTAGGAAAAGACTAGGCTAAGAATAACACACAGAGAAAGATGTACCTATAATACATTTCACCAGTTCTGTTTAGTGCTATTATGTAATCTAGTCAATAAAACACACCTCAATGAAACTTTACGTCAATCACGTTTCATAAACAACTCCGAAGCCTAGACACTCCTCCCATTTCCAAAAGCAATTTACCTCGCTGTCGCCACTAAATCCTACCTCACAACTCAGACACAATACAATAACTATTTTGGCAGCACATTGAGTACAGTTAACATACATGTCGGCCAGAACTTGTAGTGCTTAGATAGGACTGACGATATTGTTATTACTAGGCAGACATCTAGATCTTGTTTAGTGTAGTGTGTTTCTGCCTTAAATTATTTTAAAGATGTAGTAAGGTTGGTGGTACTGTGAGTTGATGATATGTCTAGAAATTGATCGTTTTGATTTTCATTGTTGGGATTCTGTAACTTAATGCTCTTCAGAAGATTCTAAAGATCACTTATAATTGCTTCCTGAAATAAAAAGGGTTTTGATGGTAAGTTATTCGGTCGAACAATGGCTAAGATGTTTGATTGAGATTCTCTGTTTTCGTGATTAAAAGAAATCACGAAAACAAAGAATCATCGAATAAGTTTAATGATTGCCTAAACATGAGTTCCATGAAACCAACATAAGTTTCATGAAGAGTCTACCAACCTAATACCCGATTACCAATGTTCAGTCATCGGTACTAACGTATTTCAAGGGAAAGACATTTAGAGTCCTTTGATTTTTCCTATAAACATGACAGATATAAAAAAACGTGGTACATTAAAGAACTGAAAGCTGATTTTTACAAATACCTCAAGGCGCGATTTCCTTGATATTGACAGAAAACATCTGAGTCGGTATACAGTTTAATGTATTTGGTATAGTGTATTTTATGATGTAAAAAAAATCAAATAAACTCACCAACAACACTAAGATGGACCCGCCTAACTAAAGGAGGATGAGTAGAAATCTGGCACTCGTAGAATCCTTCATCTCTTTCGCTGACGTACTGGATCAGGAGTCGCCAATCGTTAGGATGTTCGAAGGCCAGAGAGTAGCGGGAGTCGGCTGAGTACGTGTGGCGACCGAAGGAGAGCAGGTGCAGCTCTTCACCACGGCGACGCACCCAGGATATCTGGGGAAAGAAAAGAGGTTAGTTTGGTTCATAATCGGATCAGTGGAGGTGGAGCATACGCTTAGAGGCACTATAAGCAGCAAATATAGAAGAAAAACTAGTGTAAAAAAATGGGAATATTTTTTTCGGATATTTATTATCTTTCCGAAATTTACCAATTTTATTGCTTGGCCATAAAAACCATTTCGTTCTGAGAAGCATGAAACTATGACGCATCGTTTCCAAAATAGGAGATTTCGCTTTTTGAAAAACTATCTGTGTTTCCAAAATGGTAGCTCGGATGAAAATCTTTTTTGGAAATAAAATTTTGCTGTAAAAAAGCCGCAAAACATTAACAAAAAAATCCAAAATTTGTCCAGTTCCCCTAATCTTCATAATATCGGCATAAACTTTTTATAAATAAAGAAACACAGCAAATACAAAGTCGCCTATAAAGTCGTATCAGCTATTTGATTTAGAGGCAAAAAAAATACATACATTTTTTCACTACACTGCCAGTTGGAATATCTTTTTAAGATAATGTAAGCTATTTTTGGACTACTTTTATTTCATACCAAAGAAGAAAATAATATATCTCTATCTTCTACATAATAGATTGAGTTTCCTTTTACATGTTCAGGTGTCAAAAATCAGCTTCTAGCTAAGCGAATCGTCGCAGACAGTTCCAAACCGCGTAAATCACTTTGGTAAAAACTGCGTAAGTGTAAAGAACCATATCTTTCAGAAGGAACAAACCTTTGATTATTTAATTTGGTATATTGGTGGATAAAAATTTACATAAAAGTAGCAAATAATTTGGGTCCTACATAATTATAAGTATATGATTACATCGTACCATGAATACTTTTTTCAGTTAGTGAAACTGTGATCACCTGTAATTTTTGCGCTTGTGGAGTCCACGAAAATTATTTTTTGTTACGTTTTTTGCAGATCAGTGTCAGGCAGGAACAAACGAAAGAAACGAAACGAAGAATTATAATAATTTAAATAATTAAAATCATGAATCATCAGCAGCCTATAAATGTTCCCACTGCTGGGACACTGGCCTCCTCTCGGTGAGAGGGAGTGGGCCATAATCCACCACGCGGGCCCAGTGCGGATTGGTAGATGACACATGTCTTCGAATTTTTGGTTCTAAGATATGCCGGTTTCCTCACGATATTTTCCTTCACCGTTTTGAGAGCAGTAGTGATGAAATAATTTACACAAAAAAGCGCCTGCTTGGGTTCGAACTCACGACCTACTACTCGTAAGTCGCGGCCGGTACCACTGGGCCACCACTGCTCCTGTATACCGGGTGACATTTTTTAACGTCTTGAAAAAAAATGGGGTAATAGGTGAACGGAGTAGAAGTCTTTGGTATAGAAATTTTTGATATTTTTATTTTTTAATAACATGTAATGAAATTGATCTAGCAATAAATACTACACATTTAAAGTAACATTTTCATACTAGAACAACAAAATCAGAAATTTGGAAAAAAAACAATTAAAAACCTATCGAAACTCAAATCACACGCACCCTACTCATTGCGCGGCATGTATCAATGATTTCGTAGCGCGGTCCTACCCTTTGAAGCCGGCCGATAGGCGGCCTCATTGATCGCAGGCACACGAGCCGCACACGCATCCCCGTCCGCCCGTGTCCCGCGTTCCTTTAGTCACCTACGATGAATCTGAAGGCCTTCCTGCCTTCTATTTTAGTTACACAACACACCATATGAAGTTCGAGACGGTAAAATATGTCATCCGGTATATTTAGGGTATTTTAATAATTAAAATCATCAAAACCACTGCTGCTTATTTTCTTTAAATCTCTAAAATGATATCTCTACGTGATGGTTTACCTTTAAAGGATTTATTATTTTAGGGTTTGAGTGACGATAGACAAAATACAAGCTTTCGCCTAGTCAGCTACAGATGTCTAATTTATTTGTTACAAGAAAATAATGCCTATAACACATATAGCAATAGTAAAAAGTAGTTTCGTAAGGAGTCCCGAATGACCTCTAATAAATATGAAACAGACATGAAAACAAAAGAACCCTCTAAGTTCATAAATTACTATTACGTGACAGAGTCTTCTGTTACGGTCGTGAATCATATTTTATTAACATTTGATCTGACTGTGACCTACAAATAGCAAAAAACGTAAAAAAAACACGGACTAACTTAGCGCATTCACCGTAACCTTTGACTTGTGACTATTTAGAAGGTTTATGTTTAACAAAGTGAAAAGATGGAGAGATTCTAGGATTACTTTAAAAAAAAGATAATTAAAGTAGATCATAATAACGCCACAGCAAAAAGCACTCTCAACATCAGGCAATAAAAACTCGAAAACACACGCTAGAAGAAACATAGGTACTAGTTTTATAGCCTTTTTGCTCATAATATCATAATTCTAATGCATGAAGTAGAACCAGTCATAAAATAATACAATCCCGCCAGAAAAAAGATAGTACAGAAAGCCAGCTCCATACAACGAGCGAAAATCCACGCAAACATAGCCACATACGTATGGCGAACTCAAACAAATGATAGTCGCAAGTGCGCTTGCACTCGCTGTGCCTACGTGAAGCATGTCTATGTCAGCGGTGACCTTTTGCGTCTGGCCCTGGTGCAAACCATGGTACGGAGCGAGAGGGCATGGGAAGCCGTCACATCCTGTTGTTGAATCATCGTGTCGATTGCGGACTCCCAGCCACCGTAGATGCGGGCTTACGGACGGTGAGCAATGGGTAGCTCGCCGCCTGGTAAGGACCAGACCAGACCACCCGCTCTAGGGTGTAAATGTCATTTAATGATTATCCACCCACAAAAATAAAAAAGCAGTCTATGTGTGCGTTCGTTTTCGTTCGTTGTATGAAGCTGACCTTCTGTATCTACCTATTCTATGCACTCGTGTTGTTTGCAGCATGAAATGAGACAGAACAGATGTTTAACTTCCCGTCTCTGAGTGCGTAATGGGATTCTGTGGTTCTTTGCAGCATAATAACTTCTATGAAAGGATTTAATATTATAATACACTGCAGATCTCTCGTGTCAGTATTAGTTATACGACAATAACTCGTGCTCTGGTTAAAAGTTTTCCAGTTTAAAGGTGAATAGGGTTGAATACTCACAGAGCAACGTGCAAAGTCAAGTCAGGAAAATTTATAGTATAACAAACCGACTATCAACTTTCTTTTTCCGTATATTCAAATCACAACTGTTGTTCTTTCAAAGTTGTATCAAATGGATAGAACATGACAAACTTGCGTAGTGTATCAATTACGTGAACAATGAAATTACATGAACATGAATATCTCTGATTTTACATACATACATACATACATAGAATCACGCCTTTTTCCCATCGGGGTAGGCAGAAACCACGGAACGCCACCTGCTACGATCTCTACACACTTCTTTTGCCTCGTTTAGGTTCATACAATTGGTCATACACACACGCCGGTTGCGAGTACTACGCACCTGACCTTTCTGAAGAACATCACCAATAAGGTCCCTATATGTCCTCCTAGGGCGTCCCCTCCCGGTGTTTCCACTCTCATCTGCCTTGTAAATACCTTTTGTGAGCCGACCTTCATTCATCCTCTCAACATGACCAAACCATCTAAGCATACTTTTTTCAATTTTTGTCACTACATCTTCTTTTACACCACACCGTTCTCTTATCACATCATTCCTCAGCTTATCATTCATAGTCACACCACACATGCTTCGCAAGGAACGCATTTCCACAGCATTTATTCTACTTTCATGCTTCTTTTGCCATACCCAACATTCACTTCCATACATAAGCGTAGGCACCAGTACACCATTGTGAACAGCCAGTCGAGCCTTATCAGACATCAACTGGTTGGTCACAAACGCATGTAAAGCACCGTTTACTTTATTTCCCGCATTCACTCTTCTTTCCACATCTTTATCAATCTTTCCATCCCTTGTAAACAAACTCCCCAAATATACGAACTCACTTACTTGCTCCACACTCTTATCATTTATTTTTACATCACATACCGATACGTTCTCTTCTCTTTCAAACACCATAACCTTCGTCTTATTCACATTTATATTCATCCCCTTCATCTTAAATGCTTCATCCATTACAGTCACCATGTCTTGCAACTGTTCTGCTGACGATGCAAGTAGAACTTGATCGTCTGCGTAGAGAAGGCATTTGACAGGCAACTCACTCATTGTCAACTGTAGGAAAAATCAGAGATATAGTTTATGCAATTGCACAACACTTTTTTTGGCAAAGGAAAATGACATATAAATATGTCAGAATTTTATGTCTGAATTCTACGATCATTGATTATTATACTGATTTGATAGCTACAATGGAGAAACCCATGGTCCTAGAAAACTAAAGGGCCACTCATTGAGACTATTTAACTACTTTGCTACAAACCTAGAATCAATTTTGTCGTTGCATATTTATTTTTTTGTCAATTGTTATCGTTAATTGCTGTTACATTGGTACTGGAACCTTGGCTCGTGTTGATACTTTTAATACTATTGCTGCTCATACTAGGAATCTACTTACCGTCTTCTCCCCCAAGTCATGCACTCGACAGTGTAAATGCACGCGATTGCCGAGCTGAGCCGTCACATTATTAGTAGAAGCATCATCCTCGAAGAATGGCTGAGGCTCAGAAGTAGTAGTAGACGGGTCCTCTTCGTGGTCTTCATATGTTTCTGTGAAGACTTCGTGCCAGAAGGGACCGTTGATGATTTTCTTGTCACCGGTTTTGAAATCTGTTAGAGAAAGTTTGATGTTATTATTTGTAATTTAATTAGGTGGACTATGGCTACAGCTAGAGCTCAAGATAAGCTCTTTAGGTGAATGTACTAAGGTAGTCGAAGAAATTACAATTTTCTTGGTTTTTTTTTGCATTTTGGATGTCACTGTCAAGTTGCATGTTTACACAAATATGATTTGAAACCGTAAGAAATATGGCTTTACAGAATTATCATCATTAGGATCATTAATATAATTTGTAAGCTCACTCCAATTGAATGATTATTTTAGGAAAAAAATATTCAATGTTCGGTTTAGAACAACTTTATTTCTCTTTATGAGAAATTGCAGTACAAATTGACCTAGGAGAATATTGTTCTGATGGTTAAAATTCTGTAAATACTTATTTGTTACGGTCGGAGTCATGTTTAGTTCAGTATATAGCCTGATACTGACCTGCACGAAGTGCTGAATACACGTTAAAAAAAATGTCACGGGCTGGCCTGGCACTACTACCTTAATGGATAATAACGTTTCTTTAATATCCAAAAATAAACCGTAGCTCGAGAACCTGTTAAGGCAAAATAAATCCAGAAAGAATTATTAAGACCAGCCTGCGATAAATTTCAAAACTGTCAGGCATAAAGTAATTACTTAGCAAAAGAACGAGCATTGATGACAATGCTCGATTACTTTGGGCCATTAAATTCAGGTTTCCACTCAATGTTTTCCTCCAGCGAACGCCAGTGTGTTTTTCGTGGGCAAAGGAAATACAAATGACTACGCATAGCTGGACACATGCAAAGATTTTGAAGACAAACCCTTGTGCATAATGAGGAGCCCAGGAAATTAATATTTTCGTAAGTTTTTTTGCGTTGGAGTTTCAGTGAGAATGTTAATTAAAATATGATCGCATCCGTAACACGTGTATCCTAAAACCACTAGAAAATTAGGATGCTTGTAAATAATCCATAAAAACTGAGACTGATAAACAAAGAAGAGACGTTGCCTAAGTGGCAGGTAAATAAAGAGGACATAAAAATGAAGACGTATTTTTATATGTTAAAGTATATAAACTGGTTTTATAAGAAATTTTACACTTAAAAAAATATTTTAATAAATAAGACGAGATCCACGTTTCTTATATGACTACTCTGAGAAGAAACACCGAAAAAAGATGGGGTCATAAAACCTTTTCTAAAGTCCATACGCTTCAGTTTGTGAAAATTATCTCATCACCACTGCTTTCGACACGGTAAGGGACAAAACATACAACATAAAGAAACTGGTATGTCATATAACCAAAAATTCAAAGACACGTGACATTTACCAATCCGCACTGGGTCCACGTGGTAAGAACTTTTGGGCAGATTATGGTTATACTAACGTCTAGAGATTATTTTGGACATATTATGAGAATTCCTTATTATTAAGGTCAAGACAAATTACCGTGTGGTGTTTGAGTACCGTGTGGTGCCGGACGTAAAGAATAACACCACCCCATTTCTTCCTGTGGGTGTCGTAAAAGGCGATTAAGGGAATTACTAGAGAATGGGCAGCAGCGTTATCTATGCATTTTACCACCATACTGCGATCGCCAACCCGCCTGCCAAGCGTGGCGATTATGGCAAAGCCCCCCAAATTGGGGGAGGCCTAAGTTCAGCAGTGGACGTCTTACGGCTGAAGTGAGTGAAATTAGCAGGTTATATTGGACCTGTCCAGTCAGTACACGCATTTATTTTTGTCATTAATCTTGAAACTCTGGAGGCTCAGCTTTAGGAGACAGATAGATACGTTACCGATGAGTCCTCAGCTCACCATAGCATACCTTTATGTAAATTCGTGGAAAATGTTGTTTTTATTATATTGATTTTGTTTTATATAATTTTTTTCAGATCTAATATGTAATGTAATATCGTTTTTTTTTTCCAAATAAAATAAAATAAAAATAGACAGAAGACAGATCTGAGACGTAAGTTGATTGCTTCGCCTACAAATGAAGCAGACAGTCTTGATCCGTAAGGCTCACGTCAGGATAGTAGAAATAATATCTACTACTATTACACAAAAGAAATTAATAATATCCTAGATAGCCTTGTTGAGACAGAAATAAAATAGGAAAAATTTCATATATTTGTAGGATGAGGATGCTTCGAGGGGTATTTTGTTCTATTTGAAGATTCGGAAAGGATCTAAGCAAAATACCATTTATTTATAATCATTCTGAATCTTCTATCTTCTATTTTAAGATACATTTTTGTTGCCTGAAGTAGTACACTTCTATTTGTCACAAAGTAAAACGGAATTCAGGCCCACACGTAAGAACCTACAGTTGTTTTGTCAAAGCTACTATTTAATCTTTTAATGTATTTTTCATAGTTTCTTTATATTTTCCAATTATTCTATAGAATTGAATGCGTCTTTTCTGCCTTAGGTGTCCTAAAATACCACTTAAAAATTAAATCAGTGTCAAAGACAAGAAATGGCTTATTTTAAACTTAAGTCGATTTCCCTAGTTCTAACGTTATGTTTAAGAAGATAATATGAGCTAAATTCTCTAAAACGTTTGTTAAAAACCCAATACTCTCCGGAAAACGTTTACAAACTAATTGTTTTCCCGAGATTTAAATACAAAATTCGAAAAACATTTTTGCCCAACTTAAGTCTAATCTACAGCAGACCAAATTACCTAAACAAAGCTTCCAAATTGGACAATATTTACCCGCAAAAGCAACACGAAAAATTTTCCTTAGAAAGATCACAAATTAAGGGAGCAAAGCGTTGAAAGCTTAAAAGAAATCCAGCTAATTACTAATTAGGGTGACTTTTTCCCCCAAAGGAAGACGGGGGCACATTGAGGGTAGAATTAGGAGCTACTATAATACAGTTTAGTGAGTACTGGAGCAGAAATACGCCTGGTGCCAAGACTTGTACGTAATGCTCAAGGAGGTTTTGCGAAAAAGGTAAATTGTATAACCGTTGGTGGCTATTTACATAAGTAATATTTGAGCTAGAAGTTTTAGGGAAATTTGGACAAATAGTCGACTGAAATTGTCTTATAATTATTTCTAAAAAGAAAACAAATGCTGTGCTCGGGGAGTATAAGGTTTATAAAAATAATAGCTTAAAAACTAAAACATACGCTTCCATGTTAAATCAAACTATAAAGTAGAAAATAATGTCTACTTTTTAGTTTGATTTTCTATGAGAACGTGTTTTTTAGTTTTTAAACTATTATATATTTAATTTTTTTTAGTTTGGCTGGCTACAAGAGCGGGTTTTTAGTTTTTTATTTCTTTGCTATCCTGCACCCTAATTGCGAAACGCACATATTATCAGAATCTGAATGGGATTGAAGATTAGTTCTAAACCATTGCGTCATTTGTTCGAATAAATTGTCGGCTCAGCAACTTAAATAACGCAATGAATGTTGTTTTACTATGAATATTAAACCAATTCCTACCGATAAAAAGTTCCGCAATTACCCCTCTGGTGATCCTGGCGCATAATGGCGCAAATTTATGATGTAATGTTCGATGACATTACAATAATCTCATAAATTTGTTGTTAATTTATTTAACACTTAAGCACATAAACGTACAGAGGCGGACTTAATGCCATAGGCATTTTCTACCAGTCAACTTTTGGGTGATGCAGAGACAAACAGTGGTAGGTGCAATGAAATTGAAGATATTCAAATATAAACGTATTACCTATTTAAATCATAAACATAATACATATACATAAATAATCAAATTTACTAAAAACAAATGAGACAAACAATGACGAAACATTACCGTTGTGATGATACTGCCAACTTCTTGCGAATGTGCTCGCGAACTTTAACTTTGAAGGTCAATCGGTTGGTTACCATCCTAATTTCCTGGGGGAGCGCATTCCACAGAGCGATAGACTGGACAAAAAAAGAAGAGTGAATGAAGTCTGTGCGATGAGTGGGACACTGAAGAAGACGATTGTGCGATGAGCGTAGATTTTTATTGTGTTTGGCTCAAATGTACTGAAAGTGTGGGGCTAGATAAACAGGGGAAGAGGGAGAATCAAGAAACGAAAACAATGTGGTCAGCGCCCTTTGCTCTCTGCACTGGCGTATGGGCAACAACTTAAGAAGGCACCGATGCGCAGAAACATGGTCATATTTACGCAAATTGAAAACGAATAGAATGCAGTTATTGAGAAGACGGTCAAGTTTGTTGAGGAGATCTGCATTCAGGTCATAGTAACACACATCACCATAATCGATGATAGGGAAAATTAAGGACTGCACAAGCATTGTCTTCGTGGTCGATGGTAATAAGTTTTTTAATCGGTACAGAGCCCGCAGCGTTCCAGTAACCTTTTGGCTTACCCTAGCGACTTGAGTATGCCAGTTCAGAGAGTTATCGATATGTAAGCCTAGGTCCTTAACGTCAGTGCTGAAAGGAACGATTGTACCGTCGAAGAGAATCGGTGGCAAGATTGTACCAACCATCTTGCTACGAGGACTACGAGGACTGCCAATGATGATCGCCTGACACTTCGTAGGGTTTACAGCTACACCAAATCTATCAGCCCAGGATTTTATGGCTATCAAGTCCCTGTTTAGTTTGCTAATAGCGTCAGGTAATTCATCAACCTTCCCTTGAGAGTATAGCTGCAAGTCATCTGCATACAGATGATACGCACACTGAAGTTCGGAAATAATTAGATTAATAAAAATAGAAAACAGAAGAGGAGAAAGTATACTGCCTTGAGGAACGCCAGTTTTCAAATCACGTCAGCAAGAAGAAGAATCTCCAGCATGAACAGACTGCTGACGTTCCTGAAGGTAAGAGGAGAACCATTCCAGTGCTTCGGGAGAGACCATAACAAATGAAAGAATGGCTAACAGGATGTCATGACTGACGGTATTAAAGGCATTCGAGAAGTCCACTAATACTAGAACAGTAACTTTGATATCTTCCAATCCTGCCCTTATATCGCCAGTCACTTTAAGGAGGGCGGAAACAGTGCTGTGCCCAGGCCTAAACCCAGATTGAAGCGGACTAATGATATAATTATGATGAACAAAGTTAGAGAATTGTTTGTGCACACAGGCCTCAAGCACTTTGGATAAGAAGGGAAGGATAGAAATTGGACGGAAGTCAGTGGGAAGAGAGGGGTTAGAAACCTTAGGTAGTGGACGAACATAGGCTTTGCGCCAAAGGGAAGGGAATACTCCGGTGAATAAGGAAAAATTAATAATGAGGGTAATCGAGGGTAGGAGATGATCCAGAATAGTTATGATCATACCACGGGTGATATTGTCACATCCTACCGCTTTGGATTTGATGGAGAGAACGATTTTTCTGATCTCTCCCGGGTCAACTGGAATGAAACTGAAAGGATTAATTTGAGGACGCGTTAGACCTGAGATTAGAGAAAGAGTTTGCTGCTTGGTGAGATGATCCATGGTAGGAACAGTGGAGAAATGCCGGTTGAGATCGTCTAAGTCAATTGAGCTAGGAAGATCTAAATGACGCGATTTGCCGATACCGTTGTTACGTTGTTGATTCCGATATATGATGCGCACGTATACCCACATTTCAATAGTTATATTCAACTCCTGCATTACAGGGAGCGAGCCTATTGCCACCAACCAGGCTCAAATCTAGACTCCCAGCTACTATTGGGAAATTCCAGATGGTAACACCGAATTATAATTTGCCTGACCCGGGAATAGAACCCAGGTCTAAACCAACGAGGCAGTATGATCATGTGAGCTTATAATAATCCTAAATTGCTAATTAACATCATAAATGCTCAAATAAGTTTGTTTGTTTGTTTCGCTATCACGCTAAAACGGCTGAAAGGACTGGGATAAAATTTAGCATACATGTAGACCATGACCATGAGTATGGACACAGGCAAGTTTTCATCCTGGATCGCAGGCAAAGTCGGGAGCTACAGCTATTTTCTATTTGACCTTAAACTTCTAAACCAGTCTATTAGCTCAAAGACTATTAGGACGTATGTCTGCG
The DNA here is from genome assembly GCA_947507805.1 of Aporophyla nigra. Classification (NCBI taxonomy): domain Eukaryota; kingdom Metazoa; phylum Arthropoda; class Insecta; order Lepidoptera; family Noctuidae; genus Aporophyla; species Aporophyla nigra. The sequence continues at coordinate 6,627,340 of OX382315.1, read as the reverse complement.
ACGTGTCTAAAATAAGAAAAATATTTATTCAGAATATAAAAATGGTAACAAAGATATATTCTGTGAGATTCAACAATTTAGCAAAATAAATTGTATTATGAGAATTATTTCGTGTGTAAGATTTCGGATTAGGGAGGGCTTATAAATTATTCGTTTGGATAAATATTTGTAGTTGTATTACAAGTTTATATAGGTTTTTTATTTTTTTATTTTAGAATTATTTTGAGTAAGTGTTATTTTATGCATATGTCACTGTCAAATTGTAAATACCGTTAAATTACAATCTAACTAGCGAGATTGTAATCTGACGGTTCACACAATCTTTCTGCAGAATATAATCTCGCTAGTTAGATTGTAATGTAACGGTATTCACAATTTCACGTTGACATACACAGAGTAGCAAGGATAATGTTTCACAACCTGTTACTTGATTCAGTACATGTTTCTGAACACAGCGTTGAAAGTTTTCAACGTTTATTTAAAAAATAATCGTGTCATACATTTTGACCACGTAGGTGTATTGCAGTTTTCTAAGAAACAGCAGATTATTTTTTTAATAGCCGCAGATAAATTTCTACACTCGGGGTCTAGAAGCGTATGAGCTGAATTCATGATTACAGTTTTCGCGTAGATATCCCTGCCACCCAGAATATATATCGCTACTTAGTTTGTTTTTAAGCTATATCGTAAAAACGATTTTTTAATTTCAAAACGCACAATAAATATTAAAGGGAACCATCCAATAAAAAAAAATTCTATAAATGTTTTCTATATGACTAAAGCCATTTAGAAGTATCGCGTGCAGCAATTTGACCAACAAGCAAAATGAAAATTATATTCGACTTTTATAACGAGCCTATGTTTTACGTTATGGTCGATAAACGCAGTCCACCGCTGACATGAGTTTTAGAGTCACATTTCTCAACTTGCCACCAGCCTTGACTTTTGCCACTGTTGGGCCACATGCGTCCTCCCTATGAGATAGAGGCGCCATATTTCAACCAATGTAGTTAATACTCACGTAATATACATTCAGACACACACACACACACCCTAACACACACATACACACACGCACACAAACACACAAACACACACACACACACCATCGAATACAAAGAGACACCACCAATCACTGCCAATTGAATCACATTAACAACTGTAACTATATGATATAATGGGGGAATGCAGATCCCAGGCAGGCACTTTACTTTGTGTAAATTATTTCATTACTTCTGCTCTCAAAGCGGTGCAAGAAGACATTGTGAGGAAACCGGCATGTCCTGCGTGAGGAGACCTGCCAGAGTCGCGGGATTCGTTTGAAAGAGTTACCGTAGCCCTGGCACATGGGCAACTTAAGGAACACGGGTGGGTTTTAGTCACTAAAAGTCTGACACGCCCTTCCGCTCCGCCCAGAGCGGGAGAAGTCATTTGATGATTTCCCAACCAAAAAAAAAAAATCAACTTACCAATACCTAACTAGTGAATATTATTTGTAGAGATAAATAAACATCATGTATTATTAATCATTAGACAAGGTCAACTGTAGGTTAAGTAATTTTTAGCATCACGAGAATCACTTCCAATATTGCTTATTCCTAAGACAATAAATAAACATCGTAAAACCTCTCTAGTTTTATCAACAGAGCCGCAAAAATATAGACACGTCTTTTACCCTTTTGTGGTAATACAGAAATTGATCACTTCAGTTTATTTTTCGTCCTAACAACAATTTTCGTCATTTATTTATGATTATTATTATTTTGAATACTAACCAATTACAGACAAAGAATCAGCATTGACTAAGAAGTGGCAACGCTGCCAGACTTTTGTGTCCTTTTCCCACTGACAGCGATGTGGATGATTTTTTTGAATGTTCTGTGATTATTTTCTCATTGTTTTTATACACGTGTAGGTACAGACGCCAGCATATAAAGCTACAAATTAATATCTGTCAATTTTCTTAACTAGGTTTTCAACTTTATCGCTAAAGTCAAGATTGATTGGGAAAATTTGACAGTTTCGGGTAGCTTGATGTGCTGGCGTCTGTATGTATTATTTTACTGCTTTTAAACAATTGCCCACCTTATTGAAGGTGCACACGTAATTACGTGCGTACCCTCAATAAGCTGTGCAAATATATATTATTTCAAAATTCATCTGGAATTACTATAATAAAATAAAAAAACATCTCTCTAAAAAATCGTGTGAAAATTGATTGTCGTAGTAGTAAAACGTGATGGATTGCGGCCCAATGTCACAGAGAGGAGGTCTGTGTTTCACCAGCGAGAATATTATAGGGTGATTATGATTATGTTCAATTTCCCTTTATGCGCTCAACCGCCACGGGGGACTGTAGTACCCAGAACTGACTTAACTATTATATACCCTCTTAATTTTTAGAAAAAAAAAATCTCATTTATTTCAGCTTTTTAACTGTATTTTTTATTTTGATATACAATTGTAATTTTCAATTTTCAAACTACTGATGTGGATGTAATCGGATTCGGATGTGGTCAAATAATATTTGCGGTCGGCCGAGAATTGCGGCGGCCGGCCGGGCGCGAATCTCATTCCAATAAACCATAAAGAAAATCGTCATTAAGAAATCGTGGGAAAAGCTCATAAAGCAAGCTACTCTCAGTCTCAGTCTACCAGAAACCTCATAATTAAATACGTTTTGCTTTACACGTAATTAAAATGAAGTACCATATAACAGGGGGCAAGCAGAGGTCGGCAACCGAGAAAGTATCCAGACTCCGGTCTGCTACTAAGAAATTCCTGATCGAAAAACTCAATAACACTTTTCCACTACAGTAAGTAATGTAAAGGTTGTTTACCGAAGACAACCTTATTTTGTACCGGAAAGCAACGAAATGGCTTTATTTCATCGAACTGTCAAGAGGATCTAGAACAACCGTTCAAATAATTTAGTATAGGTTTTTGTTTCGGAAGAAATCACTTGATTTACGGACGCGTTGCTGTAAAGACATAAGTGTGGAATAAACGAAATAATTTATAATTACACGCGTACAAGCATTTTATTAATAGACCCCGGTGCTCAAGGGACGGAGCGGTCCCACAGTACGATAGGTCCCAAATAATGAAACATATTTGATGTGATATTACTACGTTTTATATTTATACTTAACTTCGTCGTTCTGCTTGTCAGTTCTATGTCACGCCTACTGTTTGTTTCTAATATTCTTCAACTAAATTAGCTTGACGGTTCAAATGTGACTAAAGTTTTTTCATCGCCAGCCTTTACATAAGGTCACCTTTAGTACAGTACTGAAGGTATATAATTCAAGCTCTTCGGGGATCCCAGGCGTCGTGGTATGTTACGTTATTTTAATAGGTTTTTGACATTGATTGCCCTTGAGAAGAGATTACGCCCAGAGTTGTACTTTTTCTAATTAGGGGCCATCCATAAATTACGTCACACAAATTTCATAATTTTTTGACCCCCCGTCCCCCGTCCTTGTCACAGCTGGTCACATTTATGAGACCCTCCCTAGTGTGACGTCACATATATTTTTTTAAAATTTTTCTTTCATAGTTCATATTTTGTGTTTTAATTGTACTTTAAATATGTATATTCAATTTTGAATTGTAACGTCTCAAAATTTAGGGGCCCTCCCACCCCTTGTCACACAATGTCACAATTTTTTCGACCCCCTCCCCCCTCAACGTATGACGTAATTTATGGATGGCCCCTTACGAGAATTGATCTTCTATAGATAGGCTGTTACAGACTTATATCATAATCATCATCATCATTTCAGCCGCAAGACGTCCACTGCTGGACTTAAGCCTCCCTCAATTTGGGGGGCTTTGCCATAATCGCCACGCTTGGCAGGCGGGTTGGCGATCGCAGTATGGTGGTAAAATGCATAGAGAACGCTGCTGCCCATTCTCTAGTAAGTCCCTTAGTCGCCTTTTACGACACCCACGGGAAGAAATGGGGTGGTGTTATTCTTTACGTCCGGCACCACACGGTAATCAGAAACCCATAATCATAATCATATCATAATCATAATGGTCATAGTTAAATCATTAGACGGGGTATCGAAAACGTATCGAAAAAATAGGACGAAGTGCCTATGATAATGAGAAAAGCTGCCTCTTGTCTAGAGGGGTAACTGCGTAACTTGCTATCAGTAGGCATTGGTTTCATATTGATAGTTAAACAACATTCATTGCGTTATTTACGTTGCTGAGCTTACAATTTATTCGAACAAATGACGCAATGGTTTAGAAATAATCTTCAATCCCATTCAGATTCTGATAAATAGTGCGTTTCGCAATTAGGGTGCAGGTTGAACAAACGCGAGGAAAAAGAGAGAGATAAAAATGTTCTTGCCTTTTCCCAGCAATGTTCGGGTCTGCTGACTATATAACAGTATGCAGCTGAGTACCAGTATTTTACATGGAACGAATGCCCTCCACAACCCAGTTACTTGGATACTCACGGTAGTCTTAGCAAAGGGAAGTCTGGTTGTCAGACTTTTGGGTTTCTGATTACCGATAACGACTATCAAGGATTTACGAATGACTGCTGGGAACAAAAACTTAAAGTGCTTTCTGAGGCACAGAAAGGATCTGAAATGCATTTAACAATCACCCATCCACAACCGACTGCGGCAAGCGTAGCATAACCCTTCAAGAGACTGTTCTGTACCGTAGACCACTTTCATACTGTTCGGAAAATTGTATAAAAGACCGAGGAGTACAACCAGCCGCTGTGTATAGCATTTGTAGACTACGAGAAAGCCTTCATCTCTATCGAAATATGGGCAGTTCTGGCTTTTCTGCAACGATGTCGAATTGACTGGCGCTACATCGAAGTGTTGAGATGCTTGTATGACACTGCCACGATGACAAGATCTAAAAACCAGCCTCATCCAACTGCCTCGTGCAGCTGTTACCATTTTGCCACTAATCCGTCAGAAAAAAAAAGAGAAAGTATAAATGTATCTGGCTCGAAAAAACTTATCAGTTTATCTATTTTCTTAACCACTCTGTGGATGTTTAGGCAGCAATCTCGTCCGCAACGAAGAAAAAAATCCAAGAAAATCTTTAGTTGGTAAGCAATAAATAATAAAATAAGGTCTGTAATAAATCTAAGCAAACTGTCTGTAGAACAAGGAATTTATGAGATAGGTAATAATTTCAACGTAGGTACAAACAGAAAGGCTAATTAGAGAACAATATTAGACGGTTTTATTCGGATAGGCAATTTAGGTAGTATTTACCTGAGGAACAGATAATAACGATTTCGAGGGTCATGAACTTGTGACTTTAAAATGTCTTATACCGTCGATTTGCGAAGCTAATGGTTTATGATTTTATTTCTTACGTAGGTTTTTTACAAACCTTTTTACCCGTCAAAATAAATTGTTTTAAAAATATATGAGATTGGTGTTTTTTTTTTCCGACAATGCTGAGAAAAGGACCGAAACAAACACAGAGGATCTTTTAAAGTTAAGCCATTATCTTGGGCTGATCATGGGAGGACCATGTTGATTTAAGTCTGAAATGAACAAACTCCTCAATGCCATGAAGAATACTACAGATATTTTGCTTTCTGCTTATACGCTTTGACACCAAAAGTCACATGAAAGTCTTAACAAGTGTAACATTACAATTAAAGCCATAGAAACCAAACACAAAGTCCAAAAAATATGGTAGATACAAAATGTCTTTCCTTTCCGAATTTCACAAATCTCAAAGAGATCTACAAATCCCTTTCGTTTTGTAGCAGAACCCTAAAAAACCAATACGACCTACAACCGTGTTCTCACGGAAGTTTTTCACTAAAACGACCCAAAAACATGGCAGACACGAAACAGCCAATTGCCATAACAATACCAATCGAAGGCAAAATATCGTGATAACTTGGAGTAAATATTGTTGGAGGAGGTTCTACAAACCATTGTATTACATGAAAATTTGATAGGAATGGAAATCCTATGTGGTACGTATGGATTTCATGAAGATTTGGTTTGTGTTACGTAACCTCGTGGCCACGAGCTAAACACACGCACAAAAGACTTGCGTCAGCAACTGCGGAGAAAATTATTCGATATTTAGATCATACCACGATCACCGCGACGCGATTTGTGGGGAGACGGTTGACGGACACAAATGACACACGCGCGTGTTGCTTGACGCAAGTCTCGCCGCAAGTTGCATAACTCGAGGCCAAAATGAGGTTGAAACATGTATTTTTGTCTCCTAGAGCTTTGCGTCATATTATAACGGCCATTTAAATCTGTCATATACACCAGTATTTGACAATAAATCTAATGTCGCTACCCAAAGATTTAAATTACTAAATTTCCTCTCACTGTACGTAGTCACGTAAACAGAGCTTACACATTATTTATTAGCTTTTCCATGACAATTAAGTCACTATGTCATTCTGTGCTAGTTATGTCGGAACGAAACAGAAAAGCTTTTAAACGTCAATATGTTTTGACATAGTAGGGCGAATCTGTCACAGTGATTTGACCGCTAAGTCCGGCCACCGCTCTTCTAGGAAACCATAATTTAAGCCGTGTAATTTTGCCGTAAGCAGTACGGAAAAAACAAAACAGTATACGGTTCCTATTTTGAAAATAAATGTATTTTTTTGTTTCGAATAACTGCTATAATTCAAGCTTGTATAAGACTTCACACAGATACCTAAGTAGCAGCATACTATAGTGTTCTGTGTAAATATTATGCAATAAATCAATAAATAATTTACAATAAGTGGCCCTTATGGGCTTGCGGTTGAAAGTAATAATTTACCAAATAGACGTTTTCAATATCATCTATACTTTATAAGCTGTTCAACAACATCACTGACCTACAGTGAAGGTCAATATCGTAACGAAATAAAGATTGAAATAGTTTAAAAATTTCAGCAAGCAGCAAGACCAATAAGCATTTCTTTTCTGTATGAGGCTTTAGCTTGTGAGGCAGTGTATCATCCCAATACCAATCTGAAGGATGTTCCTAACCCATTTCCTTTTTTTTTTTGTGGGTATGAAATCATCGAATGACGTCTCCAGCTATGGGCGGAGCGGGAGGGCGTGTCAGACTTTTACTGACTAAAACCCACCCAAGTTCCTACAGTTGCCCATATGCCAGGGCCTCGGTAACTCTTTTGAACAGATCCCGCGACCCTGGCAGTGCTTGATATTGTAGCGGCTTCTACACCACCACATGCAAACTATACGCATTATACTGACATCACGCAAAATCCTGGATCGCGCAAGCAGAGTTTCTCGCGCAACTGGCATATATACAACGTCCCGACATCAATCAACGGGCAGTTGCTCACCAGACAACACCCGTCTGATCGAAGGACCTTCCCTTTTCTATGGAGTTTCAGTGAACTTTACACCCTGTTTCTCATACCTCTTAAATATATTTGTAAAATTCATCTGCTCTAAACGTAACTAAGACAATGAATATAATTGTTGAACTGCCACAATAAAGGCTTTGCCGTAGTAACTGTGCTCAGCAATCAAACCCGCAGTGTGTAATCGTGAAGACCAATGCTCGTTCCTTCTCCGTACGACAATATACCGTATAGTTACAAAAAAAAGGTCGAAAATCACATACCTGGTATCTGTGGAGCAATAACGCATAGCGTCCTCGTGAGCACGGAGCAGAAGACCAAAAGACCAGCCGACGTCATCTTGTCAGCCCCTGGAGTTGGGAGCCATAGAGTTCATCTGGACAGCTGTCTTGGCATCTGAAAAGAAAGGAAAAGATTTCTTTAGACAAATCCTAATGATATTATGAATATGAAAGTTGTATGTTTGTTACATAAACAGCCGAGCGAATTTGAATTAAAGGCAGGTACATCTTCACTTCTTCTTCTTCTTTCCAGCGTGTTGATAGCAATCTAAATATAGTTAGCCCAGAATTTGACTAAGGGCTTAGCATTTTCAGTAGCGTCCATTAACTCCTGTAGCGTGCAAACAACAGGATTCGCTGGACAAGATATGAAATGCCGCATTGTTTGTGGGACAGCACCACATTTACACTCCACGGCGGAGTCATCTATGAATCTCCAACTGAACAGATTTTCTTTACTCCGGCCTACCTGAGTCCGGTAAATCAAATCTACGCTAATTATAAAGAAGTTAAGTTTGTGAGTTTGTTTGTAGGAAGTAATCTCTGGAACTCCTAAACAGATATTAAAAATTCTTTCACTAGGAATAAGCTACATTATTCCTGAGTGACATATTTTATTGTGATAAATAGTATCTTTTAATGTTAATGATAATTTTGGCACACGTAAAAATGTTTAACGCCCAGCGAAGTGGACACGGATGAACTAGTAGTTCATAACCTAGATTAACATATAGAATTCTTTTTAACCCGAAAATACGTTCTCTTGGAATAATTTTCGACTTCCACGCAGCCGAAGTCGCTGGCAAAAGCTAGTATAAAAAAATAAAACTGACAGTGACCTGCTCCACCTTCGCAAGGTTTTTACGACATGATAAAATATCTAGATTTCTATATTATTTATAAGTTTACCACTAACGTATTATACTCATAAACCTTTCAGTATAAAGTTCTAAATGGTAGTTATAACCGCAATAAAATCCTTTGCATATTTTAGAAGAAAAACGCGGTCCCACATTTCTTTAAATATGTAGGTATAGAATACACAAGCCTATATCACACTAAAAATATAGACAGTATATAAACCAGGCTTTTTTTTCGTTGATATAAATAACGCTACGCTATGCTTCACCGGAGTGTTAGGGTGGTCACTCTGAGTGTTTGTAAAATAAAAAGGTGCTTTTTATTTTGATAAAACACGGCCGCTAGGAGCCGAGAGTACCGTGACCTTCGCTTTGGTTGGTGTCGTATATGCTGCTTCTTTGGTAGTTTCCATCCTGTCCATATTTATTCTGAGCCTATATGGTGCCTCAGCCCTTAAACGAGATGATGCCAGAACAGGAATCCCAAATAGAATTAACTAGCACCCTACACCTGCTCTAAACGGGTGCAATGCGACAAGCTAAAATACTGAGATTTCTGTATAATCTAAAATTATCGTAATTAATTCATGTTTTACCTAGATAAACGATGAAAGTTCTCTAAATGATCGTAATAATCACATCAAATTGATTGTGATGATTATGTTTACAAGATCAAGAAGTAAACACGGAGACATGACATGAAAAGCGATTTTTTAAAGGGTTCTATGCCCAAAGGAGCCTAAGCCTAAGGATTGCTAAGCCTTCGCTGTCCGTCCGTATGTCTATCAGCGGGCTGTATCTCATAATTCGTAAAAATTAGATAGCTGAAAGTTTCACAGAATGTGTATTTCTGTAGCCACTCGAACAACGAATAACAAAAACAACATTAAAACTAAGGGGTCTCCATACAAAACGCCGATAAAATTCACGTTTTTCACGGAGAGTTGTCTGACTCGGTTTATACTATGTGGTAAAATAAATAAAAAAAACCGGCCAAGTGCGAGTCGGACTCGCGCACCGAGGGTTCCGTACAAACCTGCAGGTCATCATCATCATCATTCGTCATCATCGTTTATGAAATGAAATGTTTTTTTTTTTTAATTTTTATATTTGTGTTGACTGAATGAAAGGTAAATTGTGGTTTACGATTTATGACGTATAAAAAAAAAACTACTAACTAGATCTCGTTCAAACCAATTTTCGTTGGTAGTTTTCATGGTAATGTACATCATATATTTTTTTTAGTTTTATCATTCCCTTATTTTAGAAGTTACGGGGGGGGGGACACACATTTTACCACTTTGGAAGTGTCTCTCGCGCAAACTATTCAGTTTAGAAAAAAATGATATTAGAAACCTCAATTTCATTTTTGAAGACCTATCCATAGATACCCCACACGTAAGGGTTTGATGAATTTTTTTTTTGTGTTTCAGTTCTATGTATGGGGAACCCCAAATATTATTGTTTAAAAAAAAAATGATATTAGAAACCTCAATATTATTTTTGAAGACCTATCCATAAATACCCCACACGTAAGGGTTTGATGAAAAAAAAAATTTTGAGTTTCAGTTCTATGTATGGGGAACCCCAAATATTATTGTTTTTTTTCTATTTTTGTGTGAAAATCTTAATGCGGTTCACTGAATACATCTACTTACCAAGTTTCAATAGCACAGCTCTTATAGTTTCGGAGAAAAGTGGCTGCGACATACTCGGACAGACAGACAGACAGACAGACAGACAGACAGACAGACAGACAGACATGGCGAATCTATAAGGGTTCCGTTTTTTGCCATTTGGCAACGGAACCCTAAAAATACCTAACTTTCGGTAGTAGCTAAAACGCAGTTTGGTCTGCAATGAGTGGTTTCATAATAAGGGGGTCATACTGTCGGTGAATTGCCAACAAACTACCGGGTGATAGTGAAGCCATAATTGGAGACATTAAACGTTTCAGTATGAGTTCCCCGCGTAATACGACGTAGAATGCGGTTGTGAAAGTAAAAATCTTCTTTTTTTTTTTCTATATTCAAAATTACATTTGGAGGTTTCGTTGGTCCGAAACTAGGCACACCTGCATCATGGGGAACATTAGACAGGTACAAAATTTTGGTAATTTTTGTGTAAAATAAAATAAAACTTGAAATTGGCTACTGTTAAGCTAGTTAGTCTCATCGAGACTATAGAATTATACACGAATACGTTCTCTGCACTTCTTTTTATTTTCGCTCCTATCGCAGGTATGCTGGACGAGATTTCTGTAGAAATAAGCATTACCTTTGTACGTATTTTTCTGTTCCTTTCTTCTTGTCTGTTTATGTGCTTAATTGGTTAGATAAATAAACAAACAACTAACAGTAATATGAATTTTCTTTCTTTCTTTTATCATCCCTAAATAGCCGTTGTTTCCTAATAACCTGATTATTGCAGTTCGTTAAACACTGCCTGGTTTCTCTAAACACTAACATAAAATTTATGAGACTTTTCAAAACAAATCAACTTCATTATGTAGATCAGAAAGTGCATAAATTCTCTTAAAATATGGCTAGCCGCTCAAACAATGGTAAGGCAAACATTGTCAGCAAACATTGGAAGAGAGATTTGAGATTTTAGGACCATATTCAGCTGAACTTTGGCTAGATTAAATTAGTTGCAAGTTCTACAGCTTTATTAGTCTTGCGGAGTTGTGGTTACAGCGCTATGGAACATCATGTTCCGAGGTTTCATAACGTGTGCTATAGTGGTTTGTTTCTCGTCCAAAATAAAAGAAGAGCTCGGAAGTACAGCAATTAAGAAACTTTGAAAATTACTCAAATGACCGCACACGATTCGGAAACGAACTCATAATTGGTTTTACAAATCCAGTACCGCAGAATACACCATTCGAATTTAGAATGTATGTATCAGAGAATCACGCAACACAGATTTGTGTTTGTGATGTACCTAATCATTCAAAAGAAGGTCATTTAACATTCTCAATACGACAGTGAACTCATTTGTTTTAAAGTCAATTAAAAAGCATGAAACCGGTCGAATATCCAAATAATATTTTAAGAAAAATATTACGAGATTTGTGATTTAATTTGAAATAGGCTTAGAACTAGCAGACAGTTACAACAGAGCAAAATTTTTCGGAAAAGTTTACCGTTTACATTAGGATTCTATTGTTGGTTACGATTAAACTAGAATTTTAAGTAGACTGTAAATTCAGTAAACTTAATTCTTTAGTCGTTTTTAAGGGTTTATCTCGACGATTAAGATAATTCATCATAGACAGACTACGGCTGACTTAAAATCAGGATTTCTAAATACAACATGACGTCATGCTCCTTGCATATAAAAGTGTAAAAACGTGACAAAAATAGTTCTACAAACTCAAAACATGGAATTGCACAATTCCATTCAACAAGATGTTTACAAAGACTGATTGCACTGCAGAAGACAGCCACCATCCATTGCTACTATTGCTAGCCACTTATCTTCTGCAATAGTAGTTAGAGTCACTGGGAGAAATAAATGGCTTTAAATAATTGTATTCCGAATGCAGTGGAATGGTAGAATTGCTACTTTACCGTAGTAACAATTGTTGCTTACAAGGTTGAAACTGTTGAGTGAGATACAGATGTTTAGATGCATCTTGTTAGACGAGAAACTGATTTGTTGCTTTGAAAAAAGAAGTCAAAATTGTTTGGCCCAAAAATTTGCATACCTCATCATCTTCCTGCTCTAATTGCATGTTACTTGGGGTTTCCAATCTCCCCTGTGAAATGTTACGCTTTCATTCACTCTTCTCTCTCTCTTTATATCGTTCTTCATACAATCCATCCCTCTTTTCTATAATACTCAACAAAAACTTTTCTGGGTATCAACGTAAAAAACTCAAAATTATCATGTTTAAAAATTTGTCACCGATCCTGCTTGTTGCCCATTACTTTCTATGTGAATCTACGATCAGGAATCCACCAAGAACTAGAAAATATTTTTGCTTATTAAATGTAATACATAATTTTTAAAAGTTATTATTAGGTTCATTAAAACGTCCATGTTTCGAACGGACCGAGTTATCGTATCATTATTAAATTAATTTTGCAAAAAATAAAGAAATACTGAAACATTGCTTGTTACTGGCAGTCACAAAGAAAATTATTTTTAACAATTTTTTCACAAGGCAGATGGAAACAAAAAATCCTTACAATCAGTCAGAATCTCAGCCGTTTCATCTTTTATAAAACAAAAGCGAAGCGAATTATTGGCGCAAACTCGAGATAACGAATTACGTAATTTGCGCCGTAGATAAACATAATTTAGGCCAAAAGACATGTTACACGTACAGTAAAAAAAACCGTCGCTGTCATTTTGAGAGTTCGACCGAATCCGAGACGTTAATTTGAATAATGTTGTAAAAGGTTTTATTTCATATGAGTGTTTTGCGCAATTAGACTTTAGTTAGAGATAAATTATATAACACACTCAAAGAAGCGACTTCACTTACTTCTGTTCGCTTCCTGTGAAAAGTAGATTCTAGTTAGTTGCCGGTATAGGCACTTACTATCTTTTTTGTTGGCATTTTCAAATGTGTGCCTTTCTACACCATCCTGTCGTTCCAATTTCAAAATAAGCTGCCATTTTTTCGTTCGTTTATTTTCAAAATTGGAAGCTTTTGCTTTTAAATTGCAACGGCATCTCCGCATAGTTCCAATTTTGAGAGAATAGAAGGTAATTTTATACTTTTGTTCAGTTGCAAATTGGGGAGACGTAAAATGGCTTACAATTTTGCTGTTGAAAGCAGTTTGAATGATAGAAAAGAACTGTTTAGTGCGATGTTGTCAGTGTCGCAGACATTTAACATTAACTCGTTTTTCAGTAAAAAGGTCACACGGGTTTTTTTTTTATTTTTTTTATTCAAATATTTGTAGAAATATCACACATTTTTTTTTTTCACTATACAGTTTTGACCTTCTGCAATTTCATAAAGGCAGGCATTAAGTCCACCTTGGTACCTTTTTTGTGTGCGAGAAGTTTAAATATATAAACAAATAAATATATGAAGTCGGCAAATGACTTCTTCCAATATTTGAACCCACAACCTGCCAAAGATATTTATTTTTAAATGTCGCAGTACCATGCTAAGTTATTTTTGGCCTCACACAATAAGACTAATTTAAATTTTATATTTTTAATTGTTTTGATTTGTCTGTGTCGTAATATTAAGTGTGTGCCACAATCATAATACTTTTTCTTCTTTCTTTTTGCAAAGCAAATTCTCCATGGATTCCTAAAAGCCATATAAAATACACTATTCTTTTGTCATTCTAAGATAGATAGTCGAATTTATACCGCCATTCCATACGAAGGTAAGTAGCGAATTTGATTCCAGTAGCATTCCGAGGCGCAGTTAGGATATTTATCACTTTCAAATAGCGAAGGAAACATTGGAGGGAATCCATATATCAGTAAAAGGGGAAAATGGCGGAATCTATGCTTTAATCTCTATATAGTTTCTAGTTGATGCAATATGGCTGCACAGCCTTTTTCCAACCATGTTGGGGTCAGCTTCAAGTCTAACCAGACGCAACTGAATACCAGTATTTTACACGGATCGTCTGCCTATCTGACCTCTACAACTCAGTTACTGGGTAAGACTGGTACGACTGGTTGACAGACTTTCGGGCTTTTGACGACCCATAATGACTGTTAAAGATCTCCAAATGACAGCCGAACGAACGGTTTTACGTATTTTCCGAGGAATGGCAGGGTCTTGGTATGTAAATATGGTCACATATGGCACAAACCTAAGTATAAATCAACTATCTAAACTTAAAATAATCATCCCGATGCAGATACAGAAGGAAAAATAAGGAAAATACGTTTATTTGCAGTTTACATGACTCAGAGAAAAAATACAAACCAAAAATAACATGTTGGGGGAAAACATGCATCACATCTACGCAAAATAGCTATCGCTCAGCATAATGCAACCAGCCCCAGTGCTGGTTTTCAGCTAAAGCCAGCGTTGACGCGATGACGTCGACCGCTTTAGAAGATAAGATAAAAAAAAGTGTGTGCTCATACACACCGTCACTCACATTTCCATAGTTCGATAGGACGGCAATCCGACACGACCTTAGAGAGATCAGGCGCAGTACCAACAGCCTAACGTGCTTTCCCAGGCACGAGGTATCACACCGCCAACTTCTAAACTCCGGGCTCTTACAAAGAAATTCCTAATGAAAAACCTCAGCTGTCACGTTTGGGAACACAAGACCAACGGAACAGTTATAAATATAACGTTGAATAAAATATGTTACGTTGATACGGAAGCCTTCGTATTGGCCGGTTTCCTTTGTATGTTATGGCAAAATAAATATAAGTAAGTATGTTTTTCACTTCCTCATTAAGCACGGCTCAATAGCTCCATGGAGTACAAGCCAGTTACAGAGTTACCCAAAAAGTTTCCTTTTGTCTGTAACACGATAAGGAGTTCAGTTAACGAAAAAGTTCTTAATCACTTACAACGTTCGTAGACACAAACATGTAATGAGCATAAACATTATTTTCGTACATTTCTGGGCTTGTTTGGGGAACATGAAAATCGTAGTCATTTCTTGGAAGTTCAGTATTCGTTTTCCTAATTATTTTTGACAAGCGGCTCGCCCTTGCGGAGAGCAGACTGTATCCCAGCGGTATCGGACAGGACGAGTTTTAGGTCGAGGGTTCGAACCTAGGCAGGCATTTAACTTTGTTGTTATAATTTCATCACCACTGCTCTCAAAACAGTGAAGGAAAAAATCGTAAGAAAAACCGGCGTATCCTAGAATTCGAAGACTTCTATGTTACTTCCACCAATCCGCACTAGGACCGTCTGGTGGATCCTGGGCCAATCCCTCTCACAGAGTTGTAAAATTCCATGTAATATAGGGCGAGCCTATGGCCATCAACCGGTTACAAATCCAGGCTCTACTGCTACTACTGAGAAATTCCATTAATTTTGTGTGACGTCAGGGTGATGCGTTGGTAATCGTATGTGGTAATGTATAACGTAAATGCTACATCAAGCTAACCGAACATGTCAAATTTTCCCAATCAATTTTGAACCTAATACTTTAGCGTTAAAGTTGAAAATCTATTACAGAAAGGATCTAGCGGGTTAAGGCATATGAAAACTGCACTCGCGTCTGATGAAAGGTTCTTACCTTGTTTTTATTGTGTTTCATCTAAAATAGCCATACACTTAACGGAAACAATTTTTTTTTCTCAGTACCTATTCAAGATATCTTCATGAAATTGAAACCATACATGACTATTGATAAATTTAATATAATATTTTTTTTTTAGAATTTTTACAATATTAGAAACTGTAAAAAACTAGAAGTAAATTTTTAGGGGGTGGCTTTTTATACCAACCCCTAAAGTGACACCTCACAAAAAAATATATCTTATTTGTTAATTAGTTAGCTATTACATGTTAAGTTACAAAAGGGTCAAATTGGTGGAACATAGCTTACAAAAAAAAACTTTAGAGGTGTCAAGGGACACCCGGATGGAACGAAGTTCCTTTCCAGGATTCATAATAGTTATAATTTTTAAATTATTTATTATGTACAAAAAACCTGCATACACTCAACAAAAATATTCTCTCTCTCTCTCCCTATCTCCTTCTCTCTCCCTCTCTCTCGCTCCCTCTCTCTACCTCTCTCTCCCCCTCTCCCCCTCCCGCTCTCCCCCTCTCCCCCTCTCTCCCTCTCTACTATATAAACAGGTGTTTAGACAGGATTTTTTTCTGCCGCCTTCCTATAGTCCTACTATTGGATTTAACTACCCTGTTGGTTTCGTGATCGCAAGGGCGACTGCTGAGCGTTCAATTTCCAGGTCGGACAAAGTGTGATTGAGTTTTTGCATTAGGGATTTCTTAGTAACAGCCCCGAGTTTGGAAGCACATTTCGGCCGTGTCGGATTATCGGTTTATGAGAGTCAGGGAAGAGTGAATGCTCTTGTGTCAGCGCACACACTTGAGCACTATAATATCTCCCGCACCAATGGTTAGTCTCCGTTGAGATTAGCCGCCGTGGCCGAAATACGGTCTGCAGGACTATATATGTAGTTTTACTACGCAGTTAGCTTTACCAAGAGATCTTAAGTAAATTTCGTGTGGTTTTCATATTGTATATCTCAGTTGAGGTAATGTTAGGCAAACAAATTGTAAAATATTCAAGACGTCAAAATGTTTAAGTAAAAGTTAGAACATGTTTTGTGTTTCTTCAATCTTTGCTGCAGACTTGAGCGTCAAGATTGGAAAATACAACATGCAAAGTTTTTGATAAACTTTATTAAAAATTATGAGGTTACTGAAACATTGACATGGAAAATTTAGTCTAAGAGACATGACACATAACAGTACGCATGGACTCCCCAAGAGGTTAGGCAGAATATGCTCAGCCTATAATGTGCCCACTGCTGGGACACCGGCCTCCTCTCAGTGAGAAGGAGTGGGCCATATTCCACCACGCGGGCCTAGTGCGGTTTGGTGGATGTCACATGTCTTAGAATTTGTGGATCTAAGACATGCCGGTTTCCTCACGATGTTTTCCTTCACCGTTTTAAGAGCAGTGGTGATGAAATAATTTACACAAAATAATAAATAAAATAAATATCTTAGGACAACCAACACACCGTTATCTGATCCCAAACTAGGCAGAGCCTGTACTATGGTAATCAGACAACTGATAAACATACTTATATATTTCTAAATACATACATATTATAGATAAATTACACCCAGACACAGAAAAAATGATTGTGCTCATCACACAAAGATTTGTCCTGGGTGGGAATCGAACCCACGACCTCAGTCTTTGCAGTGAGGGTCACTAACCACTAGACTAACAGGCCAGGCGCCTGCTTGGGTTCGAACCTACGACCAACAACTCGTAAGTCACGGCCGTTACCACTGGGCCACTACTGCTCTCCTCTGCTTCTGCTTTATTGCATCTATCAGGCACAAAAAACCAGACTCCGGGCTGTTACTAAGAAATTCCAGATGGACAAACTTATTAACACTTTGCCCAACCCGAGAATTGGACTCAGGACGTCATGCTTAGTAACTAGCGCTTGTGACTTTTAGACAATGAGGCAGGAAATACGAACAAATGCGTGCACTGGCTGGAATCTAGACACCCAATCTGTGGTTCTTTCCTCAAAAAACCAATTCAGCCATCAATATAAATCTTCCTATGAGTTTTTACGGCATTTCTTCTCAGAGTAGTCAGATGGAAAACGCCGAGCTCATCTAGTTATTTCTGTAAGTAGGTTTTCACAAACATTTAAACAAATGTTGGCATTTTACTGTCTGGCTAATAGGAGAAGAAAGGCCGTAACCAACTCAGAGGTCAGTCTCCTATAAGTCCAGACATAACCTTGGTCAGATCATTATTTTGAAGGTGACTGTTTCTGTCATCACTGCCATGTCCCTTTAGAGAAATTATTATACATTAACACCAGCCTAAACATCGATCACTGACACACAATCCCTAAATCCAAAATTGATCCCTCTAGACGAAATTCCTCCTCCACAATACGTTTATAACTAAACTACAAATATTAATCAAGACATATAACGGGAAGTTCGCTTGTCTGTTCTGCAGTTAAGAGACATAATAAATATGTTTTGCTCACATCTTAAGCATTATTAATGATGTCGACAGAGTAAGCGTTCTATGCGAGCGATAAACGCGATGCGAAGATATTTTCAGTAGAATAGTTTGTTGGTGTTGACATGAATTTGTTTAGATTTAAGATAATAATATGTTTAACACTAAACGTTTTTATAATATCGTTCTATTTCTGTCTTGGTCTCCCACAGAGGTAGCCTGTGTCCCAGCAGTGGGAATATTATAGGCT
Source organism: Aporophyla nigra (assembly GCA_947507805.1). Classification (NCBI taxonomy): domain Eukaryota; kingdom Metazoa; phylum Arthropoda; class Insecta; order Lepidoptera; family Noctuidae; genus Aporophyla; species Aporophyla nigra. The sequence continues at coordinate 6,608,951 of OX382315.1, read as the reverse complement.
GTTTAGTTTATGCTCAACAGGAAACGTCGTGAGGAAACCAGCATGTCGAACCAAAAATTCTAAGACATGTGACATGTACCAACCCGCACTGGGCTCGCGTAATAGATAGCCCACTACCTCTCGAAAAGACGAGGCCGGTTTTGTGGTACTGGGACCAGTAGGAGACACATTGTAGGACGATCAGCTTATGTTTTATTACTGTCAGTCTTTAGAAGATGACAGACCCATTATGTTTTAATGATTTGATGTGCCAGCAAATCATAATTTAATTTTTATTTTCAAAAAACTTAATTCATTTGGTCATTTCAGCCGTAAGACGTCCACTGCTGGACTTAGGCCTCCCCCAATTTGGGGGGCTTTTCCATAATCGCCACGCTTGGCAGGCGGGTTGGCGATCGTAGGATGGTGGTAAAATGCATACAGAACGCTGCTGCCCATTCTCTAGTAAGTAGTTCTTTACTAGAGAATTCATTTGGTAGCATAACAAAAAGCAATACTACTTTCAGTACCTGTGCTAACTTTTTCTTATTAAGAATGTGGTATTAGTTTCTAGGAGAGCAGTGCTGGCCCAGTGAAAACGACCGTGACCTACGAGGTGTAGGTCATAGATTTGAATCCAGACAGATGCTTTACAGTACATTACCATTGCTCTCAAAATGGTAAAGAAAAACATCTTGGGGAAACTAGCAAGTCTTTGAACCAAAAATTCGAAGATACGTATGTACCATCTACCAACCCGCTCTAGGCCCGCTTTGAGGATTACTGTTCAGTCCCTCTAAGAGAGAAGAGGCCTGTGTCCGAGAATGGGAGCATTGTTGACTGATTAAGTAAGTTAGTAAGTTTTAAACCGAAGACTCAGGTTTACAATCTACCCAGCCAATGTGACTTCAATATTTCAAAGGTAATTGTAATATTAATCTAGGACAGAAATGACAAAAACATCGTGAATAAGAATAAACCTGAAATCCAATCCCTTAATGTAAATCGTTGTAAATCTAGTCGCAATATTTTTCTCAACAACAGAGAATGTCAAAACTTGTTGTAAATAAAGGTTTTATGTAAATTTTTGACAGATTGAGACTTAGATTTGAAAGCGAACGTTCTTGGAATTTGGAGTTCCTTTTTTGACTTTGAATGATCTGAAATAACCGCAATTTTATATTGTGTCACTTCATATAGCTTCAGAATATTGCCTCGCGCATGTCACTCTTCTAAGACATTGGCTTTTGCATTAAATTGCTGTCCCCCAACCAGCTCATATTTCGTTTGGAAAGTTTCCAAGGCACAAGGGGACAGTTGAATCGCTACGAAGATGGGGAAAAATATTACTGTATTCCTTTATGACGTAACCATTTTTTGTTTTCGCGGCTCGTCCACGAATTGGCGGGAACATTTGAATTTGAATATTATTCTATCTTTCCTTGTACATAATTCTGTCAATCGTTGAAAAGTGGGAGATTTTTTTTTTGTCCTTTTTAAAGAACATTGATAATGGAGGTGAGTTTTTGTCGAGTGTATTTTTTTTCTGAGTTGAAAATAGAGGCACTCAATTCTACAGTATCTACTATTGTTTGTATTGTTTCTATATAACGAATTTATTTCAGAAATACTACTAGCGATAGAAATACGTTTTATTAAACTAGAATATAAAACAGAAATTCATCAATACGGTTATAATCGTAAAGAAGAAACGCTTATCTACATAACATCGCTACTCCAAACTCAATGTCACCAACACTGTCATAGACGAAACCTTTTCAATACCTCTCCTATGTCTAAACAAATACACCCACAAATGACAGTTGCCATGGACACAAAGACAAACTTTTCCGTCCATCGCTTGCCGTGACTTTAAACGGCCCTCTACCGACCACAAAGCTTTTAAACCGGGAGTGATATAACGTTTGGATCATTTTTCTAGCGCTCGGCTAGAGAATATGAGCTAGGATCGATTTATTTTGCCAGGCTGAACTAGCATTGTTAGAAAATTCTTTGTTAAGGGGCTTGAAACTTGACACTTTATTGATAGATGGACCGAATTTCAAAGCATATCTGCTTAAAGGACGGGTCTGCTTAGCTTTGTTCCGAGTTTGGAACGCCTTACAGTTCAACCGGAAATAGCTGATGAGTAGGTACTATCATTGAAATGTTTGTAAATCGAAGATATTTGTGACATCCACAAAACTATACTTGTGGGCCTGCACCCTAATAGCGAAACGCACAATGTATAAGAATCTGAATGGGATTGAAGATTGTTTCTAAACCATTGCGCCATTTGTTCGAATAAATTGTTGGCTCAGCAACGTAAATAACGCAATGAATGTTTTTTAACTGTGAATATTAAACCAATTCCTACCGATAACAAATTCCGCAATTACCCCTCTGGTTGGAAGATTCCTGCCCATTTTCTCTCTTATGCTGCGAAAACCCCATTCATTGACGGGCCACGTTAGGCGTTGCTACAACTGTCGAGGCCTATCGCAAGCCGTGCCAAGCGTTCTTAGTACGCCTATCGGCCTGGCCCGGCGTGGCGTGGCCCGTCGTTTGACGGGTCATGGTACCGCGGCAGAAAAGAGGTGGCATGTGAGACCTAAATGATGTAAAGGTATGAATTTGTGCTCGTTTGCCCGTTCCTAGAAAAAGGGCATAGCCCATCGGACTATTCGTCGAAATATTTGAGTGTGCTCTTAATAGGTACAACTCTCCCTCCAATTTGGAACAATCTGTTTGAGGTTATAAAAAGCCATTTGTCACTACGTAAACTCTAAATATAATCTATAGACTTAACTAATATTGATCTATGTAAAGGTATTGTGTAGTAACTGAGCTACGACACACAATTTTATAGATTTAGCAGTAGCAGTAAAGCCCTTTCTGTACCGTCCGGGAAAGTAACTCATCATCTTCCTAGCCATTTCCCAACTATGTTAAGGTCGGCTTCCAGTCTAACCGGATGCAGTTGAGTACCGGTATTTTACATGGAACGACTGGCTATCTGACCTCCACAACCCAGTTACTGGGTAATACGATACCGCTTGGCAAGACTGGTTGTCAGAGTTTCGGGGTTCTGACTACCCGTGACGTCTGTCAAAGATCTGAGAATGACAGCCGGGATGGCTTACCGTGTTTCCTGAAGCATGGAGGGGACTCGATATGATTGTAATGAATGGTCACCCATTCATGGCCTAACCACGGGAAAAGTAGCTTAACCTTATCGGTCGGCCCAAGCGGCTATTATAACTTAGCCACTAGCCTCAAGTAACTTCCACACCAGAAATTAGAAATGCACAGAAACATACATATGTATACTATCGCCTTCTATCCATAAAGTTAGGCAGAAGCTACAGAACGCCACCAGCTCCGATCCTTAACGTTTCTACATCTAGGGGTCTTCTCTCTAAATCTGTAAAAGAGGATACGAATCCGTCCGAAAGTATCCGATCCGTCAAAACAAGTCAAACTAAATTTTGGACGGGTAAAAACACATAGGTACAACTGTGAAATCGAGATGTCATTCATTCGTAGTTCTAAAATCGAAATGGTATCATATCTGTAAATGAGACGGAGTAGCTAAAGGTCTGTCAGGGTCACGAGATTCATTCAAAAGAGTTACCGTGGCCCTGGCATATTGGCAACTGAAGGAAACCCACCCGGGGTTTAGTCAGTAAAAGTCAGACACGCCCTCCCGCTCCGCCCAGAGCGGGAAAAGACATTTGATGATTTCCGATCCAAAAAAAAAAGTAGCTAAAGGTCCGTAGCTACGGACTTCGTGCTATGGAAGTCGACCCTCAGGTCATACACGCACGCTATTTGCGAGAGAAAAGAAAACGTTTATTCGACACGGACATCAATTTTATTAAAACATCAGTAACAGTCACAAAGAATAGAGGAAGTAGGTACTGTTAGCTCTCTAAAAGCTAATGGATGGTTCCACCTAATGGGTGGCTTAACAAATTAATCAAAATTTTGTCGAATAACTTTGATAATTATTTCTATTAACGGTTCTCCATTTATTACATTTTTATACCATGACGTCGATAGAGTGCTTTTCAAGAAACAATTACCTTTGTCGTAATGTTCGTATCTCGGAAATATTGTGTTTTTGCGTGGAACCTCCAGTAGTAAAAGTAAGATATTTTTCGTACTTTTCAGATATTTTAATCGATTTTAGAGCTTTAACTGTAACATGTATATTTACTTTACAACCACAGGAACCAGACATTAGCGCGAAGGGAGTTCTTTCGTGAGCCACACTAGTTTAGCCAACTATCAAATAATTTGTTCTATTCTAAATATAAATCAATATTAACTATTGATTTGACACAAATTTTGTGTGCTCATCCACCAACTTATCAAGAATACTTACAATTACAATACTACTATTCACTACTACTACTTACAATTTCTACGTTAGGGGATCTATAATCATAATAATGCTGAATTCTTACAGCTGGCACGCTGGTTATTTATTTTCCTGAATAGTATTCCGACCATCCAAGACCATCATATTCTTCCTGTCTTACCTTTGTACTTTATTTAACGCCACAATCCCATGACATTCAGTTCTCACAAAGAAATGTGACGATCTATTCTTATCGTTCAGCAGTACGTCGAAATACACAATAAAACATTCTTTCCTATAGGAAAGGATGAAAGAAGAAGAAGGTTATAACCTTTTCAGTCAACATACCGAGGTTATATACATACATATATATTTTAGTACAAAAAAACGTTTATAGAAAGAAACATGCTTTTCAAGGACCTCTTAAATGTGTGGTCACACCCACACCATAACACAGAATTGTTCGATTTTTGAAGAATGACACGGGTGTTAAAAAAATCGAATAAATGTGTAAAAACCACAAACACGTAAGCGGCGATGTGTTAGACGTTAGCGTTGGGTGCGGCGCGGCGGCGCTTCGCTCGATTTCCTTAATATTTACTGATCAATAACAATCGACTGTAACGATCGATAAAATCGAAAATATCTGCAAAACTATTATTATTTTTATTTGCTAATATTATTAATCTCCTTTAAATTATTTTGAATATAATTTATGTTAAAATATATATTTATTGAATAACTTCAATTGTAAATATCCTTTTTGGCTACAAAGCCACAACAAAACCAATTACAAAATTATGTAAAACCATCAATGGTGCATCATAAACGAAACGATATAAATAAATAAAAGGCTGACAGATCTCATCAATCGTTAATATACAGGCTATCGAGCGACTAACGATCATCAAAATCGAGCAAATCATAATTTTCCTATTGCTGAGAAGCAGAGCATCTTTATGTGAGAGGGAATGGGCCTTAATCCACGTGCAGCCTCAGTGCAGGTAGGTATATTTCTCATGTGTTCGAATTTTTCGTTTTAGAACATGTCAGTTTGCGATTTTTTTTTAAACCTGGCGTAATCTTGATACCAGTGTCGTCTGAGAGAGCCAAGCTCGTAGCAAAATTATGGGTGTACTGTATATAGATTGCTTATTATGAAGAAAAGGTACCTCTATTGAAATAGAGCAACTCTTAATTAATATTTAGTCCGCGTCAATAAAAAAATCAATCACCGATAAACAGACCCATAAGTAAAAAAAAACCAGTAGAAACTTTAAGCCACAAAATTAGAACAAAACAATCTGGCTACAATTCGAAATCAAAAGTTTAGAAAGTTCCAAGCAGTTTATCTACCAAACTCCACCATAAAACTAGGAGAAATACGGTCCCGAAACTCGGCGATGTGATTCCAAATTATCGCGAATTAATTTTTGAAACGTTCCGACCCTCAGCCTGGTCCTCCAGTCCAGTAATAACAATATTTTTGGCACGGTTGACTTAAAAAGCCAATTGCTATTTGATAGGGGTTTGGGGAGCCATTGAATACAACCGGTTCAAGACTGTTTGGTAAAAAAAAATATAGGGGAAGACGTTAATTTAAAAAGTGGGCTTGTTTTGACGAAGATTAGGCTATGCTTGCCGCAGCTGATACGTGGATGGGTGGCAATCCATTACAAATTGAGACCCCTCCGTGCTTTGTAAAGCACACTAACCCTTGGGTCCCATTGTCATTCACAGAACTTTGACAGTCGTTACAGGTAGTCAAAAGCACAAAAGAGGAATCGTGTTATTCAGTAACTGGATTATAGAGGTCAGATACGCAGTCAGAAGCACAAGAGTCTCACAGACGGGAATCTTGTTACTCAGTAACTTGGTTGTAGAGGTCAGATAGGCAGTCGGTCCATGTAAAATACAGCTACTCATCTGCATCTGGTTAGACAGGTAGCTGACCGTAACAAAGATTAGATAGATGGGACTGGTGTGACAGGAGTGATAAAGGTGACCACAAACAGGGTGGTTCAGAATTTTGGAAGTTTGATTCACTGCTGTAGTAACAAAAATATGTTTGGTTTGATGCAGACTACAAATCTAATATAGGCACCAGTTCACTGATTCATAGCAGGTATCGTTAATTTTCAAGGAAGTAATTTATTTAAAAGAAGACAAAATCTGAAATCAATAGATAAACGTGTGGCAACTTATTTGTGTTATCTGGGAGCTTAAAAATAAACATTATTACTTAATAAAAAAACATTTAATCAGATCCAACCTACGCCAGCGACGCCATATGCCAGAGTCCCTACCCTACAGGGCATACCCTTAGCGTGTTTGTAAGCCCTGGCTGACCTGGCTGGCCTAATTTTTTTGTAGCACCCCCAGGCAAGACCAATTTAGCAGCGTACAACCTCCTGATTCATGTGCGAGATGCCATATAAAAAAAAAACATCACGTGCTTAAAAGATCCGTCAAATCACATCCTTTTATGAAACAACCCGTAGTACAAAACGACCAAATGTCACCCATTTGTAAAAAGACCATAAACAGAAGGAAAATCTCTTTCTACTTTATATTTCCACAAGATTTATGCTTAACATTTTTTATCCGTATGTTATTGCGGTGTGACTTTAACTGGGATCGCTCATTTTTCTACCGGACTCATATCTACTGTTCAGTTTGATATAAGGCTCCGTAATAAATTACGTGCAACTCCACCTTCGGGTAACCTGCTGGCTGTTCCGTGATTTCGTTTCTCGGAAGCTGGATTTCATTTTGTAACCAATTAGCATTCTAAACACATACTACTCAAAAGCTAGCTCACAAAACGCTCACTGTTCGACGATATCGTTAAAATATGGTTTCATATACAATCAAGCCTTTTCTCTACATGAAGTGACTGTCTTTATAAATAAATAAATAAAATATTTTTCTTTCTTTCTTTGAAAGAAAAGAAAGATAGAAAGAAAAATATTTAATTTGGGACACGCACAGGACATAAAAACAATGAGAACACATATAAACATTTACATTTAAGCTACAAATAACAAAATATTACTAAACGGTATAAAAATAAAAGATTAAGACCTGTGCGAGGGCAAAAAGGCTCCTATCTCAGCATAAAGCTGTAATATTTATAAAAAACAACTACTGCGGCGCTGGTATTCCAATAGGGCACTGTGATGCTACGGACACACTCTGACCTATACAGTCCAGTACCTGGATAAAACGATACGCCTTCGTAAGACAACCAGCCTTACCAAGGGATATCGTATTACTAAGCAGTAACTGGGTTATAGAGGTTAGATAGGCAGTTGCCCCATGTAAAATCCTGGTAAGCAGATTCATTCGGTTTAACTGGGAGCCGTGTGCCGTGTGGTGCCGGACGTAAAGAATAACACCACCCCATTTCTTCCCGTGGGTGTCGTAAAAGGCGACTAAGGGACTTACTAGAGAATGGGCAGCAGCAATCTCTATGCATTTTACCACCATATTGCGATCGCCAACCCGCCTGCCAAGCGTGGCGATTATGGCAAAGCCCCCCAAATTGGGAGAGGCCTAAGTCCAGCAGTGAACGTCTTACGACTGAAATGATGATGATGATGATGAACTGGAAGCCGACCCCAACATAGTTGAGAAAAGGCAAGGCAGATGACGCTGTTGTAATGCCATGCATTGAAAATCAAATAATGCGCTTTTATATAATACGTATTCATTTAGGTGTTATTTAGTATTCGTAAAAATGTGTATTAGTCTATACTCCATTTGTTTAGGTAGTTAACTAAAGGTAAACAATCTTGATATGTCTTTTTATATAAAATAAATCGTATAAAAGACCAACAAATATTATTTAAATTAAGTTACTTACCTAACATCGGTTTAAGTAAATACCTAATTGTAAACATTTTTAGATTCCATTTTTAGACAGTTTTTTAGATAAAAGACATGTTAAGATTGTTTACATTTAGTTAACTACCTAAACAAATGGAGTATAGTAACAAAATCTTTGAAAGATAACCAAAAGGCATTACCTACCAGTACCTTTACTCTACAAAGTACGCATCACTAAACCAAATCGATAAATACTTCGTTTGGAAAAATCGCTCCATTAGTTTAGACACTAGAAAGGCACATAAAACATATAGGTACTCGTGTCACGTTAAAGCCACTGTAAAAATATTAATAGGCTTTTGTTTTATGAAAAAAGAAATTGGTTCTAAGCTATAATACTTTATTTTTTCTAGATTCGAAATCATCAAATGACGTCTCCCGCTCGGAGCGAACGGAGCGGAAGAGCGTGTCAGACTTTTATTGACTAAAACCCACCTGTGATCGTTCAGTTGCCCATGTGCTAGGGCCACGGTACCTCTATCGAATAAATCTCGCGACTCTGGCAGGAAGCTACTTCTGATCATGCAATGTTTAAAAAAGTTTCCGATATGATATGCTACGATCCTATGATAGTGTGCTTCCTTTTGGTGCCGTATGTAAAGAATAGCACCATCCCATTTCTTCCAGTGAGTGTCGTAAGTGGGGACTAATGGGCTTACTAAAGAATGGGCAGCAGCGTTCTCTGTGCATTTTACTACCATACTGCGATCGCCAACCCGCCTGCCAAGCGTGGCCATTAAGGCAAACCTCAACAAATTGAGACAAGCTTATGTGCAGCAGTGGTAGTTTTTCGGCTGAAATGATGATGTACTACGATTTAACTCTCAAGATTCCAAAAATAGTGCAAAAAATAAATATTTCATTGACGCGTGAATTTAAGACAGCCGCATTTTTTTCATAGATACCAGAATAAATAGCACTCCATGAGTAAATTCAGGTTATAAACTATCTGTGCGCTAAATTCCATTCAATTTAGTGTACCGGTTTTTGCGTGATTCAGTAACACACGTCTAAACATACATACAACACTGTAGGACCTAAAATTCTTATAAAAGTCCAAAACCGACAAATTATCGACGATCGAAAATCTACAGACAAATTTATTCAAATCACCGTCAATCATCAGTTTTTAAACGCAGATATGTTTATCAGTTTTCAAAACGCCCAGCCTTCATCATTCTTTAGTCCTGTAATGCACACAAACCACAATCTTTTATATCTAGTAACACCTTTATTTGCTACAAATAATATAATCTAGGTAGTTGAACCCAAAATATGGCTGAATCTACAAACAATCATCAACATTAGCAAATATTTTTGGCTCGAAATGACAACCGCAAATCAAATGACTAATTGCTTTCAACACGGGCATATTAATATTGAGTTTCCTGTTACAATTGACAATTCAATTATTTAAATGTAATAATTATATCGTTTTGAATTGAATTAATGTAGGATTCAGAGCGGTTGTATATTTATTTGTTGTGTTTAAAATTTCGTTCAAAATTGCATTTTATTATTGATTCACAATTCGGGTAATACAATATTTGTTACAGACAGCTAAACTCAAAGTTCTGTCATTATTCATCTTAGTTATTTTTTGGAGTTCGTGTTTATAAGATGATAGCCGCACAAGTCGAGAGAAGGTTAAGCCACTGTCGACTGGCTTGTTGCAGTTGGATAAATCGGATGACTCACTTACCAATCCAGACCCTCTCCGTAAAGCACGTTAAGCCGTTGGTCCCAGCTGTCACTCGCAGATATTTTACGGTAATTTCGGTGGTTAGTCAGGAGCTGGGAAAGAAAGGTCAGATGCGCTGTTCTTGCAAATGGCTTCGTTTACGTTCGTATACGAACGTAAACGAAGTAGAAGGAGTATGTAACAATCGCAAAATTCTGTGGTTTCTGCCTGAACCCATGGTGGTTTCTGCCTGCCAGGGTCGCGAGATTGTTCGAAAGAGAAACCGTGACCCTGGCACATGGGCAACTGAAGGAACACGGGTGGGTTTTAGTCAGTAAAAGTCTGACACGCCCTCCCGCTCCGCCCTTGAGCGATTTGAGCGAGATGATTTCACAACCAAAAAAAAAAATACCCATGGAAACACAGCGTGAGTTTATGTAGGTACATCGTATTTTGTATGTGTGTACCTACAATATTGTTTCTGTCTATATTTGGCAAAGATCAACACTTAAATTTCAAGCCATTAAAAATACGGCGATTATTAAAACGACGAGTTATCGACCTACAAATGTTTGCCAAAGAAAAAATTACGTGTCCAGAATAAAATTTTACTACCTCAATATACGTAGTGTTAAAATTCTGTATTCCTACTAAAGAACGTGTAAGAATTACATTTGGCTGGAAGCCATTTCCAGAAAAAAAAAAAAACTTCATTTCAAATATTGTTACGAAAACTTGAAGTCACAAAGGCCTTATTAGTATAGATAAAGTAAGTCATTCTGGAATCGACACAAAAGCTTGTATTCCAATTTCTGTAGAGGCTAAAATATAACATGTAGATTTTTAAGTATCAGAAATGAGTGGTTATATTTAAAGATATTTACAGACTATCAAACTGGACGACTTTCTCCATGAAACCAATAAGTAATCGCGAAAAAATATTCAGCTGTTCCAAACAATTGAATTAAGTAACTATTAGAAGTTTTATATGGGGCTGACCTAACCGACTGGTTTCTAAGCCAATATAAAAGAAAGAAAAGGTAACAGCGTTGTAGATGGGAAGACGACATCAAAAGTATGGCTGGCAATACGTGGAGAAGGAAGACACGTGCTCTAACTCTGTGGCAAGCTTTAGGGGCGGCCTTTGCCGGGTAGCAAAACAATCTTCGCGAAACTGGTATCTAATAATATAACTTGCATGTAAGAAACATATATGTAAGATTGTTGAATAAAAGTTAATAATAATAATGAGGCTGACAATTTTAAATTTTTGTTCAATTCGATAACAATATTTTATTTACACTTGCCGAGATCAGCCCGTGGATGAGTCTGCCTCGGAACACACGTTGGCCTTGATTATATTTACAGGTCTTTCGTAGTTCGAATGAAAGATGCAGATGATGATTTTATTAACAGTAATTGTCTTAACCGTACTATGTTAAAAAATTATTTACGATTAGTTACTACTACAGTATACAAAAAAAGAAACATTATTTAAATTATTTTAGCATAAAAAATCCACTATTTTATCAACAGTAACATGACCAGAGGGCGATAACGTAATTAGACGGTAACACAGTTTTTTTTTTCCTTTTTTTTTTCAAAATACTAGCCAGCTTTGTTCCCAATTTAAATCAAAACGAAGATGACATCAAGTCATTACTAAAGCAATTTAATGCTCAAATAGCACTAGTTTATTAATCTGGGCTTCGATATTCAAAACCAAAAAGGTTTGGCGCGAAAATGGAAATAGGCTTCCCTGTAATTACAAGGAATTAAAATATTGTCTTTTAGTATTGCCATATCTTACTGAACATAAACAAGGACAAAGGAATTGTAACTTTTAAAATATTTAAGTAACTTAACAGTCCCCATTTCAAAGGTCACAGTTTATTTTATTAGCTATCATAAACTCAAACTGTTTAATGCTATAATGTGAACTAGACAGAATGTTTTTTTACAAAATGGTAGGTAACAATGATAATAGTCGATATAAATGAGAACATAATTAATTTTGAAACTCGGCAATGCTGTAGTGTCCTATTAGTGAAATAATTTCTTGGGAACGGATCAGTAGTCCCGAAGATTACCCCTTACATAAGAACTCACAAAACCTCTTTTTGCAATCCTATGTTATCTATTATAAACGAAAGAATAAAAGACAGAATAATTATTTTCAAACATTTAACATTTCCAAGACATTTGAAATTTAAAACACCTTCCGTGAAACATACGTGACGCCAAGGTGTAAAAGAAATATCGTTCCTTTCCTTAAACGGAAAAAAACTTGAGCAATTCCTTCTTTTACTTTGAGGATAGTAAAAACTTCGTACGTAGTTCTCCGAAAAAAGGTAAGCCGTATAAAATCTATGAAACCGGAATATAGAAGGACATTTCGAATTACATATATTCAAAAGTATTGTTAGAAAAATTGGGTACACTACTTTACAATGCAGTATTAAAACTACTACTCAGCTACTCCTGAAAACCTTTTTAACCTTTACTCAATAAGCCAGTCAAGTCCAAGTGGCTTTTAAAAGGTATTCTTTTTTATTGTTTTGGGTCTAGAATCAGAAAAACAACTGCCTTATTCAAGCTCAATTTCGTCCTTCGATCCAAAAAGGACATATTACAACTATTGAACAAATTGTTAAAACATGTCAACCAGCATTCGACTGCCAAAAAGAAAGAAAAATATAAATTGCTTTTGTAACTCAAATTTCGTAAATAAGCTTTTTAAAATTCAAAAAGGAACATTCACACGATGTCGGCGTAATGCCGCATTGCGTACGAAGCCACCGTTTGCTTGGAAAACCCGCCAAAATATATTATTCGTTATCTATCCCTCGGGTGCGGTCCATTTACTCTCGTGAACATGAAACACTATTGGTCCGCATACTATTATATTTAACACGTGGACCCTGCCTCTGATTCTTATTAAGAACTATTGTAGTTCCACAACCCACCGCTGATTTATAATGGCGCTAGGTGTTGAAGGTAAATTGCTTATTCGGCTTAAAATATGCGAGGTAATTCACAGGATTCTTAATTAACATATTTTACAAAGATAAGCTTATTTTCATATAATTATGAGGCTTTATTTAGTGGCAAAAACATTTTTAGCCGTAAAATGCAAATGAGGTTTTGAGGTCAGTATTATTGTTAATAACTAAATTATAATATGATTAACACTTAGGAGTTAATATCAAGTGTCAGTAGCAAGGGTTGCTACGATAATTGAGATAGCAAGGTTAGGTCTAGATTAATTTGTTCGTAAATCTGAAACCCAATTAGGTGTGCTCAGACAGTCTGAAGATAAGGCTTATTGATCTGACATGTAGAGTCAAAACGTCTAATGATCAAGAATCAAAGGTTCATTAAGTACTAGATACTCTTTAATAAGTGACTAAAGATTTCGTCTGCTTACCGTAAATGGGTTACTGCAGTATTTCTTCTCATTGAAAGAACGAACATCGGTCTGGCTTTCACAATACTTATTAATAATTTCTAAAGCATTGAATTCCAAATGTAGTTCCAACGTAATCCTTTACCCTTAAAGTAGTGTCACATATCGTCACAATATTATAGTCCAGGTGTTTAACTTCTATCCTCCTATTACTAAATATGGAGATAACATTAACCAACTGCCTGACTGTAATAAACCCATAAAAAGATCGAAGGACCAAATTTTTCTCGTGTTTGGTACACGCGAAATATTTGTTCCTTCGATTGGATAGTTCTTTGGCAAATACTTCATCCTTCACTAGATCTAAAGGAAGTAACTTTTCGTACAAAGTCACTGACAAAATCTAGTGGCACATACCTAAAGGAAATTTATCACTAACGAGGTCCGTCCCGTCGTTAAGGAGTGCTACTCACTTGATCGGGTCGGTATATTCAATTTGGCAATATTTATTGAGCTGCGCCGACTCGAAGCAATTACTACAAAAAATCGGGTTTCATCGACACATGCTAATTAGCTAACTCCGTTCGACTATTATCCTCGCTGAAAAAAGTTTCACTGGGTTCTTCAAAGTGTTACTGGGTTTTTCCATTAGGAATTTCTTAGTAGCAGCCCGGAGTTTGGAAGTTGGCGGTGTGATACTCCCGTGCCTCGGAAAGCACGTTAAGCAGTTGGTCCTACGCTTGATCTCTCTCCGGTCGTGTCGGATTGCCGTCCCATCGGACTATGAGAGTGAGGGAAGAGTGAGTGCTCCTGTGTTTGCGCATACACTTGAGCACTATTATATCTCCCGCGCCGATGGCTAGTCTCCGTTGAGATTGGCCGCCGTGGCCGAAATTCGGTCTGGAGGACTATATATATCCTCGCTGAATGATGTGCAGGTCGGCTCGACAAAATTCGAGCTAAGCCAAGAAACTTTTTATCTATTTATATCTATTTATGTACATAATAATTATATTCGAAATGGAAATGCCGGGAGGCTATACCGTTTTATTATTAGGGAAGTTCTTCAGAAAGGTCAGATGCGTAGGAGTATGTAAGAATCGTAGCCGGAGGCATTCTATAGTCAAAGTCTAAGTCAAAGAATTTATTTCAAATAAGCAGATAAAAGGCACTTTTGTACGTCCACATTTACATTAAAATGGAATTGATTCGTATGGAAAAGAATGGGCAAGAAACTCCACCTCATTTCAAAAGTAGTAGTAGTTTCTACCTACCAGCATGAGAATGAAACGTGAATTTATGTATGTACATATGTGTATATACTCGAAGTTGCCTACCGACTGTGCCGAACCATGCCGACCGAACAAGTATGTAGCAACCCTAACGGCACTAAATCCTCGAATCAATCACTCCATTCTCGTGCAAACGCAATACATTTGACTCTTATTATGGCTCTCAATCATTTTCCAGCAGTCTCGTTCCGTGATAGATTGAGACGGCTGCATACGTCAATTGGTACCAATCTGTCATTGGATGCAATGGATGCAGAAGAGGATAAAACTTGGACGGGTGATCGATTGAAGTGGATAGAAGAGTTTTATGGTTTTATAGCGAGGTTAGGTTAGGATGAAAAATGACTTGAATATTGGAATAACATTATGTATATTGTGTATATTTTGTTTTACTTAAAGGTGCAAAATAAACTATTTTATTTTTATTTTTTATTTTTATTACAATTCGTGCAGGGAAACTGGCCAACAATACTTATATTTTCAAACATCTTGGGTGAACACGTGAAGTCTGGAAAAAAACTCATACCAGTAATTAATAATAATAACAATAAATATATTAGGACAACCAACACACCGTTATCTGATCCCAAACTAGTCAGAGCCTGTACTATGGCAACCAGACAACTGATAAACATACTTATATATTCCTAAATACATACATATTATAGAAAAATTACACCCAGACACAGAACAAAGATCGTGCTCATCACATCATCTGAGTGGGAATCGAACCCACGACCTCAGTCTTAGCAGTCAGGGTCACTAACCACTTGACTAACAGGCCAATTAATATGATATCAGAAGGCTTACTTCACAGAGTCCGCTGGAAAACATTTGAAGATTATTTTAGAATTAGCCCATTTGCTGCGCAACATATAACCATGATCCGTGTGGTACCGGAAGTAAAGAATAACATCTTCCCATTTCTTCTCATGAGTGTCGTAAGAGGCGACTAAGGGACTTACAAGAGAATGGGTAGCAGCGTTCTTTGTGCATTTTACCACCATACTGCAATCGCTAACCTGCCTGTCAATTTCAATTATGGCAAAACCCCCATAGCCAGCAAATTGGGGAGGCCTCTGTCAACTGGTGGACATCATTCGGCTAGAATGATGATGTGAACATGTATAATTATACAATATTCGACGACAGATCAAAGTAAATAAAAATTGATTTATGAAACCACAAATAAAGTTTTGTACGAAACAGATTGTGAAGTCAGTGGTTTCAATTTGTTTTGAACCGAAACTGAATCTTAACCCAATTGGCTTAGTAATTGGGTTACGGAAGCCAGTGAACCAAACGCTATAACTTTAGCCTTTATGAAATCAAGATGTGAATGACATAGTTTCATCAAAGCAAGCGCGGACCATCAGCGTTCAATATCAGATGGTGGAAACAACTAATATTCTCAGATTAAAGGCTCGATCAGACTAGTGCGACGCGACGGCGATTTTGCCGCGAATTTGCTGCGACGCGGCGACGCCATACAAAATGTACTAAAAGCTGTCGCGCCGCTACAAGGACGTCGCGCGCGATTCGCGCACGAGTGGTCGCGCCAGTGTGAAAGGCGTTGCGATATATCGCAGAATCGCCTCCGCGACAGGTCGCGCGACATGTCGCGCCTGTCTGTACGAGCCTTAAAGATTATCATGAGTGATGGTTCAGAGAGATCAGTTGTGGTCCAGTGGTAATGGCCGCATCTTTCAAGTTGTACGTTATAGGTCCGAACCCAGACTGGCGTTTTACTGTATGTAAATTATTTTATTACCACTGTTTTCAAAACGGAAAACGTTGCGAGAAATTGTCTTACAACCAAGATATTCGAAGACATGTGTTATCTACCGCACTGGTCCTACGTGGCAGATGACAGCCCACTGCCTCTTGAAGGGAGGAGACCTGTATACCAGCAGTGGGAACATAATAATCTGATTATGTTACTGATAGTTCAGGCTATGCTCTATTATGTGAAGCTCTGACCGCTGAATGATCAAAAGCGACATAAAACAAAATTGTTTTTTGTCATAAACAGACAGCTGTGCTGCTGGGGAGTTTGTTGCACTACTTCTTCTTTCCAGCTGAAGCACCAGGAAGTGGTAAAGGGCGGGCGTTTTGTGGTACTATCTTATGTCAATTCGACGTACAAAAAGTACGGACTCTCAGTCTAGTTTGACTTTTGATTTGATTTGTATACGAGATCTAAAATTACAATAATCGTTTATGTTTAAAATCGCATTTGCTATAGTAAATATCGCTTACGATGTTCCATTTTTACGCTAAGTGAATTTGGTGATTTATACGTGATTATGAAACATTCTCATTTAAATAGGAATAGAATAGTATGACAGTTTCTCCATATACAATAAAACTGCTCCGTTGGTCTCGTGGTCGCAAGCGCGACCGCTGAGCGTGGGACCCTGGGTTCGATTCCCGGGTCAGGCAAAGTTTTACTGGGTTTTTCCATTAGGAATTTCTTAGTAGCAGCCCGGAGTTTGGAAGTTGGCGGTGTGATACCCCCGTGCTTCGGAAAGCACGTTAAGCCGTTGGTCCTACGCCTGCTCTCTCCCCGGTCGTGTCGAATTGCCGTCCCATCGGACTAGGAGAGAGAGGGAAGAGTGAGTGCTCCTGTGTCTGCGCATACACTTGAGCACTATAATATCTCCCGCGCCGATGGCTAGTCTCCGTTGAGATCGGCCGCCGTGGCCGAAATTCGGTCTGGAGGACTATATACAATAAAAATACTGAACTGCACCTCATTTAAATGGAAGCCATTCCGAGCAGAGATAGGTAAGGCTAGGCGGATGATCGTGTGAATAACGATCACTTATCCAAAGACGTGACCGCATCAGTGAGGCTAACCCGCTCAGCGCGATCGAGCGATGTGATAGCGAACGAAGCTTTTTACAGAATATTTTCAGGCAATCATTCACGCCTGATCTTTTCATGTATAAAATAGTGGATGGAGTACCGAAAAGTGGAGCCAAAGTTTGGTGTACGTTGTGTGGTTTAGTTATTTATGAAGCTTCAAGGGAGTTTACTTCCTTTTTTTTTCATGTGTCATTGTAATACACACATCAACATCGTCTAGAAATATTTCGGATTTACTCAATTTACCTAATATTTAGTATATGTAAATAAAATACAACATATTGTATATTTTTATTTAAGCCCATTTATCAGACTAATCTTCAAAATAAAACAAAAATATTATTATGCTAATACAATTTTATTTACATAATCATGAAAATGAAATAATGGTAAAACAAAAGAAGATTTATTTTTATTTTTTATTTAATTTATACGTGGTTATGGATAAAAAAATGGTACACTTTTCTAATATTATTGTTAATTAAGACTCGCTTACCAAAATTAAATTACGAAATGTAACAGTTTAATAATATGATTTTACACAAAACATTTCCTGTATCCTTATAATTAAAATGTATAATAAAAAAACAACTTTTCGCTCCAACCAAAAATTTTCCCTAAGGGTCATTTAATTAATAAATGTAGTACTTTTATTTAATACTAATTTGATATTAAATTAAACTTTTCCTGCAACCTTTATAATTAAGATTTCCAGAAAAAAGAAAACTTTCGCTCCAACCAAAAACGTTTCTAAAGACCACTAAGCCCACCCAAAATAAAAGGCAACAATCGTCCCCTAAAACCTACTCAATACAAGCGGTGTCCCTTTAGGTAATTACGAACATTTGTCACCGAATTGTTCTAATAAGTTGTCCTAAGCCAACAAACTGGGTACACAAGGTACAGCAATGCCGTAAATTTCAGCACAATTAAGTCCTGTCCCCTTTGTTTTTGATTAAGTATCTGCGTGGAATGGTGTACCAGGCCGGGCTTATCCGATTAAACCATGCTGACAGCAGTGCTTGGGGCTAAGGGTGATAGTTTGATGCAGGACTGTTGAAGCTGGTCCTTCTTTGGTCCTTTGATACAGGCTATGACATTTCTCAAGGCTGTTAAGTGAGATGTGTCACCTTTCATCAGATGCCGGAAAAGCAGCCATGTATATCGCTGACACGCACTTTCCCGTGGAATAAAATGTCTCTAACTTTAATATTAATGTTAGACGCATTTTATTCCTACATACAAAGTGGCAGGAATATTGACGCACCGTCTGTTACCAGCATGAATTCAGTACATGATTCACAACTCGGTTTCGGCAGTTATTAAAAAAATATTAGCTGTTCAGTACATTTTGACCGCGTAGGTATTGCACTTTTCTATGAAACGGCATGATTTTTTTATAACAGACGAAGAATTTTTACGGGTCTAGAATCATGTGCTCTATAAATGGTAACAGTGTGCGCGTCGATGGCCATGATCGTAAATACGGCAGTGAGTCTATCTGTTTCACTGTTTTATCAGTTTTCACGGACTTAAGTCAGAAATACTTCGTACTAAGACACAAAATGGCATAAAACATTTTTCATCTTGAAGAATGAAAAAAACAGCCTGAACCGCTAGCACAGTCGGTATAATTAAAGAATCTTTGTTAGTCCTAACGAGCAATTAATTGCAGATCAACATTGTTTACCTAGAGAAGTAACTAATATTTTCCCTCAGCTTCGTTCTCCGTTCCATATAAGACCAATGAAATGATTGTTCCAATTAACTCTACGATTTCTCATTCCCTTTGTTGATTGGTACGATTTACGTGAGATAGCAAACAGCTGTTTTCTTTCATTTCTTCTTCGGTGAGAAATTTTCTGGTTCAATACGTTTTTTATAATGACCCCTATATGTTATAAGTATGAATGCTAGAAGATAGACGGTTGGTACCTTCGGCAACGCTCTTTTCATGTTTTCAAACTAGAGTTTAAAATGTACCTTTAGTTTGACGTGCTAGACTTACAGAAATTATTTGCTGAGGAAATTGACACCCTTTTTAGGGTTCCGTTGCCAAATGACAAAAAACGGAACCCTTATAGATTCGTCATGTCTGTCTGTCTGTCTGTCCGTGTATGTCACAGTCACTTTTTCCGAAACTATAAGAGCTATGCTGTTGAAACTTGGTAAGTAGATGTATTCTGTGAACCGTATTAAGATTTTCACACAAAAATAGAAAAAAAAACAATAAATTTTAGGGGGCCCATACTTAGAACTGAAACTCAAAAATGTTTTTTTCATAAAACCCATACGTGTGGGGTATCTATGGATAGGTCTTTAAAAATGATATTGAGGTTTCTAATATCATTTTTTTCTAAACTGAATGGTTTGCACGAGAGACACTTTCAAAGTGGTAAAATGTGTCCCCCCCCCCCCTGTAACTTCTAAAATAAGAGAATGATAAAACTAAAAAAATATATATGATGTATATCACCATGTTACCTTCCACCAAAAATTGGTTTGAACGAGATGTAGTTAGCAGTTTTTTTTTTTTTTTTGAATACGGCACAAATCGTAAATATAATTTGCCTTTCATTCATTCAACTCAAATATAAAAATTAAAAAAAAACAATTTAATTTCAGAAACATAAACCTTATGCATAAACCGTGAATACCTACAGGTTTGTACGGAACCCTCGGTGCGTGAGTCCGACTCGCACTCGGCCGGTTTTTTTGTGGATAAGAAGTCATCAAATGACGTCTCCCGCTCTGGGCGAAGCAGCAGGGCGTGTCAGACTTTTACAGACTGAAACCCACCCATGTTCCTTCAGTTACCTATATTCCAAGGCCACGGTAACTCTTTCGAACAAATCTCGCGATCCTGGCAGGCATCGGTCCTAGCAGACCCCTTCCATACTGCTGACATCTCTTTGAGGCGCGCGGATCACTACGCGCCGTCAAACTGGGCCTGGTCGTTACCGGGCGGCGGGCTACCTATTGCTCGCCGCCCGCAAGCCTGCGCCTAAGGTGGCCGGGAGTCCACAATCGAACACCAACACCCTTCGTCAGTTTTCCGCATTATAGCCATTTCATTCAACTGTCAAAGAAATACAGTTGTGATTTTAATATACGCAAAATTTAAGTTGATGGTGTATTTGCTTAGCGTGGGCCTGTAATTAAGTAATAATGGCCGCATGGGTCGATTGATTAGGAAAAGCTACGCTTGCCGCGGTTGGTCTGTGAATGGATCTTTACATACTCGTACCAAGACTCTTCGTGCCTCGGAAAACAAAGGCCGGCTTTCTTTCATGAATCTTTGTCAGTCGTCACCAGTTGTCAGAAGCCCGTCTTACCAATGGATATCGTATTACCCAATTGGGTTTAAAAAATGAGATAGGCAGTCGTACCATGTAAAATACTCAGAATCAACTGCATCCGGTTAGATTGGTCGCTGACGCTAACTACAAGATGGAAAAAGGCAAGGCGTTTTGGACTTTTTTGTATTTGATTAACAATTAATTTCTCTGACTTTACAATAATTCACAGATTTTTTAATTATGTTTCAACATTTATGAAATATGGATTATTTCGTACAACAAAACTTAAATACTAGAATAATAAAATACTAAACATTTTACTCTTAAAAACAACTCAAAAAACATTTTCATTATAATGCTAAACGTAGGGCTACTCACATGCCGGAACAATAAATAATATTCTCGTATCGCAACGCTTTGTAAAAGAGTTCGTAGTCTCACTTGGTCGTTTTGAGAACAAAGGAAAATATCGTCTATTTCATAATGAAAATTATACCCTCTATTTTTTGTCTTTCAACTCTCTCCGGAAGACTATTAGACTAACAAATCTACACTAAAGTCACAATCATTCCCAAAATCCTACACAAGTTGTCAACAGATTCATCCATCATTTTCCATCCCGCAAGATCTACAACTAAGATAAACCAAAGGCACATACAATCATACAATACGGTATTTTGTCAGCGAACCCCATTGCGCAAAACCGTTTAGTACAGAAGTTCGACTCCATACAAAGAGCGAAAACGCACGTACACATAGACACGCTTCACACACAGCGAGTGCAATTTTTTTTTTTTTTTGTGAATGCAAGCTGCTTTGTCGAATTTGCCTGTGGCTACATGCATAAATTAACTTCAGCTACGGCTTAAAAACTTAAAACTATTACCTACGACGACACGCTAAGGGCACCTTTTGTGGGGTACGGACCTCAGTTTAGGGCGTCTCTGGAAAAGGGCAGCATGGGACGGGTTGGATCGAAATGAAACGATTGCAAGTGCACTCACGACCGGGATTTGTATCGCCGTACGTTGATGTTTGCGCCCGCGTATTTTATCCGACTACGGCTTAACAAAAAGGAGGGTTAAGATTTTGACCAGTATGTATGTGTGTATGTTCATTTATTCTCTCATAACTTCTAAAGCACATATTATAACTCGACAAGTGAAGTATCGTTTAAAGCGTCTTGATCGTCCGCTGGTTTTAGTTTGTGTGATGTCATAATAATGTAAATCAACGGTATAAACAAGCAATTTAAGCGAACAAATTGTTTACAAACTAATAAATAAAATATGAAGCTGGCCTTCTGAACATATCTCTTTTGTGACATAGCATAATCAACTCAATGAACGCCCCAATTACACGTCCCTCTGTTTGATTGTAACAATTTGTTAGGTATAATAAACAATTGCGTTATTCTATTGTTTTCTTTCATTTTCACGAATTGTTTTGGTATTGTTTTGTTATTATTGTGCGGCGGCGAATATGTTTGATGATGCAAAAGATGCGTAGGTGGAATAATGTATTTTTATTTCGGTTTTGGTAATATGGCGTGTTGAAATGAAATTCGACTGTGACTTTCAGAAATGAAACTTCTGAGACTCATTATACCCATAATCAGCCAAAAATGTTCCCACTTCTGGGACACAAGCCTACTCTCTTTGAGAAGGAGTAGGTTTTAATTTACCACGCAGACCCAGTGCGGGTTGGTAGATGTCACAAGTCTTCGATTTTTTGGTTAAGGACATACCGATTTCCAGTATTTTATCCTTCAACGTTTTGAGGGCAGTGGTGATGAAAACTATTTATATAATGTAAAGCGCCTGCTTGGGTTTGATTCCGCGACCTACAAATAATTAATTTGAGTATGTTTCTTGTTAATTATAACCAGAGGGTCAACACAACTGGCAATCGGTTGCAAAGACTTTCGATTTTTTTACAAAAACTTTAGATTGTCGAAAGATTTCTAGAAGAAGATTTCAACTTTTTACTTTTCCCATCATCGTTATCACGGATAGAATTCACATTATCTAGAAAGTCCTCTATGATTTGAGTGAATATAATACTTCTAGACAAGAAAGAAAGAAAGAAAGAAAGAAAAAGTATTTATTGGGACACGCACAGAAACTATACAAAAAACAATACTACAAGCAAGCTTACACAAGACAAGACAAGCTTGTACCATTGCCAACCGCATCATCACCTGCAAGTGGGTCGTGGTTAAATAATGACAGTCACACGGGTCACTGGAAGGACGAGCGACTATACATTATAAATCAAGACCCCTCCATGCCCCGAGAAGCACGTTTAGTCTATGGTCCCAGCTGTCATTCGTAGATCTTTTACATTCGTTGTGGGTAGTCAGAAGCACAAAAGTCTGACAACCAGTTTTATCAGTAGGTATCGCGCTACTCAATAACTGGGTTGTGGGTCGCTTCATGTTAAATACTGATACTCAGCTACATCTGGTTACATTGGAAGCCGATCCCAAAATAGTACATCATTGCTTGAATGGATAGCTGAGATCCTCGCGTTCGCGGATTCATTCGGAAGAGTAACCCTGGCCCTGGCATGTAGGCAACTGAAGGAACACGGGTGGGTTTTAGTCAGTAAAAGTCTGACACACCCTCCCACTCCGCCCAGAGCGGAAGACGTCATTTGATGATTTCCAACACAGAAAAAAATAATGGATAGTTGAGATAGAATTCAAATATAAGCCCTTTAAATAAAAATAAACCTAATTACATGAGTCTAAGTTTTTGTTTACCGTGGCGTGACTTTTGTCTTACGTCCCAGTGGTACAACTTTAGAACTAAAGTGCCACAATTTCTGCTTTGTGGTGGCAGAACTATTGCGTCGAGGTCACGCACCATACAGCGTTGTATCCACCCTGTTAACATACAGAACTTCTGTCATTACTACAACTTATTATGAAACCTATTCAAGCATGTTTAACCGGCGGGGTTATGGCGTAACAAACTAACAACACAAACTACTTTTTATTTTGACATTTCAACAATATTCATTGCGTATTTACGTTGTAGAGCAGACAATTTTTCTAACAAATTAAGCAACGGATTAGCTATGAACTTCTAAATGGTTCAGATTGGCTAAGTAATAATGTGATATCCAATGTGGTCTGTACGGAAAATGTTTGTATGAAAACTGAGTGTGAAACGGCATAAGATATAAGGCGATCTAAAAATTTGTGAAAAAAATCTGCTTCTCCATACAATTATGTTCTCATTGCTGGACAAAATGTAGTGAACAGCTGCGATTTCAAAGTTGATCCCATCGTTAAATTATTCATTATTATTAGTACAATGGCGTCTTAGAGGTTTTGGTTTATTTCATTTACAAGGCGTAATGTAAGTACTTAATTGGATACCTAAGTCCTATGTGCTAAGAACGGTCTACTTGTGGTTATTGTCAGTACTAGCTCTAAAAGCCTCTCCGCCCAACCAAAGTGATGGATAGGTAGATAGCCATTAGGATTTCCACGCAAACAACAATTAGGTACATACCAAAGTACCAGTCAGACAATATAAATTCAGAAAACTCTTTTGTAAAAGGACAGCGCTAGTCGTTCCGTCCTTGTTAATGACCTCTTGGCAAGCCTAAAACAAATAACCGTCCGACTAAATAAAAATAACAAGACAATCCTATTTATTCTCCCAAAATAACCGCCTCTATCAAAACATGCCACAATTTTGTCGCATCTTCTCGCATTTGTCACGACTCTCGACTAAGCACACTTAACAAACAATATTAGTATTCCTCTTGAGTACGCTGTTTATCAAACAAAATTGCAAGATGTACAGAAATGTTATTGAGGACCAAACGGAGGGCAGTCATTTGTTCCAAACAATGTACTGTGATTTATGTGACCTTCTGCTTGGAGTATTAATGGAGCAATAGAGCTCTGGGAAGCTGTAATGGGCGGAAATTGAGTTGGTAAAGATTGTGTGAGATGATTGATGCCACTTGGTTCGTCAACTTTGTCCGTGTGATCCCGAACGTAAAGAATAGTATACCATCCCATTTCTTCCTATGGGTGTCGTATGAAGCGACTAAGAGCCTTACTAGAAAATGGGCAGCAGCGTTCTCTACGCATTTTACCACTTTACTACGATCGCCAACCCGCCTTCCAAGCGTGACGATTTTGGCAACCCCCACCCCCTAATTGGGTACAGCATTGGCCATCTTACGGCTAAAATGATGATGATAATAGTTCATCATTCATTGTACCGTGTGGTGCCGGACGTAAAGAATAACACCACCCCATTTCTTCCCGTGGGTGTCGTAAAAGGCGACTAACGGACTCACTAGAGAATGGGCAGCAGCGTTCTCTATGCATTTTACCACCATACTGCGATCGCCAACCCGCCTGCCAAGCGTGGCGATTATAGCAAAGCCCCCCAAATTGGGGGAGGCCTAAGTCCAGCAGTGGACGTCTTACGGCTGAAATGATGATGATGATGATGAATAGTTCATCAACCGAGTATATCAGTCTAAAAATAAGCGCTGTTAGCAAAGTTATGAACAGTCAATATTCTGAAATGTTCTGTCTAAATGTTACCGTGATAACTTTGATGGAATGAGGAGTCAAACCACCTGATGCAAGGACATGCCACGTCATTTCAAGCTAACTTCATATTAGTTTCCACGGTAAGATTTTTAAAGAACAGATCGCTTGGTTTTTGCCATGATAATAATTGGCAGAATGCAAGTTAAGAAAAAAAGTAAAGTGCCAAGCAAAGTATATCTGTTTCTGTCAACTCAACAACTAAATACTCAGAAATGCTAAATTTAACCTCACTCGGTAATTAGGTTGTTCTCAATTCTCAATTCTTTATTGCATTGTTCGTCAAAGTTCAATCGATCGCTACCATTCCCTCATCAATGTGACAATCGAGTTACATAATTACCACATTTCGCAAGGTTTTGGTTGCGTTAGTTATACTATGTGTTATTATATAACGAATAACCATATTCTTGGTGTTGTTTAATTTCTGAACATAAAATCACGCCTCTTGTCATTTTGTCGGGGATGTTTTCATTTTGGTAAATTTTGAAATGCCATTTAAAATATTATAACAGTAATTGCAATCAATAAAATCTATTTCTTATTCTGGTAAGACGAGTAACCGTAGTAACCGTAAGTTATTCGAGAACAACTGCCGAAAGCATTAAGTGGAGGGAAGTGGTGGCACACTGGTATCGG
The DNA here is from genome assembly GCA_947507805.1 of Aporophyla nigra. NCBI lineage: Eukaryota > Metazoa > Arthropoda > Insecta > Lepidoptera > Noctuidae > Aporophyla > Aporophyla nigra. The sequence goes on along the minus strand of OX382315.1, from coordinate 6,582,954 downwards.
CCTCAAATTATGAGTTGTTGTTGATGGTCTTGAGTTTGAGACCCAGCCAGGCGTTTTCCTTCATCGTTTTGAGACCTGTTCCTAGAACCAGAAATTCGGAGACATGTGACATCTACCAACCCGCACATGGCTCACTCCCTCTAGCCAAGAGGAGGCCTGTGTCCCAGCAGTGGGAATATTAGCTGATAATGATGGTGAACTGCCGAAAAACTGTGATGTAGTTTGGCAGAATTTGTGTCAGTTATTGTTAATATAGATTTAGAATAAATTAATAAAAAAAAAAACAGACTAAACTATTTGGTAGTTTGTGCGCTATTTGTCTCATTGATACCCCAACCCCAATCTCCAGATTGAAGACAAAATCTGGTCCATACATAACTATTGTTCACTGATTACAGAATTGGTCTGCAAGATGTTCTTGCACAGTTTTTGCCTCGATTCAGAAGATATTCATCTTGCTACCCAAGATGGTTTTGCTTTGAATGGAATATGCATTTGATTTGAAATTAGAATTTAAAGCGACTGTAGTTTGAAACTCGATCGGAAACGCTTTTGTATAAAGGAAAGTTTCTATGAATTTTGTTAAAAATGTTTGGTCTCTTGTGAAAGCTTATTGGAAAGCATGTTATTTTAATATTATTTAGAACTAACTGACCCAGCGAACTTCGTACCGCCTAACAGTTGATTCTTTAAGTTTTTTTTTATTTTTTTATATTTATTCTGCTGTTCTTCACACCGGGTCAGCTAGTAAGATAAAAAAAAGACAAAAGAAAGTTGATAAGTCAACAATTACATTATGTCAAAAAATAAAAATGATAAAACACTTAAAAAAAATTAATAGTAAAAAAATCACAATTTAAATTACAATTTCTGATTTCTTATTATGATACCTACTTATTATACTCATATTTCATTTTATTTTTACTTTTTCTAAATTAAATTTCATTTTTATTGTAGTACTTTATGATACACGATATTTTTTGTTTGATTACCTGGCGCGTAAACAAACAGAGCAGATGGTTTTCCAACACGGGAACAGGCAACATACAATGACATTAATATTTATACGATACTAACGTCGCGTCACTCTATTGTTTTGCCTTCCCGGAACCCCTCCACTAACACTTAAACCTTATGGTATGGTATTAAAGTTCAAATTGACTTTTAAGTATTATTATGAATCTTGTGTATGGGAATATAGAAAAGTGTTGTTTTTAGACTTTTTCAGGCAATTTTTAATTTTTTTCTCTTCGTAAGAACCATCCTCGTACTTCAAGGAATATTATAAAAAAAGAATTAGCGAAATCTGTTCAGCTGCTCTCGAGACTTGCGCTTAGCAACACATTCAGCTATTCATTTTTACACGCTTTATATTAGCTTCACTTGTATGTTTGTATATTTGTATGTTTGTATATCTGTATGTTTGTATGTTTGTTTGTAACCGACTCCTTATAGCGTGATTTTGACCCACTTTAAACGACCAGATTTCATTCAAACTTTGCTCACCTGTCAAGGACCGATGACAATGCAATCATTTCAAAAATTTGTGCCATTATCCTTGCCAGGGTTACCAGGACAGCAAAAAACTGTCTTCGAAAACTACGGTGACATACGTCACAAACTAATTTGCGCCATTATCCTTGCCAGGGTTACCAGGACAGCAAAAAAAACTGTCTTCGAAAACTACGCTGACATACGTCACAAACTACGCTGACATACGTCTCAAAATTCGAAACACCCTAAAAAATAGAAAATAAATAATAGTTTAAAAAAACTAAAAAACACGCTTCCATTGAAAACCAAACTAAAAAGTACAAAATAATGGAAAAAAAGCGTGGGGTGCCTGATATCATTAAAAAAATACCTTAAAAAGCACCCCACGCTTTTTTTCCATTATTTTGTACTTTTTAGTTTGGTTTTCAATGGAAGCGTGTTTTTTAGTTTTTTTTAACTATTATTAATTATACTATACTTAGATAGGAAAAAACGCTGCATGATACCAGTCCCACTTCAACTAAGTGGTTTTATGAGCAACGTCGGTAATTTGCGTTATATTATGTCTACTTGTATGTTAATTTACAATAAATATAAATAAATTCTGGAGAAAATATTCCAATCTCGTTGGAAATTATATGTTTGAACCATTTGTGGTTGAAACACTAGGGCCATGGAGTTCTGAGTGACCACCTGCTTTTTATAGTCAGCCAAACGTTTGGTCGACTCTTCACGTAACCAGAGGGCCTATTTTTTGGCCAAAGAATCAAAGCATCGCCATACAACGTGGCAATGCTGCCAGCCTTTTGGGCACTTTTCCCATTGACAGCGATACAGACGAGTTGTTGAAGCCCTCTGATTCTTTTCTCTGTGTTTTATATACTTGTACATATTACTAATATACGGACGTACCGGAAGACGTAGAGTTGGAAGGCCTCCAACAAGGTGGACCGATGACCTTGTGAAGGCCGCAGGAATCCGCTGGATGCGGGAAGCATAAAACCGGTCGTAGTGGCGGAGCTTGGGGGAGGCCTATGTACAGCAGTGGACGTTTTTCGGCTGAAATGATTACTAATATTATTCTAGCTTATATAGCATGTGAATAATGCACAGTAAAAACACTTTAATTTTATAAATTCTGCCCATAAATCTTCTCGTATAACAATTTGTTACAGATCCAAAGAAAATCACACGCCGCAACACTGAACCGCAAAACCGATTTACTTCAAATAATTCTTGCGTTCAATTTGTACAATTGGAATGCCACACAAGGCTTTCGCTCAACACCTGGTTTAAACTACGAAATAATTCACACAATACATTATTCTAGCACTTTACAATACATGAGTTAGGTAGATGAATGTTATAAATAACAAATCTGTTTTGAACAGCGTTATTTTAGCATTCCTTTATCATGCTAGCGGTGTTTTAAAACCCCTTATATTTTATCATTATTTCAGATGACAGACGCGTAATGCTGGAGAAATGCGCTCCTAAAAAATATGATGTGATTGCCATAATCGCCATGCTTGGCAAGCGAGTTGGCGATCGCATTATGGTGATAAAATGCATAGAGAACGTTACTGCCCATTCTCTAGTAAATCCCTTTTTTTTTGGATGGTAAATCATCAAATGACTTCTCCCGCTCTGAGCGGAGTGGAAGGGCATGTCAGACTTTTACTGACTAAAACCCACCCGTGTTCCTTCAGTTTCCCATGTGCCAGAGTCACGGTATCTCTCTCGAACAATCTCGCGACCCTGGCAGGTAGTAAGTCCCTTAGTCGCCTTTTATGACACATACGAGAAGAAATAGGATAGTGCTTTACGTCCTGCAGCACACGGCCTATATATTTTACAAAGAGGTTTAAAATGCCGCCATGACTAAGTTCACCTGGAAAATGTTTGTGATGTATTCCGTCTTTGATCTCTGGAATGGCATCAGGTAAAAAGTAATACTTGTTGAGTCTTATAGACTACAATAATTAAACACTACAAATCTATTCTAATATTATAAAGCTGAAGAGTTTGTTTGTTTGTTTGGTTGAACGCGCTAATCTCAAGAACGACTGGTCCGAATTGAAAAAGTCTTTTTGTGTTAGGTAGCCTATTTATTGAGGAAGGCTATAGGCTATAAAACATCACGCTATAATTAAAAAGAGTGGAGCAGCGACGAAAAATGGACGAAAACTGGCAGGCCTTTCGATGCGACGGGAAGGGTCAAGAGAGCAAAAATTTGACGTGGACGAAGTCGAGGGCAGAAGCTAGTAGAGTAATAATTCCGATTGCTTGACCCAAATTTTCATACACCTGAATGCCACTGATTCTGCTATTAACGTGGCAACCTACTGGGCACAATTATTTTTAAAAGTACCTTCGAATCAAATAGGAATGGTAGGTATATCCAATCATAAAGTGAAAATGATAAAATAATTGCAGGTTGTTGTGGGTTAACAGCAGAGATCGATTATTCGGATGAATATTCACGTAAACTTGAGATGTAAGGTAGATACCTATGGAATGATCTGTGATCTTTTGTTTGGAAAAATCTTAATTTATTTTACTCGAGGGTTAAATAATAATTTTAAATAAACATGCAGTTAGAAGTTACCTATGCAATGGAAGAATCCCAAGGGTTTTATTTAAAAAATATTGTTAAGAATATGGTTCCATACTATACACCCGACTTATTATGAATTCCCGGTGTTCCTGGCATGCCGGAATTTTGTTTATAAAAAAAATTAAAAATAATCGTTTAAAAAAACTAAAAAACACGCTTCCATTGAAAACCAAACTAAAAAGTACAAAATAATGGAAGCGTGTTTTTTAGTTTTTTTAAACTATTATTATTTTCTATTTTTTAGGGTGTTTCGAATTTTGAGACGTATGTCAGCGTAGTTTGTGACGTATGTCAGCGTAGTTTTCGAAGACAGTTTTTTTTTACTGTCCTGGTAACCCTGGCAAGGATAATGGCACAAATTAGTTTGTGACGTATATCAGCATAGTTTTCGAAGACAGTTTTTTTGCTGTCCTGGTAACCCTGGCAAGGATAATGACACAAATTTATGAAATTATTGCATTGTCATCGGAGGTGTACAAAGTTTGAATGAAATCTGGTCGTTTAAAGTGGGTCAAAATCGCGCTATAAGGAGTCGGTTACAAACAAACATACAAACATCCAAGTGAAGCTAATATAAAGCGTGTAATAAGATGTTCAATACTATCATAGCTAAAATCTAAGTTTATGTAACTATACATCCGAATATATACAGGGCAGTAATTTTAACAATGTGTCAGTAAACTTTAATTAATTTTTTTAGCCAGTTTATTACTGAATGTGATTCATAATGTACGAGAACGTACTTGGGTACCCACGTACCCAACTTGTATAATTATATATTTTATAGAAGTTGGGTAACTTGTATAAAATATATAATTGTACCGGCGACTTAAAACACAATAAATATCAAAAATTCACTCACTACAATAAAAACGCATTAAAATGAGACCTAAATATTTTCTCAATTATTCAAATAGCTCGTAATTCTATAGAAAAAATCAAGCTTAACCATTAATTCAGGCTTATCACGCCATCTAACTTCGGAGGGAATTCGAGCCGTGAATATTTTTCGTTCAAAAATCATAGAAAAATAATTATTAGCCGCCATTTTGTGTAGTTAATGTGGCCATTGAAATTTCTGAACGATTAGGCGACGATATGATCTAAGATTAAACCTACTTATTTGTAGATTTATTTTGATAAAACACCGTATATTGTGGGTCGTATAAAATAATTTCTTTGTTTACGGAATGGTCAACTTTTGCTTGCATATTAGGTGATTTTTAATGGAGCGAAGTTTTCTTGTCCCCTATTTTATTTGGCGAAAGAGAGCTAGACCGAAAAATTTATACATTCTGACCGTAACAACACTTCTGCTATAATGTGTATTCACTAGCTTATGTCTATATATATATTACTGTAGTAAAGACGTGTGGGATTCACGTGATAAATATCAATAAAAATTTCCATTTCTCCATTTTTATTTAGTTTTAGTTCATATAGGTATCTAATCTCATTGAATGACTATATTTCATGAAAAACTGGCCAAGTGCGAGTCGGACTCGCGTACCGAGGGTTCCGTACAAACCTGCATGTATTCACGGTTTATGCATAAGGTTTATGTTTATGAAATTAAATGGTTTTTTTTTTTTAATTTCCATATTTGAGTTGACTGAATGGAAGGTAAATTGTGGTTTACGATTTATGACGTATTAAAAAAAAACTACTTACTAGATCTCGTTCAAACCAATTTTCGGTGGAAGTTTACATGGTAATGTACATCATATATTTTTTTTAGTTTTATCATTCCCGTATTTTAGAAGTTACGGGGGGGGGACACATTTTACCACTTTGGAAGTGTCTCTCGCGCAAACTATTCAGTTTAGAAAAAAAATGATATTAGAAACCTCAATATCATTTTTAAAGACCTATCCATAGATACTCCATACGTATGGGTTTGATGTTTTTTTTTTTTGAGTTTCCGTTCTATGTATGAGGAACCCCAAATATTATTGTTTTTTTTTCTATTTTTATGTGAAAATCTTAATGCGGTTCACAGAATACATCTACTTACCAAGTTTCAACAGCATAGCTCTTATAGTTTCGGAAAAAAATGGCTGTGACATACTCGGACAGACAGACAGACAGACATGACGAGTCTATAAGGGTTCCGTTTTTTGCCATTTGGCAACAGAACCCTAAAAACGTAAGAAAATTTGAATTACAGCTAACTTAGCGCATCCATCATCACCATCATTTCAGCTGAATGAACTCCACTGCTGGACATAGGCTTCCCCCAATTTTGGGAGCTTTGCCATAATTGCCACGCTTGGCAGGCCAGTTGGCGATCGTAGTATGGTGGTAAAATGCATAGAGAACGCTGCTGCCCATTCTCTAGTACCCACACACCCTTTACAGACAGCTGTGCTGCTGGGGAGTTTGTTGCGCCACTTCTTCTTCCGAGCTAAAACACTAGGAAGTAATTCAATATGAACTTAGACGGGATGATTTAAATTCTGTTAATCGATTTTTATAATGTTCGCGAATTAGATTTTCATGAACATACAATCTGGTACTGACCTACAAATTGCAAAAAAAACGTAAAAAGAAATGAATTTCGCGGATACCTTAGGGTCAACACTGCCCGACCTGAAAATTGAACACTGGACCTCAGCAGTAGCGCTTGCGGCCACTAGACCAACGACTCAATCTTTTCATCATCATCATTTCCGCCAAAAGACATCCACTGCTGAACATAGGTCTCTCCCAAGTACCGCCACTTCGACCGACCTTATGCATGTCGCATCAAGTTCTCAATTGTTGATATTTAAATTATGTCATCATCATCATTTCAGCCGTAAGACGTCCACTGCTGGACTTAGGCCTCCCCTAATTTGGGGGGCTTTGCCATAATCGCCACGCTTGGCAGGCGGGTTGGCGATCGCAATATGGTGGTAAAATGCATAGAGAACGCTGCTGCCCATTCTCCAGTAAGTCCCTTAGTCGTCTTTTACGACACCCATGGGAAGAAATGGGGTGGTGTTATTCTTTACGTCCGGCACCACACGGTACTCCGGCAGCACACGGTACGTATTAAATTATGTACTTATTTAAATTATGTAAATATCTGTATGAATAAGTTTTATGTATTCCAAAAAAAAGTTCTCAACTTCAAGTTTGAAATTAGAATCCGAATATGAGGCATACATTTTTTAAATCAATCCATAGATAACCTATTTCACAACGGGAAAATGCCAAAATCCAAGCCAACGAAATCAGGGACAAGGCGTCAGTCAGTAAATAAGAAACAAATTAAAATATACGGTTGGCTCAAGTCAGACTTGTTCCATTGAGCTCGATTCCTCGGCGCTTGAATGAAAACGAATTACTGTCAATGTGACACTTATTTATCTCGAATTAAGGTTCTCGCTGTCAGCAATTGTGAAAATTCGATTAGGTTTTCGCAAAGAGATTTAAGAGATAGTTCAAATAGGCTATCAGCGGGGTATAGCGTAATACACTGACGGTAGCAATGTCTTTCATTAGGACAGTATATCAACATTCATTAAAGTTATTTATGTTATTGAGCAAACACTTTTTTTAACATATGAAGTAACTGATTAGCGATATCTTTACTAGTATTATAAAGCTGAAGAGTATGTTTGTTTGTTTGTTTGAACGCGCAAATCTCAGGAACTACTGGTCCGAATTGAAAATTTATTTTTGTGTTACTTTATGATATAACATCAAGCTACGATCAAAAGGAGCAGAGCAGCAACGGAAAATGGTCGAAAACTGGCAGACAATTCGATGCGACGGGAAGGGTCAGAGGAGCAAAAAGTTGACGCGGACGAAGTCGCGGGCAGAAGCTAGTCGTTCATAATGATTCAGATTGTTATTAAAAGTGTGTTGCGCAGTTATGGTTCAGAAAAAAGGTCACAAAAAACGGTGAACAGTGTAATTTCACGCCTATGGCCCCATAGGGTTAGGAAGAGGTACGAGTATATCTACCAGCGCTTGGGCTCTGTTTCACATAGGGTCGCAGCATTATGCTGAGTGGATGGCCGTTTTCCATGGATATGACGCAAGTTTTCCCCCAGCTTTTATTTTTTTTGTATTTGCTGATTCATTGCGTTATGTTAGCCACAAATAAAAATAAATTCTTACTTTTTCTATAGTACTCTTATTGCCAGTTAAGTGTAAGTCCCATGTAATAAGTGACGAAAATATTACCATCAACCGAATGAATCTAGACTCCAGGATGCTTCTGAGAGAGATGTCAGCAAAACTGAAGGGGTTCACTAGGACCGATGCCTGCCAGGGTCGCGAGATTTGTTCGAAAGAGTTACCGTGGCCCTGACATATAGGCAACTGAAGGAACACGAGTAGGTTTTAGTCAGTAAAAGTCTAACAGCCCTCCCGCTGCGTAAGACGTCATTTGATGATTTCCCACCCACAAAAAAGGAAGCTTCTGCGAAATCAGTGTTGTACAAACCCTTTAATCAATCAATCAAATCATTAATAGACCCATATCATAAATACCTTACAGACTATCATACCACTAACACTTAATACTAACTATCTACCTATACCCCCCATACTTATCTACCTTCTATCTTACTTAATACTTTGCCTGTCCTGGAAATCGAACTCAGGACCTTCATGGCTTGCCAGCTGGCAATACTTTACCCACTTGTAGTATACGTGGGTAAAGTATTGCCAGCTGATATGACTTTGTATAAATGTCTTTACGTTTTTAGGTTTCCGTAGCCAAATGGCTAAAAACGTAACCCTTAAAGATTCGTCATGTCTGTCTGTCTGTCTGTCCGTCCGTATGTCACAGCCGTCCGTATGTTATTCCGAAACTATAAGAGCTATGCTGTTGAAATTTGGTATGTAGATGTATTCTGTAAACCGCATTAAGATTTTCACACAAAAATAGAAAATAAACAATAAATTTTGGGGTTCCCCGTATTTAGAACTGAAACTCAATTTTTTTTTTCATCAAACCCATACGTGTGGGGTATCTATAGATAGGTCTTCAAAAATGATATTGAGGTTTCTAATATCATTTTTTTCTAATCTGAATATTTTGCGCGAGAGACACTTCCAAAGTGGTAAAATGTGAGAAAAAAAGAGAACAAAAAGAAAAAAATAAGAGAATGATAAAACTCAAAAAAATATATCATGTAAACTTCTACCGAAAATTGGTTTAAACGAGATCTAGTAAGTAGTTTTTTTTTAATACGACATAAATCATACACCGCAATTTAACTTTCATTCAATCAACTCAAATATAAAAATTAAAAAAAAAATCATAAACTTTAACCTTATGCATAAACCGTGAATACCTACAGGTTTGTACGGAACCCTCGGTGCACGAATCCGACTCGCACATGGCCGGTTTTTTTTTTTTTTTTTTGTCTTAAAACATTTCAGAAAAGAAGCAATATTCAGGTAACCAATTATAGCCCATGCCTTAACGAAAGCTCACTATTTCAACCCACAGTTCTAAATCTATTGTTCTTAATAAAACCCTTGTAAAACATAGTACCTAGTCGTTAAAATATCTTTTACAATTCAAAAGATCATAGAATAATACTACTCAAGTACCCAAAACAAATTCTAAAGTTCTTAAGTTGCGCCCTGTCCGTACATTCTTAATTATAACTATCCCGACTACAACGACCAGAAACTTACCTATTTTAATATTAAAATAACCAAAGAGGTATTACCAGAAGACATTTTCAAGATCCCCGCAAACTTGTTAGTGAAAGATACTTTAACAACAAAATAATAAAGACCTTAATTACTTGAAAAGATTTATTAAAATAGCTATTGTGTTATGAAACCTCCGATGAGAGGAATAACTAAATGTTTTAACTATAACTTGGGTGTTCTAGGTAAGTTATTGTTGTTTCTGTTGAGTCTAAAGGTTAACCATTCATTGGTGTTCTTTTCTGAGGCAAAGGCCATACGTAAAGGTTAATGAAAAAGAAATCAAAAGACTATGCTGGGGAAAATGACTTTGGCTAATAAACAGAGCACTTTTTTAAATCTAGAATATTGCCATTTAAGTAAAAGTTATCAGGCAAAACCAATAACCGCCAATTCAGGCTGCTATCCTTTTTGTTTCTGGGTGGGAAATCATCAAATGGTGTCTTCCGCTCTAGGTGGAGCGAGAGGGCGTGTCAGACTTTTACTTACTAAAACCCACTCGTGTTCCTTCAGTTACCTGTGCCAAAGCCATTGTAACTTTCGAAAAAAACCGTGACCGTGGACGCTTCTATCATGAGTTCGCAATTTACTTACCAAGTAGACGATAACACAATATGTATTTTTGAAAAAATAACTTGAATACCAAAAGGTACATAAAGTTCAGCGCTACAGCCAAGAGCATTTTTATTACGTTTTCAATAGTCAGTATAATTTTGTCTTAACCTACCTAATGTTGATACGTATTTCATCATCATAATTTTTTACCGAAATACCAGCACTGCTAAACATAGGCCTCCCCCAATTCGGAGAGATTTACCATGACTTGGCAGGCGGGTTGGCAATCGCAGTATGGTGGTAAAACGCATAGAGAACGCTGCTGCCCATTCTCCAGTAAGTCCGTTAGTCGCCTCTTACAACACTCACGGGAATAAAACGGGCCAGTGCTATTGTTTGCGTCTGGCACCACAAGAAACAACCAGGATTAGGCTTTGATTTCATTATAGTAACTTTTGTATTGGTTTACTTACTTGATCACACGGTTCCAATCAAATATAGGTGCCTACTTTCAAGAAGTTTATAAACAAAATAGATTATACCTAATTTATTATGAAGACCATACACTAAAACCTGTTTACGTCAAAAATGTCTTACCCTTCGTGCTAACAGTGACAAATAATGTATAAACAGTAGACAAAAAAGCTGAAATATTCCTGAATTTCTAAGCTTAAAAGGAACGCCTGGTAAGCAGAATTTAGCTTCACAAATGCCCAGAAAATCACCGGAATACAAATAGGATTACGTTTTGGATTCCAGACTGAGATCACTCGTTTTATTCCAGACTTTTCCAGCTTGCGTTTGAATTTCATTGTCTTCTCACTCGACTGTGACAAAAGTTATAAGTTGGAGTTCTTTGGCGTGGCTTTGTGAGTCTGTGCCTCTTCTCAAACTCAAAATCACAAACTTCAAGTTTTCAACAAATTAGTCACATAGCTGTGACTAATTTGTTGAAAACTGTGACTTACTTTTTAATTGGTTAAAGCCTGTTTTACACAGTTTGATATTCAGGATGTTTGGCGCATGGACCAATTAAAATTAATCTATGAAAAACAAAAACAGCGACACTTAGGGGTCTAATCTATGAGTGACACTTCGGACATGGGGTCTATGGGTGAAAAATAGCACATGAACCAACCAGTCCCCAAAAAAAAAAAATTTGTACACAGCCTGTATGTGTTTGTGTCATACCATAAGTAATGTTATAAACAAAGTGATTTCTTGGATAGAGGCATAGGAACAGGGTGTAAAATTCACTCATTTTCCATAGAAATGGGAGGATCCGCCGACCCCACGGGTGTCGTGTCTGGTGGGCTACTTCCCAACGCTTAATGGCGGGACGTCGTAAACAAGGTCAAATTCAATTACTTGGCAATAGGTACTTACACGTACACTCACGTATTGGGTATTGATAAGTAACGAAAACGAATGAAAAAAAAACGAAACAATCTTGTTTTCCTCATTCGATGGCCAGTATTCGATCAAATTTTGTATGGTTGCCTTAACGTATGTATGTACATGAGTACAGTATCATTTAAAGTTTATAAAAAATAATAGTTAAAAAAAACTAAAAAACACGCTTCCATTGAAAACCAAACTAAAAAGTACAAAATAATGGAAAAAAAGCGTGGGGTGCTTTATAAGGTATTTTTTTATTGATATCAGGCACCCCACGCTTTTTTTCCATTATTTTGTACTTTTTAGTTTGGTTTTCAATGGAAGCGTGTTTTTTAGTTTTTTTTAACTATTATTTATTTTCTATTTTTTAGGGTGTTTCGAATTTTGAGACGTATGTCAGCGTAGTTTGAGACGTATATCAGCGTATTTTCGAAGACAGTTTTTTTGCTGTCCTGGTAACCCTGGCAAGGATAATGGCACAAATTAGTTTGTGACGTATGTCAGCGTAGTTTTCGAAGACAGTTTTTTTGCTGTCCTGGTAACCCTGGCAAGGATAATGGCACAAATTTATGAAATGATTGCATTGTCATCGGTCCTTGACAGGTGTGCAAAGTTTGAATGAAATCTGGTCGTGTAAAGTGGGTCAAAATCGCGCTATAAGGAGACGGTTACAAACAAACATACAAGTGAAGCTAATATAAAGCGTGTAAAAAGGTTCAAGTGATATCGATTTTCGACAACGATCAATGTAATTTGACCCTGTATGTTCTTTTCGCGCGGTAAACTCTGCTTGCGCGATGCAGGATTTGCGTGACGTCAGTGTGATGCATAGTTCACAGTGAATGCGGTGATTGGCTATGAATGTAATAAATTTAAACTCAAACTCAAGCATTTATTTCAAACTAGCTGTTACCCGCGACTTCGTCCGCGTGGTATTTAACAAAAAAGTTTTTCATTCGTTTTATTTATTTTTTTCGTGAGATTCCATTTTTTTTTTCTAAAATAAAAGTAGCCTAAGTTACTCCTTGTTACATCAGCTATATGCTAGTGAAAGTCTCATCAAAATCAGTCCAGCCATTTCAGAGATTAGCCGGATCAAACAGACAGACAGACAGACAAAAATTGTAAAAAATGTTGTTTTGGTTTATGTACCGTATATACATCCATATACACTTATTAAAAAGTGGTTATCTTAATATTACAAATAGACACTCCAATTTTATTTATTTGTGTAGATGTCTAGATTGTCTAGTAGATAAACCAATTACAGGCACTTTTGAATTGTCGAGTGGCGATGAGTCAGTAAATTGAAGCTAGTTGCACTGTCCTCTGCCGACCCTTTTGTGTAATACAATACGTTTGGTAACGTTATTATCTTATATATAATACTATAAGTACTCTAACAAAGATAACCAAGTACTTTGTGAAAATAAATTACAAGACTTGGCATAGTGCCTAATTATCTGATGTTGGAAATAGGTTAAGAGAACGGTGGCAACTAGAACCTGGTCACTAGAACGAGCATACTTTTTTATGTGCTTATTACTTCTTTGTACCAGAAGGCAAAATTAAGAACCTCAAGGATTAAAATCATCGTTAGATTTGCACTCACCGATAACTTAGTCTCGCGAAAGAGTCTATAAATCTTTTTTCATTTCAGACATGAACAGTCCATAGGCTTATTGATGAAAAGAAATGAAATGTTTATTTCTCTACGTAGATCTTATAAGAAACTTTTACACGTCAACATTTTTTGGTCAATATTTTCTTTTTTTTTTATATTTAAAAAACTAGATGGCGCCGGCATTTTCTAGCTGACTGTTCCCTGAGAAGAATCCAAAAAAAAACTCAGAAGTCATGGTCACTTTTAAAGTCCAAACATTTGAATTTAGAATTTTATGTGAGTCCAACAATGTAGGGCAATGTCCGGAAGAGCTTTTTGAAGAAAGAGCCATTGCAGCTTTAAGCTGACCTGTCCCAGCAGACGGCATGTAAGAATCAGTCATAGTGTAGCTCAACCTTAATTTAGGGAGAGGACACGGTGGAGCATACAGTGGAGGTGTGCCCTGCCTGGGCGGAGCACCGCCGTGTCTTCGTGGAGGCGATCGGCGGCGGCGACCTCTCGCGTCCGGCCCTGGTGCGAGCCATGGTACGGAGCGAGAGGGCATGGGAAGCCGTCACCTCCTTCTGCGAAGCAGTAATGCTCGCGAAGGAGGAGGCAGGGCGCGTGAGGGAGTGGCAGTCTCTGCACCCTCACGTCCCTAGCCGCCGCAGGAGGAGACGCCCCGGGCGTCGGGAGTCGATAGCGGACTCCCGGCCACCGTAGGCGCGAGCTTGCGGGTGGCGAGCAATGGGTAGCTCGCCGCCCGGTAAGGATCAGGCTCGGGTCGACGGCGCGTAGTGTTCCACGCGCGCCTCAAAGAGATGTCAGCAGCAATGTAGGGGTCTGCTAGGACCGATGCCTGCCAGGGTCACGAGATTGTTCGAAAGAGATACCGTGACTCTGGCACATGGGCAACTGAAGGAACACGGGTGGGTTTTAGTCAGTAAAAGTCTGACACGCCCTCCCACTCCGCCCAGAGCGGGAGAAGTCATTTGATGATTTCCCATCCAAAAAAAAAAAAATCCCTAATTTAGGGAGCTTAACGACCGGTCACAAGACGCTACCAGATCTGCAAGACATTTGCGTAGGCCATATTTAATGGGTTAGTAACAGGAAGTACTTATTGTCTATATTAGTATTGTTCAAAAGTCATTTATTCAAACTAGGCTGAGAGTCAGCACTTTTTGAACGTCAAAGTTACATGAGACAGTCCCCCCAAAACGCCCGCCCTTCGACACTTCCTAGTGCTTTAGCTGGGAAGAAGAAGTGGCGGAACAAACTCCCCAGCAGCACAGCTGTCTGTTAAGTTAGAAGAACTTGATTCTATACAGTATTATGTAAGTAATTAATATTATAAAACAAAACAAAACATACATCAAATTATGCGTCATATGTCAGCTAGCACACGCCAATATACGAACAAAACATTAAAAACTAAACTCAAGCTGAAATAATAAAATCGTAAATAGAACTTAAAACCTAAATAAGAGCCTCCAGGCATAAAGGGCGTGCCCGCTTACATACATAACGATGAGGAAAGCTAATTTTGATTCTGGTTGAAAGAACAGTTAGTTGTTAGTAAGGACACCAAATACAATTAAACTGTCTAAGCCCGCATCGATGCTCAGTGTGGTAGCACCATAGGCACATCTACGCTTCTACCAACTCTTCGGGAATCAAAGGCATGACGATATGTGATGATATTATATACGTATGTGTACCTACCTCTGTTGTCTATACTGAGTAAAGGGAGTTCACACAATAGTAGTGGCGTTTCCATGACAAACAAGTCACTGCGTCATTGTATGTACCATAAGTGTCAACATGAAATAGAAACGGGACCATGTTTTCACGCGGTACGATTTAAATCTTTAGTTAACCGAGGAACTGGTCGCGGGAATTCGCTACTTGCATAAACCTTTCTGCAGCAGTAAACGTCTTTCAGCTGTGATGATAAGGTTAAACTTTTTTTATTAAGGGCAAACTGTAGATACACCAGTAACTATGGAACCCTTTCTTATTCCCAAAGGTTTATAATTAATTGAAAGTTATAAAATTAGACCTACTCTGTTACCATTAAATTTAATAAATTTCAAGGGAAACAGTTTAGGGGCCGCTAGCTTCCTCATTAAAACCAATTAACTAATTAATTTGGTGTAATTTAGCCTTATTGTGTAATTAAACTTTCAAGCAATCATAATAACATAGACGTTGTTTACGGAAAATATTGAATAATTTATAAAATTTACGGACAGCCATTGGGTTAAGGGGAAGACGAACGTAATGCATAATATCATGCCATTTCTTTCCGTGGGTCAAAAAAAAATGAAAATCAAAAGTAATTTATTCAAACTAGGCTGAGAGTCAGCACTTTTTAAACGTCAATGTTACATAAGACAGTCCCTCAAAACGCCCACCCTCCACCACTTCCTAGTGTTTTAGCTGCGAAGAAGTGGCGCAACAAACTCCCCAGCAGCACAGCTGTCTGTAAAGGGTGTGTGGATACTAGAGAATGGGCAGCAGCATTCTCTATGCATTTTACCACCGTACTGCGATCGCCAACTGGCCTGCCAAACGTGGCAATTATGGCAAAGCCCCCAAAATTGGGGGAAGCCTATGTCCAGCAGTGGAGGTCATTCAGCTGAAATGATGGTGATGATGGATGCGCTAAGTTAGCTGTAATTCAAATTTTCTTGAGAGCCGACCCCAAATGAAATGGGATATGGCTAGGCGAAGAGAGAGAGGAAAATATGAATTGAAAGAGATGTGTTGATGATTTTAACACCGTTTTATTAGCTTGGTATGTAAATATGTAAGTAACGGAATCTTTGAACGATATTTTCACCAACTTCACTTCATCAGATTAATTTGAAATTTTGCACACTTCTTAAAGATCGGTGATAATACAATAATTTCATAAATTGGTGGCCAAACATAAAACTTATTTAATGAAACTAAAAACACGATATTGTGCTTAGCGGAACTAAAAAATAGTTTAGTAATAGTTTTTAGTTTTGATTTCTATTAAAGCGTGTTATTTCGTTTTTTTTTTTTGTATTATTTTAATTCTATTAATAAATATTTTTACAATCGCTAATCATATTAAGATCGTCATACATTCTGATTCTAATCTGCAAATTGCAAAAAAAGTACGAAAATAATTATAATATAATTATTAATTTCGCAAAAACGGGTTACTTTGACACTTCGCCTTAATAGTCAAAAGCCTCGACCAACACCTGAGGAGGCTCTCGTTAGGTAGCTGGGTCAAGGGCTTGATTCAGAAAGCGATACTTCTGGACACAGTTCGCATTGTTGAAAAGTGCCCCTCTCTGAGGACGTGAGTGCCGGTAGCTTATACCCTGTTTTTGATACCGGTGCAGCGGTGGGCTATTTTTTTTAGCTACTACATTCTAGTGGCTGGATGATCACTGAAATTAAGACACCGATGAGTAATGCTTGGGCAAGTGTCAGGGTTTTCCAAGTAACAAAATTTTAATATTATTGACAGATACCGAACCTAATTTATAAGCTCGGGCGGTCTAATGGCGCAAGTCGTCGCCTGAAGTTAGCGGTGCGCTCCGTGTTGCAAGTTCTTATCCGGCGGAGAACCACCTTTTTTTCCTGCCAGGGTCACGAAATTAGTTCGAAAGAGGTACCGTGGCCCCGGCATATGGGCAACTGAAGGAACACGGGTGGGTTTTAGTCAGTAAAAGTCTGACACGCCCTTCCGCTCCACAAGTCATTTGATGATTTCCCATCCAAAAAAATGAGTACCTAATTATGGATACTACTGACAAGTATCAAACTTTAGATTTCAAAGCCGTCGTGTCGCTAATGGCAAACTGGAAGGTTAAACGGAAGAGGTAATTTCGGTTTCTGGTTACATCATCATCAGTAAATATCAGCCCTTCTGGGACACAGGCCTCCTCACGGCGAGGGTGTGGGAATGGGCCGTAATCTACCACGCGGGCCCAGTTCGGATTGTTAGCCGATACAACTGGGCCACTACAGCTCTCAAGAAAAAACACATCTGGATACATTAGACTTTAATGAATAAGGCGTTGCTAAACTTGACGTTAATAAAAACGAGCATTTGTGATCTTTCCGAACAGCAGTTCGTAAAGGATTCGAATCAAATACTCTAATTATTAATTTACCATCTATTAACAATAAAGCAGACTCAATCAATATTTAGAACAGATTTACATCAAAACAAGAACCAATTTAGAAGTTTGCGTAACATTTTAACAAGTTCAATTGTGCTTTAAATAATTGATCGTTACGATTTGTAAATAAACGCTAAGGCTTGAAACACATTGAGTGGTAAACTGCTGCGTAAACGCGGTTTTGGCCAGTCGCCCACAACGCTACTCAAACTCAAACCAGTTACATACTTGAAGGCGCGTCCCTGGCGCCATCTAGTAGTAGAGATTGAAAACCCTATTTTGACATTGATTGTGTGGTTTATCGAATGAACATTGTGCGGACGAGAGTGACAACACAGTTGTCACTCTGGCGGAACGTCATAAACGTCAAACAACCACCGTATTCGTGCACTTTGAATCGAACGGTAGCGTGGACTAGACGGTTACGACGGATCGCTTACGTCCCAAATAGAAATCCATTTTCATCTGAGTTAAATTAAGTGATTATTGTAATTTAAGTTGCGGATCGTGATTATAAGGCTGCTGATCGAAGACCTGTCTACTTATTTCTAAAATACCTCGTGCGAGTACCCACTTTAGGATGAGTGATTCCGATATAGGTACCCACGTGCCTTTATACTTATATCACCAATGAGTAGCCAGAAAGTCACAAAACGATTATTTCAATAGTTGTCCGTACATAAGCAAACAATCACAAACTAGTTAAGAGAGATTATCCCCCGCCGGATGATCTATCTTTTCTTTCTATATGAAATTCAAATGAAAGTACATTTCTATTCAGCGAAGCACTAGATCGTTGGTATTTATAAGTTTGTATGACGTTTTTTACAGTTATTTCGGTAATTACATAAAAAAAACGACATATTAGATTGTTGTCAATTATTTTCTATTTGCAGTGCTTAATACGATTAAGTTTTTATTTAAGAGTAAAAAAAAAAAACACAAATACAGACAATCTAGTTTATGGTTGAAACAGAAGTGTAATTTGATTTGTTTCATAAAATAATCACGAAAATCCAACGTAGCCTGCCCGCGCGGGGTGAACGCTTTTAAGGTTAGTGTCAAATTGTGTGTTGATTAAAAAATATGTTTAGGGACCGTAACAAATATGGCTTCATAGAATTATAATTTTAGAATTAGAATTAAAATTCAAATCATCAATACAACCCTCTGAGTTCATTTAAACCCTAATAATGACTATTTCATGAAAAAATCATTAAATGGGATTAAATTTTAATTTTGCGGGCTACCTTGGCACTCCTACCGGACTTGAACCCTGGATCTTGGAGTTTCATTGTATTCTAGTGCCGTGATATTTTGGCTTCTCATTGGTGACTTGAGTATTTTTTGTTTTTGCCAAATAATCCAGCTCTTGTCCTCGACCTCGCCTGGTGGAAAGCGATGGATCAAATCTACGATGTAATGAGTAAGCCCAAAAGATTCCTGTTTCCTCTTGCTTCCAAGGCTGACAAGCTATTTGCGGAAGGGAACACATACACTGGCAGAGATTTCCAAACTTTGGTCGAGAGCATAATAAATATTTGTAGGTAACACGTTACTTTTGAGTAGCGTCACGGACTATGGGCCTAAGGACGCGTCAAAGGGAGAGGCATTGGTGCGTTTCGCTGGAGATCGGGTAACCCTCGCTTACTAAGGAGTATATCGTTAGGTTTTACGTATGAGTCCGATGTAACCCTTTACTCTTCAAAGACAGCAAGTATTCAAGATAGAGAGGACAACATGAAGGCAAAGTGACATATTGTGGAAGATGATATATGAATAAGATCTATCTATATTCGTGTTCCTCGACGCTAGTTTTTGAAGCTAACACGTAATAATATACTGGTTTATTATCCAGACTTGGCACATGCTACAAGTGTTTAGTTACACGAGACTAGGGTATTTTAAGCCAATTGCACTGCAGTAATTAACCGTGGGGCTTATTAGACGGTTTACGCCTGAACACTGGAGAGGGCTATGCTTGGAGTCTCAATCCATGATCTAAACAGCAATGAAGGGGATCTGCAAAAACCCAAGGTAACCGACATAGCCTGAAGATTTGGAGGTAGTGGGTAAGGCGCATTGCTTGCAGAAAAATAATGGCCAATGGGGTTGAAAGGATCTAGAATGGCGACTGTGGAGTAAAATTATTGGATTGGATATTAACTTCGCCCCACGCGGCTAGTGCATAAGCCAAGATAATAAAATGAGTGGTAGAAGATGCTACGAGCTCCAAAAGAGAATTTCGTCTTTTAAACTAGGTATAACAGCTCTCATCTTTATCACCAGCTAACTAGCTTAAAAACCAACATAGTTCTGTATATACGAGGTCAGAGTGACTAGCTTGATAGTTAACTTATTTTCTTGCTGTTCTAATGGCTCCCACGACCCTTGCTCGATGAAATGCCACCCACGCTTGCTTGCTAATCTCCCACTAGCGACGCCCTAATCCGAGATCCGTAGCCCACAGGGGATGCCCTTAGCGTGCAGTCGCTTAGTAATGTACTCCCCTGTATCGTTGCCCCTGGCTGAAAGCTTTGAGTTCGCTTAAGGCAGCCATTGGAAAGTCCAGTTAAGTAGTCACGATCTCTCATGATCAACTAAGAGATGTTGGTACATAAGAAAAAATGCTGACGGGAGAGCTGTGGGTTCCCTGAATAAAAATTAGTGTATGACAAGGCCAGTGGATATCAAAAAGCTTGGTTTTTAGAAACCCAAAGGTTTGCGCTTGAGGAGATGCGCTGAGGTAGCCCACGAAATCCATTTTTTTCTAACTCTTATGCAATTTATAGGTCAGTGTTAGGCTGTTTGTTGATTAAAGAATAATTCGCAACCGTAACAAATATGATTTTACAGAATAAGAACCATTAAAATCATCAATACGTCTAAGTTGATACCTACAAATGGTAAAAACCGTAAGAAAAACATCGCGCGCCCACAAAAATATTACTAAAGCCTCGCGTTTACATCAAGGTATGAAACATAATATTCAACATGTTGTTGTACTAGTTTCGTTTATTGTTTACCAAAAAACGAGTCTCAATTTACAAAACCTATCATAAATTTCGTAAAGGTAAACAATCGAAAACAACACGTGTCGGTATGAAACATGTTACATACAAAATACGTAGGCCGCTAGATAAATTTTGTCGTATGCTTGATCAAAGTAAAACGAGGTTTGTTTGAGGGTAGTATAATAAACTTCAGTTCATTGGATTACTATCGGATGATAATTGGTACGCGCAATGTACTTTCCTAAATTATAAAAAAATAAATAAGCCACTGTGATGGCTGAGTTTACGCGGCGTGATGTTCGGGTGATTACGTTATATAATTTTCGTCGTTGTCTTACAAAGCAACAATGCTTTGAGGAAATGAGTGGTATGTTGCAAGATACTTGTCCATCTTTAAGGACGATAGAAAGGTGGTCTTTACAATTTCAACGTGGAAACTTTTATTTAGAGGACGAGGAAAGATCTGGTAGGCCAATTGAAGTAACTACTGATAAAAATATTTCCACTTTAAAAAATCTAATAACGCAAGACCGACGAATCACATACCGCCAGATAGAGAATTTAATGAAGATAAGTGCACCAACAATTCACCATATTCTACACAACGAATTGAAAGTTAGAAAAGTTTGTTCACTCTGGGTACCACATTTGATGACCGATACTTTGAGGGAGCAGAGTGTAAAGTGGTGCAAACAGACGCTTCAAAAATTCGATGACGGTCACTCTAATAATATCAATTCAATCATCACCGGTGATGAAAATTATATTTATTATTACGACGTCCGTACTAAATCCCAGAGCAAAATGTGGGTATTTGAAGACGAGGAACCACCAACATTAGTAAAACAAGTCCAATCTGTAAAAAAACGAATGGTCTCAGTTTTCTTTAGGAAGAAAGGTATATTAGCTATTATTCCCTTAGAGACACAGAAGACTGTAACAGCATCTTGGTACATGAATGACTGTCTCCCAAAAGTTTTTGAAGCATTAAAAAATGAGCGACCTAAGTCAAGACTTGATACTTGGTTCCTCCACTACGACAATGCTCCAGCACATCGAGCGGGTTCTACAATCACCTTTCTCGAGGAATCTAAAATAAAATTGCTTAGTCATCCTCCCTACAGTCCAGACTTAGCACCGTGCGATTTTTTTTGTTCCCTTGCGTAAAGAAGCAGTTGAAAGGGCGAAAATTTTCTAGCAACTCAGAGCTACTAGGAGCGTTTGAAGAAATTTGCACCAATATTCCACCGTCTTTTTGGAAGGAGACTTTTGCCATTTGGTTCGAGCGTATAAAGGCTTGTATAGCTGCTGAAGGTGATTACTTCGAAAAAAAGTGAATTCTCTGTGAACACGACAAAACTTATCTAGCGGCCTACGTATAAGCCCTTTTCTGAAGAAAATTTTATAAAAACCACAAATATAAAAAGTTCGCACTATCTACGTGCTCATATTGTTCAGTGTATCACTAACCTTATCATTTGATAGTAGAGTGTTTACTATTTAATTATAAATAGCTTACAATTTCCTTTTGTTTCAATTGCTTAAGAGCAATTATTTGTGGTAAAGATTTATTTAATTAATAAGAACCAATTTGTTTTAATTGCCGTAAAGACAGCTATTGTAATATGATGCTTTAATTGTTTGTAATAGGCCGATTACAATTTTGAAATTGAAGATTTTGAATATAGGTAGGCCCAATTAACAGGCACAATTTATCTTCAGAATGTTTGAAGGAGCTCCTAGCAGTTAAGAACAAAAAACACTTATTTTTATCCGACCATGGTAAAGCAAAAGGAAGGTTATAATTTCTGACTTATGGATCTAACTGACAGTTTGGGTACTTATTGCGGCCTAGCAAGATATCCTTTTTAGGGTTCCGTTGCCAAATGGCAAAAAACGGAACCCTTATAGATTCGCCATGTCTGTCTGTCTGTCTGTCTGTCTGTCTGTCTGTCTGTCCGAGTATGTCGCAGCCACTTTTCTCCGAAACTATAAGAGCTGTGCTATTGAAACTTGGTAAGTAGATGTATTCAGTGAACCGCATTAAGATTTTCACACAAAAATAGAAAAAAAACAATAATATTTGGGGTTCCCCATACATAGAACTGAAACTCAAAATTTTTTTTTTCATCAAACCCTTACGTGTGGGGTATCTATGGATAGGTCTTCAAAAATGATATTGAGGTTTCTAATATCATTTTTTTTTTAAACAATAATATGTGGGGTTCCCCATACATAGAACTGAAACACAAAAAAAAAATTCATCAAACCCTTACGTGTGGGGTATCTATGGATAGGTCTTCAAAAATGAAATTGAGGTTTCTAATATCATTTTTTTCTAAACTGAATAGTTTGCGCGAGAGACACTTCCAAAGTGGTAAAATGTGTGTCCCCCCCCCCCCGTAACTTCTAAAATAAGGGAATGATAAAACTAAAAAAAATATATGATGTACATTACCATGAAAACTACCAACGAAAATTGGTTTGAACGAGATCTAGTTAGTAGTTTTTTTTTTAATACGTCATAAATCGTAAACCACAATTTACCTTTCATTCAGTCAACACAAATATAAAAATTAAAACAAAAACATTTCATTTCATAAACGATGATGACGAATGATGATGATGATGACCTGCAGGTTTGTACGGAACCCTCGGTGCGCGAGTCCGACTCGCACTTGGCCGGTTTTTTTGGTATTGGTCGTTGAATCGCTGTGCTCCTTATGTTTAGAGTTGAGCTGCTTTATTACTGACAAATGCTTGCACTGACAGGACAGGTCCACTCAGTCTGTATGGTTCTTTACTCACAAGACCATTTCAGATACCAATGTACCTACATGGTCCTCAGATGATCTGACCAAGATTATGTCTGGACTTTAAAAGAGACTATAACCTCTGAGTATATTTCGGCCTTCCTTCTCAGCGTAGTCAGATTGGAAACTCCGACCTCATCTAGTTTTATAAATATGATAGCCGTGTAAGAGTGTTGGTACAAACCTGCTTGCAGAAATAAATCATTATCATTAACTTAGAGATAGCAGCAATATTTGCATAAGAGATAACGAAAGAGATATTAAACTTCAGACCAGATTACAGATCTTTGACTGGCCTGTTAGTCTAATGACTGGCCTGTTAGTCTAGTGGTTAGTGACCCTGACTGCTAAGACTGAGGTCGTGGGTTCAATTCCCACCCAGGACAAATCTTTGTGTGATGAGCACAATCATTTGTTCTGTGTCTGGGTGTAATTTATCTATATTAAGTATGTATTTAAACATATATAGTATATTTATCAGTTGTCTGGTTGCCATAGTACAGGCTCTGCCTAGTTTGGGATCAGATATCGGTGTGTTGGTTGTCCTAAGATATTTATTACGTTAAAGATCAAATATTCTTTTTTGACTGGCCTATTAGTCTAGTGGTTAGTGACCCTGACTGCTAAGGCTGAGATCGTGGGTTCAATTCTCACCCAGGACAAATGTTTGTGTGATGAGCACAATTATTTGTTCTGTGTCTGGGTGTAATTTATCTATAATATGTATGTATTTTGAAATATATAAGTATGTTTATCAGTTGTCTGGTTACCATAGTACAGGCTCTGCCTAGTTTGGGATCAGATAACGTTGTGTTGGTTGTCCTAAGATATTATTCTAAAGAGATCATTATATTCCTATACAATCAATAGCCTAGTAGTCTTTTCCCAAGTATGTCGGGGTAGGCTTCTAATCTAACTGGATGCAGCTGAATACCAGTATTCCACATTTATAGAGCGGCTGCCTAGCTGACCTCCACAGCGATATTCTCTGTCTTATTTTTTGGCTATAAAATAACAAACCATGTAATCTTTTCCAAGCGAAATTCTAATCTGAATGCTGGCTCATGAAAAAATATAGGCGTAGTCATCCACACAAAAAATATGATAAATTTATCTACATTATATCTGTGTACACACTTAGACGACACCAAATACTATATAACATTAAGACGGCTTATAACAGAATTCAGAACGCCTCGCGGTTCACGTTACAGGAAAGTGAAAACTAGATGACATTATAGAAGTTTGAGGCAGAAATACAATGGAGTTGTCGAATGAGGAATTTAATACATTTAACTGTATTTCTACTAAGGTAATTTCGTAATATCCATCTATAATTAGAAGGATTGCGTAACAGTTGCGTGAATCGATGAACTAGATGTTCATAACACAAAATAACAATAATACTATCTTAATTATAGACCGATCACATGTTTTTCGACGGTTTATAAACTTCTTACATCCATTTTGAGAGCGAAAATTAGTTCGCATATTGATAATAATTCCATTATGTCTGCGTCTCAAAATGGATGTAGGAACGGGTCCCGTGGTACTAAGGAGCTACTCCTCATCGACAGGGCCATAAGCCAACAGGTTCGTCGATCCCGCAAGGATCTTTCGACATGCTGGATAGACTACTAGGCCTACGAATTGGTGCCACATACATGGCTCAGGAGAGTGCTGGAGTTGTACAAGGTTGATGCAACTCTACGCACCTTCCTTGAGTCGTGTATGGGGCAATGGAGGACAGTCCTTCGCTATCCGGGATGTCCACAGATCCAGCGAAATTATGAACCTGTATGGATTAAGCGGGGAATATTTCAGGGCGACAGTTTGAGTCCACTTTGGTTCTGCTTAGCCCTGAATCCTCTAAGCACACTGCTGGAGGATTCAGGTCTAGGCTATCGGCTGAGGAGAGGTGGTCAGGTAATATCTCACCTCCTCTACATGGATGACCTAAAACTCTTTGCCCCCAACAAACTGCAACTGATGGAGCTACTAAAGGTAACTGGAACTTTTAGTAGCGCCATTAGGATGGAGTTTGGTGTGGACAAATGTGCAGTCATGCATGTAAAGCAAGGTGAGGTTATGGAATCCGAGGGAATCCAACTTTCGGATTCCATACACCTCAGATCCCTTTCCTCATCCGAAAGCTATAAGTATTTGGGTATGTCGGAAATGTTAGGCATCAACGATGCTGACATGAAGCAATCGTTGAAGGAACGCTTCTTTGGTCGCCTGAAGAAGATATTAATTAGTCTTCTCTCAGGCGGAAACAAGGTGCGTGCCTTCAACGGTTGGGTCATACCGGTTTTGATGTACTCTTTCGGCATACTTAAATGGACTCAGACAGAACTCGACGCCCTGGATAGGAGGGTCCGTACAATGCTAACCGCAAACCGGATGCATCACCCACGATCGTCGGTGATGAGGCTGTACATCCCGCGGAAGTGCGGGGGTCGAGGCTTTTTAAATGCAAAGACCCTCCACAACCGTGAGGTGTGCAGTCTCAGGGAATACTTTTTGAAAGCCGAAGTGGGAATGCACCGTGATGTGGTCGCAGTGGACAAGGGGCTCACCCCGCTATCCATGGCCAAAGAGAACTGGCGCAAACCTGTAGTACTTACTACTGATGACCGCAAGGAAGTATGGCGAAACAAGGAGCTTCACGGGCGCTTCTACAGGGTTCTTCATGAGCCCAGTATAGATTTCTTAGCGTCCGTATCCTGGCTACATTTTGGTGACCTTTTTGGGGAAACTGAAGGTTTTGTCTGTGCAATTATGGACGAAGTTATCTTGACGAATAATTACCGGAGACATATTATGAAGGACGGGACGGTTGACGTGTGTCGGGCATGTCACCATCCGGGTGAGTCTATCAGACATATTATCTCTGGTTGTTCTCGTCTGGTGAACGGCGAATACTTACACAGGCATAACCAAGCAGCCAGGATTATTCACCAGCAACTTGCTTTGCAATATAAACTAGTGGATTCTGAGGTTCCGTATTACAAGTATGTGCCCGACCCAGTTCTCGAAAATGACCATGTCACGTTGTACTGGGATCGGTCTATCATTACTGACAGGACTATTGTCGCCTATAAGCCTGATATAGTGGTGATAGATCGGTTAGCGCGCCGAACAATGATAGTGGACGTTACCATTCCGCATGATGGCAACCTCGTGAAAGCTGAGAAAGAGAAACAGATTAAATATCTCGACTTACACGAGGTTGTTGACATGTGGAGTGTTGACTCGGCTGTCATTGTGCCGATTGTCGTATCAGCCAATGGGCTGATGGCCGATACCCTCGACCAACACCTGTCGAGGCTATCGTTAGGCGGTTGGATCAAGAGCCTGATTCAGAAGGCAGTACTCCTTGACACGGCTCGTATCGTGAGTTGGTTCCTGTCTCTGGAGTCCTAACCACCGGTAGCTTGGACCCTGCTCCCGCTACCGGAGGTCCACTATTTTTTATATTTTTAAATGTTTTTTTGTTGTAAATTTATTTTTCTAAAAATATTTTAAAATGTAACAAATATGTATTTAAAGAAATAAACATAATACTATGTTAGACTCTATGTCATACAAAATAAAAATAAAATTTATTAGCAAGTTAACAAATACATAGGAGGTGTTCGTCATATTCTACCAGGTGTCCTAAGTCATTATAATCCTCATTATTTCAGCTGAAAGACGTTCACTGCTGGACATAGGCCTCCCTCAAGCACGGTGGAAGCGGTCATCGGAAGCCTTCCAATGGTGTCTTCCAGTATACGGTATCCGAAGTACATTTATGTTTTTGGAAAGTTATAATGAAATAACGCTTATAGCGATAAGACCACCAATTGTATCGCCCTTTGTAAAATTGCCACACTTATACAGACATGTAATTTTTATGGTAGGTATACATAATCACTCTAGATCCTATTATCTAATAATAATAGTAATAATAATAATAACGTTTATTTGGACTCAATAAAATATAGCCTAATACAGTAATATTCTTAAGAACTAGGATACAAAGAACATGAACTAGGATACATAGATAATCTATGCCGTAAGTCCTCTAACAGCTATTCAGTAGGTCATAAGTCTGACAAGATGCCTTTACAAAATATTCCAATTATGATTGATAATAGTTTGGAACTTAGGACCTAGAATTTACACAACCATTTACATAGGTCCATGAACTCTTGAATAGTCTGCCCATTCAAGAGTTCATTGACCTATGTGAAACTCCTCCGGTAAGGCCAAAACTTTTGTCCCCTGACAACACACGCAAAAGCCATTAAGGGTACAAGAAATAAACAAACAACATAACAAACTACCCACTTGAAAATAATAAACATAGAGCACTTTATATCAATAAAACCTACGTAATAAATAATAAAGAAAAAGCCAAGAATTCTCCACGCGAACTTAAACTGCTGCTACCTTATTTCGAAGTTGCTAACTGCGATATTATTCATGGTTTGTACCTCCATCGTGATTTGTCGTTTGCGAATCACACTTGTAGGTAAGCGTGACGACTGCGAATGGGGGTGACACCGTGTTTTGTTTTACAATGTCTTTAAGAAACGCACCTGAGATCTTTACCTCATGCCCAAGATGCACGAGGCTGAGTTTTTATCAAGGTAGAATAGGAAAATAGTGCCATTTAAGGAATATATAAATTGTAGATGTATCTCCCTTAATTAGGAACAGATGTAACAGTACAATAATGGACTCCATTGACTTGCAAGCTAAACTATAATGATACCGAAGACCTGTTGACTGTAATAAAGTAGCCAATAATATTATTCACCCTCTTACACACATCCACTCATTTACATTGCCATTACTATCTATCTTATTTTATTTATTCTCCTACTTTTTGTCACTTCCTTTTATTATTTTTATTTTGTTTTTACACTTTGATCAAATATTGTGTTCAGAAATGTGTATAGAATCTAGTCTACACATTTCATTCATTTTTATGAAAATGAAATGGATGAATGAAATGTGTATAGAGAGTGAGAGTGTGTGCTTTAAACAGAGAGAAGTGGAAAGGGAGTAGGGAGACCTTTACTGTAGGACATCGTAGGCTTCTAATATAATCGTGTAAATAGCATGCATGTATATGTGCCAAGCCAGGAAAGTAAGCAAGCACTCCAATTGCATTACACATTCTCTTTCACAATTCGTAAGATTTTAATAAGAAATGTAAAAATGAAACGTGTTGTGATTAAAAGTGAGTTAGACAATGCGGTTTATTTGTCTGCCATTTCGGTTTGCATCGCCTAATGTATCCCGGGCATTATGTAAGGACTTGAGCAAACGCGGAAAAATATGGCAATCGGAATGGTGCAGTAGCTATTCTTTAAAAGTGGTTTCACTTAAGTCATTTTGCATTTCCTTGGAAACATTGAAAAACCTTTCAGATTTTATTTTAATGTATTTCAAAATAAGTGGTATCTTTTTCATGAATTTCCAGTTAAATTAAAAAGAGACAATGGATTTTTGCTTATAGTGAGAAGTTTAATTTTTCAATGTTTCTGTAGCATTTATTACATTCTCATAAAACAATGGAAAAAATAAAGAAAAATGTACTAAACCCTTCACATAATTAAATACCTGTCGAAAAGTGGGTGTACTGTTGGTATACCTTTCCCCAAACCTTTTTTTTTTTTTGGATGGGAAATCATCAAATGACTTCTCCCGCTCTGGGCGGAGCGGGAGGGCGTGTCAGACTTTTACTGACTAAAACCCACCCGTGTTCCTTCAGTTGCCCATGTGCCAGAGTCACGGTATCTCTTTCGAACAATCTCGCGACCCTGGCAGGCATCGGTCCTAGCAGACCCCTACATTGCTGCTGACATCTCTTTGAGGCGCGCGTGGAACACTACGCGCCGTTGACCCGAGCCTGGTCCTTACCGGGCGGCGAACTACCCATTGCTCGCCACCCGCAAGCTCACGCCTACGGTGGCCGGGAGTCCGCTATTGACTCCCGACGCCCGGGGCGTCTCCTCCTGCGGCGGCTAGGGACGTGAGGGCGCAGAGACTGCCACTCCCTCACGCGCCCCGCCTCCTCCTTCGCGAGCATTACTGCTTCGCAGAAGGAGGTGACGGCTTCCCATGCCCTCTCGCTCCGTACCATGGCTCGCACCAGGGCCGGACGCGAGAGGTCACCGCCGCTGATCGCCTCCGCGAGGACACGGCGGTGCTTCGCCCAGGCAGGGCACACCTCCACCGTATGCTCCACCGTGTCCTCCAGACGATCCTCACAATGGAAACACCCGGGCGTTTCCTCCCGCTTTATCCTGAACAGGAACCTACCGAAGCACCCATGCCCGGTGAGAACCTGCGTCAGGCGGAAGGTGAGGACGCCGTGGCGCCTCTCAATCCACTCCTCAAAGAAGGGACTTACCGCCGCAATTGTGGCGTGCCCATTTCCCCAACCCTTCGATGTAAAATGATGTGATGTTATGTGTTCACTTAAGTATCACATTATGGGGTTGTAAAATGTAAACGCCTGCAAAATCTTCATAAGTACGTTGAGGTTACCTTCTTTAGCAAAATATAAGTTAGGAGAATTTTCTCAGTATGCAGGATCACCGGTATTGTTTTAATCTCAAAGAAAATGTAAAGGATATAACGGAATACAGGGCGAATATTCCCGCGTCACAAGGATTCCCGCCTTGAAGATATTGCTTTTATGTTTATCCTGAAGAATTCGTACGGTCAGTGTTATTTAAAGAAGTTGGTCCTTTGATCTTTGAGAAGATCGTGAATAAAAAAAAAAACAGATTTGGGCCTATTTAAGAACACTGGCTCATATTGTGGTTATATCAAAAGCTAATAAAACCAGAGAATTTATTATTTTATTAATATTGGTATTTTAAATGAATGTATTGCCTCGTTGTTCTAGTGGTCGCAAGCGTTACTGCTGAGCATGAGGTCCTGGATTCGATGCCCAGGTCAGACAAAGTGTAATTGGGATTTTCTATCTGGAATTTCTTAGTCGCAGCCCGGGGTTTTTATGCCTGAATTTTTGCCCATCATCATCATTATCATCATTTCAGCTGAAAAACGTTAACTGCTAGATATAGGCCCCAGGTTGGGGTTCTGAAATAGACTAAAGTGACACAACTAAACTATATTTTAGTTTGACAGCACTAAGATTGCACTGAGTTATTAGTTTAGTGAAAATGACAATTTTGCTATTCTGAGTTAGCCGGTTTTCATCAAAAATTTAGACTATAATAATTTATTTTGACTAAATCTGACTATTTTTAATCACGATTAAAAAGGTGTGGAATAAAACTAGTGGTCATGAACAAAAATTCACACCAACGCCTCGCCTTCACGTGCAAAAACAGTGCTGTATTTTTATTTTTTCTTTTGCTTATATCTCGAAAATGGCGTGTCCTGTCGCAAAAATAATTGAATTTTCGACCCCCTTTGTTAACACCGGAACATATAAATCTCAACACGTGAGTAATATTTTTTTTTTAAACAAAACGTGAAAAGTTCTATATAAAACACGTCCTGGCTGCCGCCTTGCGCCTTCGTCTCTAAAAAATTAATTGCGTAGCGCACACAAGTACCACGTCGCGAAACCAAAAGAAAAAAAAACCACGTTGATTGTCAAATTCGTGTTTAGTCGTGTCAAAATATTTTTTCAATTTAGAGATTTTTTCTTGCAGAATAGCGTCAAAATTCTCATAGCCAAAAGTAAGGAATTTTAGAGATAGTTTAGTTAGTTTAGTTCGGTGTACAACAGAATCGGCACCATTGTTTTGTAAGTCCCTTAGACGCCTCTTACGACACCCACGAGAAGAAATGGGATGGTGCTACTTTTTACGTCCGGCATCATACGGAATTTTGGGCCGATGTGGCTCGCCCACACATTGAACTTAAACATAACTTGCGAAATGTAGGTGTACATCTACCAAACCCTTTGGGTATGTTTTGCCTTATTAGGTGTGGTGTTATGTTAGGTTATGTATAAAGTAAAGTTAGAACAGTGGTGGCCCAGTGGTAACAGCCGTGACTCGTGGTTACAGTCGGTCGTATGCTGGAACCCAGACAGGCGTTTTACTTTTTGTAAATTATTTCATCATCATTGCTCTCTAAACGGTGACCGAAAACATCATCAGTAAACCAAAGTAAAGTATCTCCTAGACTAAAAACTTTTTAACAAAAAATTAAACCACCGAAAAAACTGAAAAGCAAAAAATTATAAACCTTAAAATAATTATGAGTCGGCGCTTTGAGTGATCTTTGTTCATTCATTTTTCAGCGCCAACTCATAATTTTAAGGTTTTTTTATTTTTTGCTTTTCAGTTTTTTCGGTGGTTTAATTTTTTGTTAAAAAGTTTTTATTTTACAATTTTTTGTTGCTTTAATACACTAATAATACTTGACAAGGTATACCCTATCCAATAAAAAAAGAAATATCTAAATCGGACTACTCTGTACAAAGTTATGCGTGGTCATACATTACAATCAGTGAGTGAACAATCAATCATCCACTGTTTTCCGAACCTTAGGGTTCGATTTTGTTTTCCAAATTTATATGGGACCACCCTCGGAGTATACTCTTTCTAATAAAAAAAGAATTATCACAATCGAACTACTATGTAAAAAGTTATGCGTGGTCATACATAAAAAAAAAATATATAGGCTTCGAATTGATAACCTCCTCCGTTTTTTTTCATCGGTTAATAAACGCTTAGGCTTCAGAGAATCGACTTGTCCGCATTGCTGTCATACGGAAAGGTGCCCAAAAGACTGTCGGCATTTCCACGTGGAATGACAATGTTATACCTAATATTTTGAAGCCTACAACAAAAGAGACTTCGTTGATCTATAATTATAGCGATATCATGTTTCCTTAGTACTTGACTACTGTCGTGGGACTTAGCAACTGTTTGCTTTTGGAAATCATACGCCTCCTTTGTTTGGTATATTTGAGATGTAATATCTTTTATATTGGATCTTTTGGGAGCTAGGATACTTTATTCGGTCATATTTTCTTTTTCTTACAGCTATCTAAAAGGCTACAAACGATTATATCCTTTGTGTTCATTCCCATAGACTTTTAGTTGTTACTGACTGTTTTAAAGGGGGTCAAAATCATGTTCAAAGTTTCCATTACATAGGCACATACCTACTAACATACGTATGAAGCTTTATTAGCTTCATACGTATGTTCAGGCGTGTTAAAAAGCGTCGATTCGCCCGTTACGGAGGAGAAAATTCGTGGAGTTCACTAATAAGCCGTCATTTTGTTTTGCAATTCTCGAGAGTTAAATTACCCACTTCAATAGACTTCGTTAGGTAGCTAATCCATACTTCATTATTTATATTATTACTACGAAAGTAACTGTGCTATGTCTGTCTGTCTATATGTTACCTTTCCAAGCCTTTACTACCTTAACTTGTTAAGGCTTAAGACAGGCACACACGAAGACCATGATCTAGGATACAGATACTTTTTATCTCAGTACTTCCTAGTATTACGTTCCTGTGGAATAATTTCCGACCTATCTTCGAGCAAAGCGTCGGGGAACAGTTACCTAGTAAATGATAATTGCTACAACTGTCTGAGCACAGCCGGGCATTAAAACTAAAAACCTCAAACCTTTTTGGGACATTACTCTAGAGCTCTAGACTAGACTAAATTTAATCTAAACCAGTCCCACTAATTAGATTCACAACTAGAACCACACTAAACTTTTCACACACAACCTCTATACGCAACACACTTTATATTAAAACTTATCTCCCAAGAGAAATTCAAGAAGATTAGACACGCCAAGGTATTTTAATTTAAAAGGGGCTCAAATACAGGTTTAATTTATACACTAGATTCTGATATTATTCATAGACGGCGCTGTGAAATGAGTTATTTGCAAATCTCCGCACAGGTGCGTTGTGCGTGAGGACTGGAAATTCGCGGGACTTGATAGGAGTATATGGCGCGGTAAGAAGTAAATTTAGCTTAATAGCTTTTGCCAGCGGCTTCACCCGCGTGCAGGTCGGAAACTGTCCTACAGGAACATACTACCGGGATAAAAAGTTTTCTATATTATAATCCAGGTCATAAGCTATCTTCTTGTCAAATTTTATTCAGATTCCTTGATTCCCGTGTCTTCGGATATAAATTTCAGTTTTTCGTTCACCGACTTCCGAAAATAAAGTTATCACTGTGTGGTGTTTTGTTTTTCCCAAGTTGTTTTTTTATTTTGCCAAAGGTTTTTTTTTTCGATAAAGTTCTTTTTACTGTTGCTATGGAAGCAACAATGACAAAAAGCAGTATATTATCTTCTAAATATAACAAGTGGATTCAAAATGAAGGCTAACGCCAAAAATGCCCAAACATAGGAAATACAATTTATATGGGACCACCCCTGCGGCATACTCTATCCATCCACAATTACTAGAGAAATCACGACACATACATACACAAAAAAAACATACAAACGAATTGCGAACCTCTTCCTTTTTGAATAAGGTTAAAAATATTACTAATCTCGTGTTTTTCTTGGACATTAGTAGTCTCCTGTCAACGCCAACTTATCTAGAACACCTATTTGTTCATGTCGGGGAAAAAGATAAGCCAGTCAGGCTTACAGGGGGCGTCGGACAAAAGCTTAGCTCTATCACTAGTAGACACTCCTTTCATGATTCTTTGTTGACAGGAGCTAACGAATAGCTGTTGTAGGACTTTCAGGATTCTAGTTTTCGCTGTACAAAGACCTTTTGGTGCCTGAATGACAATAACAGGGGGCTGTTCGTATTAAAAAATGAGAATTTGTTACTGTGATTGTACATAACAAACAAGATGGCGAGGTAAATCCAGATTTTGGCCACGTGTCTATATGAAGAATAGTAAAACATTTTAAATCAATATTCGTGGTATATTTCCCTTCAAATATTCTTAATTACAGATTACATGTGGAGCTCACTTAGTGTGAAGCCTCCGTGTGAGCCTTCCTATAATTTTGTATTACTTTAAACCATAATTAAATCGCTAAGTGTAGTTTTAAAATCTTGTAGCATTGTACTTGTAACGACCGCCAGACATATACATATATCTATTACATGACAACTAGGACGAGAGGTTTGACAAATTTAAATGCTTGGTTCTAAATTGTAAAGAGCACTCTTCAGATATTGGTCGCAGGCAGCGTTGCTTATCACTGCACATAGGTTGATTCGGACGACTGACTGTCTCGATATACGAAAAAATCTCTCTGAGGAAACTCAATGACCATTGCTTAGTCAACGTCCACACAGTGTCAGCAGGATTTTAGCAAACACTGGAATTTCAACTCTCTGTGTTGAACTGAACATTGCGAATCCAAGAGAGAGCATCTCAGCGCTTCGAAAAACACACTATTCGATTTTCAACTCTAGACACTAAGCGGTGCGTTCAAGATCTAGTGCATGAAAAAATACCGCTGTGAATGTCGATTTAAAGGTACTTATCCTCATCTGCCAGGGTCGCGAGATTTGTTCGAAAGAGATACCGTGACCCTGGCACATGGGCAACTGAAAGAACACGGGTGGGTTTTAGTCAGTAAAAGTCTGACATGCCCTTCCGCTCCACCCAGAGTGGGAGACGTCATTTGATGATTTCCCACCCACAAAAAAAAGGGTATTCTCATTTTCAGAATCATCATCATCATTTCAGCCGAAAGACGTCCACTGCTGGACATAGGCCTCCCTCAAGCACCGCCACTTCGACCAGTTCTATGTTTCTTGCATTCAGCGTATTCCTGCTGCCTTCACCAGGTCATCAGTCCATCTTGTGCAAGGCCTTCCAACGTAGGTCTTCTAGTACGCGGCCTTTCAGAATCAGTCCTCATTAATGCTTCACACGTCTCCTGTCCTTTTTACAACTTTTAAATGTAGTTAACAAAAAACTACCCTACTACTAACTATTCAATACAACATACCTACAGACCGCGGATAACCAAACAACAAAATAAGTTTTCGGTCACAAGCCACACAATTAGCGACTGGACCGCAGCCAACTACTGAATACACTTACCTACGTTTAATCCTAATTGGGGATCTATAATCTCATTCTACAATCGGGTTGGTCTAGTCGATTTTGTAAAGTTTTGGAAACGATCTGTATAATTTTGTAATGTGGCTTTTCGGATTTTGAAATAATAAATACTCCTGTCTCAAGTCATAATGTTTGTGGAAGTAGGCAGATTCGTTTTTTTTTATGACAACCATAAATTAAGCATGTCCTAGCTTAATTTAAATACAATAAGACACCACTTACTTGATGAGGACAGGAAGCGTGTCTTTAGGATTTAACCACCACAAAGTGATCAACTGCCTCGATGGTCTAGTGGCCACAAGTGCTACTGCTGAGCATTCCAGGATCCGAATTCGAACAAAGTGTTATTGGGTTTTCCTTGCGGAATTTCTCAGTAGCAGCCCAAAGTCTGGAATTGTGCCCGGTTGATAGCAATAGGCTCGTCCCCTATTACATGGGACTTAAACATAACAGGCGAAATGTGGATGTACTAAAATTGCACCTCTGCCCAACGCTTCTGGGAAACAAGGTTTGATGTTATGTAATAGTGATCAAAGACGATATAGATATTAAACCTTAAAATATTACGACAATACTTGGTTTCTTTAGATTTGACATTTGACTGCAATCAAAAACGGTCCTTCGAGCTGGATTATAAATTACTAAGCTAGATTATCCATCCACTATACCTACTACATTTTTTTTCTTACAATTCATGGTCTAATGAAAGCAAAGAAAGAGAGAAAAGAAGAAGAAAAATATATTTTGTCTAAAATGAACATGTCAGTCGGGTACAAAAGAGATAACGCTTCTGAACCCGACAGACCCGCTCGTTTCGTTGCCTTCAACTCCATACCTTAACGAACGTCTATACAGAGGGTGACTGTAACAGTCACTTTGTAACTTTATAGAAGTTGTAGCGAAACAATAGGTACTAGCTTTGTGAGGAGGCTTTGAGACAAAAGAAACTTAGATATATGACAGTATAATATGAACACTCGTGTTTTCGTATAAAGATTTCGTTGGGAGTAGTTTTCGTAATAACTTTTATTTAGGACTAAAATATTGCTCCTTTTGCGCTTATTTTTTTATATTATTTACGAAACAGCTGACGGTACTCCTCATAGAAAGTGGTATTACAGAAAGTGGTTTTAGAACTGAGGAGGTCATAAAATGTTTGGTGCCTTTTATTTCACCACTTACCACCTTTTAACTAAGACATATTTTAGCATAGCATAAATAATTACCCTATAATGTTCCCACATCTGAGTCATAGGCCTGCTCTGTGTGAGAAGGAATAGGCTATGATCCAATTTCCAACGATGTGTGTTGATGTCCTTCACCATTTTGAGAGCAACGGTAATCAACTGAATTACATAAAGAATCTCCCTGGCTTAAAAACCATGACCAATGACACGTAAGTCAACTTTTTTGCATGTCAAGTTTCAACTCACTAATCTTCAATAACAGTTAATTATTCAGTAATAACTAATAACTCTTTCACACCTACATCATCGTATCTATGAAACTACTCTGGTATACATTATTAATATGAGTACCTACGTAGTACACCGTAAAAATTAGTATTATAACAGTTCGAGTAATCACAACAACAGATATAGCCTGATACATATTTTTATTAGAATTACCATAATTATAATATTAATGAGCTGATGAATGGCAATTAAAGACAATTAGATGAAAATCTCCGTACTGAACAGTGAAAGAAAACATCGTAAGGAACTGACACAATGCTGAAATCAAAAATTCGAACACACCATAAATGTTTTCATTACTATAATTATCTTTATCAAAATTAGTTCATAGGTTAAACATAGTATATTTAAGGCCTGTGTTGAAAATGAAAGCATAAAGAAAGTCTAAAAGCATTTTTTTAATAAATAAACAACATAAGAAACGAGTTCGCATAAGTCATATTCCGTGTTTTATTTATTTTAACCTAGACTCTAGACTCTCTGTTTAAAAATATGTTTTAATTTTTTTCTTTATTTAGACTCAAGACAAAGGCAATATTTATTCATGTTTTCTAGGTTGTTCAGAGTTTCAATAAAAACAATAAAAATTTAAACTTTCTAGTTATTAGAAAGTTTAAATTTTAACAAAGAAAAAAATTATCAGTAACAAAAAAAGTAACAGTTATATGTCACATAACTGTTTCATAGCTAACGATAGAAGTACAATGCATGACCGTAGAATAATGCAAAGCTGTACAATGGACCTTACGACATTCAGCTATTTCTGCTTTTTGCCAAACAAACATTCCAAAACTCTGCCCTCTATTCCTAACTATGTTAAGGTCGGCTTCCAGTCTAACTGGATGCAGCTAAGTACCAGTATTTTACATAGACGATTCGACTCCAAATATTGGAAATAGTTTTGAATCTGGTTTATTGGTCGATAGGTATTGAAATGACAGACTCGAAGGTGTGCATAACTCAAAAATTAAGAATTTTGAGTTAGTTCCCTTTAGATCTATAGGTGCGAAATATACTTATATCTTCCTAAATACATACATATTATAGATAAATTACACCCAGACACAGAACAAATGATTATGCTCATCACACAAAGATTTGCCCTTGGTTGAAATCGAACCCACGACCTCAATCTTAGCAGTCAGGGTCACTAACCACTAGACTAATAGGCCAGTCAAATGTTATTACCTAGCCACAGGCCTTTCACAAACATTCCACAAGTAAACAATAATATTAACATAACATTTATTTTACATTGCATTGTTGGGCGGTGTTCTGAATATAATCCTATGATCGCTTTCTACACCCATCTACATAAGGAAGATATTCTGGGATACCATAGCCAAATCCCTTTCAATACCCATGGATATTTTAGGGATCCGTAGTTGTTGCTTCACTATATTTTCTCAATATCCAAATATAATAATAATATCGAAATCTCAAAAAGATTTCAGTTTTTTTTATTTTTTATTATCCCATTTCGTTCTGTTGATGAGCAAATTTTAACAACGTCCTGCTCTACTTATACTTCTCTTTGTCTAGGGCTGCCAAGGACAAAACAGTCACATTCAAAATTCACACTCAAATTCACACATTCAACATTCACCTGCAAATTGCAAAAACCGTAAAAAAAAAATGAATTCCCCAGGATATTCTGGCACTTCCTCCTTTATAAAAATACAATATCGTTTAGTCTTTCAAATCGGTATTGCAGACATTTGGTTTTTCTTTGGATTATTATCTGTCATTCCCGTCTGTAAAATAAACACCAAAAAACAAAACGTTCAAAGTCTAGTCGCAAACGCAATCACATCTCAGCGATACGGTAATGTCAAGAACTTGTCAAAATGTAGGGAAACTCGAGCTATTTTTGACAGATTAATACCAGACTGTGAATGTTCTTAAAATTACGGGAGTTTTTGCTCTGTTAATTTAGAGACGTCAGTTAGTTTTGTTTTCTTGTTCATCACTTTATAAAAACATAACAACTGCTACAGAACCCCCCGGTAACCGTTGTCCAATACACTGACCGGATTTTTCATTTCAGTGGGCGTCGTAATAGATACAAATGGTCCTTTCATCTCACAATATTGCCAAGATCCGAATCGAAGGACCAAAAAAATATTGCTTCATAAAAAAGGCTGAAAAAAACTCCTTTCAAACTGAAACGTCTACAACTAACTTGTTATCAATCATGGTTATAGATAAATCTAATAAAATGGCAGCTATTTACTTTCGCAAAAGATTTATTTTATTTTTAGAAATATATTATGTCATATTATAACGGAGGAGATAGAGTGTTTTCTATTAAATTCTTAGTAAAATGACTATGTTGGACCTTGAGAGAGGCCTATGTTTATTTAATGGAGTATAGAAGTCCCAAAACCCACACTGGAGCCGCGTGGTAGATTACGGCCTACTCTCTTTCATAGAGAGGAGATATTCCAGCAGTGGGAACATTACTTATAGGCTGCTTAGGCATATACAAGAGGAAGCATATATGAAACATGGCTGGGAATTCTAAATATGATGTCGAACATAACGCTGATAAGAGACTTTCGATTTAGGAAGACGTAATAAAGATGGACAATGTGGACAAAGTGGTCCAAATTACGAACTGATATTCCTATTCATATCATTATTTGTATTTTATCATGTTAAAAGTTCTTTCAATGGCTTAAAGCTAAGGTACGATTATGGACCCTGTTGGGCACAGCAAA
Source organism: Aporophyla nigra (assembly GCA_947507805.1). Classification (NCBI taxonomy): domain Eukaryota; kingdom Metazoa; phylum Arthropoda; class Insecta; order Lepidoptera; family Noctuidae; genus Aporophyla; species Aporophyla nigra. The sequence goes on along the minus strand of OX382315.1, from coordinate 6,543,374 downwards.
GGTTATAAAATTAATTCCAAAAATAAAAAATAAATTACAGTTAACGATTTTGAAATAATTATGCCATTAAAATGAATTAGGCACATCATTTATTATATCGAGATCGGTTATAAATATATCCTATTATAATATTTAACTATGCATGTATAGTTATACTAGGTACACGGAGAACAATGTATCTATGGTACTTTTCTGCATGACAGGAAAGAAAAGGAATATATTCCCCACTGTGGAACATAATATAAAAGATAGACTGAAAATAAAATGATTTCATAATACGACTCCAAGGACTACTGCTATTCATTTTAAAGCCCGTTTCTTCCATAAAATTATATTCCACTATCATCGTTGTTTGATGGCTTTAAATTACAATTTTGTGGCGCAAATTGTTGAAATTACCTACTTTGATATTTTTAGATAGCAGCCTATTTTATTCAACATCGTTTTATCCAATTCCAAGAAGGATATTAAATTATTTTGTTTCTAAATACAATTTTATTGGTTTTTAAAGTATACTCACACTATAGCGCAGTGATGGCCTAGTATTAACGCGCGACTTACGAGCTGTACGTCGTGGGTTCGAACTCAAACGAGCACTTTACTTTGGGTAAATTGTTTCATCACCACTGCTCTTAAAACGGTGTAGGAAAATATTGTGAGGAAACCGGCATATAATATAATATAAGGAAGCCTGTGTCCCAGCAGTGGGGACATTATAGGCTGCTGGTGATGACTCATACTAGGTTTTATTACTGGTAACATATTATTAAAGTATGCCTACACCTTCGTTTTCACTTCAAAACATTTCAATATTTAATTTGTTAGCTTAAAAACTCTCTAAATTAGAAAGCTTTGTAAAAGTGAAAGCAACTTAAATTTATTGAAAGCCCTTAATTTACAATACATTTAAAAACAAGTATTGTTAAGTCCTCTGTAAAAACTTAAAAGAAAACTTAAAGCAAAAAGTTTTAAATTTGAATCTGAACAGGTACCTGAATTAGGAATATGAAAAACATTATAAAAAATTTAATTACATTTCTTTCTATGACACAAAGTTTTGAGATTTTAGAAAAAAATACAATAAGCGCGAGTACAAGATCTCTGCGCCATTTTGAGACTTTGTGAATTCTCAAAATGGCGCCAGTTATTCGGTAAGGCGCGGAACACATACAAAAGTCGTTAAACGAGGAGGCAGTCGCAGAAATAGTATGCAGATGGAAAAATTATGCGACTTGTGCTTTCAGTATGTTTTGTACCCGATCGAGATAACAGGTACATTCACCAAAAGACTAAAGTAACCAGGGTCATCGATACAGTTGAGTTTAGAGTTTAGTAAGATACCGATGGATGTTAGCGAATGAAATTTTATTTTTAAAATTAACTGTTGGTATTCTATTAATTTTATTTTATTTTATTCGAAAACATCTATGGGTTTCTTATTAAACTTCGACTATATCCGACGACCAAAACCTATTTATTTTGGTGACTGTCCATTATTGTATAAAGAATATTGAAGAAACGTGAAAGGGACACCGCCTCCGCCGCCGCCGCCAAGTTGGCGTCCGTTCGCGTCTTACATCTCTTCGTGTGACGCGCGCCTAAAAGTCAAAGAGCTGTCATGTTAACGCCATCTTCATTTCATCCACGTCACGAAATCGCGCAACTTATTTATAACTCGTAGTACTCGTAGAAGTAACTTGTATATCACATCTAATGCTCAACAAAATAATTAATAATAATCAATCATTTTGTTGTCCATTATAATACGTTGTCACTTCATCAAGATTATTTTCACGACTATGTCAGAAATCCGGTTCTTAGAGACGGAACAATTTATCGACGATCTACAAGTATTATTAGTTTCTAAACATTTCATTATTCTGTACATCGCCATAGACACACACTAACTCAAAATTAAAGAAACATTTGTTTCTCTGCTTAAATAAAAGGTGCGAATTGGACTCGCACAGAAAGGGTTTTGTACAGACGCCAGCGCATCAAGCCACCACAATCTGTCAAATTAATTTAACAGATTTTCAATGTTTTTGCTGAAGCATTAGGTTCAAGGTTGATTGGCAGAATTTGACAGTTTCGGGTAGCTTGATGTGCTGGCGTCTGTACCATCAGGAGCCTATAATGTTCCCACTGCTGGGACACAGGCTTCCTCTCTGTGAAAGGGAACAAAATCCTAAAAGGATTTTGTACCACCATAACATATTTCATTAAAAAGGCAAGCATGAAAATAAGTTCCCTGTGTGGAGACCCCTTTTTAATTTTATATCATTTACAATATTTGTGAAAATTTCAAGTGCATAGGTACATAAAATTCAATTAATATTATTTCTTTCACAGTACAAAAGATATAACCCTGTGACAAACGGGCGGAGAGCGGAGCTCTAGTTATAGGATTCTGTTGCCATCCTTTGGGTATGGAACCCATAACAGAAAATTCAATAACTCTTGTAAAGAACATTCTAGTCGAACCGCTCACAAGGCAGCGGCCATATTGGAATTCTAAAAACGTCATTTATCATGGTGTCAGTGTCTAGAAAAATACGATTTTAAAATACGCAGTACATATTTCAATTTATTTGCAGCAATATCGGGCGAGGGATCGCAAGAAAAAGTCTGACGTTTGAAATTGCATACAAATGAAATATTTTCCATGTCCGATGTCGAGCCAAGTCGCCCCTTTGTCTTGTTGGATGACTCATTAGGGTAAGAAGCCTTTTTTTTTTTTTTGAACTGACATTGTTCTGAATGCTGGTGTTTTTAAAAGAGACTGGCAATGTAGGTGCGCCAAGAAAGACCAAAAATATTTGCACTTGTTATAAATGAATGACAAGAATTTACCGCTTTGGCCAATAAGACCGCCTATTGTATACTAGTTGTATTGGATACTAGCTCATGGGTAAATGATAACAGGTGAACAGGTCGAAAGTTAAGCTGCGCTTGTCGCGATCGGTTCGTAGATGGGTGAGCATCCATTATTTGATTGTATACTAGTCCTACTAGCAGTGAGCGGTGGTAGCCCAGTGGTAACGGCCGTGATAAACGAGTTGTATGTCGCAGGTTCGAACCCAGACAGGCGCTTCAATTTATGTAAATTGTTTCATCACCACTGTTCTCTAAACGGTGAAGTAAATCATCGTGAGGAAGTCGGCATGTCCAAGAACAGAAATTTGAAGATACGTGACATCTGCTAACCCATACTGGGCCCACGTGCTGTATTACGGCCCACTCCATCCAACCGAGAGGAGGCCAGAGTCCCAACAGTGGGAATATTATAAAATAATATTATAAAAATAAAATACAAATAATTTTCCGTAGCAACAACAAAACTATGCAAAAGGCTACCCACAGTGTCAGTCCTTTAGCGCCAATTTACTAGTTGGTATTCTAAGCTTGCAAGTTGTTGCCATATCCCGCTATTTCAAGCGTGCAGCGGTTCCACAAAGTGACAGTCTTTATGTGTAGCAACCCACACAAATATTATACAGGGTGACAAATGGGAAGTTGCCTAAAGTAATCACTTATCATTTTGAGATGAGTGCAGGGAAAATATAATTAAAAATACATAATAAATCAGTGAAGTAGTCATTTTTATTTGAAATAGGTTTCAGTTTTATCGAACATTTTCAACAGACACTTAATAAGTTTTTTTTTTTTGAATGACTAATCCTGGCTAGGGAATAACTAGGTATTAATCAATGGTAAATATTTTCGAAGAGATTACCATTTGAATTTGCACAATAATCAAGCTGGATTTGGAAACTATGAAAAACTTGTTCAATTTTAGATAAAGAAATACTAGAAATTCCTGTTCTAATAGCATCTCTCAAATATTTTACCTCTTCTTCTTCTTTTTTTTATAAAGTATACGAATTGCTATTTACGGCGTCTCAATAGAAACTGACAACATTCTAGAATGTACCTATGTCGGCCCAGTCTTATACGATACGGTAAAGGGGTAAGACATGCATAAATACTTCCTTCATAATGCTTCCCATTTGTCACCCCGTAAAATCCTTAAAATAATATCCTTAAGCTTGGTTTTGATATGAATATTAAGAAGCATAGGCCTTTTCTAACCCGAAAGTGTAGTGCCGGAGGTAAAGAATAGCATCATGCCATTTCTTTCCGTGGGTGTCGTAAGAGGCGACTAAGAGACTTACTAGAGAATGGGCAGCGTTCTCTATGCATTCTACCACCATACTACGATCGCCAACCCGCCTGCCAAGCGTGGCGATTATAATAATAATAATAATAAAAATAACCTGAATAAAGTATTAAAAAGTCTTTTATCAGGCGGAAACAAGGTGCGCGCCTTCAACGGTTGGGTCATGCCGGTTTTGATGTACTCTTTCGGCATACTCAAATGGACTCAGACGGAACTTGACGCCCTGGATAGACGGGTCCGCACACTGCTGACCGCAAATCGAATGCATCACCCACGGTCATCGGTGATGAGACTGTATATCCCGCGGAAGTGCGGAGGTCGAGGTTTTTTGAATGCTAAGACCCTGCACAACCGTGAGGTATGCAGTCTCAGGGAATACTTCCTAGAAGCCGACGTGGGGATGCACCGAGATGTGGTCTCAGTGGACAAGAGCCTCACCCCGCTCTCCTTGGCTATCGAGAACTGGCGCAAACCTAAAGTATTAGATACTAATGACCGCATGGAGGTATGGAAAAGCAAGGAGCTTCACGGGCGCTTTTACCGGGTCCTACATGGATCCGATGTAGACCTCTTAGCGTCCGTATCCTGGTTACGTTTCGGAGACCTATTTGGAGAAACCGAAGGTTTTGTCTTTGCGATTATGGACGAAGTTATGATGACAAATAACTACCGGAAATATATTGTGAAGGATGGCACGGTTGACATCTGTCGGGCATGCCACCGTCCGGGTGAATCAATCCGACACATTATTTCAGGCTGTTCTTGTTTGGCTAACGGAGACTACTTGCATAGACACAACCTTGTAGCCAGGATTATCCACCAGCAACTTGCTCTGAAATACGGCCTTGTGGAATCAGAAGTACCATATTATAGGTATGTGCCCGACCCAGTTCTCGAAAATGGCAATATCACGTTGTATTGGGATCGATCTATCATCACTGATAGGACTATTGTTGCCAATAAGCCGGATATAGTGGTGATAGATCGATTAGAGCGTCGCACAATGATTGTTGATATAGCAGTCCCGCATGACGAGAACCTCGTGAAAGCTGAAAAAGATAAGCAGATGAAGTATCTTGACTTGGCTCGCGAGGTTGTCGACATGTGGGATGTGGATACGGCAGTCATTGTGCCGATAGTCGTTACGGCCAATGGCATAATAGCCAAGAGCCTCGATCAACATCTCAGGAGGCTCTCGTTAGGCAGCTGGATCAAGGGCCTGATCCAGAAAGCAGTAATTCTGGACACGGCGCGTATTGTTAGGAGGTTCCTCTCTCAGCAGCCCTGACCACCGGTAGCTTGGACCCTGTTCCCGATACCGGTGGGCTACTATTTTTTATATTTTTAAATGTTTTCTTATATCTTTTTTTATATTTTAATATTTAAAAATGTAATTAATATGTATTTAAATGAAATAAAGGAAATAATAATAAACATTTTATTTTCAGGTTACTGTGACCCATAGACATATACCTTACAAACTAACATAAATATAAGTATTATACAAAACTTGTGTTAATAATAGTACCTTAAACTATGTTAGTAGCACTTCACTTTGTTAGCTTGTCCGTGAGCTGTCCTGTGGCACTTGTCCGCGGAAGCGACGGAACACCACGTCCTGTGGCCAAAAGTCTTCGTCCAAGACGACGGGCAGGTAACAATTCGGTACACGCACCACAAACGCCTTGAAGTTGACGTTGCGGTGTGACTCCAGTAACTGCACCCTCGGCATGTACTTCGTCTTTTGGCGTACGTACTCCACAATATCTTCCGCCTTAGTGGTGTAGTGTAGGCGGGAAATGTACACCGGAGTAAATTTGGGGAGTCTTATGTCCAGCAACTGACGTTTTTTGGCTTAAACGACGCCGAAACGAACGACGAACCCGAATTAGCTAGTGTTCGTTCGATCCGATCTTAAAATAACACAAGCGTAAAATAAACTTCCAAAAATATAATTCCAATAAACCTTTTCCGAACTATGTAGGGGTTGGCTTCAAGTCTCGCCGGATTCAGCTGAGTACCAGTATTTTACATGGTGCGACTGCCTATCTGACCTCCACAACACAGTTACTGAGCAATGATGCCATTTAGTAAGACTGGTTGTCAGACTTTCGGGCTTTTGACTTAACAACTATCTAAGATCTACATATTACAGCTGGAGCCAACGGCTTAACAGGCTTTTTGAGGTGCGGAGGGGTCTTGGTATGTACAGATGGTCACCCATCCAAGATCCAACCGCGGCAAGCATAGCTTAACCACAACAATGCACACAATGTTTTTTTTTTTTGTCAATATCGTAGTGTCCATTCTTCAATACCATTTTCATTATTAAATATTACAGCCGGGAGCGACGGCGTAGCGTGCTTTCCGAGGTACATATTGAGAAATATGTAACGTCACCCATCCCTAATCCGACCGCGGTAAGCGTAATTTGATCTACCTGTGCTATTATTATAGCTGCTATTATTAAGCCACCAGCCCCTATACCCGGTCCTTTGATCTGAACTTTAAATAACGCTCGAGTATAATTCCCTTCCTTATAATTTTAAAGGGTAGGTACCTAGCAACAAACGGTAGAAGAAAATATTTGAAACAAGTTAAGCTTCAATTTCTTTTCCACGTGGCAACATTGACGATAGTAAAATTTTTCGTCTATCTTTCAAATTATGCAAATAGCCTCCAGGGAATTGAGTTAAGGGTAGGCCGACCATTTGAATATTACATTTCATTCCCAATAGAACATGATAACTTCGCAACGTTTTAATTATCCGCCTCAACAGCTAGGAATTATATCAAAATGTTGAACATTTCAAACCAGAATAGGCATTCGGAATAATCTACAGCAGTCGAATTACAGGAAAATTAATTGTTAACACTGGCAACTTAAATTGTCCGTATCGATATTCAAATGGCAATGGCACTACTAATTGACGTAGAATGTCAATTAATTAACAATTAATATTTGTGTAATATTTATTTATTTACACGCTTATTAAGAAATCTTTAAATACAATCTAACACTGTTATAAGCATGTCGTACCATTAATCAATAAACACCATTGGTCTCGTGATCGCAAGCGCGACTGCTGAGCGTGGGGTTTTGGGTTCAATTCCTAGGCCGGGCAAAGTGTCATTGGGTTTTTATATTAGGAATTTCTTGGTAATTCCCCCCCCCCCCCATGTTCCGGAAAGCACGTTAAGCCGTTGGTTCCGCACCTGATCTCACTCCGGTCGTGTTGGATTGCCGTCCCATCTGACAATGAGAGTGAGTGCCACTGTGTCTGTGCGTACACCTGTGCACTATAATATCTCCCGCGCTGATGCCTAGTCTCCGTTGACATTGGCCGCCATGGCCGAAATACGGTCTGGAGAACTATATATATTAAGCATGTCCTACATTATATAAGTTGAACTATAATAGTCTCTCTATTAATTATTATAGTACCAAAGTGAGGATAAACGCCACCGTAGGCGCGAGCTTGCGGGTGGCGAGCAATGGGTAGCTCGCCGCCCGGTAAGGACCAGGCTCGGGTCGACGGCGCGTAGTGTTCCACGTGCGCCTCAAAGAGATGTCAGCAGCATTGAAGGGGTCTGCTAGGACCGATGCCTGCCGGGGTCGCGTGATTGTTCGAAAGAGATACCGTGGCCCCGGCACATGGGCAACTGAAGGAACACGGGTGAGTTTTAGTCAGTAAAAGTCTGACACGCCTTCCCGCTCCGCCCAGAGTGGGAGAAGTCATTTGATGATTTCCAATCCAAAAAAAAAAGGCTGGGCAAATCATCTAACACACACATTACACATCACACAAAACATTACCTAAGATTTCTATAAACCCTTAGACACCACCATCTACCTACCCGTTTCCTAATTAAGTTGACTTCCATATTTGACATGAAGTGATTTCCCATCTACCTCCACTAGCCAGTTATTGGGGTAATACCTCTTGTTAAGAATAGTTCGTAGATTCTCGGGCTTCTGACAACCCATAACGACTGTCAAAAATACACGAATGACAGTTGGCACCAACAACGGCTTCAAGTGCTTTTATTACTTATTCATCATTACGTAATCGCGAGTGTTAACACCAACCGTTTAGGTACAAATCAAAGTAACAAGCATAAAAAGAAAAGAAAGAAAGAAAATCACAAAAATATTACTGACATTAATAATAAAAATGTGAAATACCAAGATTTTCCGTGTTAACGTATAATCCTGAGCTTTTAAATCTTCCACGCGTTTTTCTTAAAAATAAATGGACCTTATCTTCAAACGCTAGGGTGCGTTCAGACATCGTTAACACACCGAGATAGTCACTGGCGCGAGCTCGTAAACCGACGTGCAATTTCTTGAAATTGCGATCTTGTATAATTTTCATCTTGCTTAAAATACAAGTAACGCTAATAATACAAAATTGAAATGTCTAGTGTAATTAATTTAGATTTATTAAGGGTTTAGAGCTCTAGGTGTTTAATTTTGTTTGTGTACAATTTTATTGTTTGAAATTGAATTAATATTTGAAGATGAAGATTCTGTTTAATAAACAAACATAAATTAATTGGGTTCAAGGGCCATATGGCTAAGAATGACTTGAAACTTATTAAAATAAGATTTAAAAAACAAAACGTCTAGACAGATATCCAGCTAAGTGAAAGTACATCTATGCTTGGCTAGACAATTCCAGCTCTCTGGTACCTATCCAACATTTAAAATATTCAAAATTACTAAAGAAGATCATTCTTAAAAAAATCTTACTTTAAACGTATTTTTTTTTCTTTGTCTATCATCAACCTACGGCAAATGTGGACTGAGATTTTGTATGTTTGGATGTTTGTTACTAAATCACGCAAAAACGGCCGAACGGATTTAGATGTTTGGTAGGCAGATAGTTTATAACCTGGATGGACTTAACACACAGAATAATTTTATACCGGTAGTACGTTCCCGTGAGATAAATTCCCACCTACACGTGAGCAAAGCCGCTGGGAAAAGCTAGTTGTGAAGTTATAAATTAATACTATCTATACTAACGTCACTATAAGCCTTCGTCTTAATTTCACGCCTCTAAGCCCAATCCAATTCGATTCAATATTAACTGCTCTTTTATATCATTTATCAGAAACTATAATTATCAAAATTCTATAGAACTAGTGTCATTGCCTGTATTAATCCTCATTTAACAAGTATTTGGCTCGTGCTTACCGTGGGCATGATGAAGCAACACGCGTCTTGCTACATGCGTCTTGCGATACGCGTTTTGCGACTACAACTGCGGGGAAAAAATAAAAGAAGTTATTGAGCATGTCAAGTTATTGTGCATTGAGTTGTTGTGCTGTCTTTTGTAATTTTGACGTTCGAAAAGTGCTGATCCTCAGCCTAATTTGAATAAATGACTTTTGATTTTGATTTGATTTTGATGAGTATTAATCCGATCCAACTCATTCCTTGCTGCCCCAACCAGCAACGCTCTAAGACGATGTCCGTACCTTACATGGCTACCATTAGCGTGTACTTATTTAGTTTTTATGTTTTTTAAACCCTGTCTAGATGCCTTAATTTATTGAGGCAGTAAAAGGCAACCCCTGGTAAGCAGCGCAAAAACATACTACGAGTCACGGCGATACGACTTGCGACGAACGTAATATGCAAAGCGCGCGCGTCTTGCGTCACGCAAGTCACTGAGCAAGTCGCATCGCATCGCTCGAGCCCGTGAACAGGGCTTTAGTATCAAATAGGTTAAAACAGTCACTCAGTCTTATTACTTTTTGTCTAAGGCCTGTATAATGAAACAATTTAGACTCTTAACTCTCAGTGTAAAAGGAATGACCTTTTTTGGCGAATAAAATTGGATTGTAGTTGCTTTTAGAGCCTTAAATGTTCTGGAAAAATTTAAGTATTTACTGTTCTAGGTATTGGAGGTAATTTTAGAGTGACATTTAATAAATTGGGTAGGTAGTTTTTTACCCAAGTATTTCTATGCTATGCGTTACAGGAATCGTTTAACAGCGCCGTCCGCCTCTGCTTCGATCATGATTCTGGGGCACGTGAGGGAGCGGCAGTCTCTGCGCCCTCACGTCCCTAGCCGCCGCAGGAGGAGACGCCCCGGGCGTCGGGATTCTATAGCGGACTCCCGGCCACCGTAGGCGTGAGCTTGCGGGCGGCGAGTAAGGACCAGGCTCGGGTCGACGGCGCGTAGTGTTCCACGCGCGCCTCAAAGAGATGTCAGCAGCACTGAAGGGGTCTGCTAGGACCCGCCAGGGTCGCGAGATTGTTCGAAAGAGATACCGTGACCCTGGCACATGGGTAACTGAAGGAACACGGGTGGGTTTTAGTCAGTAAAAGCCTGACACGCCCTCCCGCTCCGCCCAGAGCGGGAGAAATTATTTGATTTTGAAAAAAAAAACAAATGATACGAAATAATTATTAATTTCTGCAGTCTATGCTACACAAATAATGCAATCTGGAAAATACTTTCAAACTTATTTCTCTGCAGAAAATTGTAGTATTCAATTTAAATCATAAAACAGGTCACAAAATGGACTCCTTTAACAGTAATATTACCCTACTTAGCTGTGATAGTTTCTCTTTTAACTTCACACTAATTATATACTACAACTGTGTTTTTTTTTTTTCAAATATTTGAAAACAACCATTTTACTGGCAGGGGGAGGGTCACTTGACTCTAACAAAAATAAGCACTTGAAAGTCTAATATTTCACAAACGAGTCCCTTAATTGAAAAACTGTTTTTACGAGCCCGCAATATTTTTGATAGACCTATCCAACAACATTCCACCCACAGTATGGAGTAGACGAGGAAAATAAAACATTCCCACTTTATACATGCCAAATACAGCCTTCTAATACTAAGAGTCTCAGAGCTAAGCTAGCTAAGCTGCGGCCAGACTGACGGACATGACGAAATTATTATATATTACTACAATATATTTCCTGTCAAAACACAGTTTTCCTTCATTATAATAAGACGATGCAGGATATTAATATCGCACACATCCCTCACATTTCCTTATGCAGAAAAGCTTACAAAACATCCACGATATTCCTTTAAAATTAAACACTAAACGATGTCATGGCACGAGAATTTACAGCTTTACGTTGATCGCGAGGTTAAAGGCAAAATTTGGAGCGTCAAAGGGTTTAAAAATATAACGTTTTATTAAAGTTGGGACTGAACAATATGAGATAAAAGATGTAACATTTTTTATATTTTATGCGAAACCGTATGGGTTTGATGAGATGCAAGAAGCAGATAAGAAAATTAAGATAAGGACTGGAGGATTGTGATGAATCCCTTACTCATCACGGCATCAGAAGGCCAACTATTCTCGTAATTAAAAACGTGTAAAATCTGTCACCTATTCAACATAACGGCAATCAATATCAAATTACCAAAACTGATGAAAAGACACTAAAAATCATTTAATTTAACCCTTTAGTCTTATTAAGCTGCAAAATAAATGTGAAGATTAATTTTAAAGTTAATCAATTACTCATCAACATCATCTGCCTAGCCTTATCCCAAAAATTGGGTTTAGGTTTTTGATTGGGGTCAACTTCCAGTCTAACCAAATGTAGCTGCTTATCAGTATTTTACATGGAGCGTCTATCTGACCTCTTCTTCAATTCGACTGGCCTGTTAGTCTAGTGGTTAGTGACCCTGACTGCTAAGACTGAGGTCGTGGGTTCGATTCCCACCCAGGACAAATCTTTGTGTGATGAGCACAATTATTTGTTCTGTGTCTGGGTGTAATTTATCTACAATATGTATGTATTTAGAAATATTTAAGTATGTTTATCAGTTGTCTGGTTACCATAGTACAGGCCCTGCCTAGTTTGGGATCAGATAACGTTGTGTTGGTTGTCCTAAGATATTATTAGTATAATTGGTTAATTCTTTAGCTTTCTAACATTTGGGTTTGTGAATAAGTTATAATAACCACCCGAGTTTATCTATAAGGTAAAAGCTACGCTGGCCCCAGTTGGTCCATCTATGGGTGGCCATTTTTACATACCCTGAGACCTTTTAGAGCCACGAAAAACACTTAAAGCCGTTGGACCCCGACTGACATTTGTAGATCTTAGACAGTCCTTATGAGTAGTCAGAAGCCTGAAAGTCGGACAACCAGTCTTGCCAAGGGCTATTATTATTATTAATTACTAGGTAACACGATACCCTTGGTAAGCCTGGTTGACAGAGTTTCGGACTCCTGACGAACTTCACTAAACTTTAATGAACTCTTAAATGCTGAAGTGTATTTTAATAGCAATCTAATACCATATTACTTACTTTGCTATTTAAAACACGGACATAACCAGAAGTCTTTTATCACAAAGAAAAGGCACTTATAACTACTAAATTTATGAATATTCGCATAGTGTTTACTAGTGTTATATACCTCACGATGATTTTTTTTACTGTTGCTCCTACGGATAAGAAAATGGTATTAATATGAGATTCAGAAAAGTTAAATGGCTATATTAAAGTGAAATGACTTACACATCCGCGGAAAATTCTGCCAGTTCTCGTCCCATAACAAAGCAATGAAACTTGCTTCAAAAACGAACAAAAATTGCCACCTATCCTTCCAAAATAACTAGAACGAAACTCTAGGGGAACATGTATTGGTTTCCTGGTGCGAATTGACACCGGTTCTCACTTTGCACTGTCAATAGCCATCAATGACGTTTGAAATTGTTTGTGTGACGGTACCCGTGTTTTGTAACGAACGTTTTTTTCGAAAATTGGTAGTTTTGATTAAACAAAGGTGAAATTTTATTCACTTTTTGTTAGATATGAATTTGCAAGCTTTGAGCGCGAATGTTAGTGTGTTAGTGAGTGTGAGCAGTGGGGACGAGTCAATTATTCCTATAAAAATGTACGCGTGTACAAAAATTTCGTTCTTCTAAAGTGTTAAAGTTAACGATCTTTAATATATTTTTGGAAGAAAGTATTTTTAGCTATGCCAACAGAAAACGCTAGATGTCAACTAAGCGTTATTGAATGCGTTCTTGACGCAAACTACGCAAACTTTTGAGTAGATCTATTCACATATGAAATAAATAATAGTTTAAAAAAACTAAAAAACACGCTTCCATGGAAAACCAAACTAAAAAGTACAAAATAATGGAAAAAAAGCGTGGGGTGCTTTTAAGGTATTTTTTATTGATATCAGGCACCCCACGCTTTTTTTCCATTATTTTGTACTTTTTAGTTTGGTTTTCCATGGAAGCGTGTTTTTTAGTTTTTTTAAACTATTATTTATTTTCTATTTTTTAGGGTATTTCGAATTTTGAGACGTATGTCAGCGTAGTTTGTGACAGTTTTTTTGCTGTCCTGGTAATCCTGGCAAGGATAATGGCACAAATTCATGAAATTATTGCATTGTCATCAGTCCTTGACAGGTGTGCAAAGTTTGAATGAAATCTGGTCGTTTAAAGTGGATCAAAATCGCACTATAAGGAGTCGGTTACAAACAAACATACAAATATACAAACATACAAACATACAAGTGAAGCTAATATAAAGCGTGTAAAAAACCGGCCAAGTGCGAGTCGGACTCGCGCACCGAGGGTTCCGTACAAACCTGCAGGTATTCACGGTTTATGCATAAGGTTTATGTTTATGAAATTAAATGTTTTTTTTTATTGTTATATTTGAGTTGACTGAATGAAAGGTAAATTGTGGTTTACGATTTATGATGTATTAAAAAAAAACTACTTACTAGATCTCGTTCAAACCAATTTTCGGTGGAAGTTTACATGGTAATGTATATCATGTATTTTTTTTAGTTTTATGATTCCCTTATTTTAGAAGTTACGGGGGGGGGGACACACATTTTACCACTTTGGAAGTGTCTCTCGCGCAAACTATTCTTATAGTTTCGGAAAAAGTGGCTGAGATATACTCGGACAGACAGACAGACTGACAGACAGACATGACGAATCTATAAGGGTTCCGTTTTTTTGCAATTTGGCAACGGAACCCTAAAAAGTCAGTTTTCGTGTCCCTTTCATGTCAGCGTTGTTCTTCTAACTACTCAACGGATTTTGATGCGGTTTTCGCCACAATTTGAAAGAATTTTAAGTTTATTCGTAATACATTGATATTATAACATCCTACTAATATTATAAATGCGAAAGTTTGTGAGGATGGATGTATGTGTATGTGTATGTTTGTTACCCTTTCACGAAAAAACTACTGGACGGATTTGGATGAAATTTGGCACACAGATAGTTCATAGCCTGGATTAACATATAGGGTACTTTTTATCCCGGTAATACGTTCCCGCGGGATATTTTCCGACCTCCACGCGGGCGAAGCCGCTGGCAAAAGCTAGTATATAATAAAGAAATCTCAATGATCTGTCAAAACAAGAAATCGAAGCGACTAGTAGGTACATTGTAACATAATAATTATTTCCAAATAAAAAAGTCGTCGGAAAATTCGTATTTTTTCCTGGAACCTTTTAATTTCAGTAATTGAATAAATGAGAAACCGTATTCATGTCTGTCTAGAAATAAATTACCAGAATTATAATGAAAGAAGCCTTCAGACTTTTCGATTAAATCGAGGAATAAAATGTTATTACAAAATTGTTTACTTTAAAACATAAACATAACATTATACCATCCAACGTGGCAACGCTGCCAGCCTTTCGGGCACTTTTCTCACTGACAGCGATGCGTACGAATTCTTTGATGCTCAGTGAGCTCTCCCCTTTTTTACCTTCATATAAGTATATAAAGGTTACAAGGGAAGAGCTCACTAAATAGACTTGATAAATGTATTATATACAAGAGTATTTTTTTTTATTTGCGTGGAAAATCGTCAAAATGTCGTCTCCCGCTTTGGGCGGAGCGGACAGTGTCAGACTTTTACTGAATAAAACCCACCCATGTTCCTTCAGTTACTTGTGCCAGGGCCACGATAACTTTCGAAGAGTTAGAATACATTTATAACATCTGTAATATATATCTACTGTAATGTATGGTGAGTCTATAATCTGCAACTTGGCACAAATCTAGATTTGAAGTATTGTAGTTTGCCTAGACGTAGTATAGAGTTTCACGACAGACTTCATCTCCCTAGCCTTTTTACAACTATGGGGTCAGCTTCTAGTCTAACAAGTTGCAGCTGATGACCAGCATTTAACATGGAGTGTCTACCGAACCTATCTGTCTCGTGTGGTGCCGGACGAAAACAGTATTACCATCCCATTTCTTCCCGTGGGTGTCTTAAGAGGCAACTAAGGGACTTACAAGAGAAAGGGCAGCAGGGTTCTCTTCGCATTTTACCACCATACTGCGATCGCCAACCCGCCTGCCAAGCGTGGCGATTATGGCAAACCCACCCAAATTGGGGGAGGCCTATATCCAGCAGTGGACGTCTTTCAGCTGAAATGATGATGATGAGGACTACCTATCTGAACAACGCAACCCAGTTACCTACTGAGTAACACGGTACAAAATATTTTGCTTCCGAAAACCCGACTTTGTATACAAAACCCTGTATTTTGTATTACAATTTATTTTCCTCTTGACTCTAATAAATAGTTGCATGACAGCGAAGGTTTAAATTGCTGTCCAAAGCTTGAAGAATCTTGACGTGTAAACGAAAGATACATCCATCAAAGCCCCTTTTTTGGGAGCATTCTCGTGAACACCTATTCCTCCTGGGGATAGGAAGGTTCTCCTTGTATTACCTTACACTGGAAGTAGGTACATATATTCTTTTTCTCACCAATATTTCAACTATGCCTTTACGAGTCTTAGATTTTATACAAATTTTAATTAAGATTATTAAACTTTCACGCAGCATGGATTTTCTTCTCTTGTTTTGCAAATAAATTAAGGCAAGTAAATTGTGTTGTAGACTGAAGAGCAAAGATGGCCCAGTGGTAACGGCCTTTCGCTTATAAGTTTTAACTCAGCTAAGCAAGTTCTTGATACAAGTTCATCACCACTAATCCAAAAACGTTCAAGAGAAACATCTTGAATGTAACCCAGTATGACCTAGAAACCAAAATTCAAACACTTGTGACCAACACGAAATGGGCCCGTGTGGTGAGTTGTCCACTCTCACACCCTCTTATAGAGATTAGTCCAGTGCCAGCTATGGAAACATCATATCACAACAGATTGATATCGTGTGGATCGATTTTTCGAACGTCAGAATATTTTGATCTATGGAAAAAATATAACGGTTTCACAGTTTTAGTATCCTACCATGTAATACTAGCTTTTGTCAGCGGCTTCGACCGCGTGGAGGTCGGAAATATCCCGCGGGAACGTACTACCGGGATAAAAAGTTTCCTAGGTGTTAATTTAAGTTATAAACTATCTGTGTTTCAAATTTCATCCAAATCCGTTAAGTATTTTTTGCGTGAAAGAGTAACAAACATTCATCCATACATCCATACTCACAAACTGTCGCATTTATAATATTAGTAGAATATCCTACTCCACTATAATATGAGAAAGTTTGTATGTTAAGATGTTTGCTACTTAGTCACGCAATAACAGCTAAATGGATTTGTATGAAATTTGGCACACCGATAGATTATTAACTCGATTTACGCATGTAATACTTTTTATTCAAGTAATAAGTTCCCGTGCGATAATTTCAACCTCCTTGCGGGCGAAAGCTAGTAGGAAATATAATTATGTCAAGCAGCCTTTTAAATTCTTCAGATAAAAAAATTACCCTCATATATTCTGCGCGCAAAATCACAGCGAAAATCCATGAAACAAAACCCTATATTCAACCCAACAGACCTCTAAATTTAAAACAATTGCAACCTTTATTTATCTGCTAAGTCCCCTATATTATTTATTTACACACCCACATAAAGCCACAGAAGATATAAATAACGAATAAGATAACACATTTAAAAGACATTTTCATTATTCTTTACTACACATTATCATTTCGAGTCTACAAAGGATCCTATTGTCACATTCACGTTTTAATTCAACATTTTCATTACGAGAAATGATTAAAATTTTGAATGGACTAATTATAACTTTACTGGGATGCTGGCACTGTAAAACCACAGAAAAGATTAAATACAGAAGGTAAAATTATGTTGTCGACTAATAAGCATAATTTTACCAGAATCATCATCGGCAATAATGGTTTCAGTCACAGGCTCCCACAGCACACAGGCTTCCGCTCTGTAAAGAGGCGACTGGGCCGTAATCTACCACGCAGGCATAGTGCGGGTTGATAGATGTCATAGATGTATCTGTGTGTCCGCTCTTCACGTTTTCTTTCACATTTTGAGAACAGTTGTGATAAAACAAATTGCACAAACTATGTGCATGACTGTCTTGTTTGATTTTGCATAAATTATGTTTATGTTGCTGGATCTCAAATCAGCTAGCGGCCCACCTAAGAAAGGCATCTGTCTTTCAGGTATTGTCATCAAAGACAACGCTGAAATATCTCAAGTGCTTTTAATGTCACTCTTAAAACCTGCGTCCTGTGGATTATCACGCACCGAACACTATGGGAAGCCAGCCTAATTGCGTAAAACTGGCTTCACACGATACGTGATATTGTGAACGGACGCGGATCAGCCTGCACTATTGCTTCATTTGTTCTAAAACATTGTCTGCTCAACAATATAAATAACGAAATAAATGTTGTTGAACTGTCAAATTGAAAGCCATTTGCCACCGTTAGTGCACTAGGCAATTACTTCGCGGAACAATGCAACATTGCATTGCGGCAGATATATTTAACGTCTTAATGACCAAAATTGACTACTTAAACGATCCGTATACTCAAATTACAACTGACATTCTTTGACATTTACATTAAATGACAGTGTGTCAATTTTCTACCCTTTGACAAACAAAGCTTTGACCTTCTTTGAAATTATTTGTATAGTGTACGGCGGTTTTACAGTATCTAATTATAATTTTGTAGGCAGTAATAACAGTAATTTCGGAGTTTGTAGTGTTATAGAGAGATATGCTAATTTAGGCGCGGCGATTAACTACTAGTAGAGTTTGTTTTAAACTTTCTCTTCTGACTTAACATTTTATTAGGTCTGGGAATAACTAATCCTTTAAATAGTAAACTTAAAAAATACAAAAACGGATTTGATTGTAACTTTCGTCTTCGTTCTTTGTTAAATTATAAAATAATATGTTTCTCTATATTTATTTCATTTATAGCTACTTGAAATATCTTTCGATAAGTGGTCGTCCAGAACACTTTGGGCCCATCGGCCATATGTTCTTCAAGCAATGTGGCCACCCACTGCCACTTAAGTTTTCAGATCTTCCACAAGGCGGACCGATGACCTTGTGAAGGCCGCAGGAAACCGCTAGATGCGGAGAGCAGAGAACTGGTCCGAAGTAGCAATGCTTGGGGAGGCCTATGTCCTACAATGTACATCTTTCAGCTGTAATGATGATGATGATAATAATACAGCCATATCATGACAACAGATTAAGTTCTTTGTCCAAAACCAAAAAAAAAAACAGTATAGGAGAAGCCGAGGTTTAAAGTGCCGGGGGTAAGTTGTTCCGGCACAAACGAATTGGTTGCGAAAAGAGGTAGCTATAAAGAAATGCTTCACTGGACGATGTTCTATCACGCTTCTTCACAAGCCATTTTTAGTGACGCTGCACAGACGTCTAGTTTAGTTTTCATTTGGTAGTCGCATAAAAGTTACGTAAGTAAATTTAATAACCAGCCCATGACGTGGTGGGTTGTTTCTTGTCGACTTTTCGCAAAAAAAAAGATTCTGACCAAGTAGATGTTACTAAGTTAACAAATATCACCATTTAGTTCAAAACTAGGATACAATCTGCTTATACATATTCAGAATTCTTGGGAGATCTGACCTCGCCTTTACTAATTTTAACGTGTTGTTTGAAAATCGGAACTTTTAACCCCAGTCTCCCCTACCTGCTGAATGCCTCATCATCTACCTAGCCTATTCCCAACTACTTTGTGGTCGACCTCCAGTCTAACCAGACGCCGATAAATACCAGTACTTTACATGAAACAACTGCTTATCTGACCTCTACAACCCAGTTACTGGGTAATACGTTACACATTGGTAAGACTGTTTGTCAGACATTCAGCGCAACGACAATCAAAGTTCCACGAATGACAGCTGGAGTCAACGGCTAAACGTGCTTTTCGAAGCACGGAGGGGTCTTAATATGTAAAAATTTTCACCCATCCATGGACCATGGACCGAGGTAAACGTAGCTTATCCTGATCGAGCAACCCGTGCGGCTGTCATTACCTAGCCACAAGCCCTTCTATCATAGTATGGGTTAAAATAAACATTTCATTCATCTCTTCTCATCATCATCATCATTTCAGCCAAAAGACGTCCACTGCTAGACATAGGCCTCCCCCAATTTGGGAGGGTTCGACATAATCGCCACGCTTGGTAGGCGGGTTGGCGATCGCAGTATAATCGTAAAATGAATAGAGAACGCTGCTGCCCATTCTCTAGTAAGTCCCTTGATCGCATTTTACGACACCCATGGGAAGAAATGGGATGGTGATATTGTTTACATCCGGCATCACACGGAATCTTATATCAGTATTGTGTAAATATACTGTTTATCCATATGAAATTGAATTCTCTAAAAATATACCCCTAGTCCTTTCACGAATAAATAAATCGACGTGGCCTGACACGAAAAGCTCCTCCAAATGGTTTCCCTATTTAAGAAAACTTGAGACAACGTTGGACTATTTTTGATAAAAATTTAAAGTGTTGATTTTCCAATATTTTTTTAACCATTACGTGGTTACATCATCGTCATTATCATTATTGGCAGCATTGCATAGGCCTTTAACCTTTTGTGACAAGCTTGCCTGCTATGTGCGAGTCACGTAGTCAAGACTGTGGGTCGTCCACCAGATCATTAGTACCAAGTGACATCATCATCTGAGAAATATTACATATCTTCCACTGCTGGAAATAGGCCTCCCCCAAGCTCCACCATTTCGAGCGGTTCTGTGTTTCCTGCACCCAAAGAATTCCTGCGGCCCTTACAAGGTCATCGGTCCTCCTTGTGAGAGGCTTTGCAACTCGTTTTCCAGTATGCGGTTGCCACTCCAGAACCATTCGGCCCCATCAGCCATCTGTTCTGCGAGCAATATGCCCTCCACACATAAGTAGTCATGTGTAACAGTTATTATGTCCTTAATGAAGTTACTAAGCGATCTTACTTATAAAGTATTCGTACTTATTGTATACCTAGAGCAGAGGTGACCTAGTGGTAACGGATCCGACTTACGAGTGGGTTCGAACCCAAGCAGGCGCTTTACTTTGTGTAACTTATTTCTCACCACTGCTCTCAAAACGGTGAAGGAAAACATCTTGAGGAATCATATCTTAGAACCAAACATTCGAAAACATATGAAATCTACCAACCCGCACTGGGCCCGTGTGTTGGATTATGGCCCACTCCCTGTCACCGAGAGGAGTCCAGTTTTCAAGCAGTGGGGATTTGAATATTATAGGCATTTTGGATGAATATCATAGGCTGCTGATGATGAACGAAATTACATAGTAAAAATCGATTATTATTTGTGTGATCAACGAAGTCACAAAACCTAGCTACGGACTACATCTTCAAAATAATAGTTACAGGTACTCCAGAGTTTCAACAACGTTTCCAAACAGTTAAGACAGACCTACAGAGAAATACAGTGTCCCATTGTCTGTCAGTGTACCTGTCTACCCTCACAGCACAAAGGAAGTCTCGGACACAACTAACTTTGAAATGGACGGTACTTAAAACATTATTCTGTTCCTCAAGAAATAAACTGTTCAGTAGTTGAGAGGTAAGGTTGAAGTTTGGATGAAAAGGAAGTAAATTATATATTTCCCTTTGTGACAATGGAGGCTACTTTTCTCCTAGTTGTAGGGGATTCTAAAGGGATGGCTAGTTTTCGTAACTCTTCGAAAAATATACCTTTTTAGGGTTCCGTTGCCAAATGGCAAAAAACGGAACCCTTATAGATTCATGTCTGTCTGTTTGTCTGTCCGAGTATGTCACAGCCACTTTTTTCCGAAACTATAAGAGCTATGCTGTTGAAACTTGATAAGTAGATGTATTCTGTAAACCGCGTTAGGATTTTCACACAAAAATAGAAAAAAAAACAATAATATTTGGTTCCCCATACATGGAACTGAAACTCAAAAAATTTTTTTTCATCAAACCCATACGTGTGGGGTATTTACGGATAGGTCTTCAAAAATGATATTGAGGTTTCTAATATCATTTTTTTCTAAACTGAATAGTTTGCGCGAGAGACACTTCCAAAGTGGTAAAACGTGTCCCCCCCCCCCCCCCCTCGTAACTTCTAAAATAAGGGAATGATAAAACTGAAAAAAATATATGATGTACATTACCATGTAAACTTCCACCGAAAATTGGTTTGAACGAGATCTAGTAAGTAGTTTTTTTAATACGTCATAAATCGTAAACCACAATTTACCTTTCATTCTGTCAACTAAAATATAAAATTAAAAAAAAAAAAACATTTAATTTCATAAACATAAACCTTATGCATAAACCGTGAATACCTGCAGGTGTGTACGGAACCCTCGGTGCGAGTCCGACTCGCACTTGGCCAGTTTTTTTATTCTATCTATTATGGCACTTATCTCACCGCCAACACGGAAGTGACTTGTTATTAATGATTATCTCGCTCCAGTAACATAAAAAGATGATAAGACCTGTGTAATTATAGAGGTAATACATATGTAAATAGTTGACCACACCCCGGCGAGCACTCTTTTGCCGCAGTGACAAGAGCCATCAAAGAGATCATTCGCTCAGCGACAGATTATAAAGTTATCAAAAACCGACTTCCTTAAAAAAACACTACAAAGTCAAAAATAACTTTAATTTCGGAATTCGGTGTCTTAGGATCTGTATTTAAGGTTTTTTGCCACCGACTTCCGAAATTAAAGTTATTTTTGACTTTGTAGCGTTTTTTTTAAGGAAGTCGGTATTTATTTTTTTGTAAAAAGTTTTTATTTTTAACTTTTTAGTTATGGTAGATACCCCGCACTAATCTAATCGCGGTATTCGTTCTTTTGTCGCGCCAATACTTAATGCAAATATAAGACTTATATGGTTTTCACATGGATCCCACTGTCCGAATGGAACCAAATTATACCCTAACCTAATTAAAAAATGGGACCATCCGGGAAGCACCAGCTTTCAAATAAAAAAAAAATCATCGAAATCGGTTCACTCAGTCAAAAGTTATGAGCTAACAAACATTTAAAAAAATACAGACGAATTGATAACCTCCTCCTTTTTTTGAAGTCGGTTAAAAAACAATCTGGGTAACCTTTTCCTCAATACATAAAATATGTAGTCTAACCAGATAAAGCTATATACCAGTGATTTTCACACGTGAATCAATGAATAATTAATCAATCAATTAATCAACTCACCCTATCGCAGTCCACTGCTAGACATAGGACTCTCCCATGTTGTGCCAGAACATCCTCTCCTCCACCTTCCGCATCCAGTCAGCCCCAGCCACTTTCCTTAGGTCTTCGGTCCCCTAACTGGGGAAGTCCCACACTACGCTTGCTGATACGCGGTCTCCACTCCAGGACTCGTCTGCTTCACCGGCTAATCGGTCCTTCGACAGACATGGCTAGCCCACTGCCACTTCAGCTTGCTTACTCTGCGAGCTATAGCGGTCTATGTTTTCACATGTAGTGACTATCAATTCCATATTAGAATTTAGTTTTTTCTTAATCTTAGACTTTGAGTAAAGAAAAAGGTTGTGAAGAAAGTATTGTAACAATTTCAATTACCAACACGCTGTGCAGAAAGGGAGGTGAATATTAAGTATTCCAACTGGCTGTGAAAATATGGAAAAACTTATCCGTTGTTTTATACAAAAATACTATGTTATTTTCTCAAGGAAAATTCATGAAATAGATTACGATGCTTTTTTTTTCACAACTGCTAGCTGACATATGGCAAATGATATAATTTAATGTTCCGTGTCTCGTAACGGTAATTACTTTGTCTACCTACTATTGTATAAAATTATGTTTGTCTAACTAAACAGACAGCTGTACTGCTGGGAAGTTTGTTGCGCCACTTCTTCTTTCCAGCTAAAGCACTAGGAAATGGTGAAGAGCGGTCGTTTTGGGGGACTTTATTATGTTATTTTGACGTTCAAAAAGTGCTGATCCTCAGCTTAATTTGAATAAATAACTTGTGATTTTAGATTTTGAGTTGATCCCATATTAAAATTTGCATTAATATGTGCTTTTACCCCCTTATAGATTTCCAATGAACTCAAAAACTTACAGAACCTGGTATACAATCTGTCACCACAATTCGCAGCTCATATTAGTCAAGGGTCATTAAAACGGGCTAGTGATGCGCTCACTCGTTAACGTAGGGACTAGGGACGTAATCATTCACCCATAGTGTCGTGATTTTCCGGGTCTGTGCAAAGCGATTGACGCCTGAGCGAAGTAATATTTGACATTGTTCTATTGAGTGTGGAAGAGGATCTAATGACCAATGCTATAATAGAAGAGATAAGTTCATCATATTATTGAATATAGAACAAATTTGAATCGTGTGGCGTTTCATACGTACATCATTGCAGAAATCCTCTCAAATTACTTTAATTAAAGTCTATACGACCTATCACACACTACAGGTGTTTTATACCACGCTTTTTAGGGTTGCGTAGTCAACAAGGAACTCTTATATTTCATCATATCCGTCCCTCCCTCTACCCGTCTGTCCCCAGCATAGCTCAGAGACTATAAGTACTAGAAAACTGTAATCTGGCATGGCTTTTTATCTAAGTCTAAAAGTAAAATTATTTTATAGAGTACCTCTTTAACGTTTCATGTTTGTTTTCTTGTCTATCTCCTGGTGTTGGGTTTCAATAGATAATAAATAAATTAAATTAAATTAAAATATAAAAGCCTTTTATTAACCTACTAATTACATTCATCCCACTACGAAATCCTTCATGGTGCGTGGTCCGACAGGCACTTGACAATATTTTTTAAAGACATTTGATGCACTGCGGCCCACTGTGGATGTAATGTGCGCTTTGCATAAGGCCGCAAAGCAGCTGTGCCACATTATCAAGCGACGAAATAATATTAGTGCTTGTAACTGAATTTCTGAGGCGGCCAATCTCAGCGGAGACTTCCCATCAACGCAGAAGTAATTATAGAGTAACGGTACTATAATCACTTGCAGAGGTAGTGCAGTTAGAGTTAGACAGACAACTAATAATATGTAAATAACGCAATGAATGTTGTTGAACTGTCAAAATGAAAGGCATTCCTACTACATATTAGAGTCTTACACAATGATCCTGCTGAATATGCAGTTCACTCTTGCTTTAAAGGCTGAGGGGTTTAACGTAGAACGGTTGCGTAGATGTGACGCATTTTCCCCTACGTTTTTCTTATTTTTGACATTAACAATTACAGAATAATTGCTTTCTATGTTAATCTTTAATAAATTGTTACATCATGTTGATGTGTTTATGTGTAACTTACCTATTCAACGAAAACGAAATTTACATTAAAACGTTGTTAACTTGGATCTGCTCATCTATTGCCGAAATTGAAAGAAAGATGTTGCACACTAAAAAAAAATTAAAATTTAAACAGAAAAGATAAAATGAAACATACTTTTAATACTGTTACGATAAAATTACACAGATTCGTATTTTTGAAATCTGCATCCCCGCAGTTGGAACAAAATAGGCAAGGAATGTACATTTGTATATGAAAGCCTTAATTTACCCCATAATAATCATACTTTAAAACATCTTATTCCACCTAATAATATTCCATACCCCATATAACCCCAATTATCAAATAACCATAAAACTTCCACAGGAAACATCGCCCTAACAGCTCACTGCTTTAATTAAAATCTCAATTTTAATTAACTCAAGTACCTACTTTAGATGTAGTCCTACGTAATTATAATACGTTCTTAATGGAGCATTTACACAAAGAGAATTTCTTGCCTCGATTAGGAGTTTATTGAAAGGAGATGCAAAAGTTAACTCGTTTCAGACTTGAGAAGCTAATGGCTACATTATAACAGTCGCACAGGTTGATGGAAGCTTGGCTACGCTTGCCGCAGTCTACTTTTGGATTGGTGACAATCCACAATATAAAGAATTTTCCGGTCCTAAGACCTGGTGTAGGGTGCAGGAATCTGGTGAATGTGAGACTCACAAAACCGGTCGAAGTAGCGCTACTTGAAAGAGGCCTATTTCCAGTTCAGAGGGCTGAAATCATGACGATGTTATAAATAGTGTGATAAATAAGTTACCAATGCAAATTCACAATTCAAAACTCAGCTTAGCCAATATTTAATCGCAAACCAGTAATTATTTTAAAAATGAATGCGTTGGGTGGTTCGAGTTTCGTGTAGTTTTAAATTAGTTTGTGACGGATGTAGTCGAACCTAATATTATATTTATATTCTTATTCATATATTTGCATATTTGCGTTCTACAAGGTAAAAATATTTGTTAACAAAAAGCTTAAAGCAAGAGCCGTTGTAGACCCTGTTAGGGCACAGCAAGGGTCTACAACGGCTCTTATTAGTATTAATTTAAGTAATAGTTATTGTTCTCAAGTAAGCGACATGTTATGTTTTTATTGAGAATAAAGTTTCTTTAATCCTAAACCTAGTAGGTAGGTATCCCTAACCACGTTTTGTTTGGAGGTTATTCAAATAGTATTTTTGTTGTGTTAAACAACGCTTGGTCATCACCTTTCTAGAACTCGCCGTCCCTCGGAAAAGCATTTTAATCCGTTGGTCCCGGTTGTTATTCGTAGATCTTCGACAGTAGTTACGGGTATTCAGGAACCCAACAGTCACCAAGGAGTATCGTGTTACCCAGGAACTGGGTTGTAGAGGATAAATAGGCAGCCACTCCAAATAAAATACGGTCGTAATCAACTGCATTCGGTTAGACTGGAAGCTGGCCCCAACATACTCGTAGTTAGGAAAAGGCTGACAGAAAATTTAACTGAATCAAACTTGAACTGCAAAAGCCTACTATGAAGAAAAAGCTTTATATTTGTCAAATTGTTACAATGGACTTGCGATTGGCTGTACATACTTGCATGTTGAAAGGCGAGAACCTTGAAAAAAATGAAGCCATGATTTCGTGTAAAAAAAAGTATTTTGTTTTTCGACTCACATCGTCAAAACCATCCTACACCAGTTTAATTTTGGACATAGCGCTCTCAAATTGTTACTACCAACTCTCATCCAGCTACTACCAGCCACCACGCGAAGACAGACGCTCTACCTAGCCTGAGGGCGTCCTACCTTACGTTTGCCGTTTGGTTTCAAAAACTCGTCTAACCACGGTCAAAGTCAAAATTACAGCTTTTATTTCAAATAGGCACATAAAAGACACTTTTGAACGTCATTTACATTAAATGGAATTGTTTCTAGCCAGTTTCTTTTTGTTCGTAACCAGACGAAGCCGTACAATCATAGATCTCACTCTGGCAACAGAGGCCGCGGCGGAAATTACCACTGGTTGGCAGGTCTCAAGGGAGGCTTCCTGCTCCGACCACAGATGGATCCGCTTCGACATCCAGGCCTCTGTCCCGCCAGTAGCTCCACGCCGCAAGCCGCGCAACACAGATCGTGGTACCTATACACGCAGCCTAGAATCCAAACTTGCGACATCAAGCGACCCGACGTCATTTGCGGACACTACACAGATTGAGGTACAAGTAGAATACCTCACTAAATCAATGATAGACAGCTACCAAACTGCCTGCCCAGAGACGACTCCTCGTAGTACACCGGGCAAACAACCCTGGTGGGGTGCTGATCTGGAGCGAAAGCGCGGGAAGGTAAGGAAAGCTTTGAATAGAGCCATGAATACATGTGCGGATGAGGACTGGGATAAGTACTACGCAGCCAAATCCTGCTACAAAAGATGCATCAGGTTCAGGAGCACCTCGGGATGGCGCAAATACACTGGCAGTATTGAGTCCTGCCAGGAAGCAAACAGGGTAAGGAAAGTACTGGCACAACAAACTACACCTGGGCCTACTACTCTTCGCAAACCAGACAACACACTCACATCCTCGCCAGAAGAAACGAGACGCGTCCTTATCGAAACACACTTCCCCGGATGTATTTTCTCGCAAGTAATCGACTGGCAAGACGCAACTCAAACACCATCAGATAATGACTGGTTTTATGCTAGCAAGGTGATCACGTTGGACAAACTCCAATGGGCCATCGGGAGCTTCCATCCGTTTAAGGCCGCCGGTCCGGATGGGGTGTTCCCCGCCCTACTACAGTGGGGTGGAACCCTCATCACAGCAAGACTGGTACCTTTAATGAGAGCGTGCCTAGCA
Organism: Aporophyla nigra; assembly: GCA_947507805.1. Taxonomy (NCBI): domain Eukaryota; kingdom Metazoa; phylum Arthropoda; class Insecta; order Lepidoptera; family Noctuidae; genus Aporophyla; species Aporophyla nigra. The sequence goes on along the minus strand of OX382315.1, from coordinate 6,515,771 downwards.
TTTAGATACGTTCCCAAAGGATGGAGGGAAGTGAAAGTAATATTCATCCCTAAACCAGGTAAGGGCGATTACACAAACGCACAATCCCACAGACCAATCAGCCTGACCTCTTTCCTGCTAAAGACCCTGGAAAGGCTGTGCGACAGGGAGCTTAGGGACGGCGTTTTGAAAACTCTACCGTTGCACGGTAACCAACACGCATACAGCTCGGGTAAGTCCACCGAATCGGCACTTCATCTGGTAGTCAGCCAGATAGAGGAAGCGATTCATCAGAAAGGGACCTGCCTGGGAACCTTCATAGACATCGAAGGAGCCTTCGACAAAACAAACTTCTCCAGCATCAGCAGCGCCCTCTCCAGACATGGAGTTGAACAGGTACTCATAGACTGGATCACAAACATGCTGAGCAAGCGCGTGGTTCGCCTAGAGGACGAGCAGCAGCTGGCCATGATTGCCAGAGGCTGCCCCCAGGGAGGGGTGCTGTCACCCCTTCTATGGAATTTGGTGATTAACGAATTAATCGCCAGACTCAATGCCAATCACTACTACACAATAGGTTATGCGGACGACCTCGCCATCCTTGTCTCAGGGAAGGTGACGAGCACGATCTTTAACCTCACCCAACAAGCACTACGTATCGTAGAGAGATGGTGCAGAGAATATGACCTCTCAGTGAACCCCACTAAAACTGAGCTAGTCATGTTCACCCATAAACGAGCTTTAGGCCTCTTCCGCCTACCGAAATTGTTCAATACAGAACTTCAGCTGGCCAACGAAGTCAAGTACCTCGGGGTCACTCTTGACAGTAAGTTAAACTGGAGTAGTCATTTAGACAGCAAACTAAACAGGGCCTGCATCACATTCTGGCAATGTAGGAAAATGATAGGTAAGAAGTGGGGCCTATCCCCTAAAATCATACTTTGGCTGTACACCGCAGTGATCCGACCCATGATCACCTACGGGGCCGTGGTTTGGTGGCCCCGCACCAAGCTTGTTACAGCCTGCAACAAACTACAACACATGCAAAGACTAGCCTGCATGGCGGTCACGGGCTGCATGAGGACTACTCCGACTGCAGCCATGGACGCCATGCTGGGACTACCACCGCTCCACCTGTTCATACAGCAGGAAGCCACGATGGCGGCGGCGCGTCTGGACGCAACTAACCTCTGGAGAAAGAGAGACACACAACACACCGCGCTGCTTAAGGAACTCAACAATGAGTTCCCCATCACTAAGGCTATAAATGACCGGGTACCCAAACAGTTCATTTTTGATAAAAAATACAGAATCCAGCTTCACGAAGATCGCCGGTGTGAGGGTCTGCGCCCCACTGAGCTGCGCATCTTCACGGACGGATCAAAAACAGACAGTGGCACAGGTGCTGGAGTCTTCTCGCAGGACTTCAACATACATATAGCCACACCGTTGGGAGTCCACAACACAGTGTTCCAGGCTGAATGCATTGGGATCACTCTTGCTGCTTCAGCCATCATGGCTAGGGCAGTTAAGGACCACTCGATCCGCATACTCTCAGACAGTATGGCTGTTCTGCAAGCGCTGGACAGTCACTCGATTGACTCTGGGCTAATATACGAGTGCCACCAGCGCCTCAACCAGGTGGGTAGCCTTAATAATATAACCATTCAATGGATAAAAGGACACAGCGGTTCGCTGGGAAACGATGCCGCCGATGAAATTGCCAGAAGGGGGTCGAGCATGACACCGGTGGGACCAGAACCCATCGCGCCACTCCCTTTTGGGTTCCTACGCTCTCTGGTAAGAAAACGTACCAGGGATCTACACTGTAAGCTATGGGTGGACCAAAGTGAGTGCAGGCAGGCCAAGGAAGCACTTCCTACCATCGATGCCCGCCTCACAAAACAGGTCCTCCGATTAGACAAACGACAGCTGCGTATGGTTACAGCAGCAATAACTGGACATGGGTCGTTTAATAAACATCTATTTGTCATAGGAGTTACAGACAGTCCGCTGTGCAGGGCCTGCATTGAGGACGACGAGACAGCAGCGCACGTGCTTCTAAACTGCCCGGCGATCGCCACATACAGGGCCAAGTACTTCGGTAACCCAGGTACCCTACGTGAGATAGTCAGCAACATCAAGGCGTTGCTGGCCTTTCTCGAGGAGCTGGGGTGGATCGAATAACCGATTTCCCACCCGTACGCAAAATACGCGCTCAGACGTGGAGTTGCGGACAACAGCCCGTTCTACCTATTACCTATTATATTGTTTCTAGCCGCCTCTCCCAAAAGGTACTTTCGTATTAAAAAGAATGGGCGAGAAACACCACCGTTACTCTTTTAAAAATGTTTTACAATATTTTAGATCGAGTCAAGGTGCTTTGGCCGACCTATTGACAAATGAGCATGCTTATTCGGTAATCTATGTAAACAATATCAGTCAAAATTGGAAACAAACGTCACAAGTTTTGTTATACGCATGAGTGTAAAACTTCAAAGTGATTTTCGCATTCCGAGACTTGGATGCATAACATTACCCACGCTACGCGCAACTCATAATTGTTGGGCGAGAAATCCTCCCCATGTAAATGAGCCTTAATACGTCGCTAATTTAATAATGTACTTAATTAATGTGTTAATTATTATATTCATACAATTTTCGTCTTTATTATAAGGCTTTGTTTAATTTGTTCGCTCTGTAACGTTTTTATTTACACTACTGGGGGTCGTTAAGTTTAAATTAGGTCGGCTTTTATATCTTAATAAGCGTTCCTACTTATAAAATATTTGTTCTTAATATATAACTAGAGCAGTGGTGGCCCAGTGGTTCGACTGCGACTTACCGAGTTGTAGGTAGTAGATTCGACCCCTGGTGGTTTCCTCGGGAAAATTATATCATCACTAGTGCTCTCGGAACGCTGAAGGAAAACATGGCAATGAAACCGGTATGCAAACTATTCGATTAAAAAAAGTGATGATATGATATTAGAAACCTCAATATTATTTTTGAAGACCTATCCATAGATACCCCACACGTATGGGTTTGATGAAAAAGATATATTTGAGTTTCAGTTCTAAGTATGGGGAACCCCAAAATTTATTGTTTTTTTTTTTCTACTTTTGTGTTAAAATCTTAATGCGGTTCACAGAATACATCTACTTACCCAGTTTCAACAGCATAGCTCTTATAGTTTCGGAAAAAATGGCTGTGACATACGGACGGACAGACTGACAGACAGACATAACGAATCTATAAGGGTTCCGTTTTTTTGCCATTTGGCAACGGAACCCTAAAAATACTACATTCACTGCATTCATACTTTGCAAAACTAAATAACTTTTATCCCGACCTAAGAATCGAACTCAGGACTTCACGCTGAGCCGGAGCACTTAATATGACCAGCAAGAACTCATATTTAATTCTAAAGAAAAAAGCGCAAAGTACTTTCGGTACATCCGTTTTGCATATGCAAATAAATTCGTACTGAAAGGGTCGCTATAAAAATGTTTAATATCCCAGTTTTTATTCAAGACCTTAAAAAATATATGAATATTCACTTCAAACGGTTGAGTTGTATAAAATGTTGACTATTCCCGTTTTATTGGATTTACTAACAGAGATAGATGGTAGTCTCGAGAACCAGCAGTAGGTTATATCTTAGGTTACCCGAGCAGGGATCGTGTCCTGAGGGAATGCTTCAAAGTTAAAAAGTCTCATAATTTATTCTATTCTATTTGACCATTCCTGTTGAGAACAGTAGTTGCCTAGTGGTAACTGCCCTGACTAACGAGTTTTATGACACAAGTTCAAGTCCAGGCAACCACTCCTTCCGTACATACATGAGCATCACTCGGCTCATAACATATCCGTTGCTAATTAACCTGCACCCTAATTGCAAAACGCACTATTTATCAGAATCTGAATGGGATTGAAGATTATTTCTAAACCATTGCGTCTTTTGTTCGAATAAATTGTCGGCTCAGCAACGTAAATAATCAAAATCAAAAGTCATTTATTCAAATTAGGCTGAGGATCAGCACTTTTCGAACGTCAAAATTACAAAAGACAGTCCCCCCAAAACGCCCACCCGTCGCGCACTTCCTAGTGCTTTAGCTGGGAAGAAGAAGTGGCCAACAAACTCCCCAGCAGCACAGCTGTCTGTCCAGTTAGAAGAACTTGATTCTATACAATGGTATATAGTAAAACATTAAGAGACACAAATTAAATTAAATGATTTGCTATATGCCAGCTAGCAAACCCAATATACCAACAAATAAAATGAAAACTATACTCAAGCATAAGCAAAAAAATATGTATAATGTAAACATGGCTGCAAAAATAAAATAAAATAACGCAATGAATGTTGTTTAACTATCAATATGAAACCAATTCCTACCGATAAAAAATTACGTACTCTTTTAAAGATGATCTATTTAAAAAATATTGAGCGTACCTATAATATTCGTTTTTATTATTTTACGAATTACCTGCACTGCAAGCCATGAAGTATAAATATTTCAATTACAAAATATTCTACATACCTACTCATCCATAGTATGGTCTACACTGAATAGCTCTTTTCAGGTCAACTGAAGATATAAATTGTATGCTGGAAGCGACTCCATTCTCTTAAATAGGTCGCACCCACCGTGATTGTATGCAACGTTTGACGCAGAATGGCGGTAACGAAGATCGAAGTTTTGATGCACTTATTATTCTTTAAAGTTTTTCATATGTTCTCGCAGTCTTGGAAAACGGATGGGTTAGTTATATTCTGGGTTAGTTATTTTCCGTATGCAGAATAGCACCACCCCATTTCTTCCCGTGGGTGTCGTAAGAGGCATCATCATCTGCCTAGCCTTTTTCCCAATTGTGTTGCGTTCGGCTTCCAGTCTAACCAGATGCATCTGAGTACAAGTATTTTACATGGAGCGACTGCCTATCTGACCTCCACAACCCAGTAACTGAATCATACCCCTTGGTAAGACTGGTTGTCAGATTTTCGGGCTTTTGACGACCCGTAACAATTGTCTAAGATCTACGAAGTAAGATGTAGTAAGAGGCGACTAAGGGAATTACTAGAGAATCGGCAGCAGCGTTCTCTATGCATTTCACCACCATACTGCGATCGCCAACCCGCCTGCCAAGCGTGGCGATTATGGTAAAAGCCCCCCAAATTGGAAGAAGACTATTTTCAGCTGTGGACGTCTTACGGCTTTAATGATGATGATCAGTTATTATCTGTTCCAAGTACTGGCAACATCAATGTATCTCTGTGTATTCCGCATAATATTAATTAAATTCCAAAATGGCGATAATTTCATTGAAATCACTTCAAAGTGACACACTATTAGACGAGAACTGTCTACTAATGTATCACTTTGGAGTAATCGTCTTGATTAACATGTAAAATACTGGTATTCTACTAGATTTGGTTGGAATCCGGCACCAATATAACGAGATTATGTCTTTAGACACTTATTTGGGTCAGTGGTGCTGATGAATAAGATTTTGCAAGGATAAGATTTACTGGCAATACTGGGAACATGACATGAAATCGACAGCAGATGCGCCAAGGACAAGAAAAGCTCACGATTAAAAACCATAGAAGGGTCTGGGGAACCTTTTGCTGAAAAGCGAAACAGTGGTGCAGTTGTGTGGTGGTGGCCCAGTGGTAAAGGCCGTGACTTACGAGTTGGAGATCGTACGAACCCATACAGTGGCTTTACTTTGTATAAATAAAAAATAAAAAAGTATTTGTAACCCTAGCGATTATTATTTCACTGATAAGCATTTTAATTAATCTGTGAACAGCGTTGCGCGCTGCAATATTGTCTAGTTTTGTGTTTATCTTATTTCTATGTTTTATATTGTAGCTGTTTGTTGTTCCTATAGAAATTTAAAAAAAAACATCACCAGTGCTCTCAAAACGATGAAGGAAAACATGGTGTGGAAACTGGCATGTACTAGAACCAAATATTCAAAGACACGTGACATATCCAACCCACACTCCATGTCGCAGAGCGGAGGCCTGTGGCCCAGCACTGCTATGGGCTGAATATGAATCACTAGCTTTTGCCAGCGGCTTCGCCCGCGTGGAGGTCGGAAATTATCCCGCGGGAACGTACTACCGGGATAAAAAGTACCCTATATGTTAATCCAGGTTATAAACTATCTGTGTGCCAAATTTCATCCAAATCCGTTAAGTAGTTTTTGCGTGAAAGAGGCACAAACATCCACACATCCATACATACAAACTTTCGCATTTATAATATTCGTAGGATTTTTACATCCACCTTGAAGTAACTGCCAAGTCTTCAAACTACATAACATCTTGCGTTATATCTAACTAATCAGAAGTGACATACGGGCTCCATTAACTACTAAGCAACTTCTCCAAACAGGCTAAATGCATTTCAAGTTGAGTGATCCATATACTGATGTATGTGTCGACGCTAATAACTTGGCAAACTTTGTACAGGGAACATTACGTTCACTAGGTAGTTTTGAAGGTCGGATAGAAGTGAAAGTGAAGATTTTATATGAGTGCATTTTTGGTGTAGTGGTCGTAAACACTACTGCTGACCATGCGGTCCTGAATTTTATGAAAAACTAGCTTTTGCCCGCGACTTCGTCCGCGTAAAATTTTTCTCTCCTGGCCCTTCCCGTCGCATCGAATTGCCTTCCAGTTTTCGTTCATTTTTCGTTGCTGCTCCGCTCCTTTTAATCATATCGTGATGTTATATAGCCTATAGCTTTCCTCAATAAATAGGCTACCCAACACAATTAGATTTTCTCAATTCGGACCAGAAATTCCTGAGAATACCGCATCCAACAACTCTTCAGCTTTATAATATTATTATAAGTACAGATATATTTATTACTAGCTTTTGCCCGCGGCTTCGCCCGCGTGGTTGTCGGAAATTAACGCAGGAGGACGTACTACCGCGGTAAGATGTGTTAATTCAGGTTATATTATAGGTAATAGCTGTTACCCGTGACTTCGTCCGCGTGGTATTTAACAAAAAGTTTTTCATAAAAACTGTCTTTGAAAACTACGCTGACATACGTCGCAAAATTCAGCGTGTTTTTAGTTTTTTAAAACTATTATTTATGTTTTCTAAAATAAAAGTAGCCCTAGTTACTCCTTGTTACATCAGCTATCTGCCAGTGAAAGTTCCGTCAAAATCGGTCCAGCTATTTCAGAGATTAGCCAGAACAAACAGACAGACAGACAAAAATTGTAAAAAAAATTGTTTTGGTATATGTACCGTGTATACATCCATATACACTTAGTAAAAAGTGGTTATCTTAATATTAAAAACAGACACTCCAATTTTATTCATTTGTATAGAGTATAGATATTGTATTGTATTATTTTATAAATCCCAGATCGGTTAAAGTGTTATTGGGTTTTTCTATCTGGAATTTCTCAGTAGCAGCACAGAGTGGATTTGTACTCAGTTGATGGCAATAGGCTCGGGACTTGAGACTGACATGGAACTTAAACAAAACTGAGCGAAATGAGGGTGTACTGTGGGAACACTTCAACCCTTGCCTTCAAAGAAATAAAGCGTGATGATAATAACATTATGTTTATTACAGCTACTCATAAAATCAGTAAAAGCCCGTAAAGCCTTGGGTCCCGTTGTCTGATCTATGACAGTCGTGACCGATTGTCAGTAGAACAAAAAGTTTGAGACCCAGTCTTACCAAGAGGTTTCATGTTACCAAGTAACTGGTCAGATCACCACATGTTCCATTCATTTACAGCCCTAAAGCTAAAAGGCTAGGCAGACTGATATTTTGTTAGTATATAAATCGTCTGTCTGCCTATAAAGTACAAAATCGTGATGTTTTATATGAACACACTGTATTCGATCCTCTTTATCAACATAGTGGTGGTTAAATAAAATAAAATAAGATGAGGCAGACCTCATCTCACTTATTTTATTTATCTGCTCCCAACCAGTACCTAATTATTTCTATTTTTAGAAGATTTTTTTAAAACCAATCTTGAGATTTTTTTTAAATTAGGTAATATTCATTACAGGTAAATTCAATTTTCAGTATTTAAACTCCCAACGGAGCATTTTCTACCTTATATATTTTACCAACTGAAAACCCAAACGATCTTTTTACGACCCAAAAATAGAACACAGGACACCCATAGAATGTTCACACCCCGCATTCATACCCAATGAGGCGTAAATCGTACCTACATACTTATAACACCTAAAAGCGGTTCCCAAACGAATTTACCCACACATTAGCCAAGCTTGGTAACTCGTGGTAACTCTTGGTAATCAATTATATTTGACGGTTGCCTTGTCAAAAATGAGCGATGCCCAAAGAGTTCCTAATTCCGGTCGCTAACACGCAGGCATATTAATAGTCTAATAGATGTGGTTGGAGTGGCTCATGGCTAAATAAGAATCTAGCTACGCACTAAGGTTAAGTTACATGCCAGTTCGTGGATGGGTGACCGACTGACTGTCCATTTATATCGAGACCTGTCTGTATCTCGGAAACCACGTTAAGCCGCTGGTCCCAGCTACGAGTACCATTCACTGGATCTTTTTTCAATCATTACGGGTAGTCACGAGGCCAGAAGTCTGACAACTAGCCCAACAAAGGGGTATTTTTTTACCCAATAATTGGGTGTGGCGGTCTGATAAGCTGATACTATATGTAAAATAATGAAATTCAGTTGCATATGCCGAGCCTAACATAGTTGGAAAAATATTTTATATAAAATATAAATAATATATTGTTTTATACTATTGTTATTCTTATTTTTGTTTAAGACTGTGTGTATTTAGTATGGGATCTACCTGTGCGGATCACAATAAATACTTTTCTTTCTTTCTTTATTTTAGAAACTAAAAGTTGATTGAGATGTAGTCGGTCGTAATTTTCAGTATAGAATTCTGAACACCACCTTACAGAATTCGCTCCAATAGTCTATAATGTTAGAAAAATATAAAGGCGTCAAACGTTGGTGGTAATACTTTACTTTACAAGACTTTAAGCTGACCTAGATGAATGCAGAGTTTCAATTAATTGAGAGGCCAGGTTAAACTGGTTTTGCTAGTACTGACAAGCGGTCTACCGTACTGAAAACCGGTGCGAAACGTAAATTTTAGGGGCTGTATTTTTAGAGTGGACGTTTAGACAGTGCTAATTGACATTGTGGGCTTTAACCTGCTTTAATTTCATGAGTTATAGGTTGATTTTCGTTTGGAAGCTTTAAGAGAAAGTAGAATTTTTTATGGGACTGCAAGCTGTCTTTATTTATTTAAGCAGTAAGTTCTGCCTATTATAATATCATAAAACATAGTGGTACGCATTTAGAATATTCCCTCCATAAATTCGTTTGTATAGATAGAATACACAAAAATCCGACCCACGTCTTGTATTTTAATAACTTTATCATCATTATTTGGCTTCCATTATAACAGGATGAAGCTGAAATACAGCTAAATAAAAATAAAGCTGAATAGCAGAATACCAGTTTATTGCATCTGAACTGCACAGTTCAGTTACAGGGTAATTTATTTATTGACTATGTATAAAATTTGTATTGTATACTAGAAAAACCCCCAAATTGGAGGAGGCCTAAGTCCAGCAGTGGATGTCTTGCGGCTGAAATGATGACTAGAAAAACCATAGCCAAAAAATATACTTAACACAACAAAACATACAATGGGCAGCCTTATCACTTAAGCAATCTCTTCCCGGTAACCTTGGAATGGACAGTGATAGCGTGGACATAAAAATTGTGATCGTTTGTCCAAAATATAGATACAATTACCATCAATACCAAAAAACTTCAATTTATTTTCTGTCTTTTTGTGACAAATATGTTTAAAAAAAATGGGTTGCTAATTGCAAGCCCTTCCAATTAAGCCAGATAAGAGTGGGTTCACGTCACTCGTGTACCCAATGGGGTTCAAACGACCCCTTCCTTGCCTATCCGACACTTTAAGCTTCATCCGGGGTACAAACCACGATACATGTACCACAATTTCCGGGGATCAACACTCTTACACCATGTTTTGGATTAACATAATACATAGTATCATAATATCTATAAATTATAAAAGCTCTTTGTATCTGTCGCTGTAACAGCGTAGTTCTTCAAATTACGCAACGGATTTTAATGCGGTATTTACGATCATTTAGAGATATATTCTGGAAGGTTCATGTGTAAAATACATTAATATAAACTTAAATTTTACTATAATTTAAAAAAAAAGTCGATCAAAAATCAAAATCAAAATATTTTTATCTCACATAGACATGGGCACTTATGAAAAGTCAGAAGCTACGTGCACGGTTCCAATTAGGGTTCTGTAATGTTTCGTTAACTCGCAAAACATCGCAAGCAAAAGTTATTTTAAAATTATTTTAATTTCGTTAAAGGCTGAAGTGCTAAATATTTCTCAGACGAGTAATTTTCCCTTAGTAAAAATCTTTTTACTTCAAACGAAGACATTTCTTTAGCTCTCACCTGAAGCACCGTGTACATGCACCCAAAGCTTCATGATGGCGCAACATAGCTAATCACTGATGACCTTCAGAAATCCGTTGACGCTCCCACGCAAACTGCGTATCAAAGATGCAATCCTTTTTCACAGGATAGTATTGAAACTATCAATATGGGCTTCGGCAAACATTCCTTAACTTCGAAGCCCCAAGATCATTCAAAAGGCATATACTAAACTTACACACTACAAAAGCAATATACTAAGCACTGAGGGCGTTGTATGCCCTTTGCGTATATTGAACCCACAGAAGTGCAACGTAAGTTTGGTGAGGGCAAAATCTTTAAACCTTTGATCCTCGCTACGATTTCTAGCAAAAATGTTCCACATGAAATTCGCCGTAAAACCTCGCCCTACGGAAAAACTTTTACCAGCTACCACAGAGTAAATCATTAACACCTCGTTCAAAGGCCCAATTAAACATTTCTACAGGCTCACTAATTACGGATCAGACCCTTCCAATATAAATAGGTGTGACGTCACAGGGCATATTCGAGACTCTTTTATAGATCAAAGAATTTCCAGATCAGTTGGCAATTTAAGTGGCTTTAGAGAAATAGGAAGGTAGAAGTACTTTGAGGAATTCATCATGTGTATTTCTTGAAAGGCTTGCCAAGGAAAGAAAAGAAAGAAAGAAAAATTGTATATTCTGCACAAACAAAACGCACAATATAAAATAGTAACAAAAAAAATACATGTATAAGATAGCTAAAAGCCCCGTATTCAAGTTAAAAAAAAATATACACTATTGTCCATTGCTTGTTGATGTCATGGCTACGGACCAAAGACAATACAAATAGATCAGCGTTACGACACTGACAATTGACAAACAAAACAAAAACTAAATTGCCGAATGCAGAGTGCATTATTGACTACTTTTGTGATAAACATACCATAAAAATAAGAACACTTGAGCCATGCGTCGTATCTGTGCAAGAACAGGTCGTTGCTCAGCAAAATGCTGTGATTTAAGACGAATTTATCGTCAACAGTGCTGATTTTCAGCAACTGCCTTTCAAGGGCACATTGGTACATACCAGCCCACATAAAGCCAGGATTAGATCAGTATCCAACCACAAAGGCAACTCAACTCAAAGCATTTAATTGAAATGAACCATTTACAAGAACTTTTGAATTATCAAGGAGTTGGTCAGTCTGAAAGACGAAGTTAGTTGCCCAATCCAAAGCGTAGTATACCTTTGGAGATAACAAGCAAGAAACTTCATTGACACTTTTATCATGTTTCAAAATCTTGGTTATATCATTCATGTTACATTATAGGTACATTATGGAAGTAATGTAGCGTACTGCCTCCTTGGTCTAGTGGTAGCAAGCACCATTGCTAAGCCTGAAGTCTTAAGTTTGATTTTCGGGTCGAGCAAAGTGTTATTGGAATTTTCTATAGGCTCGCCGCGTTTTAAATGGGACTTAAACATAGCTAACGCAATGTGATTGTACTATATAGTCCTCCAGACCGTATTTCGGCTACGGCGGCCAACCTCAACGGAGACTAGCCATTGGCGCGGGAGATATTATAGTGCTCGAGTGTGTGCGCAGACACAGGAGCACTCACTCTTCCTTCACTCTCATAGTTCGATGAGACGGCAATCCGACATGACCGGAGAGAGATCAGGCGTAGGAACAACGGAACTTAACGTGCTTTCCGAGGCACGGGGGTATCACACCGCCAACTTTCAAACTCCTGTTACTAAGAAATTCCAAATGGAAAAACCCAATAACCTCAACAGCCGTACTTGTGACCACGACACCGACGGGGGGGGGGGGGGGGGGGGATTGTACTATAACTACAGCTCTGTCTAACTCTTTGGATATCATAGGCGTGATTTTTTGTATAATGTGAATAGGCCTACGAATCGGAAGAAAAACACTAATTACTGAGAAATAATAAATGAATTAACCTAATAAGATACTGCCAAAAATATAAGTTTAAATGGTTCATATCCATTCCCTACTTAGTATTAAATGATACGTCAAAACTCAATTAATACATCGGTGCCTGAAAACACGCTGAAAATTAATATTTCAACTAGTTTGCCAGTTGTTATTGCTATGCCTGTTGGCAAAAGATAACCGTACTGTCATTTCGTTTGGACTTTGAGCAACAAAACACATTTCACTAATTTAATATGAAGCTATTTACTATTCGGTTTTATGCTAGTGACCTCATTTTGAACACTAGCGCCCGAATACATTTTGTGTATCTATTTGAGTAAAGATAATAATGCATATAACATTTCCATATCGAGACCCAACACGGTTAAGAATTACTTCATATCAATGCAAATTAAGACATAAAAATAGCTTAACATAGCAATTAAAATACACAATAGTATTCCAAAACAAATGAGGGATCTCCCTCTTAAACACTTTTGAATCCAAAATGGCTTCTTGGTAATCCTACTTATAATAGGAAAAGTTTGTATGTATGGATGTGTGGATGTTTGTTCCTCTTTCACGCAAAAACTACTGAACGGATTTGGATGAAATTTGGCACACATATAGTTTATATCCTGGATTAACATATAGGGTACTTTTTATCCCGGTAGTACGTTCCCGCGGGATAATTTCCGACCTCCACGCGAGCGAAGCCGCTGGCAAAAGCTAGTAATATTATAAACGCGAAAATTTGTATGTATGGATGTATGGATGTGTGGATGTTTGTTCCTCTTTCACGCAAAAACTACTGAACGGATTTGGATGAAATTTGACACACAGATAGTTTATAACCTGGATTAACATACAGAGTACTTTTTATCTCGGTAGTACGTTCCCGCGGGATATTTTCCGACCTCCACGCGGGCGAAACCGTTGGCAAAAGCTAGTTGTTTATATATTGTGAAAGAATGTGACTGGAAGCCGACCTCAACATAGTTGGGAAAAAGGCTAGACAGATGATGATGGGTGTAAAATATTGATAAGAAAGTAACAGTTACATATGGTGACAGGGTTTAAATTTAAAATTTTAATCAATGAGTTTGTGCTTTCCCAATCAAGTTAAAAACTCTACTTAAAGAACAGTTAACATCGCTTATTTCTTTCATATCCCTCTATGTCCATTGCCATCTGCCTATCAAAGGTTAGCACGTTTGCGACGACCAATCAGCGTAAATTATGAGATCTAAGATGGCTGCCATTTCCATGAGTTATCGGGAGTAAAGTCGGTCAGTTCGAAGTGATTTTTTTCATACAACGGAAAGTCCAAACCTAAACCAAAAGGCCAATCCTCGTAATTAATAATGTTCATAATCCAGTCGCAGTCTCATTCCGGCGACATTCAAATATCAAAAATATATGGAATCTCGGGGTATTTTTGACAGATTAAGACTAAGATCAGACTATGAACGTTCTTAATATTACGAGAATTGTCCCTCTGCTTTTTTAGCTTAATCCATTATTAATTCATTATTTTTATTCTAATTTCACAACTAATTACTCTATTTTCACTCTAATACTAATATCACACGAGTGATATTTTAAGAAAAAACCTCATAGATTAATATCCAAAGTCAAAAGTATATTTCTTACATTTCCCGCTTTTTACTTAGCGTGGACATCCTGTCCATTAACTCTAAGTGAAAAGTTGGAAATGAAAGGAATACGTTTTGGTTTTCAATTACACATTAATACTTCAGTTACGTTTTAGAATACAAAATGCTCACAGATACAAGTGAAATTCCATCAGCGATAACGACGATGTAAAAGTTTTAAATGTATTAAATAAACAAAAGTACAGGAAGGTAGAAGGTTATGTCAATCCTGTTGAAAGTTATTGTAGAAATACAAATCACTTTGAAAGCGTTTGTCACTTGACATACTGACAATAATTACTGTGTAATTACAAAAGAAAGCTTTAAGAACCCAAAATGTATATATTCTTTTTTTGACAGCTGGCAATTATCTCACCTAAGTCACCGGACCTATGACAACTAAGTCACCGGATTAGTTGTCAGTTATGTAAAAATAACTGCTATTCGCAAAGTTGTGGATAATCAAAAGACTGGTTCAGAGCTTTGGGCTACAACTAAAGTTAGATCATGTTCTGTAATGAAACGGTTTATGTTAACAAGTTGATAATACTTACTAGTCTAGAAGCAAGCACGTGCGACGTAAACGTAAGGTAAATTCGAACGATTTTTGAATTGATAAATACAACTACCCATAGCATTTTAATTTAAAATTTTGAATCAAGCGCCATCAGTATCACCCATAAATATATAAGAAGTTTAAAAAAACAAAACAGAAATGAATTTGTCTGAAATGATTGAATGTTCGTTTACTTCACGCATTCGTGCCAGTCACACAAAGACGGTTTGAACCGTCGTTGAATCCTCAGTTTAAATACACCTGCTTTCCACCCAAAGTTGAACAAACTTCAAGACACTTAAGAGCAATGACACTTCGCCAAACATAATACCAAAAAAACGCCTCAAAAACTCGTAAACTGATTACTGAACCTCACAAGCGCTTTTGATCAATTACTTCTGAAGTCGTTACGAAAATTATTCTTCTACCCTCATTCTTCGACCTAAAAAGGAGAACTCCCATCAAAAGTACATAAAAGTTCACGATTGCAGTCAATAGAATATTTTCTGTTTAAAAAGCCGAGTCGAGCATTCTTCGGGATCGATTGGAAGTGAATAGTGGACTGCTTGGAATTGAATGAAAGATATCGGGCGCTCTGTTGAATCGAGTCGCATTGTGACAAATGCATTTTTTCCTCGCCCACACAAATGCTTTGGAATTTAATAATAGTTGAATGTGAAATATAGCCGGCTCGGATTTTGTTGGGATTAATGTGAATTGAGGGAAAACTATTAGGAAGCAGAATTGGAGTAGGAAAGCTCCTTATACAAAGAGTTAAAGTATTTGTTTCATATTAATAACCATTGGCTTTTTGAATTGTAAAAGGGATTGCTCACTTAATGAAAAAGTTAGACTCGTGCGGGGTTGCACTATACATTTTACTGATTCTAATCTGTTTGATGGAAGCCGATGAAAGTTTTAGAAGTAGTTAAAATGAGGAAAAACTATAAAGTACTAAGTTAATTTTAGACATACTTACAAAAAAAATATCTATTAAAATAAAAATTGCATGGTTATTAAACTATGCAATTTTTATTTTGATATATCTTAGTATAAAAAATTTTGTTATCATTAACGAAAGATGTTTATTTTGAAACTGGTTTTTATGGTAACTTGCGCGCGGCGCCGGCGCGATGGTGAAGGTGAACGACCGAGCGTAGCTACTAGTACCTACCAGCTATTCGATCGGTCAAAATTCTAAGAAGTTCGTAGTTCGAAGTGCCAGCGCGCGGTTACTGACCTATTACTATTTCGATAACATATTACGAAATATGTAGGGTGTCCATAGTTTATTGATTTAAGGTCGGATAAAAATTTAAGAAAAGTATTGAAAAAATAATTGAAATGTGTTCTATTACTGATACTGAAACACCAAAAAAATTTGCGCACTGGTTAAAAATTTTCCTGTATATAGAAATGCAGTTATTTTTACAAAACTGAAAACTTAGTCCGTTGTTGAGTTGACATTTTTGTATTAAAAACTGTAACTAAATCGAAATGAAGTTGAAAACGCAAAAACCGGTTAGAATAAGCGTTATAATAAGATAGTTAAAGTTTGTGTCCGACTGAAAACCATGCGAAAAGCGATAGTCACGTCCTACTTGGACACAACGTACGAGGTATTACAAATTGTTGGCAGAATTTAGTGCTTAACACAAGATGGGCTGTTTGCCAGTTTTGTACATGATCACCATTTTGTTTTGCATGTAAGAATAATCTAAACGCCACAGGCACAGACGGAGATAGCACGATGAGCTGTACTTATAACAAACAGTCATATTTTACAGATCTGCAGTGAGAGAGGTGGGAGGATAGTAGGGAGGCCTTTGCCAACTTGGACAAAATGGGCTTGTAAAATACAAAATCAGTTGCTGTACTTAATTGTGCATACGGTGCACACTGGAAAGTTTCCATTAACACCTTGTTGACTGAATAATATTAACTGTACCACGAAAAAGCAATTTTCTACGAAAACAAGGAAAATTCTTTCCGTGAATTTAACCTTTCGTATAATATAATCGTATAACGTAGAATGGAACAAAGAATAGAATAAGCCTCTAACAATATGATATTTGTATAAAAAATCTCAGCCTTACCAAATAAAATTATTTACTTCGAATCTACCCTTTTCTTTTTCACACAAAACTCAACCCATATCTTAGCTTGCCCAAATGTAATTTATACATGAAGTAACATTACTGAAGCCCTAAAAAACCGTCCCTGACATTTCAATAAACATAAGATTTTATATCTTGAATAAAACCTTGTTTATATCTGTATCTTAGACTGAGATAATTCACGACAAAAGTGTATTTGTCACTGTCAGAGGTTTTTTTTTGTCTTGAAGACTTGAATAATGAACTTACGACAGACGAATTTGATGAAGCCGAGCTAAAAAAGTCGCTGAAGATTTTGCGTATCAGCAAAAAAAATAAGCCGAAGTAAATTATTGGGGCTTTACGAGATTTTTGGAATTACAAACGAGCAGGTGTTTCGTTTTGAATGGTACGGTTATTATATTCAAACGAAGTTAATTTGTTTGTGAGCGAATTGACAACTCCAGAAATACATATTATAAGGCAATTGACAAGTTTGGAATGTTATCTGCACTTCCTTGCATGTTGTTCCTTTTCTTATAAACTTATAAAGATCGCTTTTAGTTCCTATAGCTAAAAGAGTCCTTTAACTGTCACTTGTCACTTTTATATCCGTAATTTAGAAAGAGAAATTATTTATTCTGCACAAACAAAACGCATGTTACAAAAAACAAAAACAAAGAGTTAATAGAGTAAAGATATCGACCAAGTGACAGCGCCAAAAACTGATATTCAGCCATAACTGGTTAGACTGGAAGCCGACTCCAACATAGTAAGGAACAGACTAGGTAGATAGATTGTTATTTGTTTTTAACCGACGACAAAAAACGGAGGAGGTTATCAATTCGACGCGTATATAATATTTTTTTTTGTTTTATTTGTTTTTTTTTTATGTTTGACCACGCCTAACTTTTTACATAGTAGTCCGATTATGATAATTCTTTTTTTATTGGAAAGGGTATACTCAGAGAATGGTCCCATATAAATTTGGAAAACAAAATCAAACCCTTAGGGTCAGAAAACAGGGGATGATTGATTGTTCACTCACTGATTGTAATTTTTAACCACGCATAACTTTATACAGAGTAGTCCGATTTTGATAATTCTTTTTTCATTGGATAGGGTATACCTAGCCAAGTATTATAAGTACATTAAAGCCATAAAAAATTATAAAATAAAAACTTTTTAACAAAAAAATTAACCGCCGAAAAAACTGAAAAGCATAAATATAATAAACCTTAAAATTATGAGTCGGCGATGAAAAATCAATGAACATCACTCAAAGCGCCGACACATAATTTTAAGGTTTATTATTTTTTGCTTTTCAGTTTTTTCGACAGTTAAATTTTTTGTTAAAAAGTTTTTTGGATTTGCATATCACAGGTAACCTATGAGTTTGTCGTTGCCTGTGACTACCTTAGTAAATTAAGACCTCCAGCCAGGGCTTACAAACTTAAAACTAGAGTGACTACTCGCTATGGGCACCCCCTGTGGGGTACGGACCTCAGTTTAGGGCATCGCTGGTAGAGGTTAGAAAGGAACGGGCTAGATCTGAATAATTATTATTTACGGACAAATTGAAAGATACAGGCTCAGCGGCGCGCGCTGGCTCGAACAAGGGTCGGGGTGGACATGAATTGATTGACAGATGAATCCTTGTCTATTTGATTACATATATCCATATGCGGCGGGGACTACTATCAGGTGGACCAGTTACTTGTTTGACACCCAAAAGGAGACCTGACTGGTCTCGTTTTGGGTGATTTGTTTGGGTCTGTAGTGTTTCGTTTCATATAAAGTTAGGCCTCAAAACCGAAAGTGCTGGCCAACGAAAAGAAGTGTGTCAACTAAGTCGGGAAAGACCACTCAAGCATTTTACTACAGCACCAAACCTCTACGACTGCTGCAGCTACAGCTGATTTCTTTGAGTCTCCATTTCGAGATTTGTTTTCACCCAAAATGTTTGATCTTCATTGCAAGGAAAGACATGTTACGAGTTTCCTTACCATTTTAATTACATAAGTATGCTAAACAACTCTTTCCTATTAATAACTAAAGCGTTCTAAGTTGCGTTTACAGTATTTATTTAATGCCGTCGGTCCGGGCTGACCTCAGCAACTCTAGGGAAATAAGATTTTTGCTGTACACACTGCACAAACTAATTATAGCTAAGTAATTAATACTATCTTACGTTTCTCTTGGGAGGACTCTGAGTGTACCACGGGAGGAAAATGGTTAGCAATTAAAGAACGATTATTAAAAAGCTGTTTTTTGTAAGTTAAATAGTTTTTTAGTTATCTGCGTATCTGCCTTGAGCAAGTGACATTTTGTCAGCAATAATATTTTTTTATTTTATTTTATTTATTTAAGGAAAAACAAACAGTAACACAATAAGAGATAGACATATTATCATAGATATTAAATTTTGAACAATTGTGCTACCCACAACGTTCTCCACAGATTACAATGCAAAGTATTTAAAACTAGCTGGTAACACAGATACAATACCTATACAACAGTAATTGTCTTAGAACTCTGAACTGGATTTTGAAATTTTAATTTTTTTTTAAGAAAAAGTAAGTTTTTGGGCATACATAATTAAATTATATTGAGACGTGATTAAATTATATTGCGCTATTTTAAATTTCTTTGCTGATCCTTTAGGGTTGCTCGGATTTCCTTCTTAAATGCATTTTTACTAAGGAAAAGAATGTCGATTACGTTAAATTCATCGTTATATGTCTTAACCAAACGATGAAGCGGTGAACGCGAGCCAGCGTTGGATTTACAGAGGCTAGTAGCAAAACGACGTCAAGTGCGTACCTCACGTACATGAACTGTTCGAGGAACCAGGTAACTCAGACTCCTAAGTCCGGACAGTTAAAATGATTGCGGCACACATTGAACAGAGTCATAACTTCCAGAAGTTTCCGTCTAAACTGTAACGTCAGAAGATCATACTTTTTAAGAAGTAAGTGGTATGACATTTTCTTTCGATAATGATGGACATGTCAAATATGTATGGGACTAAAAGCTACCAAAACGTTTATGTCAATCCTGTTGAAAGCCGTTGTATAAATACGGAGTAGTTTAGCCATTTATTCCAATCAAGCGCGTCCCTTGCTGCCCTCTACCAGAGATGCCCTAAGCCGAAGTCCGTACCACACAGGAGTGCCCCTAGCGAGTAGTCACTTTAGTGTTAAGTTTTAAGCCATGGCTGGAGATTTTAATTTATTAAGGTCGCCGTCGTCATCCGTATCCGTAAGCCGTCTATCATTGACTGGTTGCACGGTTACTAGTATTTACATACTTACGCCGTGCGATCAGTAAATCACTTAAAACATTTTTTGTAATACCTTGCAATCAGTAAATTATAGTTGACTAAATTATTTGCACAATTGTCATTATTATACCCATTATTATTGTGTTATGTTTATGTTGTTAACAGTTGAACTTAAAATATGTGTTAAGCTTTGAAAAGTGTTTTACTAGCCTCAGAAAGTGCTCTAATTTACTGAGTTAATGTAACTTAGGGTAAGTGCATTTATTGTTTGTCTTTCGATGATAAATAAAGATATTTGGAAATGAAAAAAAATGGTTAAGCAGCCGACAACCTCGTAGGTTTATTTGCGAGATACCATTCCAAAGAAAACGATAGCCACAATGTCTATGGCCACAATGTACTGATATTTTTTCGACCATGATAAAAATGCTAAGATATCTTGGCTCTACTAAACACTTGACAACCAACTACAATATTCTTACATTTCTCAACATAACGAAAATCTTTAATAATAAATGTTGATCACAGGAAGCATTCGTGGAACGGTTGGACAGGAATCGCGAATATCCTCCTGTAGTATAGCAAAATCTTAAGAAGAAAAAACAATTGGGGGATAAACAACTGAATATGTATTCTATGAAAATGACAATCAATTAGGTAAATCTCGTTTTTTTTTTTTTTTTTGTTTGCGTATGAAGTTCTTGTACTCTGTTCCAAACGTATTTGGTGTAAACGTATGCTAATGGTGTCAATAACTGCCACGGTTGCAAGACCAGGATTGCGAGATTTGTTTGAAAGAGATACCGTGGCCCTGGCATATAAGCAACTGAAGGAACACGGGTGGGTTTAAGTCAGTAAAAGTTTGACACGCCCTCCCGCTCCGCCCAGAGGCAGGAGAGTCATTTGATGATTTCCCACCCACAAAAAAAAATGGTGTCCGTAAACATACATACGAGTACCTATGGATGCCAATTTGCCGTAGCTTAAATACGTTTTTCAGTTGTCAGTTAAGGTATTTTATTACCTCAAGATCGTCAATGGAATTCCATTTACGATTTTAAAATATTATTGAAATAATACTTCTTGCCAAAACTAGCAAAATAGCAGAGAAAATGGAAATGCGGAGAGAGAGCAGAAGAATTTTACCTATAAGTATTATTTATTTTTATTGATTTGTTTACACATTCATCTATTCTTCATGGAACAGATTATACTTGACTTTCAGATATCTTCATTAAACACTTAAATCCATTAATCTAATTGTTTTTTTAATACATACAAAATAAATATCAACAATATAGTCAATGCATTTCCATTACAAAGAAAAAAAAATATTTTCATACAAAACTCTGCACGCTGAGAGCTGAGAGAAAAGGTAACAGTTCAGAGCACTCAGCTGAACAAAGGGGTAACTAGTTCAAGGGTAAAACTCGCGGGCTTTGATACTAACCACCGTGAAATAAAAGGTGCAACGGATCTGAATGAGACCTTGGAAGTTGGAGAATGAAAGGGAAGTACAAGTATGGAGTAGCTGGTTGCTTGTGAAGTTCAGATGGATCTGTAGGTAGAATCGAATATTTTTGTGGGATTTACAGACATCCACACACAAACATGCACACATCATCTAGGCATTTCTCAACTATATTGCCATCGGCTTCCAGTCTAACCAGATGCAGCTATATCAGTATTTTGCATGACGCGACTGCCTATTTTACCTCCACAACCCAGTTACTGGGTAATACGATACCCCTTGGTAACACTGGTTGGCAGACTTTCGGGGTTCTGACGACCTAAAGACCAAAGACCACAAATGACAGTAGGGACCAATGGCTTAACGTGCTTTCGGAGGCACAGAGGGGTCTTGGTATGTAAAGATGGTCACCCATCCACGCACCAACCGAGGCAAGCATAGTTTAACCACAACAATGCACACAATGTATTTTTTTTTTGTCAACATCGTAAAATCCTTTTTTCCATACTATATTATACAAATCTTAATAATTTATTTGCAAAAGATATTACTAACTTATCTTAGTTTCTCTCAGAATTTGACATATAATTCTATGCAATATATTTAATTCTAGGGTTTATACCTATTTCCAATACATATTCAGCCTATAATGTTCCCACTGCTGAGACACAGGTCTCCTCTTGGTGAGCGGGAGTGGGCCGTAATCCACCACGCGGACCCAGTACGGGTAGTTGTATGTCTAATGATTCACACTACTTTCTTTGTCATTCATTATGTTAATATTATAAATGAAAAATGTTATGTATATTTGATACCCTTCACGCCTCAAACACTCAACGTTGGCACATAAGTAACCTGAGACCTATAGAAAGACATCGCCTTCTTTTCTTCTGGATCGCAGAAGAAGCCGCAGGCAACAGCTAGTAGAACTATAAAGTTGCAGTCCGTTTAAATATTACGAGCGTTAAAATTACGGACGATTTCCTCCGAATTCTAAAACGACACTTAACTTAAAGACGCTCTTAAAAGTTTTACTGTTGTTGAAATACTTACACCTGTTGTTGCAGAGACTTAACAATCTCATACTATTGCGATGCACTTAACAAGGTCTTCGAACTTTAGCTTTGAGTCAAAAACATAATGCAAAATGTTGATGAAGACTATATACGGGAATGTGATCTAATAAATAGGTATTGTAGTAGTAATAGACATATAGGGTAACTCTTTTTTTGGGAAATCATCAGATTACGTCTCCCACTCTTGGTGGAGGGGAAGGGCATGTGAGCCTTTTACTGACTAAAACCCACCCGTGCTCCTTCAGTTCCCTGTGCCAGGATTACGGTAACTGTTTCGATCAAATCTGCTACCCTGGCTGGCATCGGCCCTAGAGGAACCCTTCAATTTATGCTGACATCTCTTGAGGCGCGCGTAGAACATAACTCGCCGTCGACCCCGGCCTAGTCCTTACCGGGAGGCGAGCTACCCATTGATTGCCACCCGCAAGTCCACGCCTACGTTGGCTGAGAGTCCATATAGGGTAACTCTTCTCTTCTTCTCTTCTCTCTTCTCTCTCGTCATTTGTCTAACCTTTTTCTAAATACATTGGAGTCGGTTTCCAGTCTAACCGAATGCAGCTGAATACCAGTGTTATACATGGAGTGATTGTAATCAGCTAGATATTTTCGCGTGTTAGTGGGACTGACAGCTCTTCAATTAAACCGCAAATTGAAGAACTAATCGAAAATCCTCGTTTGAGAAATGTCGCTACCTACACTACAGAGCCTTGGGTTACAATACCAACATTGGAGACTTTGTGAGATTATCTCCAAGTACCTCATCATCTGTCTAGCCCTTTCCTAACTATCTTAGGGTCGGCTTCCACTCTAACTAGATGCAGTTGAATTCCAGTGTATTACAAGGAGCGTCTACTTATCAGACCCTCACCACCCAGTTACTAAGTACTACGATAGCCCTTGGTAAAACTAGTTGTTACATTTTCGCTCTTCTGACGACCCGTAATGACCAGAGATCGGAGTAGGTAGATTGATTTTACGTACTCGCATCATGAATAGTCATAGAAATCCGGAATTTCATTTTGGTACATACGGGATTGAATCAAATATTGTGAAAGTAAGGATTTTTAAACTAGGTACTACATTAGAAATTTATATGAATGCGACAGATAAACATTTAAAATTGTTTTTTTCTTACTGTAGAAGGCCGATCACCTATATATTATTAAAAAGACAGCAAAAAGGTTATACATTTTTTATTCATATTGATGTATTCTTCATTCTATACATTACTACATTTGAAATTAATTACAAAATCCCTGAATCCCGGAGGCATATCCATATTAATATATACGTGCCAGTTCATTGATCCCATTTCAATCTACCTACTCCGACCTCTGGTAATGACTGTCAAAAATCCACGGATGACGGCCGGGACCAACGTCTTAACGTGTTTTCCGGGCCACGGATAGAGTCTATGGTGAAGAAGTTCACCAATTCACGGACCAACCGCAGCAAGCATAGCTTAACTACATCGTTTAACCCGTGCGACTTTTGTTACTTAGCCACAAGCATAATCCTGTATAAATCTCACCGTGAAAATTTCGGAGAAGTGCGCTTCGATTAAGCTGCCAATCACTTGCAACAAGTGGAATGACAGCTCACGTCAATATCACCTTTGTTTTCTCAGTGAGATTTTAATAGAATAGGCCAGCTGGGAGATTGCTAGTCCACCAGTTCAATGATATCAGGAGCAGTGGAGGCTCAGTAGTCTGGACCAGCACACGCTATACTTTGTGTAAATAATTTCGTCTCCACAACTCTCTCAAAACGGTGAAGGACAACATCGTGAGGAAATCCACATTTCTTAGAACCAAAAATTCGAAGACATATGACATCTGCTAACCTGAACTGAGCCCGCGTGGTGGATTACGGCCAAGTCTCTCTCACAAAGAGGAAGCTTGTGATGAGTGGCGTGTATTGCATATGCAGTTACAGCAGAAAAATCACCACATGTCTGTCAATTAAATTTGAATATGTGTTCCGAGTTATTAAATAAAGTCGAGAAAATAACTAACTTATTTTTATATTTAAACTTTATGCACAAGTAAAATACTGTACAAAGGCGGAGTTAATGCCTGAGGCATTTTTTACCAGTCAACCTTAGGGTGATGCAGAGACAAAACATGGCAGGTGCAACATACGGGATAGATATTTCGGAAAATAATACATACAAATACATAGATACATACATATATATATATATATAATGAAAATAAAAATTGGAGAAATAACGATAGGTGGAGGAGAAAACGAATCCAGCAAATCAGCGCTGTGATGAATCTGCCAACTTTTTACGAATATGCTTGCGTACTTTCACTTCAAAACGATAACCGACTGGTTGTAACCGACTTATCATACATAAAAGTAACCCGCGTTTGTCTGCCTAGATAAGAACAGGCGGCCTACCTCTACAGAAAAACAATATACGCCATTGCCTGTGTCCCAGCAGTGTGAACGTTGTAGAGGAAAACTGTGTAGTTCTATCACATAACCAATCAAAGGAAATTGTATCAAAGGCAGGAAATACAATAAAGTATACTTTGTACAACATCAAATACCAAAATAGCACAAAAACCACCAAAACAAAACCTTAATGACCAATACAGAAGCATTTACCACCACAAAGACACATAATTGTCAACAATTACACAGCTTCACACATTCTGCGGAACTCAAAGAGGCTCAAACGAGGCATTGTTCTCAGAAAACGTTTTTGTGCTCAAGCGAGGACATCAAGATGTTATCATCTTGACGAGAACCAAACGGAAATGAATGAATCCGTCTTTATATGGAGTTTTTGGAGGGCTCTTGTTATATTCAATGTGAGGGAGCAGAAAATCCACTTACTCTCCAGACATTAATGTGTCATGATTACAGCGCGTTTAATTTGTGTGTTATATTTTCGGCTGTTATAATTTTAGGTTTGACTACTAACTTTCAGAAACTCGTTATGGTGCCTTGTAAAATATCGGAATCCTTCAGAAATAGAGGTATGACTCGTAGATTTAGACTTGTCACAAAATAGGGAAACAGGGTCTAAAATTTCACTTAACGTCTATAGAAAAGGGAGGATTCTCCGATCAGACGTGTGTTGTGTCCGGTGGGCAACTGTCGGACGATTGATGGCGGGACGTTGTATATATTGATTTTGCATATAGTAGTAGTATATAGTGTATCTACTACATTCGTCACGCCGAAGTAGGTGTACGAACGCTGCGCTGACGTACATACTCAGGGTCACTAGCATGAAGAACAAGGTGTAAAGTGCACTCATCCTCCCTTATTCCCTTTCCCTTTGGGTGTTGTCGCTGTAGGGTAATTATAATGACAATATCTGGACGTTATATACAGGAAAAATTTTAACCAGTGCGCAAATATTTTTTTTGGTGATTCTGCATCAGTAATAGAACACATTTCAACATTTTTTTCAATACTTTATTTTTATTTCATCATATTTCATATCAAACCTTAAATCTGTAAACTGTGGACACCCTACATAATTCGTAATATGATATCGACAAAAGGAATAGGTCAGTAACCGCGTGCTGGCGTAGGTACTTCAAACTTCTTAGAATTTGACCGATCGAATAGCTGGTAGGTATTTGTAGCTCCGCTCGGTCGTTCACCATCAGCGCTGCGCGGACGCTGCGCGCAAGTTACCATAAAATCCAATTTCAAAATAAACATCTTTCGTTAACGATACCTTAATTTTTTTGTATTAAGATATATAAAATTGCATGGTTATTATAACTCGCTTGAGTTTAATTTGTTAAACTTTGCGCACTGGTTAAAAAAATATCCTGTATGTATATTCTAGTTGCGCGACAAACTCTGCTCGCGTGATGCAAGATTTTTCGTAACATCAGTGTGATAAGTAGTTCGCATGTGCGCATGTTCGATGTAATGCCACCACAGCGTCAAAAACCAAGACATGAACATATTTAATGCTAGCCCCCTGCTTTCCATAGAACACTATTCATCCTTCCAAGATTGTGATAAGAGTTTGAAGACGTTTGTTGTTTTTTTAAAGGGTTAGATAGAGGTGATGAATTAACGCTTATTTTCCAAAAGTTTACTGGGCCACTAAAATATTCTTCTATTTTCGTGCACTGTCTAAAATGAAACTTCTGCCTCTTTACTTCATAGCAAGAAGCTTCTCAACTGCGGCCTGAAATGTATTAATGTGAGTGATATCCGACTACTTATTCTCCATGTTTAATATATGTTTAGTCATAAAAAACCTCTTAAAGGAAGAGTTGTCAGAACAGTAAGCTACAACGGATTTAACGCGTCTCTTGGATTGAAATGCAATATTTTAACGGGTAATTTATTTTCTTTTTTTGTTGAAAAGATACACATCTTTGAAGCTTTGGAGATTTGCAATTACATTAGGAAAGGATATAGGTACTTCCTTATGGGGTTTTTCGCAAAGCGAGTTCTGTTTGGCGCGACGGAGTAAGTAGGTAGGTATCAATATTTTTATTGTATCCCGAATGTTTATAGGTTCGAAAACATTTATAAATGTGACCTTGTTTTAACCTTGACCTTGTTTATTGTGAGGGAAATCTATAAACAGCAACTTGTAGTGAACGAAAACATCTTGGGGAAGCCTTAAACCTGGAAAATTCTCGTAAGTACGTATGGCGACATATCCAGCTATAAATTTCCAGTATAAATCAACTTCTCAGTGCACGAAAAGTCTACACAATGCGAGGTCAGCTAAATCTAGAAATATATAGTTCGATATGTCACCGTGTGTTCTTAAAAATGTTCAAATTCAACTTACAATCTCATCTCTGCGAAACAGAAACATCGAAACTTGTCCAAGATGTAGGCTTTTTGACGGAATGAGACAGATTAGAATACAAAAAAAAAAACATAAGAATACAAAAACAAGGTAATTGCATAGCACACTAACAAAGGAATGTCTCTAATTTTGATAGTTCTACAACATCCATTACGTTTTTTCACGTTATTGAGCATCTGCTCTAAATGTGTCTACATGTAATTCAAACATATGAAGCAATGGATTAATAGAAATATCCTTCAAAATGAGTCTGATTGTGAATAATAGTGCGTTTTTATTTTATTTTATTTAACTTGGAAAAAAAACGATATTACATTACATATTAGATATGAAAAAAGTTATATAAAACAAAATCAATGTAATAACAACAACATTTTCCACATTGCGCAATAAAGATGGAGTTCTTCGTTTTCTTATGTGGTCAGTATCTTGTCTGTACTTTTACGAATGGGTGCCGAATCCTATTTTAACTAGAACATCATTTTAAAGATCCGTGCCCGAACGATAACCAACTGGACTAAGCCTCCGCTGTCTGTCTATACGTCTATCTGTCAGCAGGCTGTATCTCATTTTACGTTATAGGTACTAGGGCATGCAAACCGGATACCCGGATAACCGAAAAAACCGGATAACCGACTGATTTGAAACCCGGTTTTTTTAGGATAACAAAACCGGAGTTTTCGGTTTTTTCGGTTAACATTATAAGTAAGCATTTTTCGACTACTAAACTGACGGCAACTACAACTCAGGAAAACTTAGACTATACAGTACCTAGTAAATGTTTCATGGAACATCAAGGACCAACTCCGACAAGAAATAAAGAAGGCTCTCAAACAATATACCTCTGGTGCAAGCCTATCTACTGAACTTGATTTAGAAACTAAAATCAGGGTGGAAATGGCACTTTACGACGGTGGAGGAAAAATGGGAAGCACTTAATAAAAGTATATAAAGCTTTGGAATCTATACCTCCAACAAGTGTGGAATCAGAGAGAGCCTTTTTATCAGCAGGTCTCATCTATACTAATATTATAAAGCTGAAGAGTTTGTTTGTTTGGTTGAACGCGGTAATCTCAGGAACTACTGGTCCGAATTGAAAAAATATTTTTGTGTTGAGTAGCCCATTTATTGAGAAAGGTTATATAACATCACGCTACGATTAAAAGGAGCGGAGCAGTAACGAAAAATGAACGAAAACTAGCTGGCAATTCGATGCGACGGGAAGGGTCAGGGTAGAAAAAATTGACGCGGACGAAGTCGCGGGCAGAAGCTAGTCTGTTTTATCTATAACAATGACAGATTTATTTTGTTTTGGTTTATTAGGGAATAAGACTTCCATTTTATGCGATATTTCAATAATTATTTTGATTTCATTTTACGTACTGTTGATTTTGCCTGTTTGTATTTTGTGACAGTTCAATTGTTATTTAATATTCTGTAATTTTAAGCCTTTGTCTACCTACCAGATGTTCCAAATTGTGTATGTAGCGGCTTTCAGAGGCACTTTCCGATACGCTACATCTAAGGTGTGGAATAATATCCCACCACCACTGAGGGTTCTGGGCACTATCCACACGTTCAGAACACGTTTACGGCAGTATCTAATAGATTCACAACGGAAAATTGATATGGTCGCCTTAAATGTATCACTTATATAAAATGCAATGCTTAATAATTTAAACATAATTTCTGATGAGCCACCCGGTTTCCATCCTTTGCTGCCTCAAATGTCCTCGACTGGATGACGCTACCGTACCATCCACGGCGATAAGGTGCTGTGTCTGTGAGTGCAGCGCGCACGGGAGAAGGTTTTGCCTTAGTTTTTGTTGTCTTCGTTTCGTTATGTAGTGTTTGTGAGTACATATATATAATACTAGTTTATTTATTTATAAGTACTAAATAATATAATTATGTTGAAACTGTTTTGTACTCCTCGTCACTTGTCCCTATAGGTTCATTAGAAAACCAGCGTCAGGCAGCATCTGTCTGGCATTAATGCTGAAATGAACCTTTTTGGCGCAGCCGTGAGGCACACACATGTTGTTTTATTTTTTAAATTATTTTTTCATGTTATTTTATTTTGTGTTTTACGAACTGTGTCAAATATACGGTATTCTTTCTATGTTAGGTTTTAAAGAATATGTTATTTTCCTAAACAATAAGCTCTATGATTATTATTCTATGTTTTGTATAAAGAAAAAAAAACTTTTTGTATAGCCTGTTAGTACTTGTAGCTTATTTCAGTCCGTAAAAAATTTATATTTTGATTAGACTTCAGCTTTTTCATTTCTGTACAGACATATTTCTCATTTATTAAAAATCAAATAAAAAAACCCGAAAAAACCGATTTAACCGGTTTCACCGGTTTTGTAAACATAAACCCCGAAAAAACCGGTTCTTATAAACAACCCGGTTTTTGCATCCCCTAATAGGTACACAGTTGAAATTTTCACAAAATTTGTATTTCTGTTGTCGCTTTAACAAAAAAAAAAACAAAGTTAATAAGTTAAGGGATCTAGTAAAAATATAACGAAATATTAAAGAACCTCTAAACTCTATACAAGAAACGTGTTTTTTCAGCGTTTTTTGCCAGTCCAGGAAACGTTCGCGTGCGAGTCCGATTCGCACTTGGCTCGATTTTAATTTCAAATTAACCTATTTAAGCCCAGGTCAGAAGACACAAATTGCATTCTTATCAGACCCCATCTTACGTCACTCAATACGAGCGATAATTATCAAATTTTGTTTCGTCCCTTCCTCCTAACTTGACGATCACGCACCGGAGTCCGGTCTTTATGCCCTTATCTTAACGACGTAATCAGGATGACGTCACGACGTTGAAATAAATCACGTCACTTTTGCTGTCGTAAACGTGAGAAGTGACGCGATTCGTTGTGCGTAAAATGTGTTGATGATTCTGTTTTGTTTTCTTTTTTTGAAGGATAAAATTGGGTTTGAGTTTTTTGGTGAAAATTCAGGGTATAATTTTCATTAAGCTTTGGTGTACTAAGAACTAACTTTAGTATCTAGTGTGTTTGAGAAATATTAAATTTCCTATACCAGAAAAAACAATCGTCTGCGTTTTTATATGTAGTTGTTATGACTGGTATAGTTGACCCCGTTTTTAAATTTCCCCTTTTTGTATCGTAACAGGAAGCGGCCGTTAAATGAAATATCGATTTTTAGAAAAAAGTTCTAGAGGTCTATACTCTAAGCACGAAATCAGTTATTTCTGCCAAAACTTCAGGTTCATTCCTACTCCGTGTCGCAGTAAAGCTACATGAGTTATATGAATAGAAAATTCTAGACTTACTGCTGTTCTTGAAAACTTATATTCGGTGTATGGTTATGTGTTTCAGAATAACTCAGCAAAAATTCTTACCTGAAACAAAAAACACAGCAGTTAGAATTATTTAAACGTTCCACACAATGCTAAATTATTTCCAAAGTCCAAGAAACAGGATACGCACTACCGAGAAAACCACAGACAGTTCTAATACCTATATCTTTCAAATAAATCGGTAGCACCATACAATAACTTCAGAACTTGGC
Source organism: Aporophyla nigra (assembly GCA_947507805.1). NCBI lineage: Eukaryota > Metazoa > Arthropoda > Insecta > Lepidoptera > Noctuidae > Aporophyla > Aporophyla nigra. The sequence goes on along the minus strand of OX382315.1, from coordinate 6,484,853 downwards.
GTGAATCCAAACCGGTACAATCTACAGTCAACCGCACGTCGATGGTTACAGTTTGACCTTGAATATCTTTATTTTGTAGAGTCAAGGAGTGATTCAGTGATATCAACCGCGACTATGAGTTATACGTCATGGGTTTGCACCCAGACAGGTGCTTTCCTTTTGTGTAATATTCTTCATCACCAGTGCTCTTAAAACGGTAAAGGAAGAAGAAATCATGAAGGAGGTCATAGTGAAGAAACTAGCATATCCTAGAGCCAAAAAATCGAAGACATTGACAACTTCCAACCCGCATTGGGCCCGCGTGGTGGATTACGACGCACTCCTTGTCACAGAAAGGAGGAGTGTTTCCCAGCAGTGGGAACATTATAGGCTGATTATGCTATAATATGAAGTGGGTGACCATCCATCGTGCTTTCCGAAGCACGAAGGGGGCCAAGATAACCCGTTGGTACCGGCTGTCATACGTAGATCTCTAACAGTCTTTACGGGTAGTCGGAGGCATCACAACCAGTCTCATCAATGAGTGTTGAGTAACCCAGAGAGTTCTAGAGGTCAGTTGGGCAGTCGCTCAATGTAAAATAATGAGATTCAGTGGCATCGGGTTAGACTGGAATTTGACTTCAACATAGCTGGGAAAAGGCTACAAAGATGTTGATAGAGGAAAGTTTCCGCATTGTTATGTATTCGTGCAGTTGACTGTACAATGCTATCTCATTTCACAGCTTTGTAACTCAATAATATGGGATTTAGGTTCGTTGGACAGGCGACTTGCTTCGTCGGTAAACGGGATATATCTTTGTTTAGAGACATTAGTTGATTGGTATTGGCAGAATATCTTGTTTCGTCAAATTAAATAATAGCTTTTCAAACTAACTTTGTCTGAAGTTTTTAAATGCAAATATTCTTGTTATTTAAAGAAAGCATATGAAATCAAATCAAATATTTGATTTCATATAAACCTACATAAACACTTATGTAACGTAAGAAGCTAGGTGCACAGTTCCAATTTGTTCATTCCTATGGAGAAGAGCCGGCAAATAATTATTGCTTTTACAATGGTTTCAAATTAAAGTGTTCATTGGTATGGGAGGACAGTGCAGCATTTGTCAGCGAGTGGGCTGTAATATAGCTCGCGGATCCAGTGCGTGTTAGTAGATGTCACATACCTATCTTTGAATTTTCAGTTTTAGGACATGCCTGTTTTTAACCGACGAAAAAAACGGAGGAGGTTATCAATTCGATGGGTATATTTTTTTTGTTTTGTTTTTTTTTATGTATGACCACGCATAACTTTTTACATAGGAGTCCGATTGTGATAAATATTTTTTTATTGGAAAGAGTATACTCCGAAGGTGGTCCCTTATAAATTTGGAAAACAAAATCGAACCCTAAGGGTCGGAAACCAGGGGATGATTGATTATTCACTCACTGATTGTAATGTATAACCACGCATAACTTTGTACAGAGTAATCCGATTTTGATAATTCTTCTTTCATTGGATAGGGTATACTATACCAAGTACTATTAGTACACATAAAGCCACAAAAAATTATAAAATAAAAACTTTTTAACAAAAAATTAAACCGCCAAAAAGCGCCGACTCATAATTTTAATTTTTTTTTTTTCAGTTTTTTCGGCGGTTTAATTTTTTGTTAAAAAGTTTTTTATCACTATGTTTTCGTGTTGAGGACAATGGTGATGAAATGATTTATACTGCACAGACTACATCTCGTAAGTCGGAGCCATTATCACTGGTTCACCACTGTTTTCTATTCATAGAAAGTATATGATTAATGAGCCATACTTGTCACAACAAGTTGCCAATGACAATCCAACATATTTTTTTTGCCCTTACCCAATTTATTTGGAGTCGGAGCAAAATGTATTTTTCTTGCATACTTTCTATAAGTCATCATCTGGGTAGTTACCCTCCTTTTACTCATGTCATCTTTTCACACTTATACCTCGCACATTCATACTCAAAACTTTCTCCACAATATTTTCCTCCTTGGCAATAACAAACCATTGCTCAAAACTATAAATTTTCTAATTAGTTAATCGATCTGACTACTCTATTCTCAGCCATGTTGAAGTTAGCTTCCATTCTAACCAGACAGAGCTGAATGTCATTATTTGACATGAAGGGACAGCCCAACTGATCTCCACAACCCTGTTACTGACTAATTCGATACCCATTGACAAGATTTTTTGCCAGATTTCCAGGCTTCTGATACCCATAACGATTGTCAAAAACCCACGTACCGTGACCGTTGCCTAATCGATCAACCCAGCAGCTTTTATAACTTAGCCACGAGGGTTTTCTAATTGGGATGAAAGATAAATAAAATTAACATGTAACTTCGTAACCCTCGACATCAAAATACATACAAACCCCAAATTTCGAACCCAACTAATGTTAATAAGTGCGTGTGACTAGAAAGTGATTCCGTAAACATGAGCGACTGAAACTTTCTTAGTAAAATAATTAATCAAATCCTGTTAGTAACATACATGGGCAGACTTCGCCAAGTTCTCTCAAGGGTGGCATAAAATAGAATAATTAGCAGGAGCAATCTACATAGGCATATGACACCTCCATACATTATACAAGGAACAGTTTCTTGGAAGCTTTCATAATAAATGATGGAACAAATTGTACAGTACCACGAATACCTATTTACTTAATATACTTTATATTCAGTAAATACAACAATTCGAGGAAAATTAATTATCCACTGCTTCATATTACGTTTCAAAAATTAGTTCGGCAGCGTGATAATCATCAAAATCTTTTGAATATGTGTTTCTCAATCTATACTTAATATTATAAAGCTGAAGAGTTTGTTTGTTTGTTTGGTTGAACGCGGTAATCTCAGGAACTGCTGGTTCGAACTGAAAAATTCTTTTTGTGTTGGGTAGCGTATTTATTGAGGAAGGCTATATAACGCTACGAACAAAAGGAGCGGAGTAGCAACTAAAAATGGATGAAAACTGGCAGGCAATTCGATGCGTCAGAAGGGTCAGGGGAGCAAAAATTTGACGCAGACGAAGTCGCGGGCAGAAGCGAGTGTAGTAGTAAAATTGTAGTAGTGGAATAGTTTTATCAAACTCGCGGCAATCATTTTAATTTATATTTTATTGCAACGATCGAGATAGGAATTACATTGATGCGACTTACTAGTTTGAGGTTTCCTTGGACGTCACAACATTGGCTTGCGCTGGTTATAGTTTTATGTCAAAACTAGCTGTACCCTGCCGCGCTTCGCTGTGGCACATTCGAGTGTTTTCGTCGCTACCGGCAGATGGCGCGGTCACTGGTACACAGCTGATCGTTAAAAAAACTCTTTTTTAGCGGTCGCGGATATATGACTGATGCAAAAAATAGATAAAAACAATCCTTGCTGCGGATTATAAATCATGCTAAAATTTCAGCTCGATCGGTGCAGAACTTTTTGAGTTTTTGAAGCGTACACAAACCAACATAACATTTTTATATATAAGACTAGCTTTTGCCAGCGGCATCGCCCGCGTTGAGGTCGGAAAATATCCCGCGGGAACGTACTACCGGGATAAAAAGTACCCTATATGTTAATCCAGGTTATGAACTATCTGTGTGCCAAATTTCATCCAAATCCGTCCAGTAGTTTTTTCGTGAAAGGGTAACAAACATACACATACATCCATCTTCACAAACTTTCGCATTTATAATATTAGTAGGATTGGCCAATCTGCTACTTAGTCATACTCAGTAAGACTCCAGAATATGTATTTTTGCCCGATCTGTTACATATTCTCAATTACATCGAACTTATAATCTACAAGCCAAGTGTGGGTTTTACTGGATACTAGTACCTAAAACTCATTTTACAGTAGATTAGATCTCTATGGAGAAGAACGGGCAATATCTAATTTAGTATTTAGATATTGCCCGTTCTTCTTCATAGAGATCTACGCTTTGGAACTGGCAACTAGTTTTAACTTTTCGAGTAACTGAAATAAATGGTTTGAGTTTGATAATTGGAACTAGACTCACCTCTGACCTCTGTGTACCCCATAGGAGGCGTAATATTATGTAATAATGACAAATGGTTCCTTACACGATGTTAATAATATTGATGAATGATCGTATAAAGTGACATGTTTACATTTAGTGACATGTGACATTCCCTGTCACGCGATCTTTATACCCGAAAGGGTCGGTACAGGTATTAGTACACGCCCACTGTAATTACTATTTAATTATTACATCGTTGGATGGTTTAGCTGACTCGGTCATATTTGGAGAGTTAATTAAAGGCAATTAGGTTATAATCACTTTGTATATTTCACGTTTGAGTAGCTTTTGCCTCCGGCTTCCCCTGTGTGGAAGTCGGCAATTAACTAACGGAAACGTACCTACTATAAATACTAATATTGAAAAATATTTTAAAAGAGTAACGGTAGACTTTCTTGCCTATTTCTTCTCGATACGAATCTAACTGTTGAAAGGGGCGAATAGAATCAATTCTATTTTAAAGTAAATGTTGACGTTTAAAAGTGCCTTTTATGTGTCTATTAAAAATAAATGCTTTCACTTTTATATTATAATAAATAGAATTAGCTATGTATTTTAACTATACGCCTGACGTACACAAGGGTCATTTCAATATTTCTACCTACCTATTACTGCTATCTTAATACTATCGACACTTGGAAGCCAAAATAATTGCGAAATGTAGCCTTTCGCACATGAATATTTATACACCATTTTTTTGTACCACATTGAAGCAAACAAACGATTTGGATTTGATTTAAGATACCTGCAGCAGCCAAAATGATTACTGAGTCCCGAATTTAAAGTGGTAAAATGAAGAGTTATGATGATACACTCCATCAATAAATGATTTTTATTTCACCTTTATTTTAACTGCCTCGTTGGTCTAGTGGTCGCAATCATTACTGCTCAGCACGAGGTACTGGGTTAGATTCCCGGGTCGGGCAAAGTGGTATTTAGTTTTCAATTTCAGGAATTCCTCAGAAGCAAAACAAAGTCTGGATTCGTCCGTGATTGATGGCAATAAGGTGCAACCATTACTTGTTTAACATAACTGTTGAAATGGAGGTGTAGTATAGGTAAAACTCCTCCTAATGTTTCGAAGAATACAAGCATGTTGTTATCAATCAATCTGCCTAGCCTGTTCCCAACTATGTTTCGATGCAGTTGAATATCAGTTCTATTATGTAGCGGCATATACAACGTCACATGCGAACTATGTATCACACACACTTTACGAAAAATCGCATTGTGCAGGCGAAGTTGACCGCGTAACCAGCATTACAAATATCACCATATGATTTTGAATAACGTTATTTAGTTTATAATGTATCTCGCGAGATTATAAACTATCGATAAATTGTGAACAGTACCATACTGCTTGCAGTATATCGTATTCATTTTCGATAGTTTATAATCTATCCATATCAAACCGTCAAATTCTAAACGAACTTGCACTTACCGACAGGATTTACAATCTGTCCGATATTATCACCAATTAGAATGTGAACCATCCCTGATTTTACGATCTTGACGATAACCGAATTGGGTGCAGTTACTCAAGGCACCCCGACAGAATAGGTTTGGTTAGAACTGTGAGCAACCGCGCGCGAGCCGATAGAGCGAAGCGAGCCGTAGCTATGCTACTTCCAAGCTGATGGCAGTTACTTAGCCATTTAGTATTAGCGCGAGGTGCGATCCGTTGCATGTGAATTTGATACCAATTAACAATTTGTCAGTTAATCGTTATCGCAATTAACCATATTTCTCATGCCTCGAAAATTAAACCAGATATTATGTTTTATAAAAACTCTAGTCAATAAATTCTTAACAACGTGCAACGCACTGAAATCGAATTTATGCTGCAAGCGACTACAAGCGTCGGCAACTCGAAATCAACAAGTGCAATCAAGGGGTCAAGTGAATCAACATAAATGATAAAATACACTTCGAAATTCCGAATATTGCGTTTTCGGAACAATCAGTCTTGATTGCGATTCTGAAACTCCGTTGATTCTGAAACTTCATAACAAGAACTTTGTAACTATTTTGGTTGAATGTACAGAGATTTAAGTCTGGCGCGATGGGTAAAGGACCCGTTTGTCAAGCAGAAAGTTTCGAATTCAACATCGGGTATATTAATTTAGGAACCAAATACCAATTTCATAGTAGATACATAAATGGAATCACGCCTTCTTCTCATTTTTTTTTTTTTTTGTGGATGAGAAATCATCAAGTAACGTCTCCCGCTCTGGGCGGAGTGGGAGGGCATGTCAGACTTTTACTGAATGCAACCCACCCGTGTTCCTTCAGTTGCCTATATGCCAGGGTAACTCTTTCGAAGAGCTCTCGCGATCCTGGCAGGCATCAGTCCTAGTCTACCCCTTCCAACGTCTTCTTCCCATGGGGTTGAGCAGATACTACAGAACGACACCTGCTACCATCTTTACACCCTCCATGTAAAGTACTGGTATTCAGCTGCATCCGGTTAGACTGGAAGCTGACCCCAAAATAGTTGGGAAAAAAGCTAGGCAGATGACGATGTCTTTATTTGTATTCCATAATGTTTGATGGTGTTACAACTGTCTTGGCAACTTGTCTTTTTGTCTGAGATAAAAGATTTTATTTTAACACTTTGAACGCCAATCACGGGACGTTCACGTGAGAGTGACGTGATCCGATTTCAATATTTTTTGTCCTAAAATCACGCGCTGTTCACGTGTTTGGCTGTTATTGATCATTAATTACATTCATAATGCACACATGTGCAAAATTATAGACACGTAGCTCTTTTTATGAGTGTGTCAAGTCGACAGGAACGAACGCACTCCATCGCTCAGTACGCCGTCCCGCTTCGTTTCGAGTTGTTCAGTGTACTATTCAAAAATGTCGAATTTATAAATACATTTCATTATATATTGAATAATTTTATCTCATAAATAACAAATATAAACTTAAAAATACAACGTATAAAAAAAAATATATAGGTACCTATCTGTAATAGACTATTATTTACAAATTTTCAAAATAATGCAAAAATCGCCGGCGTACGGTATTAGACTAGTTCAAAAACGCGCGGCGTTTAAAGTGTCAAATTTAAGGTACAATTATGGACTCTGTATGGCACAGCAAAACTTATAAAGAATATACTTAAAGTTATCAATAGAAATTAAATTATTTTGCAAGTACAGCGGCAATTGTGGATAACTTATTCAGCATAATAAAATTATTTGAATCGCCAGTAACAAGTTTGTGGAATTGACATTTAAATGTTGATTTCATTTTTACTTCAGGAAATAACAGAAATTTTAAGTTATTTTTCCGAGTTTCTTGGTTCACAAGCCGTAAATATCAATTCAAACGGGATTCCCTGTCGCAAATATGTGTGAATGAAAACAAGAAATAAAATGTTTAAAAAAATTACACTGTTATAAAAAAATACAAAGGCTTTGTTGGTTCAGTGATCGCAAGCGCTACTGCTGAACATGAGATCCTGTGTTCGATTCTCAGCACGCGTAGCATGACCGCCATAGAAACGGAATTTGTCGACGGAAGAGAAGACAAAATGATAGATTGTATCGTAGAAGAATTGTGAAAAAGTGAAGAAAAGAGATGTTTCTATTCTTCAGTCGACAAGAGTACGATGTCAAGTATGATGAGTATTTCTCTTTACTATTGATGAGATAGAAACATTTTTACAAAATTAAAATACATAAGTAAAGAACTTTTTTTGTTCTTGGTAGAATAGATATAGAATTGGTCATGCTACGCCGGCTGGTCGAGCAGTGTTATTGGTTTTATCTATATAGAAATTCTCGTAGCAGCCCGGAATATGTATTTCTGCCCCGTTGATAGACAATAAGCTCACCCTCCATTTTTTTTTTTCTGGATGGGAAATCTTCAAATGACTTCTCCCGCTCTGGGCGGAGCGGGAGGGCGTGTCAGACTTTTACTGACTAAAACCCACCCGTGTTCCTTCAGTTGCCCATGTGCCAGGGTCACGGTATCTCTTTCGAACAATCTCGCGACCCTGGCAGGCATCGGTTCTGGCAGACCCCTTCAGTATTGCTGACATCTCTTTGAGGCGCGCGTGGAACACTACGCGCCGTCGACTCGAGCCTGGTCCTTACCGGGCGGCGAGCTACCCATTGCTCGCCACCCGCAAGCTCGCGCCTACGGTGGCCGGGAGTCCGCTATAGACTCCCGACGCCCGGGACGTCTCCTCCGGTCACCCTCCATTACATGGGACTTAAAAACTACTGGCACAGTGTGGGTGTACGCATAGTACCTCTGGCTCTCCCTTCGAAGAGACAAGGCGTGATGTTACGAGTTATCTTCATCATTTCATCCAATAAACGTCCACCGCTGGACTTAGGCGTCCCCCAATTTGGGGGGTTTGCCATAATCGCCACTCGTAGCATGCGGGTTGTCAGTATGGTGGTAACATGCATTGAGAACACTGCTGCCCATTCTCTAGTAAGTTCCTTAGTCGCCTTTTTCGACACCCGCGGGAAGAAAATTAAATGGAAACCATACAAAAAAAAATGGAACTAGTATTCATTCCGACTTTTTTGTGATATCGTTCCCACTACGCATTATACATATATGAGCTACCATAGAAAATACAAACTGGATGTTTTCTGATATAGAAACCGAATAACTCCATGAATCAAACAAGCAATCAGTTAATTAACTTAACCTAAATAAATAACTACAAACAATAGTGCCAGCAGCTAACAGTACGTAACTTAAACTCCAACATACTCCTAATTCCACACTGGGATCTAGGAACAGGGAACTAAATTGAGTGAATGTGGGACACGCGGCGGTAATCACACATACTCGAAGTTTGGTACTTTGGCGTCACTTACAAGTTCCTATTAAAGGTAACAGCTATTGAATGTTCGAGAATAATTCAATTTAAAGGCCGACTCTAGAAACCTAATTGCGTAACGAACTATCAATAAGAATCTGAATGATTCTGAAGGCTAATCTGCTTCCTTATTTTCGTAAAGAATGTAATAAATTTCTTTTAACTATCAAAATGAAAGGCATTCCTAATGGTAGTGTATAACGCAATTATCCATCTGGATTTGGAGTCCAGATAAAGAAAGAAAGACCTCAAGAGAGAAAACATTTGCTAAGTTGCACTTGAACCATTTCAAATAACGACGGTGTAAAGTTTTAGAAGAAAGAAGGACATTATTAATTTCATGCAGGGAAAAATTAGGAAAGAAAAAAATTGTATTTCGTTTCTGTAGATCAAAATTAGCTATTTACATCTTGTGACGGGTTGTTGAGCTCTCTAAAATAGGGTTGAGCTATACGATGACTGATACAAACATGCCGCCTGTTGCGACAGCTCAAAGCTGCAATGAATATTGCTTCAAACGACCATTCCGGATATGGCTCTGCTTTATTAGACTTACATAATATTCTAATAAAATTATGTTTAAACTATAAAAGTGACCATGACCTCTCAGTTTAAATGTTAATACCCTGTAAAATTTTACAAAACCCTTAATTTTTGCATACCTTTTTTTTTTTTTTTTTTTTTTTTTTTTTTTTTTTTTTTTTTTTTTTTTTTTTTTTTTTTTGCGAATGTTATATCATAGCTGATCATGTTTGTGTCATTTTAATTATATTAACACTGTTGAATACCATGTTTTGCGCAAATAAATGATATATTTGCTTACTTGCTTATATTTGCATGCAAGCTTTAATACAATTAGTTACTCAAACACTGATATACATAATTATAATGTAGTAAATTTATCACTGTAATTGAATAGTACTCAATGAATCGTTTTTAATAATATCAATTATTAGTATTTGAATGAGGACAGTGCAGGCCCAGTGTTACGCCTCGACTTGCGACTTGTAGGTCATGGGTTGGAACCCAGGCAAGTATTTTAATTTGTATATTCAATTACATCACCATTGCTCTCACAACATGGTAAAGAAACTGACATGTTCTAGAACCAAATAAATCGAAAATGTGACATCTACCAACCCGCACTGGGCCCGCGTGGTGGATTATGGCCTATTTCTTCTCACAGAGAGAGGTGGCTGTGTCCCAGCGTAGGAACATCGTAGAATGAACTACCAAATTTCTAAGATATTTGAATGTAGTAATTAATTACCTATGTTTCACAAATAAATTACTCACATTCTTATGTCGTTGGTGCAAACAGTTTTAGTGCTAGAGGGCTTAAAACAGAACAAAGTTTGGGGTGGAAAAAAATATATCGAACATTTATCTGAACCTACTCGAGGCTACTATAAAATTGCCGATAGTTAGTTAATTTATTTATTTAACCAGTTATGTACACACCCATTACCAGAAAAGAAAGGAACAAAAAATATTTAAAAAGCTGGTGATAACTAATTAAGGCTCATGCAGACCGACGCGAAGCTACTCTAGTAACTCAAGTTCCATGTTGTTTTTATTGAAATATTTTTATTAAACTAGCATCGCGCCAGTCTATATCTCACCTTATTGCTATCTAGAAAGATGAATTATACAGCACCATTTAAGAACATGTTTTAAAGTCATGTAGTATTCGGGAGATAAATACGAATGTTTTCCCAGCCTACATTATTATGTAATATTTGAATTATGAACTACAAATCCTAAGCCCTGTAACCATCTGTAAAATCTATTAATATTTGCCCGCGGACTCTGATCCCGAGAAATGTAAGGAGCTTAGGCTTAAGCCAGGGTCACCATACGTGACGGTTTTAGAGGACACGTCCTGGATTATTCCGTGGTTCCGTGTTGAAAAACATGCGAAGCAGAACGTGTTCGGGTTATTACAACTTTTTTGACGGTTTGGTGTTAATAAAAACGTTAGTTTTGTTTTTCATAAAAATATTATAAAAACACAAAATTACAAATTTTATCTTCAAGCGTACCTAATAAACCAAATAATAATAGTTACAAAGGTCAGCGATAAAAGGTCAATTATTGAAATAAAATATTTAAAACTAGCTTTAGCCAGGAGTTTCGCCTGCGTGGAGATCTGAAAGCATCTCATGGGAACATACTACCGAGATAAAAGTATCCTATGTGTTTATCCAGCACCCTAATTGCGAAACGCACAATTTATCAGAATCTGAGTGGGATTGAAGATTATTTCTAAACCATTGCGTCATTTGTTCGAATAAATTGTCGGCTCAGCAACGTAAATAACGCAATGACTTATGACGATTAACTATGAATATTAAACCAATTCCTACAGATGAAAGTTCCGCAATTACCCCTCTGATTATAAAACTATTTATGTGCCAATTTTTATCCAAATCCGAAACGTTTTTGAGTAATTGAGTAAGAAACATCGAAACATACAAACTTTAACATTTATAATATTAGTAGGATTCTTCTATTTTTTGGAACGAAGTCCCTTATCGCGCGTTGTGAAAGGGGGCTAGACGGAAAAAATTCTTCCGAAAAGTTGTCACGACATGCTTTAACCGATTTCAAAAAAAGGACGAGGTTTCTCAATTCGACCGTATATATTTTGTATGTTCTTGTTTTTTTTTTGTTGTGAGTAGAGAGGGAGAGAGGGAGGGGGAGAGGGGGATAGGAGGAGAGGGGGAGCGGAGAGGGGAGAGGGAGAGAGAGAGAGAGAGAGGGAGAGAGGGAGAGAGAAGGAGATAGGGAGAGAGAGAGAATATTTTTGTTGAGTGTATACAGGTTTTTTGTACATAATAAATAATTAAAAAATTATAACTATTATGAATCCTGGAAAGGAACTTCGTTCCATCCGGGTGTCCCTTGTTTTTTTTTTTATTTAACCTACACTGTCCCATTGCCGAGCAAAGGTCTCCCCCAAAGGAAATCGATCGCATCACCGACAATGCCTGGAAAAGATACTGGTCCATGTAGACGCTCATGAAGGGTGATCTACCTATTTCCCTGAAGCGAAAACTCACCGATATTTGTATCCTGCCTGTCCTAACCTGCAGTGCTCAGACCCGGGGGCTAACTCTTCAACCTAATTTTAATTCTAATCTAATGCCAATACGATCTGCCAGGGTCGCGAGATTGTTCAAACGAGATACAATGGCCCTGGCATATGGGTAACTGAAGGAACACGGGTGGGTTTTAGTCAGTAAAAGTCTGACACGCCTTCCCGCTCTGCTCAGAGCGGGAGAAATTATTTGATTGGCCATCCAAAAAAAAAAATGCCAATACGATTCCAGTGTTAATTTTGCATACACGTGATTCGATACTCTTGCAAACAATAGTGTCGACATTGGAACAACAAAAACGCCCGATCTCGATTCTACTTAGTTCTCCACAATGAACACCCAATTTTAACACATTTTGGCGCTAGCGTCGAACTCAAGAATACGAAACGTCAAAATTCCAATGTCAATCGATCGGAATTAAAATCAAGAGTAAGCACCCAGGTCGGGCACCAAGTCGTAAAAGAGCAATAAAGCATAAAGAATTCTTTTAATATATAGTGTACACGCATAGCATAGCTATTTATAACCATTTGGTACAGTTCCGTGCCGAATCGAGGATCCATCAATGTTAGCAAACGTGTCCTCTAAACACAAAACAAACACCCGAAACTGTTATCCGATTAAATCAAATAGACGGCCGCTATCCTTTTGACAGCGATTGGCTGACTGGGTCAATTCAGGTGACCGAAAATGTACCATTTTCAACACAGCAGCATGTCGAATGGTTTTAGGTTAGTAGCCATACGTATTGTTATGCGTGAAATATATTCTTGATTCTTAGCAAGTAATGACTTTCATATTTTTACACACACATAATATTTGCAACAACTGTCGTGGGTGGTTACAATCGATCAACAATTATTTTTTGTTACAATTCCATAATCCAAACTGATCTTTACACAGAAAGGAAAACAATCAAGCAACAAGCTTCATAATTGAAATAAAATGTACTTTAAGCATAATCAGCATGTTACTACTGCTGAGACACAGGCTTTATCTCTTTAAGAGGAAACGGGCTGTAATCCACGAGGGCCCATTGCGTAAAATTAAATTTCTTCAAAGCAAACTCATTTCTCATTTCTTTCGCGGTAAGTCTATAATTATGAACAATCTTTGAAAACTACGAAGTAATTAGACCTTTTGCTAATTTCATGTATTTTAATAAAGTTTATTACGTTAACTATGGTCATCGTTACAAAATGTTTATGAAACTTACTTCAGTCAGTATTTAGAAGGAAGTTTATATACGTATTTTATGTGTGGTAATAAGTAGGTATACAATTTATAGCAGCCTGTCAAAACCGTAATACAGGTTTAAGAAATATTGTTACTTTTATAGGAAAATCGAACACTTCCTTTAAAAAAATAAATCTTTTAATTAAATAATCGTAATATAACCTTGTAAATATATGAGCACCGTGTGTCTATAATACTTTTTTTTTCTGCCATTGCTTCATTTTTAATTATTTTGACCTATTGTAGTATGGTAATATTATTCTAAGTGCATTTTCTTCACTTAACATTATATAATTAAAATGAAAAAAATATTGTAAAAAAGTTACTATGAAGTTTCTTGCACATTCTTTTCCATAGGAAACTGCATTTCGAAAGAGACGACTAGAATCAATGCTATTTATGCCTTTTATAATTATGTCTATTTGAAATAAATGCTTTGGCTTGGAATTAATAAAAATTACAAAAGTGATCATTTCATGTCTATGACTATCCACTAGATTGAAATGTTTTAGTAAAATTTAATAAACATTTCTGCAAGGTTTTCAACCGGCAACCTAAAAGCAGGACCTAATAATATTTATTTGTACCGTGTGGTGCCGGACGTAAAGAATAACACCACCCCATTTCTTCCCGTGGGTTTCGTAAAAGGCGACTGAGGGACTTACTAGAGAATGGGCAGCAGCGTTCTCTATGCATTTTACCACCATACTGCGATCGCCAACCCACCTGCCAAGCGTGGCGATTATGGCAAAGCCCCCAAATTGGGGGAGGCCTAAGTCCAGCAGTGGACGTCTTACGGCTGAAATGATGATGATGATGAATAATATTTATTTGTAAATATACTGTGATAATTATTGAGCTAATATTAAAAGCCCATTAACGTTATTACTACACGAAAAAATACCCATATATCGACACCTCATTAAAAGGAATGTCCATCAAACGTCCATTTTCATTGTAACCCTACCTCGCATCTTATAAGAACTCGATCATATTTTATCCTAGTTCGTTTCCGTAGGAAGCTGGAACATCATATTATTCAAACACATTTAATATTATGTCACTAAGAAAATATTTGCTCACTTCAAGGAGAAGATGTATTGTGAAAAAGATCGAATAAGTGTGAGATGAACTCGCATAGAGAGGGTTCCGTTCGGTGAATATATTACACATTAAAAACATGTCATGTACAGTATGTCACTAAGACTTACATAACGTTTTCTTAGTTTAAAAGTTATCAGATCCAATTAATTTGGAGCGAAGCCCTTTTTTTTCTGGATGGGAAATCATCAAATGACTTCTCCCGCTTCTGGGCAGAGCGGGAGGGCGTGTCAGACTTTTACTGACTAAAACCCACCCGTGTTCCTTCAGTTGCCCATGTGCCAGGGTCGCGGTATCACTTTCGAACAATCTCGCGACCCTGGCAGGCATCGGTCCTAGCAGACTCCTTCAGTGCTGCTGACATCTCTTTGAGGCGCGCGTGGAACTACTATTAAACTACTGGACTATCAAAGATCCACAAATGACTGCCGATACCAAAGCTTAACGTGCTTTCCTAGGCATGGAGGGGTCTTGGTATGTAAAGATGGTCACCCATCCACGAACCAGCCGCGGAAAGCGTAGCTTAACCTGTTCGATCGATCCGTGCGGCTGATATTACTTACCCACAAGCCTCCCCGTTCGATAAATATGTTACCCACCTAAAACATGCCACGTAAATTCGCTAAAATTGACATAACGTTTTCACAGTTGAAAAGTAATCGCATCTAATATAAAGCCAAGCCCCTACATCTACAAACCTCCTTCCTTACATCTTGGTTAAAATGTACGGCTTGGCCGGCTCACGGCCGTCACCGATACTACTATGGACTTATGGTAAGATAAGAAATTAGGTCACTGGCCGTTAATATTGTGCAGTACAATAGTTCAATGGAACGACCAAGCCATGCATTTGGACCAAGATGTAACATTCGTAGTGTTAAACATTGTTGTTTCGTGTGGTACCGAACGTAAAAAATAGTACCATCCAATTTCTTCCCGTGGGTGTCGTAAGAGGCGATTATGGGACCTACTAGAGAATGGATAGCAGCGGTCTCTATGCATTTTACCGCCATAATGTGATCGCTAACCCGCCTGCGAAGCGTGGCAATTATGGCGAACCCCCCTAATTTTGAGAGGCCATGTCCAACAGTGTACGTCTTACAGCTGAAATAATGTTGATAAAACCTTGTAGAGTTATTGTCTTGACCTCTACAATAGATCTGATAAGTTTTATGTTACCTACGGAACCCTGAAAACGTCTTTTGGCTCTCGACATATTCAGAACATCACGACGTCAAAGAGAAATCTGATTTCTTAATTTAAAAGTCGTGTCGCAAATAACGAATGATGAATTGTAATAGCGCGGAGGATTCCCTTTTCCAGCTTTAACTGTGGATTAAAACTTGGCAAGTACCTATCAATGTTAAATGTTCGAATAAAGTAGTGTTGCATCTATTTAATAGATATGTAAACACCTGCCAGGGTTGTGAAATTCTGCCAAGATCGTGAGATTTGTTCGAAAGAGTTACCGTGGCATATAGGCAACTGAAGGAACACGGGTGGGTTTTGGTCAGTAAAAGTCTGACACGCCCTCCCGCTCCACCCGGAGTGGGAGACGTCATTTGATGATTCCCATCCACAAAAAAAAAAAGATTTGTAAACACTGTCTCATGCGCACAAGACGAAGCAGCTGCTTTCACTAATGTCATCTGTCAGTCACGAGGAATAGCGTAAAACAGAGAAGGCAGGTCTGCACAATAGGTCTTAGTGTGGTAGTGACGAATCTTCTTTCTATGACGTTCGTTACGGGTCGTCAGAAACCTGAAACTCTGACAACCAGTCTTACTAAACGATACTGTGTGACCCAGTAACTGGATTGTGGAGATCAGATAGGCAATCGCCCCATACAAAATACTGGTATTTTGCTGCATTAGGTTAGAATGGAAACAGCAGATGATAATGTCTTACCAATACATTTTTGACTGTCCCATCACCGTTATCTCTGATAGAGTTTCGCTTTGTCTGGGCCCTTTGAAATTTAAATGATTAATTTTCGTTTCTAAGTGTGTATTTCTGGTAACCGGCGTGTGTGTATGACCGGATGTATGAACTTAAACGAGGCAAAAGGAGTATTTATAAGGATCGTAGCTGGTGGCGTTTCTGCCTACCCTTATGGGAAAAGGGCGTGATTTTATATATGCCTGTATTTTCGTTTCTACTCTGTATGAAAAGGAGCTTTTCGTGGTAGTCGGACAAAATAACCTAGCAAATAAATGGTTTACAGTACAAGTGAAATACGACTACGTAGTTTTGATTTAATTAGTACTAGGAACTCCTTGTGAAAGGATACTATCTATTATTGCCTTCAAACAGCATGTATATCTCTTTGAAAGACAATGCTTGTCAAATTACAGGCATATGAGACACTTCAATGTTGTCTCGAAATTGCTACAAGGGAGATTGGAATTCGTTAGCAAATTAGATATGATGTTGTAAGATCTGTCTGAGCAAGGGTGGCCTAATAGTGGTATCGACTCCGATTTACGAGATTATAGGTCATAAGTTCGAACCCAAACAGGTGCTTAACTTCATGTAAATTATCTCATCATCACTGCTCTCAAAACGGTAAAGGAGAACATCGAGGTGAAACCAGCATATACTAAACCTAAAATTCGAAGACATGTGACATCTACCAACCTACATTAGGTCCGCATTGGAGATTGTAGCCCACTCCCGGTCTGAGTTCTAGCAGGGGAAACATTATAGGCTTGATTATGCATTATGCAGATCTGTCTATCACAGACGATTATTCCAAAACAATTTTCGGCTTTATAACAAATTGCCGAACGCGAATCGTCGTCGTCGTCGATTAGTAGACTGTTTCTATTCTACTATGCGGAAACGATGCACGTCCCTGGTGCGCAGGGTTCGGGCTAGCTCCAGCAACATCCTGAGGGCATTCGCGCAGAGGTTCGATTGTCAGTACCTGAACCATTGCTGCATGATTCACATACTGAGCAACCGAATGCAGTAGAACGTTTTGTGTGGTTTTTTTATTTTTTTTATTGTATGTGTTTTTGGTATCATTATTTTCATTTATTTTTAATTCTGTAATTGCTGTGTTTATGATGCTTTGTTGATCGAAATATTTTTTTTTAATTATTAATATTATATTGTCATATTAACATAGTCATATGTCATATACAACTTTCTGTGTGTTCGTTTTTATTAAACCCTTTTGTAAATTCAACAACTCTTTTGTGACGATATTGTTCTGTTTTAATTCTTTGTATACAAAGTGGCACATTGACGATCGTTTTTTTTTATATCCGACAAATATTTGAACAGGGGTTTCAGAATCCTACCAGGGCCGGATTTGTTCAAAAGATTTACCGGTGCCCACGCACAGGTAACTGCAGGAACAGGTTTTAGTTAGTAAAAGTCTTATTCTAAATCCATAGTCCAATTTCCGCATCGATGTCGCTACCACCCTTTTTTTTTTGTGAGTGGGTAATCTTCAATAACGTCTCCCGCTCTGGGCGGAGTGGGAGGGCGTATCAAGCTTTTAATAACTAAAACCCACCCGTGTTCCTTCAGTTGCCCATATGCCAGGGCCGCGGTATCTCTTTCGAACAAATCTCGCGATCCTGTAGCTACCACCTTTTATACTGCTGTTGGTGTCTCAAAAAAAATAAAAAAAATATCAAGGACCATCGAAAAAAAAAAACCAGCTGAACCCAAAGCCATCCCTTCACCCGAACACTTAAAGACAAAATAACATTTTCACCTCCTTACTCGAACCTCAATTTCTCCCTAAGGCTTAGGAATCTCCAACAATATCTTCTAATAGGGTCCACATAACGAGCTTAGGGCCGCAAATTTTCAACAACAATGGACTATAAGTATGTGTCGTCTAGTTTCTTCCGGGTGTTACTTTTTAAGGGACATC
This sequence comes from Aporophyla nigra, assembly GCA_947507805.1. NCBI lineage: Eukaryota > Metazoa > Arthropoda > Insecta > Lepidoptera > Noctuidae > Aporophyla > Aporophyla nigra. Next base: position 6,466,620 of record OX382315.1, on the reverse strand, counting down.
ATTATTTTTGGACGAGGAAAAGTGGGGTTTAAATAAAACTATTGGTTAAGTGTCGATAAAGAAGGAGTTAAGGAGAATAGACCGTATCTTTTTTATTTAGAGTATCATTTTGTTATGCATATGCGAAGTAATAGCCCTTGATATCAATGCCAGGTTAATAAATAATTGGCACGTTTTTGAATTTATTTACTTTATTCCATGTACTTAGTGTGACTTTTTCTCATAAGCTTATTGCATAAATTTTACGTGTGAATTGCCTAACAGGCATTTCTAGACGAATCGCCTACAACTTACTTCGTACAATCCGGCTATAGAAGATGATATAATATTTGAAAGGGTCGATGCGGGTCAGTTTATTAGTTCGAATCGACTACTAAGCCGTAGCTGAATGATTCTGAGTAGTTAGACAAGAAGCAATCACTTTCAAACAGTTTTGTATTTCTACACCGGCTTTCAAAATGACTGACATAAGCTTTTCGATAGCTTATGTCAGTCAATCTAATTTATTTTTGACTTATCCATCATCGTTCGTCATCTACATTTTAGCAGAAAGACGCTCACTGCTGCATAGGCCGCCCCTATAAAGGCGCCTCGCTTGGCAGACGGGTTGGCGATCTCAGTAAGGTATTAAAATGCTTAGAGGACGCTGCTATATTGTGTGCACACTAGTTAGTCCCTTAGTCGCCTCTTACGACATCCACGGGAAGAAATGAGATGGTGCTATTGGTTATGTTCGGCACCACACAGAGCAAATTCAAATTCATTTATTGGTGTGATTTTTGGTACATTTTACATGTGATCTTAATAATAAATAATTTGTTCCTCAAAAATCTACCTTAAAGGTGTACATTCTTTCAAGCAATCAATTTTTTTATAAATACGAATAATTAGCGCATTTCAAAACAAAAAAAAAAAAACAACATAACTGAATACAGAAAAAAAGAACAAGCAAAAAAAATTAATACAATGTCAAAATTAAATAAATATCATATAATAATAAATATCAATTTATCATTAAGGAATTCGTCAATAGTATAATAGCAATTTTCCAATAATAGATGTTTTATTACAATAATATATTTTACAATAATAGTGTTTAATTTATTTTTAAATTGAACAATGTTTAAGTCTTTAATTCCATTTGGTAATTTATTAAATATTTTTGGGGCCATGCAAAGTATGTTTTTGTGCATCAACGCGGTCTTAGATGGTCGAACACATAATTCATGTCTATATTTTTGTCTAATCATTTTATGGCGATTTTCAGATGCTTTTTTGAATAGATGCATGTTCTTTTTAACAAATAAGGCAGTCTCAAATATGTACAGGCAAGGTAAAGTCATTATTTTTAACAATACAAAATAAGGTTTGCAGCTATCAGTTATTTTTATTCCGGTAATAGCTCTAATGCATCTTTTTTGCGATTTGAACACCATGTCCTTATTGCAGGAGTTACCCCAAAACATGACTCCGTAGCGTAGTATAGAATCGACATATCCATAGTATGCAGTGACTGCTGCTGCTTGATTGACTATTTTCTTTAGTTTATACAAAGCAAAAGCAAACTTACTCAATTTTTTTATTAGTATCGTAGTATGTTGTTTCCAATTTAATTGTTTGTCGATTGTTAAGCCCAGAAATTTTGTGTTTTCAACTTCTTCAATTTTTTCATTATTAAAGCTTACATTTAGTTCCGGATTAGCTACAGCAGATTCTATATAATAGTAATTTATAGTACGAGATACAGAACATTAAATTAAATAATTCGTCATAATGTCAGCTACCCATACCAATAAACCAACATATAAAATGAAAATTTAATTTCGTGCGAGCCAACTATAGAACATGACCATATTAATTAATACCCGAGCGATACGGGCGAGTAAATTTGTGTGAATCGTCTAGTAAGCCTTACTTACAGTAAAATAGGTAAAACACCATCACTCATTAATCATATCTGATTCACGACGCGAAAAAGACCATGAGAAAGCAACTATCGAAATCGAACCAATGAACACGCATTCTCAAATAAAGTAATTCTCTTTATGAGACCATTAAGTCGAAACGTTTTGGTACGAATCCAAGCGAATCGCTTATTTGTGGTATTGGTACCATTGGAATCACACTCCAGGTAGCATTTGTCATTTCACGACGCGATTTATGTTGTAGTAAATCTTTTGATAGAATCGTAGTGGGATATATAGGTTTCTGGCTTTGGGGCATGTTGCTTAGTCATCGTTACTAAGACGAAGGTAGGACGGTACTTAGAATAGTTGAATATTTCTGCAGAAACGTTGAGTGAAATTTATGGAAGTGCGTTTAAATATATAGCACATAAGCAACTGAAGGAACACGGGTGGGTTTTAGTCCAGGGGCGTAGCTACCGCCGTATCTGCCGTATCAATTATACGGGGCCCCCGGGCTACGGGGGCCCCCAACGTGCGTAAGCAAAAATCCATAAAAATTTCCCTTTTTTTTATTTCAGAAATGACAAAAGTCACAAAATCAATTTCTTTTTCCCGCGTAAAGCGTGCGTTCCAAAGTTGGCAACACCCTACATCGGTTATCGCGGGCTGCGGGATTTCCCCGTTTATGGTCTTTTTCACATAGGATGGGTACAGTGACACTTAGTCAAATGACTTAAATAGTGAGGTCTCCTTGCGACTATTAGCAAAAATCGAGAAGTTGTCAATTGAACATTAATAGATTTTTTTAAATAGATCTGGTTAATTATAAATAATTTCTAATAAAGATTATGGATGTAAAAAGAAAAACATCACACAATCATTTTAGTCTAATTCGTTGTCAGATTGCATTGGCAAAGACGAACAGTCATCCGAATCACCTAAGTCAATAATAAACTCATCTCCGCTCTAGTAAGGTCGTCCTGCACAGATAACAAAACTTGATAATTTAACAGCATTCAATTTTTCAGCATTCGAAGCAGACGCACTCGTAAAATAGCCGATCTTTTTTTATCGATTATGGTGCGTCAATCTCTATTACTGGGCGGCCCGCGGCTCATTTCACGCATCAAACGCTTAAGGCGCGGTGTTACCTCAATATTCACAAAACACTGGTGTCTTTGACAATCGAGTATGACGTAACGCAACGAAAATATACGACACAAAAAATACAGTGGACAGAAAAGGCTTTAAAGAAAAATTCTAATCGAATAGAATAGTGAAAAATTGTTTGATATTCCCAATAAAAATTGTTTCACAAAAAAAACTTTGACGTCGAACATCTCTGTATTTTCAGCGATAACAACATTTTTTTTTAAAGAGTTCAATAGAATAAACATTACTTTAAAACTTTAACCAGACAATTATTTAATTTAATGTGTGTAGTCCGAATAATCTAAATAAAACCGTAAAATAAATGCCAATTCGCAGCTTAGTCACATCGTCAATCCAAATATTTATTCAATTTTCAACCTTATTTGTTGGAGCTGTAGCATGTAGTTGTAGCATTTAAAATCGTAGTCAGTCCGCGCCTTAAGTTATTTTTTGTTTTCTCGGTTTTAAAAATATACACACTTGGTAAAATAACTTATTAAAATTGGATAACAGTAGAATTATGTATTATCTCCAGTTTGCCGAAAAAAGGCAAGGAGAGTTATTTAATTTGAATTATTTATAAAAGTTTTGGAAAAAGTGACAGATAGACAATTATGATGAATAAATATTTCTTTTAATTTTATACAAACATTTTTTTTTCCTATTGTGAGAAATCGTTACCCTTCATAAGGGCCCCCAAACAAATTTTTATACGGGGCCCCGCCAGGGCACGCTACGCCTCTGTTTTAGTCAGTAAAAGTCTGATACCGAATCCCGCTCTGCCCAGAGCATTTGATGATTTCCCACCCACAAAAAAAAAGGGTAGCACCAAAATTGTTCTGAGCGTGGTGTGGGACAGTAGACAGCCGTAACCGGAGGCATTGGTTGCTCATGCATGTTCAAAATAATAAATCATTTTACTAACATAGCTATACGTATCTATCTACTAACATCATATGGATGTATCGTTTACTGTAATCTTAGTCTGAAATAAATATTTACAAATTCAATTGATGTTATTATCTGTTCATATATATTTTTGTAGACAAGGCAGGCTAACTAAAGTGATACAGGGTGACTGGTAGCAGCTGGATACATAGTAAAACTAGCTTTTGCCTGGGGCTTCGCCCGCGTGGATGTCGGAAATTAACGCAGGAGGACGTACTACCGCGGTAAGATGTGTTAATTCAGGTTATATTATAGGTAATAGCTGTTACCCGCAACTTCCTCCGCATGGTATTTAACAAAAAGTTTTTCATAAAAACTGTCTTTGAAAACTACGCTGACATACGTCACAAACTACGCTGACATAAGTCTCAAAATTCAGCATGTTTTTAGTTTTTTAAAACTATTATTTATTTTTTCTAAAATAAAAGTAGCCTAAGTTACTCCTTGTTACATCAGCTATCTGCCAGTGAAAGTTCCGTCAAAATCGTTCCAGCCGTTTCAGAGATTAGCCGGAACAAACAGACAGACAGACAGACAAAAATTGTAAAAAATGTTGTTTTGGTATATGTACCGTGTATACATCCATATAGACTTAGTAAAAAGTGGTTATCTTAATATTAAAAACAGACACTCCAACTTTATTTATTTGTATGTACGTATGTATAGATTTGTATACATATCGAGCTGAGTGGCGTACAATCGGAATGGCATAGGTCTCAGCACCAGCATCCACTGCCGGGCGTAGATCTACTAGTAGACTGCTTTATCGCAGCCTATCCTGATGATCAGCATAATAACTACGTTATTTTATGATCTATATTTCCTCCTAGGGCGTCCCCTCCCGGTGTTTCCACTCACATCTACCTTGTAAATACCTTTTGTGAGCCGACCTTCATTCATCCTCTCAACATGACCAAACCATCTAAGCATACTTTTTAAAATTTTTGTTACTACATCTTCTTTTAAACCACACCGTTCTCTTATCACATCATTCCTCATAAACAGGGTGGAATTGAAGTCATGGGCATTATTTTAAACCAAGGCACTACTCACGATACTAATTGCATTAAGGCTACTATTACGCAAATCAAAAATAGTATCAATGCAAGCATGGAAAATCTCAAAAATGTAGTAAGTCATACAAAGTATCAATTCGTTGCGCATCGCGATAGCGAATGCTGCAGTAGGTACCTACGCCTTACGCGTGAACTCTTTGTCCCTACGCGACCCACGTGACATAGGTACGTAAGTTGCTAACGACTTGATTCATATTAGATTCCAACTTTCCCTTCATAATTTGCCGGCTTAGGACGGTCAAAACTACGTTTATTTACATAAATTTAAAAAAAATATTTACGTATCTACCTAGTTAAAATTAATTTCCTGTAGTTTTGGCGTATTTACAAAGTTGGAATCACAGTATTTACAATAATTGTTTAGGAATCTCAATGTATTAACATTAATTTAAATTACCTATCTTATTATCTAGCACTTACACGTATTTTAAAAGATGCTCAAAATGTCCACCACCTTTTTCAATACACAATTGAGCCCTACGTCTGTGATTGTCTTTCAGACTGTTCAACACAAAGTCCCGCGCTTTCATGTGTCGAATGCGTTAGTAATTTTGTTTTTTAAATCGTCTTTTGACTCACTTTCACGTTCGTAAACAATTCTTTTAATTTCACCCCAAAAAAAAAAAGTCCAGATCGTGTTCACAATCACTGCATTACCGCTAACACTTAATACACTGCAATCCAAGGGTATGATCGGGACGTGAGATGCGCGTGCGGCGATTACGTCACGGGATCAATTACATGCGTCAACGCACCTGCGCAGTCGTTATGACACTGGTTCGGAAAGCAGCCCCCGCGCGGGGGTGATATCCGTATTTTTGCGAGTGAGGGAGCGGGACGGAGAGAGTTGTCGGCGGGCGGCATGCCTTTTAGCCTATTGTCTGTGATTGTGTTACCGCTTGTAAGGAAACGCCGCGCACTCGCCGGCTGGCCGCGATGACTAGTTATTAGTATTATTTGATGTTTGTTTACTTTTCGTTTCGCGCTGTACTGAGCTTTAATGATATTGATACTTCAACACTTATTAGCGTTTATGAAGTATTTTGTTTTAATTACTTTAAGTGTTTATTTGCAATAATAAGCCTTTTGCAATATGACTTACTACATTTTTAAGGTTTTACATACTTGCATTAAAATATTTTTGATTTGCGTATTAATAGGCCTAATGCAATCAGTATCGTGAGTAGTGCCTTAGGTTAAAATAATGCCCATGACTTCGATTGCATCCTGTATAATCATATAGTGACCTTATTGGTGATGTTCTTCAGAAAGGTCAGGTGCGTAGTACTCGCAACCGGCGTGTGTGTATGACCAATTGTATGAACCTGAACGAGGCAAAAGGAGTGTGTAGAGATCGTAGCAGGTGGCGTTCCGTGGTTTCTGCCTACCCTCATGGGGAAAAGGCGTGATTGTATGTATGTATTTTATGATCTAAAATCGCCAGCATACTATGATTAAATGTTTTATAACAAACAGTCGTTCCTTCTCTACATACATACATATATCAAGGGCTTGTGCCCAGCACTGGGACAATTACAATCCTCACAATATTCCCCTTATTAAACCACGATACTATCCTCAGGGTGTACTATGTTAAATGATGTTTACACGTGCTTTTGATAGATCACGCCTCGAAATTGAAAGGCAATTATGTAGGCTTCGTAGTTACAAATTCATTGTTAGTTAGCTTCAGTTTGACCGATACACTGTTTTGTGCTTTAGTGTTTCTCATTAGCTGAGTAAAAGCGCTTGATATTAATCAGTGTACTAGTTTGTACCGTGTGGTGCCGGACGTAAAGAATAACACCACCCCATTTCTTCCCGTGGGTTTCGTAAAAGGCGACTAAGGGACTTACTAGGGAATGGGCAGCAGCGTTCTCTATGCATTTTACCACCATACTACTATATGGTATTAATAGCATATTATTACTAGCCCCCAGTTGATGGCAGCCGTGAGCTCCTTCCGAAGTGGTTCCGCCGGCGGCCTCGATGGCCTGACTCCACAGCATTTAAAAGATTTATTGAGTTCAGGCTCCGGGGAAGCTGGTGAAGCTTGCGGCTTTAATCAACTTGATGCTCAACGGCGGTGTAAGTGATGCCGTCGTCGATGTCTTGTACGGGGCTAACTTATGTGCCCTGCGCAAGAGGGACGGCGGCATTCGACCCATTGCCGTTGGGTGCACCTACAGGCGTACGGCAGCCAAAATATGCTGCAAATTGTACAGTGAAAAATTGACAAACAAGTTCCAGCCCCTACAGCTCGGCTTTGGATCCAAAGGGGGCTGCGAAGCTGCCGTACATGCCCTTTCTAGTTTTTTAAATGCCAGGAAAGGTGAGGTTATTCTCAAGGTTGACGTTAAGAACGCCTTCAACTCCGTAAACAGGGATACTTTGTTGGCTGAGGTAAAAAAGAAGTTGCCTGAAATTTACCGCTTTATGTGGCAGTGCTACAGGCACCCATCAAAATTATCATATAGAGACAACATTTTGGAATCGGCAGTCGGATGCCAACAAGGTGATCCTCTCGGGCCAGTCATTTTCAGTTTGGTTATCCATCCCATAATACAACAATTAAATTCAAAATTCAATGTGTGGTATTTAGATGATGGAATACTAGGAGGTGACGTAGATACTGTGCTAAAAAAATTTCAATTCCTAAAACAGCAATTCCACTCTATTGGCCTTGAACTTAATTACTCAAAATGTGAAATGTACCTTTGTGACAATACCGACAGACAATCGACTATACAGAAATTTAATTCAATTTCTCCAGACATCAAACTTTTGGAAAAAAGTTCACTGCACCTCCTAGGTTCCCCAATTCTCGAAGACAGTTTTTCACCTTTTATTGACGAAAAATTCAAAATTTTAACGATATCTCGGATAGACTTTCTAAAATTAATTTACATTCGGCATTCACCCTTATCAGATACTGCTGTTTCAGTCCAAATTTTATGTATTATCTCCGCTCTTCCTCTTTATGGAAGCACCCACACCTTTTAGACAAAGTCGATGAAATTATCAAAAGCACCCTAACATCCATTTTAAATGTGGCATTGGACGACCGCTCGTGGCTGCAAGCCACACTACCTATTCGTTTTGGTGGGCTCGGCGTCCGCAAAATTTCCAGTGTAAGCTTACCGGCGTTCCTGTCCTCGGTCCACGGCACTGAAAAGTTAATCACGAAAATCTTAGCTCCTTCTCAGATTCACTCGGAAGTGCCGTGCTTGACCGATGCCATGAATGCCTGGAAGGTGGCTTGTCCGGATACGGTTCAGCCCGAGAACCTGTCTTCCCAGAGACAGTGGGATGAGCCGCTCTGCAGGTTGGTACGGAATAATCTCATTAATACGTCCACCAATACTGCTGAGCGTGCCCGCCTGCTGGCTGTGGAAGAATGGGAGTCGGGCTTATGGCTTCAGGCGCTACCGTCACCTAACATAGGCACTATGCTAGGTGACTCGACTTTCCGACTCGGTACAAGTCTGCGTCTGGGTGCTCCTTGTGTGGCTCCGCATCGGTGTCAGTGCGGTGAAGCAGTTGACCGCCTCGGACACCATGGCCTTTCCTGCAGCAAGAGCGCTGGTCGGCTGGCACGGCACGCCAGCATTAATGACATCATCCGTCGGGCTCTTGTCACCGCCGGGGTGCCAGCTGTCTTAGAACCCAATGGCTTGGCACGCGACGATGGGAAGAGGCCAGACGGAATGACCATAATGCCTTGGAAGTTGGGTAGGCCTTTGGTGTGGGATGCTACCTGTGTCGACACCCTCGCGCCATCCCATCTTCTGAGCACGGCAGGCTGTGCTGGGGCGGCTGCTGCAGGTGCAGAAAATCTCAAACGGCGCAAATATAACAACCTTATTGGGAGCTATATTTTTGAGCCGTTCGGGGTTGAAACACTAGGGCCGTGGGGTCCGAGTGCTCATCGAGTATTTCGGGACATCGCCAAGCGGTTGGCTGACTCTTCATGTGACCACAGGGCTGGCCTATTTTTAGGTCAAAGAATAAGCATTGCAATCCAACGTGGCAACGCTGCCAGCCTTCTGGGCACTTTTCCCACCGACAGTGATGCGGACGAATTCTTTGATGCCCAGTGAGCTCTTCCCCCCTCCCTTATTATTATTTTTTCTTTACCTTTATTTAATTGTATATAATATTTTTATTTTAGTGTTATTTTGTTGATTGTATTTAAGTTAAAATAGGTATAAAATATTGTAAGATAATGTTAATTAAATAGTTTGATATTATATGTAGTGATTCATGATGTTACTCTCAGCATTTATTGTCACGAGAAAACTACCAGCATTTTGCTTAAGCCTTAGATTAAATCGATTCTCGTTATGCCACCCACTTATTTGTATCGAAAAGATGTCAATATTACTCTAATTTGAATCAAATTCGATTTGATTCAGACCCCTTTAATATAGAAAATAGGGCTGCAGTACTTGCTGTCACCAAATAAAGAAAGACAAAACCTTTTTTTTCTTTGTTGCTCTTTATTTTCAATCGCACGAAAACCTTGCTCATACCTCCATTTGAGCAAGGAACTTGCGCAATTCCAACGCGCAACGCTAGTCGGTCTAACGGTCCAGAAATAATAATAATAATAACCCGCAGGGCAGCATGTGGCGTGCTGTTGGGCAGTAGCGACCCCACGGACCCTATCTCCCGGGAGAATTCTTGTTCCTCATCTCTGGCTTGCCTTTATTGGCCGGCTGGAGTGAACAATGAAGAGGTTCAGAGCTCCCACCTCATTCTTGCCTTTATTGGCCGGCTTGAGTGGAGATTCGCAAGAGCAAACCTGCTCGGGGAAAGGAAGTATTCCAGTAAGTGCTCGTAGGGATATTGACCATCTTCCGGGCTCTGGGATTGTTCTGAAAGCCGTGGAATACCTCTCCACTTCTCAAGCACCTCAGGAAGTGTTGCCCCCTTGTTGCTGCGTCACTATGTGCCAGCGACGGTTTCCGGGGGCCCATTATTGCGTGTGCAAGTCACCCCCTGCCATTTAATCCGTGTAAATACAAACATTGATGCGGCAGGGGCCATAGACCTTCCATAGTTCTTGGTAACCAGTCCATTTTAGCCAGTCAAATACATAGTCCAACATCTTGGTTTCCATATCCTGCAATAGTCCAACACCAACCGGAGGTTGTCCTTGGGTGCACTTGCACAGTGCATACGGGGATAACCGTCGGTTAGTGCCTCACTTCATTTAAATTTTCTAAGGGGCCTCTGCGAGTTGGCTTCGGCCCCTTGTACGCCTTCTAAAAGACCGGGATCCTAGGATCCCGAGATATATAAATATATATATGAAAATAATAATAATAATTTCAAAGGATATTCTAATCCGTTGCTCTATATGTTCGAAAAACTTGTCAGTCCACAACGTTAATAACGCAATGAATGTTGTTGAACTGTTACAATTAAAGCCATTTCTGCTATTACTGTGTTATGCAATTACCGCGCAGGTACCCTCCGTAAGATCGTCAGTAACACTACTACGCGAAATTCGCACTTAGACGTTGAAATGTGGTTGTGAACACCAACCTATTATCCCATATTATACTCAGTAGCAGCTCGTTTTCTGGTTATGCGCCCGGCTGATGGCAATAGGCTCACAACATATCTGATGAAATGAGGGTGTACTAGGTGTAGATAACACCTGCCCACCCACCTGCGATTAGCACACAGCACCGCGCACCGCCGCGGTAGGCGGTGAAGTGGATCTCATGTCGCATTGCTCTCTATTAAATCCGTTGATGCCTAACACACGTACACCGATCGACCGCGCGGTCAATTCTCTTTACCTCCACCGCCCTCCGCGGCAGCGCGCGGTGCCGTGTGATTATCGCCTTACCCTTCGGAGAGAATCCATGCGTAATATTATGTTATGTTATACCACTCTGTCTCCAAGAAGATAACTTAAAAACAATGTAAATACATTTAACAGTAAGCCCACGTTGGCGTTGACGTAAAATATTGCAGCGACATTTTTAGTGCAGAATCCTTCAAGACCTTAGAAATTACGCGAAGCCATTAATTCGGCCCTAACATGGTTGGACAAAGCTAGGCAGATGATGAGTCAAAAAGACTATTCCTGACAGAATTTTACCTTTTAGGTTCTGTAATATCACAGTAAAATAGAATACTAACAATAAAACAGAATATTGATTCAATGCGTGACCCCGTACCAATACCCCGGTATTCACTAATGAATTTATGCCAGTTTAATTGATTATTATCAGCACAATAGACCCCTTGAAATTCTCTGGTTTTGATCGTAATGTGCAGTAATGTAATTATACTCCTACTTTATTATATTATATTAATTGAAATGCAATTTGAGTAGAGGGTGAGTGTGTTTGGTAACAATAGGTTTGGGTTAAACTAATAATAAACACGGGTAATGATATTGTGGTGATAGATCGACGAGAGCGTCGTGCAATGATTGTTGATATAGCTGTCCCTCATGACGAAAATGTGGTTAAAGCTGATGGATGAAAAATCAAGTATCTTGACTTAGTTCACGAGGCTGTCGACATGTGGGACCGGGATTCTGCGATCAATGAACCGATCATTGTTACAGTAAAAGGTCTCATGGCAGAGAGGGTCGACAAATAGCTCAGGAGGCTCTCATCCCTGCCAGATTAGATGCTGGTTGCGGAGATGTTCGAATGGGTTACCGCGGCCCTGGTACAGGCAACTGAAGGAACACGGGGAGTTTTAGTCAGTAAAAGACAGACACGCTCTCCTACTTCGCCCAGAGCGGGAGATGTCTTTTGATGTTACTCAAGTCTTTTTTACTCAATAAGTTAAAATCAAGTAATAAAAGTATAGTTGTATGTGGAGATTTTAATATTAATATTCTAGAGGTAACTCCATTAAGTATTAGACTTCTCAATCTGTTTAGGTCATTTAATTTATTTAACTTGTTTTTTGAACCAACCAGGATCACGGCATGTTCGTCAACTTGTCTTGATAATATATTTAGTGATTGTGATGCCAAAAATAAATTAGTGTTAACTGATTTAACGTCCGACCACTGTGGTTTGCTATCCAGTTTCCCTATGCCATTGTGTAAAAAGGCGCGTAAACTTGAATGCAGGCCTTATACAGCTAGTCGTTGCACCAAGTTTAAAAATAATATAGCTCGCAGAATTGCACCATCTATAGTAGAACACGATAATCCTAATGCAATTTATGAAGCCCTCTTTGATGTAGTGCAAAAAGAGTACAAATCTACTTTCAAGACCAAAACCATTGACATTAATGGCACCTCCGTTGGCTTTAACCAATGGGCTACTCCAGGTATTTACAAAAGTAGAGCGAGGCTTTACGAGTTATATGGTTTAAAAAAATACAGGTTTGATACTCCTTTCCTAGAGTACGTAAAAAAATATTCAAAATTATTTAAACAGATTAGTGCTTTTGCTAAATCCAAATTTTTAAGCGATCAAATTAAAAATTCAAATAATAAAATAAAAACTACTTGGAAAATCATTAACAATGAGACGGGTAAATCGGTTAAACAAGAAAAACAACTTGAAATTTTGGTCGACAACAAATTAGTTAATACGCCAGCTGACGTAGCACAGGCATTTAATGAGTTTTTTGCCAACATACCTGTAACTACGACTCGCTCCTTAAATTCGTCCCCGTCTAAAGCTGATAATCTTTTGCATAGTAGTGTGCCAAAAAGTAGTTGCCTATTCAATTTTGAACATGTAACGCCTCGTGATGTAGTTAATGTTTTTAACACACTTAAGTCTAAAAACACTGGTGATTTCTGGGGCATTTCCATCAAACTATTAAGTAATATAATAGACATCGTAGCCCCCTATTTAGCTGTTACTTTTAATAAATGTGTTGATGTCGGAACTTTTCCTGACCTCATGAAGAGTAGCAAAGTCATACCATTATTTAAATCAGGTAATAAAAATGACGTTTCTAATTTTAGGCCTATTTCTATCTTACCTGCATTTAGCAAAATATTTGAAAAGTTAATCCTCAAGCAGTTGCTAAGACATTTTAATTTAAATAGCCTCCTTCATAATGAGCAATATGGCTTTACAAAAGGTCGTTCAACTACAGATGCGGGTGTTGCTCTCTTGAAACACATTTTTAACGCATGGGAGAAGTCGCAAAATGCTATCGGAGTATTCTGTGATCTCTCCAAAGCCTTTGATTGCGTGCACCATGACACGCTTTTGCGTAAACTACGTCATTACGGTGTCCATAACGAAGCTATAAACGTAATAAATTCTTACTTACATAATAGGTCCCAATGTGTAGATATTAATGGTGTAAAGTCTGCCGGGCTACCGGTTCAGTTAGGTGTGCCTCAAGGCTCTATACTCGGCCCATTCTTGTTCTTAGTGTATATCAATGACTTACCATTCTTTTTAAAGGGTATTTGTGACGTTGTACTGTTTGCAGATGATACATCTCTTATTTTTAAAGTAGACAGGAACAGACCAGATTTTGACGACGTGAACTGTGCACTCTCGATGGTTACCGATTGGTTTACGGCAAATAACCTAGTTCTCAATGCCAAGAAAACCAAATGTGTAAAGTTCGCCTTACCGAATGTTAGAAATCTAGGTCCCAACATCGTCTTAGATAAAGAGGTGCTTAAAACTGTAGACTCGGCAGTTTTTCTGGGCATAACAGTGGATGGCAAACTTCAGTGGGGCCCACATATTTCAAGCCTAGCGGGAAGGCTCAGTTCAGCTGCCTACGCCGTCAGAAAAGTAAGACAATATACTGACGTTGATACAGCTCGGTTAGTCTATTTTAGTTATTTCCACAGCGTTATGTCTTACGGTATTCTACTGTGGGGTACTGCAGCTGATATTCAAAATATTTTTGTCCTTCAGAAACGAGCTGTTCGAGCAATTTACCAGCTAGGTGCCAGAGTTTCCCTAAGGGACTTTTTTAAAGATATTGGTATTCTTACGGTGTCATCACAATTCATTTTCGCCAACATCTTATATATTAGGCAAAATATACACTTATACGCTAAAAACAGTGATATTCACACTGTTAACACTAGAAGTAAGGACAAACTACGTGTTCCCTTTCACCGGCTTCATAAGGTGCATAACTCATTTGTTGGGCTTGGTATAACATTTTACAACAAGCTACCACCTTCTTTACTAGAATTACCTTTTAATGCGTTTAAAGCTCAAGTAAAATCCAACCTTTGTCAAAAGGCGTACTATTCCATCAACGATTATTTAAATGATAAGAATAGTTGGTCGCTGTGATTAACTCAAGACAATGTTTATGTTCTTTCTCCAGTATTAGCGTACCTAGTGATAGGTTCAATATAATTGTTTCCTTATTTTTTTTCCTGTTTATGCCAATTTTATTTTATTAGTATTGCATAATGTGGTTAGCTAGCGACCTCGACAAGTAATCATTCAATTCTTGCTTGAGCAACCGGCAGCAAGTTAGTCATGCTCCCTTAGATGTCAATGCTTGCGGTAGCGTCGGGGGTCGGGTTGCCCCCTTCCCTCAAATATGGCGAGGGGGGCAATGGCTGATCTTTGCGTTATGCTCGTGAACGGGTGCTGCTTGTGGTGACTGGTCGTCTTGCTGACTTTGGTGTTGATATTATTATTAATATTACTTACCTGTTTAATTTATTTTACATCGATGGTCCTAGTTTATCATTTGTGGCCTCGAGTTGTAACTCAGGTCGTAACAGCTATGTGAACATTCAGCATTGCATATGTAAGCTGTCACGCCCTTTATGCCAGGAGGCTTTTATTTTTGCAGCCATTTTTACATTATACATATTTTTTTGCTTATGCTTGAGTATAGTTTTCATTTTATTTGTTGGTATATTGGGTTGGCTAGCTGGCATATAGCAAATCATTTAATTTAATTTGTGTCTCTTAATGTTTTACTATATACCATTGTATAGAATCAAGTTCTTCTAACTGGACAGACAGCTGTGCTGCTGGGGAGTTTGTTGGCCACTTCTTCTTCCCAGCTAAAGCACTAGGAAGTGCGCGACGGGTGGGCGTTTTGGGGGGACTGTCTTTTGTAATTTTGACGTTCGAAAAGTGCTGATCCTCAGCCTAATTTGAATAAATGACTTTTGATTTTGATTTTGATTTTTGATGATTTCTAAACCAAAAAAAAGGAGGCTTTCATTGAGCAGTAGGTACTCTTGGACACGGCACGCATAGTCAGGAGGTTTTTTTCTCTAGAGCCTCAAACACCGGCAGCTTGGACACTGTTCCTGATGCCGACAAACTTATTTGGTTATCGCTCATCCCTCCATCCATCTTAATCGGCCTTCCTAAGCTCCATGCTGTATAGTCATCATGTCAGTAATCTTCTTCATACGCCGTCAACATACCTATCCAAGTCCAAAATCAAAATCAAAAGTCATTTATTCAAATTAGGCTGAGGATCAGCACTTTTCGAACGTCAAAATTACAAAAGACAGTCCCCCCAAAACGCCCACCCGTCGCGCACTTCCTAGTACTTTAGCTGGGAAGAAGAAGTGGCCAACAAACTCCCCAGCAGCACAGCTGTCTGTCCAGTTAGAAGAACTTGATTCTATACAATGGTATATAGTAAAACATTAAGAGACACAGATTAAATTAAATGATTTGTTATATGCCAGCTAGCCAACCCAATATACCAACAAATAAAATGAAAACTATACTCAAGCATAAGCAAAAAAAAATATGTATATAGAAACATGGCTGCAAAAATAAAAAGCCACATGACGTAAGAATCTTTCTATATTAATATTGTAGTTCAAAAGAAATGTTCTTAAAGAAAACATAGGTACCGATATCCCTAAAGACCAAAACCAGTTCTATTTAGGAACAGGCAATTTAGTTCAAACCTAACTAAGCACAAAACGACCAAAAAAAACAAGTATCAGAAAACAATCCAAAAAGGTTCTGTAATAAGGTCTCATTTTCTAATAAAGGGTCCGGAATAACGTTTACACTCTATTTCATGCAATACCAAACATTTCGGTAGCCCAAACGATGTTGGTTATAACCGGCTAGAACCGGCTCAAACCGCCGCCGGCCGCCAATATCCAGTTGATACCGGTATTGGACGAAAGCGATTTAACAAAAACTTTGACCTATCTTTTTTTACCTTTGTGGTGTATTTTTCATTTCGGATATGTTTCAGGTGGAGAGTTATTTGAAGATTTTAATTTCACTTCTTTTTGATACACCTACGAGGAAGAAGGTAAACGCAAAACACAAAATTTCTTATGTTACGTACGTACTCCCATTGATTGATTATTTCATGAAAAAGATCATAAAAGTTCAGTTTCACCATACTGCGATCGCTAACCTGTCTGCCAAGCGTCGCGATTATGGCAGACCCTCCCAAAGGGGGGAAGACCTGTATCCAGCAGTGGATGTCTTTCGCCTGAATGATGATAATGTTTTTGTACGTGCGTTCCACTATTACACTATACCGGAACAAATATTCGATACACATTGATTAATATTCTTGTGGGTTGCAGTTATTTGGGATGATAGTATTAATTAACGATCGAGCGATTTGAAACCGCTGTATATTCGGATGGAGTTATTAGGATTGCTAAGTTAGTGTTATTTAGAGATGAAGTGATTTGAATTTCTGTTTTAGGAATGGAGATGCGGTTTTGGCTAGTAAGTAGGTAATAACGACCGCACAGGATAGAGGGCCGATTATCTAACAAGTAGTCTAAGTGGACGTCAAACGTCACGTGCTTTGATTTTTAAACCTCATTGTTGAACCGAACATTGAGAAATCAACAGAGTGCATCTCAGTGCATCGAAAAAACAGACTGTTCGATTTACAAATCTCGGCGCTAAGCACTCCGTTGAAGATACATATTAGGTCCGTGTGAATGTTAGCTTATTTAGAAAACAGGGGTATTGTATTACCCAATTAATTTATAAATAGAGATTGTTACATTACAAAGTCAGGTGGCCCAGTGGTAACGGCCGCGACTTACGAGTTCAAACCCAAGCAGGCGCATACATTGTGTAAATTATTCATCACCACTGCTCTCAAAACGGTGAAAGAAAACGTAGGAAACCGACATGTCTTAGAACCAAAAATTCGAAGACATGTGACATCTACCAACCCGCACTGGGCCCGCGTGGTGAATTATGGCCCACTCCCTCTCACCGAGAGGAGGCCTGTGTCCCAGCAGTGGGAAAGATATAGGCTGATGATGATGAAAGTCTGGTGCGTAGTATTCGCAACCGGCGTGCGTGTATTTTAAACACGTAAATGAGACAAAAGGAGTATAGTCGTTACAGGTTGCGTTCTGGAGTTTCTGTCAAAGCACACATACACACACATCCTTTCAAACTCAGTCTCACAGACAATTACTCAGGGAAAATATTGTTAAGTTTTAATTTTAAGTTCTATTTTATTTTAATTTTACGTTTTAAGTTCTTTTATTTTTTATTTTTTGCTTTTCTATTTTGGTTTTGCCCCTACTATGTGGAGGTGGGCGTTAATGACTGCGACACAGTTTATACTAATGCAGTTGTTATCGAACACAGTGTTTTTGTAAATTGAGTTTTTGTTACAATAAATTTTAATTTAATTTAATTTAATCCCCGTGGAGAGAAGGTGAGAGTTTATGTATAGTAGAGAACATATCCTACTAATATTATAAATGCGAAAGTTTGTGAGGATGGATGTATGTGTATGTTTGTTACCCTTTCACGAAAAAACTGCTGACCGGATTTGGATGAAATTTGGCACACAGATAGTTCATAACCTGGATTAACATATAGGGTACTTTTATCCCGGTAGTACGTTCCCGCGGGATATTTTCCGACCTCCACGCGGGCGAAGCCGCTGGCAAAAGCTAGTATGTTATAATTTTTGGAAAAAGTATTGAGACAGTAAGTTGATACCTTCTAAATACAAATGAATGTGTAAGTAATTCTCCTTAGTAAGTGATTGCTTAATAATTTTACTTGAACTTGGTTTATTTATACTTTCATCACAAACTTTTCAAATAGACATCCGAATATTTCATAATTTCTACAAACAGTTTTTTCATCAGAATTTTATTGTTAAAATGTCCATTCACAGAGAAATTTATATTGTAACAAGCAAAAAGCCACAATTCCTTGTAAGTACCTCATTATCATGCTGTCTTGATCTGCAGAACTAACGTAGAGGTTTGCGGCTTCCAAAACTACTTGAAACTTGCTTCTCAGCCGCTTCAGCCAGACAGCGAAACGCTTTGCAGCGCTGTAGCGATGTCAAGCTGAAGCAGTAAATTGACAACGCTTCCTTTACCGTCTCCGAACTTTAAACTTGATAAATAATTTATGGTATAACTAGCTGTGCCCGCGGCTTCGTTTGGGAGTGAAGTGTTCATTTACTGACATGAAAAGTGCACTATTAAATTTTCCAGGTGGTACGCTACATTTTATCTTTCATTAAGGATATAAATATAGCATGGCTTTGACTGCTCTCATGTTTGAATATTTAATTTGTTTTTACATGCTTTCTATTAGCTTTACCTGTATGTTTTTATGTTTGTAACCGACTCCTTAGCGCGCGATTTTAACCTACTTTATACAGCCAAATTTCGTTTAAACTTTGTAGGCTTATCGAGGACTGATGACAATACAATAATTTTATATATTTGTGCCATTATCCTTGCCCGGGTTACCAGGATACCAAAAAACTTGTCTTCAAAAACTACGCTGACACACGTCACAAAATTCGAAACACCCTAAAAAATTTAATATAAATAATATTTTAAAAAACAAAAAACACAATTCCGTAAAAAACCAAACTAAAAAGTAGAAAATAATGGACAAAAGCGTGGGGTGCTTGATATCTATTAAAAATACCTCAAAAAGCACCCCACGCTTTTTTCCATTATTTTCTACTTTTTAGTTTGGTTTTCTACGGAAGCGTGTTTTCTAAAACAATTTTTTTTTTATACAACACCTCTCTGACATATTTGACATTATAATAGTTACCTGCAATTAATATTTCAATTCTTTATTAGTGGTTGAAATGGCAATCACGTCACTTGGTTTAAATAGGTTTTTTATATCATAAAATATCATGTAGTAAAATGGGTACCCTACTCTAATACCATTGATTGAATACCGAGTATATTTAATCTCAAAGTAGGAACTAATGGAGGGGTACCCAATGCATGTTATCATCATTAATAGAAAATCACAAACTCTAAACTGAGTTATAGGTATTACAGGATAAAGAAAATAATATGTAACACATTGTATCATTTAAAGGTAAAGCATTTATTTCAAACTAGCTTTTGCCTGCGGCTTCGCCTGCGTGGATGTCGGAAATTAACGCAGGAGGACGTACTACTGCGGTAAGATGTGCTAATTCAGCTTATATTAGAGGTAATAGCTGTTACCCGCGACTTCGTCCGCGTGGTATTTAACAAAAAGTTTTTCATAAAAACTGTCTTTGAAAACTACGCTGACATACGTCACAAACTACGCTGACATACGTCTCAAAATTCAGCGTGTTTTTATAGTTTTTTAAAACTATTATTATTTTTTTCTAAAATAAAAGTAGCCTAAGTTACTCCTTGTTACATCAGCTATCTGCCAGTGAAAGTTCCGTCAAAATCGATCCAGCCATTTCAGAGATTAGCCGGAAGAAACAGACAGACAGACAAAAATTGTAAAAAATGTTGTTTTGATATATGTACCGGGTATACATCCATATACACTTAGTAAAAAGTGGTTATCTTAATATTAAAAACAGACACTCAAATTTTATTTATTTGTATAGATAGGCACACCTTTAACTCGTATCATCCCAACCTTAGTAAAACAAATCCAATTTTTATGAAAATCAGATCAGGGCACGTTTATAGATGTATAATGAAACCTACATATCAAAAAAATATAAATCTCATTTAGATTTTTAGTTTCGTAACCGTTCCAATAATGGAACACTAGGATTATGCATGCATGTAAGATACTTTTAGTGACTATGAATTTCGTTTGGAAATAAAACTAATGTATTCACCTTTTTTATTTATTAAATCTTAGATAAATTAACATATTTATTAAATCTTGTAATTATTACTTAAAAAATATTATTGGGTAGGTTATTCAGTATGAAAACTAATAGAACATTTGCTTTGTAAGGCAACATTACATTTGATACACTTCATAGTTGTATTTTTGTGACAAAAACCACATCGAAATTTGTTTTTTTTTTGTCTATCAGATGTCCTTTACCATCCAATGTAATAGCATCAGGCACACGTTTCATTACTGCTAGTGAAGATTCAGAATTTGATATGGTTGAAGTATTAGGGGCTGAATTTTTCATTAGAAAATATGTACAAACAATATCCCTCGTAAACGATAAAAGATCATGTGGCGTACCGTTATATTTTTTTTGCAGCTGGAGATATTTGGTACAGCTGAAAAGCGTGACTTATGTTTCCACTAAATGTTGGAGTCAGCAAAATTTAGTGGAAACATAAGTAACTTCCAGTACCATCTCTTCAGCCGAATCGCGATTCGATAACAACCCACATTTTGATCAAATCGGTCTACGCCGCCCATAAATTTATTGTAGTTTATGAAGCAACGAAGTCACTCAATATCCTTCTTCTGTTTATCACAGTATCGTTTGACTTTGCTTATGGGTTCTAACCATATTGAGTCGAGGCTACTGTGACAGTGACTATGATAAGGAGGTGTGATAAAAATATCAGCCGCAATCACGTCGTCATCTTCTTCCAAGTGCGAGATTACCTGATTCACATTCAGTCTACAATCAAATAATATCATAATTACGTGTCAATAGTGATAAAATAAAAATCCTAATGTATAAAAATTACACGTGCGTATATTCCTACTGCTCCAATAATGGAACAGTACATAAAACTTACACTTACGCACAAATGAGTTATGTTTTTTTCTAAAAATATATAATGTCATGATATAACGATATTACTACATGTGTATAAACCCTAAATTGTCAATAGGATAATATAAAACATCATAATTACTTACGTTTTTCTGTTCGCCATAATTTTCACTAAAAACTTCCAAATAAAATATTTTTTATAGATAGAAAAAACCGCGCAAAGTAAAATTACATTTATTAAACTGTTAGCTAGAAATGTAAGTAATACCAACATAAAAATATTAATTTAAAAACGCGTTAAAAAAAATTAATAAAAAAATAAAAAAGTAACCGTTCCAAAAATAGAACACTGGGATGATATGAGATACAAACCCTTTAAATACACCTTTGATTCTAATTTCCCAATCCAAAAAGGTAGTCTCGTATGGAGAAGATCAGGCAAGGAACTCCACCGTTACTGTTTTACATTTCATTCTATTTTATTAAAACGATCTGCTACCAAAAGTATTTAATTCTCCACCTTTGATTTGTTTTTGTTTTCAAAAGTTTTACTTCGAGTGAAAGATGCCTAATATGAACACAAACCGGCCAAGTGCGAGTCGGACTCACGCACCGAGGGTTCCGTACAAACCTGTAGGTATATAAGTAAAACTTCACCCATCACTAATAAAACAATGTGCTTCCTTATTTGACTTGGAACGAACTGAACTTTATTAGAAAGACAAACCATAAACTATTACATATTACATACTTAACACTAGATGGCGCTAGGTGTACTTTCTTATCCTATTATTTTTATATAAACTAACACCCCCACTATATAAAAATAACACTATATATAAATAACTTATTTTTCAACTAAACCAACAGCATTCACAAAAACTTTATGCTTAATTGAACTTAAACTTTTTGTAAGCAAATCAGCTGGCATATCAGCTGTACATAAGTACTGAACATTTACCAAGTTTTGAGCAATAATCTCTTTACAAAAATGATATCTTATATCTATATGCTTAGATTTATTATGGAAAACAGGATTCAATAACAATTTTTGTGCACTTTGGTTGTCATTGTACATAATAATAGTATATAAACTGTCAGTAACTTCACATTGTAAGTTTCGTAAGTAAATAGCTTCTTTACAACATTCTGAGATCCCTATATACTCTGCCTCTGTACTAGAGAGTGCAACGACCTTTTGTTTTCTGCTTTCCCAAGAGATTGCAGCACCTGATAATTCAAAAACATAACCCGTATATGACCTCCTACTAATAGCATCACTGCCCCAATCGGCATCAACATAACCAATTATTTCAGAATTAAGTTTTGAGTCATATTTTAAAGCATAATGTTTCGTTTTCTTTAAATATCTTAAAATTCTTTTTGCATGTTGCCAATGTTCTTTAGTAAAACAATTATTAAATTGGCTCATGTAACTAACTGAATATGATATATCTGGGCGAGTTAAAACAGATAAATACATCAAACTACCTATAAGGCGTCGATATGGTATACCAATATCACATTTGTTATCTATACTGAGATTCAGTTTACATTCCATTGGTGTATTTGATGTGTGACAATCCAACATATTAAATTTACCTAACAACTCGCACCTTTGGTAGAACAAGGGCACAATTGCAGTTTTTGCGATTTTACAGGAGAGTAATTTTAAGATATTTTTTGTACTTAATGTGGTCTAGCTATGTTAATAATGTTCTAAGGTTGTTCTGCTTTGTATGACATAAACTATATACTATATTCTTTTAGGTGTATCGTTTACAAATATTAAAAACTACTAGTTTTTTTAAAGCATTTCTGCATATTTAAGTCATTTTGGCAATTTATGACAATTATGCCCTTGTTCTACCAAAGGTGCGAACTGGTCTATATAACCCTCTTGGTCTAATGTTACAGAATTTTTATTGCACACAACTCGCATACCCAAACATTGTCTTATAGTACCTAAGTCTTTAATCTTGAAATTGTTTTCTAAAGACTTTTTCAAGTTTATTACTTCATTACAATCATTAGAAAATATGAAGAAATCATCAACATATAAAGCTATTACAGTTACACATTTCTTGTTTTTCTTAATAAACAAACAAGGTTCATATTTAGACTTTTCATAACCAATGTTACACAAACAGTCATCAACTTTTTTATACCACATTCTTGAAGACTGTTTTAAACCATAAATGGCCTTTTTTAACTTTAAGACTTTACCATCATTTAAATCACCAAAACAATCTGGTTTTTGCATAAAAATATCTTCTTCAAGATGTCCATTTAAAAATGCTGTTTTTACATCTAAGTGTGTAGTTTTAAAATCTAATTTTACAGTCAAGGCAAACAATAATCTCAAGGTAGAAAATCTTACCACTGGAGAGAATGTTTCATTGTAGTCAACACCATGTCTCTGAGTGAAACCTTTTGCCACTAAACGTGCACGATATAAAACGTTACCATCCACATCACACTTTTTCTTTAGAACCCATTTACACTGAACCACACAACCACTATTTGGAGTATCGACCAACTCCCAAGCTTGATTCTCTTCAAAACATTGAAGTTCTTCTTTTAATGCTTTTTGCCAATACTGTTTTTCATGTCCAGTCAACGCGTCCTGCAATGTCAAATCTCCAGGTTCTTGAAGACAGACATTTTGTTGACTACTGAAACCATATCTATCAGGTTGTCTTCTGTTTCTAACTTGCCTTGTAGTTGGCACAGTTTCCTGTAAACTTTCTTCTACATCTTCATACTCACTGGGTGCATACTCAGAACTAGAGTCATTTGTAGACTTTTCATGGGACGTGAGTGTATCAGACAGTTCTTCTTCCATATCCCCCACTGAAGATGGCTGGTCTGTATCTTTAATTGTTTCATTTACATTCTCCTTTTCTATTACTGCTATAGTAGTGTTTTCTTCCTCTACAACTATCACATCTCGACTAGTTGTTATCACATTCTTAACTGGATCGTACACTCTATAGCCTTTGCTCCCATCAGCGTAGCCCACTAGAATACCTTTTTGGGCTTTTTTATCCCACTTTCGTCTCTTCTCTTTAGCTATGTGTACCATTACCATGCTGCCAAAAACTCTCAGATGACTTATATCTGGCTTCACACTATGCCACAGTTCATAAGGTGTTTTTCTTTGCAATACGGACAAACCTGTGCGATTGTGCAGATATACCGCTGTGTTTGTAGCTTCAGCCCAGAACGTCTTGCTTAACTGTGCATCAAAAAGCATGCACCTTGCTTTCTCGACTAAGGTTCTGTTCATTCGCTCGCATAGTCCATTCTGTTCAGGCGTGTATGGACATGTCGTTTGATGAACAATTCCCATTTTCTTTAAGTAATCTTTAAACTCAGCATTGCAAAATTCTCCTCCGTTGTCACTTCTAATAATTCTTATCTTTTTATTTGTCTGATTTTCAACTAACACTTTGTATTCTTTGAAACTTTTCAAGGCATCATTCTTGTTTTTCAGAAAATAAATAGCTGTCATTCTGCTAAAATCATCGACAAATAATAGGAAATTTTTGAACCTCCAATAGAATTGCACTCCATAGGACCACAGATGTCTGTGTGAATAATATTCAACACCTCTGTACTTCTCTTACCAATATGAGTAAAAGGTAATCTAGCTTGTTTACCTTCACAGCATACGGTACAGTTAGACTTTGTTATGTCAACTTTCCCTTTCAAGGTTAATCCATCAACTGAATTCTCCATTTTATTCAGGCATTCACTGTTTACATGTCCCAGCCTGCGATGCCAGAGCTCACCAGATATAATCGCTGCTGCAGACATATTTTCTTGAAGTTGTAGCTTGTAAACTCCATTTTTTAATAATGCGTAACCAACTAGTGTACCTTTCTGATTATATATTTCACAAGCGTTTGTAGTAAAAACAACATTATTCCCTTTGTGAATTAATTGGCTAACTGATAGTAAGTTAGTTGTTAATTCCGGTACACAAAACACATCTTTTATGTCCACATCAAAACTGCAATCATTAACTATGGTAGAAATCTTTATATCGCCGGAACACGCAATCGGCACTTTTGTTTTGTCTGCTACTACAATAGTCTGACCTTCTTTTTCGTAAGAAATATTCGTAAGCCATTGTTTATTTGGCGTCAAGTGCACGCTGGCTCCAGAATCGACATACCAATCTTGGTGGTTGAAGTTTCCGCTTAGAAAGACCGCACTGAACGCATTTGTTTGTTTACGTTCATTTCCTTTGTTATTCGACACTTCAGCCGTACATTGTGACTTATAATGACCTATTTGTTTGCATCGATAACATTTAATTTCTTTCTTCGTCTTTGTTGACAATGTCGTTCCATGTTGGCCGCCATGATTGTTAATTTTGTTAACCATAGACTTCCTGGCCGTCGATGAGTGTTGCCCACTTCTATAACCACTGGCCAAAGCGCCATTAGATTCATCGTTCATTCCATTCGTTCCGTTTCCTGATTCCATGTCAAGTAATTTACTTTTAATGGCGTCCGTTGTTATCTGAATACCCGAATGTTCGATGGCCATTATCATGGGGGCATATTTTTCAGGTAGCCCTGCCAGCAACAATGATCCAATCCACTCGTCATCTAACTTGAATCCTGTATTACACAACTTTTGCCCTGTTTCTATAATTTGTGTCACATACGCAATCATGGAACCACAATTTTCGAGTCTTATAGAAATTAAATATCTTAGTAAGCTTATTCTTCTTGTAAATCCGGAATCATCAAATAAGGCCCTTAGCTTCTCCCATAATTCCTTGGTAGTAGAAACATTTCTAATGTGTACGTACAATGAAGAGTCAATCGTGAGAATCAGCTTCGCTTTTGTTTTTGCATCTTCCTCGGCCAACAATCTCACATCTCCCTCTGGTTTGATGCATTTCATCATCCCTTCTAGGATTAAGAAGTTTTCCGCTGCAAATACCCATTCGCTGTAATTTTCTCTGCCTCTTAACTTCGGCACATTGACGATGTAATTTGCCGCCATTTTTAGCTTGCTGCATGCAATCCAGAAAACAGCGCCTAAGCTAGCTAACCTAATTATCCTACTGCGATTTTAAATTTATTATCACACTAATAACTTTATAACTTTAAAACTTTCGCGATAATTAGCTAAAAACCTTAATAGCCATAAATCTGGGACCATAACCTAATAAAACAATGTGCTTCCTTATTTGACTTGGAACGAACTGAACTTTATTAGAAAGACAAACCATAAACTATTACATATTACATACTTAACACTAGATGGCGCTAGGTGTACTTTCTTATCCTATTATTTTTATATAAACTAACAATCACGACAATCGAGTCGTAGTTCTGTTCTGTTTCTTGGCTTGGTTTTATTTCTGTCTGTGTTTTGTTCTTTTTATTATATGATGTGACTAAAAATTTACGGTTTTCGCAATTTTTCCTTTATCTGTGCTATAAGACGTTGCTTCGTACCAAATTTCAAAATTCTAGATCGACTGGAAGTACCCTTTAGGTTTTGGTTCCCTTGCGACTTTCGAAAAATTTTCGGAAATTTGCGGCATAAACGGCTATATCTTTTGATTGCGTTAGCTTAGAAGTTTGATTTTTTCACAGCTCCAAGGGACAGTAGACTTGAGTATTTGAGATAAATTTCAGCTTGATACCTCCACGCGTTCCTGAGAAAAAGGGTCTTGACAGATGGACGGACGGACGGACGGACACCAAAGTGATCCTATTAGGGTTCCGCCTTTTTCTTTTGAGGTGCGGAACCCTAAAAAAGCGACGCATCTAATATCAAATGCCGAACACAAACAAAAAACCGGATGCATCTGATTTCAGTTTTATAGGTCAATGTGGCCCATTTCGGTTCAATAGTTTACAGAAGTTTGCCACAAATCTGTATCAAACAAACAGATAAACTTCCTTTTATATTTGTAAATATTGACAGCACTAAAATCACGAAACGGCACTTCCACTTTTACAACAAAACTGTCGTAAAATAGAACCGTAACAACAAATTTGATATTTCTATATGAATTCAATAAAAACATTATCCTTCCTGCTGGGGCTGTCGGGCAAACCCTCCCTGAACTACTGGGGTTGATCACTAACGTTTTATAGCGGTGATTCGTTCCCAGTGAATTTTACGATCGTAAGGGCTCTTCTACATGAGTGTAGTTTCTTGCCGGTCGATTGTCTATGCGAGTCTCGTTGGCAAGACTCGCCAGCTAATTACCGTTCTCATTTGTATTGGCCTAGTGATAGTGGCTCCAACTTACAATTTGTAGGTCGTAATTCCAAAATGTCCTAGAACCAAAAAAATCGAATACATGTGACTTCTACCAACCCGCACCGGGCCCGCGTGGCGGATAACAGCCTACTTCCCTCTCAAAAAGAGGAGGCATTTATGCTCCAGCAATGGGCACATTAAATGCTGATTATGCTATGTGTTTACGCTACAGCAGGAAACAAAGACTCGCCTTTGATTTTGACAGGCAAAACTCCTGCGATTTTCTCGAACTCGAAACACATTTTTTCTTACACCTTACGTTTAAAATGTGTCAACTTTTGAATATTTTCAAATTTCCCAGTATTATAGAAACTGAATATTTAATATTACAAAATGTCAATGCAATTAAAATAAACGACTGAGTTGATCCAAACAAAAGACATTAACATCATTTCAGCCGAAAGACACTGGACATACTCTCCCCCAAGTTCTGCCGCTTCGACTGATTCTGTGCTTTCTGCATCCAGCGGGACAGAAAATATTGGTATTATATAACATGTTTTTAAATTGTGCCTTCTCAAAGTACAATGATAAAGTCATAGAATTAGAATTCAAGTAGGTAGTGTTTCATCATTTTTTCAGCCGAAAGACGTCCACTGCTGGACATAGGCCTCCCCCAAGCACCGCCACTTCGACCTGTTCTGTGCTTCTCGCATCCAACGTATACAGGTAGTGTTTGCATGAGTCAAATCTTTTATCATTTTTCACTAATCGCCTAGTCGAGACGAGAAACTCTTCCCGTGTAAAGAAGCCTTACAACACCCGTAGAGCAAGTTTACGATACTCCTCGTGTTTGGTGACAGTTTTATTACGGTGCATTATCCTTTTTTTTGGCTAGTTGAAATTCTAAGGATTGTTGTTGACTCTTTGATTCTGTAATAAACTGTTGGAGTATGTTGGCATACTCCAACAGTTTAATACGTAATAAATCTGTTGGAGTATGTAAAAAAGAAAAGAAAGAAAATTGGGTTTATTGGCATTACACCATTTTAAAATAAAACCTTAAAACTAATAAAAATAAAGCAAAAAACAATGAAAATAATGCTAAAAGGACCTCAGCTCAGCATAATGTATGCCGGCCGACATATACTCCAACAGTTTAATACGATATCAATAATTTCCTTCAGAATAAATTTAATTTAGTGGTAGAACAATTTGCCGTGTTTAGCCAACAATTACAGTTGTAATTTGAATATATGGACAGTTTAATTTGATAGTTAATTTGCTTAACTATTTATTTCCATGACTTTACCTACCAGTACCAGTGTAGGTTCTTTTACAAGATAGGTTTAAAAATAGTCTAAGTTTCAACCTAGTATTTACTTATCGAGATGAGTAGACAGAGGTAAGCCTTTGCCCTGAAGTGGGACGATACAAGCTGATTATCATTATCACTATATATAGTACTAGCTTTTGCCAGCGGCTTCGCCCGCGTGGAGGTCGGAAAATATCCCGCAGGAAGGTACTACCGGGATAAAAAGTACCCTATGTCCTTTCTCAGAAGCTCTAAACTATCTGTGTACCAAATTTCATTTAAATCGGTTCAGTAGTTTTGGCAGGAAAGCGAGACAGACAGACAGATAGACAGAGTTACTTTTGCATTTATAATATTAGTGTGGATAAAACAAAGTCGCTTCCATTTGTCTGTCCCTATGTATGATTAGATCTTTAAAACTATGCAACGGATTTTTCTATGCGGTTTTTTTTATAGATAAAATAATTCAAGAGGAAGGTTTATAGATACGTATAATACGCGAGTGAAGCCGCTGGCAAAAGCTAGTTGTTCATAAAATTATTAATGCTTACGAACAAATTTGCACAAAGAGGGTTAAAATATTATAACTCTTGGAAGGGAGGTAATAAAACTGCTATACCCTAACAGCTCCTGTAATCGATCTTCTATGAAGCCGTAATACAACATTACAATAGAATACCGTTAGTGCGTGGGTAGATGTTGCCCATACATTAGTAAATCCCTATCTTTTAGACCTCGTGCAGAGTGAAGAGCTTGTGCGGTTGCTAAGGCGGACGCAAGATATCAAACGCCGTGTCGCTATGCGACTTGCAACGCATCTTGCGTCAAGCCGCGGGTCTTGCGCTGTGGAACGCTCGCACGTCACTTGCGGGTTTATTGCGAAACACTAGTAAGAATGGCTTCCATTTTGATTTTTCGACAACATTCATTGCGTCATTTACGTTGCTGAGCAGGCCAATTTTTCGAACATATGAAGCACTTGATTAACAACACCATTTAGATGGTGATTGATATTGTGTGTCGCAATTAGATGCAACTTGCGACGCGTCTTGCGTCAAGCGAGGTATTCCGTGAAGCACACCCAAACGAAGCGCACCCAGACGAAGCACACCTAAAGTATTCCACTTAGCACACCCATAGGTGGGCTTCAAATAAAAATTTAAAATAATTAATTTCCTATTCCACGAAGCACACCTACGAATATCACTCGCATAGTGCGGGGACTAAGAAATAAAAATGTCGATAGAAGAAAATATTTATTACATTAATATTACAAAAATTACAAATATTGTGTCACATTATTATAATAAAACTGAATGATGTTAGAAATTTAAGTTAGTCTTTTAAATAATAAATATTTTCTCCTATCGACATTTTTATTTCTTAGACCCCGCACTATGCGAGTGATATTCGTAGGTGTGCTTCGTGGAATAGGAAATTAATTATTTTTAATTTTTATTTGAAGCCCACCTACGGGTGTGCTAAGTGGAATACTTTAGGTGTGCTTCGTCTGGGTGTGCTTCGTTTGGGTGTGCTTCACGGAATACCTCTTATAAAGACTCGCGGGCGCCTCATCTACAGGTTCAATGCGTAACACCCTAAAAGTAACAATGACTTCAATTTTAACAATGCGACAACATTAATTGCGCTATTTACGTCATTGAGGTGAATATTTTTTCCAACATATAATGCACTAGATTACCAGTATCCTTCAAAAAGATTCAGATGGTTATTTATTCAGTGTTACAGAATTAGGGTGATGTTTCCGTGGTCATCCCGTAAGTTGCGTTGCGGTGACGCGTGTCGCTTGAGCGTGTAACTTACGGTCACGGGGGTACGGCATGTCAGACTTGCTTAGACGGGAGTAGTAGAGGCAATAATATTAGGTAAGTTTCGATAAGTTGAATTAAGACAAATAATTAAAATAAAAAAGTGACGCTGAAAACTAATATTGAATCGTATTGGATTAAACTTAGTGGTGTGAAATTGAACACACTTATATAATAATAAGTAATACAGTTTATTTTTCAATAACAGCATAATGATTTAGTTGTATATTTAGCGACACAGGGGTCTCCCTGAAGGTGTTTTAACAACTTAATACATCTTTCATTTGATGTTTTATTCGTTTGTTGACTGCCTAGTTGGTCTAGTGGTTCCAAGCGTTACAGCTGAGTATAAGATCCTGGATTGAATTC
Source organism: Aporophyla nigra (assembly GCA_947507805.1). Taxonomy (NCBI): domain Eukaryota; kingdom Metazoa; phylum Arthropoda; class Insecta; order Lepidoptera; family Noctuidae; genus Aporophyla; species Aporophyla nigra. Next base: position 6,435,905 of record OX382315.1, on the reverse strand, counting down.
CCAGGTCAGACAAATTGTTTTTAAGTTTCTCTATCAGAAATCTCTTAGTAGCAGCCTACAGTCTGGATTTATAATATCTTTGGACAACCAACACAACGTTATCTGATCTCAAATTAGGCAGAGCCTGTACTATGGTAACCAGACAACTGATAAATATACTTATATTTTTCATGTAACTTCACGCCTTTTTTTTTTTTTTGTTTGGGATCAGATAACGGTGTGTTGGTTGTCCTAAGATATTTATTATTATTTTTTATATTTTTTTATTTTATTTCTCCGTAGTCGCTGTCGCTTGAGCCTGTAACTCGTGGCCACAGGGTGAGGCCTAATGGTACTTGATGGTCAGGGACGGACAATTCTTTGTAAACCAAGCATCAAAGAATAAGAATAGATTCTTTACATTACTGCTGAATTTATTCGATGAATATCAAAAGGCTTTACATTCAATATTGGTTGAAGGATAATGACTGTAGGATATATCTTTTTGAATGAAAAAGGGTTTCCGGTATAGTCTAGTTCAGGGCTGTCCAAACCACATACCTTCGCGGGCTAATTAAATTTACTACAAAAGCGGGAGGGCCGCAGAAACAAATATTTTCAGTTTTCAAGTAAAAAAAATACAAGATAACCATTTCTTTATACGATTATTGGTTCTTCGTTAATTTATCTTTAACAATGATATCGATATCAACGTCAACATTCGTTGTTGCCAGAAGCATTGCATGAAGAAGTGACTTATCTGAACAATGAAGATCTATACTTAGATTTTATAAAGTCCACTGTTGAATACGTACTTTCATATAAATAAGTGAAACTAAACTTTAACTGAAGAAGTAAAACAATTTTCTGATTAATTTATACTTTAAAACATCCGTCGCGGGCCGCATGAAAACAAGCCGCGGGCCGTTGTCTGGACAGCCCTGGTCTAGTACACAAAGGTAATTGTGAAATACATTATCAATAGTTAGTGTGAGTAGATAGTGTGTTTGTGTGTGGAGGTCAGATAAACAGTCGCTGTAACAAAATATTTGATTTAAAAGAGTGTACATGGAGTTTCTTGCCCAATCTTCTCCATAGGTACCCTTTACGCTTTGGAATGGGGAAATAGCTTCATTTTTAAGGGTTTCGTACCCAATGGGTAAAACGGGACCCTATTACTAAGACTCCGCTGTCCGTCCGTATGGCCGTCTGTCACCAGGCTGTATCTCATTAACCGTGACAATTAGAAAATAAAATAAAAATAAATAAATAGTGTTTTATTTCAGGCATTGTACCCATATACAAAAATTACAATAAATAGAATCAAATCAAATTACAATCAATCAAAACTAAAATTTGAAATCAAAATTAAAAACATAATCATTATTGCAATGAAAAATTCAAAATAAAAACGAATATCAAAATTAAAATCAAAAAACAAAATTAGAATCACAATCAAAACATATGCAAAATTTAAATTAAAATCAACATCATAATTAAAACAGAATCAAAATTAAAACATAAAACATAGAGGTATAGTCTTCAAAAATTTGTTCATTTCATTCATCATTTTTTGTTCCCGCTTAGGTGAACAGAAATCCAGTGCAAATAAATAGGAAATGAAATTTTCACCGATGATGCATTTCTGTTGACGCTATAACAACAAATACTAAAAAACAAAATGAAATAAATATTTAAGGTTCTCCCATGTAAAAAACGTGTTTTTTTTTTTTCGATAATAGAAAGGAACTCTTCGAGCGCGAGTCTGACTCGCACTTGGCCGGTATTTTTCAGACTCACCGCCACTTGACAATGCAAAAGTGCTTGTGATTGGTTTATTTGAAATAAATGCTTTGAGTTTCAGTTTGAGCTACATGTAAAATACTAGTAATCATCTGCATCCGGATGGCCGAATAGGCTAGGCAGATGATGACCTATGCATGCTATGCAAACAAGAAAATTGTATATAAAATTTTCTCTTTACCTCTCAAATTATTCTATCATAAATTTTCACGTGATCTGCTAGGGATGGTCTATTTGTTCGCCAAAGAATCAGCATCACCATGCAACGTGGCAATGCTGACAGCCGGGCAGTTTTACCATTGACAGCGATGCGAACGAGGTTTATGATGAACTGTGATTATTTTATCTCTATTTATAAATACATGTACATATTATTATTTTATGTCTGTTAGCCTTAAAATCATGTAAGTAAATACTCATCATCATTTCAGCTGAAAAACATCCACTTCTAGACATAGACCTCTCCCAAAATAGACGAGTTTTGCCATAATCGCCACGCTTGACAGGCGGGTTGGCGATCGCAGTATGGTGGCAGAAAATGCATAGACAACCTTGCTGCCCATTCTCTAGTAAGTCCCATAGTCACCTCTTACGACACCCACGGTAAGAAATGAGATGGTGCTATTCTTAACGCCCGGGATCACACTGATCGTAAATAATGACGGATGCAAATAATTCACAATAAATCATATTGAGGACACTGAGTTGCAAATTGTAAAAAGACAACCACGAAAATTTAATATCACGGGCTACCTTATCAAACACTCTCAATAAAAATACTTCCTTATGGTAAATGGCTCTAATCACACGGAAAAAAAACAAACATTGCTTACTCCCTGTGGGTTATTTCGGACTGTAGTTTTCTCCCGATATTTTCCTTGTACAGTAAGTCGATGTTGGCTGAGAATTTTATGACCCTGATTTATTTATTTCGTTGCTGAATCTCATGTCCACTTAAAAGATTACCTAGTAATGTATCAGATAACATCGGATTTTCTTTAACAGTATATTTATTGATAGAAACTTGATTACGATATCCTACTATAATCTTACTGTAGCAGTATTTTGGAGGTATGAGGAACAGGGTGTTTTTTTTTTGTGGGTGGGAAATCATCAAATGACGTCTCCCGCTCTGGGTGGAGCGGAAACTCATGTGCCAGAGTCACGGTGTCTCTTTCGAACAATCTCGCGACCCTGGCAGGAGGAACTGGGTGTAAAGTTTACTCAACCCCCCTAGAAAAGTGAGGATCCTTCGACCAGACGGGTATCGTGTCTGGTGGGCTACTGCTCGACGATTGATGTCGGGACGTTGTATACAGGGTGTCCCAAAAATCAACTTCAAGCCGAAAACGGTTGATAGGCCAGGTGGTGACAGTTATCAGAAAAATAATTTAAAAAATCTAAGTTAAGCATTTTTTTTTTCAGTACAGTCAGTTAAAGTTGGGCGATGTAATAATTTTTAGTACATGGTGGAGCAAAAAAGTGATGTTTTCTTTAAAACTGAGGTAGTTGTGTTTTAATTTTGGACTGTAGTTTACAGAAGGGTTATTCACAAAAAAATATATATTTTTAATGTCAATAATTTGAAAAGTACTTAACTTAGATATTTTTTTTCTGATAACTGTCACCACTTGACCTATCAACCGTTTTCGGCTTGACGTTGATTTTTGGGACACCCTGTATATGCTAGTTGAGCGGAAAACTATGCTTGCGCGAGGCAAGATTTTGTTAGACAACAGATGGTTACGAATTGCCGCGTGGCAATACAGAGATGCTGCTACACTAGTAATATTATAAATGTGAATGTTTTCCTATTTGGATGTCTGTTACTCAAACACATATAAACGGAGTTTTGTTTTTGTCTCACAGTAGTTTATAGCCTGGTCTTCGGACATAGCATTATTTTATTCCAGTCCTGAGATTTCTGACATCCACGCGAGCGAAGCTGCGGGCAAAAGCCAGTCAAGTTATATGGTTATGATTTTTTTGTTTCCATGCCATCATGTAAAATAAAGCGGTCTCCATACTACGGCACTAACATGGTAGTGACAACAGCATTCTGAAAATGATCGCTGCTAGAGTGGACTAGACAGGACCGGACACTAACGGCGACGGTCTTAGTATCAAGAATACATATTGTGAAAACTAACAACATTTACCTATCATTTAAGTACTATAATTGATTCTAACACCAAAATACTAACAAAATAATGGACCTTAGTCTGAAATAAAGTTTTTTTTTTTTGGATGTCCTGAAAATCCGCATTGGAACAATGTTGTTAAAAAGAGGTAAGTGTATTCTTGTCTTGATTAGGCACCCTGATCTTAGTATGAATATATGAATGCCCTCATCATCGCCTAGTCTTATTCCTAACATGTTGGGTTCAGATTTCAGTCCACTTAACCTGATGCAGCGGTATACCAGTATTTTACATGGAGCGACTTCCTATCTGACCTCGACCACCCACCCACTATCACAATACTCTTAGGCACGTTCTTGGTAATGGATGGTCACCCATCCATAGCCTGACCTTGGCAAGTGTTGCTTAACCTTGGTTATCAACCTATGTAGCTGTTATTACTTAGCTCCTGAGAGTGTTACATCCATATTTACACAGTAATAAATTTGTTAGATCGCGGGTAGAATGTGCGTACAGGTGGCTTGTTTAATCAAAGCCGACCGCGACCTTTAGAAAAATATGTTGATCGGTTTTGGACTTTCACAGCAAAGATTTTATTTACCACCATTTCAGCCATAAGACGTCCACTGCTGGACATAGGACTCCCCAATTTGGGGGGCTTTGCCATAATCGCCACGATTGGCAGGTGGGTTGGCGATAGCAGTATGGTGGTAAAATGCAAAGAGAACGCTGCTGCCCATTCTATAGTGAGTCTCTTAGTAGCCTTTTACGATACCCACGGGAAGAAATAGGATGGTGCTATTGTTTACGTTTGGCATCACACGGAACTATACAGGTTGATTATTAGTATTATGTACTTAGATTGTATAATTATTTTAATGTTTAAATAGCCAAAGGTTCCACGAGTATACGAGTTATTCACAGTTTGCATCTTATAATAATATGATAAAGTTTAAGTATCATCAAAATATTTCATAAGCCAATTGTATAGAATAAACTGCCTCTCAGTGATTTAACAACCGTGTACTAACTTTATCAACACCTTTTCATACACACGACTATACTCCTCTGTTCATGCCCCCGGCCCAACACAATAGCGTGGTGATATATGACAAGCCACAACTTGGCTGCTATCCAATAGGCTACACATTAAAACCCACGCTACATAGAAAGCGGTGGCGGACAGCGAAAGTTACAGCGTTTTTTCGTAAGCAATAAAGTACCAGAGGCGACGGGTCAATACAAGCAGATATACAATAAAAAAAACTAAAGTAGGAAGAAAATTTAAAACCCAGTAGTTTTGTACAAAAAAGATGAGCACGAAACTTCATAATTAGTATTTAAAAAGAAACAGTGTTATGATGCGTAATTCAGCTTATCAGCGTCATCATCATCATCATCATTTCAGCCGTAAGACGTCCACTGCTGGACTTAGGCCTCCCCCAATTTGGGGAGCCTTGCCATAATCGCCACGCTTGGCAGGCGGGTTGGCGATCGCAGTATGGTGGTAAAATGCATAGAGAACGCTGCTGCCCATTCTCTAGTTAGTCCCTTAGTCGCCAATTACGACGCCCACAGGAAAAAATGGGGTGGTGTTATTCTTTACTTCCGGCACCACACGTGCTTATCAGCGTAATGTTCCCTAATAGGCCACTCATTTAAGACGTCGTATGTTGCAAAAAAATAAAATATACTGACTATTTGGAATGTTGTTAGGATAGATATAGTATTTATGAGACAGATGAACCAGCTTTCAATGAGAAGTAAATACGAGTAAAGGAAAATTGAACTAACAGCATGGGTTTTATTGATGGATTCAGAAATAAGAACTGAGGACTCAAAGTCACATTTAATCAGCGATGTTTTGAAAGAGATTTCAATTTGTGCCCTCCGGCCACTAACGAAAAAAACTGGCCAAGTGCGAGTCGGACTCGCGCACCGAGGGTTCCGTACAAACCTGCAGGAATTCACGGTTTATGCATAAGGTTTATGTTTATGAAATTATTAATTTTTTTTTAATTTTTATATTTGAGTTGACTGAATGAAAGGTAAATTGTGGTATACGATTTATGACGTATTAAAAAAAAACTACTTACTAGATCTCGTTCAAACCAATTTTCGGTGGAAGTTTACATGGTAATGTACATCATATATTTTTTTTAGTTTTATCATTCCCTTATTTTATAAGTTACGGGGGGGGGGGGGGACATTTGACCAGTTTGGAAGTGTCTCTCGCGCAAACTATTTAGTTTAGAAAAAAAAAATATTAGAAACCTCAATATCATTTTTGAAGACCTATCCATAGATACCCCACACGTATGGGTTTGATGAAAATATTTTTTTTTGAGTTTCAGTTCTATGTATGGGGAACCCCAAATATTATTGTTTTAAAAAAAAAATATATTAGAAACCTCAATCTCATTTTTGAAGACCTATCCATAGATACCCCACACGTATGGGTTTGATGAAAAAAAAAATTTTGAGTTTCAGTTCTATGTATGGGAAACCCCAAATATTATTGTTTTTTTTTTCTATTTTTGTGTGAAAATATTAATGCGGTTTACAGAATACATCTACTTACCAAGTTTCAACAGCATAGCTCTTATAGTTTCGGAAAAAAATGGCTGTGACATACTCGGACAGACAGACAGACATGACGAATCTATAAGGGTTCCGTTTTTTGCCATTTGGCAACGGAACCCTAAAAAGGCCATAGTTAGATGCTCTCAAAACTCCTTCGGTTACAGAGATACATTACAGCTTACGTTTAAACTTAGAAATAAACTTTTACCTCTTTGTAATAATTAAGTATTACTTTTGCGCTCGCTACCGCTTTCAAAAGAGCAGAGCCTTAAAACGACCGACCCAGCGTGTAAGGAGGCCCGCAAACTTTTTATAATGTAGATCAATTTGCTCGCCCCTACAATATATCTGAGAAAGCAATTAAAGTTGGTAGGTTTTGTATGTATAGCGTTTGGGGCGAGCCTACATTATGTCACTGTAACGTTGGCAGTGTTAGATGACAAAAAAAAATATAGAGAAGAACGTTATAGTGGTTATAAGAATATTTATGAAAGTCTTTGAAAATAATGCAGGAACACATTTTTATCACCTTCCTTTTTACAGGATGAATATCCTCTGGGCACTAGCTATTCTACTACAGTTATATGAGCCACTGGTCATGGCTGACTGTAAAGGGAGCCAGGCATAGAAATATATACAGGATAAGTTTTTATCCTGTGCGCAAAAAGAGGCGGGGCGCGTGAGGGAGTGGCAGTCTCTGCGTCCTCACGTCCCTAGCCGCCGCAGGAGTAGACGCCCCGGGCGTCGGAAGTCGATAGCTGACTTCCGGCCACCGCAGGCGCGAGCTGGCGGGCGGCGAGCAATGGATAGCTCGCCGCCCGGTAAGGACCAGGCTCGGGTCGACGGCGCGTAGTGTTCCACGCGCGCCTCAAAGAGATGTCAGCAGCACTGAAGGGGTCTGCTAGGACCGATGCCTGTCAGGGTCGCGAGATTGTTCGAAAGAGATACCGTGACCCTGGCACATGGGCAACTGTAGGAACACGGGTGGGTTTTAGTCAGTAAAAGTCTGACACGCTCTCCCGCTCCGTCCAGAGCGGGAGAAGTAATTTGATGATTTCCCATCGAAAAAAAAAAGTGGTCTAGAATGACATGCTCAATACATGGTTACAGTTTGCGCACTAGATAAAAACTGATCTTGTATATAGAAATATAAGAGTACACCATACCTATACAGGTTGGCAAAGACATCGAACTGCAAACTGTTACCATGAAATCATTACATGATTCTGAAAGTCCCTGTGCTGAAATTTTTCGTAGTATTTTAAATTTATTTTTATTAGTCATTAATGTCCCACGACAGGGCTATGGCGTCCCTACTCACTTCCCACGTCTCTCTGTCCAGAGCTGTCAAGAACAAATTTTTACTAAAAGAGTCCAGCTCATCCCGCCATCACCGTCTGGGAATGCCGCGATGTGGTTTGCCACTAAGCGGGACCCACTGCATCGTCGGTTATTTTACAAAAAAATTGCTGTTCTATACCGTAGGTATGCACTTTTCTATGCAGAAAACAGGGTTGTTTTATGACTAACCTGAAATAGCAGTCTATAACTAAGATTATTTTCAAATACCCAGCTAATAGAATAAATCTCTTTTAAAAAAAGAACCTAATTAATTTCACGCCAAAAAAAATCGGTAAAATAAAGAAGTGTGGAAGAAAAATACATGTTGCGCCAACCCCGAATAAATAGGGAGGATGATGATATATTTTCTATTTTTAGGGTGTTTCGAATTTTGTGACGTATATCACCGTAGTTTTCGAATACAGTTTTTTGCTATCCTACCATTATCCTTGCGAAACACTGGCAAAGATAATAAATAAAACAAATAATTTAAAAAATGTATTCACCAAAATAAAAACACGTATTACAAAATGGGAAATTACAATATACACTAAGTAATGGCTTAAAGTTGGTAATACAGGTGGTAATACATAAAGTTTGGGACTATCTGCATCCGAACTAGGTAGTAAACCTGTCTCTCGGATTGCATTTGATCCCTTTACATAAATTTTGATTATTTGATAGCCATGCTTAAGGTTGTAAACATTTAATAAGATTGCCATGTACATCTAGAAACTTGGAAAGTATGCACAATCACAATGTAAGAGAAAAATGTAAATGAGGTGTGAAGCTGTAATGCTGTAAAAATAATGGCACAAATTTATGAAATTATTGTATTATCATCAGTCCTTGATAAGTATGCCAAATTTCGAGTTAATCCGACGAAGGGAGTCAAAATCAAAGTTCAAAGTTTCCGTTACATAGGCACATATACTAGAGAATGGGCAGCAGCGTTCTCCATGCATTTTACCACCATACTGCGATCGCCAACCCGCCTGCCCAGCGTGGCGATTATGGCAAATCCTCCCAAAAATTGTACCGGTCAAATTGGCGGTGCATGGGAGAGGCCCAGGTTCAGCAGTGGATGTTTTTCTGCTGAAATGATGAGGCACATATACTAACACACTAACATAGGTATGAAGTTAATAAAAGTGTGTTAATAAAATACCTACCAATGTACGATGAAGGGCTCTCGAGTATGAGACCCTCAACACGACCATTTTCCTCAATCGGGTGCTACAATTTACAGGCCCTTAAGTAGATGGTACACGCTATGTTTTCCCATGACCCTGTATCAACAGAGTAACGTATATGTTACACCTGGTGAAGATATGTTTATGGTTCCTTGGAGAAGAATAACTGGTAACGGATGGAATTTTTTGGATTTGTACTTATTTAAGGCTTTATAAGTTGCATCATCGTCATTCCAACCTAGCCTCTTTGCAACTACTTTAGGGTCGGCTTCCAATATAACCAGATGCAGCTGAGAACTAGTATTTTACATTGAAAGACGACTCGTCAATCCATACATGTTATACTTTACTTTTAATAGTCACCATAAGCAGTTATGGCTAAGATTTGTAAATGAACAATAATGATATAATAATAAAGTACTGTGCGCCTGTTTGCCCTTCTACCTGTCCACCTGTCCGCCCATCTACCTGTCCGCATGTCTGTCCATCCCACTTTTGAAGAACTGCACGTAAATTAACACAACCAAAATATTTATATATGATGGTACGGAACCCTTGGTGCACGAGTCCGACTCCCTCTTGACCGGTTTTTTTAATTATTTCTAAAGTTAGTCATTTGATTCATACTTAGTGTACATAGTATAGTCCGGTGTCTTAAATATTGTAAAAGTTATGTAAGTAATTAAATTTATTTATTTAGGTTGGCCAACAATTGTTTACACAATACATTATATATATTTTCGATAACAGAACATTCTTAAGTGCAACAATTAATTATAGGCTAACACAGCATGCACCATTTATGGTTTTACACATTATCACAAAAACAATAAGGATATTTACAATTAAAATCATGCAACATTTTTTTGGTAAATCATGCGTAACAATAATACAATAACAAATAATTTAATAATAAATAATTGAACGAATAACACAATGATAAAATTAACAAATTGAAATAATTTAAGTCACATTATTAAATTCAAATGCATAGGATTAAAGTAAATTGATATAAAATTGAATATTAAAATTAAAATAATCATTCGGTAGCGAGGTTATTGGTTGAGAGTAAAGTGTTCAACCACATTTTTATAATATTTTCCGATGCTGTCATGGTGTACGTCAGTGCGGTCACTGCAGCTGTTCAGGTTTTTACAGAGACGTGAAATCGGTGAGTTTGCACCCAGAACCGTTCTGCGGAATGGTGGGTACAGTGGTGTTATGGGTTTTCGCGGATAGCGGGCTGGGGCACGGAACTTTAGGAGACTTAGTAGGTTTGGACAGTCTATTTTATTTCTAAGTAATTTATAGATAAATAAGGCATCAGTAACTTCTCTTCGAGTACTTAACGATTGCATTTTAAAATATTTGAGACGAGAATGATATGAGAGTAGCTGTTTACTTTTACCCCTAGAAAATGCGAGGTGCCACAGAAATCGTTTCTGAACTCTTTCTAAGAGTAATTTATGTGTGGCGTAATGTGGTCTCCATACAACACTGCAATACTCCAATACGCTTCGTACGAGGCTATAGTATAGCATTATTTTAGTACTGACCTGTTTAAAGCCCCTGGTGTTTCTCAGCACAAAGCCTAACATCTTCGATGCTTTCTTAGTAATATTCTCGATGTGGGGGACAAAAGTAACTTTTTTATCAAACAGTACTCCCAGATCTCTGATTGCATCCACTTCTTGAATTTTTTCGCTACCAATGAGGTACTCTGAGTGTATGGGGTGAAACTTTCTTGAAAATGACAGATGGTAACATTTTCTTAAATTAAGTTCCATTTTGTTAGTCTCACACCATTCAACAACTCTGTTTAGATCATCTTGAAGAAGTGCAATATCGGCCGGAGATTCGATTCTCCGCGCAAACTTTAGGTCATCAGCGTACAGAAAACACTCGGAAAAGTAAAAGCAGTGGGGAAGGTCATTTATAAATAGAATAAATAATATAGGAGCCAGATGAGATCCCTGTGGGGCACCGGGAGTCATACAATAATTTTTGGCAGATCGAAAACCGTTAACAACAACATAAAATTCTCGCTTTGACAGGTATGATGCTAGCCATTTCAATAAGGGTCCAGTGATACCATACATGGCCAGTTTATCAATTAGTAAGGCATGAGGAATTTTATCGAAGGCTTTGCTGAAATCAGTGTATAACACATCATATTGTTTGTTAGAGTCAATAGATTCTACTAGAGACTCCGAAAAAGACACTAAATTTGTGGCAGTGGACCTTGAGGCAACAAAGCCGTGTTGGTGTTCGCTAATATACTGTCTGAAATGCTGTTGGATGTGTGGACAGATCATCGACTCAAAAATCTTGGCAAACGTGGAGAGAATTGCGATAGGCCGATAATTAGAAATGTTATCTTTTTTGTCCGATTTGTACACAGGAACAACCTTGGCCTTTTTCCACTCAGATGGGAAGGTTCCTGTGGCTAGCGACACTTTAAATATTTTTAATAGTGGGGTAACCAAGGCTGGTGCACAGGCTGAAATAAATAAAGGTGGGATCCCATCAGGACCTGCTCCTTTCCTGATATTAATACTTCGTAGCTTTTTGAATAAGGAATCGCTATCCAATTCTGGTATTGTTAGGCACTGGCTATTTGTTTCTAATCTGTGAAGGAAACTAGAGTCATTATTGAATTCTGTGCCATGATCACGGGTGTAGACTGATGCGAACCAGTTACCAAAAAGATCACAAACATCCGAGCCATTTGATGTGATAGTTTCACCGTCAGTCATTGTTAGCGGATAGGCACTAGAGCCACCGCGTTTAGCCTTTACATGGGTCCAGAATAATTTTGGGTTTTCTTTGATTTCGGACTCTAAGTTTTCCATATATGAGTTGTACAAATATTTACCCAGGTTTTGACAACGTTTAGTTATTAATTTTAGCTCGAGTTCATCTAAAGGGTTTTTATATTTCCTAAATCGCAATCTTAACTTATTTTTCTCTTTGAGTGCTTTTATTATATTTTTGTTGAACCATGGGGGGTAGCGACACGCCATTGTCTTACAATTTGGGACATATGTATTTATTGCAGTGTTTAACACTTTTAAATAAATAAATATCCGACTAACGGAAAAATCCGACAGCGTTTGGCCTGACCTGTACGCTTGGATTGACGACTTATAACTTTATTCTATATGGAATAGACGTTATCTCTTTCCATTCAATATTTTATATTTTGTCATAATTCTGACATCGCCCGCTAGAAATCTTACTACAATCGTTTCCGTTTCTCTTCGGTTCTTTTTCTCTGCGAAGTCATGTTACTGCAGGGCAGTGTTGGCGATCCCAGACAGGCGTTTTATTTTGTGTAGATTATTTCATCTCCCAGCAAGTCCTAGAACCAAAAATTCGAAGACATGACGTGAAATCTCCCAACCCGCACTCGACCCGCGTGCTGGATCACGGGCCGTATCTCTCTCACTGAGACGAGGCCTATGTCCCAGTCGTGGGAACATTAATGGCTGTTTATGCATGTTACGTGGAAGAGCAACCACAAGACCAAAGAGGCAGTCAATCAACTGAGAAACTTAAACAAGAAACCAGTTAAACAGAGCACGTTCTAACAATGCTTCAGTGAGACGCCCTAGACTCAATGTAAGTACTAGTGTTGCGGTGGATATCCGTATCTATATCCACGGATATCCGAGGAGAAGAAAGATCTGTGTCCGTATCCGTATGCGTTACTTTTTTGGCGGATCTGTTACGGATCTTTTACCTCATTAATTTTCCAAGACATAGATGAAATTCTATGTATATAAAGGTGATTAGGTAACGATCAGAAACTATTAAATTCCATTCAGATTATTTTTTATTTCTTAAATAAAACATTGGGCACCTTTATATTGCATGTACTATACATAACTCAAAGGTCCTAAATCAAAGCGTCAAGTGGCGTCAACTTTCGTTTGAAGGTCACGCACATCGACACCATTTAAGTAAGAAATTTCCGTATTCCGAGATCCGTATCTGCGAACCTTGATACCAAACATCCGTATTCGGATCCGTATCCGCGGTCACATCACTAGTAAGTAAGAATATGTCATTAAGTATTTGTCGGTGACTACAACGGAATGAGCGCACTGCACTGTCTGTAATTAGAGCAAAGGTCAGTTTATTTGTGTCAGGAATGACTAGGTTATAAATAGTACAATGAGTGGTCGTAAGCTCTACAGCTGGGCATGAGATTTTGGGTTCAATTACCGAAGTAGCGACCCGGTCCTGCTTCACACGGGTGCAATGGTGATAATGACAAAACATCAAGATTTCTTTGCTATATCTAAATTAAATATTGATGTATTACATAGCAAAACATCACAGCTTGTTTCCCCGAACGATGGGCAGAGTACCTATAGTACATCCACATTTCGCCTGTTATGTTTAAATCCCATGTAAAAGGGGGCGACCCAATTGTCAGCAACAGGGCACCAAAACTTCGGTCTGCTACTCAGAAATCCCTAATAGAAATACCCAATAATACTTTGCCCGACCTGAAAACGAACTCAAGACCTCATGCGCCGTAGAAGGACTTGGGCACAAGCCTTTAGAATGTGTAGTCATAAAGCCTTGCAAATACAAATCCAACGAAAAGTGCCTAGAAATGTCTCCTTTTTTTAAATGACTATCAATTTTCTAAACTATACGTCCACTTCAAAACACGGGTTCGGTCACATACAAACAATTTCAAACGTCATTGATGGCTATTGACAGTGCAAAGTGAGAACCGGTGTCAATTCGCGCCAGGAAACCGATACATGTTCCCCTAGAGTTTCGTTCCAGTTTTTTACGGAAGTATTAGTTCCAAACAACTATGTATATTGTTGGACAGATGCCAATTTTTCAGGTGTTTTCAATTTTTGTTCTTTTTTAGCGATGTTTGGGGACTGTTTCTGGTTGAATTTTTCGAGGAAGCGTAGGTTTTAAGACTCCAATCATTTGACTTTTCCAATCTCATGAAAGTCTACTTAGTAGTTATACAGAGTCAAATTAAATTGTCTGGAAAAACTTTGCCAAAATATTGAGTATTGATATCGAAAACTTATGAAATAAAAAAGAACATAAAAAATATTTCCATCATCCCACTACGTTCGAAACTTTTGATGATACTGTGAAAAGTACTTTATGGCAACCAAACGACTGCATTGTTATAGTTTTTGGAAATTCGTGAAAAATGTCTAAGTTCCACGAAAAGCCTTTTGTTTTATACGCCAAATCAATCGAGGCATAGTTTATTTTGACAGTTCTAAACCGTCACTTGTTTTTTTCATTCATGTTTGTCAGTAATAGATAGCAATACTCTTATCTCAGTTTAAGTAGTGAACAAAATAACCGGCACCATTTTTTTTTTGTGTATTGGAAATCATCAACTGACGTCTCCCGCTCTGGACGAAGCGGGAGGAAGCGTCAGACTTTTTAACCGACTTCAAAAAAGGAGGAGGTTCTCAATTCCACTGTTTTTTTTTTTCATGTTTGTTGCCTCAAAACTTTTGACTGGGTGAACTGACTTTGATGATTCATTTTTATTTGAAAGCTGGTTCTTCCCGTGTGGTCCCATTTTATTGACTTTTCTTTGGTATTTTTTGCGTTAGATTCGATAATACGAATTTAATAAAAAGTCGGTGGCACAAAACTTAAATACAGATCCTAAGACACCGACTTCCGAAATTAAAGTTATTTTTCACTTTGTAGTGTTTTTAAGGAAGTCGGTTGTTATTTTTTCGAAAAACATTGTTACTGACTAAAATCCACCCGTTTTCCTTCAGTTGCCTATATGCCAAGGCTACGGTAACTCTTTCGAACAGATCTCGCGACCCTGGCAGAAACTGGCCCCATTGCGTGAAAATTTTACCAGAACAGTATTTATTTTCACTTTCATCAGATATTTTATGAACAGAGCATACCAATGTCAAGCATACAGCTTTGACCATTCCATTAACTAGTCATCCCAACAATGGCTACCGGTCGGTTACTGCAATATTCCCGGGGTCGAAGTTTAAACTGTGATCTCAATAGGTACAGTATAAACGACGATGTAGCTCGGTATGTGAATAGTTCGACGTGGTATGCCGTTAACTTAGTCCAATAGATGGATGTTACTGCCTATTTACTTGATTTATGTTTCGCGTTTGATAGGGAAGACGTTCTATTGCTGAGCAATATCTTATAGTTAGAAGTTAAGGTATAGATAGAGAGACAGATAGATATAGAAAAGATAAGAGGACAATATCGGGTTTCGTTTGATAGAAGAAATGAGGACCAAGTTCGAGTTTTTCCAGCGAGCCAAGGAACGCAGTATCCTGTTGTTCGAATGCATAAGGAACACAGAATTGCACCCTATAACTGAAGTTGCAGATGTTGGAGAAAAAACAGCTGCAGTTGGAGAGGGCTGAACACGTCGTGCGAATGCACCCGAAGAGATGGACACAGATCGTCACTCACTGGACGCCTGAGGAGGGAAATTGTCGTCGAGGTAGGCCACGGCGAAGGTGGTGGGACGATCTGCTAAGTTTTGCAGGGCTGACATGATTGGTCACAGGGATTGGATCCACTCAATCTGTATGGTTCTTTCCCAAAAGACCATTTTAGACACCAATCCACATGATTTGACCAAGATTATGTCTGGATTTTAAAAGAGACTGTAACTTTTGAGTTTAGGCCTTAATTCTCACAGTAGTCAGATAGGAAACGCCGACCTCTTCTAGTTTAAAAATATATAATTGACGTGTAAAATATTTATACAAACGTACCTGCAGAATCATTTATCATTTGGAAAAAGGGGAGGCCTTTGCCCAGCAGTGGGACAAGGTATTGGCTAACAAAAACAAAAATATGTAAGTAGGTTAATACCTACTCGTCAAAATTGACTCGTCCCAAACTTCTACCTTGATTTGACTCGTGTCTAATACAAAGTTTTACGATTTCTCATTTAGCGTAAAGGCAATCAGCTGGAGTGTACTTCAGTGTCTACCGTCCGAATGTTCATAGTCTATGCTCTTTTTTTTATTTTATTTCCCTTTTAAAATAGGGCTGTCGTGGACAAGTGTGAAAGAAGTAGTGTTATTTAAAATATTTGATGTAAAACCCGAAATATGTATTATTTGAAAAAACACATGATATTGAAAACAATTTTTCAGAAAAAGAATTCCAAAAATGTCCTTTAAAATCTGTTTGTCATGGAAATTTTAATACAGAATCAATTCCAATGCCCAAACAGTGCGTCGGGAGTCAATAGCGGACTCCCGGTCACCGTAGGCGCAAGCTTGCGGGCGACGAACAATGGGTAGCTCGCCACCCGGTAAGGACCAGGCTCGGGTCGACGGCGCGTAGTGTTCCACGCGCACCTCAAAGAGATGTCAGCAGCACTGAAGGGGACTGCTAGGACCGATGTCTGCCAGGGTCGCGAGATTGTTCGAAAGAGATACCGTGACCCTGGCACATGGGCAACTGAAGGAACTCGAGTGGGTTTTAGTCAGTAAAAGTCTGACACGCCCCGCTCCGCCCAGAACGGGAGAAGTCATTTGATAATTTCCCATCCAAAAAATAAGATGCCCGAACAGTGATTCCAGTGATATATTTTTTTTTTTAATATTCGCATTATTCGCGCTTCGAGTTTGTTTCAGCCTTTCTTAGAGTAGTCAGATAAGAAACGCCGACCTCATCTAGTTTTATAAAAAATTTGTTTGACGTGTAAAAGTGTTTTTACAAACCTACTCGCAAACATCACACAGATAAATATATTCATTAATTTATATAAAAAACACCCCACACCATAACACCATGAAAAACCACGCTGGGATCACATTTCAAGCATTCATGCATACATTTGAGCCATTTCATTAATTAATTAAATCAAAATACAGCCCGCACACCATCAGCTTAAAACGAACATTTAAAACCAATAATTTAACGCTCATCAAAATACGGTGAAAATACCATTTTCATTGGAAAGTAACGTATGCATTCGACTATACAATCGTGGTCTGTGGGACAATTCGGGTCATTACATTTTCCGCTCGAGACCCTTCCCTTTTAATACTCGTAAAATGACATCCCTAAGGGAACTGGCTGATAAATCATGTTACTTTTATCTACAAAAAAAAGAAGACGAATTGTATTTTGCTTTTGTTGAGTTTTTAAATTTCGAACGAATTAAATACGAAATGTGTGTTTGTTTTGACAATTAGTATAAGCTTATTTTCAAATCGGCTCTTTTAATAAATGACTTTTTTTTTTGTAAGTTGGTTTGTACAAACACTTTTACACGTCAATCATATTGTTTTAAACTAGTTGAGGTCGGCTTTTCCTATCTGATTACTCTGAGAAGAAAGGCCGAAACAAACTCAAAGGTCACAGTCTCTTTTAAAGTCCAGACATAATCTTGGTCAGATCATGTGAAGACCATGTGCATTGGAATCTGAAATGGTCTTTTGAGAAAAGAACCACACAGATTGAGTGGACTTGTCCAATCGGTGCACGCATTTGTCAGTAATCAAAATCATACAGCTCAACTCAGAACTTATGGAGGTCAATGATTCGACGAACAATACCAAAGGCCATTTGTGTAGGTCGCATAAATAACTCAAACTGCCATCATTAAAATGAAATGAGTAAGAGAGATACCTATATTAAAAAAACATTATCTACATCATCACCTATTTTGATTACCAACGGTGAAATTATTTACATGACGTATTTTACAATTATTCACAACGTTATACACTATTTCTCCTGGCTTAGAGCAATTGTGGGCACTAGCCTAGCAATATAGGCTGATTATGATAATAATAATAATCGTTTATTTATATTTATAAAAATGGGCACATTTACAATATTACTTAAAAATTAAAATAGAGCACAGTTGCTCATTTGCCTGGACTAGGTTGAACCTGTGTTTCAGGCTAGTAAGTGCATTAATACGTAATATAATAAATTAACAATGAGTAAAAAGTAAAAACTAAATTAAAATTAGGAAAATAAAAGTGAAATAGCATTTTATGTTAGTCGCTCTATTTGCAGACAACAAGTAGATCTTCCGTCTGTGTATAATCGATGTTTAGTAAATATTTAAGTATAATTTGTTTACAGCTAAAGTAATTTAGTTCAAAGATACTTCGCCTATATGGGCCTGAGAATGTAAAAAACCTTTCTACAAAAACATGTTTTGAGGTTGTATTTGATGGGAATACTCCGTCTTTTGTTAGTATTATCAGCAGTGTAGGTAAGCATGGTGTGCTGTTTTAATACTAAGTGCATTATGAAAAGTTGGCGAACAGTCAGCACGTTGCAGGATTTGTATAGCAGATCTGTAGGAAAGAAAAAGGGATGGAAGTTTGCTACCTTTAAAATTAAAATAATAATATGATGAGTTACAAAATCTTGCGTAACATAAGTGGGTCGCTAGTATTGACTATCTTACTCCTAAAACAGACAACCACTATGATTTCAACAATTCTTATACCAACAGAACGCAATGAAGTCTGTTGAACTGTCAAATGGAACGCTATTCAAAAATGAACGACAACTTTTTTCTAACGTTGTGTCATAGTATACATTATAATAAAATATACGAACTTGGAGGACATTAAACATCAAAAAGGTTATAACAGTCAGCAATGTTTTCTATCCACGCCATAAGGCAATGGGCACACAATAAAAAAGTGACGGCGAAAGTATTAAGGCGTCTGGCAATTCAGAGTTCATGACACTAGAACTTATCACAATAAACTCCGTATAAGCACAAAGTTGGATAGACTAAATATCATTATTATTTTTATTACATTCTTCACGATTGGTTTTTTATGAAAGACATTCTTTTTGAATTTTTCATGTATTTGCCTCGTTGGTCTAGTGGGCGCATGAGGGTTTTTTGTAACTGGAATTTTTGAATAGCAGCCTGCACCCTAATTGCGAAACACACAATTTATCAGAATTTGAATGGGATTGAAGATTATTTCGTCATTTGTTCGAATAAATTGTTGGCTCAGCAACGTAAATAACGCAATGAATGTTGTTTAACTATGAATGTTAAACCAATTCCTACGGATAAAAAGTTCCGCAATTACCCTTCTTGAGTATAAATTTGTGGGCTGTTGATGGCAATAGGCGAAATGTGGGGTACTAACTAACCCTTTAGGGAAACCAGGCATGATATTATGTTATGAAAGTAATCGAACCTTTAACACGTTAACTGCCATGTCGGACTATGTGCTCGACACTTTTTAATCAATAATCGACTTAAAGTCAAATAACACTAAGTACATTTTTGACTTTTTGTGATTTTACCCATGGCAGTTAACGTTTTAAAATCCCATTTTACGCTCCTAAAATATCATATCAGAGTTGTCGAGGACCTACAACATTTATTGATGGAATGTGTCCAATATGAGTCCAGTAGAAATAATTTAGTGAGATCCTTGAATTTGAACAGAGCTGATGTAGGCATGTTCCATATAATTCTATCCCAACCAAATGGCGACGATGCGAAGAGTCTGTTCAAATTCATGGGCCACGTCTTATGAAAGTAGCATTGTTAAGGATACGATGGGACTGACATACGCTATGCGTAAAAGCCCCTATAAATAAATAAAGAAACAATATATATATATCATATCGCACCTCCGCAGCTCCGGTGCAACAACGTCACTTATGCAAAAGATGTAATATTTCAGGAGAAGCGTTTGAAATTTCCACATCCTATTATAATGTACTGACTAAAGAAATTAACTGGTAATATTTAAACTACAACTTTGAACTTCATATTAAAGTTAAAGCAAACATTTAATAAGGGGTAGGTACATTAGCTACTTTTTCTCATACTCATTGTCAGATCAATTTTGAAAAAATTTGCATAAGTGACGTTGTTGCACCGGAGGTACGATATTATTAAGAATAAAAATCATTTCAGAAGTGTTTCTATTCCTATTTTCCTCAAAGGTAGGAACAGAAAAACAGGCGCAATCAGGTCCTAACAAAAACATATTTTTAAGACTTGGATCTAGCTGTAGCCTCACGCTGCCGTTGTGAGTAACAATTCTAACCTAACCTAAGCGTTTCGTCGGGGTACCCTAGCTTAGTTACTTGCCACCAATTCTTAGAAACGGCCAGAATATTGAAAAGAAACTCAACTATTTAAAAAAGTGTGCATCACTAGAAGCACATACTTTTTTCGAGGATCTATTAAAAAAAAATATTATTTAATGTCCTATGTCCAAATTTGAATCTAAAATTTTTGCAGCATTATTATTTCGATAGGTTTACTGCTTAACCTAGTTCATCACTATCCTTATATATAGTACTAGCTTCTGCCCGCGACTTCGTCCGCGTCAAGTTTTTGCTCCCCTGACCCTTCCCGTCACATCGAATTGCCTGCCAGTTTTCAACCATTTTTCGTCGCTGCCCCGGTCCTTTAGATTGTAACGTGATGTTATATAGCCTATAGCCTTCCTCAATAAATAGTCTACCCAACACAAAAATATTTTTTCAATTCGGACCAGTCGTTCCTGAGATTAGCGCGTTCAACCAAACAAACAAACATACAAACAAACTCTTCAGCTTTATATTATTATTATTTTTTATTTTATTTTTTGCTTTTTTAATTTTTTCTTATTTTTTTAATACTATAGTTAAAACAAACCACTTAAGTCTTCATTCAGAACGAGGTGAAGATTTGAATTTCAAAAAGACAATTAAGTACAACACTATCACTACTCGAAATCGTCGGTCATTACATCACTTCAAATTACCCTCCTTTCTTTAGCTTTATTTGAGACCAAAAAGGAATAAAAAACCATAATTTAAAAAAACAACAGATTCGAACCACCGCATTTTATCGGTAATTTACCGGCGGAGCATTACCTTCCGGCCAGCTATTTTAGATACTAAAGAAAAAAATAAAACATCCCTATGGGAAATTTAAAATAAACTGTACGGGTAAGCTTCCAGTTTTGTTTTATTTTCATTGCGAGCTGTTTATAGAACATGTTATTTAAAAAAAGTTTGCGATGCTTACTTTTAAAAATACATTTGTTCGAAAATTGAAATTGTGAGCGTGCAAGCTAGTTATGGTTAAAGGGTATTCCGAAGACAAAGTTAAAAACCACCCAATTTAGCAATCATTTGGAGGGTCATATTAGGGATATTAAAACTGAAATGAAAATCGATACAGGTATGGATTTTATAATAACATAGAAAGAAAGAAAATACATTTATTTAGTTGAAAGGCACATAACAGTTAATACAGCAGGAAAGGGTAAATAAAAAATTGTATTTAATGCCATATCAGACTTATCTAAAGCGATGTTAAAAGTTTTTTTTATTTTTTTAATAAAAATCATCATCATCAACTACCTAGCCTACCAGTACTTTACATGGAGCGACTGTCTATCTGACATTTACAACACAGTTATTGGGTAAAACGGTACCCTTTGGTAAGACTATATTGTCCGACATACATTCAAAAATAATATACAGATATTCTCACGCCTTTTCCCATGGGGGTGGGCAGAAACTACGTAACGCCACCGACTACGACCCTACCTCCTTTTGCCTCGTTTAGGTATACATCTGGTCATACACACACGCCGGTTGCGAGTACTACGCACCTGACCTTTCTGAAGAACATCACCAATAAGGTTTCTATATGTCCTCCTAGGACGCCGTCCCGGCGTTTCCATTTCAATTATAATAATGTCTCTTAATTTTTATCATCCTTACCCCAATCGGTTATAAGACCCAGATACCATGGCACTAGAAACAACTGCGTCGACCTTACCATCAAATTTTCCATTTACCAAAATGAAAGGTAAATTCCTGAATAGATTAACCTAAATACGTAATATTCTGGCCGTAATAACATAATTTACTTGATGTTGACCGCATTATCATTATTGCAATATTATGCAGACTATAACATTATTATTATGTCCTCCATAATGTTTGCACCTAATGTTATCATTGGCAAATTATTATATTATAGTAATAGCACTGTTTTCAACACTTCAACGTTTTGCATGATGTTTGTGACTTTTTAACTTCTGTATTTTCAGTTCTATCTTAGCTGCTATTGAGTTTTGGCTTTTCAAAGGTTTTTTTGTTTGTTTCTATTTGCTGAACTCTGAGCGCTTTTGACATGTACGTTTTTAACAGCTTTTATTTAACTTCACTTGTATGTCTTGGATTTTTTAAATTCAATATTTTACCCACTTCCACTGAAGCTATCGGGCTGAAATTTGGCACACACGTTAGGTTGTCGTGACACAGCATTATAAATTATTTTTAAATAAATAAAATTAATGATAATAAATTCAACATTAATGATGTAACTAATATTGTTGTAACAATATCAGTATCACCAATATTATTTGCCTAACCTTTCCCCAACTATGTTGGGATTGGCTTCCAGACTTGCCGGATGAAGCTGAATACCAGTGTTTTTAACCGACTTCAAAAAGGAGGAGGTTCTCAATTCGGATGTTTATATGTTTTTTTTTTTATGTATGTTCGGCCATAACTCCGTCATATATAGACGGATTTGCAAAATTCTTTTTTTGTTCGAAAGGGGTTTATTTCGAAATGGTCCCATATAATTTTCATATAGATCTGATGATGAGTTCGGGAGACACACCGGAACTCTTTAAAAAATGACAGCAAATCAACCGCGATTTCTGCTATCGCATAAATATGCATTGTTTGTTTGGAATTAGTGCAGGGTGAATACCACTACTAAAAATTTTAAAATAAAAACTTTTTTACAAAAAAAAAAAAACAACCGACTTCCTTAAAAACACTACAAAGTGAAAAATAACTTTAATTTCGGAATTCGGTGGCAAAAAAACCATAAATACAGATCCTAAGACACCGACTTCCGAAATTAAAGTTATTTTTCACTTTGTAGTGTTTTTAAGGAAGTCGGTTGTTTTTTTTTTTTGTAAAAAAGTTTTTTACATGAAGCGACTAGAGAATGGGCAGCAGCGTTCTCTATGCATTTTACCACCATACTGCGATCGCCAATCCGCCTGCCAAGCGTGGCGATTATGGCAAAGCCCCCCAAATTGGGGGAGGCCTATGTCCAGCAGTGGACGATTACGGCTGAAATGATGAATGATGACATGAAGCGACTGCCTGCCTGACCTCCACGACTCCGTTTTTGAATAACACGATACCCTATTGTAAGACTGGAGGTCACAAAATTCACAAATGACAGCATTGTTACATCGTTCTCACACAATGATCATACATTCAACATTAATGGTGTAACTTATATTTTGTGACAATATAAATAACTAGCTTCTGCCCGCGACTACGTCCGCGTTAAATTTCTTGTTCCCCCGACCCTTCCCGTCGCGTCGAATCGCTTACCCGTGCGATTTTCCCCGTTTTTGCAACATTTTTCATTACTGCTCCGCTCCTCTTGGTTGTAGGGTGATGTTATATAGCCTATAACCTTTCTCAATAAATAGGCTACCCAACATAAAAATATTTTTTCAATTCGGACAAGTAGTTCCTGATATTAACGCGTTCAATCAAACAAACATTCAAATATTATATATACATATAGTATAGATTTAAAACAGTATCCATGGACTTTCTTGTCTGGTCTTCTCCACTTGCTTGTCACTTCTGACTGACCGACCCTTAGTGCCTAAAGTGCCTTGGTTTAATTGAAATAAATACTTTGAGTTGGTGGTGAGTATACATAGGTATACTTAATAGTTGTAGTATGTGTGTTATAGTTATAGTGTAGAAAAAATTCGGGAGGAAAACTGAATTTTGCCTGGTCTCCGAGATTTTTATAAACGGTGTTTATCTTTAATTATCTTGACATAATGGGTTTTACGAATACCATAGAGTCATAATATGACTCTCAGTATTCCAAAAAACCTTATTGATAGAAAAAATATTGTTATGCTTTATTTCAGTAGCATAACAATATCTTATTTATAAAATATAGTAGCTTTTCTTTTCTAGGTGGAATCTATAAAAAAAATTGATTCCGGAAGGTTTTTGAGAGAATACTTTTATATTGTTTTTTTATTTAAACCGAAAAAAAATATTTGTAGTCGTAAAATCCATCCGATGCTAAGAATTGAAATAATTTTGATTTCTCTTGAGAGACGAAATGGTCTCGAGTAGATAATGTTTTAAAATGACCACCCATTCATGTACTGACCTCACCGATACAAAACTTCGCTTAGCTTCGATAAACACACACGGTATTCATTTTAACAGTTTAATAAGCGTTCCAAAATTCCGAAACCATTTTTCGTAAACTATCGTAATTTAGTGTGAAAACCGACACCGTTTACCGTAAAACATCGATAAATAAACGATAATAGACGAATAATTCCCAGTTAATTACACGTTTCGGTATTAAGGTCACTTATTGGAAACTTGTTAGCGTGTATAAAGTGTGGTTTACTCGCCTGCATCACAGAATGGATAGGTACAGAAGTTTGGCTCCATACAACACACGCACACATTGACATCCTTCACGTATAGTCACGAGAATAAATACCTTACACGTACGCAATATTTGTCCGTGTGGTACCGAACGTTAAGAATAACACCAGCCCATTTCTTCCCATGGGTGTCGTAAAAGGCGACTAAGGCACTTACTAAAAATGGACAACAGCGTTCTTTATGCATTTAACCACCATATTGCGATCGCCAACCCGCCTGTCAATCGTGGCGATTATGGCAAAACCCCCCGAATTGGAGGAGGCCTTTGTCCAGCAGTGGACGTTATATGGCCGAACTGATGATGATGAAGATGACGTAAAATTCAGAAAGAGAAATTTTTCGTGCAATAACGACTGAGACTCTAAGAAAAGACCTATTTCATAATAGGTTTCGAAAGCAACGGTGGCCCAACGATAGACAAAGTTGCAGGTCGTAGGTTCAGATATGACAGGTGCTATACTTGTGTAAATTATTTCATCACCACTGCTCTGGATACGGTGAAGGAAAACATCGTGAGGAAACCGGTACGTCTTGAAATAAAAAATTCGAACACATGTGATAACTGGGCCCGCGTGGTTGATTACACTCTTCTCCCTCTCACCGACAGGAAGCCTGTGTCTCAGCAGTGGGCATATTATACGCAGAATATTTATGTTTCGAAGGATACTATATTTATAACACTATAAATAGAATTCTATGAATATTTTAGGTGTAAATTGCGACTGGCATTTGTGTACGATCGCCGTACGTAGTTTTCTATATATGCGTTTGCTGATTTTTACTCGTTGTATGGGACTCACCTTCTGTACCTATCTGTTCTGTGGAGGATCGCGGTATTGAGTCTGTTACAGTCTTAGGTTCATTTTAGTAGATTATTATAGTTGGAAAATACCTTCTTTATTGATTGGTTTGGTACCGTGTGGTGCCGGACGTAAAGAATAACACCACCACATTTCTTCCCGTGGGTGTCGTAAAAGGCGACTAAGGGACTTATTAGAGAATGGGCAGCAGCGTTCTTTATGCATTTTACCACCATACTGCGATCGCCAACCCGCCTGCCAAGCGTGGCGATTATGGCAAAGCCCCCCAAATTGGGGGAGGCCTAAGTCCAGCAGTGGACGTCTTACGGCTGAAATGATGATGATGATGATTGATTGGGAAAAGTGTTTGAGGAGCAGAAGGTCCGTATGAAATGGGGCTTGTAGCTAGCCATACGATTCGTTCGATCAGGTTAAGCTACGTTTGCCGAGGTCGGTCCATGGATGGGTGATCATCTTTATGTACCAAGGGTCTTCCGTGCCTCGGAAAGTATGTTAAGCCGTTTACCCCGGCTGTCATTAGTGGATTTTTGATAGTCATAACGTGTCGTCAAAAGCCCAAAAGTCTGACAACCAGTCTTACCAAGGGGTATCGGATGCCTGCCAGGGTTGCGAGATTTGTTCGAAAGAGTTACCGTGGCCCTGACATATAAGCAACTGAAGGAACACGGGTGGGTTTTAGTCAGTAAAAGTCTGACACGCCCTTCCGCTCCACCCAGAGCGGGAGACGTCATTTGATGATTTCCCACCCACAAATAAAAAAATTAAAAAAGTGTATCGGATTACCCAATATCTTGAATGCGGGGGTCAGATAGGCAGTCGCCCCATGTTAAATATTGGTCATCAATTGTATCTAGTTATACTGGAAGCTGACCTCAACATAATTGGGAAAAAGCTAGTCTGATGATGATGAGGTCCGTAAGAAAAGGTTCTGACTGCGAACCGTCCAACTCTGTTCATAGGTATTACTGGTGCCTCTAGTTTAAAAAGAATACTGGCTGGTAAAGTAATAGGTACACAAGATATCTTTGTCTTGGGAAGGCTACTCATTCAAATGTCTAAGCATCGTTGGGAACTTTACTTTAATTAGTAATTACATAACATACATGCATAAAATCACGACTTGTTTCCCAAATGGGCCGGGTTGTACCTATATTACACAAACATTTCGTCTGTTATTTTCAAATCCCATGTAATAGGGGGCGAGCCCATTGCCATAAACCGGGCATTGAAATTCCAGATAAAAAACCGGCCAAGTGCGAGTCGGACTCGCGCACCGAGGGTTCCATACATACCTACGTATATAAGTAAAAGTTCACCCATCACGACAATCGAGTCGTAGTTCTGTTCTGTTTCATGGCTTGGTTTTATTTCTGTCTGTATTTTGTTCTGTTTATTATATGATGTAACTAAAAATTTACAGTTTTCGCAATTTTTCCTTTATCTGTGCTATAAGACGTTGCTTCGTACCAAATTTCAAAATTCTAGATCGACTGGAAGTACCCTTTAGGTTTTGATTCCCTTGCGAGTTTCGAAAATTTGCGGAAATATGTGGCATAAACGGCTATATCTTTTGCATCGCGTTAGCTTAGAAGTTTGATTTTTTCACAGCTCCAAGGGACAGTAGACTTAAGTATTTGATATAAATTTCAGCTTGATACCTTCACACGTTCCTGAGAAAACGGGTCTTGACAGACGGACGGACGGACGGACAGACAACAAAGTGATCCTATAAGGGTTCCGCTTTTTCCTTTTGAGGTGCGAAACCCTAAAAACCTAAAAACATTTCACCCGAGCTGGGAATCGAACCCAGAACCTCATGCTCAGCAGTAGCGCTTGCTACCACTAGACCAACAAGACAGTCAGTCTTTAGTAGTTATATACCAAAATCAAAATTTATTTATTTAAAGTAGGCTGAGAGTCAGCAATTATTGAACGTCAAAATTAAGGCTCGTACAGACAGGCGCGACATGTCGCGCGACCTGTCGCGGAGGCGATTCTGCGATATATCGCGACGCAACACCTTTCACACTGGCGCGACCACTCATGCGCGAATCGCGGACGATTCGCGCGCGACGAGCAGCGCGACAGCTTTTAGTACATTTTGTATGGCGTCGCCGCGTCGCAGCGATTTCGCGGCGATATCGCCGCGACACCACACAAATGGTATAAATGGCGGTGCAATCCGGGCTGAGCTCAGTAGTAAGCGATTTTAATCAGAGGACGACGGCAAGTATGTGGGTGTTTGCGGGTCGTAGGATCGATTCCCTGGTCGGTCGACATAGGTACCAACTTAAGTTAGGTAATGTCACATAACTCAACCCAATTAGGGGTACCTAAGCTTGAAGTACTTTTACATAGTAGTTGTTTAAAAATCAAGGTTTGAAGTACTTGTTAAGTGTACTTTCCGATACAACGATTTTTATGGGGAGATTACATATTATGATTTTGAAATCTTAATTTACACTCTCGTAAAATACGTATAATAGGTACGTATAACTGCCGTAATGTAGGTGTAGGTACTATACGTACCGTTACCTCTGTGTAACCCTTTGGGGAATGCAGGGGCGATGTTATGTGTGTGTTTAAGTAATATTCAGTAATAACTTAATATGTCCAATGAGTAGTGGTGGCCCAGGTGGTAACGGCCGCGACTTACGAGTAGTAGGTCGTGAGTTCAAACCCAAGCAGGCGCATTACTTTGTGTAAATTATTCCATCGCCACTGCTCTCAAAACTATGAAGGAAAACATCGTGAGGAAACCGGCATGTCTTAGAACTAAAAATTCGAAGACATGTGACATCTACCAACCCGCACTGGGCCCGCGTGGTGGATTATGGCCCACTCCCTCTCACCGAGAGGAGGCCTGTGTCCCAGCAGTGGGAACATTATAGGCTGATGATGATGATGTCCAATGAGTGATCTAATTGGAAATATAGTAACTTCTAACAAACTGCTTCGTTGGTCTAGCGGTCACAAGTACAACAGCGCATGCGGTCCAGGGGCTTGTAATATGCACACACAGTCGTTCGCTCGCATTCACACGTTGACGTTTGAACTCGAACTGACCCTCCCGCAGCTGACATCACGCACTTGACTGCTAGCGGAGACCTAGCGCTCTACGATGAATCGGGCGCACGCTCCGCCGCAAGCCATTTCAACTCGAGGTGCACCAGCCCATTTAGAGGTATTAAGGAGGTATTATTGTTAGTGATATATACATAATATGTTGTGTGTTCGGGGTAGCTTTATCTACGTAATTAAACACTACTTATAATATGTATTCTAAAATGATTATTATCACTAATATGTAACATACACGGCGCAATCTAGGAATGGCATGCATTCATGGCTGAGGTTTCTAGATTTAGTGGACTGGCGAAGGCGTCCGAAGGGCGCGGGCCGTGCATGGGAGACGCGGCGGCCGGGCAGCCGGAGCGACTCGACGCGATGGTACGATGGTCCTCGCGGTTCGGTAATGTTCGGTCGGTAGGGATGAAGCGGCCTACGGCCGAGCGATTGCTGGGGCTCATCGCACACATATTTAATGCAAATTTAAGACTTGTATGGTGCCTGCCGGGGTCGCGTGATTGTTCGAAAGAGATACCGCGACCCTGGCACATGGGCCACTGAAGGAACACGGGTGGGTTTTAGTCAGTAAAAGTCTGACACGCCCTCCCGCTCCGCCCAGAGCGGGAGAAGTCATTTGATGATTTCCAATCCAAAAAAAAAAAAAAAAGACTTGTATGGTTTTCACATGGACCCCATTGTCCAAATGGAACCAAATTAAAATGGAAGCTTAGGAATAGGTAGAACGGGCTGGTGTCCGCAACTTCACGTCTGAGCGCGTATTTTGCGTACGGTTGTAGGAGCTTACCAAACTTAGGAGTGTCAGCTAGAAATCGCTTTATGCCTTCGAAGTACAGGTTGTTATAACTTGGTAGGAACCTTATAAGTCAACACATCACTTATTGACTCTGAGTCGGTACTTTCGCTGGGTCAGCTAGTATATTATGATAGCATTTTTTAATGTCAGTTGATTATGTTTAATTGTGAATTTTTTTTAAAGTTTATTCTTACGTTTCGGTGGGTGATTACGATTAGGGGGACGACTCAAGATTACTTTTTTTAATATTATTTTGTATTCTTTTTTAGGTTTAATTCTTATAAAAGGGTGCCATTGTTAAAAAAGTATTATATCGTTTTATAAAAATAATTTTATTTGAATATATTTAAAAATTTTTGGTTGACCGTAATTTCCCAAGACATAACTTTGTTTATTTTACTTGTGGTCCCAAAGCACTACTAAAAATATTTATTTTATTAATAGGTGGATTCTGGGACCGCGGTCCCGGTCCCTAAAGCCCATAGAGAATATAACCTATGCTAAAGCCCCACGACCCGTGAGTTCGAACCCAAGCAGGCGCTTTACTTTGTGTAAATTATTTCATCACCACTGCTCTCAAAACGGTGAAGGAAACATCGTGAGGAAACCGGCATGTCTTGGAACTAAAATTCTAAGACATGTGACATCTACCAACCCGCACTGGGCCCGCGTGGTGAATCATGGCCCGCTCCCTCTCACCGAGAAAAGGCCTGTATCCCAGCAGTGGGAACGTTATAGGCTGCTGATGAAATGACGATGTACATTTTTTTTTACATATATGTGTCACATGATCAAGGTACTCTTTATTTGACACTAGCTTCTGCCCGCGACTTCGTCCGCGTGAAATTTCTTGTTCCTCCGACCCTTCCCGTCGTGTCGAATCGCCTACCCGTGTGATTTTCCCCGTTTTTGCAACATTTTTCATTACTGCTCCGCTCCTCTGGGTAGTAGCGTGATGTTATATAGCCTATAGTCTTCCTCGATAAATAGGCTATCCAACACAAAAAGAATTTTGCAATTCGGACCAGTAGTTAAATAAATAAAAAAAAATAAAAAATATATCTTAGGTCTACCGTTATACACTGTTATCTGATCCCAAACTAAGTAGAGCCTGTACTATGGTAACCAGACAACTGATAAATATACTTATATATTTCTAAATACATACATATTATAGATAAATTACACCCAGACACAGAACAAATGATTGTGCTCCTCACACAAAGATTTGTCCTGGGTGGGAATCGAACCCACGACCTCAGTCTTTGCAGTCAGGGTCACTAACCACTAGACTAACAAGTCAGTCTCAGTTCCTGAGATTACCGCGTTCAAACAAACAAACTAACTCTTCAGCTTTATATTATTATTAAGTATAGATTGTAGACCTACAACTAGTTTGAACCCTGTATTATAAGTTGTCGTGGCAATAATGACATTTGTTAAAAATAGGTTATTATATTTTATTTATGAAATACCTACTATCATTAAAATAGATTCTTTTATATTTCGTGAATGTGAGAAGGTTGTAGGCCTTATAGGACAGTACACAATTTTCTTAAGTACCTGGTACTTGTTGACAGCCCACTCACGAGGACAGTTCCTCCCATAGCTATTAAAACTAACACCTAACCTACCAGTAGGTACCAATGTCGGTCGACCGGGGTATCGAACCTCGGACCCCAAGCTAAGCAAACACGCACCGACCTGCCTTCGTCCTATGACGAAGATCGTCTACTACTGAGCTCAGCTTGGATTGCACCGTCTTTTATACTCTCATGTCGCGTCGCGTCTCGGCCGCGAATTCGCGGCGATATCGCCGCGAAATCGCCGCGACGCCATACAAAATGTACTAATAAGCTGTCGCGCTACTCGACGCGGCGCGACCGTGTCGCGGCGCGACAGGTCGCCCCTGTGTGAACGGTCGCGCGCGTTTTCATAGAAATTGTTCTACGGATATAAATTGCCGATTCGCGCGCGACCGTCGCGTCGCGCTAGTCTGAACGAGCCTTTACATAAGACAATCCCACAAAACGCGCGGCCTTCACCACTTCCTACTGCTTCAACTGGGAAGGAGAAGTAGCGCAACAAACTTTCCAGCAGCACAGCTGTCTATTCAATTAGAATCTACCCGAAATACGATCATCAAACATGTAGCACAGTGAGAGAGAAAAAGAGAGATGTCTTAATGTCTCTCTCTCTCTCTCGCTCTCTCTCTCTCTCTCTCGCTCTCTCTCTCTCTCTCTCGCTCTCTCTCTCTCTCTCTCGTTTATATTATTATGCGACATTATCAAACCAGTGATAATTGTATTCATGTTGAAATGGAACTGACGTAACACCATATAAATTATATTGCCTTGGTGAAGATGTGGTTATTAACAAGATATTATGAGTCTTTGATTCAGTTAACTATCGAACAGGAGTACTTTTAGCCTCCATTATCACCGAAGAGAATGAAAAATAAATCTATCACATAAACACGTCATCATCATCATCATTTCAGCCGAAAGACGTCCACTGCCAGACACAGGCCTCCCCTAATTTGGGGGGGGTTTACCATAATCGCTACGCTTGGCAGGCGGGTCGGCGATCGGAGTTTGATGGTAAAATACACTCTGCCAGGGTTGCGAGATTCGGTCGAAAGAGGTACCGTGGCCCTGGCATATGGGCAACTGAAGGAACACGGGTGGGTTTTAGTCAGTAAAAATCTGACACACTCTTCCGCTCCACCCAGAGCGGGAGACGTTCTATGATGATTTCGAACCCACAAAAAAAATGGTAAAATACACAGAAAACGCTGCTGCCCATTCACTAGTATAGTCCCTTAGTAGCCTCTTACGATACCCATGGGGAGAAAAGGGATGGAGATATTCTTTACGTTTGGCACCACACGGAACATGTACAAAATTAAACCGACGAAAAAACTGAAAAGCAAAAAATAATAATAAAAATAATAGTCATTTTGAGTCGGCGCTTTGAGTGATCTTTGCTCTTTGTTCATTG
The DNA here is from genome assembly GCA_947507805.1 of Aporophyla nigra. NCBI lineage: Eukaryota > Metazoa > Arthropoda > Insecta > Lepidoptera > Noctuidae > Aporophyla > Aporophyla nigra. Next base: position 6,403,681 of record OX382315.1, on the reverse strand, counting down.
ATTGTTTGGCGCAGACACAAAGTGATTGAAAGGTTTATTATTTTTTGCTTTTCAATTTTTTCGGCGGTTTAACTTTTTGTTAAAAAGATTTTATTTTATATTTTTTGTGGCTATAGTTTACTAATTACTACATGCTTGCAAAATCGAACTATTCTGTAAGAAGTTATGCATTACAATCAATGAGTGAACAATCAATCATCCCCTGTTTTCCTACACTTAGGGTTGGAATTTTCTTTCCAAATTTACATGGGATCACCTTCGGAATATACCCTTTCCACGTATTAAAAAAAAAACAAAAAATATATGCGTCGACTTGAGAACCTCATCCGTTTTTTTTTTTCGTCGGTTAAAAAATGATTCTACATTCACAAGCACCAAACAGAAAAATAGTAGATCCTTTCAAAAATCCAGTTCATAAAAATACTACGTCAAAAACCCACAAAAAAAAGTATGCAAAATAGCCGTCAGCTTCGTTACCACAAAGAAACCACGGACACAGTTGTAAAAACGAATAACAAAAGGGTTTTTAAAAAACCCCACACACAGTATTTATAATGCCAACATTATGAGAACATTTTAATGAGCGGTGGTGATATGAAAAACTGTGAAACAGACTGTTTAATTATAGTATTTGAACACATGAGTTGAAATATTAAAAGGTTACTAAGGTTGAAAAGGGTGAAAAACTTTGGTACCTGCGTTAAATTATTTAATAACTAGGTTATTATAAGCCACGAGTTGATCCACCCAAAAAAAAAATAACTCGCCGCTAGTATAGATGTAAAACAAATAAACCTTTTGGTTCTAAACCATATATTTGGTTTAAAACCACACTTTTAAAATTGGTTGAAAGTTATTTTAAAAGAATACTGAGGCTTCACACGAAGTGAACTAGATTCTAGAACACTGATTTTTGACATAACAATGGCAAATATATAAATACGTTCTAAAAATATACAGTGTCTGAGCAACAACCTTCCCAGACTATTTTCTTATTGATATATTTTAATAATTATGCATACATATCAAGATTGTTTTCAGTCTGTGTTATTCTCAAAAGATTAAAATAAATTAATTTAAATGCTGAATGATTCATTTAAATCATTCACCATTTAAATTAATTTATTCGTTTGCTACTTACTTTTAATCAATGTACGACCCACGTAGTCGTTTTTTTTTAAATATATTTAAAACATTTTAAACCAAAATCCATAGTTTTTAAACCACCGATTTTGATAGTTACAACTATAACGACTAAACTGTTAGTCTGTAAGGTATTTTTGATATGGGTCTTTGTAGCCCGCAATAAATTGATTTGATTTGATTAAACATGCTTCACAGTAGTTGATAGAGTCGCGGTGGCATCCTACAAAGTCCTGCCTGATATCTGAGGCACTAATATTGTTCTAGGTTTCCTAGGCCTGCCTCAGCAACGCCATTCATCTTTGATTATCAAACCAAAGTGAATACTTTCGAATTAAACCAATGACAGACAGTTTCGAATAGTCAAGTTGATTACGCAGAAAGATGAAGCAGTTGCCCATCATCATCATCATCATCATTTCAGCCGCAAAACGTCCACTGCTGGACTTAGGCCTCCCCCAATTTGGGGGGCTTTGCCATAATCGCCACGCTTGGCAGGCGGGTTGGCGATCGCAGTATGGTGGTAAAATGCATAGAGAACGCTGCTGCCCATTCTCTAGTAAGTCCCTTAGTCGCCTTTTACGACACCCACAGGAAGAAATGGGGTGGTGTTATTCTTTACGTCCGGCACCACACGGTACGGTACGGTAGTTGCCCATACCAATGTATAATAGGTTCCCATGACAAAAAACGTGTAAAAACTCCATGTACATTCTTTTAAATCAAAATCCTATTACGAGTTTTTTTTTTTTGTATTCTGTGAGTTGGCTGTAATCTGTGTGAAACCCAATAAGCCCTTCAGTTGAAGTGTCACGTTCTCTATGTTTTATTAGCAGAAGGGATTTTTGGAAGTCACTTTCTTATGGTGTGTTTAACTACTACTGCTACTTACTAGCTCGCTCTAGCTTGGCTCTTATTATAGTTTTGATGCCAATTCATTCACGTGATTGATATTCTCAACTGATAGCTGTCACTATGTGTAGCAATCTCTTTTCTAACGGTGTCGATCTTGAGATCCTTGTGTATGTATTTGTTCTCACATAATAGGGTAAATTTAGCATAATTCTCAATGTTTTGTTCTAAAATGCATCGAGAATTTCATACGTTGCTGTTGCTAGCAGTACCCCACAGCTGGATTCTATAAGTCCAGATTGGTTTGAGGATGGTGTTGTAAATTGTTACAAATAAGTCACAACCTATTAATTGGGTACACTGAGATCTCTATACATCTGTTCTGATGCATTCTAACATTAGCTATGACTAGTTTAATCCCACTAAAGGTATACATAAAACTAATTGTTCATATAGTAAATGCTGATCTTTGTCTTTCAGTTTTTGTAAGGCTTTTTTTAAATTACAAGGAAAATTTGCTGCCGCTTCGAAAACTCGGAGGCACGAACGCGCGAGGTAAAGATACCGTAAATCCTAACAGTTTTTTAATCGAAAATTACATAACACAGATAACATAAAATCACGCCTATATTTTCCGGTTTAAGGTTTCATTTTTAACAACAAGTTCAGTTAATGAGTCTTAAGACTTATGGGTGATACTAATATTAGTACCCTCCATATGTCTTTAAACTCATGTATGTCTAAGTTCTTATATTTCAATCTTCAGATAACTTATATCGGAGTAATAAAAATCATGGTTTGATTGCTTTACTATCGAAAATATGTCAAACCGCCATTTATTCTTCAGATAAAAGTAATTTGATGGTTGAAAAATCAGCCCGTTATGTGTGAAATGAGAATTTTCAATTTTAAAATTGTGCGAATTTACTTTACGTTTACTCCGCGCGTTCGTTGGCAGGATATTTCTTAGTAATTTTCATAAAACAAAGCGGAAGCTGATATCGCGTATATTTATCACCCCTTAGGGTGCATTAACGCCTGCGATTGATGATACTAAATTGGAAAGTCAGCTACCAGTATTGCTGACTCGCTTATCTTTAAACGTAATGATTTAAACTTTATTAATAGGTAAAATTTGAGAGTTTGTATGTAAAGGGCGATCTACGGAACTATTGATCAGACTCTGTAATAATTTCACTAAGGGGAAACTATTGTACATTGTTACCCACAGTCAAAGGATATATTGATTTATTTCAAAATAAGATATTACAGGTGGACGAAATCGAGGGTTAAATCCGTAATGTCCTAATATATATAGTTGCTATTTTTACCTCAGCGATAATTAATCAATGTCAAAAACTTATCAAAAATATAGATTAAATGTATTTTAATAGTTTGGGACTAACATTAGATTGCGAACATTCTTATGTTTCCTTATATAGGGCTGAGCTACACGATGGTTGTTACGTCCATGCCGACTGTTGAGACACGTCAGCTTATAGCTGCAATGGCTCTAAAAGGTCCTTCCAGATAAGCCTGTGCGTTGTTAGACTCATTTAATTCGAATAATATAATGTTTGAACTTTAAAAGAGCTCACTCACCTCTGAAGTTGATTCTGTATTACTTCTCAGAGATCAGTCAACTAGGAAATGCCGGCGCAATCTAGTTTTAAAATGTTACTAACATAAATACACATTTAATTCTATTAAATTTATTCTGTTCATTTAATTTCTTAAAAATATTGTAGTTGCCACTTTTGTATCGGCGCTATACAGGTCCACTGAAATGTGTGTGGTTCATTTCACACCAATCTGAACGGAACTTTAAAAGCTAGTAGTATCTCCTATAGAAAACACCGAACTCTGAGTTTTCAAACATTATTTATTCATTCGTTTATTTAATTAATTCATTATTTATTTATTTTTTACACACGTGAAAAAAATAATTGAAAACTAAAAAGAAATATCACTACAGAAGAGATTTTCACTTATTTTTACTGCTAAAATGTCGCATCTGCATATTCTTCTTTTAGTTATAATTCCCCAGTCAATCCTGATACAATCATAGGTTGATTAATCTACGACAATAGTACGATTAAGTCCCCAAAGAGATCGGTGAAATCGGGAAATTGTTTCCATGAATAGGGCAAGATAAAAATAATAAATGGGAAAATATAATTATATTGTGTCCCGTTGATATAATTAAAACATGTAAAGAATAATGATATCTGATATGTATATAGTTGGCGAAAACAATCAGGAATACTTTTTTTTAAATTCTGTACCTAATGGTACAACTTGACTAGACAATTAGTTAAATTATTTTTAGAAAAGGTTAATTGTAAGTTTGTTACTATATGCTTCTTATCTATATTTTAAAAATATAACGTTTATTACCTACAACTTTTGGTCAAATTTGAATTTATATTTTTTTTTAAATATTGCTTAACGTTCGTAAAGTTAAATTATAATTAAACCCTCGAATACGGAAGAAATATTTGAGAATTACAAAAAAAAAAAAACAATATCCAGTAGGTAGAAATTCGATATTTTCACGTAATTCATGTCCGGGTGTTCATATTACCTAAAACAGTCATTATTTAACTACGCACAGTATAAATATTCACAAATTTTAAATACGTATTTTAAACACGGTATTAATTCACCGAAATATTATGACCAAAAAACTTTAAAAACGGTTTCAAATATTCACACTTTAGGTACATTCCCTGTTAACTCGAAGAACACTTAGAAAAGTAATCACGATTTCAAAAGTCTTGAAATAAAAACTCCAACAAACTATTTAATATAGAAAGAGCGTCTAAAAACAAATTAAAGATTCCAACTTACCACTCAACACATTATCCGACACAGAACTGCCTTGAATATTCAAAATAAAATCTAAACCAAACTTTTTTATCCACAAAGCACTCAAAACACGAAGAAGTTGTCAAAACTTTTTCACTTGGTATTACCGTCGCTTACTTTTGCGTCACTTTAAAAAAAACACATCTGTCACACAACACGTCACTTTTCGAATTAAGAACACTGTAGCGTAGTCTTTGCTACGCCGGTGCTACGGGCCGCGCTACGTGGTGCCGCTACGGGCGCGTGTCTACGACTGTGCGTAGATGTTGCTACGCCCTCTATCGGAAATATTCAGAACTTATCTCCGTCCGATTTATTCGGACAAGTCCTTCTTTCAAAAAGTTTTTTTTTACTTTATTGATACATCAACCCTTTGGGAAAATTGAGGGAAACCAAATAGTGTTTGGAGATCATCGAATGAGGGGGGCGGGGTTTCACTCCCTTATACAGAGTGTCACGTCTCGATTGTTACGAAAATTCGGTCCGAGAATTTTTGGACGAACAAAATAGAACGGGAAACTAAATTGTATTGGGTATTTTACATAAGGGACTTCCAAGGTTATAAGTTTTCTTTTCACAATCACGAATAAATTATAAGGCTAAGTTAATTCATAACCAAAACGGTGTAATAATGTTGCTGTTTTCGCTACTCGTTTCATTCAATATTGTAATTTTTAGAAACAAAGGTATTTCAAGTAAATTCAAATTTCCTTAATTACGTGCCTGTAGATGCCAGTTTGCGATACCACTTAAAAATTGAGTGCTTCAATATGTATTTAAATACTTAAAACAAAAATTTTAATTGTAAATCAACTAATAGACGTTTCTCATTTGAAGTTAATTTTATAACCTTAGCAGCGGAGTAGCGATGGTCCAGTAGAACAGTGGTAACAAGACTTGCGAGTTATAGGTAATAGGTCCAAACCCTGACACTACTTTGTGTAAATTATTTCATCACCGCTGCTCTGAAAACGGTGAAGAAAAACATCGGCATGTTTTAAAACCAAAAATAATCGAAAACATGTGACATCTGCTACAGCAGCGCATGGCTCTGGCATGGCATTCTGCTGCTGCTGTGCTGTGGCCTCTCGAAGAGCGGCGGTCTATGGCCCAGAAGTGGGAACGTGGCTGATTTTGAGTTTAGGTTCGAACCCAAATAGGACATTACTTTGTGTAATATTTCATCACCACTGCTCTCAAAACGGTATACGAAAATAACATCGTGAGTAACCGGCATGTTAGAACCAACAATTCGAAGACATGTGACATCAACCACCCCGCACTGGGTCCATATGGTTTACAACCCACTCCCTCAGACAAGAGGCTTGTGTACTAGCAGTTGGAACATCAGAGGCTGATTATGCATGATAGTAGATAAAGCTACGTATGTTTCTACTGTAAATAGGCAGACACTCAACGCCATCCAACCCTCCGATCGTAGAGATGCTTCAAATTAATTAGTGACCCGTCCTACGTCGTCGAGCGAGACCAATACTGACACTTGTGTTGTTGAGTGTTGATGAGAATTGTGTCCGTCCGTTACTCTGTATAAATGAACCACGAGACCAACGGAGCAGTTCAGTGCGACTGCTGAGCGTGGGGTCTTTGGTTCGATTCCTAGGTCGGGCAAAGTGCAACTGGGTTTTTTAACCGACTTCAAAAAGGAGGAGGTTATCAATTCGGATGTTTATAAGTTTTTTTTTTTTTTTATGTATGTTCGGCCATAACTCCGTCATATATAGACGGATTTGCAAAATTCTTTTTTTGTTCGAAAGGGGTTTATTCCGAAATGGTCCCATATAATTTTCATATAGATCTGATGATGAGTTCGGGAGACAGACACCGGAACTCTTTAAAAAATGACAGGAAATCAACCGCGATTTCTGCTATCGCATAAATATGCATTGTTTGTTTGGAATTAGTGCAGGGTGAATACCACAACTAAAAATTTAAAAATAAAAACTTTTTTGCAAAAAAAAAACAACCGACTTCCTTAAAAACACTACAAAGTGAAAAATAACTTTAATTTCGGAAGTCGGTGGCAAAAAAACCATAAATACAGATCCTAAGACACCGACTACCGAAATTAAAGTTATTTTTCACTTTGTAGTGTTTTTAAGGAAGTCGGTTGTTTTTTTTTGCAAAAAAGTTTTTATCCATTAGGAATTTCTTAGTAACAGCCCGGAGTTTGGAAGTTGGCGGTGTGATACTCCTGTGCCTCGGAAAGCACGTTAAGCCGTTGACACTACGCCTAATCTCTCTCCGGTCGAGTCGAATTGCCGTCCCATCGGGTTATAAGAGTGAGGGAAGAGTGAGTGCTCTTGTGTATGTGCACACACTGAGCACTATAATATCTCCCGCGCCGATGGCTAGTCTCTGTTGAGATTGGCCGCCGTGGCCGAAATACGGTCTGGAGGACTATATATATAAATAAATGAATGTCCAAATGTGGTAGTTAGTTTATTCTTTACATTTTTAACACAATAACAACAATCACGCACATGTATTACAAACACAACATCATCTGCGGCTGTTATTGGTTCGCTACTAGCTTCTCTATTTTCCTAAGACAGTGCAGACAACGGGTTGCTTAAGATCATTCCGATCCACCCTGTCCCTTGCTGCCCTCTACCAGCGATGCCCTAAGACGAGGTCCGTACCCCACAGGGGGTGCCCTTAGTGAGTAGTCACTCTAGTTTTAAGATTTTAAGCCTTGGCTGGAGGCATTAATTTATTAAGGTAGCCACAGGCAAGTCCGGTTAAGCAGCTGACAAACACATAGGGTTGACCTACAAGATGGCATACAAAAAAAAAATGCATTGACATTTTTCTAATGATATTCAATTGCAAATATTATTAATATTATTAACTAGCTGACCCGACAGACGTTGTCCTGTCTCTTTAATGATATTTGAGCACACATTCTGTCAATTCTATGTCAAATGTCATAATGTTACATTAAAAAAGTTTACATTGTCCTATTATATGGTTGTTAAGTATTCTTAAAATTTCTAATTTTCCGTGCAATTTTTTATTTCTTTTTTCTTTCATAAGAACCTTCTCCTGACAATTACAAACACAACAACAACAAAAAAAGTGAAATCGGTCCAGCCGTTCACGCGTGATGGCGTGACCAAGGGAAATAGGGATTCATTTATATATAAATATAGATAATTGTAATTTATTTTATTTTATTGTACTGTTAATTTAACTTTTAATTTAATTGTATTAATTTTGATTAATTAATTATTATATATTTATTGTAGTTAAATTGTAAAAATTATGATGTCGATGTGGATTGAAGTAAATTATATTCATTCATTCATTATAAGCCGAACGGGTCGATTGATCAGGTCAAGCTCCGCTTGCTACGGTTAGTCCGTGGATGGGTGACATCTTTACATACCAAGGCTCCTCCGTACCTCGGAGAGCATGCTAAGCCTTTGTTCCCGGTTGTTATTTGTGAATCTTTGACTGTCATTACGGGTCGTCAGAACCAACCGACAGAGTAGGTCAGACACTGGAGGTCATATAGGCAGTCGCTACATATAAAATACTGCTATTCAGCTGCATCCGGTTAGACCGAAAGCCGACCTTTTATCAGTAAGATATTCCTAAAACTTCGATACGTAAACATCGTCATTATTCAAAGGCAAATCTTAACAGAACAGGACTAAGGTCTGGTGTAGCGTCAATAAATTATTCAACACACTACCTAGTACAGTCAGCCTCAAAAAGGTGTACACAGCGACAAGAAAATCATTTATTTATCTAAATACACGTTGTGTACATTTCTTTTTATATTCTCTCCTATCGCAGGTATGCTGGAAGAGATTTCTGTAGAAATAACTTTTTTCTGTTTCTTTCTTCTTGTTTGTATATATGTGTGCATAAATGGTACATCATCATAATCATCATCATTTCAGCCTTCAAACGTCCACTGCCGGACATAGGCCTCCCCCAATTTGGGGGGCTTTGCCATAATCGCCACGCTTGGCAGGCGGATTGGCAATCGCGGTATAGTGGTAAAATGCATAAAGAACGCTGCTGCCCATTCTCGTGAAAGTCCCTTATTCGTCTCTTACGACACCCATGAGAAGAAATGGGGCAATGTTATTGTTTAGGACCGGCACCACACGGAAAAAAAGGGTTAAATAAATCTATTATATATATAAAAATGTTATGTTGGTTTGTGTACGCTTCAAAAACTCAAAAAGTTCTCAACCGATCGAGCTGAAATTTTAACATGATATATAATCCGCATCAAGGATTCTTTTTATCTATTTTATGTATCAGTCACATATCCGCGACCGCGAAAAAACAGTTTTTTTAACGATCAGCTGTGTACCAGTGACCGCCCCATCTGCCGGAAGCGAACACTCGCTGACAACCGCAATAGTAATGGCGCAGTCACATGAGAAACAATATTCGTTTTTATTTCTCAACCATTCAATCACAATGTGTCACAGCGAAGCGTGGCAGGGTACAGCTAGTATTCTATAATTTTGCATCAATGTGTAGCCACAAAGTTATTACAAATTGAATACTTAACTTTGATACAGTAGTCACTAGCTTCCGCCTGCGACTTCTTTCATGTGGTAGTCGTACGATGCATCATCATCATCATCATCAGTCCACTGCTGGACATAGGCCTCCCCCAGTTAACCCATGCCCACAGGGTCGATAACGACCCAAAATTCCTTCATGACTCTCCTTCTACTTTCTTACCGCAAATTACAATTACAGCCCTTATTTATAATAATTTATTACCAACATAGTCAAAAATCTTTAAAATTCATCTTAATAAAGTTCTGGGCATATATGGGTTAACCTCCCAATTTCAAACATACAAATAACCACTTTTTTTTTCTCTATATTATTAATATTTTTTCTAAAGTCTATGGAACACAAATAGTAGATAAACGAATAAATACTTCTCAATGTAAACATATATTTTTGTCTGACCGTACCTAGTCTAGACCCCGCTTGTTTACCCGAGATACAGGTATTTGTATTCTGTATCGATAAAGGTTATCTTGGAAGTTCGTGAGAAGATGTGAAGAAACGAGATGATTTTTAAACGTGTGGTTAGAAAGGTATAACTTCTCGCCTCTTTTCCGCGACGGGTTGGGCAGAGGTGGAACTATAGAAGTCAGTTAGTTAGACAGATAAATAAATCGCGCAATTGATGCAAGCATAGCACAACGTACAAAAGCACGATGAAATAATGATGACTACGACTTATACTAGTGATCCTCTCTTATTTATAATTCATTACTAGCTTCTACCCGCGACTTCGTCCGCGGCAAATTTTTACTCCCCTGAGCCTTCCCGTCGCATGAACTGCCTGCCAGTTTTCGTCCATTTTACGTTGCTGCTCCACTCCTTTTGATTGCAGCGTGATGTTATATAGCCTATGGCCTTCCTGAATAAATAGGCTACTCAACACAAAAATATTTTTTTCAATTCAGACCAGTACTTCCTGAGATTACCGAGTTCAACCAACCAAACAAACTCTTCAGCTTTATAATATTAGTATAGATTATACATTTTTAATAATTGTTCCTCTCAAAACCTAAACTCACTAAACAAAGGAATCTCTTCACCACCCTTGGTTGACTGGTAGAGAATGCCTAAGGAATTAAGTCCACCTTTGTACCTTTTTTGTGTGCGAGAAGATTAAATAAATTAATAATAACTAACTGCATAATATATGAATACTAGTTTCTGCCCGCGACTTCGTCCGCGTAAAATTTCTTGTTCCCCCGACCATTCCCGTCGCTTCGAATCGCCTACCCGTGCGATTTTTCCCGTTTTTGCAACATTTTTCATTACTGCTCCGCTCCTCTTAGTTGTAGCGTGATGTTATATAGCCTATAACTTTTCTCGATAAATAGGCTACCGAACACAAAAAGAATTTATATCAGTAGTTCTTAGGAACTACTGATATAAATTCATAGGATTATCTTAGGATTAGCGCGTTCCATCATACAAACATACAAATAAACAAACTCTTCAGCTTTATAATATTAGTATAGATTAGGAAAGACAAGGGTCGTCATCGTTTTAGCTGAAGGACGTCCATTGCAAGACCACAGGCGTTCACCAATAGCAGTACGGTAGTAGAATGCATAGGGATAGTTGTCCATTCAAATCAAATCAGAGTATTGTTCTAATGACAATAAAATTGTAAATGTTATAAGGAAATAAATGGTTAATGTCTATAATTGGTTGTACAAGAGACGGATTTTAGAACTTCATATTATCATCACTTCAGCCGAAAGACGTCCACTGTTGGTCATAGCCCTCCTTCGACAAGTATTCATATAACGTTCTAATATTTTGTTCATCCTTATTTTCAACTGTACAAGAATCATATTGCCATTTTATTTTTAACCGACTTCAAAAACAGGAGAAGGTTCTCAATTTGACTGTTTTTTTTATGTTTGTTACCTCAGAACTTTTGACTGGGTGAACCGATTTTGATGATTCTTTTTTATTTGAAAGGTGGTGCTTTCAGTGTGGTCCCATTTTAATTTGATGCCATTCTGACAATGGGATCTACGTGAAAACCATATAAATCTTAAAATTTGCATTAAGTATGTGCGCGACAAATGGTCGAATAACGCGATTAGATTAGTGCAGGGTACATACCATAACTAAAAGTTATAAAAAAAAAACTCAAAAAAAAAAATAACAACCGATTTCCTTAAAAAACACTACAAAGTGAAAAATAACATTAATTTCGGAAGTCGGTGGCAAAAAACCCTAAATACTGATCCTCAGACACCGACTTCCGAAATTGAAGTAATTTTTCACTTTGTAGTGTTTTTTTTTTTAAGGAAGTCGGTTGTTATTTTTTTTTATTTCAATACAAGTTCTCAAAACGACTTCAAAAATATTTACCAGCAACATTTTTCTAACAATGTAATTCTAGCTTCAAAAGATCTTTGTAGCACTCTACTTAGCTAAGTTATTTTCAGTTATGTGACGATATCAATGACGCTGGTATTGCACAATGCACTTATAGACCATCGATTACACTTAATGCCGCAACGCCACAGTATTATGCAGATTCTTTTAGCACCATTACCCCTTGCGCATGAACTAACCGCTTAAGCGACACACGTCTTGCGGCAGCAACTGCAATGAAAACAAATGCAAGAATTATCTAGAGCATGCCCCGAATCACCGTGACGCAAGTTGCGGAGTGACAACGGGCGGAAACAATGGACGCGCGCGCGAGTAGTTTGACGCAAGTCGCCACTCGCACCGCGAGCGTTGTGACTTGCGTCAAGCATGTTAAAAGCAAACTGTCTAGTAAGGAAAAGACATTGTGCTTTTAATATGCTAGGTAATAAGTGGGATAACTTATAAATATGGCCAGAAAAAAACTTAAAGATTCCTTTTCTATTGTGAAGTCAAATGTGTTCAGGTCGAGTGAGAGATTTTTATTCACCTAGGTAATATTTACACGTGGAGCTATGAAATCATTTTCTCCCAACATTTTGTATTCAAATAACAACTCGCTCTTGCCTCGAAGAATTGATAAGACATATGTTTTTTTAATACATATGCTATGAACGTTGCGGCTTAATATATCTAAGTGATAGTGAAATCCACATCTAATATCTTTTGCGTAGTTTAAAATAACAACGCCGTCACGTAGACAGACATGAAATGCGACTTTAATTTACTAACCGACCACAAAAAAAGGAGTTATCTCAATTCGACCGTACATTTTTTTTTTTCTACGTGTGTTCGCGGATCCTTCGTCGTTTATGAACCGATTTTGATGATTCTTTTTTGTTTTAAGTATTTAGAATATCGCTAGTCCATGTCCGGACATACTGTATAAACCATCCTCTTGAGTTACTCTGCCTATTGATGAAACCGCATTAAAAGCCGTTTCTTAGTTTAAAAGACCACAGCGTTCAGACGCGGGAAGCGACTTTGTTTTATATTATCTAGAGAGTAATATATATACAGTGTTTTTTTTTTGGATGGGAAATCATTAAATGACTTCTCCCGCTCTGGGCGGAGCGGGAGGGCGTGTCAGACTTTTACTGACTAAAACCCACCCGTGTTCCTTCAGTTGCCTGTGCCAGGGTCACGGTAACTCTTTCGAACAATCTCGCGACCCTGGCAGATATATACAGTGTGAGTCTTTATAATGTGCAAATATCGAAATGAGGGAATCTATACTAAAACTTATAGGCGGCAAATTTTTTTTTTTTTTTGGGATTTATAAAAATTATGTTCGCTACTGTTACCCCAGTGTAAAAATATACGTAAATATCCGAATCATGCCTCTAAGGTTTATATTCGATTAGAAGGTACTTTATTGTACCGAGATATTTTTTCTAAGAATCAGTCAGGATAAACCCTACTTCTAGGTATACCAACAACATTTTATCAAGTTATTGAGTCCCAAACATACACGACAATAATGTCCTTGAAATTCAAACCAGCGAACGTAAACATCAATGTAACGACCAAATCTAACTTACCTAAAGTAAGACGTGGTCCTTTGGTCCCAACGTCTTACACTCCACAGGACAGAAAAGGTTCCGAGGGAATTACTGACGGTACAATGAATACAATAATAACTTCGGAGTATCTAAGTACAACCAAACGGTTAAAAATAGTTTCCTTAAGTTGGAAGCGTACATAAGGGTAGCCCAGGATTTTCAAAAATTCTTACTTTTTTTGCCATTTGTAAAAATAAAAACTTATTATCTAAATAAATAAATGTCTTAGGACAACCAACACACCGTTACCTGATCCCAAACTAGGCAGAACCTGTACTATGGCAATCAGACAACTGATAAATACACATAAATATTTCTAAATACATACATATTATAGATAAATTACACCCAGACACAGAACAAATAATTGTGCTCATCACACAAAGATTTGTCCTGGATGGGAATCGAACCCACAACCTCAGTCTTAGCAGTCAGGGTCACTAACTATTCTATGTCATGACCCTGGTCATGGTCTACTTTTATGCCAAACTCCGGAGTGAAAAGGTTACAGACAGAGTTACTATCTCTAATGTAGGTAATATTAGCATGGATTCTTAACCTGCAGAGCATTCCTTTGCTACAGATTCTGAGAATCCAACTTAGAACTTCTTCGAGCTCCAACTTAGCGCCATAAAACCAATCGATAAGCCCAGTAACCTACTTACACATCTTATTCCGAGTAAACAACACAAGCGTCGATTCGATTAGATTTTAATCGATTCCTTTCTCGATACGACATAATCGAATAATCTTGTGTATCGAATACTTTGGAACACAATACTTTTTTAAAGGGGAAAGGTAAAGAACATCATTTATAATGGGCTATTGTGGATGTAATCGAATTGTATCGAAATGTATCCCAGAAGGATTGTATAGAGTATAGACGCCAGCACATCAACCACCCGAAACTGACAAATTTTCGCAATCCATTTTGAACCTAATGCTTTAGCGATAAAGTTGAAAACCTATTAAAGAAATTTGACAGATTGTAGTAGCTTTATGCGCTGGCGTCTGTACATACTGTTATACACAATTTGGTATTAACTTTATTCAGTCTTATATGAGTACCAACTAGGGAATTAGAAATAAATCAGGACTGGGAAGGCCGCTGTCTTCAACTGACAGGACAATAGTAAAGAAAAAATCGTTTAACTAAACACTTATTCTATCAAAAGTTAGGAACGCTTTTTTGATGACTAACTCCAACTTTATAGTTGTGATTTGTGACAAAGTTTTCTCATTCTAGTTTCACTTTATGCTAAGAAACTAATAATTGCGTATCTACCTAGATTAATAGTACATTTAGTTAGGGTCAAGTGAGAGTCAGTGAGAGTGAGTAAGAGTGTAATATAGATAACTAGCTTTTCCCAGCGGCTTCGCCCGCGTGGAGTTCGGAAAATATCCCGCGGGAACGTACTACCGGGATAAAAAGTACCCTATATGTTAATCCATGTTATGAACTATCTGTGTGCCAAATTTCATCCAAATTCGTCCAGTAGTTTTTTCGTGAAAGGCTAACAAACATACACATACACATACATCCATCCTCACAAACTTTCGCATTTATAATATTAGTAGGACTCGAAATTTTGGTCGGTAGGTGAGCAGTAGTGGCTCAGCGGTAACAGCAGCAACTTACGAGTTTAGATCGTAGGTTCGAAACCAGACAAGCGTTTTACTTTGTGTTAATCACTCATACTTACACTCACAGTCACACATACTCTTTAACATACATACGCACGCACACACACATAACTTCACGACAAACACACTGGAGACATACACAACACTTTCATTTATTTTTATTTTTTTTCCTTATTTTTTATTTTATTTCTCTTAAACTAGCCCTAATGGATTCTTGTATATAATGTGTGTCCTACCTTCTATATGTTCATCACTTTGAAGGGACACTGGCTTCTAAGATACAAGTACATTAACCTAGTTTAGAAGTCAGGATTTTTCACTCTAGAACACTAAGTTTAAGTCATGTTTTTCAAAGTAAATAATGGAAATTAATTTATGGAGAAATAAAGATTTATTATTATTGTGTTTATTATTTCACCACCACTGGTCTCAAAAGGCTGACGAAAAACATTGTGAGGAAACCTATTAACGAAGCATGAAAACTTCGAAGATATGTGACCTCTATCAACCCACGGTGGGCTGCGTAGATTTGGCCCACACTATCTCACTGAGAGGAATCTTGTGTCCCAGCAGTGGGAACACTATTTGCTGATTATGCTTATGCTAGGTATGTAGGTATGCATTGCGCATATCACATACATATCTATCAAATCGGCTTATTAGTCGTTTCGCACGAATTTACTCGGCCGAATCGGATGAATTGGAATTTATCTAGACAAATAAATAAAATTGGAGTGTCTGTTTGTAATATTAAGATTACCACTTTTTACTAAGTGTATATGGATACACGGTACATATACCAAAACAACATTTTTTTTACAATTTTTGTCTGTCTGTCTGTTTGTTCCGGCTAATCTCTGAAATAGCTGGACCGATTTTGACGGGACTTTCACTGGCAGATAGCTGATGTAACAAGAAGTAACTTAAACTACTTTAATTTTAGAAAAAAATAATAGAATCTCCCGAAAAAAAATAAAACGAATGAAAAACATTTTGTTAATTTTTGACATCCACACGGGCGAAGCCGCGGGCTAAAGCTTATAAATAATATATTATTATTTTCTGTAGGCGACTCACATGATGATATTTTATTTGCGAGCGAATCTACAACTCCTGAAATACAATATTATGCAAATGGCTAGTATTGAATTGTCTGCAGAAAGTTTTGAGAAAAAGTACATGCATTAAAAAGCATAAAATCCAAAACGTGCCAAATCCCTAATACGTATTTCTAGAACTGTAAATTGGTCTAAAAAAAAATATTATCGCTTGTGAGTCGTTTTTATAAAATATTATATTATTTAAAAGAGACGATTCGCCGAGTAAATTCTTCTGAATCGACAAATAAACCACCAAATTATACACGTTCACTAAAAACTCTCATAAGGACAGATTTGGAACAACTCACAAGAAGTGTCCTTACTATGTTTTCGAAAACAAATGGGAGCCATAACTATGAAGAATGTAGGAGCGGTCAAATAGCTTCAATGTCGTCGTATATTGTGTTAGAATATGCCAAAGTATGTCATATATTCTTATTCGTATTTTGGGGTTATAGTATTTTTCACGGTGACATCGATTTTAGATTTTATGATAAGTCAGGATCACCCGGTCTATTCTGTAAATCTCTTCTTGGAAAATTAGGTGAAGTGATATGACAATATTTTTTTTTTTTTAATCATTTATTTCAGGTCTTGAACCCATATAAAAATTAAAAAGAACTCAATTGCCATGCTTGCATTATAAATTTTACACACTATTACTTATTGATTAATAGACATACAAAATAATTAAAGAAATCGAAATTGAATTTAGAATTTTAAGTCAAATAAAAAAAGTTAAAACAAATTAAAAATGTCAAAATAAAATACAAAAAAAAGTCACAATATGTCAAAAAAAAATACCAAAGTCTAAAATATATACAGGGTGGAATTGAAGTCATGGGCATTATTTTAAACCAAGGCACTACTCACGATATTAATTGCATTAAGGCTACTATTATGCGAATCAAAAATAGTATTAATGCAAGTATGGAAAATCTCAAAAATGTAGTAAGTCATACAAAGTATCAATTCGTTGCGCATCGCGATAGCGAATGCTGCAGTAGGTACCTACGCCGTACGCATGAACTCTTTGACCCTACGCGACCCACGTGACATAGGTACGTAAGTTGCTAACGATTTGATTCATATTAGATTCTAACTTTCCCTTCATAATTTGCCGGCTTAGGACGGTCAAAACTACGTTTATTTATGATACATAAATTTAAAAAAAAAATGTTTACGTATCTACCTAGTTAAAATTAATTTCCTGTAGTTTTGGCGTATTTACAAAGTTGGAATCACAGTATTTACAATAATTGTTGGCTAAGTTTCGTATTATCTGACGTCGAGTTGGGAGTCTATATTTTTTTTACGTAAAGGTCATATTATTAGAAAGCTCCACGTAAAATTTTAAGCGTCGCAATTAAGTAGTTATCGAAAAAAAAATTAATTAAAATCGTAAACTTTTGCAATATTTTGTCACTTTGACATTTCGTCTCGCCATTGAAAGTTTCGTTTCAGGTAAGGTAAACGCACTATAATGCTTTACTGCATAATTATTATGCAATAAATACATAAAATTAGTTATTTTGACACTGTTTAAGTATGTTTTAGTATATTGCATTTATTTCACTAATTTAATTTAATACTATTACATTAAAACTTAAAAGAATTTACCGACTATTGCCGATAAGTGAAACCAAACGTAACACGATGCTATTGTTTGTTGTTAGTCTTATGATGATTAAGGTTTATTAGGTTGTGGTTTATTTTTAAGTTTTGAAATACCCTTCGTGGTAGATCCGACAGGGTTTCGGAGGTTAGGTTAGGTTAAAACTGTGGCCAGAAACGACATGGTTTGGGGAGGGCGAGTGCCAGAAACGACATGGTTTGGGGAGGTTAGGTTAAAACTGTGACCTCCTACGCACGAGCCGAGCGAGCGAAGCGAGCGGTGCCGCGGTAGCGGCCGGCGAGTGCCAGAAACGACATGGGTTGGGGAGGTTAGGTTAGGTTAGGTTAAAACTGTGACCTCCTACGCACGAGCCGAGCGAGCGAAGCGAGCGGTACCGCGGCAGCGGCCGGCGAGTGCCAGAAACGACATGGTTTGGGGAGGTTAGGTTAGGTTAGGTTAAAACTGTGACCTCCTATGCACGAGCCGAGCGAGCGAAGCGAGCGGTGCCGCGGCAGCGGCCGGCGAGTGCCAGAATCGACTTGATTCTGTTGACGAGCCCTGTCAGCGAAGTTTCCTGTCGAGCGATGCTACTTCCCCTTCCAACTTCCCCTTTTTATTCGTCAACCCCACACCTCTTCCGGCCTTTAAATCGATGTCGATACACGAAAATTCGAAAGTTAGGTTAGAATATTAAAAAAATAAAAACTCAAAAAGGGGGGGGGTATCGACACGTTTCCTTCACAGGGGGGCCTTTACACCTCCCCCCCCTCCCACCCACCCCCCTACCACCCCTTAAATAGACGCCAGACTATCAGAAGTCCTACCTCTTTGACAATCGAGTATGACGTAACGCAATGAAAATATACGACACAAAAAATACAGTGGACAGAGAAGGGTTTAAAGAAAAAATCTAACCGAATAGAATAGTGAAAAATTGTTTGATATTCCCAATAAAAATTGTTTCACAAAAAAAACTTTGACGTCGAACATCTCTGTATTTTCAGCGATAACAACATTTTTTTTTTAAAGAGTTCAATAGAATAAACATTACTTTAAAACTTTAACCAGACAATTATTTAATTTAATGTGTGTAGTCCGAATAATCTAAATAAAACCGTAAAATAAATGCCAATTCGCAGCTTAGTCACATCGTCAATCCAAATATTTATTCAATTTTCAACCTTATTTGTTGGAGCTGTAGTATGTAGTTGTAGCATTTAAAATCGTAGTCAGTCCGCGCCTTAAACTACCTATCTTATTATCTAGCACTTACACGTATTTTAAAAGATGCTCTTGATGCTCAAATGTCCACCACCTTGTTCAATACACAATTGAGCCCTACGTCTGTGATTGTCTTTCAGACTGTTCAACAGTCCCGCGCTTTCATGTGTCGAATGTGTTAGTAATTTTGTTTTTTAAATCGTCTTTTGACTCACTTTCACGTTCGTAAACAATTCTTTTAATTTCACCCCATAAAAAAAAGTCCAGGTCGTGTTCACAATCACTGCATTACCGCTGACACTTAATACACTGCAATCCAAGGGTATGATCGAGACGTGAGATGCGCGTGCGGCGATTACGTCACGGGATCAATTACATGCGTCAACGCACCTGCGCAGTCGTTATGACACTGGATCATAGAGTATAGTAACTATTGAAAAGGAATAGAGAGGAAAGTCGACTGTAAAGAACGGCCACGAAGAAAGTGCTGCCGTCTATGAAACTTTATCAGAACTAAATTCCAAAGCTGTGGTTATAGGTACATGTTTACGTATAAGTAGATAAACTGTATGTATACGTACTACCGCCGTATTTGAAATTTGAAATTTAGTGTACCGCGAAGGCGACCTTTACAAAGCAGCCCAGATTTGCATTTAACAAAGAAAATAAATACCATCAAGAAAAACTAAATGCAAATAAGGCTGCTGGTGTGCGACCGCCTGTAAGCAATTAATTATAATAATAAAACCAAATCATCATAACATAATTTTTTAATCACATTAGCTTTCATTTAGATACATCAGTCACTTGGTAATTACGATAGCCGAGTATATTCCGAATTTTGTTATTATTTCTACCATTTACATAACATCTCTTAATATCAAAATTATAAGAGATGAATTACATTTATGAACAATGCCACGGCGATATTTAAATTAAATCGCTGCTTTTGGTAGTACATAATTAATAAAATTCAGAATATACCCGGCTGTCGTAATTACCCCAGTACAGTCTATTACAGTTATAATAATATAAAATCAATACTATGATGCCATTTACTTTTTTGGTTTAGTTTTATGTTTCATGAAGTATGAAAGGGCTGCTAATTTAATTTGGTCTTCACCATCGTAATTGTATTTACCTGACAGAATTCTATTTACGCTTTTGCACCAACTATACACTAACACATTTGTTGAGATATCTATAAAGTATTTTATAACAATTTCCCTATGTTTATTACAATCGTGATACGAAAAGTCAGATGTTATTTCTACAAGAGATTTAATTCTTTCTTTTAAACCTGGTAAGTGCACATCATGTGTTAAAAAATTGGATACCACAAATTGGATATGGCTAAAAGATAATGACAAATTTTGAGATGGATATACTAGCCAAGTTTTGTTTTTGTTATACTCCCTTAACTTTATAAAATCGTTTCCTGGTTCGTTTTTACTGCCACAAAGAGAAAGTTTACATTTTTTGCACCCTTTTACAGCTTTTAATACCTTTGTTAGGGCCCATCCACAAACATAATTTCTTTGGAAGATGCCAGGAGTTTCGGTGTCGTCTATCCTAAACAGTTGAAGTGACTCACCAATGTGCACATTTTTATATTTACCAGTTTCTTCCTGGATTTTGTCTTTTTCAGTAATAAAAAACTGCAGTGACTGTAGGCAAGAATTTGTGTCCTCTTCACAATTTGCACGAGGTGAATGGTGAGCACTAAAATTGTTTAGTAGCAATGTTTTATATGCTCCCTCAAACCCTACACAATTTGGCGACACATTGCGTGCACCCATACTCCTGACATTTCCAAATAAATTTTCCAGAGGATCCTGATTGCAGTTTCGAGTCAGGAAACAATCTTGTGAGTATTTCTCATTTAAAGTTTTCCATAAAAGTTGAAATCCCTCTATGGTTTTAATCCAATTACTTACAGTTGGAACTCGTTTTTCTATTTTGCTTACTCTATCTACATAGAGTACAGAATTAAAAAAACTTTTTGCCTCATTCCACAGTTTGTGATGTGGAGAGTTTTTTTTTACAGCTCCAGTATAGATTTTGCCATTTTTAACATAAAAAGTGCCACCATTTAGGCTATCAAATAACTTATCAATCATTTGTATAAATGGTATTATTTTTTCCATATCTTTTGGAACTTCATTCCTAATAGACAAATGTTTTATGCCAACAGCTACGCTGTGACTAAATAGTTGTGCAGCTGGCTTGACCCGCATTTTATTAATTTTTTCAGTCAGTACATGCTCCTCTGTGAGTTTATGCATCAACCGGAGCTCACCATAACATTTGTCAGCCTCATAGAGCATGTTAAAATATTCCCATTTCACAGTTACCTCCTCTTTTGAATTTGGATCAACAAATACTAAGTCTTTATTTAATAAATTATTCCTCAAACCCTTTAAGAGGTGTGGCACATCATAAAGGGGTATTATTTCCGTTGCACCAACAATGAAAATATTGTTTTTAAAATTTTGCTCCTTCCGTAAATACTGTCGCTTAGCATCTGATATGAGGCTGTTGATGGTGGCAGTATTTATTCCACTTTGGTCACAGACAGTCACTAGGACCTGAAGTCCAGTGGACTGAATATTTTTTATAACATTTATTACAATATTTTTTAAGTCTACAGACTTCATACTTTGGCTAAAGTAATAAGCAACTGGCTGCTTAAAATTTTTTCTCAGACCTTTTATCATAAAAACCGTGACATGGTCAGCAAACTTATGGGTCTTATGAGTGCCAAGATTCTCGAAACCAATAATTTCGTCCCTTGATTTGTCATAATGGACATGCGGAGTTATAGACATTTCGTCAAAAATCAGGCTACAAACACGGTCTTCGGCATTCATTTTTGAAACTGTATCTTTTAACTTTTCAAAAATTATTTTGTTAATGCCGGGAACTAACTTTACGGCTTTTAAAACATTTAACAGAGTCTTCTTAGATGGCAAACAAAAATACTTGCTGAGAAGGCTATAACATTTCGGACTCCTTTTCAGTAAGGAAAGCGAAAGTACTTTTTCTTCCTCAGTAAATCGTCGACCTCGTGAGCTTTTTCTTGACTCCCTGCATTGTAAACCAGTAAAAATTCTGGCCGCCTTGGACATACTACTTTTTACTTTAACAGACGATCGTGCAATTCGTTCTGCCCTTGCCAGTCGGGTTTTGAACGACTCTTCTTTATTTTTCATCCGAGTAACCATTTTCTTCAGGTTTGTGATTTGCCTCTGGTAGTCTTTGGTCTGTTCCGTCCTAGTTCGGGTAATATTAGTTTTTCCTGAAAAGTTAAGATTGACTGTTATAATAAGATCCAATAAAAACATTCGCCTTATTGTTATAATAGAAAATGGGAAAGATTTTGAAGATATTTGTGTTTTTATCATTGTCACTCAATCACACAGGAATGGCTGAATCGATTTCGATGAAATTGTGCACCAAGATAGTCGTTCATCCTGGATTAACACAGGATACTTTCTATCCCAGTTATCTGGAAGATGCTAGCAAAGGCTAGACTATAATACTAGGATTATAAATCGCCAAAATGCCAGATCATTTGTTAAATTAAATGTAGAGGGGACACCACACACAAGTGCATGCTTCTTCGATTTGGAAACTTTGAAATATTTATTAAGTTCAGTTAAGCTACTACTCATTTATTTATTGTACCCCAAACAATAAATCAATTATCTATATAGACAAAATACTAACTTACCTTTGCATAATGATGTTTGCGATTTAGAAGGTTCTTTCTCAATATACGGCATACAAGCATCTACTGACGTTTGCATATGCACATGGCTCGTCAATGCAATGTCTATAAGAAAAAAGGAAATATTCATAAGAAGGTACAATTTTACCCAGTATTATGATACAATCCATACTAATATTATAAATGTGAAAGTAACTCTGTCTGTCTGTCTGTCTGTCTGTATGTTACGTTTTCACGCCTACACCGCAAAACCGATCATCATGAAATTTGGCAGAGATATAGCCTGGGATATGGAGAAGGACAAGGACATTTTTTACGCGATAACCGACATTCACGCGGGCGGAGCCGTGGGCAAAAGCTAGTTATAATATATATCGTTATATATATTATAATCTAAGACATGACCATGTAATCTATTACATGGGCCTTAAATAGGCACACTCTTACCACCCTACCCTTCGAGGAAACAAGGAGTGATGTTATGTATTATATCTAAGAGTAATTGAAAAAATAATTGAATAACCTCTACAGGCATAGCAACATTAAGTTGCTTGATAGGTTAACCAAGCTGACCAATGGGTAAGTACACACGCTCAGCAGGGCTAGTATGGCAGAAAAGGGGAAAGAGAGAACTTTCTTCTCAGGACCAAAACAAATAAAGAGATTGTGACGACCAATTCATTTGTGGACGGTTAAAGTGACAATCCTTTTTAGTCATATTAAGAAAGGCCTTGTATTTGTCTTCTGTCATAAAGATAAAGGAGTGATATACAGTTTCGACCACACTCCATCTTGACCCATCGACTTAGCCCTGCAAACATGATAAACATTATGTGTGACAATAATTATTTACCCGTATTCTGTGTTACACCGGATGATGATGGTGCATCCATTTCAACGTTTGCTGAGGAAACAGCTAGCTTCATCCTTGGTAAGCAATAATTATGCTCTGTATCCAGATCGGTTATTACTTTTGGCACACCTGAAACGTAATTTAGTGTTAGGTAATTTCTGGTTTCTAGAGACAGCCAAACAGATTTCAACAAAATTTGGCACACAGGTAGACCACGTCTTGGATTAACGCATACGGTTTTTATCCCAGTTCTCCTGGGTTGCAGGTGAAAGCAAATGCAGCAACTGGTTATCAAATAATTATAAAAAAAATCATTCATATGCATTTATTGCCTGTTATGATTATGTTGTTGTGTAAAGTATATTATTGCCAATATTGGTAATGTGTTAAATTGTTTAATGGAATACTCATGTTCCTACCTTTATATTATTATAATAATAATGTTGCTATTAATCTGAGTAAAGGTCCAATAGATAGAATTATCTGTTTTGAGATAACGGTAATTTATGATAGAATACTTAATGCTGTTTCTGTGGAGTTTCTTATCCATTCTTCTCCACGAAGACCTAGTTTTGGAACAGACAACTAGCTTTCTCAGTAACGTTACCTTGACAAGCCTAATTGAAATAAATGCCTAGTCTTGTCTTTCTGTGCTTTTCTTTATAAAATCCTTTCCCTACACACCATATTCTTAGGGACTTTCATACATAGTAAACTACTAGTTACCATTCTGATACACAAAGCTTGCTAATAAAGTAGCTATCAATACCTATAAATGTAGTTTACATTTAGAATCTGACAGCTTGATGAATTGATACTTCAAGACTTATTAGCGTTTATGAAGTATTTTGTTTTAAATACTTTAAGTGTTTATTTGCAATAATAAGCCTTTTGCAATATGACTTACTACATTTTTAAGGTTTTACATACTTGCATTAAAATATTTTTGATTTGCGTATTAATAGGCCTAATGCAATCAGTATCGTTAGTAGTGCCTTAGGTTAAAATAATGCCCATGACTTCGATTGCATCCTGTATATGTGCAGGCGCTGGCATGCAGTTGCAGCCATCTCCGCAAGAAAGGAGAATCCCACCGCTCGGACCACACGCTCAGGATCCCGTTCGAGCTGGCCCTACAGCGACGCACTCCTTTTCCGGATTATTGCGTAGAAGTAACCAGTATTAGCATCAGCGAACATCACCGATGCGCATACGAATGGAGTCACAGGCATATGTATCAGCCTATAATGTTCCCACTGCTGGGACATAGACATTCTCTCTGTGAAAGGGAGTGGACCGTAATCCACCGTACGGGCCCAGTACGGGTTGGTAGAAGTCACATGTCTTCAAACTTTTAGTTCTAGGATATGCCGTTTTCCTCACGATGTTTTCCTTCACCATTTTGAGAGCAGTGATGATGAAAAAATGTATACAAAGTAAAGCGCATGTATGGATTCGTACTTAGCAATGAATTTCCTAGACTCTACCTACCCGTGCGAACACTAGGCCGGAATGTCATCATCATTCATCATTTCAGCCGGAGACGTCCACTGCTGGACTTAGGCCTCCCCCTAATTTGGGAGGCTTTGCCATAATCGCCACGCTTGGCAGGCGGGTTGGCGATCGCAGTATGGTGGTAAAATGCATAGAGAACGCTGCTGCCCATTCTCTAGTAAGTCCCTTAGTCGCCTTTTACGACACCCACGGGAAGAAATGGGGTGGTGTTATTCTTTACGTCCGTCACCACACGGAATGTAACCATTCAATATTTATAAATCCGTTATTTATTTATATACAAGTAAAGTTGAGTTTCCTATTAAAATAATATTGAACATTAAAGGATTTAATTATGCGCATAATTAGTTGCCTCAATGTTTACATTTATTTACAATTTAAATAGAAAATTAGCTCATTTTAACTTAATGAATAAACTTAATTAACTGTACGAGGATATATTTATGGAAAAGTGTATAATTTCTCCGTGTCACTCTTTTTCTGTATGTCTTTCTTTTTTAGCTTTATAGTCTAGGTCTTATTTTTGTTCACCAAAAAATTATAGAAAATGAGTATCGCCGACTAGGGACATCTGTAAAAAATTCTGGTAAGGTGTCCGTTTTGCGGGACTGTGTTATTTAATTTTGACGTTCAAACAGCTACTGTCTTTCAGCCTTTCAGCCAATTTGCGGGGATTTTCCATAATCGCCACGCTTGGCAGGTGGGTTGGCAATCGTAGTATGGTGGTACAATGCGTTGAGAATGCTGCAGCATATTCTCTAGTAAGTCCCTTAGTCGCCTTTCACGACACATACGGGAAGAAATGAGATGGTACTATTCTTTACTTCAGGCACCACACAGACAACGCGGTTCCTGCAGACTTACAAACACACCCATTAATTTAAGGTAAGTCCACAAATCTTTTAAGAATAGAACGACAAATTGACAAACTCTTTAAAACACAATTTTTCTGCCAAAATGTCTGGAAGTCGTTGCACATGTTTCCTTATCAAATAATAAACGGAACAAACTAGCTTGGCTGAAGATATATGAACCGAGTTTGTTGGCAATCATTTGCACTACAACATACAAACAATGATATACATGTGTGAGTCTGTGTGTGTTAGTATTGTAGTAACATCTGTGGAATGCGTTTGAGTAGCCGTACCTAGTAGCTTTGATGTCTTTTTTTTGTGGGTGGGACATCATCAAATGACGTCATCCGCTCTGGGCGGAGCGGGAGGGCGTATCAGACTTGTACTGACTAAAACCCACCCCTGTTCCTTCAGTTGCCCATAAGCCAGGGCCACGGTATCTCTTTCCAACAAAGCATTCCAGGGCTTATCTATACTTCTACACATAATAATTATATCAGTTAGTCCGTGGATGTGTCACCATCTTTACATACCAAACCCCTAGCGCTCCGGTTTTAGGGTTTTCAGGGTATAATTGATGAGGTAGAGAAATCTAAAAACCAGGAGCATTCTTTATACAAACGACAGGCAACAAGCAACTATTCAATAAATTTACAAGTTCTTGCATTATCAGTTCGTACTAAACTAGCTATTGCCAGCGACTTCGTCTGAGCGAAATGTCTTGTTTTAACGTAAAACCTTTGACACAAGGCAATAGTGTTAAAAAGGGACTCGTGGCTTGATAATTACAGCCGCAAGAGTCGATAGAGTTCCCCCTATCAACTATTGCGGTTGTTGTAGTATCTAAGCCTTTTCCAACTCTTTTCGGAAGAAAAGTTTCGGAAGAAAAGGTAAAGTCGGTGTCGCTTGAGCACTTTTGGTAATTTGGTTTTGCAATTTAGTACAAATAAATCAAGTGGCTAGAGAAACGAAACTAAGAAGACAACTTGAATAAATAATAGTTTAAAAAAACTAAAAAACACGCTTCCATTGTGGGGTGCCTCATATCAATAAAAAAATACCTTAAAAAGCACCCCACGCTTTTTTTCCATTATTTTGTACTTTTTAGTTTGGTTTTCAATGGAAGCGTGTTTTTTTTTTTTTTTAACTATTATTTATTTTCTATTTTTTAAGGGTGTTTCGAATTTTGAGACGTATGTCAGCGTAGTTTGTGACGTATGTCAGCGTAGTTTTCGAAGACAGTTTTTTTTGCTGTCCTGGTAACCCTGGCAAGGATAATGGCACAAATTAGTTTATGACGTATGTCAGCGTAGTTTTCAAAAACAGTTTTTTTGCTGTCCTGGTAACCCTGGCAAGGATAATGACACAAATTTATGAAATTATTGCATTGTCATCGGTCCTTGACAGGTGTGCAAAGTTTGAATGAAATCTGGTCGTTTAAAGTGGGTCAAAATCGCGCTATAAGGAGTCGGTTACAAACAAACATACAAACATACAAGTGAAGCTAATATAAAGCGTGTAAAAAGAAAAAAATGTAGAGTTCGAGCCAATAAAAAAGTTCAGATCGTAAAATGTGGCGCTTGACCCCTTTTACCTTTTTACTGTCAACAATTAAATGATTAAACATATTTTCCAGCCCCAACTTAGTTCGAAATTATTTTCAAAACTGTTCGCAAATCTTGTCAAACTGAAAGGTATTCCATATTCGTGAACACACAGCGCTACATCGCTTTTTCAATTTAAGCGATTGCTGCCACGTCATCGCTGCATGATTATTGAGCTTTCTCGTTTTTAAATCGAGAATCGTTCGCGATATTCGAGAGAAAATCTCTGGAGAATGTTCCAAATCTTTTGTGTACCGATATTCGTATCAGTTTCGTTTTTTGAATTGTCTCGTTTTTATGCAACGACTCTTTGGTTGTAGTGAAAAATTTTTTGGGATAAGCCTATATAAGTACAGGGTTATTTCATACGTAACTTAAAGTACAAGGTGTTATAAATAGCACACATAGTTGGGTCCCCAAGGGGGGAAGCAAACGTTTAGTAGGTACGGTACATCCATATTTCGTAAGTTATTACCCATTTAAAAGGGGGCAAGAATACTATATAATAAGATTAAAAGCCAGAGGATCAAACTCAGGACCCTGTGCTTAGCGAGCGCACTTCCAGCTAACAACTGACACAGCGTGGTAATCCATACCAATATAAAGCCTTTTTTAACCGACTTCAAAAAAAGGAGGACATTCTCAATTCGACTGTATTTTTTTTTATGTTAGCTTATAACTTTTGACTGGGTGAACCGATTTTGATGATTCCTTTTTTATTAAAAAGCTGGTGCTTTCCGTGTGGTCCCATTTAATTTGGTTCCATTCTAACAATGGGAAAACCATGTAAGTCTTAAATTTGCATTAAGTATGTGCGCGACAAATGGACGAATAACGCGATTAGATTAGTGCAGGGTACATACCATAACTAAAAAGGTAAAAATAAAAAGTTAAAAAAAAAACAACTGACTTCCTTAAAAAACACTACAAAGTGAAAAATAACTTTAATTTCGGAAGTCGGAAGCAAAAAAACTTAAATAAAGATCCTACACCGACTTCTGAAATTAAAGTTATTTTTCACTTTGTAGTATTTTTTTAAGGAAGTCGGATGTTATTCTTTTTTGAGTTTTTATAACGTTAAATGTAACTCAGTCTGTCTGTCTGTTACCTTTTCACGCCACAACGGCGCAACAAATTTGGATGAACCTGGGTTAAGATATAGGATACTTTTTATCTCAGAAATACTTTCCCGTGGGTTAATTTCCGACCTCCACGAGAGCCAAGCCACGAGCAAAAGCAATATACTCATACTAAGCACTTGGCTTTCATATGCAAATTGGTTTAAGTGATAGATCCTAGTAAATGCATTCTAACAGAGTATTGTGGAGAGAACGATCTGCATGGTAAATAGTAAATTACTAATAACAATGACCCGCTACCTAGTGAACAAAAGAACGTATTAATTGAATATTCTCTGTTCTTCAGCAGGTGTTAACAAAGCTGAACGAAGCGATAGCTGTAAACTATACGAGAAAATAAAGAAAAACGTCAGCTTTACTTGCTGAGTTGCGGTATAGGTATTCCATTGGTTCTGTTTATATTTTATAACGTAGGCCATAAATACGTAAATTTCATTAAAACCTGTCTATGGCCATAATTTAAGAGGTTCAACATCTTACCACTGTATGAACGCAGACGTATTGCAGATATAACGTACCTACCCGCTTATTTAAAAAACCGGCCAAGTGCGAGTCGGACTCGCGCACCGAGGGTTCCGTATAAACCTGTAGGTATTCACGGTTTATGCATAAGGTTTATGTTTATGAACTTAAATGTTTTTTTTTTTTAATTTTTATATTTGAGTTGATTGAATGAAAAGTAAATTGCGGGTTACGATATATGACGTATTAAAAAAAACTACTAACTATATCTCGTTCAAACCAATTTTTGGTGGAAGTTTACATGGTAATGTACATCATATATTTTTTTTACTTTTATCATTCTCTTATTTTAAAAGTTACAGGGACACACACATATTTTACCACTTTGAAAGTGTCTCTCGCGCAAACTATTCAGTTTAGAAAAAAATGATATAAGAAACCTCAATATCATTTTTGAAGACCTATCCACACGAATGGATTTGATGAAAAACAATTTTGAGTTTCAGTTCTAAGTAAGGGGAACCCCTAAAATTTATTGTTTTTTTTTTCTATTTTTGTGTAAAAATCTTAATGCGGTTCACAGAATACATCTACTTACCAAGTTTCAATAGCATAGCTCTTATAGTTTCGGGAAAAAGTGGCTGTGACATACGGACGGACAGACAGACATGACGAATCTATAAGGGTTCCGTTTTTTGCCATTTGGCAACGGAACCCTAAAAACACACACGGCTACATATTATCAAGCTATACATTTCCAGTTTTAGCTGAGCTGGCATTGCTTATATTTTTCGGACAATGAGAAGTCAGCGTGGATTGTCCTGACTCGATTAATCGATTGAAACCCATTATTTGCATTAGCTTTGTTCCGTGGTGCCACAGAGGCTATTCCATATCAAAAAGTAAACCGGGGGGCTGTCATAGTAGTGAAGACGTGCCAATAGGTTAGGAAAGGATTGCGAGCCTACCGCATTGGACTAGTGGAGACATAAACATATTTTTATATTTTATTTCAATGCCAGTCAAGCGCCACGAGAGCATCCTTGTAACATTGTACGTACCTACTTAGGTAATAACTTGATCAAAATCTACTAACAAACACAAGACAATCAGAACGAGCTCCCAAGAAACGCGATCATATTAAACTTTAGCTAAAACTAAATGTTCTATCCTACAGATTGGAATTCAAATCAACTCGTGCCAAACACTCCAATTTACCCAGGCACTGTTGATCAGCAGTAATTTTGTTCCAAACTACTCGGATTATGGATGGATTACAGCATTTTCTTCTGACTCGACGAGGCTTTGTGCGTACAAAGCAGGTTTGATTAAGATTTTGATTTAAACATGACGGTATTTCTGCGGATCCTCTTTTTAGGAGCCAGAAAGTCAAAATCTCTTTAATTTTTTAAATGAAGCCCACAGATTCGTATTTAATAGATCAATTATAGAAATTAGAAATTGTAAACAAAACAGTCCTGGGCAAATTGTTACGCAATCACTCACTGAAGGGAATTAGTGACACATTCATCTGTATAGATACCTAATAGGTAGAACAGGCTCCGCAACTCCATGTCTGAGCGCGTATTTTGCGCACGGGTGCGAAATGGGTTATTCGATCCACCCCAGAAGTACTTACCGGGCAGTTTAGTAGCACATGAGCTGCTGTCTCTTACTATTTAAACACTTTCAATTTTATATCTCACTACTTTTTTCCAGAACGATTTTAATGATTTCAATTTTAAAGCTATTCTTATAACCGTACCGGTGAAGAAAACATTGTGAGGAGCTAACCAAAACTGATCATCAAAAGCAACCTACTATGTGAGTCTGAAGCCTTGCCATGCAACGAAACAATTTGCAAGCTGTATCAACGATTTACTAATAAAGATATTTTCATAACAAGTACATTAGGATTATGATACAAGTGTGCTATGTTAGTGTAATGACTAATGATCAATGCACACGCGTTTCACACTACGTTTTTCAAAACACATGAGAGAAAGCAAACAGATTTGCATTGTTGATTGGCCTTCTTTCCTACGTGAAGGCGTGTTTAGCGGCACTAGCAAAATCGCTAAACATTGTAGCAACACCATACGGAAAACAAAACTTAAAGTAAAAAATACTATAGAGGTAAAGTAAAATAAAAAACACGAGTACCTATCTAATGAGCTGAATTATGAAGCTAAATGCGTTGCCATGAGAGTCAATTTAACAGCAAGTGTTTTCAAAAACATTGCATATAAATCCATTGCTTGATTTCAAACAAAATAGTACCAAAATTATCTGTACTGAAATTCCCTAAGCTTGGTCTATCACTCAATATACAATAATCGAAGCTAAACAATTTGATATTGTCTGTTCGGATAATACCGAATACAGCCGCATGCAATTAATATTCGGCTACACGAATTCTCTATTGCGAGGTAAATACTAGTCTATTAGAAACTGTGATATCGATTGACAATTCGACTAATCGGTGATCTAACGACTCGACTAAATGTTTGATTCGAATTTATTGATTAGTGTAATATTTACGGAACTTTTACGAAATAATATCGTCTTCTTTTTTTTTAGTCATCATTAGCCTTTTCCCAACTATGTTGGGGTCGGCTTCCAGTCTAACCGGATGCAGCTGAATACCAGTATTTTACATGGAGCGACTGCCTATCTGACCTCCACAACCCAGTTACTGGGTAATATGATACCCCTTGGTAAGACTGGTTGTCAGATTTTCGGGCTTCTGACGACCAGTAACGACTGTTTAAGATCTACGAAAGACAGCCGAGACCAACAGCTCAACTCGCTTTCCGAGGCACGAAGATAATGTATGGATGTGATGGTATGTAAAGATGGTGGATGGTTACCGCGGTTGGTCCGTCGCGGGGGCATCCACGGACTAATCGCGGTAAGCATAGCTTACCCTGAACGATCAACCCATGCAGCTGTTATTACTTATCCACAATCCCATCTTCTTTTTCTTTTGTATCAGCATTGTTTGAAACACGTACATAAAAACTCACGTTTTTATTTCCATAAGACAGAAACTACATAACGCCACCTACTACACATCCTAGCATACTTCCTTTGCTTAATTTACGTTCATACTATATCTAGTCATACACTCACCCCATTTAGGGTGTACTACGTGAGCTCGGCAAATGAATGTGCGAATAACACTTGTGCGACAAAACTGTACTGCGACTCACAAATAGTTCGAATGCACGCTTGTGCGACACACTCGAGCTCACTAGGTTAGGTTAAAACTGTGACCCCCCCAGTGGGTTCCCGCATTGACGAGGCGGGGGGGCTCAGTAGCCGTGGTTTAGAACCCCACGGTGAAGCGAAGAGGAACCCGAGGAGGGGCCGCTCGTCAGGGCTTTTCCGCTCAAAGCCGACGACGTAGCGGCCAACGCGGTGTCGTTTGGCGACATCGCGTGGGTTGGAGGCCGCGGTGGGAGAGGATTGCCGGTATTGAGGTGCGCCGCTCTCCCTACCTTCCGCGGCCTGAACGGGGTCGCCACCGTCCGATGGCGAACGCGGTGGGGCCGCAGGGGAGGAGGAGTGTTGGTATAGCGTTAGCCACTCTCCCTATCCCCTGCGGCCGAAAAGTGGTAGGCGGCGGGGCCACAGTCCTGACCCGTCGCAGGGGGACCAAGGGTGCCATTCAAGGGGTCGTCTGGCACCCATGTGCTAATTGGTCCCCGGGGTGGTCACGGCGTGTTATGTGTTCATGCGCGCCGTGAATGGGGGTATCCCCCAGAGGTGGGTCCGGCGACGGACAGCCGCGGCGGGTTCGCGGAAGAGTTTTTTCGTTCCCGTGTTCCCGCCATAAGCGGTGTAGGAGGACACCGTGGAGTTTTAGTGGGTTGAAGTCCCACATAACTGCGCTATTTCCCCTTAGTAGCGCAGTATGCATGAGCATTTCTCCACGATAATAAAAAAAAAAAAAAAAAAAAAGGTTAAAACTGTGACCTCCTACGCACGAGCCGAGCGAGAGAAACGAGCGGTGCCGCGGCAGCGACCGGCGAGTGCTAAACGACTAGTAGATTCAGTGTGTCGCACAAGCGTGCATTCGAATTATGGTGAGTCGCAGTATAGTTTTGTCGCACAAGTGTTATTCGCACATCCATTTGTCGAGCTCACGTAGTACACTCCCCAAACTCTCGGAAGAACATCAGCAGTAAGGTCAGTATTTATTTTCTTCTAGGACTCCCGACATTTCCACTCACATCTGCCTTAAAATTGCTTAGCCGCATGCTCAAGATGTAATAATATAATTCAGCATTCAGTTTAATAATACGTTCCATGGCGCGTCTGGAATGTTTGCTGAAGCCAGTGTCGATTGCTTTTACGCTTGATGCGAAAAAAATACGCCTGCCTGGTGCGGTTGGACGGGAGCGGGTCAGCCCCAACAATATACAACGATGTATCGCGAGCAGACTGGACTGCGTTTATGTGAATCGCTGCTGCAAGCTGCCCACTTAGGTGTTGACCTTGTAGCAGGGATTCGCTTTTAACTATATGACAATGTAGGTTAAGTTTGTAGGATAAGTTTACTAACATAGCTGATAAGATATATTGTTACTAACACATTTGAATCATTTGTTACTTGTGTTTGTTAAATAAAAATAAACCTGTTGGCAAACTATTTGCCGAGTTGACTGGTCAAAATAGGCCAGCGACAGCCAGGGCATTCAGGAAGCTCTCCAAATTGTGCCTTTCCAAGAAGATCGCAGCCTCCAATTTGAATTCGAACTGCCGTAGATTTAAAATACAGTTTTATTGACCCGTTTGATTAATTTTTTTGGGAACAGAGACTGTTATTGATAAGAATGTCTTTCTACCCTAATACGTATTCGATTAATCGGTAACTTAACTTAGTCGATTAACTCGCTTTAGTCGATTTCCCCATCACTATTCCTGAATTGCTCGTTTTAACAGTAATTATGTCGTGGAACTGTTGATCGTGGTTGCCGTAAATTATTTCCGATCATAAACTCTCATGGTGGGCTTCATTTAATTAGTGAACCGATGTGTGAATGGTTTCAATGACGATAGTGCATGTTTTGGGGAGACTGAATGACATTTGTGGTCTCTCTGGCAGGATGGGACTATGTCAGATGTAGGAAAAGGATAGCAACGCGTTGGAAGTGAATATTACTGAATCCAAATAAAGTTAAGGCATGCATTCAAAATATCTGTAGTAATTAAGGGCCAGGATAATAATTATTACCTATGGGTCCCAGTGAAGTGATAAACTACACCGACACAGATTCATGTATAACGTTGCGATTGGTTGGCGGATAAAAAAATGCGGTCAAACTAATACAAGACTGGAGATTTACTTGCTAACATTTTTGTTGTTTAGTCTTTTAAGAAGCTTGATTCATCGAGATATTGCTTGAAATCTTTAGATAAGATAAGATAATTTTATTTAGAAAACATGAGTATACAAAGACGGCATGTAAAACGTTATATTATATTAAATCAGTCATGTGTTGCTTCAACGTCGCGTCGCGGCGATGTACAAATATTAATAAATAACGTAAATAAATATTGAGCAAGTGGCAACGAGTGCGACTGACGAGTTGTTGGGCGTAGGTTCGAACCCAAACAGGAGATTTACTTACTGTACATTATTTTAACTACCACTGCTCTCAAAACGATGAAGAAAAACATCGTAAGGTAATGTCTTAGAACCAAATATTAGAAGAGTTGTGACATCTCTAACCCGCACTGGGCCCACGTAGTGGAATAAGACCCACTCCCTCTGACCGAGATGACGCCTGAGTCCCACCAGTGGGAATTTATCAGTATGGCAAAAGTACATCTTGCCATGTGTGTTTATACAAGGCATGCATGATCTTCAATTAAATTGTCACTAATGTGTTGCCTCAACGGCGTACAAATATAAATAAGTAAGTAAATATCAAGTAATTATGCAGTTATCCATGAGATAGGTATCCAACATACTTTGGTTTTCTAAGAAATAGGGCAATAGTCATACAATAACAGATGTAACCCAGAGCGATTTTGAACGCCTCAATGGCAATACATACTACTAAAAAATACGCTCTAAAAATCATGAAATAAGAAATTGTTCTCATCTGAAGCCGTAGTCGTATGCCATTTTGCCCTAAAGCTGATGATTGCTTACTACTGTTAGACATTCTAAGGTAGAATATGACCCAGGCTTTCCAATGAAAATATTTCCTTGATTTAAACTTTTTAGGCTGTGGTTTCTCAGCAGTCCAGTGTTACTCTATAACTCTTTACCTAAAGAAATCAAGGAATCTAAATCACTTCCAACTTTTAAAAGGCTATTAAAGCACCATCTGAAAAATGCATAAATTGTATTGTTGTCGTTTATATCTTAATTTTAGTTTATTACCAAGCGAAAGCGTCGCTTATCTTATCTTAATTATTATGTTTTCCTCATAGAAGTGAATAGTTGTATTCTTTTTGAGCGAAATAAATTTCTTAAACCGTATTTTTTTTAAACTTACTTTTCTATTAAATATTTTGGGGTTAGTTCACAATGATTTGCTAATTAGGCCCTTTCATTTGATACCCACGGTATAATTTTGTTTAGTTCATCATTTTATGTCTTCTATAGAGCGCCACATTCATTTCAATAACCAGCTTTTATTGCTTTAAGAGCAGTGGTGGCGCAGTGATTACGGCCGCGACTTACGAGTTGTAAGGTCGTGGGTCCGAACCCAAGCTGGCACTTTAGTTTTTGTAAATTCAACACTGCTCTCAAAACGGCGAAGAAAAACATCGTGTGGAAACCGGCATGTCTTTTAACCAAAAATTCGAAGACATGTGACATCTACTAACTGGTATTGGGCCCGCATGGTGGAATATGGCCCACACCGTCTCATCGTGAGGAGACCTGTGTCCCAGCAGTGGGAACGTTATAGGCTTATTATGATGAACCACCGGACGATCAAGGCGCTTCCAACGATACCTCAAATTATGAGAAGTAGTTTAGAAGTTATACATAGGTACATAGTAACTGGTCAAAATAACCCTCCTTTTTGCTTGACCATAGTCGGGCAAGAACTGGTGAAAATGACAGATTTTCATGACGTTTTCTATTAAACCGTACATAAAATTATTCTCCCTATAACCTAACTAGCAGATAACTACGCAAAAAAAATCACATAAATTTCACCTGAGCCAAAAAGCTTCAAGGCTAGCCTTACGCAATTCGTATTTCCTTTATCCAGCAAGATAACGGCTGATATAAGGAAAGAAGCTGTTTCACCTTTAAGAATAACAATGTACCGAAAATTCACTACACCCTTAAGATTTGTTCAAGCGGAAAAAAGACAGTTTTGTTTACTTTCTCTATGCGAGGATTTGAATCGGGAATCGATGTCTGTCTTGGGACAGTTTAATGTATTTGTGTGATTGTATTTCTGCTTAAAGATTTAAATATGTTCGGTGATAGAGAATTTAATATGCCATTTGCTTACATTAAAGTAGTTTTGTACTTTGTTATCTGAAAGAATGAATGTTTTTATCGACATACAACCTGGTGCTAACCTGAAAATTCGTAAGAAATTTTCGAAGTATTTTACCTACGAACTACAATCCCCAACTCGCCTGCCAAGCGTGTAGCGTTGCCAGGCGTCCGGATAAAGCCAGACACAGTCAGGCTTTTTGGTTGCGTGTCCGGCCGAATTAGGAAGTGTCCGGCCTGTCCGGCTTTTGTAAGGCTTTCAGTATTTTTTTGGGATATTAAATAAATAATTAATCATAATGAAGCACGATTCATTTAATTTTATTGTTGTTTCATTCGAATTTAAGAAGACTTGTATTGTAAATGATAAAAACCTTGTTATACTTTTTTATTGTCGGGTTATACTAAGAAAAATTAAGGGCGTCCGGACTTTTACCCAAATGTCCGGCTAAACTGGCTGGTCTGTCCGGCTTTTCGGTTTTAAGACCTGGCAACCCTAAGCGTGGCTATTATGGCAAACACCCGCCTCTGTGGGAGGCCTATGTCCAGCAGTGAACGTCTTT
Organism: Aporophyla nigra; assembly: GCA_947507805.1. Classification (NCBI taxonomy): domain Eukaryota; kingdom Metazoa; phylum Arthropoda; class Insecta; order Lepidoptera; family Noctuidae; genus Aporophyla; species Aporophyla nigra. The sequence continues at coordinate 6,366,513 of OX382315.1, read as the reverse complement.
CCGCTGAAATGACGATGATGACGGCCATAGGCGCATATTACTTAAGTCCACTTTCGCAAAGACGTTAAAAATCGCGGCGAAATTTTTCGCACACAAACACATATTGTTTCATTTCAAACGACATAAAACTTGTTTAAGGTGTAACTAAACGATAAACGGAAACAGTAGACCAACTAGTGATGTGTTGGATCGTTAAAAATGTATAACCGCGGATAAGGATCTTAATTTTCTTGCTCAATCGGTGGCGATGCGCGTGACCTTGAAACAATAGTTGACGCCACTTGACACTGCTTGACAGGACATGTTTAGACTTGCATCGCGCGAGTCTTTCCTTTGTTTTGTTTCTTTAGTTTAGTCACTAAATAAGTAATTGATTTCAAGAAATTAAAAAATAATTGTGAATGGAATTTAATAGTTTTTCACTACTACCTAATCTGGCCATTATATTGAATTTCATCACTGTATTGAAAATTCATTTGGTAACAGATCCGCCAAGAAAGTAACAGATACGGACACGAATCTTTGTTCTCCATCGGAAATCAGCGGACACGGATACGGATATCCAGCACTTCACTAAACACAACATGTAAAAGACACGTGCTATACGAGTACTTTTGTATGGACGAAATAGAGACTATTATCGCTTAACTAACAAAACAAAACTGACAATCCACTCGGTCTCTGATTAAACATTTCACTTTTAACTTCATTCTCATCAATACAAAAGTTCAACACAATTTATTAAGCCGTTCTGGCTACTGTAACTGTTTATCTTCATGATTTGTTGCCAATCCTTTCTCGATTAAAGTCAGCAGTCAAGTTTTAATCGATTGAGCAATTATTTCGAGTTGGAGCTGAATTTTATTCGATTATTTGTTCAGCCGATTATTGTTTTTCCAGTGCATATTTTTTATGAAGAATAATAAAAAGATATTATGTTTGTAGGTAGTATGTTGGTCATATTTGGGTTTATCTTATTGTTTTGATTCGAACGGCACGTTATTATGATTAATTCGGTTTATCTAGTCTTTAAGGGGCAGACGATCTGCCAGGGTCGCGAGATTTGCTCGAAAGTAACCGTGGCCCTGGCATATAGGCAACTGAAGGAACACGGGTGGGTTTTAATCAGTAAAAGTCTGACACGCCCTTCCGCTCAACCCAAAACCGGGAGACGTCATTTGATGATTTACCACCCAAAAAAAAAGAGGCAGACAACACCTAAGTACCCCTACCTAAGTAAGTACACCTACCTACTAGATATTTTAAAAACAAAACTGTCAAGTCTCACTGGACTTTTTTACAGTTGTAGGTATACAATATTATTTATAAGAAAAAAAATTAGAAAATAAATAATAGTTTTAAAAAAAACTAAAAAACGCGCTTCCATAGAAAACCACACTAAAAAGTACAAAATAATGGAAAAAAGCGTGGGGTGCTTTTTAAGGTAATTTTTTATTGGTAATATTTTATTTTATATTAGACACCCCACGCTTTTTTTCCATTATTTTCTACTTTTTAGTTTGGTTTTCTATGGAAGCGTGTTTTTTAGTTTTTTTTAACTATTAGTTGTTTTCTATTTTTTAGGGTGTTTCGAATTTTGTGACGTATGTCAGCGTAGTTTGTGACGTATGTCAGCGTAGTTTGTGTCGTATGTCAGCGTAGTTTGTGACGTATGTCAGCGTAGTTTTCGAAGACAGTTTTTTTGCTGTCCTGGATTATTGCATTGGCATCGGCCCTTAACAGGTGTGCAAAGTTTGAATGAAATCTCGTCGTTTAAAGTGGGTCAAAATCGGGCTATAAGGAGTCGGTTACAAACAAACATACAAACAAACATACAAGTGAAGCTAATATAAAGCGTGTAAAAAGAGATACCCAGAGGGGTAATTGCGTAATACACGGTCAGTAGGAATCGCTCTTACTTTGGCAGTTCATGGCGTTGTTTACGTTGTTAAGCAAACAATTATTTCGAACATATGAAAGATTGGATAGCAAATAAATTTCAAAATGATTCAGATTCTGATAAATAGTGTGTTACGCGATTAGGGTTCAGGTTAGTTTACCTACCCCACATTCGATTTCATAAAACGGCTTTATGTCATTGGAGTAGTATTAGATGACACGTGGAAGTAGGACGGCATGCCATAACAATCGGGAGCGAAAAAGAAACAAGACGATAGTTAACAAGGCTAATTAGCTAAATTTTGACGTGGCACTTGTGGGGCGTGTATAACATATCTGCCTCTTTTAAACTATAACATCATTGATGTTTGTTTCTTTATTTAAACACCGTTAGTGGTAGCACTCGGATTTTAAAAAGCACATTACTGAAAAGCCTAAAAAATGAAAATATTACATTTAAAATTAAAATTGGGGCAAATTTTGCAAACGTAAATGATATCGTAAACTTAGGGTCAACTTGGCGAATGATAATAATCGAAAAATATATGTGACAAACTTTTTAAGTTACCTATTCAGTTTAATTTGTTAGTAATACTTAACTAGCTTTTGCCAGCGGCTTCGCCCGCGTATTTTACAGCGTAGGTATAAATCTTCCTCTTGAATCTCTGTCTATTGAGCAACGGATCATAGTAGCGTTACGTAGTTTAAAAGATTTAAGCGTCTGTACCCCTTACAAGAAGCGACTTTGTTTTATATTAGGTTGGGGAAAAAGTCTTTTCGCATTATAGTATGTATGAACTTGTAATAAAATCTCTTTGGCTATACTATTTGTATCTGGCTGGTTTTGGTATCATTGAAAGTTTAAATTTTAAAGAACATAATTCCAAATTCAAATAAGGAAAATGTGTGATTTTCATTTGTTTTTCGTACCGTCAAGATGAGTGAATCTAATGAAGAAATTCGATACATTTTAAAATTTTACTACATAAAAGGTAAAAATGCAACGCAAGCCGCGAACAAAATTTGCGATGTTTATGGACCTAGTGTAGTGTCTGTGAGAGTAGCACAAGTTTTCAATCCGGAAATTTTGATGTCAAAGATGCACGTCGCTCTGGTCGCCCTATTACGGATAAAATGGATGCCATTTTTGAAAAAGTGGAGCAAGATCGGCATATCAGTAGTTACGACGTAGCTGAAGAACTGGAAATTGACCACAAAACAGTTTTGGCGCATTTGAAAAAAACTGGGTACACAAAAAAGCTCGACATTTGGGTACCTCACGAGCTCACTGAAAGAAACCTAATGAACCGTGTACTCATTTGTGATTCTTTATTACGACGTAATGAAACCGAACCATTTTTGAAGAAGCTGATAACTGGTGATGAAAAGTGGATCACGTATGACAAGAACGTGCGAAAAAGGTCGTGGTCAAAGGCCGGTCAGGCTTCACAGACTATGGCGAAACTCGGGTTAACTCGCAACAAGGTGATGCTGTGTGTGTGGTGGGATTGGAAGGGCATTATTCATTATGAGCTGTTACCACCAGGCAGAACCATCGATTCTGAACTCTACTGCGAACAACTGATGAGATTAAAGCAAGAAGTTGAGAGAAAGCGGCCGGAATTAATCAACAGAAGGGGTGTGGTTTTTCATCATGATAACGCTAGACCTCACACATCTTTAGCCACCCAACAAAAATTAAGAGAGTTTGGCTGGGAGGTGTTAATGCATCCGCCGTATAGTCCTGACCTTGCACCTTCAGATTTCCACCTGTTTCGGTCTCTTCAGAATTCTTTAGGCAGTGTCAGGTTAACATCACGAGAGGACTGCCAAAACCACTTGTCGCGGTATTTTGACCAGAAGTCCCAAAATTTCTATAGCAATGGGATCATGTCCCTACCTACAAGATGGCAAAAAGTTATCGAACAAAATGGTACCTACATACTTTAGTTAAATGTAAATAAACTTTATTAAAAAATGTTTTGAATTTTCTTAAAAAATGCGGAGAAACTTTTTCCCCAACCTATTACTATGTAAGGATGTATTTTACATGGACTTATTTAGCTAAACTATAAAGTTCAAATTTTTAATACCTTCCCCTCGTTCTTTCTCAATAACATAATAATTATGTTCTGAGACAATAGAAATGTAGTTCCACATCTAAATTCTAGACTTAAATTATTTATGATACATAAGTGGGTACTAACGTACCGACCTAATTAGCACATATGCTAAAAGCAAAATGCACCATATTACTTCTTAAGGCGGTGCCACAGCGTACTAATATTTTGATCGAAAACTATGATAAGTATGTTAAGTACCTAAATATGTAAAAATGAATTCAATAAACTAAAAAAAATTTAAGTTTATTTCACTGCGCCGTGCATTTATTTTTTAATTTAATTAATACTCCTTTGAATTCGGGAATCATTCGACTTAACCAACATCGGACGCATTTTTTTTTTTAACTATATTTGTTGTCACGGTACGCGATAGCCGTATACCTTAAAAAAACTTCTTACCGCGTCATGCATAGATACTAAAAGCGTTTTATGCGCGTAAGTAATCGCATAAGTTCAACTTAAAACACGACAGCTTTTATAATAAGCTGCGAAAAATGAAGTATCTACTCTACCAAGCAACTGGTTATCTGTAAGCAGCTTACATAAATCTTCTAAGTACGGTGACAGAATAATCTCCAGCTGCATAACAAGCTGGATGTATACATAACGCACATCCATCCACTGCTCACATACGCCGCCCTAGCAGGGCTCGCTCTCACTAGCGAGACCAACAATCAGCTCCTCCGTGCGCAGTAGAAACTGACGCTGCGGAAAAACACCACTGCTCTTCACTACGTGAGCAACAGCGTTATCCAGCGGGATCTAAGGATCGAGAGCCTGGGCAACCAATGCAGATCCTCACATCAATATTATGTTCGTGCGTGCTGATGCATCTCCGTGGCCTCACGTCAAGCACATAACATCTTGGTACGCACAACCTCCTGACAGGAAGCCACCTGAAAGCGCCTATACCTCAACCTATTGCCGGACACTGACAACTCCAAATCACCGGACTGACTTCTGAGTAAGCTGCCCTACCAACTCGCCGCTTACTTTTACAATAATTGCTGAAATGAACGTTATAACACAACACATTGGTGCCGATTCCCTTATTCACAAACTAAACTAAATTTAAGTTCAGTGCATCTTTTTCTTTCTATTTCATTAACACAGACGATAAATTTTAGTTTAGTCCTGTCAAATTAATCAGCGCTTGACGTAAATTGACGTAATTTTAGTAGGCAAGTTTTTAATCACGTCTAAACTTGTATGGAGTAGTGACAGGCGCTGATTAATTTGACAGGACTAAACTAAACATTTTCTTTTGTCCTCTTCTTAATGAAATACAAAGAAAAAGATGCACTGAACTTAAATTTAGTTTAGTTTGTGAACATGGGAATCGGTACCAATGCCAATAATACACACATAACGTCTCTTTACTCTGGAGCGTGACCGGCTCATCCTAGAAGCGTCTACTGACATCCACAATACGGAGCACCTTAAGTCGGCACCTCTGTTGCTGGTTGTCTCCCGCCGGGCCTAGAACCGGAGGTCCCACTTGGCGGAGACAGACCGCCGCCGGGGAGGCATGAAGAAATCGATACCTACTGTGGAACAGTGCCGTGGCACTCCTGCTGAATACTAATGCTTCCACAAAGTCAAGTTGTGATAGCGCCGCAATTGCCTCAGACCAGGCCTCCCAAGGAACATGCCCGCACTGACGGGCACAGTATCACACAGGCCACGCCTATAACCCGCAGCCACACAGAATAAATAATGGTACAAGGTAGGGTACGATCAACTCTCATTCTTAGAAAGGTGGTAGGTGGCTTTTTCTCCGCAATTATTTTGGAAGATATAATTTATTTTTTTAATTATGTACGATATAATACGAAAATTCTGATTTATATCAAGCTTATACCTAATGCTATAATTTCTCCAAGGGGTAGGCAGATCTTTTTAGTAGGTATCTACTCACACCCATATTTTCCTCGGATTTAAATGTAAGCACTTTATATTTTTGTTTATGTATATACAAAAACTCACGCCTTCTTCGCATGAAGGAAGGCAGAAACTATAGAACGCCATCTGCTACGATCCTTGCACGCTCCTGTTGCCTCGTTTACATTCATCTGGTCATACACGCACGGTTACGACCGGTTGCGAGTAGGTACTATAAACTTGACCTTTCTGACATACATATATACATATACATCGACGCGCAAACTGTAAATGAATTCAGTACATGATTCTAGACCACCCCAAAAGCAGAAACGTTTCATCGGTTATCAAAAAAAAATCTTTTGTTTCTTAGAAAGTATCTCGCTACGCAGTCAAAAAGTATGATAAAGTTTTTTTTTGTATTCGACGAAAAATGTCAACGCCCCCTCCGTTGAAATGTTACGGTTCACGGTTCATATGATCCTGCCACCCTAGAGCGTCCTGTCCCGACTTTTCCTCTTACATCTGATTTGTAGGTAAATCCCTACATTTTGTTAGTCATCTTTCATTCATTCTCTCAACATGACTAAACCATATAAGCTTTCGATCAATATAGTATGTAGGTACATGAAAGATCTAATATGTATTTATAATTCCTTCTTTTACATCGCACTGTTTGCGTTATCACATAATTCCTCAGCCATTTATTATATCAGCCATAATCACAACACACATGCTTCGCAAGGATAGCATTTCCACAGCATTTATTCTATGTACCTACTTTCCTGCTTCTTTTGCGCCACATCCAACATTCACTTTCATTCATAGCTAAGCGCAGGCAACAGCACACCATTGTGAACAGTGTGAGTCGAACCTTTTTGGACATCAACTGGATGGTCACAACCGCATCTTTAGCACCATTCTCTTTGTTCTCAAAGTTAGATTTTTATCAAAAATATTAAAAACTAGCTTCTGCCCGCGACTTCGTCCGCGTTAAATTTCGTGTTCCCCGACCCGTCGCGTCGAATCGCCAACGAATCGAACGGCGATTTTCCCCGTTTTTGCAACATTTTTCATTACTGCTCCGCTCCTCATGGTTGTAGCGTGATATTATATACCCTATGTTACTCGCAGATAATGTAGCTTTCTAATGGTGAAAGAATTTTTAAAATCGGTCCAGTAGTTTTTGAGTTTATCCATTACAAACAAACAAACAAACAAACATACAAATTTTTCCTCTTTATAATATTAGTGTAGATGTAGACAAAAACATTCCATTTTAGTTACAGCTTACCCTTAAATGATGAGTAATTAAACCATCACAATTAATAATGAGCGCACTTTTACATCTCTACAAACAGTTTTATCAACGACATTGACACAATTAAACGTGTTTACTTTATTCCAACGGAATCATGAGATTACTTTGCTACTGTGCATTTTTTATATCTCTACTTTTCGTGATTTCGTGTTTCGATTTGTATGAAGGAGAAAACTTTGGCGCGCGAATGACATATAAGCAAGTGAAAAAGCATGGCCTGCTGTTTTTCAAGCGAAAAGAAATAGTGGAACTTGAATATCCTAGAGGAACGTTGATCACAGGTATTGCAATTATTGACCTTGACCCAGAAAAACGAGGGATTGTGACCATACTAGCTGGAGGGCTGTATTTTAATTACGTCTATATTATATTGGAAAGTGAAAGAAGTGCTGGACTAAGATTCACTATCGAAATTTATCAGTAAGGGCCCCAATCGCACGTTGAGACTAATAATCAAGACCGTCAGGATTATGAAACCGACTAACCATGGATTTTATGTTGAACAAACTGATTGATTGATGACGAAATATCTACTACTTGTTTTGTGCAATTCACAGTGCATGTTTACGAAATATCACTTTCGTTTCTGTTATAAATTTTATCTGAAACGACCAAGTGTCGCAGTTTTTTACCAGTGTTTATGTCGTCTTGTTATTTATTTGTTGAGATCGTATCCAAACAGCGAGTTGTTGTGATAATTATTAGATAATGACAATCTTGTACTCGAATTAACTTTGGGTTGGATTGGATATTGCAAATCATGAAAAAAACATTGAATACGAACGTATCATAAACCAAATGGTAATTTTATTTCTCTCGAACGCAGTTTTAAAAAGCAATCAGATTGGTCTATAATTGCAAATGTAGTTGTCAACCAATCACATCTCTCCAGCCATTTTCCTGCACCTGTCAAACGCAAATGTCAAACTCAAACAATTCCGAAACAAATCTCAAGAATTCTGCGATTATTGTAACAAAAGTGTAAGAAATATTTATCAAATTCCGTTTTAAAATGTCGGAAAATGGGCACGATGCGTAAGAAAACTCAAGTGTCATTCGTGATAAGAGATGAGGAGGAACGGCGGCATAAAAATGGTGTTAGTTCATTGCAACTCGATCCGATACAGGGCCGATTGTATTCGGCCGGTCGGGATGGAATTATACGTGTATGGAGTACTGCGACTGGTGTCCAGGACCGGTACGTACAGAGTATGGAACACCACACTGACTGGGTGAACGATATCGTGTTATGTTGCGGCGGTAAAAACTTAATAAGTGCTTCGTCAGATACGACCGTAAAGGTATGGAATGCTCCAAAGGGATTCTGTATGTCCACATTACGGACTCATAAGGATTATGTACGTACTTTAGCGTACGCTAAAGACAAGGAACAGGTTGCCAGCGCAGGCCTTGATAGAGCAATCTTCCTTTGGGATGTCAACACATTAACCGCATTGACTGCCAGTAACAACACAGTTACCACATCTAGTCTCGTTGGTAACAAGGAGTCTATTTACAGTCTGGCTATGAATCCTCCTGGAACTATCTTAGTAAGTGGTTCTACAGAAAAAGTTCTCCGTGTATGGGATCCAAGAAACTGTTCAAGACTTATGAAGTTAAAAGGACATGCGGACAATGTTAAAGCCTTAGTTATAAGCAGAGATGGAACGCAGTGTGTGTCAGGCAGCTCCGACGGTACAATTAAATTGTGGTCTTTATCACAGCAGCGGTGTGTTTCTACTATAAGAGTACATTCAGAAGCGGTATGGGCATTATTAGCTACAGAAACCTTTACGCACATCATTTCTGGTGGAAGAGATAGACTAGTCATTATAACAGAACTACGAAACCCTGAAAACTTTATGATAGTATGTGAAGAAACCGCCCCTATACTTAAACTGTGCTTTACGGCAGACAACACTGGGATTTGGGTGTCAACTTCAGAATCAGATGTACGCTGCTGGAAACTGCCTCCGTTAAACTCTTTAGACATGTATAACCAAAACAATTATAATACCAATAATGTGTATCAAACACAGCCCATACATCACATTCCTGGCGGTCCCGCAATCAAACATTACACAGTATTAAATGATAAAAGACATGTGGTTACAAAAGATACCGCAAACAATGTAGCCCTATATGACGTATTAAAAGCATGCAAACTGGAAGATTTAGGAGAAGTAGATTATGAGGAAGAAGTGAAGAAAAGATTCAAGATGGTTTATGTACCGAATTGGTTTAACGTAGACTTGAAGACTGGGATGTTGACAATACATTTGGGGCAGGATGAAACTGACTGTTTGAGTGCATGGGTTAGTGCGAAAGAGGCTGGTTTGACTACAGAAAATGATCAGAAGGTGAACTTCGGTGCGTTACTGTTGCAAGCCCTGTTAGATCATTGGAACCATCCGAATAGGGTGAATGAAGCGGGACAGAGAGTGATTGGGAATAATTATTTTAGTGTGCCGCAACATACACCTCTTATTTTTAGCGAAGTTGGTGGAAGGACACTTTACAGACTGCAGGTTAGTGAAGCATCATTTTATTTATTTTTTCAATAATTTTTCCCATAGTTATATATTCTTCTATAAGGACATGAACAGGTTCATAAACACATTTGATTGAGCTATGTTATCAAGTAATTGGTAAAGAATTACTTAGAGCTGTGCCTATAGTACACGCACATTTCTCCAGGTATGTCTAAGTCACATATAATAGAGGCAAGCCTATTGCCATGGTGCTTAAAAATTCCCAAATGGAAAACCCAATAACACTGCCAAACCTAGGAATCAAACCCAGACGGTCATGTTCAGCAGTAGTGCATGTGACATAGACACCACTTAAAGTGTAAATATTTAACAATGTCTATATGGGTCATTTTAATTAGACATGGTACATAATTTGAGCAATTGCACACATAAAGTGCACAAATAATTTAAACTAAACATTATTCATAACTTTCATGTGTTTTTTGGTTAGTTAAACTATTGTTGGTTTATGAATGCCATCTAATATTTAAGTATTTATTTTGTTAAAAATGTGCTGCAATATAATTTTTAACAGGGTACAGTCAAAATGTTTACTAAAAATAATTAAATGGAAAACTATGAAGTTTAAGCCTTGATTTATCTTTACACTCTAAGACCTTAAAATATTTAATTCCCTATTATCAGGTTGGTGACGCCGGCGGTGAAACAGAAGGCAACCTCCTTGTAGAGACAGTGCCATCCTGGGTGGTCGACGTTGCCATAGAGATGGCGGCTCCTAAGCTTAACAAGCTGCCATTCTATCTGCTGCCACATTCCAGCTGTCAGAGCAAGCAGGATCGACAGAAGAAGGTATTTTAATTATGCTGCTGAATCTGTTACTTTTTAGCACGGTTGTATTATCTTCATACGTATGTTAGTATATTCCTATGTAATGGAAACTTTGAACATGATTTTTCGGATTAACTCGAAATTTGGCTTACTTATCAAGGACCGATGACAATACAAAAATTTCATAAATTAGTACCATTATCCTTGTTGGGGTTACCAGGATAGCAAAAAAAACTGTCTTCGAAAACTACACTGACTTACGTCACGAAATTCGAAACACCCTAAAAAATGAAAATAAATAATAGTTTTAATATGTTTTCTGATGGCTTACAGCTAAGAAATGCAATATCGAGTCGAGATTGGCTATCGAGATCGTGTTTTCGAGATTTCGCCTACAATTTAAAATAGAGTAGACGCACTCAGGCTCGTTGAACTAGATAGTTGATTACATGTGAATAACAGCAAATATGGTATCAAAAGAAAGCGTAACTGAAGCGCATAATCGAATCCATAGAGTTTGACTATGCGTTACTTCACTTCGGGCCTGCAATGCAGAACTAAACAGATTTATGATTTGCCAAAGACTTATTATTAAAAACAAAAATTAATATCCAATTGCCCATTTCGTAAGCTAGCAGATATTTAAAATTAAATCTGGCCATGGAATTTATTACAACACATAATTGAACCGGACCCACACACATAAACCAGACACATAATTGGTACCGTGTGGTGCCGGACGTAAAGAATAACACCACCCCATTTCTTCCCGTGGGTGTCGTAAAAGGCGACTAAGGGACTTACTAGAGAATGGGCAGCAGCGTTCTCTATGCATTTTACCACCATACTGCGATCGCCAACCCGCCTGCCAAGCGTGGCGATTATGGCAAAGCCCCCCAAATTGGGGGAGGCCTAAGTCCAGCAGTGGACGTCTTACGGCTCAAATGATGATGATGATGACATAATTGAACAAAACATAATCTTTGTTATTATTCGTTATAATTCGACATAAAGTAGCCTTTTTTTTTTGTGGGTGGCAAATCATCAAATGACTTCTCCCGCTCTAGATGGAGCGAAAGGACGTGTCAAACTTTTACGTAACTCATTCGAACAAATCCCCCCGAAAACAATCCGACCCCTTCAGTGCTGCTGACATCTCTTTGAGGCGCGCGTGGAACACTACGCGCCGTCGACTGGTCCTGGTCCTGGGCGGCGACCTACCCATTGCTCGCCGCCCGCAAGCCTGCGCACTCATAGCCTGGGACCTGAAGAAAGACATAGGCTACTTTCATACTGTATGAACACATTAAAAAACCGGCCAAGTGCGAGTCGGACTCGCGCACCGAGGGTTCCGTACAAACCTGTAGGTATATAAGTAAAAGTTCACCCATCACGACAATCGAGTCGTAGTTCTGTTCTGTTTCTTGGCTTGGTTTTATTTCTGTCTGTGTTTTGTTCTGTTTATTATATGATGTAACTAAAAATTTACGGTTTTCGCAATTTTTCCTTTATCTGTGCTATAAGACGGTGCTTCGTACCAAATTTCAAAATTCTAGATCGACTGGAAGTACCCTTTAGGTTTTGATTCCCTTGCGAGTTTCGAAAATTTGTGGAAATTTGCGGTATAAACGGCTATATCTTTTGATTGCGTTAGTTTAGAAGCTTGATTTTTTCACAGCTCCAAGGAACAGTAGATTTGAGTATTTAATATAAATTTCAGCTTGATACCTCCACGCGTTCCTGAGAAAAAGGGTCTTGACAGACGGACGGACGGACGGACGGACGGACAACAAAGTGATCCTATAAGGGTTCCGCTTTTTCCTTTTGAGGTGCGGAACCCTAAAAAAAATGTATCAAGTTCATTATACACGCAGAGAATGAATAATTGCTGCATCATTTATTACATATCAATACACCACTCATTCTTAAACAACGGTTTTCTCTTCTCATCATATTTTTACTCTTCAAATTTTCAGGACCGTTTAGTCGCAAACGACTTCATCCAATGCCGTAAAGTAGCGGAACACGTGGTGGACAAGATCGTGGGGGGAGGCGACGTGAACGGAGCGAGTGCGGGCAGTGGACGAGGCAGTGCGGACGAGAACAGTGCCACCGACGCACCGGAGGAACGGGTCGAGTTGCTGTGCTGTGATCAGGTAGGAATAATTATACGTTGTGACTGCCTCGTTGGTCTTATCTGAACCCATTTGTCTGGTTTCTTACATTCAGGCGGAAAAAGCCCACTGCTGGACATAGGCCTTAATAACCCTTGCCTTGACAACCACCATAGCCAAGAGTAGCCGGCCCGCCAGGCTCAGGGGGCAGTTTTTCTCTAGTTTAGCAAACTTTTATTGTTATTTAGTTTTTTCCATCGAGAATATCTCGGTTGCTACTCAGAGTCTGGATTTGTTCCCGGTTAATAGCAAAGCATGCTCCAAGCCGTCCAGACTCCAGAAAACCGTACAACTTGGAGACGCATCACGGTTGAGCGACAGACGATGGAGAATTTGTATTTGGCTCACCTGATACATAGCTTGCTAAGACTGTAAAGATCTTTAAACACTTCGGCATCTTAAAAGGTCATCTCTGCTACTCAATCTCTATATCACAGTCTCTTTTCATTGGCGTGATGCTCGAATATTATTTGAGCTAAGAAAATTAAATAAGTAATTAAAATAATTTTATTGCGGACAGCTAAAATCTATAAAATAAATAAAATAGATAAAATCTATAAAATTTTAGTAACAAGTTTGCTTAAAACACTATTGTTAGTAACTTAAACTGCAGTCGAATTAATCAGAAGACCACCCAGCAACTAGATAAAACGAGAAAAGGAAACTAGGGTATCAGTATTCTCACAAATTGCGGAGGAAGTGTCAACCACCCACAGCCTTCACGATGCTATTGTGCCTGCCTCTTATTCTGTTTAGGACTGAGGGTGTGTTTTTGCAGATGTTGGCATGAAATCCATACTTCATACATACGCAAACATTTCAGAGGCACTGCAATAACGAGGCGTCACAACAACCTCCACATTTTTGTTTATTACGAGTACCTATTTCGCCTGCCTGCCTGCACCCTAATTGCAAATTAAATAGACTCTAAATGGGATTGAAGATTATTTCTAAACCATTGCGTCATGTGTTCGAATAAATTGTCGGCCGAGCAACGTAAATAACGCAATGAATATTGTTTAACTATGAATGTTAAACCAATTCCTAACGATAAAAAGTTCCGCAAGTATCCCTCTGTTCTGTGTGGTGCCGGACAAAAACGTTACGAAAAAATTGGATGAGTCCCATTTGTTCCCGTGGGTGTCGTAAGAGACGACTAAGGGACTTACTAGAGAATGAGCAGCAGCATTCTCTATGCGTTATACCACCATATTGCGGTCGCCAACTCGCGTGCCATGCGTGGCAATTCTGGCAACCACTCCCCCCCCCCCCCAAATTGAGGGAGGCCTATGTCCAGCAGTGTACTTCTTTCAGCTGAAGTGATGATGTTGATGTCATATGCCTACTTTGTGTTATCAAATAACAAATCAATTTAATATTTCAGGTGCTGGACCCCAACATGGACTTACGGACAGTCCGACACTTCATTTGGAAATCCAACGTGGAGTTCACACTACACTACCGAGTATTAAAACAATGAAACAAATCATACCTCTCAGGAACCCAGTTCAGGAAGTATTGTACCTTCCACTGTTTGTATAGACTGTGACATAGTGTAATAAGTGATCGGTTCTTTTTGGTTTTTCAAAGTGGTTTTTAGGAGTGGTGGTTTTTTGTGGCGATTGCAGGTCTTTAAATTAGCATGTGAAGAAAAAACCCGTATTTACAAAAAATAATAGTATGTTATGGCATTAGTTCTAACTTAAAATTTAAAAGAATTATGGTCGAATATCGACCACTGAGCGACCACTAGTGTTAATAAAAGGTCGTTTCGTGGGTCAATGAATATTACCCTGTAAAACATCCAGATGTTGTCAGACTAAAACTGTTCAATATATCGATGCCGGAAATTTCAAATGCCGTAAGGGACGTTTAAATCCCAGTCTCTTACGACATTTGAAATTTCCGGCATTGATATTATAGGAGACAATATTTAAAATTGCGTAAACTTTGGTACGACATTATAAGTTCCGATTTTGTTGATTCCATTCATCGGGTATTTTGGCGCATACCAGAGTGTTCAAGAATTTTGTATCATCTGTACTCACCATAAGTAACCACTATTCCTACAACGAGACAAGCTCGCCAATGTTTTCATCTGCTTTTCTCAACCATGTTGTGGTCGGCCTCCAGAATAACGGATGCAGCTGAACTACCGACTGCCTATATGACCTGAAGCTGTCCAATGAACTGTTGCAATTGTATACCAATTCAATTTAATTGATAAACAAACCAATTCAGTGATGATCAGTTATTTGACTTAAGTTTCAAGTAGTTATAGAAGTAGCTACAGTTTTAAACATTTAATTGAACTTAAATATGTGTTATTATTATTACAAGTATTTCATTATAATATAATTCGTGGCATGTTGACAAGAATAAATCTCTGCCAAATTGAATACTGAAAATAAATATTTTAATTCCTTAGTCTGTAATAGAAAAATAGTTTTATATGCAAGAAGCAGCAATATTAGGCATCTGTAAAAATGTTAGATTCTGCAAACGTTTAAATAACTATAGTTGTTCGAAAAGTCATAAAAACTAAAGTTTGTTGAAGCAGTACCAATATAAACATTATAATTATTTAGATATATTTAATAATCCAATGTATATTTCCTCTCACTCACTCTTGGTTCCGTAGGCCGAGATCTTTAAACGTTATTTAGCTTGTGTTTTGAATGATCCTTCTCAAATTCAAAGCATTTATTTCAAAGAGCCACATAGAAGGCACTTCTGAACGTCAACATTGAAATAGAATTGTTTCTAGTTGTCCATTCCAAAAGGTAGTTTCATATGAAGATCAATGGGCAAGTAACTTCATCCATAAGTCTTAAAAATATTTTACAATATTATTAATTACTATATCTCTGTCTTGTACTTGTAGTTTGACAGTTATACCAGAGTGACAAGAATAACGCGTAGCCTAATTATGAGCTAAGTAACGTTTATGGATCACGACCTTACGGCCTTATCAGGTATCTGACTCATCAAATCTGCTGTTGACAGAATTGACTAGAGATTAACTTGAAACAGGTTTCTAGAAACCGAAAAATATAATTACATAGAGATAAATTCTGTGTCTTGGAAACGGTATTGCCAAACCCAATATTTAAGGGCGAAAAATGACGTTTACTGAAGTGATAATAACGCGTTCTGATTGGTTTAAACCCTACCCAATGAGAACGCGATATTTATGTGTTTGTTAGGAAACGCCAATTTTTGTTATCAACGGATCGGTAGGAAGTCGACTATAGTTAAGATAATACTTAAAAACAAGCTTTAAACGTTTAAAGCGACTTGCTAAATTACTCGTTTTAAAGCTTAAATGTAATCGAAAACGACTGTTAAATAATTACAATAAATATGCTAGAAAATACCGTATTAGGGTGTGTTCACATTGACGATCATCATCATCATCAGTAGCCTATAATGTTCCCACTGCTGGGACACAGGCCTCCTCTCGGTGAGAGAGAGTGGGCCATAATCCACCACGCGGGCCCAGTGCGGGTTGATAGATGCCACATGTCTTCGATGTTTTCCTTCACCGTTTTAAGAGCAGTGGTGATGAAATAATTTAATCAAAGTAAAGCGCCTCCTCGGGTTCGAACTCACGACCTCGTAAGTCCCGGCCGTTAACCACTGGGCCACCACTGCTCGACGAATATGACTCAACTATTACATTTCTGTCGAATGGTTCTGGAGTGGCGACCGTTGGGATCCGCTGGATACGGGAAGCACAAAACCGGTCGAAGTGGTGGAGCTTTGGGGAGGCCTATGTCCAGCAGTGGACGTCTTTCGGCTGAAATGATGATGATGATGATGATAACATTTTTTATGGATAAAGTCTTGTTGAGAATTGTGTTTTTCGGAGCCTATTTGGCAATGGATACTCACCCGTTATAGTTACTACAAGAATAAAGAATAAAAGTTGTCACAATTAAAATTATAAATAAAATACGCAAACTAATAGAATCTTTTAGGGTAAATAAACATCATACATAATTATTACCACAGATTATAAATATATAGGTACAGTGTTCATAAGTCCATAGCATAGATAAGTCTTTGTCTTTTAGATGCTGGTATTATATTTCTAGTACCCTTGCCGAGATACATTGTAAAAAAAGTTATTTTCATAATTAATCCTGAATATGATGACCCCTATAAATTACATCTATGTAGAAAAAAATGAGAAAAAATAATACAAAATTCATAAGGTATCAAATATTCAAATTGATAAGTATTAATATTTAAATTCTCGTAACAAATGTATGCATTATCAAAAACACAATAACTGCTATGTCAAAATGATATCAATTATTTTAAAGGTGCTTCAAAACAACTTCTGTATTCAAATTGTATTATATTATAAAACCTACGTATATTATGAGTCCTGGGCACAAACGCCAATTTGGCTAGCCAGTCTAAATAAAAATCTGACTGTGAAAACTTAAGTGAAATGAGTCACTTGTGTCACCTTGCATCAGGTGAAATGACGGGTCACCTTACCTACGTTTTCACGGTGAGAATTATTACAAAACAAAAACTTCGCCCCCGACTTCGTCCGCTTGAAATGTATAACTTATATTGATCCTGCAGGGCGAGCACGGCCTATATCAAATCAAATCAATCAAATCAAAAGTCATTTATTCAAACTAGGCTGAGAGTCAGCACTTTTTGAACGTCAAAGTCACATAAGACAGTCCCCCCAAAACGCCCGCCCTTCGACACTTCCTAGTGCTTTGGCTGGGAAGAAGAAGTGGCGGAACAAACTCCCCAGCAGCACTGCTGTCTGTTAAGTTAGAAGAACTTGATTCTACATTTTATCACAGTTTGGGAGCAAAAACCTTTATAAAATGCGTGATTCAAGCCTATCACAAAGGCCATGCTCGCCCCGCTGAATAATGTAGCTTTCTATAGGTCAAAACAGTATTTAAAATCGGTAAATTAATTTTTGAGTATATCCATTACAAACAATCAAATCTTTCCTCTTATAATATTAGTGTAGATAAATGAATAGGTCACATAAAAATTTACCAAAATGACGATAAGGTGAATCACATTTCCACTAATAACTAAAATAAATTGCGTTTGTGTATAGAGTTATTTACTGGAATCCATACTAAAATTATTATAGGTGCGAAAGTGACTCTGTCTGCCACGCCTTAACGGCTGAATAGATTTGGATGTTTTGCCACACAGATAGACCAAGACCAGGGCGAGGACTTGTAAGTCCGAGGTCCGAGTCCGAGGTCTTGTACGTCCGATCGACGTTGGCGGTGGACAAACGCTGTAGCGTTTGTCCACCGCCAACGTCGATCGGACGTCAACGAAAATCGAGATATGAACCGAACGTGCCGTCCCGTGTACGAACGTGCAGTGGACACGCGGCAATACTAAATGCTAGTATCGGTACTTCGGCACCATCATTTCGATCTCAATGACGTCCCATTGACGTGACGTTCCCGGTATGACGCCTGGGATAATTTCCGATTTTCACGCGGCCAAAAGATTAAAAATATACACATGAAAAAGTGTTCGCGAAAAATGAGAAATGAATCATCGAGAAAAATGACAAATGAATCATCGAGAAAAATGTATTATTGTCTTTTGTTACTATGCAAAAACTGATAATATTTGTCCCAATTTTGAATTGATAAGTGATAGATATTCTTTTATCTTAATTTAATGTTGACGCAATCCGTGTTATCATTGTTATCTATCTAGTGATACTATCGGTCAATCTTGAAAGTAGCAGTGTTCATGACACACAAAATGGATGACGATATATCTAAGGATATTCCTATTGCAGACTTTCTTGCTCTTACACTAGAACTACCATAGTAGGGCTCAAACTGTCGGCGAATTTTTTATCGAAGATCGTAGATATTTTCTTTACATACTTGCCCCATGCTAGTTCCACGATCGACCGCTAAAGGCGCTGCAGTTATTTCATACTAGTAATCTTTAGCAGTTAGAGCAGTGAAAAAGGTACGACCATTGTTCAAAAAGGTTCTAGCAAGCAAAATAATGTTCTTGTCAATTAGTTTTAAGTCACCATCATACTTAACTGAAGTTGATGACGCGAAAGATAATATTTATAGATGCTCTAGAGATGTCTACCTACTGTAAATTGTGACATGCTTGTAATTATACTATTTGAAATAAAGTTGTTAATTTAAACCGTCTGTTTTTATTCTTCAATCCTAACTAGCAGTGTGTGTGTCGATTTTCTGCTAAAGGCCTTATCTCGTAAGTGGCCCTAATCTATCACAGGCACAGAATGAATTTGGTAAATTTCGACTTGTCTAAACATGAAGTCTTTGCTCAGTAGCTGTGGTGCAGTAATCATAGATCTTGGCTTATAATCCTATTATGATTATGATGAGTCCCTAGAACCATTCAGGGACGTCAGGTTCGCGCTCGTCTTGTTTTCACTGTCACTACCAGTCATGCGTATTCAGGCTTGCGGGGACGTCTACGTCGCCTCACGGGCAATTTTAATAAGTCTATTTGCTTTATCTGTTGGAAAATTTAGAAACATTACTTGACTCAGTCAAGGAAATATCTGAATAATAATAAGAATTCCTACTGTTCCTTAGCAGTAGCTGTAATTCATGTTCAATATTTTATTTCATGTACATATTATGTAGGACTTTTATTTAATCAACATTGTCCTTGTCTATAAGCGTATCTGTTAATAACGTTGTTGGTTGCACATTTATTTAATCTATTTATTTTGTAATATTTATTGTCGAACGGAAGATTATTATTTCATATCGTCTATTATTTGTTTGATGCATATTGCATATTTTCCGAACGAACCATTAACCTTCACATTTGCTGTCATTTATAAGATAACCTAAAAATTTAATTTCCTCAATGAAAAATTAAAAACATTTACAGAAAAATGAGTGGAAGACTCATATTACGGTCTTTATATTGTAGTTTTACAACGAAAGCACCTTTAAAGCACAGTGTTCTTCCCACAAGTAGGTTATCCGTCGGTATATTTCGAGTTTCCTGCAATGGTTTCTGTACCAAACCAGAAGCTGTGGTTGAGGAGAAGAAACACTGTAATATAGGAACTATCGGTCATGTCGACCATGGAAAGACAACCCTGACTGCTGCTATAACGAAAATATTGGCTAACGATGGGTTAGCAAAGTATGTAGCATACGATGAAATTGATAGAGCGCCGGAAGAAAAAGCTAGAGGTAAGAGGCTTTTGTCTGTTAGTTTATGTTAATATTATCGTAATTATGTGAGTTTAGTGTTTGTAAATAAAACGAATTTCATTAACAAATAATTGTATGGTTCAATGTAACACAAGAGTTGTTGATATTGCAAATGGAAACATTTGTTCTATTCAGTAACTGTCAATATCGGCGAAGGTCAATCTTGAATGGGGTAGTAAATAAAATTAACGAATAAACTCTGAAAACTATGTTCCACTTTTGTAATTATATTTTATTTTATTACTCCAGAAATACATTAAATTAGGTGTCAATAGTACAAATCACACTGACACCATTTATATGTAAGTACAGTCAATATTGAGATTCAAAATGGTCTCAACAATTTTATAAAAATTAAATATTAACTTAGTGACACAAGGAATGTTTCAGAATGAAGACAGTACACAACAACTGTCATTCTGTCAAGTACTTTATCCAATTTAAATAAAGATTAATTTTCTTCGTTGGTGAGATAATTTTGAACAGCTTGTTCGTCCGGTTATTTTCGATGCTGATACATACTAACATACAGGGTGGCAGGCACATCAATGCACAACATGCTAGCATTGAAACAGGAAGTTCATGGTTCTGGACCACCTGTCTAGACATATTTCATTATTTATCGAAAAAGAAATAAGCTGTTCCATACATTATTAACCTCATAGGTTTTCCTTTTTTTTTATATCCAACAAAATATTTCAACCTAGAATCATATGCTGAATTACGGGTAGTTGTATTTTAGCCCAATTTATATATCCATCAGAAAATCTATAGTCTAAAGAGAGTAACACTGAGGACAAAGTAGACATAATTTATTAACACGCTTTTATTAGCTTTATACATAATGTTAGTATGTAATGGAAACTTTGAACATGATTTTGACCCCCTTCAAAACATCAGATTAACTCGAACTTTTGTATACTTATCAAGGACCGATGACAATGCAATACTTTTATAAATTTGTCCCATTATCCTTGCCGGGGCTACCAGGATAGCATAAAAACTGTCTTTGAAAACTACGCTAACATACATCTCAAAATTCGAAACACCCTAAAAAATAGAAAATAAATCATTTAAAAAACACACTTCCTTAGAAAACCAAACTAAAAAGTACAAAATAATGGAAAAAAGCGTGGGGTTTTTTTTTGAGGTATTTTTTCATTGATGTCAATCACCCCACGCTTTTTTCTACTTTTTAGTTTGGTTTTTCTATGGAAGCGTGTTTTTTAGTTTTGCAAAAATATATTTTTTTGTGTATTCTTTCTATGTTTACTTTTTAATTTTGTCTAGCTTTATTTGTGAAGGTGAAGGTGTTCTGATAATTTAATCATGTTTGTAGGACCAACATGGCCAAAGATAGTACAAAACAGAGGCAACCACTGTACCTGATGCTTTTTCCTTTAACAATAGCATACTTTTTGGGTAGAATAGACCCTTTTTTAGCGAATTTTTTAAATAAATAATCATATTGATAGAAATGAAAAAAAATTGTCGAAGTGCGCAAAATCGAGGGTGCGGCGAAAGAAATCTCCAAAGTTTCTGGAGTGTGATTTCTGGGATAGTTGGAGTAATAAGAGTCGAGGCGAGTCTAAATTTGCGTCTGAGCATTATTATTAAAGCATAATCGACGGAGACTTATAGTTAAAATAAACCTCGGATGTTAACCTTTTTGGGAAATAAATATTTGCTCTGGTTGAAAAACATGGGATGATGTAAAATACCCGTGAAATAATTTTTTTTTTTTAAATGATTGTCTTCTGCCCCTAAGGATACACAAGCTGAAAGATCGAGTTGTTTTACCCGGGCTACATTGCCGATCGCCTTTAAATGTTGTACATATTTGCATTCACAGGAATAACAATAAACGCAGCACATATCGGCTATAGCACAAAGCTGCGTTCATACGCACACACAGACTGTCCGGGACACGCAGATTTCATAAGAAACATGATATCAGGAGCCTCGCAGATGGACGCGGCCGTACTTGTCGTGGCAGCGAATGATGGACCGATGCCGCAGACAAGAGAGCATCTACTGTTAGCTAAACAAGTTGGAATACAATATATTTTGGTGTTTATAAATAAGGCTGACTTAGTAGACTCTGAGGTGAGTCCTGTAACACATTAACTATTAGTCTCTAAAAAGGGGGAACTTTCACTCAATATTGCAAATTGATTAATTTATAAAAGACCTTACAAATTATTCTCATATCACAAATCCAATGTATATCTGCATTCGCGGTTTAGTTTCCAAATATGTAAACAAATATAACGGGTGTAAAAAGAGTCTTAACAAAGCCGAAAGTCGCTCATTCTTCCCGTCATTGTGTTTTTTTTTTCTAATTTGATGATGTGATACCTACCACATGGTATGGTGCAGTTTGAGATACCGGAGGTCCAAGTTCCAAACTTTCTCAAGCTATTTTGCCAAAGTTACTTAGTTTGTACAGAATCCATAGATAGACGACTTCGAAACACCCCAGGTCATTACATCCTGTATGTGATTTTGGAAAAACAACTTTATTCACATAGGTATAAACTTCAATTTTCGTTTCCATTATCAAAATTTTTATAACTATTTCAATAGCACTAGTAAAATTCTGAAATCAATTTAATTTACACTGCAGTTTAATGTCTCCCTCAGACAGATGCGATTTAATATCTCAGTGGATCCTTACGTTTTCAATTATTACGTTTCAGTTACTAGAACTAGTAGAGATCGAGATGAGAGAGCTGCTCTCAGACTTTGGTTATGATGGAAACACAGTGCCTATGATTTGCGGATCAGCTTTAAAGGCATTGAATGGCGATGAATCTGAATTTGGTAAGTTTTCTAGTAGGTACAGTAGAAACTTGATTATCCGGATCTTGGTTTCCCAGATTCACCAATATTCGGTTCCGACACTTGTGTCAGCATACTCACATGTGTCAGACACTCGCGACATCTTACTGTCAAGGGTCAGATACTCGTGGCATTATCTAAGTCTCAAGTGTCGAGACATTCACGACATCATACCGTCGATTACTAATCAAACATGAGTTCACTCCCCCAAATGTCTCGCGATATCATACGTCTTAAACGTACAAAAAATCTTGACAAAAGTCTGACACTCGCGACATCACACACTCAAATGTCTAGAAACTTCCGACATATGTCTGTTTGTGATATTGCAAGCTTCTGACATTCGTCGGGAGTTCACATTGCTCGCAGAACAGATGGCAGATGGGGCCTGAAGCTTCTGGAATGGCGGCCGCGTACTGGAAGATGTAGCGTTGGAAGACCACCCACAAGATGGACCAATGACCTGGTGAAGGCCGCAGGAATACGCTGGATGTAAGAAGCAAAGAACCGGTCGAAGTGGCGGTGCTTTGGGGAGGCGTATGTCCAGCTGTGGACGTCTTTCGGTTGAAATTATGATGATGAGTTACAATCATTTCAAATTCTACTTTTAATCACCCTCTTATTATATTTTCCAGGCGTACCATCAATACGAAAACTCCTATCAACAATGGACGAATACGTGCCCCCCATAGTGAGGGACTTAACCTCCCCCTTTCTAATGCCCATAGACAACGCATTTACAGTCCCAGGCAGAGGGACCGTTGTCGTTGGGACTATAAAAAGAGGTATTATGAGGAGAAATGCTGAAGCTGATTTGTTGGGCTTCGGAAATAATATTAAGACTACGATTTCGGATGTTCAGATATTTAAGAGCAGTGTACCTGAGGTTTGTATTTGATACTAGCTTCTGCCCGCGACTTCGTCCGCGTTAAATTTCTTGCTCCCCCGACCCTTCCCGTCGCGTCGAATCGCCTACCCGTGCGATTTTCCCCGTTTTTGCAACATTTTTCATTACTGCTCCGCTCCTCTTAGTTGTAGCGTGATGTTATATAGCGTATAACCTTCCTCGATAAATAGGCTACCCAACACAATAAGAATTTTTCGATTCGGACCAGTAGTTCCTGAGATTAGCGCGTTCAATCAAACAAACAAACTCTTCAGCTTTATAATATTAGTATAAATTGTTCGTTGATTTTATATAATCCTGGCTATAATACTTGGCAGCATTATTAGCCTATTATGTTTCCACTGCTGTGCCACATGCCTCCTATCTTCAAAGTGGAGTGGGCTGTAATTTGAACCCAATGCGAGTTGGTAGATATCACATGTTTTTCGTATTTAGGACATTCTTAATATACCGCAATTTTGCCAGTTATGTTTAAATGCCAATTGGAGTCATATTATTGCTATTCGCTAGGCACTAATCCAGACTCATGGGTGCTATTCAGAATTTTATAAATCGAAAAAACCACTGTAGAAGCATTTCTGTCGTTATGGATAATCAGATGCCCAAAAGTCTACCAAAGTATTGGATACAGTCCTTTCGTTACTGGGTAAAAACCCAGTAACTGCGTTGTCAGATCGACATTTGTTTCATCTAAAACATTGGATTTTTTGTTGGGAAATAGGAGCACTTAAACTCACTCGTGACAAGAATATTAAACAAAAACTAAGACTTAAAAAAACTGCCACACTGGCACTTTCCTGTTGACAGCGATGCAGACGAATTTTTTGATATCCTATAATTCCTTTTAGGTCCGTACCTCAAAAGGAAAAAAACGAACTCTTATATCGCTTCGTTGTTTATCTGTATGCCGGTCTATCAAGACCCTTGTTCTCAGAAATGCGTGAAGGTATCAAGTTGAAATTAAAATCAAACACGTAGGTCTACGGTCCCTTGGAGCACTAATAAATAAATATTTAGTAACATTTTTTTCGGAAATTCTTCAGCAGCTTGTAGAACTACAAATATTATCTCCACTTTTCAGGCATTAGCCGGTGACAACGTAGGCGTATTACTTCGTGGCATGAAAATGAAGTCAGTTGAAACTGGCATGCTCCTCACAGCCGCAAAGAGTTGTTTCCTGAGCAACCATTACAAAGCAAAGATATATTTCTTGACGAGAAACGAGGGTGGGAGAAAAAAGCCGATATTTTCAAAATATTCCCAGCAAATGTTCAGTGGTACCTGGAATATTGCGGTCAGGATTGATTTGGGTAAGTGTTGTTAAAAACGGACCAGCAAAGTTATTCGCAACTATTCTATACGCTTCCGTAGCGAATTGAACATCAATCAAAATTATTGTAGGAGTCCTATAAACGCAATTCATAAAAACAAAACCTGAAATTTTTTAGTTTAGATCAAACATCATAATCAGCCTATATTGTTCCCACTGCTGGGCCACAGACCTCCTCTCGGTGAGAGGTAGTGGACCGTAAGCGACCACGCGGGCCGAGTGCCGGTTGGTACATGTCACATGTCTTCGAATTTTTGGTTCCAAGACATGCCGGTTCCCTCACTATGTTTTCCTCCACCGTTTTGAGAGCAGTGGTGATGGAATTATTTACACAAAGTAAAGCGCCTGCTTGGGTTCGAAACTACGACTTAGTACTTGTAAGACAGGGCTGATACCACTGGGCCACCACTGCTCCCTTAAAACCACCATTGCTGCTTCAAATCAAATAGACGACCGGTATTTTTCCGACAGCTTAACACCGTGACATTTTAGTCGTCTTACAACGACAAAAAATGAACATTTGAATGATAAAAAATAAAAATATTAATATGATGACGAATGACGTAATTTGTTTGATATTTTGTCTCATGGAAAATGGAGATGGAATGATCTAGTTGACTCGTGCGCTGGGTAGGTATGTATGTCCACCGTACGATACGTAAACATTATTAACAGGATGTTTCATAATTCTAATGCATTATTTGTTTTTCTTAGTACCTATTATCTTAATTGGTAAATTTTTTTTAATCACGCCTAGAGGTATATTATGTAAGAAACATTGAGTGGACAACCTTTATAAGACGACTAAAATGTGACAGTCATTATCATCATCATCATTTCAGCCGTAAGACGTCCACTCCTGGACTTTGGCCTCCCCCAATTTGGGGGGCTTGCCAAAATCGCCACGCTTGGCAGGCGGGTCGGTGATCGCAGTATGGTGGTAAAATGCATAGAGAACGCTGCTGCCCATTCTCTAGTAAGTCTCTTAGTCGCCTTTTACGACACCCACGGGAAGAAATGTCACAGTGTATACTGTCAAATCAGGTTATTGAAATGTGGCATTTTCGATACGATAGTCTGTAGATTGCTTATGTTTATAACCTGTGCTGGATTTCTAAATCCAGTGATGGATCTTGAAATGTCCAAAAAGTCATTGTTTATCACAGCTACAAAAGATAGTCTAGTCGCTGATTTTGTACCAATTACGCGTTCAAATCCAAACAAACATTTGTAACTGGCGGGGTCATCCAGTAAAAAGGAGAAATCAGACAAAATATACTTAAGACGGACCTTCGGCATCAAGCGAGCAATGGTCAATGCTATATTTGTCGAGACCCAGTCTCCAATAAGCGACGCTTGTACTCTAAAATACCATAATAATATGGTTCTTGGCCACCCCACTGGTAATTTTGTCTTCTCGTCTGCAAGCTGTTTCGGCGACTCTCGATATCATTCAGATCATTTTGACCAAAAAAACCTTCCGAGAATATCTCACTAAACAATTACAGATCATTATTATTTGCCAAGCCTTTTCCCAACTTTATTGGGATCGGCTTCCAGTCAAACCTGATGCAGCTGAATATCAGTACCTAACATGAAGAGACTCTAGGCAGACAGGACATGTCAGGGATAGGTCTGACCTCCACAACCCAGTGACTGGTTAATACGTTACATATTAGTAAGACTAGTTGCGAAACTTGCGGCGCTTCTGACGACCCGTAAGTGCCACGAATGACAGACAGACTGGTGGTCAGACTTTCAAGATCAATTCAAACTTTGTTCATCTTCCAGATCCATCACAAAACATGATGATGCCCGGTGACCACGGAGAAGTGTACCTAACTCTTCTCGAAGACATGGTAATGACCGTAGGACAGCCTTTCACCGTCAGAGAGAACAACGTAACCGTAGCTACAGGAATAATCACTGAAACGTTGACGTCGATAAATGTGCCTAAAAGAAAACTAGGCAAGGTTGTCTTGAAGTTGGAAGAATGAATTTGTATGTAGTTGTTTGTAGATATTGTTAATAAATTATTTATAGAAAAAAAAACGCTTTTTATTTGGTCGTGACTGGCAGTAACGAAAACTTTGGTCTTAAAAACTACTTATTTAATAGGTTGGGGAAAAAGTTTCTTCGCATTTTTTAAGAAAATTCAAAACATTTTTTAATAAAGTTTATTTACATTTAACTAAAGTATGTAGGTACCATTTTGTTCGATAACTTTTTGCCATCTTGTAGGTAGGTACATGATCCCATTGCTATAGAAATTTTGGGACTTCTGGTCAAAAATAGCGCGACAAGTGGTTTTGGCAGTCCTCTCGTGATGTTAACCTGACCCTGCCTAAAGAATTCTGAAGAGACCGAAACAGGTGGCAATCTGAAAGTGCAAGGTCAGGACTATACGGCGGATGCATTAACACCTCCCAGCCAAACTCTCTTAATTTTTGTTGGGTGGCTAAAGATGTGTGAGGTCTAGCGTTATCATGATGAAAAACCACACCCCTTCTGTTGATTAATTCCGGCCGCTTTCTCTCAACTTCTTGCTTTAATCTCATCAGTTGTTCGCAGTAGAGTTCAGAATCGATGGTCCTGCCTGGTGGTAACAGCTCATAATGAATAATGCCCTTCCAATCCCACCACACACACAGCATCACCTTGTTGCGAGTTAACCCGGGTTTCGCCACAGTCTGTGAAGCCTGACCGGCCTTTGACCACGACCTTTTTCGCACGTTCTTGTCATACGTGATCCACTTTTCATCACCAGTTATCAGCTTCTTCAAAAATGGTTCGGTTTCATTAGGTCGTAATAAAGAATCACAAATGAGTACACGGTTCAATAGGTTTCTTTCAGTGAGCACGTGAGGTACCCAAATGTCGAGCTTTTTTGTGTACCCAGTTTTTTTCAAATGCGCCAAAACTGTTTTGTGGTCAATTTCCAGTTTTTCAGCTACGTCGTAACTACTGGTATGCCGATCTTGCTCCACTTTTTCAAAAATGGCATCCATTTTATCCGTAATAGGGCGACCAGAGCGACGTGCATCTTTGACATCAAAATTTCCGGATTGAAAACACTTAAACCAAATTTGTGCTACTCTCACAGACACTACACTAGGTCCATAAACATCGCAATTTTTTTTCGCGGCTTGCGTTGCATTTTTACCTTTTTTGTAGTAAAACTAGCTTCTGCCCACGGCTTCGCCCGCGTGGATGTCGAAAAATTCACCATTTCAACCCCCCATTTCACCTTCTTAGGAATGGAATTTCAAAAAACCCTTTCTTAGTGGATACCTACTCCTCACAAAGAACACACCCTCCAAATTTCACGTCTCTACGACCAGCAGTTTAGGCTGTGCGTTGATATATCAGTCAGTCAGTCAGTCAGTCACTCAGGACTTTGAATTTTATACATATAGATTTTAAAATGTATCGAATTTCTTCATTAGATTCACTCATCTTGACGGTACGAAAAACAAATGAAAATCACACATTTTCCTTATTTGAATTTGGAATTATGTTCCTTAAAATTTAAACTTTCAATGATACGAAAACCAGCCAGATACAAATAGTATAGCCAAAGAGATTTTATTACAAGTTCATACATACTATAATGCGAAAAGACTTTTTTCCCCAACCTAATATTTATTTAAACTTTTCGCACACAAAAAAAAGGTACAAAGGTACTTATCGTCGGTTTTACAAGCATAGGCTGGCTACACACCTGCCAGGGTCGCGAGAATTGTTCGAAAGAGTTACCCTGCTCCTGGCTTATAGGCAGGGGGGGACTCTACGTACATTTTGACAGCGAATTAAAGAAAGAGTCGCCATCTAGATGTTGGCCCCAATACTATTTACTGTCTACAAGTACGTTAAATTTTCAACAGATGGCGCTATATCATGATCGAATTTTCTTATTTAAAATAAGATTATTGATGTAATTTTAATTAGGGTTGAGTACGAGAAAAATATTAAACTCGTCTTACAAATTGAAATAGACACATAAATGAAATATAATTTGATAAAGCACAACTATCAACTTTATTTAAAAAGACCTGGTGCCAGATTCTACCTTTGTTGTATAAAGTGACAGTTCTTGAACTGAAAATAAACAATCACAATATGGCGGTTTGCTTCAATGACTTCAATCTGCGTACGCGCATTTTATTGTTCCCGATCCGTATTGTTTTATTTCGTTGTAATTACCACAAGTAAGTGCCTGAGTTGAGCTTTGCGTTCCTCGGCTTACTATTAGGGCTTTACTCCGAAACTGCTGTACTTTACTGTGCGATATAGACGCTTGTGCGATATAGACGCTTTACATTTTGTTTTGTGATAATAAAGTGTTATAGTTTTTGAAAATTGGTTTATAATGCCTAGGCTGTGTGTATTCGGATGTGCTCCCAGTGGTAAGTAATATATATACATACATAGTCTCACGCTTGTAACCCCGAAGGACACATCCACTCCGCCCCCAAGGCGACCCACATTATGTATTATCATTGATTTAAATAGTAAAGATACGGTCGTCCGAACATTTGACGGACGCGGTCGCCCTACAAAAAACACTAACGTCATCTATTAGAACTAGTATGAACTACGATGTCAATCCGCGTGGTCTGCTCTTAGACGTAACCTTGTAAGAGCGGGGTGTGGTATTTTTCGAGGTACAAAGAAATAAAAAAAACCTTTTATTTTTGAAAATTTATATTTGTTGAAGTTTGTTGGTGTTATAAAGTTTTCATTGGCCTTCGAATAAAACATTTTTTTTTAAATTATTTATAGTAATATTATTAAATCTTTCCATTTCATCGGCTACCGGCTACAACGAGCGCCGCTGCAAAGTTATGTCGTACTTTTACGCGGCTTCGCTTCGTCTTTGTCATAGGTTGAGACAAATATGAAAGAAAATTGTTTTAAATAATGTTAGCAGTGGATTTAATGACATATTTTTAACTTACCGGTGATATGAAATGTTATCATTTTTTTTATTGTGCTTTTTGTCGTAGTTCACGCAACCCTTCACGGCAAAACTTGGCATTTTTGCTTGCAAAATATACGACCGTTCCGAAGACAGCCGATCGCGTTCTAGTTCACTTCGATAAAGGGAGGACCATTTTGGGACCAAGTTCGAGGCGTCATTGTAACATGCGGTCCGCCCTGTCCTTACGCAGTAATATAATATGTCAATGTGTATTATTTTACACCCATAAAATAGACGATATTCCTAAAAAAATCTTTTAATGCTATAGTTTGCTATTTACCTTATAACATAGTTGAGCAGATAAAAGGGATGGTTTACAAAAATGTACAGTTTAACATATTTTGATAAGTAGCGAAATATAGGCATTATATACACCTCTGCCTAACCCTTCAGGGAATACAGGCTTGATGGTATGTTATGTTTGTATACATTTCGTGCAAAAGTTTCTTTGTATGTGATTGTGTTATTGTCTTTTCCAAGGAGATTAATACTATTTCAGCTATCATTCAGTCTTATATAATAAAGGTTGAATCATATAAATAATAATAAATAACATGAAAACCAACACTGCCTGGCCCATGATTAAACTCAGTACTTCTTATCTATTTATTTATTGACTAAAGATCCAATAATCTTTAGACAGTAAGTAAGTGTACAAAAATTTGGATCCCTTACATATGAGTGAGTTTTTGTAAGATCAATTAATTTTAATACCTTGATTTTCATAAATTTCAGGGGTACAAATGCACAGATTTCCAAATGTTAACAAGTTTCTTGACCTGTTCAAGAGCTGGGTAATTCTTGTTGGTGGAAAATTGGAGTCTCCCGTGGATTATGCATATTATCAAAAGAAGAGGGTTTGTGATATCCATTTCACCGATAAAGACAGAAACCGCAATAACCGGATAAATGCAGCAGCCATTCCATCCCTTCATTTACCAGGTCAGTAATACTATTTATTTAGTGGTAACTTAGTGTACACATGCAGCCTATGGGTTAGATGTACCTACCCAAAGTTCACTCAACATACCGCACATTCTATACAACAATGGCTTTAGGATGATGTTGGGTTTGGTCAAATCTGTAGTACCTGTGGAAGTGAAAGTTTGTGGCATCCATGCTTTCTAATTTGAGTTTAATCTAGTATGTAACTTTCTTTATTTGTTATTGTGAAATAATTATATTTAAAACTAGCTTTTGCCCGCGGCTTCGCCCGCGTGGATGTCGGAAATCAACGCAGGAGGACGTAGGTACTACTGCGGTAAGAATGTATTAATCCTGGTTATATAGGTAATATATACTCTGTGTGCCATTTTCGATCCAGATCCATTCAGCCATTTTTGCGTGATAGAGAAACAATCACCCAATCATAAATATTTTCACATAATTTATAGTATTAATAGTAGTAAGTAGGATTATAATTCATATTACTTCGGATTCATAGTTTATGAGAATACATGTGTGTAAATAAAACTAATAGTATTCAGAGTAAGAAGACTGCGGCATAGGGATTGGTTTAGTTGAATATAAGTTTTCCTGGTTTTTCTTGACGCTCGTATTCTACCTATACAGACACTCAATCATTTACCAGACACCAAATCGATCATAGGAATAATAGGAACAGTACTTTTGCCAGTGGCTTCGCCCGTATAGCTGTCGGAAAATATCACCTGGGAACCTACTACCGGGATAAAGTATCCTATATGGTAAGTATCCAGGATAACCGAAAATCCAAATCCATCCAAAAATCTACACATCTAAGCCATACTTCGCGGTCTCTTACTTGGAATAATATATACTATTAGGTGTATTTTGAGTATAACGAACACACATAATATTCGCATTTACTTTGAAGCCTATGTAATATGAATTACAATCCTACTTATCCTGCACTACCCGACCGCTACCAACCGGGACGGACGTACCTACGGCCTGCAAGCCGCTCCGCCCCCGCTTTTTAAATCTCTGATATCTTCTAAGATATTCATTTAAATTACATGCTGTCAAGGGCCATATTGATTTATATAAAATGCACAATATATTTAAGGTACTTAATTGGATATGGATTAATGCTACATTGCTTAAAATCGCTTCGTAAATATGCCATTATTTCTCGTAAAAGTAAAGGATAAAAAATGGTTATTGTGGGTTATCCCTAAGAGATGGACGTATACTATCGCGGACTTTTTTGTAGACCTGTTTAAGGTGTATAATACTGTAGTACATTATTTTGATCTATTTTGTAGGGTTCAGCCAGCGTTCGCAACGTAAGCGCAAAAAAATGAGTTTATTAGTGACATCACATTAGAAACCTCTAAAATTATCAGCGTTTATTTACTACATTATGCATGTTATACGCATATAAACCTTCCTCAGGAATCACTTTATCTATTAAAAAAACCCGCGTCAAAATCTGTTGAGTAGTTTTAAAGATATAAGCATACATAGGGACAGACAGACTGCAAAGTGACTTTATTATTTTATATGTAACAAACTTTCATCCCCTATTCCCTATTGTTATTTTATCCCCTTAAGGGTAAAAATTTAACAAACTTTAAATATAATTCATAAATATAAATAAAAGCCAAATAAAAAAGTTTCATCATTCTAGCTTTAAAAATGACAATACTTCCTAACATCATTTCATCCTCCCTTTCAACCCCTTAAAACCCCTTTTCCGCAATAAAAAGTAGCCTATGTCCCTTTTCAGGCTCTTAACTATCTGTGTACCAAATTTCATTTAAATCGGTTCAGTAGTTTTAGCAGGAAAGCGAGACAGACAGACAGAGTTAGTTTTGCATTTATAATATTATATGTGTGGATATTAGTGTGGATGTAATAAAAGCCAAATAAAAAAGTTTCATCATTCTAGCTTTAAAAATGACAATACTTCCTAACATCATTTCATCCTCCCTTTCAACCCCTTAAAACCCCTTTTCCGCAATAAAAAGTAGCCTATGTCCTTTCTCAGGCTCTAAACTATCTGTGTATCAAATTTAATTTAAATCGGTTCAGTAGTTTTAGCAGGAAAGCGAGACAGACAGACAGAGTTACTTTTGCATTTATAATATTAGTGTGGATTAGTGTGGATAGTGTGGATAATTCTAAATACATGTTATAAATAAATTACGCACAGATACAGAACAAATAATTTATCGTGCTCATCACACAAAGATTTGTCCTGGGTGGGAATCGAACCCAGGACCTCAGTCTTAGCAGTCAAGGTCATAGTCGATTTGGTGTAGCGGTATCAACACTGAGTTGAAAGTCGCGCCAAGTGTCCCGAGTTCGATCCCAAGCAACTGAAATTCTTTCACAATGCACGGTTGGCCTAGCGCGCCAGGCGTCCGGCACCAGTCGGGGATCGCGGAAGACATATTGGTTCCCGTGGTCCCCGACGTAGGTGTGGGACGGAACACCGGGGTGGTTTTAGTCAGGCCCTGGCATATGGGCAACTGAAGGAACACGGGTGGGTTTTAGTCAGTAAAAGTCTGACTCGCCCTTCGGCTCCACCCTAGAGTGAGAGAAGTCATTTGATGATTTCCCACCCACAAAAAAAGCAGTCAGGGTCACTAACCACTACACTAACGGGCCAATCATAATTATTAATTATAGCTTCTGCCCGCGACTTCGTCCGCGTTAAATTTCTTGTTCCCTCGACCCTTCCCGTCGCGTCGAATCGCCTACCCGTGCGATTTTCCCCGTTTTTGCAACATTTTTTATTACTTCTCCGCTCCTCTTAGTTATAGCGTGATGTTATATAGCTTATAGCCTTTCTAGATAAATAGGCTACCCAACACAAAAAGATTTTTTTAATTCGGACCAGTAGTTCCTGAGATTACCCCGTTCAATCAAACAAACAAACTCTTCAGCTTTATAATATTAGTATAGATAGCTGTGCCCGCGACTTCGTATACAATCTTTACTTCGTACTTCAAACCAATGACCAAAGTTGACCAAACGAAACCAATAAGATAAGCCAATACTTTTTTTTTCGACCAATTTAGAAAATCGATAAACCAAGCAACCAAAGAACTTTTACGACACACGCAAGAACTTCTAAGACACCTAACAAAACCCAATTTGCCTAGTAAACACGGTGGACGTCATTCTCACGCGGAAAATACACCGCGATTCAGAAAATGACGTCATTTGCACAACGCCATCTATCGGATTTGGATTTCAACTATCAACATTAGTACTATACTGAATTGCGTAACGTAATATTTTACTTCTTGAACTCACTAAATTAATCATATCTTTTGATAGAGTGAACCGATTTCGATGAAACAAAAACTAAGTTAAACCTCAAGTTGCGTATAATGTTTGTATATAAACATTATCAGCATTGAATTCGTAGATTTTACGTGATGTGCGCACAAACAAACAGACAAACCGACAAACAGACAAACCGACAAACAGACAAACAGACAAAAATTTCAAAAATGATGGAAATGGGTTCTGTTACTTATCTTTTCACATGCTGGCTATTTTTTGTTTCAATTTCTTCAATGTACAAAAATTATTTTTCTAC
The DNA here is from genome assembly GCA_947507805.1 of Aporophyla nigra. Taxonomy (NCBI): domain Eukaryota; kingdom Metazoa; phylum Arthropoda; class Insecta; order Lepidoptera; family Noctuidae; genus Aporophyla; species Aporophyla nigra. The sequence continues at coordinate 6,331,964 of OX382315.1, read as the reverse complement.
AGATTTATTATATGTATAGATTACAGGGTCTACTTCAAGTCAAACAGTGTCAGAGCAACCCTTAACACAACATTTCCATCAAGATGCTATATCACTAACAGAAGGTAAAAAAAAATTAAATATTTGCCTACCTATAATAGTTAGTTAATTAAGTGGATCCAAACAAATTGACTGAGTGTAGCTGTGTGTTCTTAATTTATTTATTTCTGATAATCTTTGCCATACTACTACTAGTGTGTAGTGTAATATATATAATGCCAGAAATATTTATTTGTTTATTAGAAATTACTACTTAAATAAACAAATTACGATTTTTTTATTCAGTCACTTATTTAAAAATTACAGGGCCGTCAGTGAGTGGAGTGGATCCAGAACTACCCTCAAGACTGCATTTACAACCTGTTACTGCATCCCGACCAGCAGAAGGTAAATAAAATAATTATTTTGCTCTATTCTGATTCATAATTTTTTATTTCTTTAATTAAATATAAATATTTATTGGCTATTCTTTCCATCAATCATTATGGTTGTAACAGTTAACTCTGAAACATATAGACATATTCTTAAATAGGAGGGTTTTTGGTCTACTATACCACAATGGCCAGACAGGTTTATTTCAAGTTAGTTTACGTTTTCAGTCTATTAATTATTGACTTAAATGTCAATATAAATAGTCACTTAAAACATTATCACTACTACATTAACTAATAGCTTGGTAGTTAACCTACTGCTTCACTGTGTTCTTGGTTTTCATCCCAATGTGGGCAAACAACACTGAAGTGAAACACTTCTACCACCATTTTGAAATCCTACTTTACTAGTAATTATCTAATAATATATTAATATTTCAATATATTTGGCCTATGTCCAACAGTGAACGTCTCTCGGCTGAAATCATGATGATGATGTTAATATTTCTATTTTTTATTTCAGTTGCCAGGTGTACAAACTCAACCACGAAGCAATTATTGATGGAACATAATTATTCTATGATTAGCAAACCACAAATAATGACTGGCAAAGGTAGGTGGTACAAGTTTTCTTTTTTAATATTTATAACATTCAGCTTGTTGATATAGACACATCCTAATAAATCTGTATTAGATAACCTGTAGAAAGACTGATAATTGTAAAAGCAATTAAATTGCAGAGTGCAAATTGGCAAATGTCCAGATATATATATTTGTACTTTAAATATCTGTATAGTTTCCTCCATATAATTTTGTTATGAGGGAGAAATAAATAACGACTAAAAAACTTAATGAGACTTTCATGATAATATTTAATGAAAAAAAAAACTTTCATGATTCCTTTCTGATCCAAAAGTTGTACCCAGCTGGTTTTAAACTTCTACTATAATTTTCCAGGTGCATCCAAAATTAATCGAACATGTTATGTTCGACCACTGTGCACCAAGATCAAGCATCTTCGGACCGAGATAACCCGTCTGCGCAAAAGAGGTCAAATATTTAAAGAAAGATTGAGAAATGCTGAGACACTCTTCAGTAATGCATCATTTCAGCGTTTTGCACAAAACATGACAAAACCGGCCCAACTCTTCCTTCACATGCAGTTGCAAACTGCAAAGAAAGATAAAGGACGAAGGTTTAGTTTAGAAGAAAAGGTACTGGCATTGTCCCTTTTTTAAAAAAGTCCAAAATGTTACAGACTTTTACATAAATATTTTACTTTGCCATCTTCAAAAACCATGAAACGTTTACTCAGTAACATAAAGATAATGCCTGATATAAACAAAATAATTTTTGAAAAGTTAAAAAAAACTATTTTGCAATTGCCTGTGACTGATAGATTATGCAGCCTCATTTTTGATGAGATGTCCTTGACACCCCAAATATTTTATGATGCTCATAAAGACAAATTCGATGGATTTGCCACAAATCAAAATGACAAATTTGCAGACCATGTTCTTGTATTTATGGTCAAAGGTTTAAAACAAAACTTTAAGCAACCTATCGCTTATTATTTTACAACAGGACTCAAAAAAATTGAATTAAAAGAATTAATTAAAACAGTCATTAAAGAGGCACACGATGCAGGCCTTATTATTATAAACTAGCTTCTGCCCGCGACTTCGTCCGCGTTAAATTCCTTATTTCCCCGACCCTTCCCGTCGAGTCGAATCGCCTGCCCGTGCGATTTTCCCCGTTTTTGCAACATTTTTCATTACTGCTCCGCTCCTCTTGGTTGTAGCGTGATGTTATATAGCCTATAGCTTTTCTCGATAAATAGGCTACCCAACACAAAAAGAATTTTTCAATTCGGACCAGTAGTTCCTGAGATTAGCGCGTTCAATCAAACAAACAAACTCTTCAGCTTTATAATATTAGTATAGATTAACACCGCGATTCATAAAATGACGTCATTTGCACAACGCCATCTATCGGATTTGGATTTCAACTATCAACATTAGTTCTATTTTTAGTCTTAAGATGTCGTTGCAAGTACTATACTGAATTGCGTAACGTAATATTTTACTTCTTGAACTCACTAAATTAATCATATCTTTTGATAGAGTGAATCGATTTCGATGAAACAAAAACTAAGTTAAACCTCAAGTTGCGTATAATTTTTGTATATAAACATTGTCAGCATTGAAGTCGTAGATTTTACGTGATGTGCGCACAAACAAACAGACAAACCGACAAACAGACAAAAATTTCAAAAATGATGGAAATGGGTTCTGTTACTTATCTTTTCACACGCTGGCTATTTTTTGTTTCAATTTCTTCAATGTACAAAAATGACTTTTCTACAGATTTATTATATGTATAGATACTGTGTGTGACCAAAGCACCGTCAATGTGGGTGCCATCACAGAATTGGTAGATGAAACAAAAAAAGTATGTCTTCGACACAGATTAGAATGGCGAAATGTCCGAATTCGTTTGAATGGGAAAACCATAATCCCCTTGTATGACGTGCCTCATCTAATAAAAGGTATCAGGAATAACCTATTGCCCAAAGACATGGTTTACAATATCAGTAATGAAGAAAAAGTAGTGAAATGGGCATACTACCAAAAGCTTTATGCAGCAGATCAATCATACGGGGAATTGAGATTACTATATAAACTCACAGAAGAGCACGTGAACCCTGAAAAAATTAATAAAATGAGAGTTAAGTCTGCAACACAAATCTTCAGTCACAGTGTTGCAGTTGCAACAGAGCATTTAACTGCTAGAGGTGATCTCCCTGAGGAATGTAGAAGTTTAATAGACGTAACATTATTGTTAGAACCGCGCAAACTGCGAAGAAGATGTAAATGAATGCCTTCAATCACTAGATTTTTTTATAACAGAGCAGCCAGAAAATACTACAGATTCTTCTGATATTTCCAAAGACGAAGAAATTAAATGTAATCAAGATCTTTTTGTTGAGAGGAATGAACCTGATGCTGGACAAAAAAATTATGTTTGTGGCTGGGTTTTGACAAAGTGCCTTAAAAATATTGTAAAGTCTTGTCAAAAGTGTAGACAAAATCTAATTGATCAAGAAAATATTAATACTAACAATGCATATATAAAGATCAAAGAATATGCCAACAAAAAATGGTTGTGCTACCCCAGTCAGCAATTAGAAAATTGCTTCTCTGCACTTCAAAATATTAGTATATCATTTCTAAAAAAAGATGTTCCAAAAATAAACATCAGGAAACATATAATAGAAATATCTAATATATTAGTTGATTTTCCATTTGATTGTGAAAAACATAAAGATCAATTAAAACAATATTTTTGTAAAATAACAATTAATTTGCTAATATGCAGTTGGTGCAGATCCGTCAACCGAATTTTGGCAGGAAAAATTACGTATAGCGGCGAAGATCAAATTAAAATGAATGCACCAATGTATTTTAATAAACGAAAGCATTATAAAAATAAAAAGTAAAATACCTATGATAATTCTTTGTTTTATTTCTACCTTTTATTATTTTTATTCCATTGGGACTATATTGTTTCGTCCTATTTCTGTAACATGTTCTACTAGAACATGATACAGAGGTAGGACGAAACATTCTATAATAATAACATTTGATCATGCATATATAGCTATACGTATGTAGGTATGTGATTAGTTTGGGGCCAATTTACAGATGGCGTGTTGTCAAATAGATTTGCAATTTTATCACGCAAGAGGGCTCTCTTTTCCCTGTATATTATTTTACTCTTTGCTTATAGGCAACTGAAGGAACATGGGTGGGTTTTAGTCATTAAAAGTCTGACAAGCCCTCCCGCTCCGCCGGGAGACGTCATTTGATGACTTCCGATCCAAAAAAAAGGCTGGCTAAACAGGCGGAAAATGAAAAACTTGGAATCCTATTTTCATTCCATTAGCACTTACATTTCGTTGATATCGTCACAAGGGGATGTCAGCAAATCGCGGGAAGCTGCGGTATGCCGCAAAAATTTGGCCGTATCCGATTAGATAAGAAGCAGACCACATGGTATAAAGCTAGGCGTTGATGATACGTCTCGCCTGTTGGAGATGGAGTTCACCCTCACACAAGCGGAGAGCTGGTGCAACCTCGACACCGGGCTGCAGTAGTCTTGGGAAGCTATGCCATCGTTAGATGGCAGGCTAACCAGCCGTTTATTACGCTTGGCCAGGGACGGCCCGTGCCTGTTGAGGGGGACCCTCACAGGATAATGCTCACTAAACAAACACTTCCACATAATAAGAATAACAGTCTTTTGGAGGAATGAAGAACAGGGTTTAAAGTTCAGTCAACCTCCGTAGAAAATCGAGGATCCTCCGACCACACGGAAATCGTGTCTGGTGGGCTACTACCCGACGATTGATGTCAGCATACGTAGCATGACCACCGTAAAAAGGGGTTTTGTCGACTGAAGAATAGACAAAGCGACAGTTCGTTTCTCAAATTTTCTAAAGAGCTGTCTACTCTTCGTAGAAATGAAAGCGGCATGCTAAGCCTGCATAAAACGGTACAATTTTGTCTATTCTTCCGTCGACAAAACCTGTTTCTATGCTGGCGTAGCATGACAGTTCTATCTATATTCTACCAAGAATTTCTTTCTATGGTGGTCATACTACGCGTGCAGAACGTTGTATAATTATATACTAGTTGCGCGGTAAACTCTGCTTGCGCGATGCAGGATTTAGCATGACATCAGTGTGCTGCGCAGTTCGTCTGTGACGGTATAGATGTCGCTACAGTCCTCTACACAGGGCTTGTATGGAGGCTGAGGAAACCGTTGCGCATGTGTTTTTGAAAGCACAGGCATCAGCCATATTGGGTCAGAAATCCTCAGGACACGCAAATCTTATATAGAAGTTCTTAACAGACCAGAAGACAATCAACTTCTGGAGAGAGGTGAGCTGGTTGGATATAATCATGGTAGATGTCACATGTCTTCGATTTTCTGGTTCTAGGACATGCCGGTTTCCTCAGGATGTTTTCCTTCACCGTTTTGAGAGCAGTGGTGATGAAATTATTTACACAAAGTAACCCAGGCAGGCGGCTTGGGTTCGAACCCACGACCTACAACTCGTGAGTCGTGGCCGATGCCACTGGGCCACCGCTGCTCTCAAAGGAGCAGTGGAAGGAATAAGTACGGAAACCAAACCCTCTAAACATAAAACAGAAGGGTCAAAATAAATAAAACTGCACAAAACATTTTATTCATTATATATTTTTGTCAGAAGGTAATTAATACAGTGCCAAAACAGTAACAAAACATTAGTACGAAAAAATCAAGAATGCATCTAGCATTAACTACTCAATACCCAGATATAAACAATATCCTATGTCGATAGGAGGACAACATTTAACATTTATATTTTTCACAACATTTGAACAAGACAGTTGGCATATTAAACTATTATTTATTTTTTAATAATATATAAATTGTGAACTAGATTCATAACACCGATACGCCTAATGGATATTTATTTTCTCTACATTATTATTAGGAGGGTAGTCATGTGCAATTGTTTATCACTATTTTAAGCGTACAGCTATGAGTCATAAAATGTCGCGTCAAACAATTCATTAAATAAAATTCGATTAATCAGGTCATAAGTGAAGTTCATTTTGTTCAGTATTTTTCTGCCCAAAATCGTCATTTTTTAATTACCTAATAAGTGAGTACCTAATTATTCAGAAAAGCAAAACAAAAACTATCTATCCTCTTTTGAATCTATTCCTTTGCAAAAAATATCAGTAACATGAATTACAATTATTGTTTTATCTTTTGCTTTTTTGAAAAAGTTACAGAAAAGGAAAATTATTTAGCGATGGTAGTCTGCAAAAAGGAACTGCTATATTATGTTAGCTGTCTCTTTTTAGCGTTAAGCTGCCATATAGGTCTATCTCACTCTCTAATACTATTGAGAACCATCGCAAAAATAATTGACCTGTGTTTTTAAATTTCATTCATTCTAGTATTAAATTTTTTCCTTTGCTTCTCATTAACAACCAGCAAATTCACTTCCCATTTCATTCGTCATTCAACTCCTCGATATTGTAAGATATGCTTTGGCCAATATTACGAAGACACACTTTAACATAGCCAACATTGTCATACTCTCAAATACCTAAAAAAAATCTTCCTACCCTCCAACAAAACTAAAACTGCACATAACTACCCACATTATAATACTGCGAAAGAGCAGATCTTGCGACAACCGCCGCGCCAAAAACCTGCCCTAAAATCAGTCTGTCGCTTGATCATCATGCCGCGTTAATCTAACATTTATTTAATCACAAAATTACTGTATGTATACACGTTCTAACATGAAGAAAGACAGAAGACATCTTCAAAATATTTTATTATTTTAAACCATCTATGTAAAATGCTATAGGTACCGTTAGCATGTGATGTGAGCTAATCTTATTATATCCTTGGTCCAATGCGAGCATTACTTGGCATCTTATTGTAATACAATAGCTTCTTTACAAACTTTTTTTTCATGAAAAATTAGTGTTTTACCCGCTTTTCGATAATGCGCGTCTCAACTACTCTAGTAATAAAAAAGCGGCTGTTTTTATAAAAATAAAAGTTATTTCTAAACATTCGACTTTTTATATTTTGGAGGCAAAATGTCGAATGGTTTATAGAAGCGAGTACAAAAATGAGCCAATTATAAAATAGTTTTTTCGAGGACATTTTTTTAATAATAGTAATAAAGGTTGGACATTCAATATACGTATTTAATTTTACGTGGTAACATGATGCTAAAATTTACCATAGGAAAGAAATCGCTGCGAGTTTTACTCGATCCATTTATTTCAAAACATTTTTTTTACATAAACTTTCCTATGATATTTTTTTACAAAACTCTCAATACTTTGTGCATTTTCTATAAGACAAAGCTAACATTTGGATAAACATACATTTACTTCTCGTATACTTAAAGCTATTTGAGTTACATTCAAAATGTGCTTAACCAACATTGTCTAGGGAAACAGTTTACATAAAATTATTTTGTTTAAAATTGGACTGTCTCATGTCGCTCATTGGCAAGAAGGATGACATAACTAAAAAATCTGTTAAGTCCTATACAGATGGCCGCGACAAGTTTTATTGTTTTTGGCTATAAAGACGTTAAGCCTAAAAATGAGGGAACTAGAGATATTGTAACTTTATGCTTCGTCGCACTCTTAAACTTTTGAATCATCATACCCTCAAATCGTTCTTTGTAAATTATGTGAACCTTCTCGCAAATAAACGATATGTTTGACGTATTTTATTATTTTAAATACTGTTTCCTATGACAACTGTGGTGTAATCAGGTGGCTTAAAGGAGACGTGCATTATCAAAGTATACATTTTAGCACACCACTTTACCATTTCCATCGCGATACCAATACCACGGAATTAAGTTTTAATAAGCTCATAAAATTCGATATTCACCACAGACAGTAATATTTTGTATCCATTAATATATATTCATTAAGTATCTTAAAAACACCAATTATTATTTTTCATTTATACGGACAGATCCAAAGTTATACATGAGATAAGGACTAGCGATCATCATTCTGTTTTTTTTTTTTTAATATTACTATAATAGTGTTCGCGCCTACAAAGCTTTGCTAAAAACAACAAAAATATAACAAGAAACAATGATAATAAAAACAGAATGCAGTTTATATGGGCATTTTCAACAGTGGCAGTGTTCGAGAAATGCTAAATAAAAAATAGTTGCATTGAATATTTCAAGCGTTCTCTCGTAGTGTCGAACGCGAGAGCGGGTATTTAAAAGCTCAATCTTTTGGTATTACTAATACATTGTTATGGCAAATTATTTGAAAATCGACATTCACTGTAATCGGACTAAATGTAGTGAGATTTCAAACACTGAACAACTAATGACTTAATACAAAATATCCCAATACATTTGTCTTGTTTAACTGAATAAAACACTGTCACTTACAACTTAAATTATAATAGAATATACTTATTGGTGTCGACAAGTAGTGTTTAGCACCACGTTTACAAACTATACAATTACGTATGCCCTAACAAATCCGAGTGGCGCTTTCAATTCCTCAGAGAGAAAAAAGGAAAGAGAAAAAAATAAACAATTTTTCCCCCGTGCTCAAAAACCAGTTTTTAATACTTGTGTACGCACACCAATTACTTAAAATATGTAAAAAATTAATTCGCCAACACTTATCAACTAGAAAAATATTTTAGAAATTCTCACTTACATTTAAGAGGAACTGGCAAAATAAATCCTGTATTTTTTCCTTTTTTAATTTTAATTTTTTTCTTTATTAAAACCTTTATTGTTTATTCAACTCACAATTGAATACAAAAAAACCAGATTTGGTCCTCAAGTATAAAATTCATGATGCCATTCCTATAAATTGGACAGAACTATTCACTGTATGCGTATTGACGAGTAGCAAAAATATTAGTAGACTATGCACACACTAAACAATGGCTCAAAATATCAAATCCACTAAATACCCAATAGAAAAAAAAAACAATCTGCCTACGTGTTACGCAAAACCTCGTAGAAGCACTGTTAAACTTAAGAATCTAGTAGAGTAAGATTAAAATGGTGGTAGACCGTTCGACCGTCGCGTCGACAGGCGACTGGCTGAAACATATCACAATAAACTACCTAATAGGACTAACCACCGTTATTGTCCCACACTCATTCAACTATAAAATACTATCATTTGCAACTAATATTAAAAAAGAACATCCCATTATAGCTTCACACCCAACGGAACTACGAATCCACAGTATCAAAAAGTGATTAAAACTCCTTTAATAAGAATTGTTTAGTTTTATTTAAGAGTATTTTGTGCTTACGGGCGCAAGTGGCGGTTACGAACTATCCGACACCTAAGGAAGGACCAACACACCGATTATTATGCTAAAAAGTTACATTTTCTTCTAACGAGGATTCTTTATACGGTTATATTAAAACATGTAACTATCAGATTCGTACTATAAGCTTTAGGACCGTCTCAACCTATACCTATCCTCACCTAAAGGCGATGGCTCACTGACCGATCACTACACAACTAGCATTATTTAAAATAGATAAAAACCAACTACATTACACAATTTTGCAGGAATATCTATCTAAACAGTGAGTTCATGTATTTCCTACCGAGGTTTTTTTTTGTTGTTCGGTTATTTTTTTTATAAATATTCAACCGTAAATTATTATCAAATTTGATAAAGCTCTAAGATTGATCCACATTCACATAAAATTACTCAGGAGATTCCGAGAAACACTGAAGCATTGTGAACGTCAAACTCTGACCACAACCGAAAAAATCTAACCAATAAATATTATGTATGACAACTTACGTCATACTTTAATAAATGCGACATATAGCAAACCGTCGCTTAATGTGACACGGCGTTAATTCGAGGAAAATTATTGTTAATTAACACTTAATAATAAAACTCGGGAATTATTTTAAAGATGATATTACACCCACACTTTCGACTTCGATCGACCGAATTACCATCGTCTATGATTAAAGCTTTTGCTACTAACAAAACCGAATATATTCATCGATTCATATTGCAATGTTAAGCACGTACACACGGATACATATCAAGCTATACATATACAGTTTTAGCTGAGCTTGCACTGTTAAGATTTTTCGGACAGTGGGAAGTCAGCTTGTTCTGGAAATGTATAAGCTTGATTAGTCGTGCGTACGATTTCGAATCGATATCATTGCATATGGATCGATATTCCCCACCATCGAAAGAAAGAGTGCGTGGGTGTAACAACACCCTTACAAGTCGAGACCTGACCGCGAAGCTATACAAAGAATTAAATAATAAAGAGAACCGTTATCCAGTCTTGCTAGGTGTGACTACACTTTCCTAAAAAAATAAAACATATCTAGCTGAATTCTCTAACGTGATGAGACACACGATTTGTACATACAGGATTTTAGGAGCAAAACCTTTCTTGTGTGAGAGGGAAAATCTTTGAGTACCTTTTTAGAAACACTGGGGTAACCGTCGCTTGGGTAAAGCTTGATTTTGGTCATATCTTTTTTTTTACAATATCAAGATCTGTTTACAGTTTATTTATTTTTACTCTGTTCGTTTTATACCAATTGATACGACTCATTCAAAAACAGCCCTGTATCGTTTTGTGTGCGTGATAGACAATTTCAACAGATTATCAACTTTTAATTTATAAAACAGCTCTAAAATAAGTTTCTCCATGTCATATCAGTCATATTTAAATGAACAAAGTATATTTTCATAACATTGGACATTACAAAGGAAACAAATCCTTATGTTAACATTGTAGTGATCAATGCATTTACTAATTAAACTGTAGATAGGTCTTAAATGTCAAGTTAAAAACTTATAAATAAAGGGATCGCGGATATGTTTAGGCCATATTAAAATGCAGAAAATGCTAATTTAATAAAAGCGATTGTTCCCTATAATTATTAAAAAAGACTTGAGCAATATTTAAAAACCGAGCTACCGTCAATCCAAGTGTTTCTAAATGTATTGTAATGTCCTTTATGTAGCTTATGCTGCATTTCTATTTCTTAAATACGAATTGTATACGTCATTTTAGACTTTATTTAAAGGGCGTAAGTGACAAGATCACGACAAAATTGTCGTTGCTGTACGCACGGCCACACATCAAGCTATACATTTCCAGTATACGGTGACATCTCATTGTACGAAAAGCCTAGACAATGCGAGGTCAGCTAAAACTAGAAATGTATAGCTTGACCTGTCGCCGTGTGTACGTTGACACGATATTTTTATCGTATTCATTTGTCAATCATTCTGTACTATCATCAGTCATTGCCATGGTCTATTATTGCACTGTTCAAAAAGTCTCTTCACTTACCAAAGCCCAAATGTACTAATTATGTCTTAAAGACAATAAAAATTTCACCAACTCAATTAAAAAAGGTAACAACTACATAAAGGACACTACACAAGGTGCACCGATGTTGTAAACATCGATTTACGTACGAAAATATTTGCGAACATGTCTATCGACTAAAATCTCAAATTGATCTAACATTGACTAATAATTAAACAAAACAAAAAATAATAATTAATAACGCTATTATGAATATTCATGCATTTTTTTTACTAGCTACACATTCTAGCGTTTGTAAGGTATCTTAGGTTTAATGCGTATTGGCCTTAGATTTGAGGGCTAGTTTTAAGAGGAAAATGGCCTACGGAGATACCCTTTCAAAATTTCACTGACGGATGTTAACTCATTGAATGAGTAAAAATTGCCGCTTTCGCTAGCCTACGACATTTTAAGAGCAAGGCCAAATAAACGAAGTCTGGAAATCGTTCCATAGACAGGGTAAACAGGTAAAAGGCTTCCGAAATGTGGATGTACACACGGCAACATGTCAAGCTATACATTTCCAGTTTTAACTGACCTCGCATTGTATAGGCTTTTCATACAATGAGATGTCAGCTTATACTGGAAATATGTGTGGCCGTGCGTACTAAACCTGCCTACCACTTTGACGTAAGGTTATGCAAGGCCTAATCACTCTGAAAACGATCCTCAATCCAGGCATTATAGTAAAATACTCAAACTTTACGTAACGTTAAAATTATTTGAAGCAACAGTCGAGTATGTTACTATATGGAGCAACCCGCTACATATATTCAGTCAGTCATTTATTTCATCGAGCAATCTAGCACCGTTTTGTATACTCCTTTGACTACGGACAAATCTGAGGAAGGTGGGATTTTTCCACACGCTGGATTTTGAACTCTATGTGTTAAACTGAGTATTGAGAATTCAACAGAACTGCGCGAGTGAGTTTCAGCGCGTAGAAATAACACTGCATTCGATTTTCCACTCTAGGCGCTAAGGAGTGCTTTAAAATCCAGTACTTTAAAAAATGCCGCATTGTATTACGTCCGTGGGAACGAGCTTAGTCATGATTGGCGGAATCTTAAGCGCGGAATTCCGTTGTTATATTAGGCGTATGGCATTTCACTGCGTTTTTTTCACTCAGATTCGTCCCAAGCCTTTGAGAGAATATAAATAGCGGATGGCATCAGAAGGAGCTGTAGGACGAATTACTGATAAAATTTAGGATTTTTCTTCTCTTTACAATCATTCTTACTTACCTTAAGCGTTCATTATTGGCTTTAAATTAAGTACTGAATAGTTTTGGTATATTTTTTTTTCAATTTTTTTTCTCGATTAAGGACTAAGTAAGGACATAATTATTTTTTAAATATATTTAGGTTATATCACACAATATTCTTAAAGATATGCTGTTATAAGCGTTGGTCATTGAAATTCTGAAATCATATTTTATATGTTATAATTTTTTTAAATAATAATTAGCGTACAACATTACCCTTTAGGAAGGACTTAAAAAGACGAGAAAATAATTGTGAAAGTAAATGAAAAAGCATGTTTGGAGATTGGCTTAAAAAATGCAGTCAAGGGAAGCTTATGCTATGAACAATTCCAATATAATATGGACGGAAGGAAACTTTTATTGAGCTAAAATAAATTGGGCTTTGATGGTGAGCCGGTCGTAGGGGCGTTGTGTTTCACAGCCATTGAATATTTAAAGCTGACACACAGATATTTCTTTATAATAGGACTCTTTTAAAATCTTTGAAATTGTTCAAGTTTCAATCCATATGAACTAAATTGTTCAAGTTTCAATCCATATGAACCATCCTGTTCAAGTTACAATCCTTATGAACTAACTTGTTCAAATTTCAATCCATATGAACTAACTTGTTCAAGTTTCAATCCTTATGAACTAACCTGTTCAAGTTTCAATCCATATGAACTAACCTGTTCAAGTTTCAATCCATGTTCATCCAATATGGACTAACTTGAAACTATTGCATTTTTGTATCTTCCATCTAAATAATTAAATATTATTGTGTGTCACTTTTGAACTTTATTTAAGGTTGGCAAGACATCGGGTAACTGTCGCCTTTGGTTCACACTGCCACATAAATAACATTGTAAAATCAATTATATCAATCATCTTCTGTGGTCATTCCTAGAAACATACTAATGACTGGTCGTGGTCGCTTTTTTTATTTAAACAAGTAACCATTTCAAATAATCTTTAGTTTAAATTAAATAATTGATTTTATTTCAATCGAATCGAAACAACGCCCCGAGCAACGACGTATTATTTTAAAAGAAGCTAGACGTGGCACTTTAAAGGTTTCCCATTCTTAAGAATAGTCTAGAAGGTATACATGCAACTCATAGCCTTTCTGATTGTCTATATAAATACTGTACTATGTAAATAAATTCATTTATGTCCAATGGAAACTAAAATTAATAAAGTGTCGGCTACACTGAATATGCGGGACAAAGCGATGTAACGCAACTCTTTAATCGTAAGGCGATATTGCACTAATGTAAATAAATTTTATTTTTTCGCACAAACGAAACGCGAATTTCGCTCAGTCAATTTTTAGCAGCGAGACTGACTTTTAGGTCAATCCATTAAGCTGCCTATAATATAATCAAGACAAATAAATAATTAATTCCTTAAATACCGAAGCCCATTTTATATAGATATAATTTAATTCATATAATTTTTATAACGCCGCAAATGATTGCATCACATTTCAATGTAGCCAAGACCTAACGAATTCATCTAACAAATAATAAACTTTTTAAACAGTAATGACACTTAGTACCTTCATTTTTGAAAAAGGAAAAAACAGAAAATTTTCTACTTTGCAAGATAGTGATTTGAGGTAAATAGTTACTATATGGCAACATCGGAAAACAGTGAAGTAAAAAACTCTTTTTTTCTCAGTAATAAATATAGTTAGCTTTCGATAGGACGTGAAATAATTAACTATCTACTAATTCACTATAAAACTAAACATTTGTTTTATAATATTGTGCTAAATATTTTTTCTTTAAGAAGAATATCTTTGACTACATTCTATAAACGCTAAGTGCGAATTGATTGTACTAATATCCGTTTAAATATATCAGTTATTGGAAGCATTTATGCATGGGGTCAGTTGGGTCTCCTTAAAATAGTCACTTGGCTTAGTTTGATAAATAATTAACTTTGAGAGCAGTTTTAGTCGATAAAACATTTAAAATCGTAACTATAGTTTAAATACCAGAAGCCAAAAAATAAACTCACGTTTGTATTTTTTTGCTTAGCAACATCAATTTTTTTTTTTAATTTTCAACTTTCTTTTCATACCAACCCCACCACTTGACAATCAGCACTACCAGTGCATTAAAAAAATAAATAAAGCTTATTGCACACGGAAATGCATCACGAGTAAGGTATAACTAAAAAAAAAAACTATGAAAAAAAATCAACGGTTTTTCAAACAACTTATTGAATGCTTGTACAACACTGCATAGGGCTTAAAATGCATGCACATTTATATAGAAAGGCACTACAATCAACGAATACTAATAAAAATCTATAGCCATTTCGTAATTGATTAAATAAATCTTTTAAAGTAACTACCGGTTCCTGTTATATAAGCGAAGATATATTTTGTGTGGACAACAAATCTATTAATGATTTCATCATCTCATTTAAATGAGTATATTAAGCATTTCACGCAGAAACCGGCATTACTATTAGTTTTAAACAATTAATAAAGTGAAAAAATAATAATATTTAAATAACTAATATTTGTTCTTACATACTAACAAACTTAAGATGGAAGATTTTATATTACCCTATCATTTTGGTTACGTCCTGCCTGAGCAGTTTGTGCACTGTATGTAAAATTATTATATTTTTCTCAAAATCCGTTTCATACGGAATCCGTTACCAACACCAGATTTTTTTAGAAATCCGCACAGACAACCGGATTTATACGAAATACTTTTCAAAAACCGAAATTATTGGAAATCCGTTTAGAACACCGGGTTCATACGTTAACGATTCTGAGCGTCGATGCAAAAAAATGACTACAGGAAAATATTTAACCTAATATTAATTTGAACTGACTATCTTCGCGAGTCAATTCAATTTGGCCGTATAATTTACTATAAGAACACAGGTGCATATATTTTACTAATAATAACGATTTTTTTTGCACCGTAGCAGTGAGTTAGGGTTAAAATGCTACAGTACAAATTAAAATTTATAAAGAATTGACGAAAACTAGCCAACCCGTCTTATGAAGCATTTCAACCTTAATCAAATAGGGTAGAAACACCAATCATCGACTGCATAAAAAATAAAATGTATGCCCATTACATTGTTAAGCAATTATAATGTAAACACCAAGCTTTAATGGGCATTATTTTATTTTTTTCCCATCGATGTCTATGTACCACCCCAAAAATCGATTCAGTACGTCCCATCATCCAAATAAGCACTAACTATCAACTATACAAATTCATTCGAATTTAAATTCATTGTTTTTTATTTTTCTTTTTCTCAATTAAATAAATAAAAAGTGGTACACTTATACGCTAATAGTTCATAACTTCATTTCATATACTTTTTTGTTATTCGCACGAACGTGATATATTAAAATAGTGTCAACTAGTAATAACGTAGAAACATCACATTTTCAAAAAGGTTTTTTTATCAGAGGTCGGTGTGAGCGAACAACTACGAACATTTATAACAATTCATTCATAAAAATACTTTGTTTAATGTGTGACTAGAAACTGCTTTAAGTGTATTGTAAAGATTGGAAATATAACGAAACTTCGCGAGCTTCGCGTAGAAATTCATTGCTTGTTTGTATTGCATAAAGATTTCCAATAAATGAAATATTCGATCCTTCGACTTCCCTCACACACGAGCTACATCTATTCTAATGCATCTAAAACATTTAATTCAAAAAGCGTCTTATCTTCTAACCTCAAAATCGACGTCACTTTTCAAATCCATGTTTTGGGTCTTGCACATTTCGCTCACACCGATAATTTTGGCAAGTATCACCGCAATACGCCCTTTATAATACTTTAAACATTAATCCAGCTAAGCACGATGAATAAATAATGCAATTCTGATACTGGCAATTATTTAACCTACACACCGAGTAATAATTATGTAGTTATTATTATTATTATTCTCATATAATAAGAATGGTCTCTATTATACCTGTTTTAGTCTTTGTTTGGGTACACTTTTTAGAATTGGGCACGCTTTGCTTACTAAGCGGTATATTTTTGAAGATTTCCTTTTAGGAATATTAAATTTTTGTGTTGATTTTAATTTGTGTGATGTTTTTTTTTTGAAGAGTAAAAAAAATAAATATTTCTAGACAGAACTAGAAAATATTGAAATCTATGAAAGTACAAAAGGTTACGTTTTTATATGCCAAGTTATAAGGTTCATTTCCGTTTAATCTATCAAAAATATACCACGACAGTGTACTAGGCGCACATAAATGCATAGTACGTTCAATCATAAAAAGTGTAACTCTAATCCCTACAATATTTGTATGTTGATATGATATCATTATGATTGCAACTATCCCTTGCAAATTCTGCAAAGTATTGGTAACTAAAGTATGAAATATAGTTCGATTAAAACTGTGTATATGGCAATAGAGAAAATTGGTCTAAAGGTACAAGTAGGGGTATATAATTATTATATTATTATATAAGCTCATAATTCGATACTGCTGATCCAAAAAACTACGCAGAAAGGGTAACAAGCACACTGATATTACATCTAAAACACCGATATATTTTAAAAACTTCATCTATTACTCAACATTCAATATGACTATAGCTGAATTATTTTAAGTTTAAATATCTTTTTGAACTATATTTCATACTTCTCATTACTCTAGATCAATATCAATCATGATAAAATGCTTATGCGTTGCTAGGCTACGGAGCAATGCGTTAAAATGGTGATTTAAACCTTATTACAAACGAGATAGAAGACATTTTCGCTTATTGTTCTTGTCTTTACGATATTCGAGCGAAACATTGGAAAACTGAGCAGTATATGAAAAACTGAGCATAGCTTTGAGAAGATATTTGAGCGAACGTGATTCTCTTTAGTAGAAAATATTAAAAAAGTGTCAAAATAGATTCTACTACTTAGTCAAACTGTTTAATTTTATTTATGAATAGAAATTGAGCGAAGCATGAGTTTATAAGGAAGATGCTCAGCTAAGCAATGTTTTGCTCGACTATCGCTTTTACGTTTTAAAACCGTCTTTTAGCAACTATTGATGTTCTTTATACCAACAAGGTGATGATCAACATTTGATGTCATACTCAACTTTTTTTCAAACATTTTAAGCGTATTTTTTATCATGGCAGTATTGAGTTGAGGCCAAATCAACAAATCCTTTTGGAACATACTTTTAATATCTTATTTAAACCTTGTTTTATGTATATTTCGAATTCCAATTTTACATCAATCCTATAAAGTAGGTAATATAAACACATCTACAGTTGTCCACGATTTCAAGGCGCAAACAGACTTGTTTACATCAAATTATTAAGGTCTACCACATCTAGGACATAAATTCAGCGCAATATTGAACCTTATTTATCAAGAAAACATTCAGAAACACTGAGTATCAGGAATTTTCGCCTTTTTAGCATACATACCGACGTTCTATCACATCTATTCAGACTGGAAAGTTACCCAATACTAAAGAATAGGATGGAAGGAAATATCTTTTTAAACGTATATTATGCCTACACTAAAGCCAGATCCAAGACTTCCTAGATAAATAATTGGCCACGCTCAACAGTCACACAATTCCCTTCCATAAAGAGCGTATCCAACCCTAATCGAATCTATCATAAGAGCTTTTGTCCTTTATCACCAACTAATCATATTAATATATTAATCTTTCAATCAATTCATTTTATTATGCCATGCTAATCAATCAATCATTCACATAGCTGTACAAGGATCTTTTGGGCGCGTGGCTAAAACCGGAACTAACAACGCCATTTTGATTTTTCAATACAAATGTTTACCAACAGCGCCACCCTGTCGAAGTCATTTCCGCGCCAAAAGATCCTTCTGCACAATTTACTTATTTCACTAAAAGGAGGTTTCAAATTCATTGCATTCCATTTTTAAACCACAAATATTGGTTTTTTTAAACTGTTTTTCGAACAAATAAGGTTCAATATATCACAAAAGAGGTCTTAATTAATAGGTCCGGTAGCCAGATAGTGATAGGGATTACGGTTATGCATGAACCGCGTGTCGTACCTCTGATTCTTCTGATAGAAGTCGCTGCGTTGATTCACTTTCCTATAGTTCTGTGTGCGTCGCTGTTGATTCTTATCCGTTTTCTCAGTCTGTTTTTGAGGTTTAGCTGCCTCGTTTTTGGTTTCAGGTTTTGTTGGCTGCGCTTGTTCGGCGGGTGGCTTTTCCTGAAGAACGGGGAATATGATGAGATATTTATGTCAAAGTTTTCTTATCCTTACTAGTTTAAACAAATAAATACATTTCTTAGGACAACCACCACTCCGTTATCTGATCCCAAACTAGGCAGAGTGTGTAATATGGCAACCAAACAACTGATAAATCTTTATACAGGGTGTCCAAGAACCTGGCGTCCAACTGGATTCCCACGATGCCCCAAGTTCTAACAGTACTCAGAAAAATATTTTAAAAAATCCACCCCATGTACTTACAGAATTATACTGATTTCAAAAAAAAAGGGGAAATGAGCACCCTGTGACATACTTTTGAATGCTGTGACTGCTAATGCTGATAATTTCGATATTTCTTGGAGGTTTTGTAATCTAGGGTATTGCTGTGTCTAAATAGAATGTAAAAATAAAGTACTTATTGTACCATTTTAAAATAAAATATTATTTTAACTAAAGGTGATATGGAAAACTATTGAATTTCGCAACTTTGACCGACTGTAGTGTAAAAAAAATGTACCAAAATAGTATGGCAAGTGACGTCAAATTTTGACGCGTTTATTCCTCTTTTTAAAAAGGTATAATACTTACACATTAATTTGAAAAAAAATTTTTTTGATAATATTTTTACTCAACAACCCAATTTTTACGATGTCTTACAGAATTCTTAGAAAGAAAAATTTACGACGAATTGAATCTAACCTCTAAAGAATTACTATTGTATGCTCATAAAAATAACAACAGGCCTCTCAAAAAACAGGTTAGACCGTAAGGGACGGTATGTGCATGCATCTTTGCGATCTGCTGGTTCTTCTTTATGGTACCCCATTATTCAGGTAAGAGTGAGGGAGAAAAAGGTTAGAGGTGCGAGTGAGATAGATAGTGACGCTATCTGGGATCGTGCTATTTAGGATAACAGTACGGTCAGTACGCGTCACTGCCTCCTGCCGTTACTACGCACCTCTCTCTTATTGTTACCATTGATCACGTACTACGATTTAAAGCTTTGTTTATTGGACTCGATTACTCTTTGTGCTCTGGACTTTGAAACGAACTCTTTACGACGACCTTTGCCTGTGTTTGGACAGTTTGTGTTTTGTGTGTGCTACCATGGCGACCTACACTCCGCAAGAATACGCAAATATGCACTACATTTATGGAGAATGTAGAGGTAATGGACGAGCTGCAGCGAGACTTTACAGAGAAAGGTATCCGAGGGCTACGCGATATCCCGACCATCGAGTTTTCATTAATGTGCACAGATCACTATGTGACGGGCGGTTCCCCAATCAAGTAGCTGGTGAAGGACGACCCGTAAATGACTTCATACGCGATGAAGTTTTAGAGGCGGTGTCGGCAAATCCAAGCATCTCTGTGCGAGGAATAGAAGCTGATACGGGGATACCGAAGAGCACAGCACACAGTATTCTCCAAAAAGAAGAATATCATCCGTACCACGTACAGCGAGTGCAAAGTCTTTTACCTCGAGACTATCCGAGCCGAGTCGCGTTTTGTGAAACAATCCTGCAAAAACATCGAGAAGACGAAAACTTTATCGACAAAATTTTGTGGTCAGATGAATCAACATTTAAGAAGGATGGCTACATGAACCTACACAACTTGCACGAGTGGCATGTGGAAAATCCGCACTTGATGCGAGAAGATAGATCCCAGTACCGGTTCAAAGTGAACATGTGGACCGGTATTCTCTGTGGGAATATTATTGGTCCATTTGAGATGCCCGAGAATTTGACTGGCGAATCATATTTAAATTTTCTTCAAAATGATTTGCCAAACTTACTAGAAGAGACCCCACCTGATATGTGGTTCCAACACGACGGCTGTCCAGCACATTTTCGCGTATCCGTTAGAGAGTTTTTGGACGAGCAATACCCGAACAGGTGGATTGGGCGATCAGGAACAATCCCGTGGCCAGCCCGCTCACCTGACTTAAATCCGCTGGATTTTTTTTTCTGGGGAACTATGAAGGAGCTCGTTTATGCGAAGCCCATTAATGACATCGCTGACCTTCGTGAGAAGATAACACAAGCAGTGCAGGTGATACGTCAAAAAAGTTACTCGCGAAACATAAAGCGGTCCTTTTTAAGGAGAGTGAGAGCTTGTATTGCCGCGGGTGGTCAACATTTTGAACATTTATTGTAATAAAATATCTTTAAACTAACATTCTTTGCTTTTATTCTACTGGGAACCCATCTACCTGTGTGTATTTCCTTCTTGCTCACTCTTGGAACCGAAGTAAATAATAGTAGTAACATAACAGTTTCTAAGATAAGAAAGGGTCCGACAGTTACCGTTAGTAGGTAGGCACTTCGTAAAAATTGGGTTGTTGAGTAAAAATATTATCAAATTTTTTTTTTTCAAATTAATGTGTAAGTATTATACCTTTTTAAAAAGAGGAATAAACGCGTCAAAATTTGACGTCACTTGCCATACTATTTTGGTACATTTTTTTTACACTACAGTCGGTCAAAGTTGCGAAATTCAATAGTTTTCCATATCACCTTTAGTTAAAATAATATTTTATTTTAAAATGGTACAATAAGTACATTATTTTTACATTCTATTTAGACACAGCAATACCCTAGATTACAAAACCTCCAAGAAATATCGAAATTATCAGCATTAGCAGTCACAGCATTCAAAAGTATGTCACAGGGTGCTCATTTCCCCTTTTTTTTTGAAATCAGTATAATTCTGTAAGTACATGGGGTGGATTTTTTAAAATATTTTTCTGAGTACTGTTAGAACTTGGGGCATCGTGGGAATCCAGTTGGACGCCAGGTTCTTGGACACCCTGTATATATAATTCTACTGTACGTGTGTACACTGAACTCCTCCTAAACGGCTGGACCGATTTGAATGAATTTTTTGTATGCGTTTGGGTGGCACCCTGGATGGTTTAGATTCACAAATCAGCCCGACAGATGGCGCTGCTATCGAGTTCTAGGAAACAGGACAACGTCTGTACGGTCAGCTAGTATACTTATATATTTTTAAATACATACATATTATAGATAAATGACACCCAGTTTGATGTACCCTGTAGGATCCGTGATCTCAAAATTATAATACCACCTGAAAGTGAGAGCAAGTTTAGAGCCTCGCGGCTAACTTATAAAATCTGCACGGCTTGATCAAGGTTAAGATACGCTTGGCGCGGTCGGTCCGTGGATGGGTAAATATTCATTTCATACCGAGACCCCTTTTCGTCGAGTCGTAGGCTCCGGCTGTCATTCGCAGGTCTTCGACAGTTGTTACGGTTACGCGAAGGCCGAAAGTCTAACAACCGGTCTTACCAAGGCGTATCGTGTTACCCAGCAATTGGTTTGTGCAAGTCGGATAGGTAGTCATCATCAGCAGCCTATAATGTTCCCACTGCTGGGGCACAGGCCTCCTCTCGGTGAGAGGGAGAGGACCATAATTCACCACGCGGGCCCAGAGCGGGTTGGTAGATGTCACGTCTTCGAATTTCTTGTTCAAAGACATGCCGGTTTCCTCACGATGTTTTTCTTCACCGTTTTGGATATTCAAATGCATTCGGTAAGACTTGGACGCCTACCCCAACAGATTTGAAGAAAGGCTAGGTAACTGATGATGAAGTATTACATACCTCAGTGCTTTCAGTAGCAGGAGTTGCCACAGCCGTTGCGTTGGCCGCAGTCGCAGTCGCGTTGTCTGGTGTGATCGGAGACTTAGCTGCCGGCGTTGCTGGGGAGATTGGGGAGGCTGTCTCCACCTGAAAATTAATGTTTAACTTCAGTTTAAATGTGTTTGTGACTGAAATAAAATCCCTAAAATCTAGGTCGTGATCCGTTTGACCATTTTTATCTACGTATAGTGTATTGTTCTTAGTGTTGTCGGACGTAAAGCACCATCGCATTTCTTCCCGTGGGTGTCATTAATCGCCACTAAGGGACTTACTAGAGAATAGGCAGCAGCGTTCTCTATGTATTTTACCACGATACTGTGGTCGGCAACCCGCCTGCCAAGCATGGCGATTATGGCAAATCTCTGTAAATTAGGGGAGGCCTATGTCCAGCAGTGAATATCTTTTGGTTGAAATGATGACAGTGGCGGATGTAGCCCTGATGTGCCATCATAAAAATCCCCTTTATAAACTGACTCACACCAGGCCTGTCTCACTTCCATACAAGCGGCGCAAAATCCCCGAGATATTTACCTACTATTCTGGAAAACAACCTAATTTCAACCTTTTGCATTGCGTATAGCGTTCATAGTACAATAACTGTCTGCCGTCTCGCTTCAATCTGCTAGGGCTGTCAGAGAGGTAGAATATACAATAGTAGGTACTTTACGGTATTAACAGTTTACTTTTGATCCGCGGGTGCGTGCGCTGCGTGTGCGACAAGTCGAGCGAGTGCAAGCCTATTGAGACTAGTACGGTGGCCGGACGCTTGCGTTTATCATACCTAAACTCGGGAGTGAAACTTCTGTACCGTAAGGTACTAATATATATTCTGTGCTCACACGTAACCCTACCCAACTGTCACCCATCGATCAGAATGAAACTTTGCACATCGATATAACACTAAAAAATATTGAACCCATGTTTTTTTATTTTTCCGGCATCCACTATTTAGGGGTAGAAACCACCCCTAATAACCCCTAAGTAGGCTAACCCACGTAACTCTGCTCTGGGTAGAGTGTGGTTCAGGGGGTGGTTTCTACCCCTAAAAAGTGGATTACGGAAAAATAAAAAAACTCGGGTTCAATATTTTTTTAGTGTTATATCGATGTGCAAAGTTTCATTCTGATCGGTGGGAGATAGTTGGGTAGGGTTACTTGTCAGTTCGAATGAATTTATATGATAGACCGTTGAACAATATTTCGTTAGTAAAGTGTAACAGGCGCTTTGCTTTGTGTAAATTATTACATCACCACTGCTCTTAAAACGCTTAACATTGGACTCGATATGTTAGAAATAATATTTCTTAACAACTATTTTAGTAAACTTAACATAACACTGCCATTTAATTATGAGTATTTCTGCTACAAGCTCAAAAAAGATGTGCTGAGAGCTTGCAGCAGCAATTCGTAAAAAAACAGTCCAGACTGATCACGACACACTACAGTATAATGTTGGACTGGCCCGCATCCAGTAATAGCTAATGTTTGTTCCAAAAACAGCTTCTTATGAAGGTGTACACAACCCCTTGTAAAGTTAAATTCTTACTTCGCATCTCACCACTTTAAACAGTAATGATTTGATTAGCTTTAATATATATTTTTTTAATGTAAAAGAAATGTGTTATAAAATTAACCATTGTCAAATGAAGAACGTCTTTAAGGCGATTAAAATTTGAATTTCGGGCTTAAGTAGTAAATTGAAAGGCATCGTACGTTTTGTGATACATTTTCCATAATTTGGAAACACGAAAATTGCCGAAGAGCATAACTTTTCTGATTTACTTGTATTCTACTTACCCTCGTAGTAGCTAATCATGGGCCTCATTAGAAGGACAAGTACATCACACTGTAGATGACATCAGTAGATGCCTAGAAAATCTATCGTACTGCTCTGCTGCCTTTATAGACATAAGTTAAGCCTTTGACAAGGTCTGGCACGATGCAGTGGCATACGTACAAGCTTAAATAGTCACTTCCATATTCGTACTAGCACATACTATTCATATCTTTCCTCAACCGAAAAAGTTTTCACGTTAAATGTAATGGTGAGCATTCCGCCCTATTCGAGATACGCTCAGGTATCCCTCAGGGCAGCATTCTGGGACCTGTTCTATACCTGATATACACTGCGGACCTTCCAACTAACAGGGATACAACAACTGCGACGTATGTACGTGGACGACACAGCAAGCAAAAGCAACATCGACATTTTAGAAAGATTTCAGAGCAAAACGCTAAGAAATATGTTCAATATACCCTAAAGTATAAGCAACAAATACATGTGTGTACCAAAACCTCAATAAACGAACAGTAAAGCAAGAAATAAGTCAGCATATGCTAAGATATCATGGACAAAACCGATCGATGTGGCGATGCTTGGGCAAGGCCTTTGTCCAGCAGTGGACGTCTTCCGGCTGAAATGATAATGATTACATACCCTCAGTACTGGCTGTGCCGCGGCCGGCCCGTTGTGCGGCGCCAGTGCGACCGTGAGGGTGAGGTCACACCACATGGCACAGCGCGCGCGACGGGCTGAGATGCTTAACTGTTTCACTGCCTCTGCCAGTTGTAGGATGGCTGCGAAATAATAAATAGTCCAATATTATTTATAAATTAACAAAAAAAAATATGTCACGGAAACACTGCTCAAATGCCTACTCAGTTCTTTTTAGTTCTTAATTGCATATTTGATTGAAAGTACGAAATAATGGTCGACAAGAAAACGAATTTATACAGTGTAGCAAGTCAGAGAAGGGATGCACTTTAAGGGTCAGCGCAGACCTATGGCGTGGCGGTGAAAAGCAGTTGCAACGGTTGCAAACTGAACGACGCACGGACTTTATACAGAGGCCATGCCTTTGGGCGACTCTGGGCCTAGGCACGTACGACTGATTTTATATCGTGCACTTAGCGCCGAGAGTTAGAAATTCATCAGTGAACGCGTTTTATAGGATTTGTAATGCTTGGCTCAACACCCGTTAAAAACTCGGCTCCGCACACACGTGCGCGAGCCGGACAGGCGCGTTGACACGAGAGGATGTACCTACCACTTCCTTCTGACTCTAATTGACTAGCCCCGGCACCGCTGCGCCGCGCTAGCATTGCGTTCTGTAGCTCACTGTATAGTACACTATACATACGGTCAAGTCTGGCGGGCGGTGCGCCGCTTGTACGGCTCCCACCGCGCTGCGCCACGCTAGCATCGCGTTCTGTAGCTCACTGTATAGTACACTATACATACGGTCAAGTCTGGCGGGCGGTGCGCCGCTTGTACGGCTCCCACCGCGCTGCGCCACGCTAGCATCGCGTTCTGTAGCTCACTGTATAGTACACTATACATACGGTCAAGTCTGGCGGGCGGTGCGCCGCTTGTACGGCTCCCACCGCGCTGCGCCACGCTAGCATCGCGTTCTGTAGCTCACTGTATAGTACACTATACATACGGTCAAGTCTGGCGGGCGGTGCGCCGCTTGTACGGCTCCCACCGCGCTGCGCCACGCTAGCATCGCGTTCTGTAGCTCACTGTATAGTACACTATACATACGGTCAAGTCTGGCGGGCGGTGCGCCGCTTGTACGGCTCCCACCGCGCTGCGCCACGCTAG
This sequence comes from Aporophyla nigra, assembly GCA_947507805.1. NCBI lineage: Eukaryota > Metazoa > Arthropoda > Insecta > Lepidoptera > Noctuidae > Aporophyla > Aporophyla nigra. The sequence continues at coordinate 6,305,866 of OX382315.1, read as the reverse complement.
CATCGCGATCTGTAGCTCACTGTATAGTACACTATACACTATACATACGGTCAGGTCTGGGCGGGCGGTGCGCCTGGTGCGGCGCGAGCTCCCGGCGCCGCGCCGCTTGTACGGCTCCCACCGCACTGCGCCACGCTAGCATTGCTTTCTCTACCTCACTGTGAGGAGCGCTGTGGAGAAAAATGAAATGCTTAACTCACACATACTGTAATAAGTTTCTTTAGAAGTTACATACTATGAGGAAAACATTTAAGTTCGGGAGCGAGCAGATAAATGTGAAATTATGAAGAAATTTACGTGCGTTGATAAAGTATCTCTGTTTGAAAAAATGTCCAAGAAGGATTTTTTCTGGACATTCAGAAGACATTAGGTGATAATGCTATACCCTATTCTACATTTGCGTACTGGGTGACTGAATTTAAGGTGAAACCCTTAAATTTCCGTTTAAGAAGAAAATAAAAAGATTGAGAATCTGGTTTTAAAATAAAGAAGAATTCTTCACGATACTGCAATATACTCATCGATCGGATGTTGTACGTAACGCAATCCGGTATGCTGACTCCAATCTCCTTAAGCACCTTCAAGGAGATTGGAGCCAGCACATCAAAATCACTAGGGGCTAAGTCTGAGGAATATAGTGGGTGCACCATATTCTCCGGACTTAGCCCCTAGTGATTTTCACTTATACCCAAAATGAAAAGAGCAAATTCGTGGAACTAAATTTCACGATGACGACGGGGTTATGATAATGATTACCCTAGAGGAGTTTTTCGAGATTCAGGAAAAATATTAGTTTCGTAAGAAAGTTAAAAACGCGTAATACTAAATGCATTCTATTAGGAGATTAAGTACACAATATTTTTTTTTTTTTTTAAATAACTTATCCGGAATAGTAGTGGAATTACTCGACATAGGTTGCAGACTAAGCAGGTTGAAGTGGCAGTTTTGTGAGAAGAACTTGATAAAAATGTGCGCAGTTGTTGTCCCTCCTTGCAAGATGACACGTGGAAGGCTTTACAAGAAAGCCGGAAGAATATTTCAACAATCGACAAATTGCTTGCTCGTGAGCCGAGACTAGTGAAAAAGTAATTAAATGCAAGGGTTTTTTTAACAAAAAATCTGTATAAAGAATTATCAAAATCGGACTACTTTGTAAAAAGTTATGCATGGTCATACATAAAATTAATATATATACCCGTCGACTTGAGAACCTTCTGTTTTTTTTTTCGTCGGTTAAAAATATGAACGGCATTTTTAATGTAAATTGTGGTTTTTCTTGATATATGTGTATTAGTAAATAAATACTTTAATTAAACCTTTTGGCTTTTGTATTTTGAGTTTTATTTCATTTTCCTTGTTTGATGTAGGTGGTCTTAAACTTTTGGCCGGCAGTATAAGTCCGAAAAATTTGTCTGCTGAACAACGCAATGTTGTTGAACCGTAAAAATGAAAGCCATTCCTACTGCTTCTTAAAATTAGGGGATTCAACAATGTTAAAATATCTGAAAGTTTAAGCTGTAACTATACTTGCTATTTAATTACGACTACTTTTTGTAAAAATACGAGGAGAAGACTTCACTAATTGGCTCTTAACTATACTCCGTTTAAGATAGCATTGTCTCGTTGTTTGCACGCCATAGGAGTTGATGGTGTCAGTGGTGACCCAGTGGTAACGGCCGCGACTTACGATTAGTAGGTCGTGAATTCAAACCCAAGCAGGCACATTACTTCGTATACATTATTTCATCGCCACTGCTCTCAAAACGGTGAAGGAAAACATCGTGAGGAAACCGGCATGTCTTAGAATAAAAAATTCGAAGACATGTGACATCTACCAACCCGCACTGGGCCCGCGTGGTGGATTATGGCCCACTCCCTCTCACCGAGAGGAAGCCTGTGTTCCAGCAGTGGGAACATTAGGTATAGGCTGATGATGATGATGATGAGTTGATGGACGCTACTGAAAATGCTAAGCTCGTAGCCAAATTCTGGGCTAACTCTATTTAGATTGCTATCAACACGCTAAGTAGAGAAGAAGCATTAGACAGAAGTTAAAAAAGATTATTTTAATGTACACTTTAATGTACTTTGTAACAAAAGTACATTAAACTTGTTACAGTTACGATTACTGTCAAATTTATTAAATTATATTTATAAACCAGCTGCCACACTAAATTTTAAGTGGCTTCCCTTTAGATTTATTATTTCATTCCAGTTAAAAATTAATGTGTCAATGCTAATAATTTAAAAGAAGTATGAGTGTACAATACAGAGAACGTCTTTCATTTCACTATAATTCTAGCATATCTAAAATATCACTAAACTTAATAAACTGTGACAGCCGGATTTATTTAATTTTACCGGTTTATGTCGTCTGTGAAATTGACATACATTTTAGTACGTAGGTAATGTTTAGTAGGTACTTATTATTGTCTTAAATATTTCCAAAAAGTTATAACTGAACATTGCAATAAAATGTTTTGCACTCCTGCTTCTATGAGCCTCTTTTTTCTAATGCATAAAATAAATGGAGTATAGGTACAGTCAGCCTCAAAAAGGTGTAGAAATGGACAACGTTTCACTTGATTGTACGGATTATACTGTACCAATGTATAGGTCCAATAAATTACCAGTACGTGTAATATGTTTGCAATATTATGAAGCAGATTGTAGACTCGTGGCTAAATGACAACTGCCACACAAGTCCATCAATGGGATGAGCTGCGCTTATCGCGGTCGGTTCGTTGATCGGTGAACATCTATTCAATTTCGAGACCCCCCGTGCCAAGTAAAGCACGTTAAGCTGTTGATCTCGGCTGTCATTTGTATATCTATGACTGTTGTTACGGGTCGTCAGAAACAAGAAACCCGTTTTTTTTTTTTTGGATGGGAAATCATCAAATGACGTCTCCCGCTCTGGGTGGAGTGGAAGGGCGTGTCAGACTTTGACTGACTAAAACCCACCCGTGTTCCTTCAGTTTCCCATATGCCAGGGCCACGGTACGTAGTGCAGTCCAAGAGTTCTTAGCCTAACATAGAAGGACAGATGGAAATTAAACAAAACTAATATTATTTTTCAATATACTCTCCCTTTATTGCAACACATTTTTTAGAACGTCTGATTAATGCTTCTATGCCACTATAAAAATATGCTGAATCTTTACTATCAAAGTGGTCGTAAACAGCCTGCTTAATTTCTTCATCGTTGTAAAAAAAAAACCCAGTCAAATCTGATTTTAATTTTGAAAACAAAAAACAGTCTGAGGGGGCCAGGTCAGGGCTATAAGGGGGATGATATATCTCTATGAAGCCGCATTCCTTAACTGTAGACTTCGAAATTGGAGCAGTGTGGACTGGAGAATTGTCGTGAAGCAATCGGACACCTCGAGTTATTTTCCCTCGTCTTTTTTCAATAATTTTCTGGCGTAACTGTCGTAGTAAGTCACTATAATAAGCTGCGTTTACAACCGTGTTACTTTCCGTGAAATCGATGAGAAGGATTCCCTCATAGTCCCAAAAAATTGTAGCCATGAGCTTCTTAACGCTTCGGGTAACCTTAGCTCAGTGGTCTCGAACGTCATAAAGCGAGACCGGTAGAATTACCAGCTAAAAGTATATTTGTACCCAAAATCGGTAAAGAGAATTTCCATGTGTACTGTGAAATCGTAGAATATTCGTTATATTTCGGTACTTCGGTAGAACAGAGCCCATATCGGTAGAAATACCGAAAAATCGGTAGGTTCGAGACCACTGCCTTAGCTTTTTTTTTTTGGTGCCGGTTCTCCCTTTCTGTGCCATTCCATCGAGTCCCTTTCAGACGTCGAATCGCAGTAAAGAATCATAGTTTCATCGCCCGTCACAATCGATTGAATAGCTGCTACCTGGTCATCGCGGCAAAGCTCTAAAAATTCTTCACAACATTCAACACGTCGCTGCTTTAGGACTGCGCTAATAATCCGTGGCACCCACCTTGCACAAATTTTTGTCATGTGTAAATGCTTGTGAAGAATTCTAAGAACACTTGTTTTTGAAAGTCCAGACTGTGCAGCAATTTCTTTTGGTTTTAATTTACGGTCACTCAGAACAATATCTTCTACGAATTGAATATTTTCTGGGGTCGTCACTGTGACAGGGCCTCCTTCACGTGGATCATCTTCCAATGATTCTCTACCCCAACGAAACAGCTTAGACCAATTTTTTATTGTTGCATACGAAGGGCAAGAGTCACCGTAAACGACAGTCAATCTTTCTTTTATTTGCGTTGGCGTTACACCATCTTTAGTTAAAAACTTTATAACAGCGCGATATTCAATTTTATACATTTTGCGAAAATCAATCGACTGCATGTATGTAAATCGCTCTCAAAACTAAAGTACCAAATGGAACACGTTGAAACTTAACACAGTACATGTTGAGACTTTACCTACTTTATGAATGAAAAACAAAAGTCCTGTTTATTTTCTATGTGAGGCTAACAACTCATGGACCGCACTACGTACCTCTTTCGAACAGATCTAGCGACCCTGGCAGGAAACCGGAAAGCCTCACAACCAGTCTTACCAAGGGGTATCATAATATCCAGTAAATGGCTTGTGGATTGTCAGATAGGCAATCGCTCCATGTAAAATACTGATATACATCTGCATCTGATTAGACAGGAAACCCCAACGTAGTTGGGAAATGGGTAGGCAGATTGGTTTTTTTAAGGAACAACGACAAAACAATCACATGAACTCTTGCCGATGTATACACCTTTTTGTGGCGTTTCCGTATTTTAACATGCTAATTTCAACTAAGCAAGGTTCAAAGTACATTAGTTCTTTTCTGCACCTTAATTGCGTAACGCTCTATTAAATCAAAATCTGAATCATTATGAAGATTATTTCTTCATTGCGCAATATGTTCAAAAAAATTGCCTGCTCAACAATTTTAATACCACAAATGAATGTTGTTCAAGCCGTCAAAATTTAAGTGTTTCCTACTTAGTAAGTTACGCAATTACCCCCTTTTTTGTGTGTGTGGGAAATAATTAAATGACGTCTCCCACTCTGGGTGAAGCGGAAGGGCGTGTCAGACTTTTACTGACTTAAACCCACCCGTGTTCTTTCAGTTGCCTATGCTAGGGACACGGTAACTCTTTCGAAAAATTCCGCGAACCTGGCAGCACGCAATTACGTACCTCTCAGGTTTGTTTAAAGTTACTTACATCTCCGGCAAATGTTTGACATCCTCTTTCCACGTGGAAGGCTCGAAGGTCGCTGGGTCCACTCCGCTCTCCTTGTCGCACACATCCTGACCGCGCTTCAGTACTGTGATCTTGGTATCCTCAGGTTTGTTCGGCTTCTTGTTTTGTGCTACGCAGACGCTCGCGCGTAAGGTTTCCATTTTGCCCATTAGTGTTAGTACCTGTTGAAGATAATTTAGAGGTTAGATTAAAATCAAACAATGACGTCAATGTTAACCACTTTGAATTGACATCAATATGGAAAAGGCTCCTAAAAATATATAACTAACAAAAATAACTTTACAAAACAGTGAAAGCTTCCTAAAACCCGACTGTAACTCAAATTTCTAAATAAGCATACTTTTCTAGGAGCCTCATGCAGTTGGTGGCATCAAAGCATTAGCATAATCACTCTAAAATGTTCCCACTGCTGGGATACAGGCTTTTCCTCGGTGATAAGGAGTGGGCCGCGGGCCAGGTACGGGTTGGTAGCAGTCACATATCTTCAAATCTTTGGTTTTACAACATAACCGGCATGTTGTAAAACCAAACCCCCCGTACCTGGCCCCTCACTTATCCTCACGATGTTTTGAGAGCAGTGGTGATGAATTAATTTATCTGATCTTAGACTGAACTAAACTAAATAACTACCATGAACTGATTCAAACTGCTTGAAAAGTGACTTTGTTTAACTTCGAAGTTGCAGTCGAGTTTTAATTTTATTTTTTCAATCATTTTGTGAGTCATTGGAATCGTCTCCTCACGCAACATTTTATAGTTTAATGGCGCCACTGTTGATAGTACCAACTATGGAACTTTAAACTGAGTTCTCTCGTATTCATTTCATCATCATTTCAGCCGAAAAACGTCCATTATTGGACACAGGCCTCCCGCAAGCCCCCTCCGGTTTGCCATAATCGCCACGCTTGGTAGGCGTGTTGGCTATCGCAGTATGGTGGAAAAATGCATAGAGTACACAGCTGCCCATTCTCTAGTAAGTCCCTTAGTCGCCTCTTACAACACCCACGGGAAGAAATGGGATGATGATATCCTTTACGTCCGACACCACACAAGACATTCTAACTCTAGAAATAACAATTTCCTCACCTTGGTATGCTCCCGGAGCATATCGACAGTGAGTCGGTCCACCCTGGTGGGACAGGGCGGCAGTCTCGGCACAGGTATGGAGTTAGAGGACGACACGGCCCTCCCGGGGTACGCTAACGCTAACCGCGCCTCCGTACGTTTACGTTCACGTTCTAACTGACGCCACTGTTCGTAGCACGCGTCGAGTCGGGCGTGTAGGATACCGGATGAGGTCGCTGCGCTTCTGTTGACAATATTGCTGGATATATATATACATATTTGATTTTAATGTTTACTAGCTGCTGGTAGATGTCGGAAATTATCCCGAACTTGCTACCGGGAAAAAAGTAGCCTATGTTACTCATTAAACATTAGCTATCTGTCAATGAAAGTTCGAAATCGGTCCAGACGTCTCGGAGTTTGCTGGGACAGACAGATAGACAAAATGTTTAACAAACAGACGGACAAAATGTTTAAAATTGTTGTTTTGCCTTATGTAACTACTCTATATGCTTTTATAAGCATTCAGTAAAAAGCTGTTATTTTGACATAACAAACAGACACTTCAAATAAGTATATTAAATTGTTTCCGAAAAGTAGGTCTAAACTTTATACTTATGGTAAGATCAGGTAAAACTACTTTTTACTATCATGTAAGTGACCCAAACTAATGCAGATAAAACATGATATCTTGTATGAAAATTGTCTTCTACGTAATTGGTTGGCTGAAATAAAATGATAAAGTTATTGAGTTATGCGCCTGTTACTTCAGAAGCACTTATAAGGATTAAAATCAAAACACAGATTTAAAAACCATTTTATCTGTTTCCTTCCACATTTAACCCATCTGCCTTCAAAGCAAGAGTAAGCAGGCATCTTCTGGGTACAGTTGTTCCACCTTAGACCTTATCCATGGCTTTCCATCAGGCATGATCAAGGTCAAGAGCAGGCCCATTCAACAATGAAAATAAATCTTAAAACCGTCATGTTTTATGGCAATATAAAAAGTTAATATGGTTGTAAATCCTCTGAACTCTCTTACGAGAATCTCGATGATTACTGATAGGTATCTATACTATAAAGACAAAAAACACAGATCCTAAATATTTACCTCATATTCCTCATTGCGTAAAATGGTGCCAAAAGAGGTAGATCTAGCATAGGTGATGGCAACACTGGCGGTGGGACCGGTGGACTTGGGCCTAATAGGGCGCCCAGACCTGAAAATGTAGGATCAATATTTAGCATTGGCATCATTTTATTACATGACTAAAGATTTAGTTTATTAACTCGCTGAGATGTTTACACTCATTTTTTAACAGATTTTTTTATTCTAAATGCTCCAAAAGGCAAACTGAAGTGATAACATAGTTTTTTTTTTTGTAAATGGTGTTTACTTGAGATCCTATTATTTGGAGGACACGGTGGAGCATACGGTAGTGTGCCCTGCCTGGGCGGAGCACCGCCGTGTCCTCGTGGAGGCGATCGGCGGCGGCGACCTCTCGCGTCCGGCCCTGGTGCGAGCCATGGTACGGAGCGAGAGGGCATGGGAAGCCGTCACCTCCTTCTGCGAAGCAGTAATACTCGCGAAGGAGGAGGCGGGGCGCGTGAGGGAGTGGCAGTCTCTGCGCCCTCACGTCCCTAGCCGCCGCAGGAGGAGACGCCCCGGGCGTCGTGAGTCGATAGCGGACTCCCGGCCACCGTAGGCGCGAGCTTGCGGGTGGCGAGCAATGGGTAGCTCGCCGCCCGGTAAGGACCAGGCTCGGGTCCACGCGCGCCTCAAAGAGATGTCAGCAGCACTGAAGGGGTCTGCTAGTACCGATGCCTGTCAGGGTCGCGAGATTGTTCGAAAGAGATACCGTGACCCTGGCACATGGGCAACTGAATGAACACGGGTGGGTTTTAGTCAGTAAAAGTCTGACACGCCCTCCCGCTCCGCCCAGAGCGGGAGAACTCATTTGAAAGGTCCTATTATTGCATTTGTAACTATTGCACATCTTAACTATTACCGTGTACCTATTCAATGGTGTAAAATGCATATTTCACCTTGAACTCTTCTACTTAAGTACTAGCATCATAAGACCGAGTGCTGCCGTTTCATTGAATAACAAAAATATTTATCAGGGCCAATTATTGAATAAGCAATGATTTTCAGCAAATATTCACTGTAACTCGGTTTATGCATTATTGAATTTTATAATGGCACGAATGACGATATTATAGTTTGTTTCGCAAACCCATTAAGTCGACATGCACACTGGATTTTCAACCTTTGGTGTTAAACCAAGCTTTGAGAATTCAAATAAGTGCATCTCAGTCGTTCATCGATCAGTGTTTTACTGTTCAATTTTCATCTCTCGGCGCTAAGCAGAGGGCTGAAAATCCATTACGCAAAAAACCGTAGGCATAGGTGTACCTATATTTCGTCAGTTACAATTAAATCTCGTGTAACGCGGGACGAGTCTTTTGCTACACCCGTGCACTAATTCCAACTCCGGGCTGCTACTGAGAAATTCCAGGTGGAAACACCCAGTAAAATATTGAGAATCGAACCCAAGACTATGAATTGAGGCCATGAGAGCCAGAGTGGCCCATCTAAATAAAATTAATATGGTGCCTAGGGTTAACATGATTCCTAAAAGATAAAGAATATTACATATTAAGAGATTTGGGCACCAAAAAATAATAAAATATATTTATTTTGTTCAGTTAAAATTATTTGAAATCATGGCTTCTGTGTTTTCACGGAAAAAAACGTTGTTTAAGTAGTTAGGCCACTCCGGCTCTCATGGCCTCAATTATGCTCGAAATTCGACCGCTGGGTGACAACTAATAAAAGTAAACTTACCGAGGTTAAAAGGGTTATTCTCATGCAAAAACGAAACATCAACATTTAATTGGCTCGGCGGTGGTCTATTCCGCATCAACAGGCTCATCTGTCGTGCCAACTCTTGGTTCTGCCTCATCATAGCTGCTTGCTGCATATTATCACGACCGAGATTTTCAAAGTTCGTCCTATCATTCATATTGGCATTCCCTTGGAAGTTCTCACGAGGCATCATAGGATTCATGTCACGACGTTGCATCAAATCGTTCTGATTATTATACCCATTCGATCGATTGTAGTTCATCGAATTCGCGGCCGAAACTGGCGTCGATTGATTCGAGAAATCGAAGTTCTGACCCATAGGACTCTTATCATTCATTTGGTTCATCATATCGTAGAAGTTGCTTTCCCCATAGGTCCTATTTGGCGGCATTTGTTGAAAGTTCCTGTTACCGTACATTTTGTTCCTCTCCTCTTGTCTGAAATCCTCATTCGGAAAATGACCATTTAAATCCATTGGCATCCTCAAATCTGTGTTGTTAATTCCGTTTTCTTCACGAGACCTTTCATAGGGCATATTCAATTGGTTCAAATACGACAATATTTCAGCTTCCTGATTTGGATCCTTCAAGAAATTCTCGTATTTATTAGGAAACCTCTGTGTATTATTGTATGGGGTCTCAAAATTCGTATTAAAATTCATGTCAAGGTTTAGACTATTTGGCCTGCTGAAGTTGGGAACTGGGAACATATTAGCTTCAGGCAGCGAATTTCTTTGGTTGGGTTCGAAGAAATTGTAATTGTTGAATTTTTCGTCGTATTTGTTTGTTGGTGGAGTTGTGAACTGCGCTCCACCGATTTCTTGAGCGGCAAGTCTTAATAAGTTCAGCTGTTCTTGAGTTACGGTATCAGCGGTAGAATCTGGTACCGTTTCGATACCAAGTAACGCGTTGACGTCATTCTCGTAATTGACAAAGCCGTTTGTGTTACCAAAACCGTTTTGTAAGTTGAAATTGAACCCGTTTTGGTCCGACTGGTTAAAGTTGAACAGTTGGTTGTTCTGGTACGAGTTGAAAGACGGTGATAGGAATGAGTTTCCGTCGTTTTTGGCATACTGGCTATTCGTCTGTATGCTGTTTAGAGGCTTATCCGGTTGTTGTAAAGAGCTGTAATGGAAAAAACAAAAAGGTTCATAATAAGCATGGAAACAGTGTTTTTCTGACAGGTTTGTATTAAGTATTTTATTTTTAACATGCGATGCAGTAATGTCCTACTACTCAGAAGAATTCCAAATGCTCAATAAATCGAGGCTAAATAATTCTAAACCACATTTTATGCGTTGGCATGAAAAATGGCTCTTTAACAAACCAACGACATTTATTTCCACAAGCAACAAGTCAAAATGTCATGTCGTGTTAAAGTAACACGACTTTAAATCTTATCGATCAATCAACTTACACAATTATATTAGTTTTATTAACTCATTTGTTGTAAAGACTTTCTTTACAATGATACTGTGCGATTGTCTTTTATTCTTTGAATATAACCTTTTTACACAATGATACAGCATTCACATACGAAGCACGATATGGAACTAAGGTCGCTGAATATAACGAAAACTTTTTAAAACAAAATATAAGAGTGCCTTCGTTTAAGAGTGCCTCACATTGGGCGTTGATGACATTACGGTTTATCATTGGTGTAACATCGTGACGAAAACGTTAATAAGTTTTTGACCAATTTTTTTTAAAGCTTTATTATTATTTTGTTACCAATGTTGTATCCAAACAATAGAGGTCTTAAAGAGTCGGCTTTAACGCTAACGCAGGATAAACGTCCTGTGCATAGACAGCCTTAATTACATACAAACATTAAATCACGCCTTTTTCCCATGGGGTAGGCAGAAACTACATAACGCCACCTGCTATGATCATGCTACATACTCCTTTTGCCTCGTTTTAGTTCATACATCTGATCATACACGCACGCCGGTTACCAGTACGAACCTGACCCTTCTGAAGAACATCACAACTATATGTTCTCCTAGGGCGTCCCCTTCCAGCCGCCTTTCATTCATCTTCTCAACATGACCATGACCGATTTGGTCATGGTCAGTGGATCTAAGCATACTCTTTTAAATTTTTGTCACTACATCTTCCTTAGCCTTATTTAATTACGTTAAATCATTTATTTAATAAAGCGTATTCAGATGTAATACCGAAAAAATACCGTGCTATGTTTAGTTCATTCGTGGGAACAACTCATCAACTTTTTGCTCTTGGACTTTTAACCAAAGATATAGAACGTAAACAATCATACGGGGGCAGGTCACTAGGCCATATTATAATTTTATACATAAAAACTACATTAGTTATTATTATGTCCCATGCATATTCATATATTCTGCTCGACACTAATATAGATTATACTTAATAATAAATTGCAATGCAAAATTTTATACTTCTTATTTTTATGCCCAATTTGATATTTGATAAAGACAAGATAAGACTAGAGGTCGTGATGCCCTTAAAATGTCGTTCTTAAAAAAGAGCATTACGTCAATAATTTGGCATTGTCTAAAGCAATTGTTGAGTATTCTTAAATATTTTAAAACACGTGATTATTGAATATTCAAATTTAAAACTTTTATCTCTTGTTGACTGACTCGGTAATATTTATTTCTATTGGTTTTATTGTATTTTTACCGATAAATAAAGCTACCAACCTGCACTGGACCGCGCCCTTTCATTAGAGAGAGCTTGTGTCCCAGCAGTAGGAATGTTATAGGCTGATAGGCAAAACTAAGTTTTTGTCAAATAATTTGGGGTAAGAGTTGGAGAATCATGATGATGAATGACGACACTATAGGCTCCTGAAGTGATGAAAGCTTTTGTGATTGTTCGATCAAAAGAAGTGCGAGAATATTATTCTGATGAAATGAAGATGAAGCTTGGCATTTCGACAGTACTTTTCATACTCTAAAATATTCATTTATTTACCTACGCACAAAAGCTGTGGTGAGCAGCAAACTACTATTTAGAATAGATACAATGTTAGGTCTTGACCTATGGTTACATTGAATGTGCAACAGCCACTTTATTATGTACCTACTTGCAAACGCAAAGATCAATCTCTTTACAGCACGACAATAGGTCGCTTCCTGTGCGACACAGATTCACTTGCAATGACGTACATGCAGTTCTAGATTCTTATAATCGTTGGTCCATAATCTGTACAGCACAGATTGACTACAATAGGTAGTTTCATTCAAACTGTGTTATCAGTGCAGGGCAAAGGTCTAAAGGCATGGGAGGTAGGAATTTTGAGTTTGAAAAATTAGGTTTATCTAAATATACCAAGCAAGTTTGCAAGTTTTTGATTGTAACGTTTAGCATAATCAGTCTACAACATTTCCACTTGTGGGACACGGGCTACGTGTCTTTAAGATGGTGGGGCCATCCCATAATCCATCTTGCAGGCCCAATGCGAATTGCTGGTTGACACGAATTTTTGGTTCTAGGACATTTCCTCATGATGTTTTTGTTCACTGTTTTGAGAGCGACATGATGTTTTGGGAGCTCTAAATGCATCTGCGATGCTCTTTCATGTTTTGGTCCGTTGAAAAAGCTAGCTATCTAATATTATCATCATCCTCCTGCGTTTATCCCGATTAATTTGGGTTCGGCAGAACATGTTTTCTTCTTTCAGGCAACCTTTACCTGTCACATCTGAACTTACTTCTTTTCAAGCCATACCATCTTTCACACAATCCATCCATGATTGGTTCGATCTTCCCCTACTTATGAAGATTGCCAATAGAATCGAATTCATATCTCGTTAAAACTAAGCCTCCCAACCCCACAATGATATAGCAATATTTTTTTTTCGATTTCTCTCTCTCTGTTCATACGTGATCGGAAAAACGTATATTTTTCAGAATTTTTGCATTTTTTTAAGTTAAATAAAAACTGTTTTAGTCAACTCACCTGCACCCATCTGAAGGTCCGGTCTCATCAAGAATCTTTGTGATGAGATCACGGACGATCGTATTTTCTTCCATAATGCGTTCCGACTGCGAAAAAAAGAAATTATTTACACATCTATATAAATAAAGATACTGTTCGTTGAACGATGTTGTTTTTTATGAGATATTTGTTTGAATTTTTGAAATTTAGACAGGAACACGTCTGTCGGGTCAGCTAGTACATAATAATAATAAGTATCATCATCATCTGCCTAGCGTTTCCTCATGACGCTGATTACCACTATTGAACGACTGCCAATCTGATCTCTACAACCCAGTCACTGGATGACACGATACACCTTGGTAAGATAGTATACAGATTGACTTACAATTCAACGTAATCCTACCAGAATGTGATCATATTTTTGCATATACGGCAATTTATTTTGGGAATTTAGAGAAAACTTATATTTAATTTAAAAAATTGGGAAACATCTTGGATTTTCTCTTAAATGTTGCAAATTGGTCACACTATCAGGTCCTAAAAGGAATACCTTGGATTACAAGTTACCCTGTATAATGATGACACTTCAATTTTTGAAAAAGATGTGAAGCTTGTTTTTAGCGCTATCCAGAAAACACCGGGCCAGCGGCAACGGCAGGTCAGGGCCGGGTCGAGCCCGTGTACGTCAGAGTATGCTCCAGAACACTAAGCCCCTACGTCCCTGAGCATGGAAGATCCTGACCAGAGTTTGTAGAGTTTGAGCTTTAAACTTTGCTCTTTTCATTACTTACATAACTAGTCAGTTTTTGTATTTTTAACCTAACTCCATTAGTCAGTAATTAGAACTTTCAACTTAGTCCGAATAAAGTTTGAAATTCAGAAATGGCTCCATGGTTTTACCCTGGATCTTTGGATGCAGTTGTTATCATAAATCTTGTTGCTTAATAAAGCCGTTTAGGTTCAAGATGTCTGAGCGGTTTTTCAGTACCACTTACTTTCAATATTCAACTTAATTGTGCGATAAGATTTGACCCATCGTGTAAAATTCCTAGCTCCTATTTCACAAAACGGTTAATTTTTATACCAAGGAAACCAGTTGTTAGATGAGGTACATATTAACCAATCCTTTGAAAAGCTTCCGAGAAAAGCTCAAAAAGCGGTTACGCAAAGGCTCAATTTTGAAAAAGGTTTGGTCTCAACAAAAATACGACACTGTTCGCTGTAGGTATTTGTCAACCAATAACAAGTCATAAAAATATGTGGAATCAGGTTTAAATTCTGTCGAACACTCTTACATTCTAGACTAAGCTGTAAAGTGCTTCAATAATAGCATCAGGATCTGAATTTTTCACGCTGACCTACTTTTGATAAAGTTCGACGTTTGGGTTCATGTTTGAACGTAAGTACTTGTGAAATATGGTCAATACCGAAGTATTGGCTGAACTTATTTCCGTTCGAAAGCCTCGAAGACTTGAAAGAAGGTGTTTCAATTTGAATCAAGGAATTCTTATTCAGAAGATGCATTATTGGGCATACTATTCATGATTTTTCTAAAAACATTTTAGACTATGGCCAAATCAAGCAACATTCTGTAATAATAATCTACCACAAATCGAGTGTATCTACGCAATAGTACTTCAAATCTGCTGAGTGCATTTTGCCATTAGATAGTAGGTATCTGAAAAATGCATTTCGATAGAAAGTTCAAGCATCAATCATTTAGCAAATGCCAAACTGTTTTAAAATTAAATGATAGATGTTTGTTACTCAACAGAGCGTCAAAAGATCAGATTTGGAAAACTTTATTTTAAAGAAGATAGTGGTGCCGATTCCCTTATTCACAAACTAAACTAAATTTAAGTTCAGTGCATCTTTTTCTTTCTATTTCATTAAGAAAAGGACAGAAGATAAATTTTAGTTCAGTCCTGTCAAATTAATCAGCGCTTGACGTAAATTGACGTAATTTTAGTAGGCAAGTTTTTAATCACGTCTAAACTTGTATGGAGCGCTGATTAATTTGACAGGACTGAACTAAAATTTATCTTCTGTCCTTTTCTTAATGAAATAGAAAGAAAAAGATGCACTGAACTTAAATTTAGTTTAGTTTGTGAATAAGGGAATCGGCACCAATATCCTATCATTGAACATTACAGTTTAATAAGGCGTTCGAGCACAAGTTAAGACCTAAAGAATCCTACCCGAAAAGGTCGCTGTAAGAGGAGCAATTTATTTGTCACTGATTTACTGAATAGAATTGGTAATGAACATTCTCCATTTACAAATACAAATTCGCAGAAAATATCGACACTTAACTTTTATAATCAACACATGCAGCAGTCTGTTTAGCTTTTAAGTTAGGAGCCATTTACGGATGAATTTACCATTTATAAACGCTTGGTGCTTGTAAAATACAAGATGCTCCTTTGATGAACAAGAAAAAGAATAAGATTTGACATAGATTTAAGAAGACTTAAATATACTTGACAAGAAAATGAAGAGTTCGCCAAACTATGTTTAGTAGCTCGGATAATAATAATTTATGTCGCCGAAAACATTTGCGTGAATTTTGGCCTATGGAGAAAGCTTTCATAAAATGGTTTAATAGTCTATTCAAATTCTTGTTTCCATCTACTGTGTCTATTCTACTTTAAAATCAACTTTAAGTGAGTATTTAAAATTAAAGTTGATTTTAGACTGACTAGAACTTATCAAAAGTATATTTTTGCAATACCTACATGTAATTATGTCATTTTTTAAAACAAAATTGGCTCAGTTAATCCACGCGTAACTATACCGCCACATAGGATTGCCGGGTTTTTAAACCGAAAAGCTAAATTGACCAGCCAGTTGAGTCGGACATTTGGCTAAAAAGTCCGGACACCCTTAATGTTTGGTCTTAGTATAGCACGACTTTTTTTTAAAAGTAAAATGAGGTTTTTTGGTATTTACCATAAAAATCTTATTGAATTGCAATGAAAATACAATAACAAAAATTGAATCAATCATCATCTTTTTTATCATGGACGGTGATAATCCGCTTGCTTGCGCTAGCGATACATGGTGAGGCGAAGCCCAAGACAACAAAATGTAAAAAAGTCAAATTTAAAAAGCCTCACAAAAGCCTGACTGTGGCTTTATCCGGACGCCTGGCAACGCGACTGCCACGTCTGACATAGATGACACACATTGTAACATTATTACAGAGGACAAATTAGTTTTAGTGTTTGTCATAAAATTGCAGAATAACCTTATGTTGTCTTTTATATCCCCTGCTATATAGTTTATAAGTGACTTTTGTTCGTTACAAGATCAATCCATTAGCTCACACCTTGGTCTATTTTAGAACAGGTTTGGGAGCTGAGAAGGCAGTTTCGAAATATGTAGGTGCTACAAGATACTGGCAACTGAGAGGTACTGTAGGTCGTATGCACCTGTGCCTTCCCCTTGTAGGAAAGAGGCGTAAATGTTAAGTGACTATTAGGTCATTTAATAAGGGCTGTTTTACGTGCAAAACTGTACTACAGTAAAGACTTATAAGTATATTACCTTACCTAACTTCGTAAAGAAACAACTCAACATTCAGAATTTAAAAAAAATGTCCACAAAATTTACGAATGACGGTAATAAATAATAATACAAGACCACTGACCACCAATGTAAAATTCAATGAATTTTTTTTTCAATTATACAGGATAATTGAAAACGATTTTTTTAAAACTATTTTTTTAAGTAACTACTATAGTTTTTGTCAGTAAAGTGAAAGTTTTACACACATTCGTTCTCTACAATGGTGTGGCCATAAATAAATCAAAGCTTGGCAGGACGAGATGCAACAATGTAATATTTTATTGGCACAATCAAGGTCCACTAACACTTAAATTGGCTATGCAACTGAACCAATATAATCAAAGCTGTACTCACGGCCACACGTCAAGCTATAAACCAGTATAAGCTGACTTCTCACTGTACGTAAAGCCAATGCGAGGTAAGCTAACACTGGAAATGTATAGCTTGATGTGTAGCCATGTGTACCATCGAAACATTGCACTGTAGTGTAACCGGGCAAATTAATTGCTCTGTGCAAATAGGTTTTGATGAGTTGCCTCAACCTTATGGCTTTCAATTTATTTCTAAATAAATAAGTGGTCAATGGAGTACTAGAAGTGGTCACATTTACTTGAACTGTATCAATGTCTATACATATTAAAAACAAAGCTTTGTTCTTCTAAACTATGCAACAAATTGTAATGCAGCTCCTACCTTTATTTGGAGAATTTATTCCAGAAGGTTTATGTATATTATCATACATTAATATTAACCTTACAATTATGTAATGAAGAAATCTCGATGTTATCAAGTCATAAAAACCATGAGAAGCAAGACTGAATCCATAGTGAACAATAAAATAGTCTTACGTTACTTGGCTAATTTCTATTAGAGTTTATTTAGAAACTAAGTTTTGTTGAGACCTTCTAATCATTAAAACAAGTCATTCTAGTTAGTTGTTACAGTATATTAAATTAAAGATTTCCAACTTGATAAAAAAAATAAAATAAAGAAAAGTGGCTTGTAAACATATTTTTGTTATCACACTGCCTCTTTTTTTGATTACACAAAAACAAAATTGTTTGGCTTTTTATGAACTGAGTAAGAGATTATTACATCAAAGTACTCAATATTTCAAATAGGTACTCAAAATAGAAACCCATTTACCTGTTTAAGTTTATCAGTACTGGCACCGAAGTAAATAAACAATTGTTGCATCAGCAGTATCATAAACAGAAATGTTTTTTGAATGAGTATATCATATTGATAACTAATCTTTAATTTAGATAAAATATCAATGTAGGTATTTATCATTCCACAGTTTAATAATACCAGCCACACAAAAATATTGGTAAATAAATATTGGCTCAGCTGTTGTTAGGTGTCCTCAAAATGCTGTCTTTGGAAATTTATGAGAGTTCCAATTCCAATAATGCTTTAAATCTCAAATTTGCAATTATTAATCTAACACTGGATGGAGAAAGCAATGAATCGATTGAACTGGTGGTGCTTGGGAGACACCTACGTCAGCAGTGGTCATACTGCATTTAAGCTCTAACATAAAGCAGGTATCTTTGCATTTGTTGCAAAGTGCTAATAACTGGGTGACATACAAAATGTGACCTTATAAATAAAACATAATGTAGTCTGCAACTAATTATTAAAAGTTTCAGTTTGTCATCATTTCATAATTATATGTATGTTGTGTTGGAAAATTTCTTTGATTCCATGGCTCTTGCACAAGGTTTCACAGCACATACATGCATTTATTCAATTGAATTGAACTGATTGCATCAGATATAACTTGAATTACACACACAACTTTTGGCTTTCCAATTTTTACAAGCCCTAACTATAGCCCAAGCTTAGACATTTATGTCAATTTTTGTATTTTGGACTTTATTCTGACTAAACTAAAGATCTTAATAGAAAATGACATCTTAGTAACAGACTAATGGTTTCATTTCAAGGGGGATGCGCTAAGGTAGCCTGCAACAATAAAATTTACTTGTTTTTTGCATTTTGCAGGTCATTTTCAAGTTTTATGTTGATCTGCATATTGTATGTTGATATCCACCTGCATATTGCTAATTGCAAGAAAAATAAGAAAATTTGAAATTTGCATTTTACACCGTAGCTTTTGCCTTAAGTAATTTTATAGGCATTTATATAGAGCAGGGAGGGCATTTATAAAATGAGTTATGATAAGATCATAACCGTGACTAAAATGTGAGACATTATTTATATATTACATATAATTTATACGTATTATAAACATACCTTGTTATTTTGTCCTATAACATACAAACTACATAATTCTAAAAATATTATGTGCATTCCCCTAAGTCATTACTGACACTTCGTCAAAAAAATATCATAACCCCTTATTGCATGAATTATGAAGGAGATGATGAAAAAAATTTTCTTTACTAAAAACATCTTTTATTTTGAATATATAAACAGTGTGAATAGGAAAAAAAATATTTGTGTACTTATTTTAGAAATTACTGCACGAAGCCATATATGGCTTCGTATGCATTAATTCAAAAATGAATTTATGTTTTATGGAAATCTTTGAAACAATTTATTTTATCATTGTAACATAAATTAACTTTATATTTCCCACATATGATAAAAGAACGGAATTTCGAACAGTTCTGACAAATTTGTCGACTTGATTTCATCCACTCGGGGAAATGGTCCACGTTATTTGAACGTACAGAATCTAGTGGTAGGTCTTGATGCCTGGATAGAGTTTTTCGTGCTTTTTTATTGGGTACGGGCGAGTCCGGCAAGCTGGTTGGAGTGGCGCCTCGGCTTGTCGGGGTACCAACTTGGATACGACGAGCACGGAGTGAGTATGGTTCATAGCCAGGATCAGAGTCAGAAGCCAGATCGTCGTCACTCAAGAAACCATCGCCCGGAATGAGATTTACATGCTTGGAAGTACCATAGAAGCGAGAGGGGTTCATTGCTGCAAAGGGAAGAAAATGCATCTGAATGCATGCGAAGCCATATATGACCCATAATGTTTTGACAAAAATGCATACAAAGCCAAATATGGCAATATCAAAAGAAAGCTCAAAAACAAACCAAAAACACAAAAAATGCCGAATCAAGAACTATTTCTTATTAAAGTATATGTAAACATTGTATTTTGAAATTCTAAGGATTTTTACTTACCGTTTTATTGATATTTTCCCATTTATAAAACGAACACTAATTAACTGCACACTAACGGTCGGACACGCTGCACATATCCTCCAATATTTTGACTGATTTCACTTACCATAGACAACAAAAAATATCTTCCGTTAAAAGAAGATATTATGTATACGGATTCAACGTTGATTGGCAAAAAAACAATATTGTAATAAATTGAAAAAAATAATTAACTTTTAAAGCCATATATGGCGTTGTATGCGGTAAGGGGATAAGTAACAGACACAAAAAATATCACAACAAATGTTCACTAAAACCATATAAGTATATTGCTATAAAAAATTATTAAATGACTATATTATTTATAAACTATTATAGTTTTTAATTATTTTTATTTTTTGCAACATAACTTGACACGGACTTCCCCTGAATTGAGGAACACACAAGTCGGAACCCCATATACCCAATTAAATATATATATATTTAATTATATCTGAAAGAGGTATTACTTAATTACATATTATATATTATTTTATATATAAAAGGGGTAGAATGGGAAAGATCTACATAGGTGTGTTATTTGTGATCCATAATTGACTATTTGAGGGTTTAATTTGAATTGCAAATGGAACCTTATGTTTGATTCCAGATGGTTGATGATGTCAATATGTAACTCAATTTTAAAGCAGTATGAATTATTCAACGTTTGCTAGTATAAACACTGAGAATGTATATCAGTATTACACAAAACTTAAAATACAAAGTCCTTGTTTTGGCAACATATTGGGGTGACATGACAAAATAGGTCAAAAGATCTTATAAATAATAAACAAAACCAAATTTATAAAGACAGATGTTGCTTATATTAATAAATAAGCGTTGTTATTTAGGAATTGTTCTATCAAGGACACTCTAATTGTTTTCTTAGTGGAATCTGACACTATTATTTGATTTCTATAATTACAGTTGTTACAAGGTCTAATTGTACCTTTGGAGATATTTACTGCTTCAGTTACGTGATTCAGCTATATGCAGGAATTGCAACTGTGTTTGCATTGAAGCTCATTACTATAGAAAGTGGGTAGGTGTTAGCATATTGTCCATAAAAGCAACACCTCATTCTGGACATCTTTCATAACATTTAAATGTCGTCATACACATTAAAGTAGTATATTTATAATATGTTACCTTGTTATTTTGTCCTCTAACGTACAAACTACATAATTCTAAAAATATTATGTGCATTCCCCGATGTCATTACCGACACTTCATCGAAAAAATATCGGAACACGACACAAAAAATATCACAACAAATGTTCACTAAAACCATTTATTTCACACTCGTAATAGTCCACAATATAAAATAATGCACTTGTAACAAATATTTCGTGTAATATCACCCGGATTTCAGGTCAGATTGACAGTCCAAGACATTTACAACACCCATTGAAAAATGGCACGATACAAAAACACTCACTTACCTGATCTGTTTCATTTTCGACGGTTTTGTACGCATTACCTAAGTGACATAAATCACTGAAGGCCATTTAAATTATAAAATTATTTCTTGCCACGATACATAGGAGCTTACTTCGGTGCTAAGCCATTTTTTCCATTGACCTACATGTGTATAAAATTATACGTGCTTACTCGCGACGGTGTTGCTGTCACGAAGCGACAATTTAGTCAGAAAATAGCATTCGATTCGTCAAAACTAAGTTTAAAAAGACTTTTGTTGTATAACTTACATGGTAAATCGGCAATTTTCTGTTAAAAATATTATTTTTTCATTCAATGAAGATTTTTATTTCGTATATTTCCCGCCCTTTCAAATATTTTTGAAGACTCTATTTTTTTTAAATATCAACCAGACTTCATTTTCAAAGCCAAAGAATTCACTTAAAAAATATGCAGATTTTCTATGGATTTATTAAAAACTTAAAATGCGGTTTTTAATTCAGAAGTTTATTATAGAAGTACAAAAACTATGTAAATATTGTGTAATAAATATGCAGTAAGTCCCTATTGTGGCATTTTGAACCGAGGGGTGGCAACACTGCAAAGTTCCAAAATCTCATTCATTGCATTCCTATTTCTATTCCTACAAAATTTTAGATACTAATTATTTCAAATTGATTTGTCGATCATCAGATTATTTTAAATATTTGTAGAGCATAATAACTGCATAATTTGAACAGTGACAGGTTTAGAATTGACTTAACTGCGCCATCTATTTAAAGTTAAGTTAGAAATACATACAAACACAGCGCAACAGATATATATCCTAGTAGCTAGATGGCGCTATTTCGTATTTGAAGCCAAGAAACTCAATACTACTCTCGCCTATAGATGACGCTACAAGAGAGAACTTTTCGCTTCTCAATGTTTCGTATACTTATTACACGAGTCTGTCGCGAACGTTACTGCTGAGCGCGGGTATCTGGGTTCGATGTAGAGATGCGCAAAATGTGTCAGTGAAAAGAAATGAATGAAGTATATCTTTTGACTCAATGAAGTAGTCCACTCATTTAGTTCAGTACTTCATTTAGTTCAGCATATCAGAACGAATCAATGAGAGAGATGCGCAAAATGTGTCAGTGAAAAGAAATGAATGAAGTATATCATTTGACTCAATGAAGTTGTCCACTCATTTAGTTCAGTACTTCATTTAGTTCAGCATATCAGAACGAATCAATGAGATATCGAGCTCGCGTAGTGTGATACGTTACGATGAATGATGCACTTTACTTAGTTCACTTTTATACGTATCTCGATTTTCCTTCGGTAATTTGAGAGAGCTAACCCCTTTGGTAACTTATTAAAATAGTAAAGAATAATAATCTTTAATAAACGTACTTTTGTCACAGTTTACAACCATTTTTTTACGCTAAATTAAACTATTTTATAGCACGAAAGTTCATATCAGTGTGTTTCGACTACCACTTACGATAACATTCTATCATACATAAAAAAATTAACTCTATCAATAAGAGGATAACGTCTAATTATAATTTACCCAGCATGCAAAAAATTGTCATTTGTGTGTAAGCTAGACGAGCGACACACACATAGTCAAAAAGGCGCCGCCGCCGCCGCCGCCCCGTCGTCGCTCGTCAGCCCGACGACAGCCGACCGACCGGCCGGCGAAATGACACGAACATGTACGAGTCGTGCATGCGAGCGAAATGAATGCTGAGTTGGTGCGAGCGAAAAGAAACACTGAACTAAATGAAGTAGAGACACATTTGAATGACTACTGAAGGAAAGATAAGTTTATTCTGTGAAATGAAGTACTTCATTTCCTTCAATCGTTCGCGAACTACCCATGTCTAGTTCGATGCTAGGTCTAGAATAGTTTTTATTGAGGTATTCGGTGTATCGAAGTCTTTTTAAAACATTAATTAGCCGCCTCCCCTGAAAAAAAAACATAACTAGTAAATAAATATTTGTAAGCAACGAATAACAAAATAAAAGAAGAAGGTAGGTTATTAGTGTAGGTACATTTCTACATAACAATATAGGAAAGCCGATAGGATGGTACCTAGCAGGTGGCATTCTATACTTAGTTTCTGCCCGACCCTATTGGAAGAACGCGCCTTTTTACGTAAATAATTATGTACCTATGTCTTTCTAAGCATCAACTTAGATATCTAGGTACTCGTATAGACGATGGGTAGAAAACGTTTTAAGTACTTATTTACATTACAAACAGCATCAATTTTTATTTATTGATAGGTAAGTACAAGCAGTACCTACATATAGGTACAACTTATATACTTTAGCCTCTTCCTATCGTCTTGCACCTAACTTATCATAATACTTACAAGCCGTGTGCCCGATGGGGTTTCACATTGGCAAAATTGACGAACTTCCATATACACATTTAGCCCCTTTTGGGGATGATCCCATTTCTCCCCGTGGGTGTCGTAAGGGGCGACTTAAGGGATTTACTAGAGAATGGGCAGCAGCGTTCTCTATGCATTTTACCACCATACTGCAATCGTCAACCCACCTACTGAAGCCAGCAGCAGTGGTCGTCTTTTATTTGAAATGATGATGATGAGAGAATGAAATATCAAAACTCCTTTCGGAATGCTCACCTTCGTTATAAAAGGATCTCTTGTGCAATATTGTTAGGCATTCAGCCTCAGCGGTTTAGGTTTCAGGTTCAGGTATCAGGTTGTATCTACAGAAGCGGCCTATAATGCTCCCACTGTTGAGACACAGGGATCTTTCTCTGTGAGAGGGAGTGGGCCATAATCCACAACGTGGGCCCAGTGTGGGTTGGTAAGATGTCGCATGTACATGTGCAGTGGTAGCCCAGTGGAATAGGCCGCGACTTACGAGTTGCAGGTCATAGTTTCGAACCCTGACAGAGTCGTTTTATTATGTGTAAATTATTTCATCGCCACTGCTCTCAAAATGGTGAAAGGAAACATCGTGAAGAAACTGGCATGTCCAGAAAATTCGACTATGTTGAACAAATTTCGATTCGGGACCATAACAAGTTAGTCCTCACAGGGCTGTAGCTAGACTCGAATTTGAGGTAGGGCAGCATTGATCTGCTCTGAAGCACAGGCTCCTAAATCAATCTACATCATCTCTAGGTGAGTGATGTACATTCAATAGCTATTCATAGACAAATAATGTCTGTGACAGAACATGAGCATGGATCTAAGGACAGCTATTAAATCCTCAATGATAAAGAACAAGCGAATGAATGTCCCAAACTGTGGTATGTTCGGAAAAGTTTAGATACCTTTTACTAAATTTTTTTTATCTAAAACCATAAACGTACACAATCCAATTCTAATAAGTTATCTTCGTTTTTGGTATTTTTAAGGTAAGGCATTTTGATTCCCCCCTCCCCCCCTAGCTACGGCCCTGAGTCCTTATCATCCTTACGATATCCTGGTTGTATCCTTTCGGAGCCCGGAGTCCGCTTTCCTGCTTTTAACCCTCCACCTCGGACGGTCTTGTGCATCTCTTATGGTAAGTTTGTTGGTACGCATGTCATCCGCTACGACGCTCCCGGCAGAGACAGCATGGCCAGACATTTGTTCCCCCACATAGGTAGCCGGTTTTCGTTATACGTGCCCGTACCAACGCTCCTGGAATTTGTCTGCTATGTCTCAGATATGAAGGCTGCCGCGAATGCGTTAGTGCTTAACGCGATCTCTCCGCGTTACTCCGGACATCCAACGCAACATTTTCATCTCAGTAACACACAGTTCTTGCTTCTGCCGCTCAAGTACGGGCCAAGCTGCACTGCCATATAAAAGGACAGGCCTAACAAAAAACAAGTTAGTATTTCATTTAAATCATATTTTATTCTATACATTTGGGCTGGTCCACAAATTCAAGGTCGCTCAGAGCGCTATATATATCTTTGGACAACCAACACAACGTTATCTGAACCCAAACTAGGCAGAGCCTGTACTATGGCAACCAGACAACTGATAAACATACTTATATATTTCTAAATACATTCATATTATGGCATTTATTACCTGGCTATGGAGCGGGCTATGCTCGAAGTTTCTTTGAAGGATAAAATCAGAAACGAAATTATCCGGAAAAGAACTGGAGTTACCGACATAGCTCGCAGAATAAACAAGCTGAAGTGGCAGTGGGCTGGCCATGTCTGTCGAAGGAACGATGGCCGTTGGAGCAGATGAGTCCTGCCCCCCTAGCCAAGTTACAGCCGTTTCGTGTCGAATTCCGTTCTCCAATCGGTAACGCCTCGGTGTCAGCAATTGTAGAAAACGATAAGTTGGTAGCCATGTTGACGCGCCTGAGTCGGCCGCTCGTTCTACAATGTCTTTAGAAAAACGACATTAAAACATAGGATGTAGCGTTGAACATTGTAGAAACGATAACAATTCATGCTATCATTTTGAATGATGCGAACTTGGCTACGAATTTTCTATTCGTTAGTTCTAACCACATGACTTAACGCTGAGATGATTTCATTCCCATACATTTGATTAGTTTTCGACTAGCGTTAACGATTGCAGATTATCAACTTGGATAGGGGTGCTGGAGTGGAGACCGCGTATCGGCAAGCGTAGTGTGGGACGCCCCCCAGCTAGATGGACCGACGACCTTAGGAAAGTGACTTGGGCAGACTGGATGCGGAACACGCGGAAGGCGGAGGACAGGGTGTTGTGGCGCAACATGGGAGAGGCCTATGTTCAGCAGTGGACTGCGATAGGCTGAGTTGATTGATTGATATTTTATTCAACATGACCAGTGTCAAATTGACAGTGATCCACAAATTGCAAAAAACATAAGTAAATTTGAATTTCACAGATTACTTTGGCGCATCACCATTACTAAAGTAGGCAAACCGAGTGCCCCATAGGGTTTCACATCATCAAATTTAATGACGAACTTCCACACAAATGTTCATATTCAGTCATTTGTGGTAACTTAAAAATATATGAAATTATTATGGACCCTGTCGGTCACAGCAACATAGTAGGAAAGAGGAAGCTTTGAAAACTTAGCTTATCAGTTTTCTGAACTAAATCTAATTAAATTTGTATACTTACCTTAAATATAGACCAATACACTAATACTTACTTTTGCTTCGACCGGCCGACCGTTTGAATGCATAAGGCGAGGTTGCAGTACTTTTTAATTTTTGAAACCTATATGGAACGAGTACCTTGAAGAGATCCCATCATTAAACCCTGTAAAACTTGTACGAAAAGATGGCGCTTATTGTTTTTAGGGCATGCTAATTTCCTTATCATTTCCTTTTTCCACGAAACAAATATAAGTACCTACTCAAAATCTAGCAGTTCAAGCGCTCCCAACGACCGGCCATTGTTCGTCGAGATGTCTTCAATTACAAGAGGGTCTTAATTGCCGTGTTGGTGTATTGGTCTCAAGCGCCACTACTTAGCATGAGGTCCTTGTTCAATTCCCAGGTCGGGCTGTGTTATTCGGTTTTACCCTATTTGGAATTTCTCAGTAGCAGCCCAGAACCTGGATTTGTGCCCCATTGATGGTAATAGGCTCGCCCTCTACTACATGGGATTTTAACATAACTGGCAAAATGTGGGCGTAGGTAGTTTATGTACACCTCTGCTCAATCCTTCTGTCTGTTTCCATCATCTGCCTAGCCTTTTCCCAACTATGTTGAAGTCGGACTCCAGTCTAACCGAATGCAGCTGAATACCAGTATTTTACATGAAGCGACTGCCTATCGTACCCCTACAGCCAAGTTACTGGGTAATAAGATACCCTTTGGTAAGACTGGTCGTCAGACGTTCGGGCGTCTGACAACCCGTAACGACTGTCAAAGATCCACAAATGATCCAATGGCTTAACTTGCTTTCCGAGTCACGGAGGGGTCTATCTGTTTAAAAAACACCCTAAATAATATAAATAAATAATAGTTTAAAAAAACTAAAAAACACGCTTCCATTGAAAACCAAACTAAAAAGTACAAAATAATGGAAAAAAAGCGTGGGGTGCTTTTTAAGGTATTTTTTTATTGATATCAGGCTCCAGTTCTTTTCCGGATAATTTTGATGCCTTGTTTCTCCGAAGGATTTAGCAGAGGTGTATATAGAGTACACACATTACCTACACCCATATTTCGCCAGGTATGTTTAAACCCAATGGTAGGAGGCGAGCCTATTACCATCAATCGGGCACAAATAGAGGCACTCAGAGCCTGGGCTCTGGGCTGCTACTGAGAAATTCCTGATAGAAAACCCAGTAACACTTTGTCTGACCTGGGAATTGAACCAGGACCTCGTGCTAAGTAGCGGTGCTTGCGACCACTACACCAACGAGGCAGTTAAAGCAATCGAATAGTCGAGGCTATTTCCGTAATCAAAATCTTAAATTCATTCATTCACAGGACAACGCACAGCTTAAACCGCTGGTAGGTACCTACATATAGGGGATGAACGACTACAACTTAAGAAGTATTAGTGCATGTACCTAACTGTGTAAAACATAAGAATAAAAATAATAAAGCTAAGTTTTCAAAGCTTCCTCTTTCCTATTATGTTGCTGTGCCCAACAGGGTCCATAATGATCTGTTCCATTGAAAACCAAACTAAAAAGTACAAAATAATGGGAAAAAAGCGTGTGCGTGGCGTGGGTTTTAGTTTTTTTTTTTTTAACTATTATTTATTTTCTATTTTTTAGGGTGTTTCGAATTTTGAGACGTATGTCAGCGTAGTTTGTGACGTATGTCAGCGTAGATTTCGAAGACAGTTTTTTTGCTGTCCTGGTAACCTCGGCAAGGATAATGGCACAAATTTATGAAATTATTGCATTGTCATCGGTCCTTGACAGGTGTGCAAAGTTTGAATGAAATCTGGTCGTTTAAAGTGGGTCAAAATCGCGCTTCAAGGAGTCGGTTACAAACAGACATACAAACATACAGGTGAAGCTCATATAAAGCGTGTAAAAATAATAATGACTCTATCCAACAAATTACACCTACCAACTAAGAATTAATCGAATCGGAACAGGTAATCACGTGGGCACGTGATTTACATTCGAGCTGTATCGGACTGTGACAAATCCCTTTGTGATCAGTACGGGGTGCAATTGCATCAGTCCATTTGTGTGTCTATGGACATTTGGACATTGGGCAACGCTATGTAATGCACTTTGTTGGCGTTAGGTTGGGAACACATAGGATAGTTAATTTGGTGGTTAATTTGTAGGGATGCGTGCTACCTGCCAGGCTAGCGGACTTGTTAGAAAGAGTTACCGTAGCCCTGGCACATGGGCAACTGAAGGAACACGGGTGGGGTTTAGTCAATAAAAGTCTGACACGCTCTTCCGCTCCACCCAGAGCGGTAGACGTTATTTCCAACCCATAAAAAAAAGGGATGCGTGATAGATTTTAATTTAGTACTACATACTTGCATGTAGTTACACTTAGATAGGTACCAATGTATTTATTACTGTGTTTGTTAAGTTAGGTACCTAAGTAATGTATTACTACACGAACGTTTTAAACATGGTCCTCACTTTGGTCATGAAGGTGATTTCGTTTTGGTGTACGTATTTAAAAGGCAGTAACTACTTACCCATTGCTCGCAGTCACATTGATCGGGCATATTGCTTGCTGAATAGATAGCTGATGGGGCCGAAAGGGTCTAGAATGGCAACCGTGTACTGGAAAACGTAGATTTAGAAGGCACATGTGGGAGCACAAGGTGGACCGATGACATTGTGAAAGCTCCAGGAATCGGCTGGATGCGAGAAGCACAGAACCGGTCGAAGTGGCGGAGCTTGCGGGGCGCTTATAGTCAAAGTCAAAGTCAAAAACGTTTATTGCGAACTAAGTGTATACGTAATGTTGGTGTTATATTATATTAGTACTTATGACTTAGCAGCCTTTTACAAGCATTGCAATTATATTTCGCCTGCCCTTATCATCATAAATGATCATATATATCCAGCAGTGGATGTCTTTCGGCTGAAATGATGATGACCTATTTACCAACCTATATTGATACGCAGAGAAGTCTTAGAGATGCTGGTAAATACGGGTCATATCGAAGTTGTAAAGTCTGATATACGCCAGGTTTCTCACATGGTTACCACATTAAACGGTCAAGTAGATGATTTAATGGCGATCGCAGTTTGTTTTTTTATTACATGTATAGAATAGACGCTGGTACAAAAAAAATTGGCTAGACCTATAAAGGTACCAACCGTTGTCGTCAGAAACATCTACATGGCTCAAAAGCTTGTAGGTAACCTTTTAGGACTAATATTGAGCTAAGGACACTGGATGCACCATAATTGTGTGTGAACGTCTTTATACCTAGTCATCATCATCATCATCATTTCAGCCGTAAGACGGCCACTGCTGGACTTAGGCCTCCCCCAATTTGGGGGGCTTTGCCATAATCGCCACGCTTGGCAGGCGGGTTGGCGATCGCAGTATGGTGGCAAAATGCACAGAGAACGCTGCTGCCCATTCTCTAGTAAGTCCCTTAGTCGCCTTTTACGACACCCACGGGAAGAAATGGGGTGGTGTTATTCTTTAAGTCCGGCACCACACGGTCGGTCTTTATAGTACTTAGTGTTTATTCAGGTATGTTGTTCAAGGAGAGGGTTGTTATTATGTAATGAATGTGTGTATCCGCAACATTAAAAAAAAAAACTGCGCTGCACTGTGAAGAAAACAGAGAGGATTATAAAAATGCAGAGAAGTTGGCTATCGTAAACTGTTGTTTTTTCGTCCTGAAAGGTATCTTCGTTACTAAATACGTGGACAAGTCGTTGTCGTGGACAGGTGTCCTACCTCGGCATCGGCAAATAATTACCAGAACCAAATTGCTTTTCCGCCAGTTCTACTAACAAGTAGAACTTGCGAACGAACTCTTTTTGGGACGTAAAACGAAAGTAGGTTCTCTAACTGCCTATTTTTATTTTAAGAAATTAAAATCAAGTCTACGAAATAAACACCAATTTTCAAATAAAGAATCTCGATAAATGTATCAAAACACTGGCAGTCAGACATCTCTATTAGACGGGCGAGTAATGCCTGGCCCTGACACCGGCCGCCCGTAGAGGCACCCCACCGCGCTTATTATCCAATTTATCTGTGCTCAAAACGCGATGATTAAAATAAACACTGTTACTGACGTTCCTCTAATAAAAGGTATGCTTTTGTATTGTTCATTGTTCGGCTTGTTGAGTTGGATTTGTTAGGTACTTTGATTTGATTAGGGGTGGCATTATTTTGGGTTTCTTTTTTCTTGCTTGCTTATATAAAGCTTTCTGAATTAAATCACTAAAAAACCTAGGCATCGAAAAGTTTGTACATTAGATACTTATACAGTCGCAAAAAATCTGGATCTTCTATGAGAAAGCACCCGCTTGGAGTCTAGATCTGTCTGGGGAGGGCGGAGGGTAAAACATTAAAAACTTCATCCCGGTAGTAGTTACGTTCCCGAGGGATAATTTTTAACGGACACGCGAGCGAAGCTGCTGGCAAAATTTACTGATCTGTCTGTTACCTTTTCAAGCCCATACCACTGAACTGAATGTTACGGGATTTGACAGATAGATAGGCAGCTTAGCCTGGATCCTAATTGCGTAACACACTTTCAAAATGTTGCTAATCCATTGCATCATTAAGTTCGAAAAATTGGTCTGCTCAACAACGTAAATAACGCAATGAATGTTGTCGACCTGACAAAATGAAAGCCTACTGAAAGTTCCGCAATTACCCTGCTGGGACCTGCACCCTTATTGCGTAATTTTGAAGCTTATTTGCCATCCATTCTTTTACATGTTCAAAAAATTGTGTAGCAACGTAAACAACGCCATAAATGATGCAGAACTGCTAAAATTAAAGCAATTTCTACTGATAGTGTATTACACAATTACCACTCTGGTCATAGATGTTGGCTACTTTTCATTCTTGGAGGTACGTAGGTGCAATCCTACCTAAACGCGGACGAAGTCGTGGGCGAAGTCTCTACAGTTGGTCTGTATCTGCAGTCTGCTCTCGGCAATTTTGAGACCAGAATTTCAACCCCTTCTTTCCACTCGGTAACCTATTAGTCTTATTTTACGACCCCCAAGGGTATTAAGCAGGACGGCATGTTCTTAAGTTTAGAATCTAAACTCTCGAATGCCAGAAGACGTTTTTACACTGTTAATTAATAATTTTCTATTGGCAGATTGCAAGATTGGCTTCTCTACTACAGGATTTTTCCTCTACCATAGTCATCACCTGTCCTTGCCGACCATTATCCCATTGGCAGGAGCAAGAACAGGTGATCTACCGACCTTGACCGAGTGGATCGAATTAAGGTAGGTGCATAGATGTCCTTGTCCAGGTTCCAACGGGGCAGTTCCGTAACACACTATCAGTAGCTACGGCTGTTATTTTGACAGCTACAACATTCATTGCGTTTCTACATTGTTGAGCATACAAATTTTCCGAACATTCCCACTTCTTTCACAGATTTTGTAAAAATTAAAAACTCAACTAGAAAAACATTAAGAGGCCGTGATTTTGATTAATTTTGTAATTTTTTTGTGGGAAAAGAAAAGACAATTATTTGTCATTTGAAAAGTCTAGTTCTTTATTTGGTATTTGGCTGAACGGGATTTTGCAAATAGGTAAGTTAAGTAGGTATTTATAGAAAAGCACTAAAGTTCGCAACAAATTCCAAAAAATTGTCGTGAGACTGACGTTTGATTATCTTCTTACACAAAACTATACATTTTGTTTGAACATTCCAAATATCAACATTAAGATAATTTAACTTACATGTGCATGACCGCTGTTTTCAACTTCAATACAAAATGTACCTATGTAAAATGGAGGTAAATACCATGTATTATTTCCTGCTATTTAGCAAACCATTTCAAGAATTTTAATAATCACACATTCATTAGTTTTAAGCTGCCCTTCAAATAAAATCAAAATTTTATGTCATGAGTCATGACATAGTTTGATATACCTATTCTATAAGTAGATTACGAAATAGAGGGCAGCAGGGACATCGATGCACAATCTAGAGATCTACCTACAGGTTTTTGAACTCTTCTGTGTTGAAATTTTTCGTCTGTTCTGCCTTGAGTTTGACTCGAACTTGCATATGGAAACAGTACCTAGATTTTTAAAATTAACGAACTGGATTTCAATACATGGTGGTGTAGACTCATGTGAATCCATAGTAACACGCTGTGCGTCGAAGTCCCTGCCACCGTGTACATATTTTCGAGAGTGCAAAGCTGATGAAACTATTGACAGGTGCTGTAGTGTAGCTAACAAAAGTGGTTGAGCGCCGCAAAAATTGTACATAAGTAAGTAGTCATCACTCAGACTCAAAGTTTAATTTTTTTTAACCTTTCTCTCAATGAAAAAAGAAAACGATAAGAGAGAATTTTTCGTGTCTATGATTTATTATTTTGATGCTTTCGTATATGGTTGATTTTGTATAAAGGATTAAAAGACTCTTCCGGACCAACCGAGATTAAAGTGTACTAGAAAAACCACATCAAAACTACTCTACTAAATGACCCCGCTTGAATAGTTATGCATTTTTTTTTTAAATATTTACTTGGGTAGCTATTCTAGATTTTATCTTGTATTTATTAAATAAAAGTTGGTACCACTGCAGACTTCCTCTCAGGGTATGCAGCACAAGACAATAATACTCTATGGTCACGAAAATATGAAAATTACAAGGCGACATCAACGTCAGCTACCAACACAACTACGAAAGAAGATCGAGCATGAAGAACAAAGGGGAAGGATGCAAAATGAATTATACTTGTTGTTTCAAAAATAACATACCACAGTAACTAGTTACTTAATACATAAGCTTAGAAATAAGACTGTAAGTATTACGTATTTCGCCCTCTGAAAAACCCAAGCCCCAATACCCAAAGCCTTTTACATTTAATTCAACAGAGAAAAAAAACAAGCAGTTAATATTATCAGAGACATGCCTTTTCAACGGAGTGAAAAACAAAAGAAAATTCGTATAAAGAATTCAATCGAAATCGAATCAAGAATCCGTCTACCGTGCGTTGAAGTGAGACGGATAGATACGATATGCAGTACGCCAGAAAAAGACGTGCATAGCGTTAATCCTATTGGCTTATACCGGGCGACGTTTGCCGCGATTGGTCGCTGTGCCTTATTGAACTGTCACCGAAGACCGCGGTTTAGGGGGCGACCGGTAATTCGGGGGCAAACGTGGGGTGGTTGGGGGACAGGGTGGCGGGTGGAAAACTCGCAGTTTGGCGATTGACTTGTGGGTAGTTTTCGGGGTTCCTTTGGCAAGGATTTTGAGTGAATTAAATGTTGAAATATTATTCTGTCTGCGATAATTATAATGTTGGATTGTATGGTTTGATTCGTATTGGTTTTTGGCAGGGTTTTCTTTACTTGATCGTTGTTTCTAAGGAGAGAAAAGAAAGACAGAAAACATGGTATCTACTTTTGTAACACAAATCTAAGTAGGTAAGTAGTGGTAACGGTGAAAAATCATTACTATGACCTTACCATTTATTTTTTTTACGGCGGAAAATTTTCTTTCAGGAAGCTTTTACGTTGATGACCTGGTAAGCCGAACATGAAGTAGGAACCTTCATATAGTTTTAGCCCTAGGAACAATTACTTTAAGCTCTAAAATTTTAAAATTCGTCGTGCAGAGTAGGTACCCAAAAAAATTAAATTATTATTTTAAAAAATAGCCACGCAATAAGCTACCTATTTATAACTTTAGTTTATGTATTGGCTTGAGGAAAATATGGTTGAGGTATTTCAAGTAGGTACCTATCTACCTCCGCATGACGACATCAAAAAGCACCCAATCTTGACAGTTACCTTTCGCGCCAAATCACAGCGCGCCCAATGGAAACGCGGGAATTGTTGACTTTTCGTCTATGACGGTTGTTTTCTGCGGGCAATGGTATCATGCCACGCCCTGCCAAATGTGCGAATTCTTATTGGGTGGTATCAAATGTCACTCGGTGTATGTATGTAAAGGTATTTGTCGGAATCAAGGGAAAATTGTGTAAGTTGGGTATTTATTTAGATACCTAAGTATGTAGCTCTATACATATACTCGCCTAGTGGTTCTTCTGTAGATGTACATAAATAAAATTCGTTAATACATTGTTCTTAAGGAAAAAGGTTGTACGTATGAATAAATTTGTGTATACCATGCCATCTCATGTATACACAATTACACATTTTTTTTTTATTTATATACACAATTTGGCACAGGAGCTGTCTTATACTCAAACAGTCTTGGCTATAATATCAAACTAGTTCTTAATGTGACCATTGCTTAGCGGGCTTAGCGTTGGAATTACAGTTGGGCTACGGCTCTGCTGTGGCTATTTATAGGTACATAATGTATCAGTAGTAAATACTCTACCTATCTGATCAAGCTTCATCAAAGTGTACCTAACTAACGTGTAGATATAGCAAAATTATGACGAAGAAGTCTCTAATATGACACTGAAGATGGATTGGCTGGTTAGATTGATCGAATTTGGATCAAAAGAAAGAAAAAATAAGGACGAGATATTTTTCTACTCATTAAAATGAACTGCCCAAGTGTGCGAAAGGTGTCAAAAAGGGGAAATTATATTCTTTGGCATGGACACGATCGATCCTGTTCAAGAAAATTGCTCAGGCATAATCCTATTCAGCCAGACAGAGAGATTTTACTTTCTCAGTAAAATACTGCGACAAAAATACAGACCATAGACGCATAAAAACGAACCCGCACCTAATTGTTTCTATATAAATTCGAACAACCATTCCACGATGTAATTGGAAAACGGAACGTTCAATCCTCGCTAAAATGTACGACGGCATTATTCTAAATGACAGGGCCGACGCAACAGCGGCGTAATGCCACAAATTAAAGCTTAAAACGGCCGGTTAACAGCTGACCCAAAATCGAAGTGTCCCCCCGTCTGGGGGACAGAGTCAGACGCGAAAAGCAACGGGGCGGAGCCACGCCACGCCTTCAAGCTCACAGGCAATATCGCGTCAAAAGTTCCCCGGCCGTGGCATAACGCGCGCGGCTCTTGCCCGTCCGTGCTTAAAAAAATATAAACGTCAAAAGTGAAACGTCACGTGTTTAACTGTCAAATTTTGGAGGGAATTCGTGGGTTTCTTTTAGTGTTAACGGTTTGAATTTTTCTATGCATTGTTTAGGATATTTATTGCAGGATTAAATATATTTTTTATAGATATTGTAAATGTATTTGCAAAAGGACCTATCTATAGCAGTACCCAATTTACAGCTCCATTTATTATGATTACATATATTCATTTTATTTAAACAAAGCGTATCGAAGCTTTATCTAAAATTATACAGAAACTGAAAATCAAACTTTCCCATAGCTAAGCACTATAATAATGGTACCTATTTTGTTTGATTTTGTTTGATGTGATGTCTTTAGCTTTTCTTTCTTTAATAGGTAGGTATTATACTTTTGATTCAGAAAACATTTTTCATTAGCGATCTTCGATTCCTCGATATTAGGTTTAAACTCTTATTTCCCCCTTCGAAACGG
This sequence comes from Aporophyla nigra, assembly GCA_947507805.1. Taxonomy (NCBI): domain Eukaryota; kingdom Metazoa; phylum Arthropoda; class Insecta; order Lepidoptera; family Noctuidae; genus Aporophyla; species Aporophyla nigra. The sequence continues at coordinate 6,270,000 of OX382315.1, read as the reverse complement.
GTGTCAAAAAAAAATAAAATCCTGACAGTCAACATGAATCAATAAGTACAGAAATTAAGAACTTCTATATCATCTTATTACCCACTTTTAACTTTTATCAGTTAAGCACATTGAGTCATAAAAAGCTTCAAAATCGGTACTATCAGTATTGTCCCACTGCACCTAAAAAGAGGCCTTCTCTCTTATCCACACACTCCTGTCCTTTGCTATTTGTGGATCAGCTCATTTGCACTAGTCAGTCTTGTCACTCCATCTTCGCCTTCATCTGCCATGATGTCATCTAGCTTTCAATGACACCAACTTTGTGATTCCTTTGGCTCACAGCACAGAGTCAATAGTAAAACTATTAAAAAATGATTTGAACTTATTCTTTGCTAAACTCCATCACGGCATTTGTCTTTTCGCCCATACTACTGAATATTTTAATTTGACCTGCTTTAGCATCAAAATATTGTAACAAAAGATCTGACACAACACCTCTTGATGGTTTTCTCATTGTTGAATCACTTAATCAACTCAGCCCTTCGCAGTCCACATCTGGATATAGCCTTCTCCCAAGACATGTCACGACTACCGGTTCCCCACTGTCTGGATCCAGTCTGCCTTAGCCACGTCTTGAGGTTTTAGCGCAGTCAGCTTGTCTTAAACCTACCTTCTTTTAAATTTATGTCATTTTGTACGTCATAAGTTATCATCATTTAGGTAACATTGATTTCGCGTCGATATTTCATCAACATCTGAACAAACATTGACTGCAAATAGGTTATTAAAATATTGATCTGTGACCTCAAAACACCTACAATATTTAAGCATTCAGAATTTTACACTTCCCGAATTACCTATGTAGAATTAATAAATTTTCAAGACAGTCAAACGCTACAGCAGCCTAAATGTGTAATACACTTTCAGTCACAATGTAAATGACTTTGAAGCATCCAATGCTTCATATGTTCGAAAATTTAACAGCTCAACTACATAAATAATGCAATAAATGCCGTTGAACTGTCAAAATGAAAGTCACTGCTACTGTTACTGTGTACGGTTTGCCTGAAAAATAAAGTTAGAGTGAGTAGCTACCTGACTTTTCAGAAATTATCGACACACAGTGAGCAAGCGTTTTGATCGGTGCTCAATTATTTTCTGTACACATGAAAATAAGATTTTTCCCCTGCAGAAGGTATACCTTACAATAAAACGGAGATACCTATAAGATAACGACACCGACTAGAGTAGTTCATGCTAGAATAGCGTACCCAGTTAGACTAAGGACTAGGGAGCCAAATTCAACGTAAGGAGTTAGGAAAAATGCAAGGGGATGATGACCTAGAAATAACCTCGAATAATTCGGTACATAGGTATGTCCTTTAACAAATGCCTTACCTTTACGTATATATTCAGCTATAAACTCTATGAAAACAAGGTGAAAACTATGAAACATCTCATATTATAGGACAAAATATAATAGTGATATAAAAGTGAATTTTAAGTATAAAATAGACTTTAAAATGGAAGTGGCTCAAACACCTCTACAGCTGACCCAAGATCATTCAGATGGACGGATGACAGGTAAGAATATTAATTATTGCTACCTTATAGACAGTTACAGAATAGGCGTTTTTCTCGACTGACATATTCTATGAAGAGAGTGTCTATGGAGTCTCTTACCCGTTCTTCTTCATAGGTATCTACTTGGTATTTGAATAAGCAGCTTTATCTTTCTACCGACCGACTCCTTGACAATTCAAAAGTTCCTGTAATATTGGTTTAATTGAAATACTCAAATACATCGAGTTTGACTTTAGTTAGGAGTAAGTTTGACGCACTTATAATAAGTTGAATTCATTATATCGTGACGGGAGGGCACGGTACGGTGATCAAAGAGATTCCTTGAGTGATCACAGTGTCGTGTCGTAGTGATAGGTGACTGGTGGTCACTCATGGGGTTTTTGGTAGAAACTCAACGAAGTTGAAGCGAAAAAATTACACTTAAGACTTGAGAAATGTAAACGGAGGAAATTAAATTAAAAAAAAAAGAATAAACATATGACATAGGTGCCTATGAACTGTTTCGCATAACAGTGAATTATTAAAAAACCGGCCAAGTGCGAGTCGGACTCGCGCACGAAGGGTTCCGTACCATTATCGGCAATAAAACCACGTTTGTGGTAAATTAAAATAAAACAAATATTTAAGGGGGGCTCCCTTAAATATTTGTTTTATTTTAATTTAATTACTTATTTTTAAAGTGAATATATAACTAAATATTCTGTGAATATTTTAAGCGTCTACCTGTATCCGTTATCAAAATCGAGCAAAAACGAGCAAAAAAATCACACGTGATTATCAGACGTGATTTTTTCCAACCCCTAATATTTAATATTTGTTATATTCTATTTTTTTGTATTTGTTAATATAGCGGCAACGGAAATACATCATCTGTGTAAATTTCAACTCTAACTATCACGGTTTATAAGATACAGCCTGGTGACAGACGGACGGACGGACGGACAGGGTACGGAATCCTAAAAAAATATACAGGAACTCTACACAAAAATAACTTTATTTTCGGTAGTCGGTGTCTTTATTATGTATTTACGTTATTTTGCCACCGTTGATAGTGTTTTTGGAAGTAATATTTTTTTTGTGAATTCAGTTTTTAAGTTTCACTTTTTACGAAGGGTACTACGTGAGTTCGACAAATGGATGTGCGAAAAGCACGTGTGCGATAAAACTGTACTGCGACTCACCATAGTTCGAATGTACGCTTGTGCGACACACTGAATCAAGTCGTTTCTGGTGGTTTCATAGATGGGTACAGTTTTAACCTAACCTAACCGAGTGTACTACGTGAGCTCAGGTGTGTAGCACAAGAGTGCAATCGAATTATGGTGAGTCGCAGTACAGTTTTGTCGCACAAGTGTTATTTGCACATCCAATTGTCGAGCTTGTTTAGTACACAGGATATTAGTATAATTGTATCATCAACAAGCATAAAGAATTTTCGAAAGCGATCTACAATTGCTGGAGATCTCGAGTTACATTATACATATTTTAAAAAATACAGTCAAATTGTGAACTTCCTCCTTTTTGAAGTCGGTTAAAAATGAGGCAAAATCAAATACTTTATTGAACACAGGTCCATATTTATATTATGATACATCTCCAGTCTCTTTCTTAGAGTGTCGATAGCAATCTAAATACAATCAGTCCAGAATTTTGCTACGAGCGTGGCACTTTCAGCAGCGTCTATCAACTCCTGTAGCGTGCAAACAGCAGGACACGCTTGACAAGACATCAAGGGCCCCATTGTCTGAAGGAAAGCATCTCATTTACACTCCGAGGCGGTGCTATCTGTGAAATCCCTGAGCAAGTTTTCCTCACTTCGGACTACCTGCCTCTTAGTGCAGACATGTGACGGCCTCATGGGCAAAAACTAACAGGCGTCGATCGAACAAGTTAACCTACGCTTGCCAAGATTGGTCCGTGGATGGGTGACCATTTTACATATGTGTCAAGACCCCTCCGTATCTCGGATAGAACGTTAGGCATTTGGTTCCGACTGTAATTTAATTATTTGATACAAGTTTATAGGATAGCTTCTAAATATATATTTTTGTGTAATTTTGCGTGCCTATTTCCAGGCAGAATGTACATGGCTCAATTTTATCTACTCCACCTGTATTTTAATGTAACCTACATTCGTTGCAAATAAATTATTTGATTGATTGATTGTCATTCTTGGACGGGTCGTCAGAAGTCCAAAAGTCAATCAGTTCAAGAGGTCAGTAGAAAAACAAGTTGTACAGGTCACATAGGCAGTAGCTCCATTTCAAATAGGGTTATTCAGCTACATCCGGTGTGGGGGTTATGGTTTCTCGAAGACTTTCATTTTCGGGTCTCGAGAATTCTTCAACTTGATTTTTCGGGTTTTCTCGGGAAACCGAAAAACTTTGATACATGTCTAGTTTTGTTGTTTAAGTGAAGAAAAACGTCCTCATTACACATTATGTTTGAATTGGACAGCAATTAAGGACATAATTTTGCTTCTTTTCATGGAATATAGTCTAAATCAACTTTTTTATAAACTTAAACTACTTTCTTCTGTCTGATCTCTGAGTTGAACTTGGCTTGACTGAAATTAGTAGGTAACCTGTAAAATTTTCCCAAATTTGCAGATCTTTAGTCAGCTTTTACAAATAGTAAGAATTATTTTTTATGACAGATTTAATAAAGTCACGACCATTGGGTCATAATTTTTCTAAACACCTTTAATAGCTTTCTCTAAAGCCTCCTTTAATAGCTTTCTCTGTTAGAGACGATATCCTTTGAAATGACGCAAACTAAAGCTGGACTTTTAATCCTATTCAGTACCTAACTTGATAGTTGGAGGGGTTTTAACAAAAAAAAAAAAGACAAAAGGCACTTCTGACAGACAAATGATTTCCCGAGTTCACGACTTTTGTCAGTCTTAATTTCTCGGAAACGAGAGCTACAGATTTCTCGAGAATTCCCGGGAATAAGTCACTAGCCCGGATAGACTGGAGGTGGATCCCAACACGTAGTTGGGAAAAGGCTAGGTAGAAGATGATGATACCTTGTTGCCTACACGAGAAAATAATTCGCGCCCTGACCACCGACATATCGTTTAATATGCAAGTTTATACTAAACTGTATTTGAAACTAGGTATATCGATTAATTTAAAAACGTCGCCAAATCGACGGTCAGGGAGCGACGGTCAGGGTTTGAAGTAATTATTTCCGGCCCGTCGCGCGTCGGCAGTGTCGGCGTTCTGACTGCCAATAGGTTTTACTTTAAAATAAAATAGTAAGTCACAGGGTCGTGTAATGGACTAGACCTTCTTATGCTATCATTACGACCATTTTCAAGCCTACTGAGGTCAGTAGGCTATAAAATTTTAGTCTAAGTTTGTGCGATAACACTACATGCAACTTAAAAATACTTTACTGGTGGAAATTTAATGTCCTCTTCCTCTGCCTAACCTTTTTGAAACATGCGTATGATATTTGCCATACAAGCTGTGCTCGCGGCTTCGCCCACGTAGATGTTAGTAATTATCCTATGAGAACGTCCTTTAAAAACTTCTATCTGCCAGTGAAGTCAAAATCGGTCCAGCCGTTTCAAAATCAAAATCAAAAGTCATTTATTCAAACTAGGCTGAGAGACAGCACTTTTTGAACGCCAAAGTTACATAAGACAGTCCATAAGGTGTTGTACACATGCACCTACACAATCCCGTAATTTTGATGCTAACATGGATCAATAGGGCGCTAACGACAAACAATATTCATAGCAAGAAACGAGTCGGCATAGAATCTCTCGCAAAATATTGAGACTACGCATGTGTACAACACCTTTTGAAAAAAACAATCTAATCCATCTACATATACAAATAAAAAAAAATGAAGTGTCTGTTTGTAATATCAAAATAACAGTTTTTACTAAAAGCGTGAAAGTATTATACATACAATGCGGACGTATATGAAAAAAAGTCTGTCAGTCTGTCGGTCTGTTCCGACTTATTTCCGAAACGGGTGGACCGATTTTGACTTCACTGGCAGATAGCTGATTTTATAGGGAGCAACAAAAGTTTTTAAAGCTCGTTCTCATGGGATAATTAGCAACATCTACGTGGGCGAAGCCGCGGGCACAGCTTGTATGGCAAATATCATACGCATGTTTCAGAAAGGTTAGATAGAAGAAGAGGACATTAAATTTCCACCAGTAAAGTATTTTTAAGTTGCATGTAGTGTTATCGCACCAACTTAGACTAAAATTTTAATATAAAATCATTGAAATACAAAAACAACAAGGCTCCTACATATTTATTCACTCCACAGACAACATAACCCAACAGATAATATTTTGCCGCCATTTCTCGCGCAGCGGCCATACTTCTAGTTATATTTTTTCAACAAGCAAAGGCAACATTAGTATTCAGGCCCATACAGCCAGTAACTCGGGGGTCTATTTGACTGATTTTCAGCCTCTCCATGATTTGCCACTTTACCCGGTCAGATTGCACGCTGAATACAAAATAACCAATACTGCGAAGGGGGATTTGAAATTTCATTTTCGCATAATGGCGTCGCGTTTTGAATATTGGGTATTTTATTAACACTGTGTGTGTATAGGATAATTTTGTGAGCGGGGAATGTAATGGACTTAGCAATTTTGTTTGAGCATTTTATCGTTGATAGATTACGTTGAAGTTCGTTATTTTTGTGAAGGTCTAGGTTCTGTAATGTATTTTGGTACGAACAATTGCGTAGGTATTGGGTGATGAGTTTACTTTTTCAGCTAGTTCAAAAAAATCCAATGCTTTCGGTGGTCTTGTCATTTACCTACATATGTTTGAGTCCTACGTCTTCTCTGTCCATCTACGATTTTCCTTAAAAATGGTACTTTCTTTAAAAATGGTAATTAAATACCTAATTATTATCAGTTCGCGTCGGCTACGGATGCTCCCTTTCACCTATTCATAATTTCAGCCATAAGACGTCCACTGCTGAAAATATTCCTCCACCAATTTGGGGGGGTGGTTTGTCATAATCGCCACGCTTGGCAAGCGGGTTGGCGATCGCAGTTAGGTGGTAAAATGCATAGAAAACGCTGTTGCCCATTCTCTAGTAAGATTCTTGGTCGCCTTTTACGACACCCACGGGAAGAAATGGGGTGGTGCTAATCTTTACGTGCGGCACTACACGGAAGAAGCTATTTAATATGAAGTAGTAATACATTGGTAAGGCTTTCATTCAAAACCGACGGTATGACAGTGAACATAACGGGTCGACTGGCAGAACGGTTGACCCATTGGTATCCTGCGCTACGAGTTGCGTGCATAATGAATTAATGATCGATTCTCGAACTGAATATTTTATGGTATGGGCTATATATATGCCAGTTTTTTGTTAACGTATAGCTGATAATTGCTTATTGGTGTTATTAAGTTATATTATATACCTTAATGTCAATCATCTATTTACCTATGTAAACCGTATACTGATTACTTGTACCTAAAAAGAGCACTACATAAAAATGTTTGACACGTCTTGTTGAGAATCGTAATAGACATTTAATTTAGTTACACCATATTATATACATTAATGTCTATTTGTGGCTAAGAGATAACAGCGGCATGAGTCGATCGATCAGGTTGAGCTACGCTTGCCGCGGTTGGTCCTTGGATGGGTGACCATCTTTACACACCAAATCCTTTCCGTGCCTCGGAAATCACGTTAAGTCGTTAATCACGGCAATTTTTTGTCAGTCGTTATCGTCAGAAGCCCGAAAGTCTGGCCAGCAGTCTTAACAAGGGGCGTTTTACCCAGAAACTAACCACGGGTTATGGAAGTCAGACAGGTAAACGCTCCATGTAAAATACTAGTATTTAGCTGCATCCTGTTAGACTGGAAGCCAACCCCAACATAGTTCGGTGGGTTCCTGTTCAGGATAAAGCGGGAGGAAACGCCCGGGTGTTTCCATTGTGAGGATCGTCTAGAGGACACGGTGGAGCATACGGTAGTGTGCCCTGCCTGGGCGGAGCACCGCCGTGTCCTCGTGGAGGCGATCGGCGGCGGCGACCTCTCGCGTCCGGCCCTGGTGCGAGCCATGGTACGGAGCGAGAGGGCATGGGAAGCCGTCACCTCCTTCTGCGAAGCAGTAATGCTCGCGAAGGAGGAGGCGGGGCGCGTGAGGGAGTGGCAGTCTCTGCGCCCTCACGTCCCTAGCCGCCGCAGGAGGAGACGCCCCGGGCGCCGGGAGTCGATTGCGGACTCCCGGCCACCGTAGGCGCGAGCTTGCGGGTGGCGAGCAATGGGTAGCTCGCCGCCCGGTAAGGACCAAGCTCGGGTCGACGGCGCGTAGTGTTCCACGCGCGCCTCAAAGAGATGTCAGCAGTACTGAAGGGGTCTGCTAGGACCGATGCCTGCCGGGGTCACGTGATTGTTCTAAAGAGATACCTTGACCCTGGCACATGGGCAACTGAAGGAACACGGGTGGGTTTTAGTCAGTAAAAGTCTGACACGCCCTCCCGCTCCGCCCAGAGCGGGAGAAGTCATTTGATGATTTCCCATCCAAAAAAAAAAAAAAAAAAAAAAACCCCAACATAGTTGAGAAAAGGCTAGGCAGATGATGACATATAAGTACATTCATATTGATTTATTGATAAAAGATATGTCCTTATACAATGCTTAACAATACCCTGTCTCCTGCGCTAGTATTAACTGTATTGCAGGAGCCAGTGAAAATATTTACTTAATAAAATTCTTATTGTGAAACACAGCCTTAACCTCTTTGTATAGCATCTTGAAATGTTGCATAAGAGCTCCCGATATGGCAAAGATGAGCACTTAGGAAGGATCTTTTAAAATTCATTCCTTATAGAGGTTGAATAGACAATGTGTGTGACTTGAAAATCGAAAAAAGAAGTTGATGGGAAATCCCAGCCAACGTCAGCTTGTAAAGACAATAATTTTCTAAAGTCAAAGCATTTATTTCAATTAGGCCCAAAAAAGGCACTTTTGAACGTCAACTGTTACATGAAAATAGATTTTATTCTAGTTACCCCTTCCAAAAGATAGATTCGTATGGAGAAGAATGGGCAAGAAACTCCAACGTTACTCTTTTAAAATATTTTTCAATATTTATATACAATATTTATATGTGAAGACGATGCACATTAAATAAAATTACCATACCACAACAGGTAAAAGAATTGAAAATGAAGCAATGAGAGATAAATTAATTATATGATACATAAACGGTGCCCACATATTTACAAACATTGCAAAGGCAAGAATACAAATTTCCTAATATTTTACGCGTTACAAGTCAGTGTATGAGTTAGAAAGACCTAGCTAAAGAGAGAAATCTCTTTAGGACATTATGTCAAGTAGTGTAGAAAGGATGTATTAGACGATTGTCGAAGAAAATACTCTCTATACACTATCACATTACCAGTATACCAGCCTAGATCCCTACCAACAGGCAACAGCCAACCATTCCACTTCTAAATCACAAAAAGGCCAGAAACAAAATCCGTTATTCCGCCGGCGCGGGTACTTCTAACCTACCCTACAGGGTGGGGGTGAAATTAATCAGACGGGCTCAAGGGCTGCCGCGTCAAAAGAAAACCAAATAAAACGGCAAGCGACAAAGTTTCTACTGCCAAGAGATAGGAAAGGAATGGAGACGACTTTGTCTATATCAGTATACCTAAGTTTGTTTAGTAAAATCTTTTACTCGTAAAGTCACGAGCCCTATTCACCGGTACACTACCCAATATAGATGAATACGCAAAACTCTAAAGTGATTTTCTTGTGAAACAATTCTGTTAAGTTATAGCCTACGCCTAGCATTGTCCTCAAAGCACTCAACGGTTTTAATGATTACACTGGGGAACAGTCATTTTGCGGCATAGTAGATTAAAGTCAATTATGTATTAGACTTGTGTGTTGAATACTAGAAAAATATTAGATTTGTCAAATTGGCTCTTGTTTTTGAGATAAAGACTATTAACTATTTCAAAGGAAAAATCTAAAGAAAAATACCAACATTAATGGAATAAATATTTCAATAAAGAACCTTAATAGAAAATATATAAAAAAAAACGAAGATATATATTAAATATGTGCTGTTCATTAAATATTAAAAAATATTACAAAAAACTTTTTCTGTACGTTTTTCTATTATGAATTTAAATCCCTGACCAAGTCATTGAGCTCCTCTTGAGAAAATCCCAGTTTAGTAGAACTACTTTCTTCGAACTCACTTTCACTGTTGCTCTTCTGATTGTCTGATCCCTCTAACATTTCAATATCATCACAGTTTGAAGTAGATGGGCCTGAGAACACTCGAATCGGCAAATCATCACTGTGCAGTACTGGGGGTTTAGCCGATTCTACATTAGAATAAACCCAAGCGCGTTTTTTATACCGGTTGATGCCTTTTACATTCACTGCACAAAAGTAACAATCATTGTCGTGATTAGTAGGCTCAGTCCATATCATCGGCACTCCAAACTTAAGCCCTTTACGTCCTCCTTGACTCCAGTATCTCAAAGATTCTACACAAGACTTACATACGATATTAGGCACCTAATATTTATTCTTTTGGGCAAGTTTTATCCCAAAGTATGCTTCGTAGGTTTTTATCACAAACTCAGTGATCTTTTTTCTTTGTTTTTGTTTACAAAATTTTCCACATATATAACAAAAAGTGTTGGGGTTATTTACACAAGGTTTTTGTAAAGAACTCATATTCTTCCAGACAAAAAGCACTCATAAACTTGAAATAAGACAGGAACTGATAATTTCAGGGTCTAATAATTGATTAGTAGAATTGTTGTAATTAAATACGTAAGAAGAAACATAGAAATTAGTAGTATGTAAACAAATATATTTAATTTTATGAGCGTAGTTGTAATTTTTTCGTTTATTTCATGTCTTTCGTTTATCTCAAGAACCAGAATCAATCTAAAAAAAGTAAATACATACTGAGTATGTCTAATACAAGTGTTTACAAAAACCATTAACAAATTAAGTGCCGCAGATTTTTTTATTTTTTTTGTTCCGCAGTGTTATATTTGTTATCTTTTCGAGCACAATTTTCTTACGCACAATTATTGCACCGCGGTTCGTACGACATTTGTCTAAAGTTAAGACCTATTAACAAGAATCAATAGTGCGAGAAACACGATTTTGAATCTTGAGTGTACTGCTTTTGTGTCTTTTACGAAATTTTCTCGAGTTACAGGTATTTCTTTAATTGATCATGACTATATTCTTGGTGAAAGCCTCTATGGATAGGTGAAAACTGAGCGTATAACTTCCGAAAAAAATCCTTTTGTATTATTTTAAAAAAGTTTTCAAAAAAACATGACTCTCTCCTTTGATTTCTTACTAAACTCCATTCAAATCTAGTTCTAAATTGAGAATTATGCTAGAATTAAATTCAAGACTACGAGCTCAAGACATCTTAACTTCAACTTGCACTGGGCTATACAACTTACTATTGCAATTAGCTATCGGACAATCATTCCCTCATTTTCCGCAAAAGTTGCATCAGATCAGGGAATGCGGCGTTTCCAACAAAATAACACACAACATAAACTACATTCATTGCATTATTTACGTTGCTGAGCCACAATTTATTCGAACAAATGACGCAATGGTTTAGAAATAATCTTCAATCCCATTCAGATTCAGATAAATTGTGCGTTTCGCAATTAGGGTGCAGGTTCTCACTGCTAGAAAAACAGGCCTTCTCTTTGTGAGATAGAGTGGGCACAAAATACAAAAATCCTAACGTCGACAAACCGACTCAACATTTTCCCCTGCCCCCAGTAAGTGGCATTCTAACACAAACAAACATTGATTTATCCTGATACCCCGGATTTAGGCGTCGCTTCCTCTTTCCCGCTGACTTCCAATTTCGGGCCCAGAACTTTTTATGTGTCTTATAAAATTTTCTTTTATGGCCCTCCGCCTGCGTGTTGCTGAATGTATTGTGATATAAATCGGGATATTTGTGGCGGCTCCGGTTTTGGGCTGTGGAGTTTTTTGGGGCAAGAAATCTTGGGTATAAGTATTGTTCAAAGATTTTGCCAAGGAATTGGAGATCACTGAGTGGTAATGAATAAGGCTTACTTTGTGGGTTGAGCGCAGTTTACGAGAGTGATGTTTCGATATAGAATGATGCTGAATTGTTGCGCATGATTTTAGTTTTGCATTTTGAAATGTCACTCGTGACTTTAAATTCAAATAAAATAAATGAAGTTAACAACAAAGATCCGGGCAGTTATTTCACACCCACGTTTTGTACATTTAGGGCTGTGGTTTGAACACACAACTCGCCACGTCAGTGAACTATTCAAATCTATATCCATTTACATTTTTACATAAAAATTAAAGTCACTTTTCATGTCTATCTGTGTGACTGCGAGGTTCTTTTTAACCACACTTTGATAAAGTTATCAGAGATATTAGAATTTTAAAAAGTTTATGCATATAAATCCATTAAAGAAATTGCAATACATCTCGATGTTGCGTCAAGTCGTGAAACTCGTACGAAGCAGGGGCGGGTCGTTAGTATATTATAAACCCTTTACAGCACCGACGGGAATAATACAGAACCTGTACTATTCATATAACAACAACATCTAAATATCTACCCTCAAAGCAGAACCCAAATATCCCGATTTCCACATCATACTCTTTCACAGCTCTCTCAACCCAAAAATCTCGGTTTAACCCAAATCATAATATCAATATACCGTTTGAACCCCGCCTAATATCTGGTCCCATGTGCGACGATCCTCCGGGGAGCAATCTTGTCCCATATTGATTTTATATTGCTCACATATTGTGGGGATCGCGCGGTGTGATTCGAAGTCGTCTGTGCTCGAATGTACGTATAGCTGCAAAGGATTTTGTGTTGTAGGTATTTTGATTTTAGAACCTCCACGCGTAGCGTGATCACTGTGGAAATGGAAGAAATGGAAGACAAAATGACAGATGGTAGAAAGTTTTCTACGGTGTGATGTCAAAATTAGCAAAACAAATGTAACTTTGTATACCGGATGACATTTTTTACCGTCTCGACCTTCATATGGTGTGTTGTGTAACTAGAATAGAAGGCAGGAAGGCCTTCAGATTCATCGTAGGTGACTAAAGGAGCGCGGGACGCGGGTGGATAGGGATGCGTGTGCGGCTCGTGCGCCTGCGAAAGATCAATGAGGCCGCCTATCAGCCGGCTTCAAAGGGTAGGACCGCGCTCCGAAATCAATGATACATGCCGAGCATTGAGTAGGGTGCGTATGATTTGAGTTGCGATAGATTTAATTTTTTTTTTTTTCCAAATTTCTGTTTTTGTTGTTCTAGTATGAAAATGTTACTTTAAATGTGTAGTATTTATTGCTAGATCAATTTAATTAAATGTTATTCAAAAATAAAAATAATAAAAATTTCTTCTTCTTTTTCTTTTTTCTTCTATCTTCTTATTTTTTTTCTTTTTTTTTCTAGCTTCTACTCCGTTCACCTATTACCCCCATTTTTTTTCAAGACGCTAAAAAAAGTCACCCAGTAGAAAGAGATTCTTCTCTCTTTATATCCGCTCTACGAAAAAATAGAACGATGTCTCAGCACGCTTAGCGTTAATCATACTATGCGTGCTGGCCTTAGGTCCTATGTGAGCTTACTATGTCATGAAGTCTTAGCTAGCCCAATATTATAAAGCGGTATTTGTGACTTCGTTTTGTACGGAGTAATATTTGGATCCGATCCCATAAATTCTTTCACTTGTGAAAAGCTACATTGTCTCTCAGTGTCTTAAAATATGTTATAACATACGGGCGATGTCACAGGCAGAAGCTATGTATTACAAAATCAGAAGTAAAATTGTGTGGTCCAGTTGGCATCCAAAATAAAACACATTTTCATTTAAATTTCGATCGTAGTCCGATCACCTTGATATTCATAGACTGCAATCACAAAGAAAATAACTTCGACCCAAAATCTGATAAAATTAAATTCCACAGTAACGTAAATTACTACACAAAAAATAAAATAACCCGCAGAATTGATGATTAAAAGAGCATAGAGGGCTAACGAGAGGCGCACAATTGTGTTAGCACCCGCTAGTGGCACAAATGTAGTTAGAGTGTGTGTGTGACATCTCCCCAACGAATTATCTCGTTTGACACAGAGTTGTGAGCAAATAGATGTGGCCGCGACAACTTTCGTTTGGTGGAAGATGATGATTTTGCTGACGGATATTGAATTTGAAGAATGGAGAAATTAACAGTGTGGTAATTAAAGAGAAGTGACTGACCAAGATGAATTTGATAACTTTTGATTTAAACAGTTGACACAGTTTAAATAATCAAAATGATATACGCAGCCAGGCCAACTTTAGTATGTTGGAAGATGGTGACTTTAACTTTTTGGTATAGCAGCTAATATATTATTATCTTACGAAGCAACACGCTGTGAATGGCCATGAACGGTGTGAATGACAGACAGTAGCGTCAACTCTTATCACACGCACGCACACACACACATTCCCGACTTTGCCATTGCCTCAGACGGTACTCCGAGCTGTTGCGCTTACACACACATTCAAAGCGTGCATGTACACTTGGTAACCACAAGAAAAGCGACGCTTCTTGAGATAAAAACACTTTAACGGTAACTGAAATCGCTCATCTAAATTAATAAAGAATAGATAGATAATAAAGATAATAGAAAGAGTTGAATTGTGTTGGTATCCGGTAGTGTTGATATAAATAGTGTGTGTGTGTGTGACATGTCCTCAACGAATTAACTTGTTTGACACAGAGTTATCAGTGAATAGACGAGGCCGAAATAACATTCGTGTATTGTGTAGTGGAAGATGATGTAGTTTCGGTACAGCAATTATGTAGTAGTTAAGTTTTTGATGATTTAGGACGAATTGGATGTATGAACGGTGAATTAACCGTGTCTGCTCAAGCTGAAATTGAAAATGAACAATTTTTTTTTAATTGGAATCAAATGTAACGAGAGTGGTTGGACAATTATTTAACTAGTTAATATTTTGATCAAATGATCATCGTGTCGAAACGGCTGAACCGATTTTGATAAAAACATGTCTAAGAACTACCACAACAAAGACCACTTTTTAAATTTAATAAAAAACCGCCCCCGAATCAGTTCAACCGTTTAAGACCTACGGTGCCACAGGCAGACACACATAGCGGTCAAACTTATCAGTCGGTCAGAGGTTAAAAAAGGCGATCAAAAAGTTTTTAGACGATAAATGCTTAATTCCTCTAAAAAATGTCTCGTCTATTCCACCTTTGACTCTATGGAGCCTACGTGTCAACTGGCCCGGACACTTAATATAGGTAAATAAATAGACACAGTGCACTCCAATTGCATTCCACCAATTAATTGTAACTGCACTAGTATTGTCATTGTCACTGACTGGTAATTCAATTTTTGTGGGTTGGGTGGGAGAGTGGGGGTCTGACCTTTTCTTATTTGACGAGATTTGGATGTTTCTGTCGTTTGATCATTTTCGAATAACAATGATTTTCTTTCGGAATTAAAGATGAATAAATCGACTAAATGTTATATTCATGAAAGCATAGAAATATTTTTTGTGCCTATATGTAAAAAGAATAATAAAATTTGTTTTTCCTTTGTCACTTATCCGAAAGTCTTTGACTTGTCTTAGTCCGAATTTCGCAAATGCACCGCACCTTCTTTTGCATGGCGTGGTTATCAGTGGAAAAATGCAGTGCCTTCGCTAATTTGTCGTGTTATAGCTTTTTCAAACTATTGTCAAAGCATGATTGTTGTGATTATGTAGTTGTGAATATACCTACGGACAATTCAAGTTGGTACAACATTTTTTAATAATGAGTTTTCTTGACTTTATTTGGACCTAGACCCGGGGTAGGGGATTAGACGTCATTCAACAAAATATCTGACACACCATTTATACAGGGTGTCCCAAAAATCAACGTCAAGCCGAAAACGGTTGATAGGCCAGGTGGTGACAGTTATCAGAAAAAAAATCTAAGTACTTTTCAAATTATTGACATTTTTTTTTTTGTGAGTGATGTAACCCTGATTAACCCTTCTGTAAACTACAGTCCAAAATTAAAACACAACTACCTCAGTTTTAAAGAAAACATCACTTTTTTGCTCCACCATGTACTAAAAATTATTACATCGCCCAACTTTAACTGACAGAAAAAAAAAAGCTTACCTTAGATTTTTTTATTATTTTTCAGATAACTGTTACCACCTGGCCTATCAACCGTTTTCGGCTTGACGTTGATTTTTGGGACACCCTGTATAGATAGATGTTTCCTTGGTATTGAAACTTCTTAGTATTATATTTTTTTGGAGCAATTCATAGTGGCAAGTTTTATCGTCCGTTCAAAAGACATCAACGAAATCGTTTTTAGGGTTCCGTTGCCAAATGGCAAAAAACGGAACCCTTATAGATTCGCCATGTCTGTCTGTCTGTCTGTCTGTCTGTCTGTCCGAGTATGTCACAGCCACTTTTCTCCGAAACTATAAGAGCTGTGCTATTGAAACTTGGTAAGTGGATGTATTCAGTGAACCGCATTAAGATTTTCACACAAAAATAGAAAAAAAGCAATAATATTTGGGGTTCCCCATACATAGAATTGAAACTCAAAAATTTTTTTTTCATCAAACCCATACGTGTGGGGTATCTATGAATAGGTCTTCAAAAATGATATTGAGGTTTCTAATATCATTTTTTTTAAAACAATAATATTTGGGGTTCCCCATACATAGAACTGAAACACAAAAAAAAATTTTAATCAAACCCTTACGTGTGGGGTATCTATGGATAGGTCTTTAAAAATGAAATTGAGGTTTTTAATATCATTTTTTTCTAAACTGAATAGTTTGCGCGAGAGACACTTCCAAAGTGGTAAAATGTGTGTCCCCCCCCCGTAACTTCTAAAATAAGGGAATGATAAAACTAAAAAAAATATATGATGTACATTACCATGAAAACTACCAACGAAAATTGGTTTGAACGAGATCTAGTAAGTAGTTTTTTTTTTATACGTCATAAATCGTAAACCACAATTTACCTTTCATTCAGTCAACTCAAATATAAAAATTAAAAAAAAAAACATTTAATTTCATAAACGATGATGACGAATGATGATGATGATGACCTGCAGGTTTGTACGGAACCCTCGGTGCGCGAGTCCGACTCGCACTTGGCCGGTTTTTGTTATCAACCTGAATATTTTCAAAGAGATTTGATACTTTTTTATCTACGGCTAGAATTGTGTTCGGACATACAGGGGTCAATATTTAGTCTTCAATATCATTAACTCGTTGACGGATCAAATAGAGTAATATTTATTTATTTCGACGTAGAATCGATACTCTCTAAATTCTCGCCCTACGATCAATTTGTCTGCTCTCCAATCACTTAATTGATTCGACACATTTGGTCTTAATCTATCCATTTTTACTATCTAATCACCACCTCTACGTCCCTAGTTTTAAGGTTCAATTTCCTTTACTGTCAGAACTATATTAGGGGTGTAACCCCTCATACGAAAAGTGGAAATCTATTAAAAGGAAAGGGTGTGATTTGCAATGGTTATTTTATTAGCTTTATCGAGATTAAATATTTTGAGGGTAGTGTGATGCTATTAAACTATTGTATGTTCACGCAGCTATTCCTGCGAGGTTGGCGTGGAATTACGGTGAGATGATTCTATTTCGTAGACATTCATTATACTTTTCGAAAATGTTTTTTTTTTTTAATTTATTTTCTGAAAACAATATGTCAAACTTTCATAATTTTTGAGATAAAATTTACCTGACTGTTGAAAAATCAGCCTATTAAAGTCTACTAGGTAGCTGTTGCCCGCGACTTTGTTCGCCATCTAAGGGCAAAAAACTATGTTTTTCTCCAAGTCATGGTCTACCCATGTATCAAATATTATTCAAATCTGTTCACCCCTTTTAGCGTGAAAGCGTATCAAACTTACTTTTTCATATAATTAATATTAGTACGGATAAGGATTCCTCAATGTTCAAGGACAAATTTAAATACGCTGTAGATAACCATGACATTTTTTTTTTTGCAATATCTTTCGTACTGTATGAATTGTCGTTCACTGTCTGAACTTAAATTTGGTGGAGCATTTGAAGGATATCATTCGTTTTAACTACCATGAAACCGTGTTTTAACTATCATGTTCTAAAACTGTGAATAAAACATAATTCTTCCTAAAATATTCTGAACAAGCATTATGGCAGGTAAAGAAGGAACATACCACATCATAGTCAAAGTCAAAGCATTTATTTCAAATAGGCCCAAAAAAGGCACTTTTGAACGTCAACTGTTACATGAAAAAAAAAGAATTGATTCTAGTTGCCCCAACCAAAAAGTAGATTCGTATGGAGAAGAATGGGCAAGAAACTCCACCGTTACTCTTTTAAAATAGTTTTCAGTATTTATATACAATATTTATACAATTATATGTGAAGACGATGCACCTACAATAAAAATTACCATACCACAACAGGTAAAAGAACTGAAAATGAAGCAATGAGAGATAAATTGATTGTATGATAGATACGTGGTGCTCACATATTTACAAAAACATTGTAAAGGCAAGAATACGAATTTCCTAATATATTTACAAGTTACAAGTCAGTGTAGGAGTTACAGTAATTACAGAAAGTAAAACAGTGTCATAGAAGAAAAAAAAATCTATACAATTAAGTTATCAACCAGTTTGATAAACTCTAAGACAAAAACATTGCAAAGGCAAGAATACGAATGTCCTAATGTTTTTACAAGTTACAAATCAGTGTATGAGTTACAGTAATCAATCACAGAATGCAAATCAGGGTCATAGAAGAAAAAATAAATATTATCTATATATACAATTAAGTTAGTAACCAGTTTGATAGACTCTAAGACTGTCCTATGGAGCGAGACCAGCATGTTTCCAAGCGTTCTTATCTTGGATGTAGTCCTCTAATTTGTAATAAGCTCGTTTACAAAGTGTACTTTTAATATGACTTTTAAACCTCCTTTCATTTAATTGCAATATATCAGAAGGTATTTTGCTGTAACATTTAACACAGTACCCCATAAAAGATGTATGTACTTTTGCTAATCTGAAAAATGGTTGATCTATCTTGTCTTTATTTCTAGTATTAAAATTATGTCTATCGCTTATTTTATTAAAAAGATGTAAATTTTTTCTTACATACATCACCTTTAACTGTGCATCCAAATCTGAAATAACAACAAAGATCAGCTGTTCCATACAAAAGTGTAATACTAACACCATCAAAATGTATGGAACAGTTGATTGCATAATTAAAGTTGTTCATTTTCATAAATCTTCTTATTCTTTACGCATTGATTTGAGTAAAATGTCCGAATCGGTCAGGTCGTTGTGGTAGTTGTCCAGGTAGCTACCTACCTGGACAACTATACTTAGCTTCTTTAAACGTCTGCCGGTGGAAGAACACGATTACTAGGAGATGGAACATATGCTGTGAATCACAATAGCCAGTGGTAGTGTGTCTCCTCAACAGGGATGGGTCGACGATGCCACATTAGGCCAGATTATTTCTACGGCAGCCAACCTCGGTCTGCAATCGATTTAGAGATTTCCAGATTGGCCAATACAGTTCCAAGTCCAGGCGACAGATGTTTTACTAACCACAGTAGATACCTACCTTAAAATATGACCTCCTAGAACTTTGTCCACTTACTAACCAATTCCTTTCCATCAGGTGAAGGCAATGCATCTCCTCTACGTTGGTCTCCTCCATCATCTGCCGCCTTGGTAGCTGCCGCTCTCGCACCGCCAGCTCTGAGACCCTGGCTACCAGACCCGCCCACTAAGAAGACCAACCATTTGGGTAAGACAGGTTGGCATCAGTCATCCTTTAATTATATTATAGTTTTAAGAGTTTAGGTATAGGGATGTTTAAAAGAATTGTTTTGAAGTACAAACTCACGGTCTGCCAACGAGCAATGGAGCACAGTATACTAGGCCTAAAATACTGGATCATGTTTGACGCACGAATATGCGTTCCAAATCAAAGATAACTGACGTGGCTGAAAAGGCTGCCCAACTTAACTTGGATTGGGCAAAACATTTCTGCAAGTGGGTAGGATATGTCTGTAAGCATGCCGGACAATCTGTGGGCCTAAATAGAACAGAATTGGTGCACCGAGAGAGTGGGACTCAATTTTTAATCTATACATCTATACAATCTATCAATACATACAAATAAATAAAATTTGAGTGTCTGTTTTTAATATTAAGATAACCACTTTTTACTAAGTGTATATGGATACACGGTACATACAACACAACATACACAACGGTACATATACCAAAACAACATTTTTTACAATTTTTGTCTGTCTATCTGTTTGTTCCGGCTAATCTCTGAAATGGCTGGACCGATTTTGACGGAACTTTCACTGGCAGATAGCTGATGTAACAAGGAGTAACTTAGGCTACTTTTATTTCAGAAAAACTAAATAATAGTTTAAAAAAACTAAAAACACGCTGAATTTTGAGACGTATGTCAGCGTAGTTTGTGACGTATGTCAGCGTAGTTTTCAAAGACAGTTTTTATGAAAAACTTTTTGTTAAATACCACGCGGATGAAGTCGCGGGTAACAGCTTTTACCTATAATATAACCTGAATTAACACACCTTACCGCGGTAGTACGTCGACCTGCGTTAATTTCCGACATCCATGCGGGTGAAGCCGTGGGCAAAAGCTTGTCTTACATAAAAACGGCAAAAAATTCGCACTTATTCACTTTTTGACAGAACAAACTCAATTTTAATCTTAGCATATTTTCTTGAAGGATTGATCTGCGTGGTCTGCGGCGACACCAGCTCTGGTAAACATTACGGCATCCTCGCCTGCAACGGTTGCAGCGGGTTCTTCAAGAGATCTGTAAGAAGGAAACTTATATACAGGTCAGTCACTTCTTTTATAGAACTTAGATGTCTTCAGCATCCTCTCTTATATCAGCATCATCATCATTCATAATTTCAGCCGAAAGACGTCCACTGCTGTACATATCGATGGCCCCACCGAATAAACATGCAACTTGCAAGAGTTCTTACACGAAAATTTTTTTTTTCATTTTTCGTTTCTTTTGCTTATCCTGCACCTACTTAATTTTTTTTAAGAATTTTGGACTCAAAATACTCCTATTATAGTAGTGAATTTCTTTATTCTGGGGAAATAATTAATTTTAAATTTATAGGAATAATAGTTTATGCTATTATTACATGCTTTTTGAGTCACCAAGAATACAATAATAAACATGTTAAAACCTATTACATAAATGAAAACTGATCTTATTAACTCTAATATAAATGTATACGATCTTTCCAATCATATAATAGCAGAACAATGTACTGTAAACAAGCGTGTAAATAGTTATCTTGATTTATGGAGAATAATAGTGCAATATTACAGTACGTATTATTCGTTGTGTATTATTACATGAATAAACGTGTAATGATATATTAATGTGACCTAGTCAAGCAAATTTCACAAGAGCAAAAACATTAAATGGCTTTTCATGAATTTCCTGAAAGTCGTTAATGTTTTTAAAATAGTAAATATACAAGTCTATAGTTTATTTTTTTACCTATTTTTCGATTACACATTGTTTATACCTATTTACAATGAAATGAGTGTTATTGAAGTTCGAACGTTTTTATTTTTTCCTGAAAAGTTGTTAATTTTCTCTTACACGATTATTCGGTGGGGCCATCGATATGTCTCCCCCAATTTGAGGGAGATATCAGTATAAGATGATCTATTCAAAGAAAATACTATCGTGAATACTTAGCAGGACTGAGCTATCATTCCACCAGTACAACCTCCACCTCCACTCATACTCATAGTAGAAATGGATTTAATTTTGTCATCTCAATAAAATTCATTGCGTTATTTACGTTGTTGGGCAGACGAATTTTTCAAATATATGAAGCAATGTATTAGCATTATCCGTTGAAATGTTTTAGATTCTGAGTGATAGTATTTGATTAATTGGGATTGATACTATTGACTGCTCATTTCACCTAAATATTCACGGTTAGATTTTCACATAAATTAACATCAAGTATGAGTTTAAAAGATTCTTTATTTATTCTAGAAGAACATACATTGTTCACTTAGGGATCGTTCAACAATTACGTGATCATTTTTGGCCGTTTTTTTAACCCCCCCCCCCCCCTTTGTGATCACAGCGTAATCTTTTGTTTTAACCCCCCCCCCCCCCTCGCCTTGATTACGTAATCTTCGTCCGTGCTTAATGTTTGCTGTTTTATTAGCAGTGTGACCAGATAAAATTTTACGAAAATACCGAAAGCACCTCAAAAAAATACGGAAATATACTTATTTGCACAAGGGAAATATACCAGTAAAAATACTGATTTTCAAAGCAGGTTTTATGTATTAATCATCACGTCATTCATCTAACTAAAACTTGTTAGATGAATTTACATATTTAGTATTTATATTTTTGTATTTAAAAGTGCCATTACAGGCTAAATCAGGGAAATCTGCTGAACATCAATATTCGCGGGCACGATCGCTACAGTTTTGATAACTTTTTACCTAAAATATATCCAAAATACTTACTTAATCCAATATACCTATAAAAATACTGATGCTTGGAAAAGTCGATAAAATATGCCGAAAAAGTATAAAAATACTGAATCTGGTCACACTGTTCCACAGTTTGTCTATAGCAGGGGAAATCCCGTTCCATCTATCTAATAGTTAGTGTTACCAGTATAGACTTCAAAATTGGACGTAAATATTTAAATATTTAGTTATATAAATGATGACGTAATCATGAATTCTCCCCCCCCCCCCCCAAATAATCCAGATGTATATACAAGCACCCGACCCCCCCCCCCCCCTTCGGTGATCACGTAATTGTTGAATGATCCCTTATCGAATAAATACATAATTAAGGTAAGTGTAGTCTAGTAGCTAACAGTTTTGTTTTGAATGCAGGTAGGTACGATGTCGACATTTTATCGTGTCTAAAGCTACCTTAAATAGTTAACATAACAGTTTTGTGTTGTTAGTGACGTGCTCCTTGAGTTTAGATTTAAATATGTTGAAAGAAGATGTGCTCCTGATTTCTACCGGTAGATTATTATAAAGTTGAACGCCTTCGTATTTTATGTTTTTCCTGCCATTACATATTCAGTATATACATTAACAGTAAGTAACATGGGGCAGGTACAGGGAGATGATGATGTGACCAGCAGGTTGTAACGTAACCAGATAAGGTTGAATACTTATATTTTTAAATAGAATAACATACAATTCTCTTTTTCGTAACCGGCTGATGGGTAGTTGTAGTTCCTATATGGGAAATAACGATACAAAACTTTTTACTGCATAAGTCTCCTGTATCTACTTTTAACCATTATCATTCTCTTACCATGACAGTATACCAATTTATTTGAAGTCGGCGCAACATATATTTTTCTTACATACTCGTCTATTAGACATCATCTCACTAGTTATCTCCATTCTAGCCATATCATTTTTCACACAGTCCAACCATCGTTACTAATATCTAATAATAATCTAATACTATTAACTCATATCTAAAAACTTATTTGTATATTTGTACTAAAACTCATTGGATAAAAAGTATCCAGGTTATAAACCATCTGTGCGCCAACTTTCATCGAATTCCATTCAGCCGTTTTTGCGTGATTGAGTAACAAATATCAAATACTAGCTTCTGCCCGCGACTTCGTCCGCGTCATATTTTTGCTCTCGTGACCCTTCCCCTCGCATCGAATTGCCTGCCAATTTTCGTCCATTTTTCGTTGCTGCTCCGCTCCTTTTAATTGTAACGTAATGTTATATAGCCTATAGCCTTCCTCCATAAATAGGCTACACAACACAAAAATAATTTTTCAATTCAGACCAGTAGTTCTTGAGATTAGCGCGTTCAACCAAACAAACAAACTCTTCAGCTTTATAATATTAGTATAGATTTAAATCAACATTTTCATATTTATAATGATAGTAGGATACTAGGATGACAAAGTGCAGTATTAGTTTATATACTTACAGTCCCTATTCTTAAAGCAGATATAATACATGATAACTTTTCACATCTTTGAAGTGAAGAGACTACAATTGTTTTTCAATACGTTGGTATACTTAAAAAGAAACTACCTATAAACATACTGAGAAAATATAAGTCTGTCTAAAATTAGATCACACAAATATTACTGTATTATAATATTTGAACAATTGTACAAGCTGAACCAATTGCACTAGCTAGAACAACAATTAACAAGTGAAACTATCATTTCGTCATATATTTGTGTTATATTTCGTATTTAATATGGAACTGTGTGAACTGGTTTTTGGAAAACGTTGATTGCTCAACTGTGTTGTGTATGAGCAATAATTGTTTTATGATGTGTCTCTTTATCATCATTTTTAGTAGAATTTTAGTATTGACTATTCTGTGAATATCTGTTGCACATATTTTCATTGTTTTTCTTATTGACTTTGAATCAGACGTCGTGTCATCATTATCTGATGCACACTTAGTTTCAGATTAAGTACGCTACTCATAATCTAATTTCAATCAAAAGCTATCATTTCACCTCTACTATGATATGAAAAAAATCTACTTTTTGTATGTCTTTCTTTTCTTTATTGAATCAATGTGCCTCTCAATCAAAACACCTGCCATCTAATCTCTTCACCATCCTTGGTTGGCTAGTAGTGAATGCCTCAGGCATTAAGTCCGCATTTGTACCTTTTGTGAGCGATAAGTTTAAATAAATAAATATACCTACATCCAATAGAATAAGTCTAAATAAGAAATAGGACATTATAAAAGTTATGGCCTAGTGGATATTATCCAAGTCCACATTTTGGAAAATCTGAATGAGGATAAATTAAGGACATCGAAATTGGGACCTAATATTTTCCCATAACTTTAGGGCTTTATATTTTAACTGTTGCCAAATATGTGTGTGATCGAGGTAAACAAACGAGGACGTCTGTGCTATCTTTCACATACCTTAGCTCTTTAAACCTTTCGATGTGGTTGCTGTCGTCAAAAAAAAAAACACACCACTATAAAGAATACATTGCAATCGAAAAGAGAAAGTGTCTACTACCATAGGGTCACATCTGTGGCACAGTTCAACCACGGATGTTCACCAGCTAAATCAATAGAAGAACAACCAAAAAATATAATATATGGCGACACAGTAATACAGATAACAAATGAGTAAATGAGTCAGTTTGGTTGGGTAACCTGAAACTAGTTTTCGAACGTTTGAAACAAAGTAAAATTGAATGTATGTCATAGAAAGGTGTAGAAATTGATAATGATGATGAAACAGAAGTTGAAGTGGGATTTAATTTAGAGGTTCATTCAGAATTTGAATTTTAAACTATCAGGAATTAAGCTGAGAAACGATTGTTGATTGATGGTTTGTGAAAATTATAGTTTTTACTGCTACAACATGACATCACTTTAATTTTAATTGCAACTGAAAGGTTTTTTGTTGTGTTTTTTGTGTATTAATAAAATTTAAACATTCATCAATAATTAAATTAGAATTTAATTGACTCCTACCGAACAAGACTGGTCAGCCCTAGCAAAAGATAAAATTCTGTGGAAAAGGGATAGGGGGAGGTCTTTTCCTGCAGTGGGATAATACAGGCAATATAATATTTTAGTTAGATTAGATAAGAAACTTGAATCTGAAACCTGTTTCAAATAGGTTAATCCATAAACACAGCTTAGCTTTCTGCCAGGTCAAGATTGCCTTTTGCAAACAAACACATATTTTAATATTTCTGTTTTATAGTATGAAGTAGTTTAGAAAACAAGATCCTAATAAGGCAAAGTTGTATCAAGTCTAACAATCCATGAGCCAATATTACTTATAAACGACACAGAAATTAAAACAAACATACATAATCCCAAAATCTCCACCAAAAATTGCAACAAGACAAACACACAGAGGCTCATCTGCGACGCCATACCAAAAATGACAATAGAAAGAACGGGGATGTTTGAGCACTTGAACCCAGTTAATCCTTAGCAGAAGAGAATGCTTCTGTAATTTTTGGTACATCTGTGACCCGTGTTGGAGTGTGGACTGCGTAAGAGGTGGAGCGTTTTGTTGTTAAACATCTTGGAGTTATTGAAATATTGATTAATGTTTATAAAACTCAAAGTAGAATGTTATTGCCCTATGGGAAAATACGTGAGTTTATGTAGGTGTGTTTTTAAAATATATCGCTATAAGCATGACATTTGTCAAGGGCACTAATCGCGGATATACTCAAATTGAAAGATATAATTTGTTTTTTTTTTTCGTGAAGTTTGGCATGGTTTAATACCATACCTAGATTTTTTTTTGCAGTTCTGATTATTTTGTTGAGATCTTATTCTAAACCGGTGGTAGTTAGCTGTTTGGCCTAGTACCTAATCCTTTTTAATAATTTTATCGCCGTCTATAGATATCAGTTCATTTCTAGAGAAAAGACTCAATTTTTCTCACAATTGCACGAAATTATGCTTAATGCTATATGGCACACCACTCCACCTTCCACTTTGGACTAAAATATTCAAAAACAATTTTCCGCTAGCTCTAGAAAAACATTCTTAAATCGCTTCCGCACATGCACTTTGTCCGCACCTTAACATCTCAAATCGAGGGGTATTTAAATATGATGTAAATGAATTCTGAGTTTTAATAACTACTGAATTTTGTTTCAATTATGTTTTGCTATAATATATTTCTTATTCCAGACAGCGGTTTTGTCGAATGCAACGCCATTACACGCGTATAACTTAATGCTGATACTTGCAAACCAATTACAGTCATTTTTCCTCTAACAGCAATCGAATTTCAACCTTATGGGAACTATAATACAGATCAGTGTTATGCAAAATCATCGGTGAAACAACTGTACAAGGACCTGATAACCTTTTTTCAGCCTGAGCAAAGGAAACCAAATCTCAATGTCCCTGTACTTCAAAACCATTAAATGTTATCAATGTTTCATTTGAGGTTGTTTCTATCCTTCGCAATATTTTTGCAGAACGTTTGCAAATTAATTTGCTGTCCAATGCTACTAAATACCCACAAAAATAAGGGCAGATCTCGCCGATAACATTAAAAACTGTTTAACATTTGGCCCTCTCCCCTACTTAAGTGGCGATTCAATTAATTCGCTACCCGTCCTAATGTTATTAATATTGTGTGCCACCCTTATGATAGAATGATAGATGGTCAAGTGTGACATGTGTACCGGCTTTATAATTCACAAATTGATTTTCTGGAGTTTCTTTGTGCAGACGAAAGATTTTTTGTGGGGTTTATGCTCTATTGATTTTTAGGTGAATCTGTTTGATGATCAGTGGAAATAGTTACAATTGCCAACACATTTTTAATTATAGTACCACCACCACAGTCTTAAACTATTTGCCAGTAGCAGTCCAGATTTGAGCACAGTGGCACTAGGCTGGCATCCATTTACTTCATAATTAACTTAACTGGCGAAATATGGGTGTACTCTGCCGTACCCATCGTAGGATACAGGTGAGATGTTCTGTTAGGTAATACATCCATCGATAACACAACCGAACATTTAGTTAGTGGTGCTTTTGTAGTCATTGTTAGGTCCTGATTTTCACAAAGGATTTTATAAGCTTGGGCCATATTCACGCTATGGGTAAAATACATATAATGTTCATCAGCACTGTTTCAGCTTTATTAAAATGTTGGTTTAGAATAACGCATATTCTGTTTATTTTCAGTTCTATTAATCATAACATAATTAAGCGCGGCAGCAATTCATTTTACTAACTATATTCTCACCAAACTAAAGCATTTAATAAACTACACACAAGTTTCTGTATTCAAATACTCTTCTTTAATACCAAAAGACACCATATTTTAACCAGAATACACTTTCTTTACAACAGAACATCAAAAAACCTGGCACCTAATACTAAAACCGCTATTACAATTCAAAAGCTAAAGTGGCGTGAAACAGGGAACCATCCTCGGCCCGGTCCCTTTTATATAGAATTGCAACAAATGTCAACGTAGCTGTAAGCCTATTACAGATGGGATTATCGGTAATGAAATATCTTTAATCTGTATTAGTTTCTGTGGTAGCAGATTTTTGTGGGGTATAAAGGTTTAGATGTAATAGAGGCGAAGAAGGAGCGAATTGGAATCTTTTTGGGCACAACGTTGATGATGATCAAAGATTTTTATTGCGTTTAGAATTTGAGAGTATTAATGTGAGAGTATTGTATGTTTAGTGACTGGTCACAAAAACAAACTGATCATCAAACAATATTTAGATTTTTCTAAATATTGTTGGAATTATTTTGATTGCTTTTATGTTTAACACATTAGAAAAGTTGCATTACTTATTTAAGCTAATTATTTACTAGTGAAAAAACGACTGGACTTAGTTACGATAATTTACCATTAATTTGATAACACCAACTTTTGAGTAGATACCAACAACAGTATTGTGTAATCAAAAGTTGGTGTATCGGTTAAATTGTAGTGTAAAACTCGGCAATTACCTATGTAATTTTGTATAACGCTAGATAGCCTCACTGATACATGGGATCACAGTTTTTGTATAGCATTTGTTTTGATAGCATAGCCTCTCTATAGTGTCTCAAATCACTTAAGATATAGCAATGTTAGTCCTGGACTAGCTCTACAGATAACTAATCCCATGACTTTTGTTGGCAGATGTCAAGCCGGTACCGGCCGCTGCGTGGTCGACAAGGCTCACAGAAACCAATGCCAAGCCTGCAGACTCAAGAAATGCCTTGCAATGGGAATGAACAAAGACGGTGAGTTTAATTTAATTTTAGCACACAGCACGGCAACGCTGCATCGGCAGTGTCTAGACCCGGCAGCACTAATAATACTATGATGAGCACACAAATTCTGTTAGTCACGCAAACCGTCTTCAAAGCCATCAGTTTGCTATACGTCATATGTGTCATAGTGGAAGTAAACTGTGGCATGCTTGATTTGTATGGAAAGTGTCGATAATGCCTCTAGCAGTGGCCGCCGAGGCGTGTCCGGACTCTGTAATTTACAGTTTTATCAAAATAGAAGCGACGACAAATACGTGATTTGGCCGATGAGTTTTTGCTAAAGCCATGGCTCATTAATCATTTTCTATGTATAAAACGTAGAGGTATTCTTTATTTCCGTTATACTTCTATTGGCGAGACGACCTCGACGCGTACTCCAAGGGTTGGATGGAGGTGGCCCGGGAAAAGGATACTTGGAGGGATTTGGGGGAGGCCTTTGCTCAGCAGTGGGACAGTGTAGGCTAATATAAAATAAATTCTTTATTTGTTTTACAAGAAAACGGATTATATAGAAACGAAAATTTGTCTGTAGCAGTTGCTTTTATCGCACCCATTCTGTAAGAGTTAATTAATGAAACTATAAGCATAATTAGCCTACAATGTTCCTACTGCTGGGACACAGTCCTTTCCTTTTCGAGAGGGAGAGTAAACTATAATCTACCACGCGGGTCGGTAGACGTCACGTCTTTCAATTTTTGTTTGATGACATGCCGGTTTCTTCTCGATGTTTTCCTTCACCATTTTGAGAGCAGTGGTAATGAAATAATTTACATATAGTATTTGCATTTCAAAATTACAACTCGTAAGTCAGAGGAGCAGTTAAAGAAAATGGTAGGATTATTTTAAAATAAGTAGAATGACCTTGTGAAGGCCGCAGGAATCCGCTGGATGCGGGAGGCACAGAACCGGTCGAAGTGGCGGAGCTTGGGGGAGGCCTATGTCCAGCAGTGGACGTCTTTCGACTGAAATGATGATGATGATGAAGTATAATTCTATAAATTTCGTTATTAAATCATCTAGGTATATTCGTAAAGTCATACCTTTTCGATTGTAAAGCGACCGCACATCAGTTCTAATACCATGAACTGGTTTACCGTAGTAAAGAGTTTAAACAGAACAACAGGCCAAGTTATATTAGTTAGCTATGCCTATATACGCTTGTATAAACACCAAATCTCCGCCACTTGATTAACTTGTAATCACTAATTTGTCGCTCCCGTAAAGTGATTACCACACCTTAATGAACATTGATTCCTTAGAAGATTTGAATAGTGCGAGAATAAACGTGATCTATTTATATCTTGTGCTTCGTGTTCGCACCTTCGTAGCTTTCTGGCTTTTCGTAGGCCCTGGTTTGATTTCAATATTTTTTCCGCTAACCCGTATTGTACCACCGCTAGGCAAAGGTCTCCCCCATATTTTTCCTCTTTTCTTTGTGCTCTGGAACAAGTCCAAATCTTCACGCCAGCGTTCTTTAGGCCAGCCTCGGTGACGTATCTTGAGGGATGAAAAATTTAAAAGAGTGCTAATGAAGTGTCTTCTCCATAGGAACCTTCTATACTTTGGAATGGGCTACCTACTATCTTTAGCTTTGTGAATGACCAACTCCTATGACATTTCAAAATTGCCTGATCAATAAATATGGTTTTTAATCAAAGGTATATAAATATGGTCTCCTTATTATCTAATCGGAATATCATGTTACCCAGTAACTGGGTTGGAGACGTCCGATAGGTAGTTGCGCCATGTAACTGGTTTTCATTTGCATCCGGTTAGTAAAAGACTAGCCAGATGTTGATGCGCTATGAATCGTCTCCAATAACCGATTTTTTTTTTTGTAACTACAGTTTTCAAAAATGGCAATTGTTGAATTCGTCGAACTTAGTTAACATACTATACTAATATTATAAAGCTGAAGAGTTTGTTTGTTTGATCGAACGCGGTAATCTCAGGAACCACTGGTCCAAATTGAAAAAATATTTTTGTGTTAGGTAGTCTATTTATCGAGGAAGGCTATATATATAAAATCACGCTACAACTAAGAGGAGCGGAGCAGTAATGAAAAATGTTGCAAAAACGGGGAAAATCGCACGGGTAGGCGATTCGACGCGACGGGAAGGGTCGGGTGAACACGTAATTTAACGCGGACGAAGTCGCGGGCAGAAGCTAGTAATTTATATAATCTCTAGGATGTTTGTTTGAACTCCCATTTTCATCTTGGTCTTTGTCTTTTAAACTTCGAGTTCTAGTCAAATACACTCTTCAATATTCTATGGCTCCGGCTTCAATGTTCCTATCAACTCCTAAAACACTAAATCTAAAAGCAGCTTCCCACAGACTTCCCAAATCAAAACCAATATTTGCCAAAGCAGATTACACTAAGTAAACACCAGTTCCCACGTCCCAACGAGGTCCAAACATGTCATAACATTTCATATTGCTATAAAAGCTAACAGATCTGTTGTACGCGCCCTGTCGCACGCACACAAGTCAATTAGGCGTGAAGATATTCATATAGACAGCCCACCCTCGAGTTTCATTGTTAGTGCATTTTGGACGCTGCGTCTACCAGGGTAGGGTCCGATTTTGATTGAATGTTGGTCTTGCGAATTATTTGATGAGGTTATATTTTAGGTACCTACCTCTGGTTAATTTTGGATGAAGTGCTTAAGCAATTATGTTTGTGACTATTTTACTGGTAGGTAAGGTAAGCCTGAGCTAGCAGTATGGGGTAATTTTTTCATTTGTTTTGTAAATGATCCGATTGTCGTACTCATTTTCATCACTTGGGTGCTGAAACAAAAATGAATTTTGTATCACGAGAACAGTGACGGATGCTAGGAACAAAAGACTAGGAAGACAGTCAGCATAGCCATAGTTAATTGAAAGAACCACATATTAAAACTAAATATAAACTTTAGGTATAGTTTAAAAAAGATACTTTACTGCGGAGTGAAGAAATTGTAAGTAACAAAACAAAGAATTAAACTCTTCTACATGGCTGACACAGCAACCAGAAAAATAATAACCTTGATGAACCTTAATCACCAAAAGAAAGAAGGGTTGTGCATAATAGAGACAATATTTTAGACCGCGTGCCCGCCACGTGTCGGTGCCGCCCCGTATACAAATTATGGCTTAGCAGTTAAAAGTATAGTTTTTATTCTACTAACCAAGTCGTGCATACGTTTGTTAGTTTAGTTCGGGAGAATGGATGTGGTGTAAAAATTTAAATGCTCTTTAAGAATCTGTAATGGGTTGGTAAAGGATTTGACAATCCGTAAGATGATTTGGAGGGATTAGAAATGTTGGTCCTTTTAGCACGCGTAGCAACCAAGAAAAAATCTATTTTAAATTAATATTTTTTCAGTTAACCGTCTTTTGCATTTTTATTTGGATTGTTACATAGTAGGTATAATAATGGTCTTGATACTATTATCATCTACATGTCTTGCACTGAAAATATTTTCAATCGCATTCAAAAAAAGGAGTAGGTTCTCAATTCGACTGTGTTTTTTTTTATATTTGTTACCTCAGAACTTTTGACTGGGTGAACCAATTTTGATGATTCTTTTTTATTTGAAAGCTGGTGCTCTCGTGTGGTCCAATTCTGACAATGACATCCATGAGAAAACCAAACACTATTCCTATTTTGCCGAATTAGTGCGGGTAGATACCATAACAGAAATGTCAAAAAATACTTTAAAAAAAAAGTAACAACCGACTTCCTTAAAAAGTTATTTTTCACTTTGTGTAAAAGTGAAAAATCTTTCTTGTCTGAAATCGAAAGGGATATTTGGGAGTCACATAGTAAAAGCTATTTATTAAGATGTAAAGAATAAGCTTACTTTTACTTTTATAACTAAATGGCTTTACTCGGAAAGCGTCAAAAGATCTCAAGTATATCTAAAGTAAGTTAAGGTCATAACAACATTTTTCACCTTCCAAGTTCCAACACTTCATATGACTTTTTAATATTTAAAATAAAATGAAGTTAGTCCAACTTTAGATTTTTTTAAAGCTCTTAGCTGTTAAATAAAAACGTATTATAACACTGACTTATTTCATGTCAAGTCATTCTACTGTTCTAAGTAATTGGCATATTTAATGAGTAGGGACACTCTTATTCCATCATGTCATAAATTTAAATAAAGTAACCGTAATAACAATGCAAACTCAAATAATACATCTAAAACATTCGCACAATAATAATAACGACCACAAAACTAAAGCACAGAATCAAAACCGTTCACAAATCACGTAATGCCCTAAAGCTGAATCTAATAAGGCGAAACTCAGTACACAGTAACACACCCACATTTTAATGAGTGGGAATCCGCAAACAGATAATTAAGGAAAAACTACAAAGCGATAGCCCCCAGGCGTCCGCGCTCACATTCAAATGAGCCCTTTGTTATAAAGTGAGATGTTTAACCGCGTGAAATGCAACTAGATTTAATAAAACATAATTTGGACAGGCGATGCAATAGTGAATTTTGCAAATTCATGGCATACAGGCATTGTAACTAAAAATGGATAACGGACTTAAGACCCTGCAATATTATTTCACTAGAATAACTATTATCTATTTTACATTAAAAGTTAAAACAATATGAAATCTAGAAGTGAAAACTGTATCGCTGATTCGCTGTCTGTGGGTAAAATATGATTGTACCCTATTCCTAAGACTTAAGAGTTATAAACAATTAATTTTCTTTGATTAACTCTTACAACTAGAGCTAATAATGAGCAACTGATACATTCTATTTTTTCTTTCGTTCCCAGATCTGCATGGAATCTACTCAAGATACAGTTCGTATAAATACATTCATATATTTTAAATAGCTAGACAGAAACATAGGCATTTAGTTACAATTAATCTATTATCTATACAAATCAGCTTTAAACACTGCTCTCTCAATAAAACTTGAAAATTAAACCAACACTCATTAATTAAATCTTGCCGTAGAACACTGGGAGGCTTTTGACAAGGTGAACCTACCACACCATCCGAAAATAATTAGATTGTCGCGTCGACATCTCAAAGCGTAACGAAATTACACTTTCCTTTTCATACCGGGGGTCCCAAAGACCAAAATAATACAAAGCTTAAAGTGGTAAAGGCGTCCCCGTCTGGCGTGCCGCAGGGCACAACGCTGGGCCCTCGTTACTACCTTTATCTTTTTGACACTTTCTTTCCTCGCACAAATTGGATCACATTTTCATTGTTCGTTGTTCATGCGTTATGGTAATTTTGTAATGGATGTTTCTGGGTTTTATTAAGTTTATATTTAGGAGTTGCGATTGGTTTTGTTTCGTTAATTTTGTTTTGACTTTTTTTTTACTTTTCATTGTTGGGTGACTGAACTTTGTTTGGGGAACGTTTGGCTCTTTGCTGTGTAAATAAATGTAAAGATTAGTTTAATAAGATAGTTTATATGTGATTTCATAATTACCTACACAAGAATCGGAAAGAAACATATAGCTGACCAACTTTGCAGTTACGGTTGTTATTTACATTTAACTTGCCTTTGAAAATATCATCAAAATTTTCTAGCCATACGTTTAATGTCCATTCGTATGTAATGATCCTTTAGCTTTCTTAAAGACCCCATGGGGTACGCACGGCCACAGCTCAAGCTATACATGTCCAGTATAAACTGACTTCTCACTGTACGAAAAGCCTATACAATGCGAGGTCAGCTAAAACTGGAAATCTATAACTTGATGTGTAGCCGTGTGTACAATTACACCACACCAACTTTATCTGCAATAATCAGCCTATAATTACCCCACAGATCTCTTCTCAGTGCAAGACGGTCTGTCTCTCGATTACGTGTGTTTTTTACAAATTTTGTATGACACATCTGTAAAGAAGAGACAGTCGAGAGAGTATTTAACGTTTATAAATTAATGGAATCATAAATGCTTTCTTACGTAGCAAAAACATAAGCAAAATCAGCCTGTTATATTCCCACTGCTGGGGCACAGGCCACTCGGTCAGAGAGTTAAGAGAAGAGTAAGAAAATACTTTATAAACATGCTATAAATTGAAATCAAATTTCATGTCAATCTATGTAACCGAGCTATTCTAAACTACGCAACGGATTTTGAAGCGGTTTTCACTATTCTTGAACATTAACATGTTGGTTTAAGTTAGAATCTCGTTTTTTTGGTATATCCCTGCATCAGTGGATTGCACCTACGGGCATCATGGACTCAATCGTTCGTTATGAACAAACGGCGAAAAAAAAGGAAAAAACAATACAAAGCGAAGCACATCTTCGACATTCTGACTTGAACAAAGCAAAAGAGAGTAGAAGGCAGAGAATTAAAGATTCATTTGTAAAATTAAATGCTAATAGCAGTGATTTTGTGCTTTAATCCCCGACTGTACCTACTTCGTACAATTGTAAGCTCGGTATTACGGCGTGAAGTCGCCGTCAAAAGTGTTTGGGCACTTCGTTGTTTCAGGAAATTATATAATTATTCGTGTTTGGGTAACTAAATAGAAATTTCTTTTAGAACGTTGTCAGAGAAATAGTTGTCTTATGTTAAATCGAGGAAAAAAGTCTCAAGAAGTATATTTCCTTTATGTTTGCCGCCGCTGTTACTTTTTCGTGTCTCATTGTGATTATATAAACGGAACGATATGGGCATGCCCTTCCGTGCCTCGGAAAGCACGTTAATCTGTTGGTTTCGGTTGTCTTTCGCAGATCTGAGACAGTCGTTACGGGTCGTCAGAACCCTGAAAGTCTGACAACCAGTCTTACCAAGCGGTATCGTATTACCCAGTAACTGGGTTGTGGAGGTCAGAAAGGCAGTTGCTCTATGTAAAATACTGGTATTCAGCTGCATCCGGTTAGACTGGAAGCCGACCCCAACATACTTGGGAAAAGGCTAGGCAGGATGATGATATAGGCATGATAAGTAAAAAAGAGGTTTAGTTACCTACATACTAAACCTCTTTTTAATTTTTCAATGCCCATTTCTTTTTTTTTTAATTCTATTTTCTTTACTTTTAAAAAGAGTATTTCAGACATTTTATTTTTCCTTTGAGTGTTGTGAAAGAGGTTAGTGTAGGTAGCGTACTTTCACCGGCAAAAACGACATAATTCTATTGGCATAATAATTCTATAGATTTATGACGTAGATACAAATTATGATAGATTCCACAATAAAACATTGCTGCACACACCAGTCCACAGAATCCGCCGTACCCTAACACTTAACTGTTTATACCGAGAGTTAAATCTGCAGTAACAGACACTGATTAATGCGATTTTAATCCGCCCATAAAACCCTAAATCCAACCCTGTATTAATATTCAACCGAACTCAGAAGGTCACAAGTCCTTTCAATTTCGCAAACGAATTTCAACTTTAGCTGGTAACGGGTACAGTCTTGAATGTAATGGATGGGGAAAAACGAATGTTTGGCTTGAATTTCTAACTTTTAAAGTGGGAGTCCAAATTCAAAAGGCCCCGGCTGTGGCCTGAAGAACAGCGATTATTTTAAGCGAGGCCTTACTGTCAGCTGATGGTATAGTTTGAATGTAGCCCTGTGATTTATTACGGATACAGCTTGCTCGTTTTGTAACTAGCTGCAAACCACGCTAGCACGCGTAAAAATTTTAGACCGAAATCTTTTGTGACAATGTCACTAATAAAGTAGTAAGTCACAAATAAAAAAGAAAACTATATTACTACATAATTGAGGCATGGTATTCTTTAAAAATGTTTCGTAGATTTTTTTTCTCTTTAACTATCAAAACTTTTTAGTTCATCTTCCGAGCTTATTTCTTTGCCAACTTCGTCTTTTTTAAAGCCAGGGTCATTGTGATATTGTATGATGCACGTCTATGTTCTATTATATCCCAAAAGCCAATAATTTTAACATCTTTTTTTCAAATATTTGAAGCCGTCACGTCTTTCACATTATCGCTATATTCCAGGCCACAGCCTTAGGAGTCCATGTTCCATTGGCTACATAAATAAATTCAAACGAAATTGATCCTACCCGTCATAAAAATACAGTTCAAATCCCCTCGCCATTAAATCGAAATCAATAACCATTAAGTCGCCAGTTTGACAGAAGTCGTTTATAAGTGAAACGGTAATATATGACTTCGTGTGAGTGGGAGGGAGCAAGAGATATTTTTATTAGTTCGTTTCACTTTAGGGTTGAAGCGTGCACCTGATCCTTACGATTTTATTTTTAAATTATGATTGTTCTGTGCAAATGTGTAGTGGATTATTGCTGTATTTATTTTTATTGCATATTTGAATATGAATAATGTCTTAGGGTTCTTTGCGTAGTAAAGAAATTTTTGCCTTAAACGTGCTATTGAATTTTCATCGCTCGGCTGAGCGCCATAAGTTGAAAATCCGACAGCACGTTTTTATTAGGGTTCCGTTGCCAAATGGCAAAAAACGGAACCCTTATAGATTCGCCATGTCTGTCTGTCTGTCTGTCTGTCTGTCTGTCTGTCTGTCTGTCCGAGTATGTCACAGCCACTTTTCTCCGAAACTATAAGAGCTGTGCTATTGAAACTTGGTAAGTGGATGTATTCAGTGAACCGCATTAAGATTTTCACACAAAAATAGAAAAAAAGCAATAATATTTGGGGTTCCCCATACATAGAATTGAAACTCAAAAATTTTTTTTTCATCAAACCCATACGTGTGGGGTATCTATCGATAGGTCTTCAAAAATGATATTGAGGTTTCTAATATCATTTTTTTTTAAAACAATAATATTTGGGGTTCCCCATACATAGAACTGAAACACAAAAAAAAAAATTTAATCAAACCCTTACGTGTGGGGTATCTATGGATAGGTCTTTAAAAATGAAATTGAGGTTTCTAATATCATTTTTTTCTAAACTGAATAGTTTGCGCGAGAGACACTTCCAAAGTGGTAAAATGTGTGCCCCCCCCCCGTAACTTCTAAAATAAGGGAATGATAAAACTAAAAAAAATATATGATGTACATTACCATGAAAACTACCAACGAAAATTGGTTTGAACGAGATCTAGTAAGTAGTTTTTTTTTAATACGTCATAAATCGTAAACCACAATTTACCTTTCATTCAGTCAACTCAAATATAAAAATTAAAAAAAAAACATTTAATTTCATAAACGATGATGACGAATGATGATGATGATGACCTGCAGGTTTGTACGGAACCCTCGGTGCGCGAGTCCGACTCGCACTTGGCCGGTTTTTTAAGCATTCATTTAGGAGTCGTCGAATGTTAGTGAAAACGAACATCCTACATAATTACTTATGGACTGCCCTTTTCTTTTACTATTCTTTTTCCGTGAACATTTCGAATACCGTGCCCTAATTTCCTTTGAAGAGGAAATAAGAATTTTTTCAAACGTAATAACGTAACGTAAACTTAATTATCTCGAATGCATAGTACCAAAGTATCAAGGTCATTTTTATGACTATAGGGGAACTCACCCACTTTTGGGAAATAACTTATATATCAACTAAGTACTTACGTATAAAATAATTACTTGAAACATCGCGCGCCCTTCTAGTAGGTTTTATTTTAGAAGTATGTATTTATGTCTTCTATACAAGTTTCAAGACGAAAGTCATTGACCAGTGCGTGTTACCTGTGATGACCTATGACACTGAAAGTGGATGCTCACAATTGTTCTAATAAGATCTAACAAGAAAAACTTAAAGTCACCCAAAGAGCAATAGAGAAGCCGCAGAGCTGCTTGGAGTTTCCCAACGTGATCTAATCAGGAATTTAAAGATCCGCAGAAGAACCAAGGTAACCGTATATCGTTTTCCTTGACTCTCCTGCGGATCTCTTCCTGAAAAATTGCCAAACTAAAGTCGCAGTCTACCGACTACCGAGCAATGTTCCCTTCTGGGCACATTGTTCGCAGATCAGATGACCGCTGGGGCCGAAAGGTTCTGGAGTGGCAACCGCAGTTAGCAGGCCTTCTCACAAGGTGGATCGTTGATCTTGTGAAGGCCGCAGGAATCCACTGGATGCGAAAAGCACAGAATCGGTAGAAGTTTGGGGGAGGCTTATGTTCAGCTGTGGACGTCTTTGCGCTGAATGATCATGATGGTGATGGATGTAAATGTGTGAATCTAAGTAATTTATTTTATTTTAGTCAGTGAATTGATTTTGATTATTTATTTATTTATTTAATACTTCACGCACACAAATGTACAGAGGCGGACTTTTCTACCAGTCAACCTTTGGGTGGTGCAGAGAAACAAACAGTAGTAGGTGCAATAAATTTGGTGAACAAACTATATATAATAATAATATAAAATAAAATATAAAATAATTATTATTATTATAATTATATTATTTTGTTTTCTTTTTTACTTTTACACGCGCTGTCTACATCTCTTTATGGTAAACGGGAAGAGATTTACTTTAGAAAGCACCTCGCCTATGTTTGTACGGTATTATCATCATTAATTTCGTTTTCACATCAAGGTTAATACTACGCAGATCTTCTGCTTTTGCGGCATAGCCAATTATGATACCTAGATATTGCTTCGACATATTAATCGGGCAAATGTTAAAAATGATCGCTAAATTAGACAGCTGAGTAAATGCTACTTGATCGAACTTCCAAGCCTGATACCGTGAAAAGTTTTAGCAAGTAAATCCAAAATCATGATTTATAAATTAAAGTCACCCCATTTTTTAATAGCTTGATGATATTGAACATTTCATTAGTCTTCCCAAGAAAATTGCTTTTTTTACACGTATATTTTTTATTTATTTATCAAAGAAAGAGGACTTAGTACACGTTAAAAATAGAATAAGTACACACTACACACACGTGTGGGTGAACACTGCTCTCCTAGCTACACTTTGAAAACCTGTGTTAAGGAGAAACAGTCTGGTCCCCTAATTTTGCAAATTGAACTAATATTTTGTTATCATACGTGGCTGTTAACTAAGCTCAATATCTGTAGTTACCCGTTTGCGGCAAAACGAATGTATCTATTTAACCAGAATCATAAAACAATTGCTACAACGTACCCAACCTGCATCGAACGAACAAAATGAGTTCTGCTCAATGATCTCATTCGCGAAAGCTAGACAAAGCTCCATACAAATTCAAAATAAATCAAAAATCACAAACTTCTATCCATCTCTTTCACTCGTAGGTAAAACTATGATATTTCTGTCTCGTTTACTCGTGACACCGGAAGTGAGATCTCAAAGATGGCTGCGGCCGGATGTGGGAGGGGCGATTTGATTTATAGTATAGTGTGTAGTGGGGGTGTAGTGTGCGTTAGTGTGTGTGTGTGTGTGTGAGCATTAATTCGTGTTCAAGTTTCAGTCTGTCCGGTAGTTGCGTAGCTTTGGTTATATATTCAAGCTTTCTACGGAGTTGTATAGGTAGGATTCTACGGGATATTTGGTTTTCATACTTTTTCGGAACATGAAGATTTAGACAATGCTAGCAAATATTTTTAAAGATGTTTGGTTATGCCTGGTTTCTACTACTCACACACAGGTTGACTATCGCTAGAAGGCCAGTTCACGTAATTAAAAACGTGCAAAATCTAGTTGCAGTCTCATTTCAGCGACAATCTAATATCAAAAATAAATGTAAACTTGAGGTTTTATTGACAGATTGACTCTGAGATCAGACTGTTGTGTTCTTAAAATTACGAGAATTGCCCCAGAGGGGCTCTAATACACTGCAACTTCACTTAATTTCGGTGTCTTTGGATCTGTATTTTATTTTTTCACCGACTTCAGAAATTTATTTTTTACATTGTATAGTTTTTTTTTTAAAGTCGGGTGTTCGTTTTTATGTATTTTTTTTTAATTTTCACTTTTTACCATGGTAAATTGATGTGGGGTAGGCTATGTAAACAACGGTGATAGGACCTATTAGAACATCACATACAAAGTGGATTAAAGTCGTATTATCCAAAGTAAACAAAAATACTAAAGCAAAGATAATAAAATGTATATGGGACCACACCTGAGGCATACCCTATTCACTAAAAACATACTGATGAACAGAGAACCTCCTCCTTTTTGAAGTCGGCTAAAAATAAGCCAAGAAGTTAAGAAATAAACACTGAGACAGATGCTTTAAAAAACTTACCTCATCGTCATCACCTACCTAAACGTTTTTTTATTTATCAAAAAAGGCGGCCGAACACCAAATCTCTTTTACACAAATCAAAAAATATTTACAAAGAACTACAGAATACAAATCCCATCTTTGTGGGCATAAGTTCCACCTTTCATAATATTTTTTTTCATATTTCTACTGTACTACCCTTTGCTTAATACACGTAACCGGTAAATCAAATCACGCAAAACGCAAGCAAACCCTCACTCTCCCACTAGTCTATATCTGTACATGTAGTACCTACGTAGTAAGTAAAGCTACGGGGGCAATAAAATCAAACGGGGCCACTCCGGTACTGGGTGGCAGACGGTACGTGGCATTTTTATTGGAGGCTAGATACTTTATTTATTTGATATTGACTGAGGTTGGTAGTGGCTTTGATTTGCTAATCATAAGTTGGATTTGAAATTACTTTATTGAATGACAAATAGATGTATGCAAATCCTAAATATTTGTTTGTTTTTTTTTTTTTCAGATTAAAAGGATTGGGATTTGCGTAGTATGATATGTACTATTCAGTTTTAATATAAGTACCCAATGTTAGTATTTTCTTTCTCGTAATGTATTTATCAGCAATATGTATGTTAGTTCCTTTGTGGCACTCTTAAGACTAAACGGGTCGACCGATCTTTTGTTTATTACGTCAATCGATTTGTCTTAATCCTGTGAGTGGTACTACACAGTGATAGTAATTAATATTCAATATGGTGACAACTAAACACCTTGAGAAAACAAAAGTGGACAAACTAATTCAAGTGGGGTTGCATGCAATTGGTTTTAAAAATGTATTTTGGGTTTATCTAATCATTTTTCAATTTAAATTACCTTTTATGAGCTAAAATGCTTTGAAGTTGGTAAGCAACCGTTCTCACTAAACTAAAACTTGTATTAAACCTTTTTGTATAATCGTATAATAGGTTCTAGTAACGAGAAAAATAATTATACTAATAACAAAGTATAAAATATAAAAGTACCTATATATTTCAAAAATGTGACCCGACTGCGTGCTGAAGTGAACGTTAAGAAAGATAAGAAACAAGAAATTTTTATTTTAAGTGTTTGACTATTAAACTTTAAAGGACCATGAGATTGTTCATAAATATAGCTCATAAATGTAAAAATTAATATCTATATTGCCACCGATGGCATAAGTTTACTTATAGAAACCGCTTAAATAAAATTTTCGAGGATCCACCTTTTTACGCAGTCTGGTTTTTATGGTTATGGAAGGTCAGTTCGATGATTATAAGTTAATATTTGGCTTTCAATAATTACTACTTACTTTAGAGAACCAAACTTACCGAGGAGATAGGTACCCACCGATCGTGAGCCAGATCACCAGTATGACCTTATTACTGGTAAAATTTAATCATCTCCGAGCAAAAGCTACTTCTGATCAAAAACTATTACCAAACTTGTGACAAAATTATTGCTTTCGATGATAAT
The DNA here is from genome assembly GCA_947507805.1 of Aporophyla nigra. NCBI lineage: Eukaryota > Metazoa > Arthropoda > Insecta > Lepidoptera > Noctuidae > Aporophyla > Aporophyla nigra. The sequence continues at coordinate 6,227,906 of OX382315.1, read as the reverse complement.
TGTCGCAACAAATAATTCAATTACTCAAGTTACTGTGTTCTCACTCCCAGCACTAACGTGGGTCGGGCTAGAACAGGGTTGTCAAAACTTCGAAAATTATTTTCGTGTTCAGAGAAACCTTGCATTCAAAATCAAAATATTTTCATTCACATAAACCTACATGCGTACTAATGAAACGTCATTTAAATATAAGTATAAAAAATATAATCCACCATAAGAAATAGTCTAATGAATACTTATGATCTGAAGAAATATGTACTACAATAATATCCGCTATACGACTGACAAGTCTAAAATTATTGCGTTTACGCATTTGTTTCTAAACATGTAAACAAATATGTGTTTTAATATTTTATAGCATTTTCAATGGTTCACGATAAAGTTCATAAACGTTTATGAGGAAATAAATAAATATCTTAAGACAACCAACACACCGTTATCTGATCCCAAACTAAGCAGAGCCTGTACTATGGCAACCAGACAACTGATAAATATACTTATAAATTTCTAAATACATACATATTATAGGTAAATTACACCCAGACACAGAACAAATGATTGTGCTCATCACACAAATATTTGTCCTGGGTGGGAATCGAACCCACGACCTCAGTATTAGCAGTCAGGGTCACTAACCACTAGACTAACAGGCCAGTCCAACACAAACAAACAAATAACATCAATGAGGGTTTTCTGAAATGGTCCGGGCACCCGTCAAGAGTGTCAAAGCGCCTATATTTTACTTAGTTGTGACTGAAGGAAATAGTTTTATATTCATTGTTGAAATGGAGGACCTCTTTTGAAAGTGGCACCAACTTTGGGCCTGAATTTCCTTGAATGGGCTCATTGGAAATAAGGAATTGAATAGACTCTTAACTAGCCATCTCTAATTCGTGGTCTCATTGTAAAAATAAGTACTTTGGAACAAAGGCCGATAGAAAGGTCGAACTTTTAAAGCATAGGTTAATCCGTGACAAATATACAGGGTGTAAGAGATATGGAAGCACAAACTGTTGACATAAATTCAGCACATTTATGCTTCTAGACCCATCACAGTTGGCATTTGTAGTCCGTAGTTGACATTATAAAATGTTTAATTTTGTGGTGTAGTAGAAAAAAGGTGTGTGTAAAATACTGTCACTATATCCTTTGCCTTCGGTCTCATCCATGTGGAAGTTGGAAATTTTTCCACGGGTTTTAAACTCATATACTTTAAATATATTATATATTAAGTTTAGTGCAAAATTTCATCAAAATCCTGTGCTCTTCATGGTATTCATCATTTTACATACTATTTATGATTAATGATTTATTCTATCAGTAGATTTGTACAAACACTTTTACACGTTAGTCATATTTTAAAAACTAGATGAGGCCGGCGTTCCTTATATGACTAGTCTAAGAAGCAAAATCACAACAAACTCAAAGCTTACAGTCTCTTTTAAAATCTAGACTTAATCTTAGACAGATCATGTAAATACCATGTAGATCGATGTCTGAAATGGTATTTTGAGGAAAAACTCCACATTGATCTAGTAGGGCTGTCCAACCAGTGCCACATTTATCAACAATCGGGCAGCTCAATTCAAAACTTAAAGAGCTCAACGATTCGGAGAACAATACCAAAGAAATCACCATGACAATTTTCAAATATGGTAACAGTTTGTACGTCGGTCCCTTACACTCTGTATTCGTCTGCACTTTAAATTTTCACATGTAGGTACAGTTTGACAACCCTATCCTAGAGGGGCGAGTGTCGCGAAAGATTTTTATTTTGCAGACCGTACGTGTGTGTCTCTACTCTAGCTTCTACAGATCCCACTATCAATCATAACTTGTATATAGGTTTGATGGAGTAGACAAATAGTAGTTATCTGAAGTAATATTATAAAGAGGAAAGATTTGATTTTTTGTATGTATGTTTTTAATGGATAAACTCAAAAACTACTGAACCGATTAAAAAAAATCTTTCACCTATAGAAAGCTACCTCATCGCCAAGGCTATATTTTATCCCGAAAAACTGCACAGTTCCTGTGAGTCACGCGGACAAAGTCACGTGCAAAATGTTATTATAATATACATGAATAGTGGCAACTGACTAGCCCTTACACTGGATTACCGACATTATTAATGTTAAAATGTAAAAGTTATTAATGTGATCAAATATTAAATGATTATTTTAACGTCTCAATTTGTATGAGAAGGGGCCATACTTTGACGAGCTAACGCTACCATTGTTTCGTTGGGAAAAAGGGATAGTGTTATTCGTCCTGTATAGCTGCATCTCTGTCATATACTGGAACAATGATGGCTTTAACAGTTTTACACGTCATAGTATGCGACAGCACTTGAAAGTAGATATATTCTAAACATTATATTCTAATTAATAGGAATTTCTCTTTTTTATGCGCTAAATAATGCTTTTAGATTACGCCCATTACGCCTACGGTCTACGGCGTAGCCATGTGGCTACGAGCGTAGCTATGCGCGTAGCAAGCTTTTTACACAGAGCTTCAGCTCGTAGCGTAGTTGCAAGAATTCAAGCGGAAATTTTACTGTACTCGTTAACCAATTCCAATGAAGCATAGTGGACAAAGAAGTGATAATTGTACGTGCATTTATTTACACGACAATTACACGTAAGAAATTTAAAAAAAAAAAAATTTAAAAAAATTTCGTACCATCTTTACCTCGGCAACGTGACACTTTACGGTACCATATCGACATCATATCCCTGTTTCTTTTTTATTTTTGTTTAAGTGCCCTCAATCCCGATCTTAACTCATAATATAATTGAAGAATACGAAAATTTTATCAACTGCGGGTAATTTAGGAACAGTCACATTTTGAGATAAGCCGACAATGGGTTTTGCTAATCAGCCGACTAGCCATAGTGGCTAATTGGATATTATGTAGGTATTTGATTTAATTTTTGTTTGTAGACGTTCCCATGTCCGATTTGATTCATAATGATTCAGAATGGCCTATTAAAGTAAGGTTCATTTTGGTATATCCTTGATCATTTGATTTTCTCTCTTCAACATTGTACAATGCAATGCAACCGCTATTATAAAAAAAACCGGCCAAGTGCGAGTCGGACTCGCGCACCGAGGGTTCCGTACAAACCTGTAGGTATAAAGTTTTTATTACTTTTATTATATGATGTAACTAAAAATTTACGGTTTTCGCAATTTTTCCTTTATCTGTGCTATAAGACGTTGCTTCGTACCAAATTTCAAAATTCTAGATCGACTGGAAGTACCCTTCAGGTTTTGATTCCCTTGCGAGTTTCGAAAATTCGCGGAAATTTGCAGCAAAAACGGCTATATCTTTTGATTGCGTTAGCTTAGAAGTTTGATTTTTTTACAGCTCCAAGAAACAGTAGACTTGAGTATTTGATGTGAATTTCAGCTTGATACCTCCACGCGTTCCTGAGAAAAAGGGTCTTGACAGACGGACGGACGGACGGACGGACGGACGGACGGACGGACGGACAACAAAGTGATCCTATAAGGGTTCCGCTTTTTCCTTTTGAGGTGCGGAACCCTAAAAACATATGAATCAAGTATCTTTCCCTGAACATACAGTGAATAATAAAGACGCTAATAGCTTCTCAACTTTACAGTTACCTAGCAGTTTAAGTTATGAGCTAATATGCTAAATTGTAGAAGACGTAAGACAGCGTTGGAAAACCTCCCATAAGGTGAACTCATGATCTTGTGAAGGTCCGCTGGATGTGGGATGCACAGAACCAGTCGAGTTTGCGGTGCTTGAGGAAGGTCTATGTCCAGCAGTGGACATCTTTAAGCTGAAATTAACGAGGCATAGATTGTGATGTGAATAAATTATAACTTATTGATACTTTAAAAGAGTAGGATTAGATGGTTTGGTCCTGTTGAGACGATGAATGAAGTTTGGTAATGTTGAGAGAATGAATGAAGGACAGCTTATAAAAGGTATACAAGGTAGATGTGAGTGCAAATGCAGAGCAATGCAGAGTGGAAGGGAACACCCCCTGCCAGGGTCGCGAAATTTGTTCGAAAGAGACACTGTGGCCTTGGCACATGGGCAACTGAAGGAACACGGTTGGGTTTTAGTCAGTAAAAGTCTGACACGCGCTCCCACTCCGCCCAAGAGCGGGAGACGGCATTTGATGATTTCCCATCCAAAAAAAAAAAAGGCCGTATGAATCAGCTGGACGCGGAAAGTACAGAGCAGTGGACGATTTTCAGCTCTGAAATTAATGAAGGCTAGATTGTAATGTGAATAAATTATCACTTATTGATACTTTAAAAGAGTATGCTTAAATGGGTTGGTAATGTTGATGAATGAAGGACGGCTTATAAAAGGCATTTAAGGCAGATGTGAGTGGAAACGCTGGGGATACCATATAGTGACCTTATTGGTGATGTTCTTCAGAAAAGTCGGTTACATAGTACTCGCAACCGGCGTGCGTGTATGACCAGATGTATGAATCTGAACGAGGCAAAAGGTGTATGGAAGGATCTGCCTTTTCATGGGAAAAAGGCGTGAGGTTATGTATGTATGAAAAAAAGTTCATTATACTAAAAGTATTCTCCTTCCACAGCTGTACAGAACGAGCGCCAGCCTCGAAACACTGCCACCATCCGCCCTGAAGCTTTAAGGGACATGGATCAAGAACGAGCTCTGAGAGAAGCTGCCGTCGCTGTCGGAGTATTTGGGTGAGTCCTAATTCCATTAATAACCAAAATTTTTGCTTCCGACTTCGTTTGCGTGGAAGTTGTAAGGCACCATGATGTACTAAAGTTAAAGCCATATTTTTATTAAACTTTATTTATTTATTTTAATTTCTCACACACAAAAAAGTTAGAAAGGCGGACTTAATGCCTGAGGCATTCTCTAGCAGTCAAACAAGAGTGGTGAAGAGAAAAGGAAAAAAGAAACTATCCTGTATATGTACTACGAGTTTTGGTCTCAGCAACCAAAATATGAAGAGAGTCAGGAGTGGTGAGCGAGAGCAAGCGATGTACAGCTTTTGTCCGCGTGAGAAGCAGCTCGTCCAGAGGTCGACACTACAATATAATATAATACATTTTATAATAACATAGAAAGAAAGAAGAAATGTATATTATTTCACAGAAACACGTGCATATAGTAAATATAACTGTGCTTGAGAGAGCAGTAGTGTCCCAGTGGTATCGGCCCCGACTTACGAGTTCGTGATGTTCTTTTAAGGATCGTGGGTTTGAAACAAGCAGGCGCTTTACTTTGTGTAAATAATTTCATCACCACTGCTCTCAAAACGGTGAAGGAAAATATCGTAAGGAAACAGGAATGTCCTAGAATCAAAAATTCGAAGACATGTGACATCTACCAATGCGCACTGGGCCCGCGTGGTAGATTACGGCCCACTCTCTTTCACCCACAGGAGGCCTGTGTCCCAGCAGTGGGAACGGTATAGGCTGATTATGATGATGATATGATTATGTAAATAAACAAAAAAAAAATGTTTGTAAGTAATTAAAAGAACGGAAAAGTAGTCGTCAGGTGCACGTCGTAACTGTGACAAAAAGGTTGCAATAGCGGAACCTGTGTAAGTAGTTTCTAATCTAACAAGCCTATATTGTCCCACTGCAAGGCAAAGGCCTCCCTCTCCCTTTTCCACAAAATTCTGTATTTGCTAGTACTGGCCAGTCCTTTCGGTAGGAATCAAGCTCGTCCCGCCATCTTCGTCTCGGTCTGCCGCGATGTCGTCGTGCGTTTAGTGGGATCCAATTGGTAGTTCTATTAGCCCATTTGTCATCAGATATTCGGCGGACATGTCCGACCCAGTCCCACTTGAGCTGGGCAGCTTTCTGGGTAACATCTGTGAGCTTGGTTTTGACGCGCAGTGTAGTGTTGTGTGTGTAAGTAGTTTAGTGGGGATTTTTCGTAGTCACCTGAAAATGACGTGCGGAAATCGAGCTGTCCTATGTCTTTCTCTCTGCTGGGACACAGGCCTCATCTCTGTGAGAGAGAGTGGGCTATAAGCCACTTCAAGGTCCATTGCTGGTTGGTAGAAGTCACATGTGTTTGAATGTGTCGTTCTAGGACATGCCGGTTCCCTCACGATGTTTTCACTGTTATAAGAGCAGCTGATAAAATAATTACACAAAGTTATTCTAATATGAATAGTATAAAACAGAAGTCGCTTTTCGTGTTCCATGTTTGATCAAGTCGTTGCTTAGACTATGAAACTGAGAATCAAGAAACAAGACTTTTTATTTGTGGACATTTGCGTACACCTTTCTAAATGTACCTTCATACAAAACAAGAAGGTTGTACGTTCATTCTACAGCTATCTTAATATTTGTGTGTGGTCTGTAGTTAAATTTACTCTCTTTCTAATACTATAGGTATCAACTACAGAACCGTACAACCAAAAATACATCTCCACGCAGAACACAGCTTTTAATGAAAAAGTCTTCTATTAGAAAACAAAAGCACATCGTGGCCATTCGTGCCTCAACGCTCACAGTTTCCAAGAGAAGAGTCAAAGACTTCGATGTGTTTGAAAAGTTACTTTCGTTTGTTTTTGTTTTGAATTCAGTAGCTCGCTTTTAACTCGAGCAAAGGAATACAGTATGCCACTTTCAAGTCGAAAATTCTTTAAAAGACAAAAGCCATTGAATTGAAAAGAAGATGTTATGCGAAGACAGGAGAACTTCGACCTTCGTGATCATTATTATCTATTCTGTTGTGTTTTAAGCCAGATGTACTCGGTACTATTTAATTGTCTGTGGTTTACCTGAAATCGAAGGAATAATAAAAGTAACACCATTGTTAAGAAGACCTTGCAACGTCTAACCAACCTGGTGCAATTTTTGAAAAATGCTAAATGAAGTGATTTTATTTCTGTAAGTGGTTTTTATTTTTTAAATTCGAAGAGGTCAGCATTTTCTATCTGACTACTCTAAGAAGAAAGGCAAAAACAAAACTAAGTAATCACAGTCTCTTTCAAAGTCTTTACATAATCTTGGTTAGTTCCTGTGAGGACCATGTAGAATGATGTCTGAAATAGTATTTTGAGGAAAGAACCATACAGATTGAATGGACCTATTGACACGCACTTGACAGTAATCGTACAGCTCAGCTCAGAACTTAAGGAGCTCAACGATTCAACGAACAATACCATTGAAAGTGCATTTGGGTAGTCCGCAAAAATTACTCGAACTGGCAGATCAGGATTAAAACTAACAATGATCCACATATTCTCCCCTATTCACAATAATTAGTTTTCGGTTTAAAGACATTTATTTCTCAAAAAAACAAGAACATTACAGTTCACTTAAAATATTGAGAAATGTAATTATAAAAATAAAAGTAAGTGCGATTCTCTGTGCTCACAATAAGAGAATTAAGCAACAAAGGTGACAATCGATATTGTTAGTGTTGTTTTCTAATGTGTTCTTCTAGGGCTTATTTAAATTTATATATGGTGTCACTTTTAGTTATATCATCAGGTAGTGCATTATATAGTTTTGCTCCCTCGTACAGTAAATTTTCCTTTCATAGTTAGTTCTGATTAGTCTTAATTCTAGTTTCTCTCGTCTTCTTGCGTTAAATGTGTAAGTTTTCTTTTTAAAGTTTAATTGTGAATATGTGCCTTGTGTTATTATTTTATGTATTAGAGTGCATGTTTTTTTTAACCCAGTTGCTGGATAACAAACACGTTATCCCTTGGTAACACCAGTTGACAGACTTTCGGGTTACGGACTACCGGTAATGACGGTCAAAGTTTTATTATTATTATTTATTTACACCAATAAGTACAACATCGTACAGTAAGTTTTCCAATACGATGTTATACACACTAAATGCTAGTTCTACGAATGATAGCCGAATCCAACGATGCTTTCCGAGCCAAGAAAAGGTCTCAGTATTTAATGGATTTCTATTCTATTCTTCTATTAACGGGCCGACCTCAGCAAACGATAATTCGATATGATGGGTACATACATAAATTAAAAAGTAAATATTTAGATAATTATTCGGGTTCCTACGATGAGATAATACGGAAAAGGAAAAACGCGAATGACCTACTACGATATCATCCGTAATGGATTTATGAACATTTATTTAATCACACATCCAAAAAAATATACCACCCAAACCTACTTAATTTCACCAATTTCGCAAAACACTTTCTTCATCTCAATAAATATTTGAAACTCTCACCTTCGTTTGTCCCCACGCCATAAAAACCCCATGAATATAACATAACTATGAGATGAGAGTGATATTAATACTATTCACTTGTTTGGCAAACACGGTAACGCACTATCTTGATTGGCTATTTGAATGTCAGATTCTGTTTTTATTGGCTGCATAGTAAAGGTACTTTTTATTAATATGATGGGATTCGTTTTCTGATGGTGTTATGAATATTGATTGACGGTTACTGTATTACTTTGTCTTGTGGAAATTGTTGTTTTTGTAGTAGGTACTTCAGTTGGAATTTTCTTAAATGTGTGTTTTTTGTTAGACGTGATGAAAAGTGCCTACTGGAGTAAACTGACAACACAAGTTCTAGCTGGCACTTTGTTATACTCGTAGTGCTCTGTAAAGTAATTTGATCATAACGTAAGAGCTAGAATCTACTGTGACTTCTTTCCGAGTTCTTGTTACAGGAATGAGTAAATTAAACGATGATTCGTCATTTAACTTCTTTTTTTTAACTTCGATAATTATTCTTAGAAAATCGTTTTGCGTTTATATACCGACATGTTTTTATCTTGTCTCTTGTCAGCTCATCTGAACCCTAGCTCCCTAACATTTTTTTTGCTATTTCTTTTATAAATCAGTACCTATTTGTCTCGTATTTTTAGCAATAACTCTTAACCGACTCGCGGAGGTTGCATGGAAGCAGGCTATAATCTCTATGGTACTAATATTTGGTACAGTTAGGGAATGTACAGTCAAGGAATAAATACCTATATTAAGGTGACGATGGAGATGAAAAAAAAAGGTAAAGGAATAAATAATTTTCCGACTACGCATACTGCCAACATTTTAAATGAAAAATACAGTTCGAAAATGTGAGTCACACCCGCTATTTGCGACAGAAATTCGTTTGGAAATTGCTTAACATTGTCATTCCCTGACCGTACCTATAAAGTGGTAGAAAATTGTGAAAAAGACAACTTGACATAAATTAAAACCGTCATTATTACGTTAGTGTCTAGAAACAGCTAAAATATTCAGTCAAAACCCCTCAACTACAAACAACAAGACACATTACGTCACCAATCAGCCAACCTGAAACGGTAAACAAAATGGCGGCCGCCCATTCATCCCACGAACACGAACATCAAGCGGTAACCACTGACCAGTGAGGTTGAACCTTTGATCATAGATGAGGCTTGATCGACACGGCTCGGCGGGTTGACGTCATAGATATTTATAAGTTAGGTTCTTGATCCTATACAACACGCCGTCAAAACAGAAGAAATGAAAAACGAAATCACAGATTGTAGAAAGAATTCTACGACGCAAAGTCAAAAAAAAAGTCAGTATCTATGGAAAGTTATTATGTCTATTCTTCGTTGAGTTGGTATAAAAGGGGTCATGTAGGAGAGCCTAAATAATTAATAGGTGTTGATTTTATTTAGATTTTGTGATGAAGGGTTTTGAGACGAACTGAGTTTTTTCCCGTGGGTGTCGTAAAAGGCGACTAAGGGACTTACTAGAGAATGGGCAGCAGCATTCTCTATGCATTTTACCACCATACTGCGATCGCCAATCCGCCTGCCAAGCGTGGCGATTATGGCAAAGCCCCCCAAATTGGGGGACAAAGTTTTTCCTAAGTCCAGCAGTGGACGTCTTACGGCTGAAATGATGATGAGTTGTGCTGAAGACTGACAGTCCAAAATTTGCAGAATACGTAATATTTTCGCTTGTTACAATCAACGATGTTAGATTTAAACTTCTAACAAGAAAAGTAAAAAGTTGAATTATTAGACAAAACACAGTTGGCTCTGAGGCTTTTGGCAGAGATTTTTGACAGTCGTTATGGGTAGTCAGAAGTCGGAAAATTTGACAGCCAATCGTACCATGGGAAATCGTGTTACCCTGTTACTGGGTGCTGGTGCTGTTAAGATACAGTTGTGTAATAAGTTGGGTCGGTAGTATTTCCACATTTCGGGATTTCCCACCATCAAATTATTTCAACCGAAAGACGTCCGCAGATGAACAAAGGTCTTTCCTAAACATCTCTACATCGACTGGGACCCAACTTTGCGAAAACTTTGATTGCGTGTACATATCTAAATTTTCGAAAAGATGGAAGCGAAAATGAGGTACCTACTAGTGAGAAATATTTGCTTCAAGCCATCTTGGTGAAACATTGCTAATTGGCACAATAAAAACCAAAACGATTTTCCTTCATCTACACTAATATTATAAAGAGAAAAGATACGATTATTTGTAATGGATAAACTCTAAAACTGCGTAAACGATTTCAAATTTCTTTGGAAGGAACATTATTCCGGAGTAACATCTAATATATAAAATCTCGTGTCACAGTTTTCGTTGCCATACTCCTCCGAAACGGCTTGACCGATTTTGATGAAATTTTTTGTGCTTATCCGGTATCTATGAGAATCGGCCAACATCTATTTTTCATCCCCCTAAATGTTAGGGGTAGTCCACCCCTAAATTTTTATTTTTTAGACAAAATTTTTAATTTCTTTTTTTTTATGATACAACATACAAAAATACATACAATCCTCAATTTTTTTATATGGCAAAACAACGTTTGCCGGGTCAGCTAGTGAGCTATAAATTTCACGCGGACGAAGTTGCGGACGACGTGCTAGATTAAAGTAAATAGCACCATAATCCAACTTTTCACACCATTATGATATTCGTAAAATAACCACAAAATATTGCTACAAATTTTTATAAAATCTTAGGAACCTACATAAAGCAATATTAAAAATACCAATGTCACATAGATAATAATAGACTTGACGTCAATCAGTCACACCAGTTATTAATAGTTTTATTCTAACAATATAAACGTAGGTAGGTCAGAGAGTAAGCAAAGGCGTAAATTCCGAAAATACTCTTTCCTTGTGTTCCCACCGTGTTGTTGCCAAAGGTTATTGGACCATATTTCATGGGCTTACGACTGAAGTACCAACCTAGTTATAGAGGAACACCAAGTTGTCTGCGGAATTCGAATGTTCGTTAACGTTTTTTTTTGCAATTTATAGGTCTGTGTTAGGTTGTCATCATAATTCATTCAGCCGAAAGACGTCGACTGCATTTGATATAATTGCCACGCTTCGCAGGCGGGTTGGCGATCGCAGTATGGTGATAAAACGCTTAAACACTGCAGCTGCTGTCAATTCTTTAATAATTCCCTGAGTCGCCTCTAACGACACCCATGGGAGCAAATGGAGCTAGACTAAACACAAACAAACAAAATATGATTCACATGGTATTTCATATAGAGCCACTGGCGCCTATCTGTCATCCAGAATCCAGTTATTGGATAGCACGACATCCGTTGGAAAGACTGGTTGTCAAACTGTTTACAAGTGCCAGCCGCGACGAAGCACGGAGGGGTCTCAGTATACATGCTAGTACCGAGAACATTCCGTTCCAGTTTCATTACAATGAATGGTTACTCATCCACGAAAAAACTTCAACGAGAGTAACCTTCTATCGACGCGTATGTATGGCTATTGTATGGTGTTAACAATCCACTCTATATAATTCAACATCACGTACCCTATCTACTTTATAAACATCTTAGGTTGACTAACAGGTATCGCCGCTCGGTAAGGACCAGGCTCGGGTCGACGGCGCGTAGTGTTCCACGCGCGCCTCAAAGAGATGTCAGCAATACTGAAGGGGTTTGCTAGAACCGATGCCTGCCAGGGTCGCGAGATTCGTTCGAAAGAGTTACCGTGGCCCTGGCATATGGGCAACTGAAGGAACACGGGTGGGTTTTAGTCAGTAAAAGTCTGATACGCCCTCTCGCTCCGCCCAGAGCGGGAGAAGCAATTTGATGATTTCCCATCCAAAAAAAAAAGGCAAGGCTTTTATCTCTGGGTCTAGAAGCATAACATTTTTCACAAGCTTTCCGTAAATAATAAAAGTGAGCACTACGAAGGGAAAAAATGAAAATTCCCATGGAACTTCCTCACTTTTTCCGGCGGGAAATCCCATCGGGCGCACGGCTTGTCTCTATACGTATATTATCTAACTTTGAAAGTCATTGTCCACAGCCCACCGGTTTCGCTGGCCATGGCACTATCGCCAGCGCGCTATCCATTGCTGTCCCCGCACTACGCACCACTCCCACCGCCGCAACCGACGCAGCAAGTTCAACCAGACTCCTCACATGACCACAACGAGGAGGGACATGTGCATACTGACAGCGATGGTAAGGCGATAGCTTTGGTTTGTTGGAAATTTGAAAATGTCCACCTTATCATCTTCTTTTCCAGGAAAATGTACTTTTCAAATCAGTTGTGCACAATAGGTGGCCACGCCAATAGTCGCGTCAGTATCATTCATTTAAGTTAAAGTTAAATTGCTTATTAGCCTTTTTGGCTAGATCGTAATTAATTACTATGAATTTTGTTCTTAATAATAAAGTATAAAAAAAAGTATCATTCATGTCACAGCTCGCTCGCATCGGGTGTCAAATGGGTGTATCTGATATATTTAGCCAAGTTATATTAAATTTGCAGCGGTATATACGCAATTTAAGTATAATTTTCACTGGTAAATTGTATCAATTCGTATTACCAAGTACTTGTTTAAATCAGTTCATATACTTTAAAAGTCCTAACTAACTCATTCCGGAAAGACCAAAAAATGTAAGACGTTAGTCTATACACTGTGCTCAAGCGTATGATAATTGCTGTGTACACTCTGGTGAAGATGGAAACTCGGGGAAGAAGAGTTAAAGCACCCGAGTTCAGTGTGGTAAAATCACTGATTTATTTCATTTAGCAAGTTCGGTAAAGTGATCGCGCGTATGCAAACGGTGATGTAGCTTAACCTACCTAATGTTACGGAATGTGCGGTTTGACCGTACATACTGACTGACTGCTACATCGATGCGCAACCTAAATCCTTGGATCTGGAAAGATAAATTTTGATCTGAGGTTCTCTTTATGATGTAGATAAAGATTTTCCGAAATTCCCACCGACTAGGCAACATAGGATGGACTAAGTCCTAGTAGAAAATAACAAATACTTCAACGTTTTTGCAGATGACAGTATTGATGTAACTAACGAAGAGGACTCTACTTCATACTCCCCACCAGCTGCAATGAACTACCAACAAAACTGTGCTTCTTACAGGTAAGAATATTATAGAAAATAATTCTTCTAGAATTCTTAGCCAGCCGTAGACGTTCGTAGACGTAGCAAGAATTCCTAGCGATAAAGGCGCCGCTCCACTGCAGCCCACGGGTTCTCCCCCTGACCGTTGATAGACGAGTGCCAGCTGGAGTCGTAGCTGAACCTATCGCTTTAAATTCGTCCCTAAATTCATTTCATTCAGATCCAGCCCCTCCCTTGCTGCCCTCTACCAGCGACGCCCTAAGCCGAGGTCCGTACCCATAGGGGGTACCTTCAGCGAGTAGTCGCTCTAGTTTTAAGCTTTTCAAATCCCTGGCTGGAGGCCTTATTTTATAAAAGTATTCGCAGGCAAACCCGGTTAAGAAGTAACGACCTCTCAAGGTTAACTGAGCGAGTTGTAAGACGCGACGAACCTTTTAGATATGGCAAAGGACTCGCCACTTAGCACCTAAGTACATGGATCTTTATCATCATTAGCAGCCTATAACGTTCCCACTACTGGGACACAGGCCTCCTCTCGGTGAGAGGGAGCGGGCCCAGTGCGGGTTGGTAGATGTTACATGTCTTCGAATTTTTGGTTCTAAGACATGCCGGTTTCCTCACGATGTTTTCCTTCACCGTTTTGATCTTGGATCTTTATAACAAAGGTGAAATGTAGGTAGGTCTACAGACATGGTACTCGTAAATGGAGAACACCCCTGATAAACATTTCGGGGATTGTAAGCATTAGTTAATTTATGTATAACTTAATTATTTATTATTTTTCTAGGCCATTGGGTGTAGAAAGTGCAGCGGAATCCGCCGCGCGACTGCTGTTCATGGCAGTCAAATGGGCGAAAAACCTGCCCTCCTTTGCTAGCCTCGCTTTTAGAGATCAGGTACTTAATAAATTATCATTATTATCCTTACAGAAAATATCATTAAAAATAAGCGCCTCTCTTAGTTCTCGTCGCATTTGTTTCTGTATTTACATATCGTATTTTATTTTTTAACCACTTCCATGCATTCCACTAAACACTGGTATGCTTCATAGAGTTACAGTATATTTCGATGATGTTTACATACGCGTACTTAAGGCGCCCAGTAGCCCATGTCTGAGATAGACTTTTTATGAAAATATAGGCGGGATCGCAGCAACCCTCTCCGTGCTCATGCCAAATACAAAACTGTGAACGGGCCTTCATTATCCAATATATTAGGACAACCAACATACCATTATCTGATCCCAAACTAGGCAGAGCCTGTACTATGGTAACCAGACAACTGATAACCTACTTATATATTTCTAAATACATACATATTATAGATAAATTACACCCTGACATAGAACAAATGTTTGTGCTCATCACACAAAGATTTGTCCTGGGTGGGAATCGAACCCACGACTTTAGCCTTAGCAGTCAGAGTAAGTAACCACTAGACTAAAAGGCCAGTCAAATACACACATACACAGTTTATACTGCTTCCTTACTAAACCAACCAGCCCACCAGAAATATTTAAATAATAAAGTAATCCTTGTAGAGATATAAATAAAAATTAAATTTATTTTAAACAATTTCCAGGTAATTCTACTAGAAGAAGCATGGTCGGAACTATTCCTACTCAACGCTATACAATGGTGCTTGCCGCTGGACGCTGCTTGCGCCGCGCTATTTGGCAGCGATCAGATTGATCAAGGTAAATTCTACAGCTCTTAGCATAAGTATTACTAGCCAACAGCCTTTTCTCTAAGAGAAGTAGTTCCACTTATTGTCCTTCCATTATTGTTTTAAGGCCTATTTTTATGTTTTTATTTACTTTTCCTAAACCTCGAGGCTCAATTAATTTATCTTGGCAACATGCCTAAAAGTGCCACCACAGCTCAACAATAAACCAACTCTGCAGTTTTAAATAAACTCTGCAGTCCTACTTAATTTTGTTACTTTTTAATTTTGTACACAGAAAGAATTCTTCTACGTCTACATTGCATCACTATAAATGGTTTTGCAGAGAACGGCGTAGATTCGGCGACTCTGCGTCGTCTGCGTGAAGTGCTCGCAAGATACAGGACTGTTCTCGTGGATCCTGCTGAGTTTGCTTGTATGAAAGCTATCGTGCTGTTTAAATCTGGTAGGTTTAAATTCAAAATCAAATTGAATTCAATTGAATGAAAGGACGATAAAAAACTAAGGCTCCAAAACTATCTGGTGAAAGTGTAAACAAACATTTTGTTCAGATGAAATTCTTTTGCAATCACTCTTTAAAGGGATTCCTAACAAATGCATCTGTATTGAGTAGGTGCTTTATTTACAACCTTTTTCAACAATTATTGTTATAATAACAGTATTTAATTGTTACTAGGGATGCCCGATTCTTTGCTTTGAATCGATCTTCTGGATCGTAATGGATCGTTAGTCGTTCTCAAAAAATCGTATCATAATTTTATAATAATAATGAAAACACAATATGTGTGAAAAATATTTATTTTAATCATATAATATCATATAATTATGTATGAAAAATTATTACAAAGTGCACCACGAACGCCGACATGAAACTGTAATAGGCGATTAAGAAAGTGAATCGTATCGACTAAAACCTAATCAACGAACCGTACAAATTACAACTTGTCAGGTATGTTAGCATTCCCTTCCAAACGTCTCTTTTCTCTAGCTGGATATACTTTGGCAGCCGTAAGAGTCCATTTAAATTATTAATTTTGAAAATTTCAAATGTAGACAGCTGGAATCTTGTGTAAAACATCTTTTATACTTTTCAAAATTAATAATTTAATAGAGAAAACAGACGTTCGGAAGGGAATGCTAACATACACATACCTATCCGACAACTTGTAGTTCGTACGGTTTAGGTTTTAGTTGATACGAATTCTTTATACGATCTTCTACGTGTATACGATTCGATCTGCGAAGATCGTATCCTGTTGAATCGATTAAAAAAATCGGTAGATCATATGGCCATGAATCGATCTTCGGAAATGATCGATTCAGATCGGGCATTCCTAATTGTTACTGAATAATCAAAGACGAAAAGTTAAGTTATGAAATCAACAACAATTGTCAATTGACAAAATAACTTAGAGATGATGTAAAATTACATTTATAGGTTTAAATATACAAATAATTAAATGAAAGCATTGAATTTGTAAGTGGCTATACAATTTTACATCTATGAGTACATTTTCTGATCAATTTGTGTACTTACATTTACATCGGATACTTTTGCCACCGATTTGTGAAATTGGACAAGTCTTCACAAATCGCTGTAACACACGGATGGAAATGGATCATATCATACCTTTATTTAATTTACTTTTTTAAATAACACGTTCGTTTTATAGAAAATTAAACGGCTCTATATTTGTTTTATCTTTAAGATTTTCTAACAACTATATCCCTTACAGAAACCCGAGGCCTAAAAGACCCTCTGCAAATCGAAAACCTTCAAGACCAAGCTCAAGTGATGCTCATGACCCACGCTCGAACGGCCCATGGAACCGCCCCTGCAAGATTTGGCAGACTACTTCTATTACTACCACTATTACGTCTAGTCACCCCCCAACAGTTAGAGCGTGAATTTTTCGCAAAGACCATTGGACAGACGCCGATGGAGAAAGTATTAGCTGATATGTACAAGAATTGAAGAACTCTGCAGAATAACTTATGAAATTGGTTGTAATTTTTAAAACTCTGCAGATTCATTTATACGCTTAGTTGAGTTTGCAATATCACCATAAACATTCAATGTATTTGGTTTGAGTTTGTAAATAGGTTTTTTTTTAACATGTAATTAAGTATACTTGAACTTATACTTCAACCTAAGTCTGCTATGTTTGTATCAGCGATAAGTTTTTTCTATTTTTTTTTTTCTTAATTTCAATATAGATTCAAAAAATGTAACATGTAAATAAGCTTTCTTGAGAATATTAAGTCGTTTTGCGATGCAGTGTAGATATAATCAATGTTGCTTCTAATAAGTATGATAGCATAGACAGAGATTAAGAGAAATAACTTTCACGATGTCTAAACATAAGTTAACATCGTGCAGATGATGTGTCGCTTTCAGATTTTATTTAAGATTATATTGTTACATTCCATAACTATACTTATTAAGAAACCAACCATCTCTACATTCCAAGACTATTTACTAAGTCAGTTCTAAACTATAAATATAAGTTAAGTGTCTTCTCTCCAAATCTAGGTACCTACTTAGAAACTCTGCAATTCAAAATAAAGTCTGCACTTTTACTTATAGAGATAATACTCCAAAGAATTACAATAAATGTTACAATTCATTCAAGAAAATATTGTTAAATTTTTAAGTACTAGATAACAATTACAATTATTTATTATTATTGACCCACAGCTATGGAAAGGCCTCCATATGTCCATAAGTCCTAAGATACTGTGCGTCATAGCAAGTTGGCAAAACTTGACCTTGACTTCGGACTTCAGGATGTTTGTTTTAGGCCAAGTCTCCTACCTATGTGTATAAATTATTCCGTTTAATATTAATTGTAAGTCTATGAAAATGTAAATATTAGTCATATTTATTAAATATAAGTAAACGAATAGCAAAGGCCTCGGTTTAAAAGAATCTGAGATAAATAAGAAGTACATTTAAGTAATTGTTATAGCTTTTATGTAAATCTTGAATGTACTAGGTTATAAAATGAACTATCTTCACTGTAGAATAGTTAGTTAATTTACTTGTTTAAATCATGAAAAAAATTATTGATAAAATAATTTAAAAAAGGGAAATTGTTTACCAATTTACATTGCTCCTACAAATCATTCAAAACACAACTGTCATTCGCGGTAGTTGCAATAAATGTCGCGTTACACAGTGTGTCAATTTGATATATATTTCCTTGACTGAATTACGGGCGACATGACCCAAATAATAATATCGCATTGACCTTATAACTTAAAAAACTACACGTCATTGGTTAATTGAGGAATAAAATATTTCCCTAAAATACAAAACATAATTGTTGCCCAACAATGGCTAATTAATGAAGCATCATAATGAAAATAATAAAACAAATCGGAATATCACCAATCTCTACGTTATCGTCATCACACTCATCACATATACAGAAGCTAGTGATGATGACGTGTGATACCAATCAGTGTTGTGCAACAAATATAATATTAATGACTAATGAACGCCACAATGACGTAATCCCATACGTTAGCAATATATTACTTATTATCGGTATTTAAAATCGACTCATTTTACTTATTGTAAGGAAGATTACAAGTTGCTTTTCCTAATAATTTTTGGTTTCGTCACCAACACGTCGTCATTAATTCATGAAGTCACTGATGATGACCTTTTGATGTCATCATTATTGAATTCGTACAATTAATTATGAATAATTGTTGTAGGTAACCTGGGAAGGGTTATTAAGTCGGAGTAGTGTGTCCATTTTAAAATTAGAATGCACATTCAATGCATTCAAGTAACGCGTTCAACGCAAGTCCTGAAACTAATTTGTTCATAATTGACTACTAAATCGATTTCAGTAAATTTCAATATGGTTTTTATTTTTCAAAAATTATAATTTTTGCCATACCTATCGCCGATTGAGCCAAAAATAATCTACTTTATTTTAAGTTGATAAGATTCAATTTTAAATGCATGAAATCAACACGATTTTCTTATCAATATCACTTAATTAAAAAAAAAATTAAGTCATTATACTATGATTTTAACTAAATAGGTAGGTACTCTAATTGGGGTATATGAAATATTTCAGTAATTAAGTGACACGATGTATTATTGTATTACTTTTAAACCGGCTCTGTTTATTTGACTAATATTAACAAAATTATCATTTAGCCCTTTAAAAACTACTCACAACACAATTATAGCGGACAAAATAACATTTACTGAAATAGATTTATATAAATATATCTACTTATCTAATAATGGTTTTGCAAAATACATAAGAAAGAAAGAAAAGAAAGAAAATACGTTTATTTGCGGCAAACATGACGCACAGAAAGATCAGAGGTATACAAACATAAAAATAAGGTGTGGGAAAACATGCGTCACATCAACGTAAAACGGCCATCACTCAGCATAATGCTGTGGGGTCACAGCATTATGCTGAGTGATGGCCGTTTGCGAAACGGAGTCCCAGCGCTGGTTTTCAGTGACACACTTAACTGTAAATAAAACGCTTGTAGATACCTACTGTAATTAATGTATTCGTTATTATATTAGTGTTATTATTATAAATACTGCCAAATTGTAACCTGTGTAGCCAAAAATGTAATTATATCTAAATAGGTAACAATAAATGTGATGTCCAAAATAATCGTCTCAGTTTTATTTGTCATTCATTTTTAACCGACTTCAAAAAAAGGAGTGCATCCCATCCACCCCGGTCGTCCCGCCCCGTTAACGGGGCAGTTGGGAAAACTTGTGCCATCGACCCCGGTTGAGCCGACCCTGTCGTTTACCGGGGTGGATGGCACAGATCTAGTCGCAACTACCCCGGTGTATTTCTAACGAAGCGGACAGCACAGATTGAGTAGCATACGCGCCGCATAGTAGAAAGTACTTATGTTCCAGTATTTGTTTCTTGGTGCTTACTAGTAATGAACATGTTGGTCTCTAATTTTAGATGGTATAATCCATTATTAATAAAAAAAAGTAATAAAAATTCAATTAAAAATAGTAACATAACATTTTCGAGAATATTAAATATTATAATTACACTTCATATTTATTTTTATACCAATAACTAGCTGACCCAACGAACTTCGTACCTCCTCAGAATCAATTAATTGTACTTTGAAAGCATAAAGCGTTTTCTAGCAGACATTCCTTTGTTTGGTAAGCTCCTGCCAAGTTATGATAACCTAGTACGTCGAAGGCATAAAGCGTTTTCTAGCTGACACTCCTTTGTCTGATAAGCTCCAGCCAAGTTATGACTACCTGGTACTTCGAAGGCATACAGCGTTTTCTAGCTGACACTCCTATGTTTAGCAAGCTCCTACCCAGTTATGACAACCTGGTACTTCGAAGGCATAAGGCGTGTTCTAGCTGACACAACAGGTTAGTTGAGCTCCTATAGAGTTATGACCACCGGGTACTTCAAAGACAAAGTGTTTTCTAGCTGACATACAAAATGTGTAAGAAAATAAAAAACCCCTTTAAACACAAAAAAAAAACACTACCGGGGCGTATGCTACTCAATCTGTGCTGTCCGCTTCATTAAAAACACACCGGGGTAGATGAGACTAAATCTGTGCCATCCACCCCGTTAAACGACCGAGTCGACACTACCGGGGTCGATGCAACAATTTTTCCCAACCACCCCGTTAACGGGACGGGACGACCGGGGTGGATGGGATACACTCAAAATAAATACATAATAGTTTAAAAAAACTAAAAAACACGCTGCACGCAAGCGTGTTTTTTAGTTTTTTTAAACTATTATTTATTTACCATCTATGTAACATATGGAATGCAATAAAGAATTGAGTATTGAGTATTAATTTGTGGCACATGGGTAGACAATGAACTTTTTTTTTTTGGAAATCATTACAAGCGTGTTTTTTAGTTTTTTTAAACTATTATTTATTTTCTATTTTTTAGGGTATTTCGAATTTTGAGACGTATGTCAGCGTAGTTTGTGACAGTTTTTTTTTGCTGTCCTGGTAACCCTGGCAAGGATAATGGCACAAATTTATGAAATTATTGCATTGTCATCGATCCTTGACAGGTGTGCAAAGTTTGAATAAAATCTGGTCGTTTAAAGTGGGTCAAAATCGCGCTATAAGGAGTTGGTTACAAACAAACATACAAATATACAAACATACAAACATACAAATATACAAACATACAAACATACAAGTGAAGCTAATATAAAGCGTGTAAAAAGGAGGAGGTTATCAATTCGACTGCTTTTTTATGTTTGATACCTCATAAAGTCATAACTTTTGCCTGGGTGAATCGATTTGGATGATTCTTTTTTTATTTGAAAGCTAGTGCTCCCTGTGTCCCATTTTAATTCTGATTCCATTCTGGTTCCATTTTGACAATGGTACCCATGTGAAAACCATATAAGTCTTAAAGCATTAAATATTTGCGCGACAAATGAACGAATAACGCGATTAGGTAGATTAGTGCGGGGTACAAACCATAACTAAAATATTAAAACTAAAAACTTTTTACAAAAAAATAACACTTCCTTAAAAAAAGAACACAACAAAGTGCAAAATAACTTTAATTTCGGAAGTCGGTGGCAAAAAAACCTTAAATACAGATCCTAAAAGTACATTAGCATTCAAAAAATTTTGAAAAGTCGCCGTGTCTATTACTTGAACAAAAAATCGAACCAGCTCAAGTTCGAAAAACTAGTAGGTACCTACTCACCTACCTTCATTTTTATGGCACCGTTCGAAAGGGTCCACC
The DNA here is from genome assembly GCA_947507805.1 of Aporophyla nigra. NCBI lineage: Eukaryota > Metazoa > Arthropoda > Insecta > Lepidoptera > Noctuidae > Aporophyla > Aporophyla nigra. The sequence goes on along the minus strand of OX382315.1, from coordinate 6,206,133 downwards.
TAAAGCAAATAAATAAAACATCACCCTTCTTCCCCAAAGGGTTGGGCAGAGCTGTACACCCACATTTCGCTAGTTATGTTGTAAGTCCCATGTAATAGGGGGGAGCCTATTGCCATCAACCAGGCACAAATCCAGACTCTGGGCTGTTACTGAGAATTTCTAGATAGAAAAACCCAATAATATTTTGCCCGACGTGGGAATCGAACCAGCAGTAATCAGCAGTAGCGAGACCAACGAGCTAGTAAAGGAACAATTGTATCATAATATAAAACATCACGAAATCATGAAAGGTAAGATGTGAAATAGCGACCAAATCACAGAAATATATTATGATCTGCATGCGTAGCAAGACCACCGTAGAAAGGGGTTTTGTCGACGGAAGAATAGACAAAATTACAGATTGCAGAAAGATTAAAGACAGAATTAAAGATTGTAGAAAGATTTGTACCGTTTTATGCAGGCGTAGCATGACAGTTCTATCTCTATACCAAGAATATTCAAACTTCTTTCTATGGTAGTGCTACGCGTGCTGTGGCTGTGGAGTAAACGCAAGCGAGTCCAAAACGATAACCATTAAATATTTTTAGTAAATAGGCGCCTCCTATGAGAAAAACTTGAAACTAACTGTACGCAAAATCAACCTACTTAATCAACACATAAACTTCTTTATCCTGCCACCAGATGACGCCACACGCTGATAACCAAACCGTAAAAAATAGTTTGTATGAAATAAAACAAAGAATAAAACGTTGTTATTCAATGCATGGAAATCAATTAAATTAATATGAATATAGGTACAAACCTCAGAATACGCTTTTAACAGTAAATTGATTAATTTGCTCGTCAACAAGTTCTGATTAAGCCAATACGCCGTAAATATATAGCAAATATAGGTTTAACTATTTATAATACAAATAAAATTATCGATCTTGTTGACTGACCATTACAAATACAATAACAAAGGAATATGAATCATGATGTTAAGCAATAAGGTTTATTTTTGCGTAATCGTATTGGTCAATCATTTGGTTTTCCCGGTTCGCCATCTTCGAGGTATGTCCACGTTTAATGACCTAGGGTTGTCAAACGACTTGTTTCACATGACGTAATTGTTTGTTGAATAATATTGTATGACTGTACTGTTTTCTAGAATAACGTTCTTTGTTATGGATTTCTTAGGCTTGTGGCAAGGCAACTAGGCTTTTATTAAATTATGACTAAGTAGGTATCTGTCCTTTGCCCCTATGTGGGAACCAACATGCATTCATGTTTGTTTACGTAAATGACAATCTTTACTCACTCTATGATGAACTAACAAACCCGCGTATTATACTTGTGACCGAGTAATGTAGACCCATCCCCAAAAATGTTGCCCAAAATTGAATAGTTACTTTTAACCGACTGTTATTCACAGCAAGGAATTAGAATAAGGGTGAAAGAGGATCAAGATTTTTAAAAGCACATTTAGCCAATTTTCAACAACATAATTAGCTCACGGCCATTCCCCTTGTTCACACAAGCTTCAGCTCTTAGTGAGAGCGAGGTGGCCGAAATTCACCATGCGGGCCCAGTGCAAGTTAATGCGAAAGGAATTCCATTTGGCTTTAGTTATTAAAATTTAATTAAAACCTGATTAGTCGCGAAGTGGAACAATCACGTCTAATCAATATAATTGGCAGCACATGGGCGTCATTTCAAATTATTGGATTGATTTATTTACTTATACTCATTTCTGGGTAACGGGAGTCGAGTTCCATTATTTTCATCATGACACTACCGTGAATCTTTTAATCAACCTGTAATGTTCTTACTGCTGGGACACAGGGCTCCTCTCTCCAAATGGGAGTGGGCCATAACATAACACAAAACGCGGGCCCAGTGCGGGTTGGTGGAAGTCTCAGGTTTTCCAATTTCGGGTTCTAGGACAAGGTGGTTTCGTCACGATATGTTTCTTCACCATTTGAGACCAGCAGTGAGGAAATTAAATACACAAAGTAAAGTGCCTGCTTTAGTTTGAACTTACGACATGCAACTCATAAGTTGGGGTCGATACCACCAAGCCACTTGCGCTCTGGCCCTGGTCCTGTAACCTGTAACTGGTATAATAATTAAGTGACCGAACTGTTCAAGTTCCTACAGTAAATAAGGTTTTCGTACTGCCTGTGACACCTGTCTAGAATTATAGTAGGGACATCATAAGGTGTCATTGAAAAATCATCTTATATATAAGTTTTTATCGAATCACGCCAATTATTTGCTGTGAATGACGTCCTAATTTACCTATTTCACAGTAAGAAATTATAATAAATTTACCGTTATCGTACACTAAATTCGTTTCACGTTAACTGTGAAGAAATAATCAATGACTCGCATGTCAGGATATCGCACAATTTGAAACCCTATGTATTGAGAGACTGTTTTGGTTTTCCCGAGTTTGGATTGACGAATGACCTTCGGAGTTCTGTAAGGAGCTAAGTACTTACATTATGTGTTGTCTCGCACGTGCCCATTGTGTACCTACTTACCTATTTCGGTTTTCTTAGTCATACTCTCAGTATTTGGGAGTGGTTGCTGTCGGACCAACATTTTCTAAAGGTAATACATATCGTATGTGTAAGTAGCAAGGTTAAGGGGAATGCTCCAAACCAGCCCGCGAAATTCAAAATTTCTTGCGTTTTTTGCAATTTGAAGGCCAGTGCTAGGTTGTATGTTGATTAAAATATTATTCGCGACTGCAAGACGTATGTAGTTACAGAATTATAATCATAAAAATCACCAATACAACCCTCCAAATTCATAAAGGCCTAGGAACAACAAAAAAAAAAACAGAAAAAGTCATTCCTACAGCTTTATGAACTTAGAGCGTTGTATTGATTTTGATGATTATAATTCTGTAACTACATATGTCTTACAGTCGCGAATAATATTTTAATCAACATACAACCTAGCACTGGCCTGAAAATTGCAAAAAATGTAAGAAAATTTGAATTTCGCGGGCTGGTTGGAGCATTCACCTTAACTTACTAGTATAACACGCTTCCTAACCAGACACAGAACTGAAGATAACCCATTAAATGACACTGAACGAGACACAGAAGTTTTATTGTTATTACATCTGGGAAGGTTTAGTGTGCCTCAAAGTGTTTTGCAGTAAAATAGCATAGGTAAGCTAAAACAAGAAGCGAAGACGCTAAGAGGGCGAATAGAAAAGTATATCAGATTCGAAAGATATAGTGAAATATGACAGCCGTAAAGTCTAGTCCTGACAACTTATTATTGCCATTTGTGTTATTTTTTAGAATGAATAAATATCCAGTTTAGTCGTTAAATTTAAAGACGTTTCTGAAAATACTTATGAATGCAGTCGGCATTCATAAGTATTTTCAGAAACGACTTTTATTATCATTCGTCCGAAGGATTCATTCTTCTTGTTAAGAAGAAAACAATTTGATGACCACTTGTAAGAACTGAGAAAAAATTGGTTGTAACACCATAGGTCACGCTGCAATAGGTATTATTTGTTCCACCTGCTACCGGTTATATCTTATGTCGATTCTCGAGCGAAAATGTATAATTTTTACAGTGTGATGATTAGTATTGATAATAGTATAGATGTAAAAGATATCGGAAACAGTTGTGGAAAATAGGTGCCACAATCAAACAAATCTGCCTATCGCAGTCCATCGCCTGGCCCCAGACTGCGCCACAACAACACCTTGACCGCTGCCTTCCGCATCCAGTCTGTCCCAGCCACCTTTAAAAGGTCGTCAGTCCACCTCGGTGGTCTTAGAATAGGTCACCTACCTGCTTACTTCAACCAAACCGGAAATATTGATCCAATTAATTATTTTATTGCATTTTTTGCTGAGACAACCCTAGGGGTTTTCCAGATATGAAAGATTTTTTTTTTTTATATAAACCAGTTTACGCCAACGGCACAGACGCTAATGAATTAACCATAGGTTGCTTACCTACAATGTGCACCAAGTTTGACGCCAAAAGATGTTTTATACGCTGTACCTAGTAACCGGAGAAACTTGAAACGCAGAAATTGTCATTTACGATACCGGTGTTCGAGTTTTACGTCATTGTGTCTGGTAGGGTAGACTGGAAACAATATCTAGACACGCGGTTGCCTGCCAAGCCAAGTTCAAAGAAAAAGGAACTGGCGACGCGACGCAGCAGCCGTGTTTTATATTATACGAACCATTTGGAGCCACTTTTGACCCCTTAATAACTCAAAATCTATTCAACTTAGACACATGAAATTTGATTTGTTTATTAAAACCTATTAGATTAACTAGAACCCCGTATTTAATAAATGTAGCTCAAACGATTATTGAGATATTAACGTCTATAAATCCTTATTTTTATCAATGACTGACATAAACCTAACTCACTTCCAGGTGACCTAGAAAGTAAAAATTTGGTGTCCAGCTGGGTAATTATGTGTATATAAAGGAAAACATCAGAAAACCGTGACAAACCAGCCCGCGAAATTCAAAATTTCTTGCGTTTTTTGCAATTTGCAGGCCAGTGCTAGGTTGTATGTTGATTAAAATATTATTCGTGCCTGTAAGACGTATGTAGTTACAGAATTATAATCATCAAAATCGCAAAAACAACCCTCCAAGTTCGTAAAGGCCTAGGAACAAAAAAAAAAACAGAAAATCATTCATTCATCAGCTTTATGAACTTAGAGCGTTGTATTGATGATTTTGATGATTATAATTCTGTAACTACATATGTCTTACAGGCGCGAATAATATTTTAATCAACATACAACCTAGCACTGGCCTGCAAATTGCAAAAAACGTAAGGAAATTTGAATTTCGCGGGCTGGTTGAAACATTCACCTTAATTTGCTTATTGCGCGATGAACTCCGCTATCGCGATGTAGTGGGTGACGTCAATCGTAGTTCATATTAACGAGGATAAAGATACTGCAATATTTTGCGACGGGCTGGGATTATTTTTCTTTATAGCGCTAGGCACATGGTTTTCTTTGGCGCGTAGCCAAAATCTGAACTAACGCCGCCATTTTGTTTCCAATATATTTCACACAAAACAATCGCACAATGTTTACCAAAAGCGCCACCCTGTCAAGGTCATCGAGCACCAGAAGATCCATAAGCCAGTGTAAGGGTGTGGGAAAGAGAGAACAAACAAAGAAATGTACTACAAAAGCTTTTAATCTAAGTTTCTTGTCTCCTAAATTAAATATAATTTCAGATCTATCACAATCACAATATTTTGTGAAGTCTTAAAGAGTTTTAGACTGCCTTCATGGAGATCATTGTCACATAGAAATAATTTGGACATCAGAACAAGAAAAGTTGAAATCTTTTTGCTCAAAGATATCTTTCTGTTACTGATAGTCTCATGCATTAAAATTGCTGGGTAGATACCACACTTTTTTAAGGTGTTGTATGCATTCTACAGCAGCCAAGTTTTATGAAAACTGTTCGCTTGACTAAGAATTAAATTAAGCAAAAGACTGGATGCTTATAATGCACTACAATATCCAAATAAAATGTGTATTCTTTTGAAAGGATTTTTGTGCAAGCAATTTTTATAAATATTAAGTTTTCTGTTATTATTTGCCATAAAGTTTGAAACCAACATTTGGTTTAATTTATTCAATGAAACTTGTTCATAAACCAGTTATATAGAGACAAGAATCCTTTCAAAATGGATGTATCATTTTTAAAATTAGTAAGACTATATACAAAGGACATTTATATGATTATTAGCTATCTATAACATAGAGTCGTTAGGTATACCTACTTTTTTAAACAGTTCTAACCACAAATAATAACAAGTATAATAAATATTTACAAAAATTACAACCACAAATTGAAATGAGGTTTACCAATGTTTTACAAATCAGAACACCCCAAGGTTTTTTTAATAAGGACACAAGTTGTAAAATCCCACATGAGGGCAGTCCAATGCTTTTAGTTATAAAAACAAATTAATACTTCCAATAAATTGTTGTCTGTCTACTAGTCATTGAGGAAAATAACACATTTTTCCCTAAAATGTTTCATTGCATGCCATTTTCAAAAGACAAAACAACATATTTATATTGTCAATTAGAGAGCATTCTGTTATACAATGAACAACCTTATAACATAAACATTGAGTACTTTTTTCGATAGCAAAAATAATGTGACATAAGTTATGTATGAGCGATAAATTTTCATTTATAACTTGTATTTTAGATGCAAGTAAGTGTGACTAAATGATTTCACGTTTCATATGAAACATTTAACTCAAATTAGTAGGATAATAATAATCCCTGAGGAAAAACAGAATTATTTCTATCTTTATCCAAAGGTATTTACTGCATATGGGCACAACATTGAAGAAAAATAATAATCTTTAAATTCATAAGGTCACCGTGATTTGACTTGTGACATTCAACATTTCAAGAACATGTCATTCCTATCTAAATGTTTAATTATGTACACAATAATGTTGATAATTTATATTTTATAGTCATTTGTTGAATACAGTATGCAAGTTTCCTTAATGAGCAATGGAATTAACCATGACAACTCACAATAATTTTTTTCTTGTTCTGGGTATTAAAAAGTTAAGATTAATTTAAATTTATGTTTTCACAGTGCTTTTTTTAAAAGAATGAGCAACCAATGAGATTGTGTGTTAAAATGCAGTCTTGTAGAATCTTATTCATATTTCTTTTTAATTTTTATGTTCAATATAAGGATGGAGTTTTATAAAATCCTCCAAAAACAATTGAATTTGTGACCTTTTCAATAATTAAGTATGTGAATGGTCTGTTCGCTTGGAATTGAACTACTCCTATTCTGTTGCTGAATTCTGCAGCGGTCACTCCAGCTGCTTCTGTGCCATCTTCAGTAACTTCAATCTCCGCTTTATGTATTACCTTTGATACATACATTTGTGTTCTTGACATATGTGGTAACTGAGCCTTTGTTGGGTCAAACAGCTCTGTAATACCCATTCGATCTCTCAATACATTTGTCAGATCAATATCTGATTGAATTTTGAACCGAGGAATGAAGCAGTCTACTTCATCATCAGAATACTCTTCTTTGGATACTCTTAATTCTTCAAAGAACGTATCAAGGTTTACTTTAAGGAAGTTAGCAAACATGTCTTCTAGAGATACTCCTGGGTTTGGTAACATGATGAGCATGGAGAGCCTGTTTTCATTACCGTATGACAGTTCAATAACTCTGGCTTGCAGTTCACGAATGTTAGAGAATGGATAAGTGAATCTATTGTACATCATGTTGACTTCTCCAATCTTTTGTCCCTTAGAGTTATAGAAAGGTGTTTTCACAGTTGATGATGCGTTGAACGGTGCTGTCCACTGTCCTTTGAAGTACAGAGCACTAGTCAACACCATTTGCGTGTCCTGGAAGTAGCTAGGATCAACTAAGTTAGGAATTTTCCCATGCGTAAAGTTTGAGACATGTGCGTTAAGAAGATTAGCTGATCTCACACTGTCTTTAAAGTCTAAAGTTATCATTTCCGTCTGGTAGTAATCTTTAGAGATTTCCTGAAAATCTTGGTTTGGGAGACGGTCTTTGTCCACGAATATGGCGTTGATTTTCGCAAGTTTGACCGTATTAGTGTTGACTTGTAGCCAATTAGTGATATTTCTGAAACCGCTTCGTGTGGCATCTCGGTTTCGAACTGATAGTCGGAGCAGGTTATTTATCTCGTTTCGCGTGGTGCCCGATGCGCCCTCGGCGATAACAGCTAACACACTCCACACTGTGATGGGGGACATGATAAAATTCTCACCATCTTGCAATGTTTTCGACGTATGGACCAGCAATTCTATCGAAAAGTTGCCTATCTTCTCGGACAGTCCAGTATGGAGTTCCGTTGCATTTGCTATGGGTTCCTGCACTGGTACTTTAACATTTTGTCCGTAACATAACGCCACACAAAACACTAATTGCACTATTTTAAACATAATATTGTTTGTCAACACACTTTTGAAATGACGAATGAACGAAAATACTGTTTCACTTGAAATATAACAAACTTTTATCACGCGCTTGGCATTTTTATTAATATAATGCCTATAGCCGCGCACTGGCCAGTTATTCGAAACAAGGAAAACTAGTGACTGACCGGTAAATACGTTACTGCGACTTATATATAGTGGCCTTCTAGAGCCGGTTTATTTATCACACATCGTCTGTTTACAATACTATGTAGTTTTAATCAAGACGTGGACTGAGAAGCGACACAGCTCCTAAGTTTTATTTGAGCTTTTGAGGTTGAAAAATTGAAAATTCATTTGTTTTGATTAGGTACTCAGGTAGGTATTAAGTTTTTAGAAACTTTAAAAAAAATTGTCGTTGGCAATGACAATTTCTCATTTATTTGTTTTTTTTTTTTGTGCATGGAAGTGGCAGTCTGGAAAGGGTTGCAAGGATTATTATTTAAGATTAACCCAACAATGTAAAAGAACAAACATAGACAAATATTTACAGTACGATCATAAACTTCCTATCCTGGTCAAGTATTATTTGGGGTGGGCGCAACATGTTTACTTCTTTCATTCTCTCTTTTCTTTCATATAATTCTACACAATCTATCTATTTATCTTTTCTTTGTGTGAGAGAGAGACCTCTGTCACTCCATATAAACTTTTATATAAATCACGCTTTTAGTCACATGCGTTTTATCTCTCCGGTGAGGAGGCAATTTGCTCATACCAAACCATTTGTGTAAGTACCTAAGAACATCTTTGATTGTAGATTTTCAATAAAATATAAAGTAAAAAGCCTTTATAAATAACCTATGCCCTAAAATCGTGGCCATAGTTCCTTCGACAAATTTGATTTACAACGAACAGTTTCAGATTCAGACCTGCGGGCTAGTGGCGTATTACACTAGCAGTGTGGCTTTCATTTTTACAGTTAGACAATATTAATTGCGTCATTTACGTTGTTAAACAAACTTTTGCGAACATATGAATGAACATATCAATGGATTTGCAATATCCTTCAAAATGATTTAGAGTGTAATCACATTCTTTGTAATGTGTTTTGCATGGATTGAACAGGCAATGCAATGGATGTTGAAGAGCCTTTGCAAAAATCACCCTGTTTATAGATTTACTGATATAACCCAGTTTGGACAGTTTTTTATTACTGTAATATATTCATAGGATATAATAAAGCATTTGATAACATAAGCCATGAAGCTACATGAGAAAGACTGGAGTACCAAGGAATGCCTCAAACATACATAATCCAAACCACATAAACAACAAACAGCAAAGCAAGAATACAACTGGAATCGATGGGCCCAGAGTTCTAAGTAAGGAGAGGCGTCAGACAAGGTGACCCTAAGTCCCCAAGATTTTTAATGCAGTCCTCGGATAAACATTTCGCAAACTAGAGTGGTCCCGTACCCTACCTAGGTGAAGAAAGTGCCAAAGTAGAGGCAATGAACCCTACAAAAACAAAGCATTTAACCAATTCGAACAGAAAAATAATAAAAGCAGACATCCAGCCACTTGTATATGTAGAATATGGTACCCCTCCCGGAAGCATCTCATCTCTCCTAAGGATTAAACAACCAAGGAAATAAACACAACAATCGCCAATGCCAACGGCAACCATTAAAGTAAGTAATATAATCGAAAGATTTAGGTATTGTACTACTATTCTAAATCCCTGGTTACACTTTCACTGCAAAACTACCCTCAATTACTGCAAAAAGAAAGAAGTTATCGATGTGGCTGTAACAGTACCTAGGTAGTTTGTTAACATTTGGTACCTACGTTGTTGTTGATATGATAACAGGGGCTCAGCTAAACTTTTGCAAAGATTCTGTTCGGCTTATCAATAGCCGGGGCCCAACTAACTATGTACACACGACTACATATCAAGCTATACATTTCCAGTTATAGCTGACCTCGCATTGGATACATTATTCGTACAATGAAAAGTCAGCTTATACTGGAAATTTCAAAATCGTGCATACTTATTTAAGTTCTAAAAATCCCAAAATATTAGGTTGGGGAAATAGTCTTTTCGCATTATAGTATGTATGAACTTGTAATAAAATCTCTTTGGCTATACTATTTGTATCTGGCTGGTTTTGGTATCATTGAAAGTTTAAATTTTAAAGAACATAATTCCAAATTCAAATTAGGAAAATGTGTGATTTTCATTTGTTTTTCGTACCGTCAAGATGAGTGAATCTAATGAAGAAATTCGATACATTTTAATATTTTACTACAAAAACGGTAAAAATGCAACGCAAGCCGCGAAAAAAATTTGCGATGTTTATGGACCTAGTGTAGTGTCTGTGAGAGTAGCACAAATTTGGTTTAAGCGTTTTCAATCCGGAAATTTTGATGTCAAAGATGCACGTCGCTCTGGTCGCCCTATTACGGATAAAATAGATGCCATTTTTGAAAAAGTGGAGCAAGATCGGCATACCAGTAGTTACGACGTAGCTGAAGAACTGGAAATTGACCACAAAACAGTTTTGGCGCATTTGAAAAAAACTGGGTACACAAAAAAGCTCGACATTTGGGTACCTCACGAGCTCACTGAAAGAAACCTAATGAACCGTGTACTCATTTGTGATTCTTTATTACGACGTAATGAAACCGAACCATTTTTGAAGAAGCTGATAACTGGTGATGAAAAGTGGATCACGTATGTCAAGAACGTGCGAAAAACGTCGTGGTCAAAGGCCGGTCAGGCTTCACAGACTGTGGCGAAACCCGGGTTAACTCGCAACAAGGTGATGCTGTGTGTGTGGTGGGATTGGAAGGGCATTATTCATTATGAGCTGTTACCACCAGGCAGGACCATCGATTCTGAACTCTACTGCGAACAACTGATGAGATTAAAGCAAGAACTTGAGAGAAAGCGGCCGGAATTAATCAACAGAAGGGGTGTGGTTTTTCATCATGATAACGCTAGACCTCACACATCTTTAGCCACCCAACAAAAATTAAGAGAGTTTGGCTGGGAGGTATTAATGCATCCGCCGTATAGTCCTGACCTTGCACCTTCAGATTTCCACCTGTTTCGGTCTCTTCAGAATTCTTTAGGCAGTGTCAGGTTAACATCACGAGAGGACTGCCAAAACCACTTGTCGCGGTATTTTGACCAGAAGTCCCAAAATTTCTGTAGCAATGGGATCATGTCCCTACCTACAAGATGGAAAAAAGTTATCGAACAAAATGGTACCTACATACTTTAGTTAAATGTAAATAAACTTTATTAAAAAATGTTTTGAATTTTCTTAAAAAATGCGAAGAAACTTTTTCCCCAACCTATTACATGTTATGGACGCCCCAAATTATGTGAAATTCGTAAAACCGTAGAAAAATATGCTTTTTTCTCACCCACACGGGCCACACGTCAGTTTCACGCCTTTAGCTTATCTTTTCATTCACCTCTCTGTGTGTGTCACAATGACGTGTGATCTAAAATAAGTGATCTAGAACAAGTTTACCTTAATTAGTTATGCAATTTTATTTAATATTTCTTACCTAGGTGGTTTATTAATTTACTGTTTTTCTCATGGATTCATCACAGGGAAAAATCGGAGAGGTACCTATTACGAATGATACCTAAACTGGCGTTTATAAATTACCTATGACGACAGCAGTTTGTATTGTGTGTAAAAATGTATATCAATCACTAATGTCATTTAGTAGATTTCTGCAACCATCAGTGGCATGACATTGCAAGTCAGTCAGATGAGATTTCAAAAATAGTTTTGGTTTCATGCAGTTTTCGTATACCTCATACCTACTGCCATTTCAACAACTTCAACGTTTGTATAAAAATAATAAGAGAATGGTTGAAATGTTGAAAAGTGCTCGAAAGGTGCCTTTTAGGTGAGAGAAATATACCAAATCATCTTCATTGAAATATTTTCCCCATCAACAAGGGAAAATAACGCTATATAGCAATACCCGTGGAATCACGTTTCGTTTTGCCGTTCCAAGAACGATTAATTTGTGAACCAATAAATGTTGCTCATTGTTTACAGTCCAATTAATTAAACGCTGTTAGTCATCCTGTTACTGGTTTCCGAAAATGTTATGGTCCAAAGTGCCAAACGTTATTTTCATGTGACGTTGTAGTTAGACTGGGAAATTCAAATTGTGAATCAAGATGACGTTGGTGTTACCTATAATCATAGTCATAGAGAAACGTTAGCCTCACAAAAGTACTTAGGTAACTTCTATTGGAAGAGACAAATTCGACTGCGGCCAATTTGAATTTGTCAACTTTAATAGTGTATTAAAAATAAAATCTAGAAACAGAACTTATACCGTCCATTCGCTTTGTCTCTCTCGTACTTTTCAAACCCCGTTGGTCTCGTGGTCACAAGTGCGACTGCTGACGTGGAGTCCTGGGTTCGATTCCTAGGACAGGCAAACTGTCATAGGGAATTTCTTAGTAATAGCCCGGAGTTTGGAAGTTGGCGGTGTGATGCCCCGTGCCTCGGTGCGCACGTGTCGCCGTTGGTCCTGCGCCTGGTTCCAATCCGGACGTGTCGGATTGCCGTCCCATCGGACTATGCGAGTGAGGGAAGAGAGAGTGCCCCTGTGTTTACGCACACACTGGTGCACCATAATTCCACTACGCTGAAGGTTAGTAGGTACTCCGATGAGGTTGGCCGCCATGGCCGAACGATCGGGGCGACTAATTTTCGGCCTGTATTCACTGTAAAACTGTACACGGCACGCAAAGTTCATTCTCTGTCTTTGCCTTTGCGCGGAGCTATGGCCTCATCGAATTCGTTTCTGTTTATGGACCCCTAGCTCAGAGGAAAAAAACGGAACCCTTTGTCATTTTCGGCAATTGGTCACACCTTTGTTCCTATAATTTAGTTTTTTTGTGCAGTTCATCGCTCTATTTTGTTTAGGTAAATGAAGACTATTCTAAAAAGGCAATTTATTGTGGGTCGTCGCACAGGCACAAGATTGATCAATTCATCGATACCTCTACGTAATTGATTTGTAACTGTAAAGAGTCAGCAGGGTAGTGGTGGATTTATTTTATAACTAGCTGCTGCCCGCAGAAGCCGCGGGCGCCCGCGTGCTTAACAGCTTTTCCATAAATGCGTATAAAAGAACTTACGTCAAAAAATTAATTTAATTTTTTTTGTCTGTGTGTTTCTTCCGGCTAATCTCAGAAACGGCTGGACCGATTTTGACGGGACTTTCACTGGCACATAGTTGATATTATATGAAGTAACATATAGGCTACTTTTTGTTCCGGGGGCACGTTCTCGTGGGAAAATTTCCATGAATTTGGAATTACAAACAGACACTTCAATTTTATTTATTTGTTTAGAACATGCGAGCTTCCATACAAACTTTCATCACTTTTAGAGGATGAATTTTCAAAAATCGTTCCAAAGTATTCACTATCGTCTTGCTTGTCAGTGAATTTATGACTTTATAAGAAGATCCTCGCATCGTGGATGGGTCCACGCATAGAGAATATAAGGTGCACGTAGGGTTGCCAGCAAAGAGAATATAACCACTAGAGAGCGTATAGGCCGATTTCTGCTTAGCACACGACTCACCACTGCGGGCCGGGGGACGAGGAAGAACGTGCGGCTGCAATTGGTCAATTCAAGGTCAAGTTGCGAAGGTATGCCCATCGTAGGGCTGCTCTACTTCATTAAGGGAAAATAGTCGATATCGATAAAATGGATTTTAAAATTGTGATAAATACTCAATTATAATCAAAGAAATCATATTTAATCAAAATCAATCACTAATAAAATGAAAACTAGAGAATCCAAGAACAAAACTTTCGCCACTATCATATTCGACGAAATAGCAATCAGAAACGGTGTCGAATATCATCCCCAAGGCAGAAGGTACTATGGCCACGGTAGTTTTGGCGCCAGTTTACAAACGGATTGTCAAGACGAAGCTAAAGAAGCCACAGTATTTCAATTGAATAAAAATTTTATTCATTTTAATTTAAATTTTCGATAAAGACTTTCAGCTATTAAAGGAAACAGCACAAATTTTTACGATAAAAATACAAAGTGAAAGTAAGGGATAGATGCATTAGAATTGTCTAATGAAAGAACGAGACTTTTCCAAAAGACATCAACGCGGGACTCACACAGTGTGCTGGTTTACCCAACCACCATTTTAAATAGACCCCTACGGTGGATCATAATCTGATTAAATCACAATAATTTTTCGTACTGTTTATTTACTGATGAAAAGTTATGCGATCATTTTTGTAACTAGAAGTCTTGGAATGTTTCCCACACCACTTCACCGCGCATGAAAGTATTTTGATGCGTTATAATTGCAGATTTAGTTATATTATTTGCAATAATTTAGCGTGCACAGAGGTCTAACAATTGGTCACAACTAAAATGGCTACTTGAACCGCAGCCTATGCATAGGCGACAAAATACTAATAGTTTTCGAGCGTCGGGGCACTGTATAAAGACTATATAACCACTTGACTGCGCAGTCAAGTGGTTATATAGTCTTTGGTTGCCAGGCGTCCGGATAGAGACGGACACAGTCAGGCTTTTTAGTTGCATGTCCGGCTAAATTAGATGGTGTCCGGCCTGTCCGGCTTTTTGTTAGGCTTTTAGATATGATCAATTTTGTCTTCACCCGCCTCATCTTGTATCGCTAGCGCAAGCGAGCGAACTAGCACTGTCCTCCCCGATTTAGTACTACTCAATTTTAAAGGAAAAGAGCTTTTAAAGGAAGTGTCTGCCAACCAAAAAATATGAATTCCTTTATGTTACAAAGATTTAAAAATGTAGGTATTTAGTTCATTAGTCTTATGTTTAGTTTTGTTTTAAGACTAAAAAATTAAAGATGTTCGGGCTTTTTACCCAAATGTCCGGCTAAACTGACAGGTCTGTCCGGCTTTTCGGTTTTATGATCTGGCAACCCTAGGTGCACGTGAGACGTAGATCCCGGCGGCTGTCAGTACGTAGATCTTTGATAGTCGTTACAGCTAATCAGAAGCTCAAAACTGATGGCCAGTAGGTATGTCTTCCCAAAGGGTATTGTGTTACCCAGTAACTGCTCTATGTAAAATATTTGTACAAACGGCTAGACTGGAACCTGACCTATGTAAAATATTGGGACACCTGGTTAGACTGGAAGCTAACCAAAACATAGTTGGGAAAATGCTAGACTAGATGATGATTAATTAGATCGTTGGTAACTAGTACCAGTACCAGTTGCTGCTCGATAAGTATTAGAAAGAAAAAAATAGTTAAATCATGTATTCAAGTTCTAGAACAATGATTAAAACTGCATTGGGCTGCTAAGTTTATATTGCCCAGTAAAGCGATTGGGGATATAATGAATAACTCATTACAGGCAGGACTAACTTGAAAGCGAAGGTAATGCCTAGTTATTTTAAATTTTATCGATTAGGTTTTTCCAAAGAAAGTCGTAATACCAACGTATTGGATAATTGTGACTAGCAAGAGTTTTTCCGATGCGTAACTGCAGGTACTTAATATTTGTACCGGATAATCGTAGGAAAAACCGAACGGGTAGAAATAGTTTTGATAACAAAATCATTCCGTCGAAGTCCACTGTATACGTATCTTCTTATAGACTTTTGATAGGAATATCATCTAGGTACCGATTTAGATTTATTTTTATTTTGGTAATACAAGTTGAACCAGCAATACTAAACTCGTTTCCATCCATATGTGCTTAATCATGTATCATGTTACACATGTTTATGAAAACAAATGCATTTTCACTATCTTTCCCATTTTTTACACGCTTTATATTAGCTTCACTTGTATGTTTGTATGTTTGTTTGTAACCGACTCCTTATAGCGCGATTTTGACCCACTTTAAACGACCAGATTTCATTCAAACTTTGCTCACCTGTCAAGGACCGATGACAATGCAATAATTTCATAAATTTGTGCCATTATCCTTGCCAGGGTTACCAGGACAGCAAAAAAACTGTCTTCGAAAACAACGCTGACATACGTCACAAACTAATTTGTGCCATTATCCTTGCCAGGGTTACCAGGACAGCAAAAAAAAACTGTCTTCGAAAACTACGCTGACATACGTCACAAACTACGCTGACATACGTCTCAAAATTCGAAACACCCTAAAAAATAGAAAATAAATAATAGTTTAAAAAAACTAAAAAACACGCTTCCATTGAAAACCAAACTAAAAAGTACAAAATAATGGAAAAAAAGCGTGGGGTGCTTTTTAAGGTATTTTTTTATTGATATCAGGCACCCCACGCTTTTTTTCTAGTTTTTTTAAACTATTATTTAAGTATTTTCTATTTTTTAGGGTGTTTCCAATTTTGAGACGTATGTCAGCGTAGTTTGTGACGTATTTTACGTATAGCGTACTTTTTTCAAACTATGTTGGGGTCGGCTTCTGGTCACACCGGACGCAGCTATGATTACCAATATGTTACATGAAGCGACTGATGACTGTAACGAATTGATAACTGTGCTTGTAAGTAATATGCGTCAAAATAAAAATAAAATAAAACAAGGTGGGCTCTTCGAAATCCAGAATACCTAGGTACGGTTTCAAAAGAGATAAGTAACCGGGGTCGTCGAATATAGTTGAAATTTAGTAAGAAAACAACGGAGGTTTCCAAATTAAATTAACTTTAATTAACAGAAAACACACAGTTCGTTTAACAAATTCATTCAAGAACATCAACTTAAATTATACCCGACGACTCTGGTCACTTATCTGTTTTGGTGACTGTACGTACTTGTTTAGCAAAACACCAGCCGGACATCAAATTACAAGGAGAAAACTGACCGGGAACGGAACGGGCTGCTAAGACCATCCTCGTCGTCTTCCAGCCAATGCTACAGTCATCACCATTTTCCTAGCTTATTCCCAACTAAGTTGGGGGTCGGCTTCTAGCCTAACAGAATATATCGACTGCCTATCGAAAATGATCGGCAGATGATGATGACTAGGTAAATCTCACATTTATCAAGTAGTGTCTTGGGGAATAACGTCTTTATTATATAAAAACATTTTAAAAGGTACTTTTCTCAGATTTTGTGACGTAGAAAATCCTAATCGGATTTATTGGAAAGAGCTGTTATTATGCATATACCTATAATCATACGGTCACAATGCAATGTCGCGATAAAGCGAACAACACTTCGCGCGCTCGCGCTCTGTTTAGCGGCCAGATGCTGTAGGTACTATGAGATGAGAGTGAGCGCGCGAAGTCTAGTTCGCCTTATCGCAATAATGTATCAATCAGTATTACGGGTTCCACAGACAGGCGCGAGTCGCGACGCAACAGGGCATCGAGATTCTGGTAAAAAAAACTTTAGAGGTGTCAAGGGACACCCGGATGGAACGAAGTTCCTTTCCAGGATTCATAATAGTTATAATTTTTCAATTATTTATTATGTACAAAAAACCTGTATACACTCAACAAAAATATTCTCTCTCTCTCCCTATCTCCTTCTCTCTCCCTCTCTCTCTACCTCGCTCTCTCTCTCTCTCCCACCCCCTCTCTCCCTCTCCCCCCCTCCCCTCTCCCCCCTCTCTCCCTCTCTCTCTACTCACAACAAAAAAAACAACAACATACAAAATATATACGGTCGAATTGAGAAACCTCGTCCTTTTTTTGAAGTCGGTTAAAGCATGTCGTGACAATTTTTCGTAAGAATTTTTTCCGTCTAGCCCCCTTTCACAACGCGCGATAAGGAACTTCGTTCCAAAAATTCTTTGAAGTCACTTCTGTTGAGTCGCGTTGTGCCTGACCGGTGCTGTGCCTTTGGGCACACAGATGTTGTTTTGCTTCTACTATGATTTTTGAATAATTCAATATGCTCAATTTCAAATTATAATAGAATCGAGCACATCAAAATGGTGAAGTTTTTGATGTTAACATTAGTTATGACTTTTTACTATAGTCTTTTCGCCATAAGATGAGTTCCCTGACAGTTCATTTTTTTCCGTGGCACGCTTTCTACTTTAGACGAATAAAAAATAAACTGACAAAAAAATTAAAAAAGAAATGATAAAAAATATTGCCTTTCGTAAATTACTAAGTAAATTATTGTAGTTATAATTAACTGTTAATAAATTAAGTAAATAAAAAAAAAAGTATAAATCTTAAAAATGTCTAATGCGTTGAACGGAACGTCGGCCATTAGAGATTGCCACTACTCAATACACTAATCGACAAAAAAAAGATGAATCGGAGCGGTCATTTTGTAATCGCGATCGCGTCGCGTCAATATGAGTGCGTTATGTCAGGTTTTTGCTCTGCTCCCGTGATGTTATGTAGCCTATGTCTTATTATGATGTATAGGCTATATTACTGTAAAGTTTCTTCAAAATCCGTACAGTACTTTATGCGTGAAAGAGTAAGAAACATCCACACACACACATACTAACTTTCACATTTATAATATTAGTAGGAAGTAGGATAACCAGTTTATTAAAAAAATATTTTGAAAATCTAAAATCGATAATCCGATTCCATTTTCTTTGCCAACTGAATCGATATTATAAAAAAATCGATCATATTTCGTTATGTCACGTCACTACAATTGTCAGACAAGAACTGTCAGGGAACTCATCTTATGGCGAAAAGACTATAATTTGATTTGACCCTTATTATCTGAACGTCAAACTGCCAGTTTGATGATCAGTTGATATGTAAAATAATATCGTTCGATTTCTTCAGTTACAAAACAAATGAGGGTCTACTTCATTCAACATACATACATAAAATCACGCCTTTTTCCCATGGGGGTAGACAGAAACTACAGAACTCCACCTACTATGGTCCTTACATACGCTTTTTGCCTCGTTTAAATTCATACTTACATCTGGTCATACACGCACGCCGGTTATCAGTATCTACTATCTACCTGGCCCTTGAAGAACATCACCAATAAGATCACTATATGTTTTCCTAGGACGTCCCCTTTTGGCATGTCCAGTCACACCTGCCATGTAAATACCTTTTGTTAGCCGCCCTTCATTCATCCTCTCAACATGACCAAACCATCTACGCATACCCTTTTCAATTTTTGTCACTAGGTAACTACGTCTTCTTTATAAAAAAAAAACATTTTTAAACCGCACCGTTGTCTTATCACTTCATTCTACTTATCTATCAATTAAAGAAAGTCGCTTTTTGTGTTTTTGTTCGCTAGTTCTGCAACATAGCTATCTGCAACCATTCCATACCATTCCGTGCTCAATCAAACATCAATTAATGTTATTGAAGAACTCCTAAAAACTTACTAATCAGAAACCTGAAAATTTAGACAGTATACATTTTTAAACCACATAGACGAAACACTTTTCTTCCGGCTATGTTCGTTCGGCTGTTTCGACTCGGAAGCCTGTCGAATGGTTGTGCACAGCTATGCTGGTCAAATATAAATAAGTACTGCATTGTTCTACTAATTGTAAATCAAATAATTAAACATATAAGTAATAGATGATATTATAATGTACAATTTAATACTTATATTAAAATTTTATTGTTAAAAATACAGACCGACATTTTCTTTTGAAATTTAAAAAAAGTATGCTTTATGCCACTAAGTTTCTATTCTATGCCCATTTGTGCAATATAGATATGTATTGTGGATATGTAGATGCCAAGACGTATAACTTCGCATAAATACATGACGTCAATTTACTGAATTAAAATATAACTATGTACCTATGCAGAAATCCGGAAATTACTATCAGTTCTTAGTAAACAGTAGTTAGTGCCATGCTTAAAATATAATTATTGCGACCACAAAGAGCATAGACTTTATACAACAGATGGTTTGAAAAAATCGTCTAGACCTTAACGAAACTACCGCAAGCAATGTCGTTACAATGTACATACTGTCAGAATAAATGGCCTTGTAAAATTTGTATGTTGTAAATTACCCTGCTGGTGAACGTTCAGGAATCCATTAGATGCAGGCAGTGCATTGGTGAGTAGTAGTACACTGGGTAGTGGTAACGGTCGTGACTTACGAATTGTTGGTCGGTGGTTCGAACCCAGACATGCATTACTTTGTATAAATCATATCATCACCAGTGCTTTCAAAATGGTGAAGGAAAATATTGTGAGGAAACCGGCGTGCCATACAGACATGTGACATCTACCCACCCGCATTGGGCCCGCGTGGTGAATCATGGCCCACTCCCTCACGCCGAGAGGAGACCTGTGTCTCAGCAGTGGGAAAAGTATGGACAGAACAGGCCTGTGATAACATTAATCATCATCATTACAGCCGTAAGACGTCCACTGCTGGACTTAGGCCTCTCCCAATTTGGGGGGCTTTGCCATAATCGCCACGCTTGGCAGGCGGGTTGGCGATCGCAGTATGGTGGTAAAATGCATAGAGAACGCTGCTGCCCATTCTCTAGTAAGTCCCTTAGTCGCCTTTTACGACACCCACGGGAAGAAATGGGGTGGTGTTATTCTTTACGTCCGGCACCACACGGTTCCGGCACCACACGGTACACGCACGCCACACGGTTCGGTGTGATAACATTACAGGCTGTTTATGTTAGGTAGTGCAGGACGGGCTTTTATGGCGATGGCTAGGGCGGTCCGCCGAACAATGCTCCACTCCTCATATTTTGACAACATTGCTCGCCCATCGGGCACATTATTTGTATTTCGAGGGCTACCTTGGCGCATTCACCCAGCGGTTTAGGCTACGTGCTTCGTCTCCGAGTCATCTGCATCATCTACCTAGCCTTTTCCTAACTATCTTGGGGTCGGCTTCCAGTCTAACCGGATGCAGCTGGATGCCAGTAATTTACATGGAGCGACAGCCTATCTGATCTCCACAATCTCTTGGTAAGACTGCACCCTAATTGCGAAACGCACAATTTATCAGAATCTGAATGGGATTGAAGACTATTTCTAAACCATTGCGTCATTTGTTCGAATAAATTGTCGGCTCAGCAAAGTAAATAACGCAATGAATGTTGTTTAACTATGAATATTAAACCAATTCCTACCAATAAAAAGTTCCGCAATTACCTCTCTGGTTGTCAAGACTTTCGTTCTTTTGACGACCCGTAACGACTGTCATAGATCCAGAAATAACAGTGGGGACCAACGGTATAACGCGCTTTCCGAGACACGGAGGGGTCTTGTTATGTAAAGATGGTCACCTATCCAGGGACCAGCCGCGGCAAGCGTAGCTTAACTTAATCGATCGATCCATGCGGCTGTAATTACTTGGCCGCGCGCTCTAAATAGAACGTCAATAAAACAATTAAATATAATCTGTTTTGTCTCCGAGTGACTGAATGAATTTAAGATTTTTACTTCGTAGAATTTTCGATCGTGTCATTGGCTGCACTTGGCGATGTGGCCCGCTAGGCATAGCGGGCTGATATCAGTCGGGGGTTCACGCGAATGTAGATGCGGGTATCTCCTGGCCCCCCCAACTCATGGCAGTGGTAAGTACTGTTTTATTTTTTATATATAATACTTTTTGATTGTGAAATTCATTGTCATGTCCGTAAGTGTCCGTGGCATCACAGCGGGCCCTATCGGAATACCAGCGCTGCGGTTAGTTGTTTTTTTACAAAAATCGCTGCATAATGCTGAGATAGGAGCCCTTTTGACCTCGCATAGGTCTTTTTTATCTTTTAGTACTATTTTGTTATTTGTATCAAATATTTTTCTTTCTTTCGTACCGTGGGATCTTAACAAACAGATATCTTAATGTTGTGGCCCGCTAGGTATAGCGGGCTGATATCAGCCGGGGGTTCACGCGAATGTAGATACGGGTATCTCCTGGCCCCCCCAACTCATTGTAGCGGTAAAAACCGTGGGGGTTTAGTTGGTAGGAGTCCGATATAACCCCTCGCGGATAACTATGAGGATTTCCCCGAAGCAAGAACAGGCTGTCTGTCAACTTAAATTTCTCATTTCTCTGAATATTTTAAATTGACACAGAATTATTAAAATTTTTAGTTATTTGCTAGAAAATTTTCTATGCAATAAAAACATAGGTACCTATATCAGGTTAATAAAACTAGGTCCACCAGTAGACATGTGCCACCTGAGAAGATAATAAGTTTCGAGCGCAAGAAACGAAGACCGGTTTGGTAGATAATAATAATAACCAGATTGTTAATAATAACGGTTTGATTACACTAATAATAGACAGTTCAACTCGGTCGAGATAATAACTTCGAGGGACTTATAAAAACCTGACATGTTTTTATAAAAAAAAATACCTCGTACAAGTTTAAATGAGGTTTTACGTTTTTGGGTTTTTCTTTTCATATATCCAGAGTAACAGTTTTTTTTTTAATAAAAAAAACAATGATATTATGTAGTTCGTAGCAAGTTCAGATCGTGAAATCATAAAAAAACAACCGGCTAAGTCCATTCCTCATGTTCTGAGTCTACACGATTACTGATCAATGCTTGCACCGACTGGACTGGTCCATTCAAATCTGTGGCGACTGTACCCTCTGTGAGGACGGACCTCGGCTTAGGACGCAGGCGCGGTCGCAGCCTAACATTTGGGGGGGGGGGGGGTCACCATGAGTACTGAAGAATATTTTTAGGAAGGTACATCCTGTTTGGTCTATTAGTCGCAAGCGCTACTGATCAGCATGATGTCCTGGGTTATAATCTTTTTGCAAATGTCCATCGGAGTCTCCGTGGCTCAAGTGAGAACCATTTTAAGTTAGTAAGACAGGCAAATCGTTCAGGGTTTCGACAGCATGACTGTCTTTGGGGGGGGGTCATGACCCCTAGAACCCCCCCCTCGGACCGCGCCTGTTAGGACGTCGCTGGTGGAGGACAGCAAGTTGGGACAGACTAAATCAAATCATGATTATTAATCGGGGAATTTACAGCTACAGGCTCAGCTGGCACTTCGTCGAAAATACAGTAGAGCGTCGATTATCCGAACTAATTGGGGGACAGGATTGTTCGGAAAATCGGTTTTTTCGGATAATCGAACTGTATTGATTCAGCCATACATATTTATGTACAGGTGAATGAAACCTTATGTTTAGACATTTCATTAATGACAAATAGTTTCTTTCACGAGGTAAAATTTAGTTTATCAACCAACGGCTATTTTAGAGTGACATAAGAGTGCATACAACTAATAGTTCGAAACAATTTCGCGTGTATTATAGCGTGGGAGGAGGATAGCAAGCGCGAGTGGGGCGGGCGTAGTAGTTCGGATAAGCGGTCGTTCAGTTGTTCGACGCTCTACTGTATTTGCAACGTCACCTCTAGCAGCGGGCGCCGAGGTGTCCCAGGAATAAGTGACAAAAATAGGACGTCAATAAAACAATTAAATATTATCTTAGTCTTTTAATCATCTAAACTCTTCAACATTATTGATTCGAGATTTCCCTTCGACATATTCTCTGTGGCCTTCTACTAGTATTCTGCCAACAGCTTTGACTAGCCTCACTTTGAATCTAGATACTCTTTCATTATCATCAAAGTCTAGGGTTTTCACATCCCTTTCGATATAGTATTCAAAAGTCTTCCATAGCATTTCTCGTGCTTTTAATATGCTGTCAGCTTGGCTGAAACAAAACAAATACAACTGTTATAAAATCATCATAATTGTTCACTTAAGATTTTTTTAAATGCTGCATTCTGTCATCAAACAATACGTTTAGCTATTCCATCTCAACGTGTGTCTATGCCATATTCAACAAGATACCGGTTACTGACAGAGATTGCTTAGGCGGGACAAATCAGGCATAAGCATCAGGATTTCTCAACCAAATGAATGAAGTCATTCTTGAGTGGGAAAAGATTACAAAGTTTCAATTTGATATGCCAAGAGGCGATATTCTTATGAAATGTGAGGTGTGATCTCATCACAAAATTTTAATTAGCTCTGTAGTTTCCAAAGATGTAAACAACAATGGGCGCTCAAAACTGTCCATGGGTTAAGTGATGCATATAATGAATTTTAAGTTATACTCCATTTGTTTAGGTAGTTAACTAAATTTAAACAATCTTAACATGTCTTTTATCTAAAAAACTGTCTAAAAATTGAATCTAAAAATGTTTACAATTAGGTATTTACTTAAACCGATGTTAGGTAAGTAACTTAATTTAAATAATATTTGTTGGTCTTTTATACGATTTATTTTATATAAAAAGACATATCAAGATTGTTTACCTTTAGTTAACTACCTAAACAAATGGAGTATAGTATTATTAACGAGGTTATTATAAGTTTAAGATTAGCATTTTTACACTAGTAATCGATTTTATTATGATGTTGAGAGTGATCATCTTCTAACTTCCAGGGCTCATTTTTTACTTGGAGTTATTTTCTTATATTTTTTACATTGTTCTCATATAATTATATAAGTAACAAGAATGATGTACGCTGTAATCTTGATTTAAAAGTGTCTCGTTGGAGTTTCTTGCTCGTGCATAGAGATCTACGTATTGGAATGGTAACTAGCTTCTTTCGGACTATCTGACCGACCTTTTTACAGTTCTAAAGTGCCTGTAAATGGTTAAATTGAAATAAATGCTTGTGGTTTGTTTATACGGACCATTGAAATTTATACAACAGGCATTTTGCTTAGTAATGAATTTGTCTAACTTTGTATTTACATGATTGTCACGCTCATTGGTAACAATAGTAGATAGTAAATTGAATCCAGCGCAAGAAAATGGTAACGTCACAAAATGATGTCACGTAATACAAATAAAGGTAAGGTTTTAATTTGAAGCTAAGAAGTTTACAAGAAGAAACATCTTTTCCTTATAAGTTATCAAAACCGGTCGTGATTAATTAGGGATACCGATACTGGTATTTCCCAGTAGTTGGTTTTCTCAGGTGAGCTGTTAGTCATCAACTTTCGATAACGAATCGGATTGACTAGAAAGAAAGGGAAAGTATTTAATGAGATTCGTACAGGAATATCGCAAACTTAATCAAGCACACACTACTTAAGAAACAAAAAAGAAAATAAAAATATAATTTAGATAGAAATTCCTGTACAAGTCCCAAAAGACCCCTATCTCAGCATGATGTTACGACATTTAAAATAAGTGTCGCAGCGCTGTTATTCTCATAGGGCCCACTGTGAAGTCATTGACAGATACAGAAATAAAAAATAAAATAAGTACTTATTTAATAAAATTATTGTAATCCACGGTAATTATTGTAATTGGCTACAGCGCAGTGCATGTGCATATCGCCATACAATGACGTGTATTTTTCAATACAATGACTTGTATTTTACAGTATGATGTAACTTTGGTTTGATATCATTATAGTTACCTCCACCAACCCGCACTGGGACCGCATGCTGGATTATGACCTACTTCCTCTCATTGAGAGAAGTATGTGTTGCAGCAAATAAATCAAGAGTTCATCATTTGCTCAACCTTTTCCCAACTGTTTTTTGGTCTGCCGACCAAAAAACAGTTGGGAAAAGGCCAGTCTAACAGAATATACCTGAAATACCTGTATTTACATGGAGCGACTATCTGACCTCTACAATCCAGGGACTGGGTAACACGATGCCCCTTGGTAAGACTTTCAAACTTCTGACGACCCGTAACGACTGCCAAAGATTCACAAATGAAAGCCGGGACCATGTGCTTGCCGAGACACTGAGGGATGTAAACATGGTCACGAATTTTTCGTCAGTAAAAAGAAAAAAAAACAATTATTTGACCACGTAGGTATTGCACTTTTTGATGAAACAGGAACTTAGCAGGCGTATAGTCGGAAATTTTGATTGTTGATGAGATTCTTAGGGTAGCTTACGTACTTGTTTGGGGTCGGCATGATACTAAAAATCGTGCCGAATTATGCCGAACCGAACAAGTGTCTATAAGCACTTCTTAAACTTCGGATAAGACAGCATAAACCTTGTAAGTTATCGTTTCTAGCTCATATAAATAGAGCGCGGTATCTCCACTTGAAGCTTGTTCATTGATGATTTCATCATCTGATAATGTTGGACAAAGCCCTACATTTTCAAAACATAAAAATAATCCAACAAGGCACGGATTGACGTATATAAGGGGGTTCAAGGATCTTTCACATAGCAGGTAGTCAGACGTTATGACGTAACAAACAAGGCAAGCATTCTTTTTTTATCGCACCATGCATGACGCGAATTGCGTCATTTTTCAAACCAGAAAAACATGATGAAGGCGATGGAACCATACGTGATTTTAAGCAAGTATTCATGTCTAAACTCAATGTTTATGCCTTGTATAGGGAATGAGGCAAAATAAATTCCGGGGTAATCCAACGTGCGAGATCAAATACGGACGTAGGTACCCAAAAACTATACTTACCTATACAGAGACGTATTATGTAAGCCGGTGATAAAGGCATGTGATGCGGAGCAATGAGGAAAATGTTGAGTATGAATGTACGGCTATAAGAGTAGGGAAAGACCAAAGGAACGATGGATGGATCGTGTGAAAAGATGATGCTAGAACGGACTGACCACTAATAGTAAAGTATGGATGAGGAAGTCATGGTGCGCCGATCCCAAATATTTTGTTTTGGTATTCCTGATGGATATACTAGTTTTAAAGGTAGGTACTGCGTGTGGTTACAGAAAAGGTAAAAAAAAATCTGGCGTGTGTTTTTGCGATGTAATTAATAAATATAGTTTTGTGTTGATTCTCTGGTGTAAGTACTAACACTAGTTTCTAAGTCGTTTGTATGCTAACCAAATGGACGATATGGGTCTGAAATAAAGGAATTTTATTCATTTTCTTTGATTATATTTATTTACAAGCGAATGGTTTCTCAATTGTGTTGAAACGGACATAGGTGGTTCAACTTCGAAACACCACATTATTTTTGGGATCGACGTTGCATGATGTCTTTTTTACCGTCTTTGCTATCATGTGCCGTTAATTTCACAGACAAAATATCACCCTTGAAATTACAACAGATAGGCACAGCTATCAACAACAGTTGGTACTGCTTAAAGGTGGTCATGCATCCCTAAACAAGCAACCTTTCTTAAATGATAATCTTAGAGCCAAAAAGCCGAAAAGTATGCTGTCCTAATCCAGATTTTGGTCTATCCATGTGCCAAATTTCATCCAAATCCGCTTAGCCGTTTTTAACACACAAACATGCAAAAAATCAAATCTTTTCTCTTCACAAATATAAGCCTTCTTCCCATACAGACATCATTGACTACGCCTGCTAGCAGTGTTTCAGTAAGTTTAGGTAGCTTCACCAAGACCTTTGTTAACTACATAACAATTTCAGTTGACAACAGAAACAATTTCAACCGTTTATAGGTCCAAAAAGAACACAAACCACAAACTTCCACAAACTTTAAAACGTCTATCTATAACTAATATGAGGAAAACATCGGGTATATTTCCCCTAATACCTTGTAGGTCACAACCACAATATAGGTAGACACAGAAGATCAACTCCATACGAGCGAAACCACACGGACACATTGTATAGACACGCTTCACGTACATGGAGGGCAAGCGAGATACGATTTTTTATTTTTTTGAGGATCCCACCTCACAGGTCAACTTAGGCTACTTAACCTGGCTTGCCTCAATGAATTAAAGCCACCAGCCAAGACCTAAAACAGTTAAAAACTCCGAGATACAACGGTCACGATCGTTTAATTTAAAATGGCACGCCCTCCAATGCTTATTACATCCACTCTTCAAATGTTTGTACACAAGGCATCTTTTGGCGTGTGGTAAAACTCGGCTCTAACTCCGAAATGCAACTTCTGTGAAAATTTTGAAAATGTCGCTGTTAAAAGAAACCGCTCAATCTATGTACCTGTTCCATATTCAAATCCTTGTTTCTGATTTGATGTAATTTCCGTTTAAACTTATTCCAATAAAAGTCATAAAAATTTCTGAAGTTCCAAAATTTAAATCTTTTAAATTTATTTTTCCAAATACACATTTTGTTTACATGTTTGAAAACTAAATAAACCGAACGCAGTTTATGTATGCGTACGTCTGTATTTCGATGTACGCACGGCGACAAATCAACCTATACATTTCCAGTATAAGCTGACTTCTCATTGTATGACATGCCTACACAATGCGGGTCTGCTTAAACTGGAATGTATAGCCGTGTGTACTTTGTACCGCAGCCGACCTTCTATTTGTACTGTTCCGTGTCACAATTCCGATTTTAACCGAATTCAAACGAACTTACGTGCGAAAAGTCACATAACACAATGTGTAAATGTTTAATGTTTACATTAAAATTGCGTAGCTATTAGGTAAATATTTAGTTTTGGTTCCGGGGAGATCCGTGTGTACTTGGAATCGAGCATTTGATTATTTACCTTGTATGTAGTGCGTAAAAGCACCTAGTTTAGGGGAGTTTTTAGGTGTGCAAATCCATTTCATGTTGGGAAATTTTGGAACAAGGGAAATACATTGGTAAAATTGGTTAGTTATCAAAATCTGGCCGTAAAAGGATGCCTCGATGGCAATAGTATTTACCCAAGAGCAATTTTGTCACAAGGACAAATTGAAAAATTCATGGGTAACGCCTATCTAGTACCTTAGGTGGATTCGATAATCCTTATAGCAATGCCAAGGGTAGTGCTTCATAATCATCATCATTTCAGCCGAAAGACGTCCACTGCTGGATTAGACTCCCAAAAGGGGATGTTTCCATAATCGCCAAGCTAGGCAGGCGTGTTGGCGATCACAGTATGTTGGTAAAATGCATAGAGAATGCTGCTGCCCATTCTTTAGTAAGTCGCCTTTTACGACACCCACGGGAAGAAATGGGGTGGTACTATTCTTTACGTCCGGCAACACACGGAACCCTAGCCCTAGATTTTTTACGTGGAAAAATATGATCATGCATATTGCGCTACCACGGGGGCTTAGTTACGTGGGACTCCAACCCAATAAAACTCAATGGTGTCCTACTGTGCCCTAGCCCTAGCCTAGCTTTACCCCAGCTGACTAAAAAAAGGTAGAGCTGAAAGTGCGCAATTTAATAAATGTTAATAAGAAGTTGTTGCTTAGCAGTGGGACAGTCTAGGCTAATTTAATAAAACATTAGGGAGTCGGTCAGTCTGAAAGATGAATCCCATTCCATATAGTTGGGTTCTGCGTTGAAGTTGTTGTTGTTGATGTGAGTTCAGCTACACGATTACTAACACATGCCTGATTTGCCCTAGTTGAGCTAACGATTATAACCACACAGTTTAGAGTGGACATATCCAGTCAGTGCGACTGGATATGTGCACTCAAAACTTTGGGGCTCTTTCCTTACAAGAGCATTTCAGAAACTAATCTTCATGATCCTCATAAGATTTTGAGAAAGAGACTTTGACATCTGAGTTTGTTTCGGTGTCCTCTCAGAGTAGTCGTATAAGAAACAACGACCTTATCTAGTTTGTAAAATATTATTGACGTGTAAAGAAATAAACATTATATATCGCTAACCTACTTATTTAAAAACAGTTCCAGCTAATTATCGAGTATTGGGAAAATTCTTGACGTCACAAAATATATTTTCTAAATAAAAATCATTGAGACCTTGTGACCCATAGTCATTGGGAATTTTTGAAAAAACCTTTGGTATCGGTAGATTTTATTTTACTTTTTTCCTGTAGGTTTTCTCTGCTCAGTTATGACGGAATTGCAGTGCTTAGAACTTGGAGACTGAGTGTCACGTAGATTTGGACTTTGGGAGGGCCCTAGTCAAAGGCATTTATTTGCTTTAACACGTTGAGTGCCGATCACGCGATATCGCGTGATTCGTCGGCTCTGCATTGTGGCCGACCACGCGATATCGCATGCTTGCTACTAACAATTTTGTATGTGCTCTAAATCTGTGGCGATATGGGATTAACCATCAATCTGTGTTCGGCACTCAACGTGTTAAGTGCAGTCGTACAAGATAGGTAAAAAGTACTCTCGTGCGAAACACAAACTGCCAATTCTTGGCATGTAAATATTAATTTCCTGATCAGAATAGGTTTTTTTTTTAAACTGGCATGCACTGTGGAAGTGCGCGTCGGAAAGGATGTATACAGGATAAGTTTTAAATTTCTGCGCAAGGGGTTCTAGAATGATATGCTGAATTCATGGTTACAATTAACGCACTGGATAAAAAATTATCCTGTATTTGTACGATAATTATTAGTTTTATCGCCAACAAAAATTTGTTATATTTCAAAGTATCCATCCTCCTACTCTCAAAGAAACTGTGAAGCCATAAAGGAAGAGAAAGAATCTAGATATTATTAGTTCGACTTACTGCGAGAATTTTACTAAATTAATTACTAAATTCGGGTTTTGGAAAAAGAAGAATTTTTGTAAAACTTATATTTTTCTGACATAAATTCTAGAAATTGAACTCCTAACACAAATCACGACCGTGAATCGCTCAGCTGCTGCGCTGATTGTGTTGATTAACGTATTATACTTATGATGAATATGGCTAAGACGAAGATTAAGGCAAACATCTTTAGGAATTCAAATCAAACTCAGCAAATGAAATGTTGGAGATGGTTGGCCGGTAAGTCTAACTTGGTTATGTATTCTTTCTTTTGGCAACGAGCATCATGACACAAAGACATCGAGAAGAACTGTATTATTCCCGATGTGTCTGTGTGAATGGGTGGGCCGCATTTAGAAAACTGGACGACATTTTAAACTCAGTCTAAATTCGACGTCAGAAGTGCCATCTCTATACCCAGTATGTACTGTACTCATCGTGACGTGCGGTGCTGAGATGTGGACGCTCTCGCAGGAGGTTATGTACATAGAGCCATGGAGCGTTCTATGCTTGGTTTCAGGCTAATAGAGCGAATTAAATATAAAATAAATAAATATCTTAGGACAACCAACACACCGTAATCTGATCCCAAACTAGGCAGAGCCTGTACTATGGTAACCAGACAACTCATAAATATACATATATATTTCTAAATATATACATATTATAGATAAATTACACCCAGACACAGAACAAATGATTGTGCTCATCACACAAACATTTGTCCTGGATGGGAATCGAACCTACGACCTCAGTCTTTGCAGTCAGGGTCACTAACCACTAGACTAACAGGCCAGTCAATTCAGAGAATTCCAAACAATGAGATACGAAGACGTACGAAGGTCTTCGATGTCAGATAAGTCCTGCCGGCTAGAAATATGAGTGAAATAAGACAGCCTTTTGCGTCGCGGGAACCAAGAGGATGTAGGACTTCAAATGCATAGTCCTGGTTGACTCCAACCGCGTCAGCTTCAGAAACTTCTGTTCCTCCGCACCGATTTGACCTGACCTGATAATGTACTGGAGGAGCTTATCTCCCGTCGTCTGAGGGTCCAATCGGGAAATGTACAGAAGCATGGTGGGCACTGTAGCGCGGACATCTTCACTTGCGGGAGCAGTAACGCATTTGTTGCGGAGTTTAACAGAGTAGTTTAGTAATGCTTGATACAGTGGTGGATGATGGATGGAGTAAGGTTTTGACAGAGTGGCGTCCAAGGACTGAAAGACGAGAGGTAGGCCATCTGGCGACGAAATAGGCGGACGACATTGTTGCCGTCGCCGGCAAAACACACAAAAGGAACATGGGAATGGTACAAGAAAAGAGAGGCCTATGGCCCAGTAGTAGGTGAAGTCGGGCTGTGGATAACGATGATTATAATCATTTTAATGAAGATTATTACCTGGTAGGTACGTGGATTTGTAGCCGATGCTTCGGTAAGATGAGTCTTGTGTTGTCGCCATCTTCCTCCTGGAACAAATGACATAGAATGAATATATTTAATAGAGTTGACTTATATTTAAAAAGTAAAATTTGAAATTAAAAAAAAAAAACCAAACAAAAATCTCTAAAAAGTAAAAAAAAAAATTAGCCCTTTAAGTTTCAAATGAAGTTATAGGTACCTAATATTTTGATCAAAGCATCGCCGCGTCAGCTAATGATAATATTATGCTTTCTATACTAGCATACATTGATTATTATTTTATTTCTTATTAAAATTAACATTTTAGAGGTTTTTGTTTGAGTGGGGACTTAAAAAAAAAAGTTTGCATCCTGCTTTTTAAACCTAATGTAGTAAAAGTAAACCAACTACAATCTGACGCACATGTCTCGCTAACATCTGTGCAGCTATACGTATGTGTCCCGCAGTGAACCTTGTTACTAATTTATCCTCATTCCTCTCTGCTACTGTTCAAAACAAATACAAACACAACACATCTACTTTTATTTTTTCAAGATTGTACTAGTGTGCTGGATACCCTGACTGAAATAATGATGACAGACGGGAGTAACATCTCTTAATGTGCTTTGCGATACACGGAGTGGTCTCGGTGTTCAGTACTTGGTAGAGTCAAACAGAGACTTCATCATCATCATCATCATCATTTCAGCCGTAAAAGTCTACTGCTGGACATGGGCCTCCCCCATGCACCGCCAATTTGACCGGTACATTTTTTGGGAGAATTTGCCATAATCGCCACGCTTGGCAGGCGGCTTGGCGATCGCAGTTTGGTGGTAATGCATAGAGAACGCTGCTGCCCATTCCCTAGTAAGTCCTTTAGTCGCCTCTTACGACAACCACGGGAAGAAATGGGGTGGTGTTATTCTTTACGTCCGGCACCACACCAATCAGAGACTTAGCCAAGCGTAACTTAACACTGCGAGAAACTAAACGCCCCCAGACGTAATAACAATAATACTTCTATAGTGTCTCGGTCCGTGTGCTTCAATGGGTTAACTGTGAAGATTAGAAATAGAAATATATTTATAGTCCAGGTAATACAATAAGCAAACATAGGTTAACATAAAGTTGAGACGACATGGGTAGCTTTAATATTACCTACAGCTAGTTACAGTTTATATTTACCAGTGAGCCCCAAAATTTGGATTCAGTGTCAGGTCAGGGTCGTTATATTAATTGTTCCGAGTCATCGTAGCCGGTGTTATGCAACATTTTCTTAACAATATTGTTGCATTCGAATGCATCGATTGACTCGTTGTACTCTTATTACGTGGCCACAAAACAGTCATCTGCCTAGCCTTTTTCCAACTGTGTTGGGGTCAGCTTCCAGTGTAACCGGATGCAGCTGAGTACCAGTATTTTACATGGAGCGACTGCCTATCTGACCTCAACAACCCAGTTACTGGGTAATACGATATCCCTTGGTAAGACTGATTGTCAGACTTTCGGGCTTCTGACGACCCGTAACGACTGTCTGAGGTCTACGAAAGATAGCCGGGACCAATGGCTTAACGTGCTTACTGAGGCACGGAAAGCTTGGTATGTAAAGATGGTCAACCATCTACGGACCAACCACGGCAAGCGTAGCTTAACCTGAACGATCAACCCGTGCGGCTGTTAGCCACAAAACAGTCTAATACATATTATTTTAAAGTATCTAAATAGCCCGTCACACTATAAATCCGAACGGATTGCTGACCGCAAGGCTTGTAATGAATATGATGATTGATTTAAACAAAAAAATTACTCATATTTAACCACAATATCATACCTACCTCTGTTACACACTTTCTATTAAAATCCATGTTTCTAATTGATGTCATTTCCACTAATACAAAATATAAACTCTAAACTGGTATAAATATAGCTGATTTTAGAATAACGAGTAGTGCAGAAAAAGTCATGGTAAATTTTGTAGCTGCTGGTAGCAAGCTAAACTTTATGTATTGGTATAATAGTTTATTATCCAAAAACTTATATTTATTTTCATATGTGGATAGTTAATTGCAGACGCACTATCATCTATATTTAATTTTTTTTATTAGTTAGTATAAATTCATAGAGAAATAATTTCATTTTTAAGTTTTCAAAACAAATGCTTAATCAAGGTCATTAATTTTATTAACTAAATAATGAAGTAAGTATCTCAATATCTATTATACCTGCAGCAGAAACATTTACCCCTTTTTACGAAATTTATACAGCGGTGTATACAATTTGGCACAATTTAAGTTTATATGGGAAAGGACTGCAGACGGTTACGTGCATAGTACCTACTCGCAACTGTGCGTGTATGATCAGATGTGTGTGTATGAATAACGATCCTTAACGATCCTCCTTTTGCCTCGTTTTAATTCAATTCAATTCATTTATTTATTCTCTCTTCACAATATTGGTTTTCTTAAAAATTAACAATGTTTATGACAATATTATATTCCAACATTGTAAGAGACTGGTGCCTGAAGTAGGTTTTTAAAAAAAAAAAATCTGTGTTACAAGTCACCAGGGCCCCCCACAGCAAAACAATTACATAGTATAAGGTTTAAAGATGGTCATGTGAAAACTTAATTAATTAACCAAGAGGATTAGAATAAAGTTAAAAATAATAGAAAATATTAAAGAAGACATAATTAAAAATGAAAATTAAGGGTAACTCGTTTAAGTTCATACATCTGGTCTTACACGCACGCCGGTTACCAGTACTAGGTATCTGAGCCTTCTGAAGAACATCACCAATACGGTCACTATATGTTCTCCTAGGACGTCCTTTTCCGGCATGACCATTCACACCTGCATTGTAAATACCTTTTGATAGCCGCCTTTCATTTGTTCAGGTAGGATCGTAGCAGGTTCTGTATTTTCTGCCTACCCCCATGGGAAACAGGCGTGTGTTTATGTATGTACTAGCTTTTGCCGGCGACTTCGTCCACGTCAAATTTTTGCTCCCCTGACCCTTCCCGTTGCATCGAATTGCCTGCCACTTTTCGTCCATTTTTCGTTGCTGCTCCGCTCCTTTTGATCTTAGCGTGATTTTATATAGCCTATAGCCTACCTCAATAAATCGGCTACTCAACATAAAAATATTTTTTCAATTCTGACCAGTAGTTCCCGAGATTACCGCGTTCAACCAAACAAACAAAATCTTCAGCTTTATAATATTATAAGTATAGATTAAGAAACGTTCAAACTTAAAATTTAAATGAATTATGATCGAAGTTCGACCACTATAATAGTACCTATAAATGTAAGTTTAATTCCAGTTTCTAAGGAAAACAGACAAAGAGGAAAAATCACAAACTTAATATAACATTTAAAATAATTTCATCATTCTTATTGCTTTGATGGTTACAAGAGGTTTGTGTTTCAAGTAGGTACAGGCGTTTATGTGGTAGATAAAATTAATTAATAAACCTAAAAGAATTGGAAAATCAATATATCGACGGTTGAAAGGCTATTTGATCTAAGCGACATTTTTTTAAAGTAGCAGGAGAGTGATTCAAAGTTTTATTTTTCGAATAAAATAATCATTATAAAAGAACTAGTGAGTGGATTTTGGTAAATATAAAATAGTTTTTCCAAAATCCACTCACTAGTTCTTTTATAATGTTTTTTTTTTCGAAAAATTAAACTTTGTGTCACTCTCCTGCAACTTTCAAGAAATGTCGCTTAGATCAAATAGCCTTTCAACTGTCGTATGTTTGCTAATAGAACAGATAAGAAAACTGTGGTTTGAATCCTGTCACGTCAGATCAATGTATTGCTGTGTCTGCCTAGCACAAACGAACGCTTTAGAATGTTCAACAATGGCTTTTTTGTGATATTCAAACAGTTTTCTTGTCAGTTTCAGTCTACTTCGTTGGTCTAAATCAAAAATCAAAAAAAGGGGGCGTTCTGTAGACTCTACACAACTGGGCGTTCTGTGGAGCCTACAGAACGCCCCAATTTTTTTCTGGGTCTCTTACCACCCCACCCCTTTAGGCCTGCAGCGCCCAAAAGGGAGGCGTTATCGCCCAATTTGGGAAAGGCTGGTCTAAATGGTCGCAAGTCATACGAACGCTTATATTCCCAGATCGGGCAGAGTTATTAGGTTTTTCTATTTTGAATTTCCCAGTACCAGCCCCGACTCTGGATTTGTGTCCAGTTGATGTCAATAGGCTCGCCCCCATATTATATGAGACTTAAAAATAACAGACTGGACCTCGGCGAGTGCGCAGGAGTTCACAATAATCCCACCATCGTTCGTTTACTGCCGGGCTATACCAGACGTACTGCAGGGTTTCATCCGCACTTGGTTTATATCCCCTAGTTATAACCTGTCAAATACCCTATCCATAATCTGAGTAGCCACCTCCTTACCATGGTGGGGGCTGACAGTCAGACCAGATGCAGCTGAATACCAGTATTGTATATGGAGCGACTGTTTATCTGACCTTCAAAACCCAGTAATCTATACTAATATTATAAAGCTGAAGAGTTTGTTTGTTTGATTGAACGCGTTAATCTCAGGAACTACTGGTCCAAATTTAAAATAATATTATTGTGTTGGGTAGCCTATTTATCGAGGAAGGCTATAGGCTATTAACATCACGCTACAACCAAGAGGAGCGGAGCAGTAATGAAAAATGTTGTAAAAACGGGGAAAATCGTACGGGTAGGCGATTCGACGCGACGGGAAGGGTCGGGGGAACAAGAAATTTAACGCGGACGAAGTCGCGGGCAGAAGCTAGTTGGGTTATAAGATACCCTTCGGTAAGATTAGATTGTCAGACTTTTGGGCTTCTAACGACCAGTAACGATTGTCAAAGACTGCAAGGTGAGGTCCTTGGTATATAAAGATGTTCAGTTATCCACGAAGCAACCGCAGTAAGCCTAGCTTAACCTGATCAATCAACCCATGCAGCTGTTTGCTTAACCACAAGCCCTTCAAATACTATAATCATCAGCAGCCTATAATGTTCCCACTGCTGGGACACAGGCCACTTCTCGGTGAGAGGGAGTGGCCCATTATAAAGGTCCACGCGGGCCCAGTGCGGGTTGGTAGATGTCACATGTCTTCGAATATTTGCTTCTAAGACATGCCGGTTTCCTCACGATGTTTTCCTTCACCGTTTCGAGAGCAGTGGTGATGAAATAATTTACACTAAGTAAAGCGCCTGCTTGGATTCGACCCTGTGATCTACAACTCGTAAGTCGCGACAGTTACCACTGGGTCACCACTGCTCACCAATACTATAATATCGTAGTAAATTCTCATTACCTTAGTAACATCTCCTATACAGAACAGTAGCGGTGTGTGCGGCGGTACCTCACAAGTCTTATACACGACTAGAGCGCGCCTCTCCGTGGAGTGGTGACCGCCGAAGTATCCCAGTAGAGACGGCTTGGTATACCGTTTCAGTATGTCCTTGTTCACACTTTCGGTGCCTATGTGGGCTCGCTCACCGGTGCTGTGGGCAAAATGTTTTAGTAAATTATTTTGTAGATTTTTTATTATGAACTTTAAGAGGGAAGTGCCACGGTAGTCCGCGAAATTCGAATCTTCTTTCTTCTACTTGGATTTTGGCATTTTACATACTAACTTCTTTTGCCTTGTTTAAGTTCATACATCTGGTCATACACGCAATAAAAAATCCTAAATAATTAAAATATTTAC
This sequence comes from Aporophyla nigra, assembly GCA_947507805.1. NCBI lineage: Eukaryota > Metazoa > Arthropoda > Insecta > Lepidoptera > Noctuidae > Aporophyla > Aporophyla nigra. The sequence continues at coordinate 6,168,735 of OX382315.1, read as the reverse complement.
ATAAATTCAAAACAAACAATTGAGAACTTCTCAAAATACTTTACACTGGAGCGGGCTACATTACATAAGGAGAATGCGCTAAGTAACCCGCGAAATTAAAATTTTCGTAAGTTTTTTTGCAATTTTGCAGGCTGGCCGGGCCAGGCTGTATGTCGAACCAAATATGTTTCGCGGCTGTTACTACATATCTTTAGAATCATAATAGAAAGAAAGAAAGAAAAATTGTTTATTCTGCACAAACTAAACGCACATTATGAAAAATTAAATCAGATAGATATAGCAAATGGAGTGCCAAAAGCCCCGTATTCAAGCAAAGAAAAATTGTTATCGATAATCATCAATACACCTCTCTGAGTTCCTTTAATACCATTGAATAGTTATTAACCGGTATTAAAGGAACTAAGGGGGTTCTATCTTAAGGGATTTCGTCGATGTAAACCACAAAATTTGAAATTGCTAGTATGTAAAACTTTGTGTTTCAAAATTTGATATATTAGATATGTAATCCAGAAAAAAACAAAATATATGCTTGTCTGCTTGTTAAATGTTTTTTTACACCCGGTTGTAATAATTTAAACTCCAAAATGTATTATTTAAAAGATAGCAAAGCCATTTCATTACTGAGAACCACCTATTGATTTAATCCATTTAAAGATTTAGGAAAAAATTACCATTAAGAAATACGGTTAAACTATAATTAAGGTTAATATAAAAATAATTAACTTACGAAAAATAAATAAATTGGGTCTTTTCCAATAAACGTCACCGTTTAGTATGTACTGTTGATGCGCTTTGTTCAAATATTATGTTCGTTAGTGAGTATGTAACTTTATGAAATAACTGGGTCCTAGATAGAGAATTTCATAACTGTGTAATCTGGTACAATCAAGGTCAAAAATATCGGGACAAAGAGTGTTCAAAATGACACAACTAAGATAATTAGACTTTATTTCAATCGGATAAAAGTCTTGTCAGAATGACAGTTGTCGAGTACTGCTAGCGAACTCAGACGTACATAGAAGCACAGTTCTTATGGCCGGGTTGAAGACAAACTTAAGGTTACCCAATCAGCCGCTTGGGCAGCGCTGCAGTCGCGCTGCGGTGCGGGGTGCGGGCCGGCGTCTCAATTCGTTGCTTGAGCCTACGAGAGTGAGTGAGCGCGAGAATACAAGAGAGAGTGAGCGAGCGCGAGAATACGAGAGTGAGTGAGCGCGAGAATGATTCTGTCGTCAGCGCCGCTAAGCGAGAACTAACCTGGGGAAATGTCCCCAGTAGAATCGGCACAAATAATCCTGAAGAACTGTGCTTCTATGTACGTCTGAGTTCTTTGGTACTGCCTTCGTTCTGAAACATTCCTTGTGTCATCGAGTTAATACTTAATTTTCATAGTTGTTTAGATCATTATGAACAGTCTGATCGTACCCATATTGTTGACGCTGACTGTACAGTCAGCGTCTAGACGTAGCGTCGTAGATAGTACTATCTAATACCTAATAAAATCGGATAATTGTGAAGAAATCACTTAAAGACAGCTGTTTTGTTGGGGTCCAGTTGTTGGTTGGCTAACAACTAGGATCAGACAAAAAATTTAGTAGTTGCAGTTCCAGTCCGCGTCATTTATTTCCGTGAAAACGTTTGGTCACAAATGTACTCTAACCTAACCTAGTGAGAAAAGTTCCTTAAGCAGATTTTCCAGCCACTAACGGACCAACTTTCGACTATGCCAACTGTAAATGAAATGTGATCACATTGTCATCAATCTGGCCTAACGATGGGATTTTCCAACTCAGCCCAGTGCAGCGAGCATAGTTTCGAGCGAGCGATGCGAGCTCAAAGACGACAAAATTGCGGCTGAGCGCCTAGTCAAGCAATGAGTGAGCAAAGCGAGCCCCTCATCATCAAGCGAGTGCAACACACAAGCATAGTCCAAAATCAAGCGAGTGAAGCGAGCCCACCTGCTCCAGAAATTTGCTTTTAGACCAGAAAAGCGAGCGAAGCAAGCTTTCTTCACAAGAGCGAGTGGAGGAAGACTCTTGCAATATTCAAGCGCGCTGGGCTCACTCCGCTCGCTCATTCATTGAGTAAGCGCGCTCTGCTCTTTCGTTCGTTCGGTAATAAACTGTGATCGCTTTATTCGCGTTTCTTGTGAGAAAGTTCGTTTCGCACGCTCTTATCATGTGTAAGCGATTAATATTTTTGTCTCGTTCAATATCAAGTAGTATGATTTAATAAGTATATCCTTGTCTCATTATTATTATTATGTAGTGGCTTGTCTAGTACTATACACTGCGTAATACCTATTATTAAATCTAGACCTACTTATAATATTACAAATGCGAAAGTAACTCTGTCTGTTACGCTTTCATGATTAAACCACTTAACCCATTTTGATGAAATTTGATACGGGCTAAGTTTGAACCCCAAGAAAGAACATTTGCTACTTATTTCGCGTAATTTACGCGGACGAAGTAGCGGGCAAAAGCTAGTTGACAAATTAAAGGGATTGTCACTTCGAGTGTAACGAAATTATAGCATTTCAGCTTACCTAGTGACGACATCAACGACAGTCTTCAACTTCCCTTTAGTCTTGACCACCTTCCTGGTAGTGAGTAATGCATCAGCGCCAGACATCAATATCCCACTCGTGAGCTCGTCAATGTTGGAGAACCGGTTCAGTTCCTCAGCCTCGGTAGTTCGAGCTATCATGCTGGACTTGAGGAGTTGTTCCAAGTGGAGATCCGAGAGAGCTAGTGGAAGAGTTGGTAAAGATTAGTTGCGTTTTTTTTTTCTACTAATAACAATAATACACTTTAGCGATACTTTAATACGTGTGGTGCCAGACGTAAAGAAAAGCACCATCCTATTTCTTCCCGTGGGTGTCGTAAGAGGCGACTAAGGGACTTAATAGGCAGCAGCGTTGTCTATGCTTTATACCACTATACTGCGATCGCCAACCCGCCTGACAAGCGTGGCGATTATTGCAAAACCCCCGTTTTGGGGGAGGACTATGCCCAGCACACGTCTCACGTCTGAAATGAAACAACTGTACCAAAAGACATTTGTGCTTATGCGTATTTGCGGAAAAAAGACAAATGCATGAAATGACAATGAAAATTGAGGTCAGCACGAATAAACGCTTTTTCATTACTACATTTTTTCATTCATTCATTTCATTTCACTTGCGAAAAATATACTTGCACAAAAGATTAATGTGTGGGAAAAGACACTTGGCCAAAATACATAGTGTATTTTGGCTTCAGTTTGTCATGTTAGCAGGCTTAGCATGAAAAATTCTATCTCTTTTCTACCAAGAACAGACACAGATGTGCATCTGGATTGAGGGCCCATTTTTTGAACCCTTGCGAAACGAAATAAAACTTATAGGGAAATTAGTTAAAAATAGTAAAAACTTAATGCAAAGGGCCATGAATTAAATATTTTAAGAAATTCTTAACTAAATTCTCAAATAAAAATTATTAACCCAGAGATAGTACTTACTATGCCACTTTATGCACGCGTCTCGATTGAGGGCCCAAGTTATTTCATCGTAACAGTTTTAATTCACGTTTAAGAAATTCATGGCCCTTTGCATTTAGTTTTTACTATTTTTAACTTATTTCCATATAAGTCTTATTTCGTTTCGCAAGGGTTCAAAAAATGGGCCCTTAATCCAGATGCACGTCAGACACAGTACTTTCTGGTCAACTGGACATCTCTTCTGCCTGAATACGGGGTGACCCGAAGACTCGCGTTCTATGAATGAATGTGAGAACGTTGTAGGCCTTGTAGACTGTACACAATTTTCAATTTATTAACAAGTACCAGGTAGGTATTTGTTGACAGGCCTACTTCGTCCTCTCATACGTATTAACTGTAATTTCAAACCATTGTATAAGCCAAGTAGTTTCTTGCCGGCTCTTCTCTATAGGAATCAACAATTTGGAACCGTGCATCTGGCTTCTAACTTTTCATAAGTGCCCATGAAGGTTTATATGAAATGAATATATTTTTTTATCTTAATTCAGCTGCATTTAGACCTGGAAGATAACCTCAACATAGTTGAGGAAAGGGTAGACAAATGACTAGGTACCTACATCTGATCAATCCAAGTCGGTCCCCTCTCAGGCCATGGTTTTCGCAGAATCTATCGGCAGCAGTCCGGCCGCCTTCCTGTGACGCTCTATCGAACTCAGTCTGTATCCAGTACAGCGCGGAATAGTCCGATGTAGGACTGTACGTGCGTTTTATTTCACGGATTTCTGTAAAAAACAAACACTAACTATTATAAGAGAAAAAACTCCGGTGGGGTGGTGACTCCCCGAGTTACTCAATCGAGTTATGTAAAAAAAAGGCTTAAGAATGTAAGCGAGCAAAATTTTATGCTCTCCCAAGGATAGGATAGTTTCTTTTTTGGATATTTCAAGTAGAAAAAAGTGTAAGTTTATCGAGCAATTTAGATGAACAAAGAATTATGAAAATGCGTTATGTCAGAACGAACAGAGTGAAGCAAGCTTGAATAATTTTGCGTAACGGATAGAATTTGTTTTCTTTTGACAGTGTATACCAAAAAAAAAGTTACTTTGTCAAGTTAAGCAGAAACTTGAACAATTAAGAATGCAAGAGCGAGCGAAGTGAGCACCACAATTTAAGCATCCCACCTCGGATACGTTATCTTTTCGCTTACCCTTTCATATAACAAGGGAAAAACCAATTTTGTTTATCTTTGTATTTTTTTTGGAATCTAACCATTTCTAATACCAAGGAAATAAATTGTAATAAATGTACAGTTATCTTTGGACCCCCCACCCATCGGAGACAACACTCCATGACTTAGATAGAGTTACATACCATCTCGTCGCTCGGCAGCATTCACGAACAGCTCAGTGTTGGAGGCGCAGTGCGCCGCCATGTTGGTGACGGCGACGACATTGCCCAGCACGGCCGACTGCAGCACACTGCGGCCGATGCGCGGGTGCAGGGTTAGGGAGGATAGCAGCGTGCCCAGACGGGTTAACTGCTCCTGGGGGGTTAGGGCGCCTGGGGGAGAGAATAATTAGTAAGTAATTGTTCAAAAACAAACAAAATATCAAGCCGTTTCACTGACCATTTTAGTCATCTTACAAAGGTTGTCCACCCAATTTATCCGACATAATATACCTCTAGGCGTGATTAAAAAAATTGTTACCATTCATTAAGATAATAGATACTAAGAAAAATAAATAATGCATTAGAATTATGAAACATCCTGTTCATAATGTTTACGTATCAGACGGTAAAGAACATACCTACCCAGCTCACGAGTCGACTAGATCATTCCATCTCCATTTTCCATGAGAAAAAATATGAATTTCAAACAACATCATGCGTCTCATCATAATGAATAATATTTTATTTTTTAGTTATTCAAATGTTCATTTTTTTTTTCATGATGTGCAGTAGTCATTGTATACATGAACTGGGCTGCCGTTGTAAGACGATTAAAATGTCACGGTACATCATCATTATCATTACAGCCAAAAGACCCCATTTTAATGTCCACGCAATCACTGTCCATTCCAAGGTTGCCTGGAAGAGATCGCAGAAAGCGATAAGGCCGCCCATTGTATGTTTTTTTTGTGTTAAATGTTCTTGTTGTTATGTATTTTCTGGTGTACAATAAAGCATATATAAATAAATAAATAAATAAATAATAAGACGTCCACTGCTGGACATAGGCCTCCCAAACCACCACTTTGATCAGATCATTTTTGGGTGATTGCCATAATCGCCACGCTTGGTAGGCGGGTTAACGATCGCAGTATGGTGGTAAGAGAACGCTGCTGTCCATTCTCTACATACATACATACAATCACGCCTTTTTCCCATGGGGGTAGGCAGAAACCACGGAACGCCACCAGCTACGATCTCTACACACTTCTTTTGCCTCGTTTAGGTTCATACAATTGGTCATACACACACGCCGGTTGCGAGTACTACGCACCTGACCTTTCAGAAGAACATCACCAATAAGGTCCCTATATGTCCTCCTAGGGCGTCCCCTCCCGGTGTTTCCACTCACATCTGCCTTCTCTAGTAAGTCCATTAGTCGGATGTTACGACACCCACGTGAAGAAATGGAATAGTGCTATTCTGACCATCCGGCACCGGAGGATAGATTCATTCATTAATAAATTAATATCGGCAAACTTACCTAACTCTATGAGGTCGTTGACAGCAAAATTGATAGACTTCGCACTAGGCGGTTCAGGCAGTTGAGACAGGAAGCTCGCTATTTTCTCATCAGGAGCGTACGACTTGCATTCTAATACTGTTTGAACGAGGGGTATCCTGAAAAACAAAATGATATACTTAAAACATTTTAAACAACATAACACAACGCTGTATCCCCTTAAGGGGTAGGTAGAGGGTTGTTATTATTTACAAGCTTTTGCCCGCGGCTTCGCCCACGTGTATGCCGCAACATATAGCATGGGAACGTGCTGCCGGGACAAAAATACCTGCCAGTGGACATTCCGTCAACATCGTTCCAGTTGTTCTGGAGATTAACCAGAACAAACCGACATACAGATAAATAACTTTACATGAAATTTACTTTGTCAACTTATTGTCCTTATATTCTTGGAAATAAATGTTACTATTATAAGTATTCTTATAACATAACACCAGCGCCTTCTTTCCCTGAGGGTTGAGCAGAGGTGTACCTATAGTACACCCACATTTCACCTGTTATGTTTAAGTCCCATGTAATAGGAGGCGAGCCTATTGCCATCAACCAGACAAAAATCCAGACTGCGGGCTGCTACTGAGAAATTCCAGATAGAAAAACCCAATAATGCTCCGCATTAAATTTCTTGTTCCCCCGACCCTTCCCGTCGCGTCGAATCGTCTACCCGTGCGATTTTCCCCGTTTTTGCAACCTTTTTCGTTACTGCTCCGCTCCTCTTGGTTGTAGCGTGATGTTATATAGCATATAGCCTTCCTCGATAAATAGGTTACCCAACACAAAAATATTTTTTCAATTCGGACCAGTAGTACCTGAGATTAGCGCGTTCAATCAGACAAACAAACTCTTCAGCTTTATAATCTATAAATATAAAAAACCGGCCAAGTGCGAGTCGGACTCGCGCACCGAGGGTTCCGTACAAACCTGCAGGTCATCATCATCATCATTCGTCATCATCGTTTATGAAATTAAATGTTTTTTTTTTAATTTTTATATTTGAGTTGACTGAATGAAAGGTAAATTGTGGTTTACGATTTATGACGTATTAAAAAAAAACTACTTACTAGATCTCGTTCAAACCAATTTTCGTTGGTAGTTTTCATGGTAATGTACATCATATATTTTTTTTAGTTTTATCATTCCCTTATTTTAGAAGTTACGGGGGGGGGGGACACACATTTTACCACTTTGGAAGTGTCTCTCGCGCAAACTATTCAGTTTAGAAAAAAATGATATTAGAAACCTCAATTTCATTTTTAAAGACCTATCCATAGATACCCCACACGTAAGGGTTTGATTAATTTTTTTTTTTGTGTTTCAGTTCTATGTATGGGGAACCCCAAATATTATTGTTTAAAAAAAAAATGATATTAGAAACCTCAATATCATTTTTGAAGACCTATCCATAGATACCCCACACGTATGGGTTTGATGAAAAAAAAAAATTTGAGTTTCAATTCTATGTATGGGGAACCCCAAATATTATTGCTTTTTTTCTATTTTTGTGTGAAAATCTTAATGCGGTTCACTGAATACATCCACTTACCAAGTTTCAATAGCACAGCTCTTATAGTTTCGGAGAAAAGTGGCTGTGACATACTCGGACAGACAGACAGACAGACAGACATGGCGAATCTATAAGGGTTCCGTTTTTTGCCATTTGGCAACGGAACCCTAAAAATGAATCCCATTTCCCTTGGTCACGCCATCACGCGTGATCGGCTGGACCGATTTCACTTTTTTTGTTGTTGTTGTGTTTGTAATTGTCAGGAAAAGGTTCTTATGAAAGAAAAAAATTAAAAAATTGCGCGGGAAATTAGAAAATTTAAGAACACTTATTTAACAATACTTAACAACCATATAATAGGACAATGTAAACTTTTTTAATGTAACATTATGACATTTGACATAGAATTGACAGAATGCGTGCTCAAATATCATCAAAGAGACAGGAGAACATCTGTCGGGTCAGCTAGTATTAATATAGATTTACCTTAATATTTCGGGCGTTGTATGCGGGACGAATTCAGCTTCTTTTTCTCTGGTATACATTCTATAGCAGTGACCTGATAGCGAACAAGAAAAAATATTTGTTTATGTATTTTACTATCAACATAATGAAATTATTTCGATGAGTTTTTCTTTTTTAATAAAACAAGATTTATTTTTATTATTTTATTACCGTTTTACTCACGGTTATTCTCTGAAAAACATCTGCTTCCTACAAAAGTGCAATATCATCATCATCATCATTTCAGCCGAAAGACGTCCATGCTGGACATAGGCCTCCCCCAAGCTCCGCCACTTCGACCGGTTTTGTGCTTCCCGCATCCAGCGGGTTCCTGCGGCCTTCACAAGGTCATCGGTCCACCTTGTTGGAGGCCTTCCAACTCTACGTCTTCCGGTGCGCGGTCACCACTCCAGAACCTTTCGGCCCCATCGGCCATCTGTCTTGCGAGCAATGTGCCCTGCCCACTGCCACTTCAGTTTAGCAATTCTTCGGGCTATGTCGGTTACCTTGGTTCTCCTACGGATCTCTTCATTTCTGATTCGATCACGTAGGGAAACTCCAAGCATAGCCCTCTCCATCGCCCTTTGGGTGACTTTCAGCCTTCTAATAAGGCCCATTGTGAGCGACCACGTTTCGGTTCCATATGTCATCACTGGCAACACACACTGGTCAAAGACTTTCGTCTTGAGACACTGCGGTATGTGGGACGAGAAGATATTGCGTAGCTTCCCAAACGCTGCCCAGCCGAGTCGGATTCGACGATTGACCTCTTTCTCGAAGTTGGACCTACCTAACTGGACAGTCTGTCCTAGGTACACATATTCGTCCACAACTTCGAGTGTAGCGCCTCCGATCTTCACTGGAGTGGGTATCACACGAGCATTGGACATGACCTTTGTCTTGTCCATGTTCATCCTGAGACCCACTCTTTCGGAAGCTCTACTGAGGTCATCGAGCATTGTACTGAGGCCCTCCATAGTCTCAGCCATGACAACTATATCATCGGCAAACCGAAGGTGAGTGATGTACTCACCATTGATGTTGATGCCAGCCCCTTTCCAGTCCAGAACCTTAAAGACATCCTCCAGTGCAGCGGTGAACAGTTTCGGAGAAATAACGTCTCCCTGTCTCACCCCTCGCTGCAGAAGGATAGGTTTCGAGGTCTGGTCCTGAAGTCGGACTGACATAGTGGCGTTTTCGTACAGACACTTCAGCACCTCGATGTACCGATAGTCGATCTGGCACCGTTGAAGAGACTGCAGTACAGCCCAGGTTTCGACCGGATAAAGTGCAATATACGATCTATATAATGTTTTAAAGATGACCAATTTCAACGCTGTTCAACTAGAATTATGCGGGGAATCATTGGTAAAAACTTTCGTTACGATGTCTCTACGATGAGTGTATTATTTGTTAGCTTGTATGACAGCAGCATTTCCTTAATTTTTACATGCTTTATATTAGCTTCACTTGTATGTTTGTTTGTAACCGACTCCTTATAGCGCGATTTTGACCCACTTTAAACGACCAAATTTCATTCAATCTCTGTACACTTATCGAGGACCGATGACAATACTATAATTTCATAAATTTGTGCCATTATTATTGCCAGGGTTACCAGGACAGCAAAAAAACTGTCTTCAAAAACTACGCTGCCATACGTCACAAACTACGCTGACATACGTCTCAAAATTCGAAACTTAGGGTGTTGTGAAAAAGCGTGGGGTGCCTGATGTCAATAAAAAATACCTTAAAAAGCACCACACGCTTTTTTCTATTATTTTGTACTTTTTAGTTTGGTTTTCAATAGAAGCGTGTTTTTTAGTTCTTTTAAACTATTATTTTGTTTATGGATTAGTTCAATGCTCAATTCTCTTTAAATGTTATGTACGGCTACGATTACGTACATACGCGTCTATGTTGAAAATTATCTACAAGGCACAACTCTCGGCATAAAAGGGTTGAATTTCGTTGCGTTAGTTTCCAATCATATGCCTAAATAATAAATTTAAACATGTTTACTTTGAAAATGAAGGACTTTCTACATACAACTTCATCGGATTTCTCAGCTTTTCGGGGTAGAATTATCAAAACCGCTGAGACACGTTTTTTTTTTATCGTCTGCCTACTCACAAAATTTGAAGAACCTAGCTTCGAAACTGATAGCCTTTCTTCATACAAACTTCCATCCCCTACTTTACCCTTTACGGGCGAGTTTCCTCAAATCCAGTCAAGTTTTGGAGATTTCGTGATTAATCAGTAAGTGAATGAATGTATAAATGAAGCTTTCGCTTTTATATATTTAGATAAGCCGTAATATCTTATACATAAATAGTGGAACAATGTTGAATGTATACAGATTGGCTGATACATCGACGCACAACCATGGATTCAGCACATGATTCTGAACCTGCTTTCAAATTGTTCGACGATTAACTGTTCCATTTTCTTTTTATTGCATTGTATGGGACTTTTCACCGGCACCGTGTGGTGCCGGACGTAAAGAATAACACCACCCCATTTCTTCCCGTGGGTGTCGTAAAAGGCGACTAAGGAACTTACTAGAGAATGGGCAGCAGCGTTCTCTATGCATTTTACCACCATACTGCGATCACCAACCCGCCTGCTAAGCATGGCGATTATGGCAAAGCCCCTTCAAATTGAGGGAGGTTCAGCAGTGGACGTCTTACGGCTGAAACGAATGGGAGTTTTCTATGCAACAACTTTTTTTTTATTAGCGATGAAAAGTTTTGTTTTGTATGCCTAGAATCTTATGCTGAATTCATGGTTACAGTAAACGCTTCGATGTACCTGCCGCCTTGTATGCTATTGCATTTCAGCGTGTTCTATTCGTATAAAAATATGTATGTACCTGGTTGTACTCGCCCCGCTCTGCCCGTTCTCTGCTTAGCACTGGCCTGGGACACCCAAACTGTTTCTAAACTTGCTGTGCCTGTAATTTTGAGAATAAAAGAACGTTTATACAAAAAAAAAAACATAATATCGCGCCTGTTTTCCCCGACAGAAGTGTATTCATTTGAAATAAACGAATTATAGGCACTTTTGAATTGTCAAGTCACTTATTTGGAAGCATGTAGTTCGTTACCCATTCCGTACTAGGTAGGTATCTTTGGAGAATAAGAACTTTATAGTTGTATCACATCTGGTATAGTTACAGATGTTGCTGCTATGCACATAGCTAACATTATCTTATGAGTAGACTACTATCGATTTTATAGTACCTAACGACTATCGCACTGATAGAGAATTATCCAAACTTCCTAGCCTCGTACAAGAACTAAGCATAAATAAATTAAAAAACAAAAGTGGAATCTATATCGGAAAGCCTATTTTACTGTCAAAGACTATATTGAGAATAAAACGGCTTGAGTTTGAGCTGCTTCAATAAACGTACACAGTGAACGTTGATATTTTTACACGCTTTATATTAGCTTCACTTGTATGTTTGTATGTTCGTATATTTTTATGTTTGTATGTTTGTATATTTGTATGTTTGTTTGTAACCGACTCCTTATAGTGCGATTTTGACCCACTTTAAACGACCAGATTTCATTCAAACTTTGCACACCTGTCAAGGACTGATGACAATGCAATAATTTCATAAATTTGTGCCATTATCCTTGCCAGGGTTACCAGGACAGCAAAAAAACTGTCACAAACTACGCTGACATACGTCTCAAAATTCGAAATACCCTAAAAAATAGAAAATAAATAATAGTTTAAAAAAACTAAAAAACACGCTTCCATGGAAAATGGTTTGGTTTTCCATGGAAGCGTGTTTTTAAGTTTTTTTAAACTATTATTTATTATATTATTTAGCTATTTCATTTTCTTTTTTTTTACAAGTACACGAATATTTACTGTATGAAATGTTACTTACATTATTACTTTGGTCATTATGAATTTGAGGACGATGTGGGTCATTGTTTCACTTTTGATTAAGATGTGGCAGTTTGAGTAGTTTATACAACCTATTGTTTTAATTATTGTGAATGAGAAGTCTATGTGGGTCCTTTTTTGTTTTCTTTCTTTTTCAGTAAGTTGTTATCATGATCTGGCAGTTTGAGTAATTTAACCTAACCAAATATTAGTTTTTTGGTATTGTTAGTCAAATCCTTGCGATTCTAAGTTTTGAGTTGATCTGCAGTGACAAAAGCGTGTACTGACTGGAAAAGTCCATTCAATCTGTGTGGTTCTTTCCTCAAACTACCATTTCAGTCACAAATCTATATGGTCTTCACATCATGTGACCAAGTTTATATTTGGACTTTAAAAGAGACTGTGACCGCTGGGTTTGTTTCGGCCTTTCTTCTTAGAGTAGTCAGTTAAGAAACGCAGGACTCATCTAGTTTAAAAAAATATGATTGACGTGTAAAATTTAATGACTGAGTGTTGGTACAAACCTACTTACAGAAATAAAATCATTTATCACTATGATAGTAACATTGATCGCACTGGTGTAGCTGTAGAGATTTTTAATAAGTTGCCTTCTGAGCTAAAGATCCTGATCTATAACACCCACTTGTTTAAAACCAAATTAAAGGCCTTTTTATTAGAAAAATGTTTGTATAATATATCGGAAATGTCACAAAATAATAAACGATCAACATAAATATTATTTTTTTAAATTGCTTTTGACATTATCATAATTTTAGCATCTTTTGGCATTATATTTTGAAATTGCTTTACAATGTATAGAAAACTGGTTGACATTATTAAACCTCTTTGACATTATTTTTGAAAGCTGTTTCTGTTTGACATTATATTCAAAACTGTTTTAATTAATTGAGTTTTCACTTGGAGGTTAGTCAATAATTCATAGTTCCTTGTATTCTTATGTAAATTGTATGTGTATATTTATATTCAACACAATGTAAATTGTTTTATGAATAAATGAAATGAAAATGGTAGACAACTGTCACTATGATAGTAACGATTATCACGCTGATAGACAAATATCACCACCGTATACATACCAGTGCCGTCTTTGATTCGGTTCTCCTTGTGTGCTCCAGTATCTACGACGTAGATGACATCGGGTATAGTTATAGATGTTTCTGCTACATTTGTTGCTAGTACTATTTTGCGAACACCTAGAGACGGGGTCGAGAACATTTTGGCTTGGTCTGATGTTGATAACCTGGAAAGACAGAGGGTTATAGAACCGTTATTATTTAATTGAATGATAGTGAGAATTTAACAATATTTTGGTAAATAATTTTGTTTCTCTTTTATTAATGAAAAAATCCATTTTTTGGCGGAATTGTTTCAACCAAAAACGGCAATTTTTATGTAAACATAAAAAAAAACACCAAAAAATCAGCATGAACTAACCTAGACAAATATTAATCGTATTTTTGTAAAAAATACGATTAATATTTGTCTGGGTTAGTTTAGTATTTTATCTATTTTTTTACCAATTTAGGTGACTATAAAATGTTTTTACAACATCGCATCGTCACAATAACAAAATTAATTTGACTTTGTATTATAGTAGGACTCAGTTGCCACTGTTGCCAGTGTGATAAGGGCAGTAGGTAAAACTTTAAGCGACCTTAATCAGGGAGGAGGTTCTTAATCCTCACTGCGTCCTTTTTTAACCGACTTCAAAAAAAAGGAGGAAGTTATCAATTCGACTGTATTTTTTATTTTTTTTATGTTTGTTACCTCATAACTTTTGACTGGATGAATCGATTTTGATGATTTTTTTTATTTTATTTGAAAGCTGGTGCTTCCCGAATGGTCGAATTTAGTTCCATTTGGACAATGGGGTCAATGTGAAAACCACATAAGTCTTAAATTTGCATTAAGTATTTGCGCGACAAATGAACGAATAACGCGATTAGATTAGTGCGGGGTATCTACGATAACTAAAAAGTTAAAAATAAACCCTTTTTACAAAAAAATAACAACCGAATTCCTAAAAAAAACACTACAAAGTGAAAAATAACTTTAATTTCGAAAGTCGGTGGCAAAAAAACCTTAAATACAGATCCTAAGACACCGACTTTCGAAATTAAAGTTATTTTTCACTTTATAGTGTTTTTTTAAGGAAGTCGGTTGTAATTTTTGTTTTAAGGAAGTCGGTTGTTTCTTTTCGTGTATTTACTGCATAAATCCAGCAAATCTCGATCGAATTAAATAAATTATTAATTTATTTATAATTATTAATTTTTGCCAGTGGCTTTGCTTGCGTGGAGGTCGGAAATCATCCCGCGGGAACGTACTACTGGGATAAAAGGGCTCTATGTGTTAATCCAGGTTATAAACTATCTGTGTGCCAAATTTCATCTTACTAACAAACTTTCACATTATTTACTATTATTATATTTAGCAGCGAATATACGCAAGTATTTTATTACTTACCTAGAATGTACAGGCAATATCATATGCATAGGGGATTGTCCATAGTGTTCGTCTAGTAACTGTTTCGTCAGTTTGATGTCAGACCATCCCGGGAGGAACACTAGAATGGCGCCTTTTTTTTCCGTTTTGTCTATAGCTTTTATTAACTCAGCTACCTGAAATATCATGGACGAAACTTTTTGAAATACAGAAGTGGAATAATAGGTGAATACGAGTAGAGAAAAAAAAATTAGAATTTAAAACCCGACAGCGCTTAAAACTTTAAATAGTCATCATCATCAGCCTATAATGTTCCCACTGCTGGGACACAGGCCTCCTCTCGGTGAAAGGCAGTGGGCCATAATCCACCACGCGGGCTCAGTGCGGGTTGATAGGCGTCACATGTCTTCAAACTTTAAATAGTGCCACAGTCAAAATTTATACTTTAGTAGTACTCCGGGAATGTTGTAAACACTTTCCACGTAGAATTTATGAAGGTGACCGATGCTTACACCTCTTTTTAGGGTTCCGTTGTCAATGTAAAAAACGGAACTCTTATAGATTCGTCATGTCTGTCTGTCTGTCTGTCCGAGTATGTCACAGACATTTTTTTCCGAAACTATTAGAGCTATGCTGTTGAAACTTGGTAAGTAGATGTATTCTGTGAACCGCATTAAGATTTTCACACAAAAATAGAAAAAAAAAACAATAATATTTGGGGTTCCCCATACATAGAACTGAAACTCATAATAATATCATTCCCCCCCCCTCCCGTAACTTCTAAAATAAGGGAATGATAAAACTAAAAAAAATATATGATGTACATTACCATGTAAACTTCCACCGAAAATTGGTTTGAACGAGATCTAGTAAGTAGTTTTTTTTTTAATACGTCATAAATCGTAAACCACAATTTACCTTTCATTCAGTCAACTCAAATATAAAAATTAAAAAAAAAACATTTAATTTCATAAACATAAACCTTATGCATAAACCGTGAATACCTGTGGGTTTGTACGGAACCCTCGGTGCGCGAGTCCGACTCGCACTTGGCCAGTTTTTTTTTTCTGGCTGTCAAATCATCAAATGACTCCCGCTCTGGGAGGAGCGGGAAGCCGTGTCAGACTTTTACTGACTAAAATCCACCCGTGTTCCTTCAGTTGCCTGAGCCAGGGCCAAGGTAACTCTGTCGAACAAATGCGCGAGCATGGCAGATGCTTACCTCTTGACATCTGACTTGAGGCCGTCCATCTATTTTGTTACAAGCTTCGGCAGTATAAGACATGTTCAGTCTGAATTTCTTCTGGATGTCTTCTAAGTATGAGATCTCTACTGGAAACGTTCTGCCGGGCACTTCTATAATTGGACATTGATCGAAATAGCTGTGGAAGAAAGAAATGACATTGATAATAACATTTTAACGAGTTGTTATTATAGTGGAAAGCTCAAAAATGCTACAAACAAATCTATGCAATATGATAGTGCTATTAGACTAACTAAGGATTTTTTTCAAAACAATGTTTATAATTATTTAGATCAGGTTAAAATCATTGAAACATTTTTGAATTTTGAACTTTATTCCGTCTAAATTAAAGTTCTCTTCAAATTATTTTGTCAATTTTTAATAAAGTACGATATACAAAAAAGCTAAAGCTAGATCTTGCTTTGTTATAGACACGGTTCCCGTTTCAGGAACAAGCGGTCTAAATTGTATAGCATAGTCAGTCTATGATGTTCCCACAGCTGGGAAACAAGCCTTCTCTCTGTGAAAGGGTGTGAGCCGTACTCCAGCTAGCGGGCCTAGTGCAGGTTGGTGTATAAATTGCGTAGCGGAGTCCATTATACACTCCACGAGTGTTGAAGCTTAAATGTACGGTCAATCAACCATATGCCAGTAATACATGATCCGCGATTATCACCCTACGAATAAAGTTGTTGATAAAGTTAATTTTTTATCGTTTGCGGTAGGTAGACTGTAAGTCCGGCGCATCATGAGCAATCAGCTCTTGCTGCATGACATCGTCATCATCATCTTCATCATTTCAGCCGAAAGACGTCCACTGCTAGACATAGGCCGCCCCCAAGCACCGCCACTTTGACTAGATCTATGCTTCCCGCATCCAGCGGATTCCTTCGGCCTTCACCAGGTCTTCGGTCCATCTTGTGGGATCCTTTCCAACGCTACGTCTCAGACATTGTCTACATCCCAGGTCATCGTTGTCACGACAGCGCAATAAGACCTATAACAATCCCACAGCTGGGACACAGGCCTCCTGTCTGTGAGAGAGTGGCCCGAAATCAAACACGCTGGCCCAGTGCGGGTTGGTGAATGTTACATATCTTCGATTTTTTTTCTTAGATATACCGGTTTCTTCACGTTTTTCTTCTTCATTTAGTCTATATATATAAAAATGTTATGTTGGTTTGTCTACCCTTCAAAAACTCAAAAAGTTCTGCACCGATCGAGCTGAAATTTTAACATGATATATAATCCGCATCAAGGATTGTTTTTATCAATTTTTTGCATCAGTCACATATCCGCGATCGCGAAAAAGCAGTTTTTTTAACGATCAGCTATGTACTAGTGACCGCACCATCTGCCGGAAGCGAGGAAAACACTCGAATGTGCCACAGCGAAGCGTGGCAGCGTACAGCTAGTTAGTTATAAACTTACCTTGTAAAAACTCCAATATCTAAAGTAGCACTCATAACAACTATTTTGAGTTCCGGATTGATATCTAGCGCCCTTTTTAGTAATAATAGAGTGACATCGGTATTAACGTCACGTTCGTGGGCCTCGTCTATTAAAACGTGGGAACAGCCTTCGAGACCTGAAAATAAGTCAACTTTATAAGTATTGAAGCAAGGTTGATTTTAGAATGGCTATTTATTAAAGTTTCTGACTAAAAATGTCGAATAACACTTTTTGTGAAAAAACTGGAACATTGGTGAAAACATGGAGAAATTAATCGTTTTTATAGTTGTTCCTTCGTCCATACTTTTTACGCACAACGATCATATTACCGACTGGGGCTAGGTTACTTTGGCGTTTTGTTTTGTGACGTCAGATGTAAGTATTGCTGTCCCTGTCTAGCATACACTTTAGAACGCTTACAGTCGTGCACTTTTTTCGAGATATCTGAACTATTTTTTATTGTGGCTTTATTTGCATGATTCGATAAATTTATTTTAAAATTTGCTTATATTTGACTGGATTTTCATTTAGCGAGTTTTTGCCCTATTCTGCTGTTGTTTTTTCTAAACATAAGGTCACCCGGGGCGAAAGCAACTAACAAAAATTATTTTGAAACTTTGCTACCCTCCACCGTGAGCTACTTAAATAATAAGGATATTCTAATAAATGTACTTCATTGCACAGCTTTCGATGAACAGTTTCGACATAAATTAAGTTACAAATAAACTATGGTTTTTCATTAATTTGCATTATTGTTGAATAAGACCAGTAAAAGTTACATTCCCACTTTGGGGTAAATGTGACTATTCGTTATAACTCTGTTGTAATCTGTTTCTAAATGTTGTTGTCAAGAGTACATGTAGATGCACACAGAATTATCTGTAAAAGTTATCTATTGTCGCTGAGATACAGTTCAGTTTCAAGCAAATTTACTTTTCTTTTTTTATGGGGTGAATGCGACTGTCTTCCATACTGACTAGTGTTGAGATGTAGTACCTACCTACTACTTATCGATAAATATTTGTGATCGATAATTAACAATAATGAAAGGTTTAACACAAAATCGCAAAAACGCAAAATCGATCTGAGTGTTCATTAAGAATAAGATCAATAAAGTATATTATACTCAGCTAGAGTAATTCTATTTTATTAATGGAATTTAGGACATATAATAAAAGCAGGAAAGGATTCTTGTGACTTGTGTATGTAAAATGCTTTGACAAATATACGATAAGTACGCATTGTATTGATGCCTAATCTAATGTTTAGGATTTAGGTAAAAAAAAGCTATTTCTGTCTGTAATTTGAAAGTTTATTTAAAAAATTATGTAAAAAAAACTTAGGATAATTCTCAGTCAAAATCAAATAAACTAATAATTCCGTATTAATCGGTAAAATAAAATAAACAAAAACAGTCTAAACAGAACTTTGTTCTTAGCAAAAAAACAACTTTAAAACATTTTTCCTTAAGTAATCACTTATTAACATTACTCATTTTCAATCACTACTCTCAATTACGAGAATTTTAATAAAAATATTTATTTTCGTACAAAAATAATAATAATAATATTCCACAACTATCACACAACGCCATCTAGTCCCAAGCTAAGCAGAGCTTAGGGTACTAGATTAGGGTTTATTAAGATTTAATAAACATATTTTTTCTTCGTACAAACCGTTTGTAATTTTTCTATCAGACTAATAGAATACTATCATATTTAACGGTAATATGTCTAAACATTATAACAGTCTTCACAACTTTGGTACTTTGTGCAAAATATGACTTTATTAACTTAATCAATAATTAATTTAACTTAATCAACTGTTTTTCCTTTACTAGTCGTACAGCTTCAAGAAGTGTTTCAGAGCAATAAGTTTTCTCCTTTTTTCTTTTATAGTTTCGGACCATCTGATAACAAAATTTGTATTTTGTATTAACTTAGTACATTTTTTATTTAAGCTATCTATTTCATTTTGTTAAAACTACGCAAAATCTAAAACACTTCATACTAATTGCAGCTAAACATTTATGCAAATACGCAAAATTCACTTATCGAAATATCGACACGGAACTTCACTAGTAATTTGCAGTTTTCGTACAAAAAGCATGGGGCGATTGTAACTGCAAAAATAGTTGCAATAACCCACGTGCATGAAAAGTTGAGGTTAATGTAACTATATCAATAAAATGTTAATTATAACACCTAGAGTTTAACGAAATATACCAAAATACTGACGTTTTATCTTAGTTTTAGGATGCACTTCTATTTTTCCTTGCAACGACTTGAAATATTTCTAATGTCACAAAATAAAACACAAGACGCGGCAACACGTTGCTCCAAAATGGCGGCTGACAGAAAATGATCTTGCAGTACTACAGTAGGTGAACTAGCGATGCCATCTATACTTTATTTGAAAAAACTATGATTCCGCTTTACTCCAATAGATAGAGCTATCTACAAAAATGATTAGATTGAGAGATAATTGAATTAGTTGCTTTAGCCCCATAGTTGCTTTCGCCCCGGGTGACCTTACCTGGATTTGTCTGTAACCTTCTCAACAAAACTCCCGACGTACAGTACAGTATGGATCCTCCAGGCGGCTTCGGCGGCTTAGAGTGCAACCTTACTTGATAGCCTATTGATTCTCCTACCTGGGAAATAAAATACAAATGTTCATTTACATTGGTAAAGTATGCAAGTTCCCTGCTGAGTCGTGTTATGGCCATATGGTTTTGACAGCTCGACGTAGATATACATATACCTACCTTAAAACATTACAAAACATACATTTTAAAAACCAAAACAAAAACCTCGAAAAAGTAATAATAATAAAATATACGTATTGGCTCTTGAAGTTGTTGTAGGTAATATTCTGATCAAAGGATTGTCGTGTCGAAACGGCTGAACCGATTTTGATAAAACATGTCTACGAACCACCAGTGGTGGTTCTTAGACATGTTTTATCAAAATCGGTTCGGATTGGCTTTCTAGTGAGAAAGCCTACTTTTAAATAAATAAAACCGCCCCCAAATGGGTTCACCCGTTTAAGAACTACGGTGCCACAGACAATCAGACATACTTTTTACGTCGGGGGCTAAAAATGAGTTTTAATTTTGGTACGAGCTCAAATTTTCAGACAGTTTTTGTATTTGAATACGTGGGTAAAATATTGTCAGGTAAATTAATTTGACCCTGTATAGGTATTACTCCATCGGCCATCTTCTCGTCTAACGAGATATCCTGCCCAACTCCACTTGAGACGAATCGCCCTGTCCCCAATGTCTAAGACTTTTATCCGACGACGGATTTCGGTGTTACGCACTCGGTCTAGTAGGGTTATGCCAAGCATGGCCCGCTCCATGGCTCTTACTTTGTGCTACTCGAATGCGGTGGACAGTCTGCTTTGTGGGCGTCCATGTTTCGGCACCGTAGATCATTATTGGCAGAACACATTGGTCGAGAACGCGGGTTTTTAGGTACAGGGGCATCTTTTTAGGCCGAAAAATATGTTCCAACTTACCAAATGCCGCCCACCTGCTATTCTCCTGGAAATCTCCTTATTGGAATGCTCCTTGTCAAAAGGACTTGGCCGATGGAGTAATGCAGTGACTGAATGGTGGCCAGGATTAGGCCAAAGAAACCAAGGCCGTCTAAAAGTGCGTTGGGCTGACGATATCGTCAAGGTCACGGAAACCGCTTGGATGAGAGACGCAGGGAAGCGAGATGTATGGTAAAATGGGAAAAAAACTAAGAACCGACTTCCTAAAAAAAAAAACACTACAAAGTGAAAAGTAACTTTTATTTCGGAAGTCGGTGCCTTAGGATCTGTATTTAAGGTTTTTTTGCCATCGACTTCCGAAATTGAAGTTATTTTTCACTTTGTAGTGTTTTTTTAGGTAGTTTTTAACTTTTTAGTTATGGTAGATATCCCGCACCAATTTAATCGCGTTATTCGTTAATTTGTCGCACAAATACTTAATGCAAATTTAAGACTTATATGATTTTCACATAGATCACATTGTGCGAATGAAACCAAAATAAAATAGGACCACACGGGATAAACAAACTTTCAAATAAAAAAGAATCATCAAAATCGGTTCACCCAGTCAAAAGTTATGAGGTAACAAACATAAAAACATTAAAAAAATACAGTCGAATTGAGAACCTCTTCCTTTCTTTGAAGTCGGTTAAATAGGGGAGTCCTATACCCAGCAGTGAATGATTCCGGGCTGAGATGATGATGTATAGGTATGTATGCTCGGTATTGTACTCACCTCTTCCCCCAACTCACTGGCAACTCTTTCAGCCAGCCCCATGGCAGCCACTCGCCTAGGTTCTGACACTATGGCCAAGGTCTTCACTCCGCAGTGACGCAGTATGGCGGCCGGCGCGCGGGTTGACTTCCCGCAACCAGCCGCGCCGACTATCACCGTCACCCGGTTCTGTTGTATAGTTGATACTATGTCGTCTCTGGAATGAAGAGTAGAGGAAAATGTAATGTTGATTTTAAGGAAAGTTGGGACTTGAGCCTCAATATACATTATACAGGGTCAAATTAATATAGCTGGCCACTATTTTGCCCACGTACTGGGTATCAATCAGATAAGTATAATTATAGAAAGAACAAACAAAATGTTTTTTGATTTTTCCAACTTTGTTCATAACTTTAACACTAGAAGTGCGGGCGTCTCTAATTTGACCCATTTCGATGTTCTTCCTGCTCTAATTAATGTTTTATTATGCATATAATCGTAACTTTTTATGACTTTTCATGAAATATTATGAAAATGACTGTTCAATTATGGTGTTAGAAATTTGTAAAAAATATGTATATTCTACGAAAAATTTGAATTGATCTTGGCCATCGAATGATGAATATAAATTTTGTTTCTTCCTTTCTTTTTGATCGATTAGTTTTCGATATCAATACAAATACCCACCCGACGTGGGAAAAGTATATCTCAGCTGAAAGACGTCAACTACTGGATTTAGGCCTCTCCCATAATTTAAGAGTTTTCGCCACGCATGACACGCGGGTTCTCGATCGCAGTACAGTGGTACAATGCATAGAGAACGCTGCTGCCCATTCTCTAATAAGTCCCTTAGTCGCCTCTTACGACACCCACGGGATGGTGCTATTCTTTACATCCGGACATTTTCGTACCGATAGTCAATATGTATCAAAAACTTGACAAAACTAAGGTAAATTAAAGATTTTCTTGATATATTGAGAATGAGATTAGAATGCGATCCTCATCATCATCATTTCAGCCCTACGACGTCCACTGCTGGATTTAGGCCTCCCCCAATTTGGGGGGCTTTGCCATAATCGCCACGCTTGGCAGGCGGGTTGGCGATCGCAGTATGGTAGTAAAATGCATAAAGAACGCTGCTGCCCATTCTCTAGTAAGTCCCTTAGTCGCTTTTTACGACACCCACGGGAAGAAATGGGGTGGTGTTATTCTTTACGTCCGGCACCACACGGTACGAATGCGATCGTGTGTTCTACAAAATACAAGACCTGTCACTGTGATTGTTTGGATTACGCCTTAACCTTAAACCAATCAATATCAACTCAGCCTATCGCAGTCCACTGCTGGACATAGGCCTCTCCCAGGCTGCACCACAATACCCTGTCCTCCACATTTCACACACAGTATATCCTAGTCACTCTCTTTAAGTCAGCGGTCTATCTAACTGGGGGGCGTCCCACACTACGCTTGCCGATACGCGGTCTCCAGTCCAGCACGCGTCTGCTCCACCGGCCATCGGTCCTTCCACAGACATGACCAGCCCACTGCCACTTCAGTTTGCTTACTCTGCAAACTATGTCAGTCTGGTTCTTTTCCGGATAATACCACTAGGTATTCCCAAAGAAATCGCTAATTTTATAAAGTGCTGTGCGAGAACATTTGAGACAAGCCCAAACCATCGAAACGGTGGCACCGAAACCTCTAGTGTGATTTTCGTTATCTGAATTTCAGTCTTATGTAAACTGAACTATAGGTGATTTTCAATTGCCACCAAATACTTTGTGCTGATGCAAATAGGGCCAAACTCGCAAAAAAATTTAGGTACATTAACTATTATGCTAGGCTATGATGAAGTTAAACTTCGATATCGGAAAAAAGAAAGAAACGGATGTATTTTATTGAAATTATATCTAGGGCAGCAGCATCCACTTAAATCTATAACATTTTGACCTAAATATGAGGGAATACCATCCAAACCCGTACCGTCTTATTACAAAAAAATACATACGAATTGAGAACCTCCTTCTTTCTTCGGTCAAAAATTCGATCTAACTTTAGTTCTATCCTAAAGCTCTGAGCCAGATTTTGCATTTCCAACTCTATTTCGATTTAGGTAAAGTTCTTAATACAAAAATGACAACTTTGCACCAGAGTTTCAGTTTCAGTTTTCTAAAAAGAACTGTATGTCGATTTGTTAGGTTCTTATTTCAAACACAGGCTCCATGGTTTAAGAAAAGCCTTGTTTTGTAATAACACCTATGAGGTTTTATGCACAAAATAAGATACACTAGCGTCCACCTAAATCTATGACGCTTTCATTGCCTAAATGTTTTAATAACGTTACAAAATGATTACAGATAGTCCTTATATAACTGCCCCACATACAGAAAGTGCAAGTGTTTAAAAAGCAAAAGTGAAAATTCACTTTCGACAGCCAAAAATCTCTCGAACACTTTTACTACTCCCAAACGTCACGCTGACGTTTGCCGCGAAAGTTTGGCACAGCAAACGAAACCGCGAAAGTGTATGACGCGATCTACGTCTTTGAAAGCGCATGACGCGTTCTACGTCATGTAGACGTAGCATACGTCTGAATGACGTAGAAACAGCTGACAATCGAGAGTGAAACTTTCGATTTCATTTCGCTTTCGATTTCGTTTGCATGACGCAAATTACGTCAGAATCAGTGTTGCATTCGTTGAGGTTGTGACGTGTTACATAGCTTACTTTGTTTCTACTTTGTGACTTGAGAATGAGGTGTTCTATCAGTATGAATGGGTATTTGTGGAGGGATAATAGTAAAAAAATTAAGTAGGTAAGTGAGTATGTATATTACGAAAGTCATATTTTACAGTAGTTATCAAAAGGACTGTAGACGAAATCTGGACAATACGAGCAAGTAGGTCAAGATCCTAAATACTAATAACACGAGCAGAAAGAGACAAAGAAAAGAAAGAAATTCACGCAAAATCCTTATCTTCTTATTTAGGTTAGGCTTTCTTTTAAAACATAGAAGTCCTTCACAAAAGTAACAACGTTAGCTCCTTTCCTAAACATTTTCCAAATCTAATTGCGTCATGATAGCTGTCAAAACTTACTAGAAAACAAAGGAAACACCAATAATGTCCAAAATGCTATCAAAAATCAGCGATGCAGTTATAAAGACCCAGATTACAATGCACCGCCACACTTTCAGTCCTCAATTCGCGAAACTGCATTCGTTCTAAGTTCGAAAGTGTAATAGAAACTCTTTGGTCGGTCCAGTTTCTGTCAAAAGGAGGTCGTGATGTCTTCCTAATCTCGTATTGAGGTTATATCGCCGCTCACTTCGGCTTTCAATAGCCTTGGAGCTGGTGAGAAGGGGAAAGTTGGTAGTCGCTTTCCTGCGGGGGTTATTTGCGCGATAAAATTTTGTCGTTGCATCTTGCGCTGGCACGACTCGTGGCGTGTAGTCTAGTCTCGATTTGAACGAGATACTATGACGACAAAATTTTGTCGCGCTACGAATGTTGGCTGATGTTGTCTTTAGTTTTGCTTTTGTATAGAATTCTATAAAAGTTTTGTATTTTTATATCTATACATGGCTATTAGAAAAAAAGCAAAAAGAGGCAGGTCAGAGTACAGTTTACCTATAAATCACTGAGATAAATAAATGGATTTTCGAATTATGTTTGGGCAAACTCAACAATAAGCCAGTGGTGTATAGTAGAAGTTTGTATGACATGAAAAACGCGGATAAAGTAGCTAATTACACGCAATTAAACCAAACTTTATATTTTTCGCGACCTTTATATTTTGGAGTTACAACATTCATCATATTAATCACTACGTTTGGCAGGCGGCTTGACGATCGCAGTATGGTGGTAAAATTCATAGACAACGCTGCTGCCCATTTTCTAGGCCCTACCATTTTCGTTGGTCAACGCTTACGACACTCACCGGAATAAATGGGATGGTGGTGTTCTTTACGTCTGCCACTGCACAGAACCACATTGGAGCTACATATACATTAAAATAAATGCCATCTATTTCCTCAAATGTTCGACTTTTGCTCTCAGTATTTTTGGGCTGGTAAGCAATTTTTTTTTAAATCAGAAATATATTACTATAAACTACGTCATCATGACGTATTTTTTATAAATTATATCCAAGACAACTGACGAAAAAATAATAGAAGCGACATTCTTTCCTCAACCGACCTATTTTCAACTCTAACCTAAATAAATCTAATCTGTACCAAGACTCATCTGAAAAGGTCACCGAACAAGATGCCAAGGTCATTTTCCGAGTTTCGAGGGCACGGTATGAGGTCGCGGCCACGAATCGAGGTCTCAAGGTCATGTATTGTAGGTTACGGGACAACGAGGTTACTTCGACAGGGAAGTGGTACAAGGTTTTTGAAATCGGAACGCTTTGGGGATACTTAGATGTGTCTATGTGTGAGTGAGTGTGACGTCACGATAGAATACGTAGGTTGGATTGGATAAGGATATAAATGTATTTTTTTTATAAGTAGGAAGTATACCTACTTGTTGGAATATTTGGGTTTTTCTTGATTACCCACTTAAGCATGTAGACATCTGGTTTTTCTTGTTAGTGTTTTTTTAATGGGACAAGCAGTCAGGATTTTTGTTTTTAAAATAAATGTTTACTGGTTTCAAAGATAGGCTTGCCACCTTCGTGACCAATGTAAATCATTGGGTACCGTGCCTCAAAAGGAACAAAAACGGAACCCATAAAAGACTTCGTTGTTTATCTGTTAGTCTATCAAGACCCATTTTCTCAGGAATGCGTAGAGGTATCCAGTTGAACTATATCAAATACGTAGGTCATCGGTCCCTTGAATGTGTAAGAGAATCAAGCTTCTCAGTCAACACAAGAAACTCAACAACAAATAAATACGACCATTTTTGCAAGATATATTTTGAAACTTTGAGAGTTTAAAAACCAAATCTATAGATCACTTCCCGCCTCACAGCACAGGTAAAGGAAAAATTCCGAAATCGTTAACCGACAGTTTTGAAAGATACTTGAGGACAATGTATGGTGGAATGATAATACGATGATGATTTTTAGAAATAAAATGAGCACAGACTACGAGGCAAAATAATGTCAGTTTACTCTTCAAAAGGAAAATCACTAAAAAAAATTAAAATTAAATGCAGAATACTAAAAATAAATACACATATATTTTGTTTTAAGTCACAACGTCATCTATGAGCAATTCAATGAACTGAGCTGTACTTCATAAAATTATGAAGATACGGCGATAGATGTCACTATAATAAGTTACCTACCATCACGGTATGAGACTTACTAAGACTTTTTTGATTCTGAGTGCCAAAGATTTAAATCGAAGATTCGTCGCAAGATACTCGCGTGCCTGTTTCTTGTTGACACCTCTGACACAGAATGTCGCTTGTTCGGTTGAGTAAATTGTCATGTAAACGCGATTATAGTGTTAGTTGAGTTCACTGTTCTAAGAATGGACACTATTTCGCGCGCCTTAAAGACCTCTCTCGACATAGAGGAGTAGAGGTTGTTCTGTTCTTAATAGACCAGGGGATATAATCAACTTCTGGAAGGTGGGCTGGTTAGAATAACTACAACTTGACTTTGTGCGAAAACCAAACCCTTTATCAAAGAACACGGAGTCCAGTTACTCCTTGTGGTGCCGGACGTAAAGAAGAGCACCATCTCATTTCCTCCGATGGATGTCGTAAAAGGCGACTAAGGGACGTACTAGAGAATGGGCAGCAGCGTTCTTATGCATTTTACCACCATACTGCGATCGCCAACCCGTCTGCCAAGGATGGCGATTATGGTAAACCCCCTTCAAATTGGGGGAGGCCTATATCCAGCAGCGGACGTCTTTCGGCTGAAGTGATGATGATGCTAGAGTCCACATTCTACTATTTTGGTGGATATTTCTGCTGTAATCTATACTTAATTTTATAAATGCGAAATTAACTCTCGTCTGTCTGTTACGCTTTCACAACTAAACCACTGAACCGATTTTGATAAAATTTTGTAGGCTACTTTTATTCCGCGAATTTGTCTGAGTCCGCGATAACCGACATTTACGCCGACGAAGTCGCAGGCAAAAGCTGGTAGATATTTCTCTGTTATCTATACTAATATTATAAAGCTGAAGAGTTTGTTTGTTTGATTGAACGCGTTAATCTCAGGAACTACTGGTCCGAATTGTAAAATTAAATTGGGTAGCCTATTTATCGAGGAAGGCTATAGGCTATATAACATCACGCTACAACCAAGAGGAGCGGAACAGTAATGAAAAATGTTGCAAAAACGGAAAAAATCGCACGGGTAGGCGATTCGACGCGACGGGAAGGGTTGGGGGAACAAGAAATTTCACGCGTACGAAGTCGCGGGCAGAAGCTAGTGCTAAATATAAATAAAATACTTACCGATATTCATCAATAGGTAGCGGTGTTAATTCTGCATCGTACTGTTCAAACGTGTGCTTCAGAGCCCGGCTTCTTTTCTCCAGTGAACTGGCTGATGGCGTCGACACTTTCCATCCGTAAACGGGGTGGACACGTTGCTTCAATTCTGTATAGTAAAGGATTTTTGGTCAGTCAAACAGCGTCGCGGAAGATGTAAATGGTGACATAAAGGCGTAGATGAATGGTGGGACGAACTCGACGCCTACATGAGGGATTGGTCCTTATTGTCTGAATATATAGTTGAGAGGAAAAAGGGAAAGGAAGGCCTTTGCCCAGCAGTGGGACAATACAGGCTGTATTATTATTATTAAAAATACTTAAATCACTATTAAGAATGACAAGAGTATAGCTACTTTTATAATTCAAATGATGCACTTAACTTTTTCACTTACAGAATGAAAAATTGTTGCCATTTTCCGTTTTTAGGATCAACGTAGATATAGCAGTAAAATGCTCGGGCAGGGTTCATTGATCTCTACATAGTATACGACAATGTAGCTTCCCGCTATTTGTACGCTTACATCTTTTATACTACGCAACGAATTCGGTTCATCAATAGACAGAGTGATTCAAGAAGAAGGTTTATATTATCTATATATTATAGTAAAGAAAATACGAGAATTTGAAAGATTTGTAATGAGATGTCGTAAAAATCTTCTTTTTTTTTGTCGAGAGCCGAGATATATCAAAATAATGTACTACGCAGTTGTATATCCTAAAGACTTACAAAAAAGGTCGGGATGATATATCTATCTCTTAGGGATAACCCACAGTAAACATTTTTATCTTTTACATGTTGTAATAAAAAGCAAAAATGGGTTATTTACGATGAATTTTAAACAATACAGTTTTATTCCTCCAGATATACAGGTTTCGATACATCGCGGAAGATAATATTCTGTGTAGCACACGCATTTTTTTGCTTCACCCAACGTCTACAAAAAATACTGGTAATCAGCTGCATTCAGTAGTAACTGATTACCAGTATTTTACATGGAGCCATTGCCTATCTGACCTTTACACCCCATCTGCTGCATTCAGTTAGACTGAAACCATTCCCAATATTTGGGAAACGGCCGATGTCGATATTTTAATATGTTTATACTTGCCTGAAATCTCGCCCAGACTAGCTAACTCAGCATCATCTTCAGAAAAATCATCTGTAACAAAAATGTTTTTAAGTTTTATGTATAAGTAGGTACACAGTGTAACATTTTCATTCGAATAATGATTTGGATTGTCGCGGGTAGTATGGAATGTCGCGGGTAGTGTGGCTTGTGGGGTTTGGGGGTATTGGGGTTTTCTATGAGAAAATTTAAAGACTGCTCTACAGTCTGTATTTCTGAACACTATTGTGGAAAAACGTGATTATATGTAAAGTCTATTAAATTTAGTGACTGCCTCGTCGGTTTAGCGGTCGCAAACGCTATTGCTGAGTATGAGGTCCTGTGTTCGATTCCCTGGTCGGACAAAGTGTTACTGGAGTTTTCCTTCTGATAAATCACAGTAGCAGCCCGGAGTATACAGTTGTACCCAGTTGATGACAACGTGCTCACCCTTTTTTACATGGGACTTATTCAATGTTATGTCTATTAAAACCCTTGTTTCTAATTGACGTTATTTTTCCTTAAACGAATATTAACTTTATGCACATGTAAATTAGATTGAAAATCAACCTAAACATGCGAATAGAATAACTTTCTATTGAAAAAGACATAAAAATAGTTGAACTGTTTTTCCAACAATACTCATTGCTTACAATGTTTGCATACTAAATCGCTAACGTCATCATCATCATCATTTCAGCTGAAAGACATCCACTGCTGGATATAAGCCTCTCCCAATTTGAGGGTTTTGCCATAATTACCACGCTTTACAGGCGGGTTGGCGATCGCAGTGTGGTGATAAAATGCATAGAGGACGCTGCTGCCCATTCTCTAGTAAGTCCCTTAGTCGCCTTTTACGACACCCAGGCGGAGAAATTGGATGGTGCTTTACATTCGGCACCAAACGGAATAATCGCTAACGTAGTGTAATGTAATATTGATTACTTACCTTCATCAATAGTAGAATCTTTGGTCAAAACGGAAGGTGTCTGTAATATTTTATGTCGAGCTTCTTTGAATGTGGCTTCATAGATATCCTCTGGAACAAATGGAGTCAATTAATTTCGTAGTCACGATGTATCTACTGTTTAAAGTAGCCTTTCCCAAAGTGCACGATAACGCCCCCTTGTGGGCGCTGCAGGCCTAAAGGGAGGTGGTAAGAGACCCAAAAAATAATAATGGGGGCTTTGTGTAGACTCTACACAACGCCCAAAATAATTAATGCTGGTTTAAAGGGAAATCGCCAAGGTATCCCGCGAAATTCAACTTTACTAACGTTTTTGGCAATTTACAGGCCAGCGTCAGGCTTAATATTGAGCAACATATGATTCACGACCGTCACACTCATGTATTTACAGAATTATAAACATCAATACAACCCTCTAAGTTCATTTAATCCCATTGAATGACTATTGCAAATCATATTTTTAAACCCCGACGCAAAGAGGGGTGCCATATGCACTTTCAACTGCTTATCTGACCTCTACAACCCAGTTACTGAGTAACATATCACTCGGTAAGACGCAGTACGAAGACCGAAAGTCGGCAAACCAGTTTTCGAGTTTCGGTCTTTGTACTGCCTGTAACAACTTTCAAAGTTTTTCACAGCTACCAACTAAGATAAATACAAAGACAAACCTACTTATCCCATTTTCATAATCCTGCCAAATCTTCTGAACGCGTTCCATTGACTTCTCGCTAATACAAGCATGTATTGTTTCCTCGTTTAATTTTCTCTTTATATCTTGAAGAACTGTTTTTTCATATATAGGTTGTCCTTTGCTGTCTATTCTGTTATTTATATAGAGCCAATGGATAGCTTGAGTCGCTGCTTTTTCTGCGGCCTTTCGTTTTGATATGGCTGTGCTGTTGATAGAAATGAAAATATTTAAAGTTGAAGTTTTATACTATACTAAAAAAAAAATATGTGTCTAGTTTTGGTGGTTTAATAATGGATTTTCACTAAATACATATGATGATAGTACTTATAACAAAGAAACTTTGATCTAAATTATTTTTAAAAATTTTGTCTGTCTGTTTTTTCTAGCTAATCTCTGAAACAGCTGGACCAATTTTAACCTGGTAGCATCGTCGTGGGATAATTTCTGACAGCTACAAGGGCGAAGCAGCGGACAGTAGATAGTCTTAAATATGAGGCCTGAAACTGCGTTAAGCGTACGCCCGCACGGATCCATACAAAAGTGTTCCTCGCGAGGACCCGCGCGGCCGTTCGTCGCGGGGTGGCGGTTCCCGCGCCTCTGTACGCCTGTGTTCTCCGTACGACGGATTCCGTCGCGAGCTCCATCAATCAACTCAGCCTATCGCAGTCCACTGCTGGACATAGGCCTCTCCCATATTGCGCCACAACACCCTGTCCTCCGCCTTCCGCATCCAGTTTGCCCCGGCCACTTTCTTTAGGTCGTCGGTCCACCTAGCTGGGGGGCGTCCACGCTATGCTTGCCGATACGCGGTCTCCACTCCAGGACTCGTCTGCTCCATCGGCCATCGGTCCTTCGACAGACATGGCCAGCTTACTGCCACTTCAGTTTGCTTACTCTGCGAGCTATATCGGTAACTCCAGTTCTTTTCCGGATAATTTCATTTCTGATTTTATCCTTCAAAGAAACTCCGAGCATAGCCCGCTCCATAGCGCGCTGAGCGACCTTGAATTTGTGAACCAGCCCAACTGTCAGTGTCCATGTTTCGGTACCGTATGTCATTACGGGCAGGACGCACTGGTTGAAGACCTTAGTCTTCAGACATTGCGGGATTGGCGACGAGAAGACTTGACGAAGTTTCCTAAACGCTGCCCAACCCAACTGGATCCTCCTGTCAGCTTCCTGCTCAAAGCTCAAAGCGAGGTCCATAATAATATTAATATCCCACCGCCGTATCTCTACGTTGACGTCGAGGCTTGCGCGCTCCAACCTTTAGGTCTGTGCCGATACAGTTTATTTTGCTGGACACTACGTAAATAAAATAGCACCCGCGACGGGGTCCGTCACGAATCTACGGAGCCCACTTGTACACACGGGACGGGTGTCCGTCGCCGGCGCCCGGTAAACGATAAGAACGCTTGGAAACATGCTGGTCTCGCTCCATAGGACAGTCTTAGAGTTTATCAAACTAGTTTCTAACTTAATTGTGTAGATAATATTTATTTTTTCATCTATGACACTGTTTTACATTCTGTAATTACTGTAACTCACACACTGACAGTTTATATGGGTAGTTCATATAATTGTTTTTTTATTTAACTGCTTTTGTTAATTTATTTTTATTTTCTTTTAATTTCATTTGTTGTGTATATGTATCATTTGCATCGTTGTATATGTAAGCGGGCACGCCCTTTATGCCTGGAGGCTTTAGTAAGGTTTTAAGTTCTGTTTACGATTTTGTTTCATTATTCATTTCAGCTTGAGTTTAGTTTTCAATGTTTTGTTGGTATAATGGCGTGTGCTAGCTGACATATGGCGAATAATGTATGTTTTGTTTTATTATATTAATAACTTATACAATATTGTATAGAATCAAGTTCTTCTAACTTAACAGATAGCAGTGCTGCTGGGGAGTTTGTTCCGCCACTTCTTCTTCCCAGCCAAAGCACTAGGAAGTGTCGAAGGGCGGGCGTTTTGGGGGGACTGTCTTATGTGACTTTGACGTTCAAAAAGTGCTGACTCTCAGCCTAGTTTGAATAAATGACTTTTGATTTGATGATTTGAAACGCAATTTCAGCCCTGAGTGTAACTATTATTCCCAAAGAAATGTTTCCATTTTATACTAATCCTCCACCTCACAAAATGCAATATCCCAATGTTCTCTGTGGTTTCTATACAAGATTAAATAAATTGTACTTTATACCTCATATGACAAAAGGTTAAGTTATTATGTGACTAAATATTGCAAAAACGTTGCAAGTACCCTTTTTTACAAAAATTACACAGACAGAGAGGAGTATGAAATTTGGCACATGTAATGTTTACATGGGGGAGTTCAGAAAGCTAATATTTTATATTATAATGCAGAAGAAATACAGTAAGTTTTAACTGGACAATTGTTGAATTTCAACCACAGCACGACCACTTGTATTTATAAAACTGCCTAAATCATACTTACTTATTATTTATGCATCTAGCTACATTTACCTTTCAAACTTTGCTTTCTCTGGCCAAACAAATGCATAAGTACAAGTCCAGTCATTATTCTGTGTGGCCTTCTTTCTTCCTTTAGGAGCGACGCTGTTCTGTCTGTAGTGTATCTCAAATATCTTGTTTGGTGTCTTGGTGGTTAGCTCATTCAACGTTACTCTTGGTTGAGGGAAGAGGTCTGTTATTTTCTTTTGTACTGAAAAAGCAGGAAGTTCAAATTAGGGAAAATAAAAATAGAAAGTTTTTACAGTATACATCTCAAAACAAACACAAAATCTATCGAAGAATATACATCTTATTTTCAAGAACATAAGTTACAAAAAAAAAAAAAAAAAAATCTGATAGGTAATAACAACTAATCTTTGGGCTTTAAAAATACTTGTTTTCTGTAGAATGCAAATCCGCGAGGTACCTTCCAAAGAAGTGAAATAGTAAGAGACTAGCAAACAAGCTGAAATGCAGCACCTTTGGACAGCCGTTATAGTTCGTCAGTTCAATGCTTTCTTAGGACACCCAAGCTTTTGGCTGCTATTTTGTTGACTGACTAGTTACACTGAACGTGATTTTATATACTTACTCTTTTCATGTTGAACAGTCAAGTTATCAACATCACCTTCTAATAAGCCTTTTGAACACCATTTTCTGTGTAATGGTAATAGATTTGTGATATTACATCTCTGTTTGATGCATCCATGATTGAATAAATACTTGTTCTGCACACAGGTTGCTAATCCTGGAACGAAAATGAATATATTGTTAAGAATGTAGAGACATGATGAGAAGGTGTAACGTTTCTCATCCTCAATTTCTGTAGAAAAGAGACGATCCTTCAACCAGACAGGTATTGTCTGGTGAGCTGCCTGGTGATTGATGTCAGCATGTTGTTAATATACTATATGTTTTGTGTGATGTCACACTAAATTCATATAGTACACATAAAAAAGCACATAAGTAAGGTCAAGAATGCTGGTAGGCATCCAGTTAGACGGGAAGCCAACAAGCAACCCAAACATATTTAGAAAAAGATCTTCCGCCACTATACATTTGAGTGCTTAAAGTATTAAATAAATAATAAAGTACCTGGATGCCCAAGCTCTGCTCGGTTTTTTTTTTGGTAAAAAAACATTTTCTAAAAATGAATCCTAGCAAGATCGATTTATCACCCCCGAAACCCCCTGTATACAAAATTTCAAGAAAATCGTTGGAGCCGTTTCCGAGATTCAGATTATATATATATATACAAGAATTGCTCGTTTAAAGGTATAAGATAGTATTATACAAATAAGCAACAAAAAACTCAATCAGCAAAATACTGCCTCACAATAGTCATCATCATCATCATCTTTTCAGCCGAAAGACGTCCAATGCTGGACATAGACCTCCCCCAATTTGGGAGGGGGTTATAATAGTCCTCTACAGGAAAAGCCCAGGCAGACTACGAAAAATGCAGGTAGTATAAAATATATCTTTAAAAAAAAATGAGGCACCACACATTACTTAGTCTAAGGCAGTTGGCTGTATGGGCTCAGCTCCCTTTGCCTGTCCCAAAGAGGGACGAAAAGAACCAAAAAAAAAAAAAAAAGTCTATGGCAGTTTCTTCACAAAGAGCAGGAGGCCCTTGCCCTTCTAAGATTGCGTCATGTACTACATTAATTCATGAGAAAATTGGTTATATTTTATAACTTACCGCTAAATTTGGTGTCTGATGATAATATAGTTGAAGCAGCATTATTTAGTAATAACCTTCTCCATACATTTGTTCTTGCAACGAACTTCTTACACAAAAACATTTTGAAAAACAATTGTAAACATAGGCTAATTTGAGGTTATGTTTTGATCTTTATTTTAGCAATAACTTTGCACATGATAGGTTCCGAAAGTAAAGCTAATCAGTTATATAATGTTTGAAGCTCCGAAGAATAGACTAACGGCAAAACAAGGTTAACTTTACATACAATGTTATTTATACACTCAAAAATGTATTGCGGTAAATTCCCGACCACAGCGACCCGGAAAGATTTTTAGGTTACTGAAGCGTCAATGTCACTTATGTCACATGTCACTGTCAGTGCGTGTTGCCAGATTCGATTTATACAAATTCTTAGATCAATCCCTAAATAACCGTAGAAATATGAAGATTGCCTCTAAAATCATTTTCTTACATCTATTTAGTTAGATAGAACTAACCTAACCTTAGGACTTGAATTAAGTTGATAAATATAGAGGAACTAGCTTCTGCCCGCGACTTCGTCCGCGTTCAATTTATTGTTCCCCCGACGAATGTTGACGAATGTCGCGCTAATGCGCGTTCAATCAAAAACTCTTCAGCTTTATAATATTAGTATAGGTATTAGTATAGATTATGCCCAAGTCAAGAAAAAATCAATAAAAGTTTCATCTGTTTTAATTTTTTACGAATGGGAACATTGATTGTCAGGTATTTTTTATAGTAGTGATTTGCAAAGTAGCACATACAACATATTTTTACTCAAAACTTGATTCAATGGAGAAGACAGTTGTCAAAATGACGATGTTATTGTTACTTAGTTCCCAACACCAGCAAATAATAGGTACAAGGCGTGAGTTGGTTTTTATGTTCCAAAATAATCTGAAAGTTTAGTCCTCTGTTTTCCAAAAAAATCCTCAAACTAGAATTTTTAGAAATGAGAAATCTAGAAATTCGTAGCGATTTCTAAAAATTAAATTGAATTCGATGTTATGTCTGAAACATTTTAAAGCTTGTGATTACAATAAAATTTTATCGTAAAAAAGACTACATTACTTAGTCTCTGGCAGTTTCTGCAAAGAGTAGGAAGCCCTAGCTAGCTCTTCAAAGGTTACGTCATGGTCTTGCTCATTGATCAATGTCAAATATTTTTTGGTTTACAATAAAGACATCACGTAAAATAAAATAACGTAGCACGTCATCAAAACTCATTGTTGGATTTTCAACTTTCGACCCTAAGCAGACCGTTGAAAAAATTTCCGAGATAAGAATACATCATCATAATCTTTGTATAGCGTCGGTGGGGAGCAAATTAGGACTCACTTATTACGATAACAGTTTATTGTTCAGGAAAACAGCTTTAACACAAAGAACAGTCTTGACAAACTCACTTATTAGTTAGATTTTATTTTGAGTGCGAGCCGTTACCACTCGAACGTGTCACAGCCATACGTCAACTACTTAAGCGCGCTCTAGCGGACGGCATACAAAAGACGCTCTTGGGTTGCCACGCTATTATGTTTACTGCTGAGCTTGAGGTCCTGGTTTCGACTAGATCAGGCAAAGTGTTATCGAGTTGTTCCACCAAGAATTACTCAGTAGCATTACGCTACTAGAGTACACTCTCTATTACATGGGCCTTATACATAACTGGCACATTGTGAGTACGCACAGCCGGGTGTACTACGCGAGCTCGACAAATCGAAGTGCGAATAACACTTGTGCGATAAAACTGTACTACGACTCACCATTGTTCGAATGCTATATGTTATCTTTGGTTATAATTTAACATTGAAATGCTGGTTTAATTTTGGTGATCATTTACTACTTTTGGATTAACAATGATTTATTTGGAGTCATTTTGCTTAGATAGGATAGCGAGATGTTAAAACTTTGGTTATAATTTTACATTAAAATGCGGGTTTTAATTTTGGTGATCATTTACTATTTTTGTCTGTTATATGTTACTATATCTGGTGGTAAGTTAAACATAAGCCATTAAAAAATACTAATAACCTACTGGGACCGATAGGCAGTAACAATTTACCGAAAGTTAGGTCTAGTTTAATCCAGTCTTCAGCTGGCTGTAAAAGAATGTCTTGGGGGTTGGGGCCAAGATTGCTACAATATTTTAAATGATTATTGGTAGGTAATAATTACAACTGTATTAAGCCAACGCAATTACCATAATGCAAAAAAGATCGTAATCTCCTTAATATTTCAACAATCGCGCGTGAAGTCCAGTCAGAGGTCAATTGGAATGTAAGAATAATAGGAGATTACGACTTGTTGTTAAGTACTAAAGGGTTATTTTGGCGCGTGGCAAAAATGGACCTAAGGCCACCATCTTGTATTTTGAATACATTTCAAATAAAATGTTACAAAAAAAATTCAGCAATGTTTATCAATAGCCTCCTGTCAACGTCATTCGAGCGCCAACAGATTCTACTACTACAATATTTTTATCTCAAGAAGCGGTAACCAAGTGTACAAACACGTTGTGAATGTGTGCGCGAAGACGACTAGCGGGAGTACTTTACACACACACACTTCCGACTTCGCCATCGATCGTCGCGGACTGTACTGACAACTACTGAGCTTACACACACATTCGCAGCGTGTTTGTGCACTTGGTAAACACAAAAAAGTTCGCGTCACTTGTTGAGATGAAAATACCTACTATAATACTAGTATATGATCAATTCTTGAATGTAATGTCAGTGGCACCGGTGGCACGCTATCGGAATATCTTATTGACGCCTTACACCAAAACTGATAAAATCAACAAAAATATAGTATCAAGGACTTAGCACCCTGGGTTCTACTCTCAGGTCGGGCCAAGTTTATTGACATTTTTTAGTTGCTGTATCTGGATTTTGCCGCGTTTAGGTACCTGCTGGAAATAAGCACTTGTGAGTAGTTGAATCCGCCCCGACTTACGAGTTTTAGGTAGTAGGTTCAAACCCAGACAGGTGCTATCATCATCATTTTAGCCGAAAGACGTCCATTGCTAGACGTAGTCCTCCCCAAGCTCCACCACTACGACCGGTTTTGTGTAAATTATTTCACCACCACTGGTCTCAAAACGGCGAAGGAAAACATCGTGAGGAAACCGGCATGTCCTACAAAAATTCGAACACATCTACCAACCCGCACTGGGCCCGCGTGGTAGATTACAGCCCGCTCCCTCCCATGAGGAGGCCTGTGTGGCTGTGGGAACATTATAGATTGATCATGCAATATAGACTTACCTTTATTTGACGAATAATGGGTACCTGTTACTTACCTGTACTCACCTATTTGGGAAAACCTATGCAAGTGCTATGTTGCTTGTTGTGCTGTTGAGAGTTGAAAGGGTATAGCAGGTTAAGTATTGAGAATGTGCCCCCAGAGCCAAATGTAATGAATACTCGTATGATATTGTTAAGTACGCTGCTCATTTGCATTACTATTTATGTAGTTTTTGACTGCCTAGCTCTTTCTGTCATTGAGTAACCTTGAAAAATGTCCTAATAACAGTTTTTTTTTAAAATTTTCGTTCTCTAAAACTAATAGAGCTAGCTTAATAGAGCTGGCTTTGGAATCACATTCCTAAATGTGATTCCAAAGCCAAACT
Source organism: Aporophyla nigra (assembly GCA_947507805.1). NCBI lineage: Eukaryota > Metazoa > Arthropoda > Insecta > Lepidoptera > Noctuidae > Aporophyla > Aporophyla nigra. The sequence continues at coordinate 6,130,122 of OX382315.1, read as the reverse complement.
GTAGACAACATTATGACAAATATTATGTACTTATATCGATTTTACATATTTTCCTAAAACAATATCATATCATATACCTAATTATATCATATTCATTACATTTGGCTCTGGGGGTACATTCTCAATAACTCTCAGCTCTGAGTAGTGCGTTAAAAAACCAGTGCGCGGAGAAATCCCGCCGCGATTTTAGCACGTGGGCAACCTCTGGGCTTAAAAAGACCTCTCATATGGAGGAAACGCCATGGGAGCCCGCAAAATTTAAATTTTCTTACAGATTTTGCAATTTGCAGGTCAGTGTCACGCTGTATGTTGATTATCATAAGATTTGCGACGATATCAAAAATGTCTTTACAGAATTACAATCGTTAAAATCATCAAAGCTCGTTAAAGTTCATTAAATTTAGCTTTTTTTTGGACATGGGAAATGATCAAATGACGTCTCCCGCTCTAGGTGGAGCGGAAAGGCGTGTCAGTGAGTTTTAACCCGTGTTCCTTCAGTTGCCGGTGCCAGATTTAACGTGGCCGTTAAATCTTTCGGACAAACCCGCGATCATGGCTGCCTGACTTGCAAATTGCAAAAAAACTTAAGAAAAAATGAATTTCGCGGGTTTTTTTTTTGTGGGTGGGAAATCATCTAATGACATCTCCCGCTCTTGGGCGGAGCGGGAGGGTGTGTCAGACTTTTACTGACTAAAACCCACCCGTGTCCTTCAGTTGCCGATGTGCCAGGGCCACGGTGTCCCTTTCGAACAATCACGCGACCCCAGCAGATTAAATCCAGCTTGACTTACAAATGACAAAAAACGCCCTCCCTTAGCGCATCAACCTGAAACTAATATCGGTATTCAGCGGCATTTGGTTAGGCTGGAAGCCGACCCCAATATAGTTGGTAAAAGAATGATTGAGATATCACTTAAACTTTAGAATATAGGAAGAAGTAAAGCCTATAAAAACAGCTAATGATGATATCTTTGTTCTCTTGAAGGTTGTTTATCATTATGTTATTGTGTATAAATAGAATTTATAAGACTCGAGTGATCTAATCGAGTAGGTAATAATAATGTAGGAGTATTGTTTCTGCACTTGTGTGTTAATCAAATTTGATCTTTGAACTTATTAATTTTTTACTTTTAATAATTATACGTGGTTATTTAGTTTCAAATTGAACGTATTATGAACACAACATTTCGACAAAGACTTGCTAGGTAGGTTTTAATATTTTGTGGTGTAAATGACTTATAATTATTCTAAATTGATAACCAATTATTTTGTAATTATTCACTGACGCACAATGCTGTCTGTAGGCACCTACCTATTTTTTAAATGTTCTGTCTTACCGAACAATTTGGACCTAAGAGGAAGGAAAAATCACTTAAAACAATCGACAATATTAATAACACTTATATTTTTTAAACGACTCACATAGTAATGTTAAGGCTATACACAATGATTTATAATAATTACGTTTTTAAGTCCATTGCTCTTTTCTTGTGAAACATCCGTCTAGTCTATAGTAAACAATCAATGCACATCAAAATCGGATTATTAATCACCACTATGTAAACCTTTACACAATAATAAATGCTCTTCTATTTTTAAAAGTTCATGATTAGCGGAACTCCTTTCTAACAACTAACACTATAATACAGCCAGTATTCTAGAACGATGTTCGAACATGTAAATCGATTTGAATCTCAAGTTTTTAATCGAGTTCAACGATCAAGCATCGTTCTAGACTACGTGCAAAAAGTCTTGAGTTACTTTCATTAATAAACTGTTGGTTTAGAATAAATGCCACTGAATATCACAGTCGTTGTAGTTTTCTCCATTATAAAGTAGATAAATGGCCGATTAGCATGAAAATATGGTGCTGATATTCTGTCAGAGAAAGTAGCTGTCGTAACAGCGGATGCCACAGTTCCTGATTCGGTAACTTCTATATCAGCTTTATGTACTATAGCAGAAACAAAAATACTGTCCTTTGAAACTCGCTGGAAACTTGCCAAGTCTGGTTGGAAAATGTCGTAAACACCCATGTCATTTAACGGCTTGTTCAATACTAGGTTCGTGCTTATATGGAACCTCGGCAATTTCACGTCCACGTCTTCCATTCCGAATGCGTCAACATCATCTTGCAATCTCTTGAAGATATCCTTTAAGCTGACTTGAGCGAACTTCTTGTACATTTCAGCGATTCTCACTGATGGATAAGGCAAGATGACTATCATGGAGTATTTGCCATTTGTTCCGTAAGGCAGTTCAACAACAAATGATTTCAAAGCCTGCATATTTGAGAAGGCAAACTGTCCTTTTTGGAACATCATATTCACAGAACCAGCCACTTTTTTATCTTCATCGTAGAACGGTTCCAACACTGTGTCAGTTTTGTTGAAAGGTGATGCCCACAATCCTTTGAATGAAATCACATTTGTTAAAATCATTCGCGATTCACGGAAGTCATCTGAACGTAATACATTGGAGACACGTCCGCCTGACTTTTCGATGTATGTGTTAGCGATGCGGGCCGAATTGGGGTCGTCGAAATCGAGAACCTTAAGTGAGGCTCCAAAATCGTTTTGCAAAGCTGATCTGAAGTCTGGGTACACTGTGAAATCGTTGTCCAAAAATACGAAATTTCTGCTTGCAAGGCTGACACCATTGTCACCTTGTGCTAGAACAGCGCCTGTTAGGGCCCTGTATCCTCTCACTAAGGTGTCCTGCTTCTGCGGCAGGATGAATGCCCTCGCCAGTTGGTTGTAGCTGTTACCGGTCGCTCCAAGGGCAATACCAGTCATCAAAGTCCATATTCCGAACGGTGATATCACTACATGTCCGTTAGTTTCCGCCTGTGTATAATACAATAGCTCTATACTAAAATTCCGGGGTCGTTCATTGAAATCGACCTGACAATAACACACTCCGATACATAATAACACTAACGCGACGGATTTCATTGTGATCTCGACAGAGTCTCGCAATATACTGAACAATTATAATGCGAAACGGGAATGTGACTAATTTATAGACATTTATATAGTAAGCATGCACAAATGAAATCCAACTGTATCGTTGATGCTCTAAAGTTCAGTTTCCTTGTTGATGATACGTGTTATACGAACGAGTTGAGTGGTTATGTGAAGAAGCTTGGAACCGGTATTCTTGTTCATTTTGTAAAATGTTTTGTATCGCAGATAATTATGTACGAATCAAGTTAACTTGTAGTCCTTACATACGAGCCGAAACATAAAACTGCTTCGTTAAATGAATTAATATCATCTTTAAATATTGAGAGGTGTAGATAAATGAATAACACGTTTTTCTGTATCTGCGAGGTCATTTTACTGTTTTTTTTCTAAAACCAGTTTTGTACGATACTGGTCTAGGCACCATATTCTGTTGGGTAGCCTAGAGGCCCTCTGTTGATGTACTTCTTTAACTTTTCTAATGTGGGCACAGCCTGACCAAATTCGACATAATAGCTGGTGTCTATTTATATCTGTCTTAGAGTATTTTTGTTGTTAATCTGACCCTTGTTGACTGTCTGATAGGTGCAGCTGAAAAAAAAATAGGTTTAATGTTTTTTGAGATTTGGGAATGAAATCTAAATCTGCGTGGGACCATTCTTTTTAACACTCTTTTAATTAGCTAGGTATTATGCTTATCAGCTTGGTTGGTTTTCCCATACATACATTCATAAAATCATGCCTTTTTCCCATGGGGGTAGACAGAAACTACAGAAAGCTGAACGCCGAACGAACGAACATACTCCTTTTGCCTCGTTTAAGTTTATACATCTAGTCGTACACGCACGCCGCCGGTTACCAGTTTTGCGCACTTGCCCCTTCTGAAGAACATTACCAATAAGGTCACTATATCGATGCTGGAAATTTCAAATGCCGTAAGGGACGTTTAAATCCCAGTCCCTTACGGCATTTGAAATTTCCGCCATCGATATGTTCTCTAGGGCGTACCCTTCTGGTGTTTCCACTCACATCTGCCTTGCAAAAAACCTTTTGTTAGGCGTCCTTCATTGGTTTGGTCAACATGACCAAACCATCTAAGCATTCTCTTTTCAAGTTTTGTCACTACATCTTCTTTTTTAAAAGAATGTGTAGTTGGTTTTCCCAGTTGATTGGATCAACCCTCTCCCATATATGGCATCAACTGACCATTGACCTGTACTTTATTGCCTGTTTAAGTGGATGTTCGCACAATATTATGTCTTGGAGTTTATGTAAATGTAGCTGTTTCCTTAGTTATATATCCAAGGCAAGATTCAAAAGCACTATAAACTATCATCATCATTATCCTTCAATTTGGGGGGGTTTGCCATAATCGCCACGCTTGGCAGGCGGGTTGGCGATCGCAGTATGGTGGTAAAATGTATAGAGAACGCTGCTGCCTATTCTCTAGTAAGTCCCTTAGTCGCCTTTTACGACACCCACGGGAAGAAATGGGATGATGTTATTCTTTACGTCTGGCACCAGACGGAACGTCGAATTCAGGTTAATCGATTAAACTGTCGTTAGCGATAATTATGACAACATTATTGTTGTTGTTTTGGGCATATGACCAAAGTAGACCACATAATAAGCTAGGTGTGGCAATGGGAGGCCATAACTGTAGTTACGATGACATGCTTTTGAGTGTATACATGAATAGACAAACGTAAGGTATTAGTGCTCTCAGGCTAGTTGGTAGGTGTGGCAATAGGTAGGCCATATTAATCGTACCTAGTTACGATGTCGTATTTTTGAGTGCGTGAATAGATAAAGGTAAGGTATCTGACTCCCTCAGGCTAGGTGGAACAACGATGTTCGCAGGGTGGCGAGTCCCGACCGGATGAAAGCAGCTGGAGATTGTGTTGTATGGCATGCGATTGGGGAAGCCTATGACTAAACTCTGATTTTCAATAGGCTAGATTCTTTCTCAAGAGTGTAAGTTCCTGTTACTACGTGCATTTGTTCTGCATTCTTCACTGAACATATTCTACATATTGACAGGTTTTCCATTTTTGAACTCAAAACATAGCGCTTAAAGTTATTCCACCGCAGCTGTCATTTTGGTCTAAAAAATTATAAATCTGAGTTTTATCTGTAGACTGATGAACTCCGAGAAACAGAAATCTTCAAAATCATAATCACAAATATAGGAGGTAGTGCGAACACTCGAACATTATTCAAAACTTTAAATCTGGAACAGTTTTTACGTTTGTGCGATTACTCCCACACAAAAGGAGGCTCTACTGATGACAAATGGACATTCTAAACAAAGGATTGTCAACTTCTATACAATTTTGAGGTCTTTGAACTCAATTTGTAACTTTGTGACTTTGTCACATTGTTCTCCACAGTGAATGATGGTAACAATATTGTTCTGCACGCGTAGCATGACCACCATAGAAACGGGGTTTGTCGACGGAAGAATAGACAAAATGGCTGAATGCAGTAAGATTTCAGTCGTCTTAAGCACGGCGATGTTAAAACTGAAGAGAGGAAATATTTATATTCTTCGAAAAAAAATTTTCAAAGAAAAAATTTTCTTCTAAAATTCTACGATGTCGAGTATGGCGACTATTTTTTCTCTACTTTTAAGTTTGAGTTTTAGTTGGGGTCCGTGGTTGGGGTACATTTTTTTTTACAGGATTATATTAATTATAATCATCAATACAATACTCTAATATCGTGTATTCTCACTGTATGACTATTCAATGAAAAAGTCCTTAGCTTATCCACCTTAATTACATTAGTTACCGCTCTCTTGCTATGGAAAGCATAACTGTCTTCGTCTTCACAGAAACCCGAGTCTACGGGTCGCCCCGTGCTCGGGCCGAAGAGATGTCGAGTTGAATAGAAAGAACTTTGTCTATTCTTGGTAGAATTGAGATAGAATTGGTCATGCTACGCCTGCTGGTATTTAGGATAGGTAAGTTGAAAGCGGAAATCCTGAAAGTAGTGTTTTAAAACTGACTGACTCTTTATTACAATACAAGTTATGTTAAATTCAGGTTAATTGATTAATTAGTTAATCAATTACCTTTAGTAGCAGAAGATTGATTGATCGTTAGACTAAATTCGTCGAACCGGACGTGCTATGACTGTAATTGACATACATTCTATCAGAATGTACTTAATTGTAGAACCAGGAAACAAAGAGGAGAAAACACGGAAAAAATAACCGAAGTAAGTTGCTGAACTACCTACCAGTCATGTGTTTAAACTTCTTGAAACAGACGATTTTAGCTGAATTTAAAACGCCCATAAAGTTAGCCAATCAGAGGGGTAATTGCGGAACTTTTTATCGGTAGGAATTGGTTTAATATTCATAGTTAAACAACATTCATTGCGTTATTTACGTTGCTGAGCCGACAATTTATTCGAACAAATGACGCAATGGTTTAGAAATAATCTTCAATCCCATTCAGATTCTGATAAATTGTGCGTTTCGCAATTAGGGTGCAGGTTAGTATACAAGCGAAGACATAACTGCATGGAGTAGTAGCTTCGACAGTACCTTACAGGTAGTCAGAAGCCCGTAAGTCTGACCATCAGTCTTACCAAAGGGTATCGTGCCCACAGAAACTGGGTTGTGGAGATAGACAGAAGCACCATGTAAAATAATAATAATAAATATGGGTATGAAACTGCATTCGGCTAGACTGAATGACCTTTATCGCAAATTATTTGGGATCAATTACTTCATAATTCTCTATTAATCATAATCTCGCCTCACGTTCTCGTTCTGGCCATATCATCATTCACATAGTCCATCCATCCTTTCTTTGGTCGTCCCCTACTTTCTTCCCATTATAGTCGGAAAAAGGCTACGCAGTTGATGAATGTGCGTACCTTTATGATAGGAGTAGTTAGTTAGCTATAAGCAGATTTAATAGTCTCCACGTTACCCGGTTCACCCCGGATGCTCAGCCTCTATACAAACTTTACTAACAAGATTGTGTTTTGACTATAGCGCGAGTTGTTTTCGTATTTACTTCATAGCATGTACTTGATAGCCAAATTGTTCCGTTCCGTCGCATGAATGAGTATGTTCATAGAAATGATAAATGATTTTATTTCTGTAAGTAGGTTTTGTACAAACACGTTTACACGTCAATTAAATATTTTAAACTAGATGAGGTCGGCGTTTCCTAACTGATTACTCTGAGAAGAAAGGCCGAATTAAACTCAGAGGTCACAGTCTCTTTTAAAGTCCAGACATAATCTTGGTAACAACATGTGAAGACCATGTAGATAGGTGACTGAAATGGTCATTTGAGGAATGAACCACACAGATTGAGTGGACCTGTCTAGTCAGTGCAAGCATTTGTCACTAATTGTTAAGCTCAACTTGGAATTTAAGGAGCCCAACTATAAGGCCTAAACTGAACTGCTCTCACACTTGTTTTTAACCGACGAAAAAAACGGAGGAGGTTATCAATTCGACGCGTATATTTTATGTATGACCACGCATAACTTCTTACATAGTAGTCCGATTGTGATAATTCTTTTTTTATTGGAAAGGGTATACTCCGAGGGTGGTCCCATATAAATTTGGAAACCAAAATCGAACCCTAAGGGTTGGAAAACAGGGGATGATTGATTGTTCACTCATTGATTGTAATGTATAACCACGCATAACTTTGTACAGAGTAGTCTGATTTTGATAATTCTTTTTTCATTGGATAGGGTATACCTTGCCAAGTATTATTAGTACATTAAAGCCACAAAAAATTACAAAATAAAAAGTTGTTTGTTGTGTTAAAAAGTTTTTTTCGTCAATTCTTTCTTAAACCCTTTAAAATAAGTGTGCAAGCCTCCTTTGCTAATTATCCGGTTTTAAACTGCTGGGTTTTCCTAGACAATCGTGTTCAGTCGCCGACCTGACTAATGTGTGGGTAAAAGTGATGCTATTTCTGGATATTATTGAAAATGAGCAATGTATTTTTTTACACAATAGGTAAGGGGTAATTCCGAAGGCAGTGACAATTTTTTGAGACATCTTACCTTAAAATTATAGCGGCTCTAAGCCCGTACGTAATAAAATGGGGGAGGGATTTTTGCGAGCACTGGTTTTTCAACGTTATGCTTGGCGCCGAGAGTCGAAAATAAAAACTAAAAAAAAAAAATAGTAATAAAAAATTGCACTCCGGGAGTGCCGGCAGAAGTGAAAACTTGATTATTAACGTTGAGCATGTTTGATATTTTGGAATGGTTAGGGAATAATTTGTTGTTCAATTTCCATATTTTAAGCACTTTATATTCACGAATTTTACGAATACACAACAATGTGATCACTACACAGACGGTCGAGCCATCAGCTGTCACCATCCATGGATGCGCGTGGCACGCTGTAACATAGACGAACATTCGCGCAAGCGCCCTGCGCCGCCTAAACGAAACAGTAGGCCCAGGCATACATTTTCGCCGCGCCGTAGAGAGGGGATAGCTGTCTACTCTCCATCCGTCCTACGCTTTTTCGATCAGGTCACGTGTCCTGACGCGAGTTTAAGATTTTATACCCATTACAGAAAAAGTGCTCAACGCCGCTAAAGAAGTTTTCACTTCAAAAATTGAATGATTAGTTTGAGCGCCATCTATAATCGAGTTGCTGTCTTAGAAAAAGTTATTTGTTACAATTATTGAATTCATAAGTAATATTTATTTTATGGCTTATGCTATATTACGATTTTATTTTTTTAGAATTAGACACACTTTTAATGACATATATTTTACTGTAAACTCTTCGTGTTTAGTAGTTTATATTAGCGTCATCTATGATTCCATAACCATACTAACCAAGGCTAGCCAAGTGATTCGTATTCGTTTTAATAGATGGCGCTTTTCCAAATTAAAACCATCCGTCCTACGCTTTTTCGATCAGGTCACGTGTCCTGACGCGAGTTTAAGATTTTATACCCATTACAGAAAAAGTGCTCAACGCCGCTAAAGAAGTTTTCACTTCAATAATCTGTCATAGGATCTGTATTTAAGGTTTTTTTGCCACCGACTTCCGAAATTAAACTTATTTTTGACTTTGTAGTGTTTTTTTTAGAGCAGTCGGTTGTTATTTTATTTAAGTTTTTATTTTAAAACTTTTTAGTTATGGTAGATACAGCGCCCTAATTTAATCGCGTTATTCGTTCATTTGTCATGCGAATACTTAATGCTGGTTTTCACATGGATCCAATTGTCCGTATGGAACCAAATAAAAAAAAAAATGTGACCATTCGGGAAACACCAGCTTTAGAATATTTTTTTTTTTTATCAAAATCGGTGCACCCAGTCGGAAGTTATGAGGTAACAAACATTTAAAAAAATACAGTCGAATTGATAACCTCCTCCTTTTTTGAAGTCGGTTAAAAAAATACAGACGAATTGATAACCTCCTCCTTTTTTTGAAGTCGGTTAAAAACAGTTAAACACACTATTTGATTTTCGATGCTATGAGATGCACTCTGTTGAAATCTCAATGCTCGGTCGAACACCGAGAGTAGAAAATACAATGAGCGAAAAAAGCCAGCTGGTTTTTTTTCGTCCTTGTGAACTTCACCTGCCTAGCCTTTTCCCAACTATGTTGGGGTCGGCTTCCAGCTGGGTACCAGTATTTTACATAGAGCGACTGCCTATCTGACCTCCACAACCCAGTTACTGGGTAATACGATACCCCTTGGTAAAACTGGTTGTCAGACTTTTGGGCTTCTAGCGACCCGTAACGACTGTCTAAGATCTACGAAAGACAGTCGCGACCAACGGCTCAACGTGCTTTCCGAGGCACGGAAGGGTCTTAGTATGTCAAGATGGTCACCCATCCACGGACCAACCGCGGCAAGCGTAGCTTAACCTGACCGATCAACCCGTGCAGTTGTTATTACTTAGCCACAAGCCCGTACGTCCTTGTATACATTGACTTACAATTCAGTCTCATCGGAACCATTTGTTTGGTGTGAGTGTTTATCATGTTAATATAGTCATATAACAGTTCTTAGAGGTCTGACATTTACGTGAGTAGGGTACTGATACGGATTTCTTGGAGTTTCTTGCCGGCGCTTCTGCATAGAAAACGACCAACTGGAACTGTGCACGTAGTTTCTGAGGTTTCACTTGCGCCCATGTAATCTAGGTTTATGTGAAATAAAATACATTACACACAATAGATTTGGTTATTGATTGATTCGGAAAAGGATTGAATGGTAAACATTATTTACGTTACTGACAAATAAATGATTATGATTACGTCAACATTTATCATAATTAGGTATTTCTTGTTATCCATTCCGAAGTGTCATCCCATATCATTAATTGAATAAAGCTTTGAATGCCATTGATAAAGTGGAGAATAGATTTAAAAAAACCGGCCAAGTGCGAGTCGGACTCGCGCACCGAGGGTTCCGTACAAACCTATAGGTATATAAGTAAAAGTTCACCCATCACGACAATCGAGTCGTAGTTCTGATCTCTGTCTGTGTTTTGTTCTGTTTATTATATGATGTAACTAAAAATTTACGGTTTTCGCAATTTTTCCTTTATCTGTGCTATAAGACGTTGCTTCGTACCAAATTTCAAAATTCTAGATCGACTGGAAGTACCCTTTAGGTTTTGATTCCCTTGCGAGTTTCGAAAATTTGTGGAAATTTGCGGTATAAACGGCTATATCTTTTGATTACGTTAGCTTAGAAGTTTGACTTTTTCACAGCTCTAAGGGACAGTAGTCTTGAGTATTTGATATAAATTTCAGCTTGATATCTCCACGCGTTCCTGAGAAAAAGGGTCTTGACAGACGGACGGACGGACGGACGGACGGACGGACAACAAAGTGATCCTATAAGGGTTCTGCTTTTTCCTTTTGAGGTGCGGAACCCTAAAAATGAAAGAAAAAACAAAATAATAACAACCGATTTCCTGAAAAAAAAAAACCGGCCAAGTGCGAGTCAGACTCGCGCACCGAGGGTTCCGTAAAAACGTTGTTAGTACCTTTAAAATTATTAAAAATATTTTTATTATAATGATGTAACTAAAAATTTATGTTTTTCGCAATTTTTCCTTTATTTGTGCTATAAGACGTTGCTTCGTACCAAATTTCAAAATTCTAGATCGACTGGAAGTACCCTTTAGGTTTTGATTCCCTTGCGAGTTTCGAAAATTTGCGGAAATTTGCGGCATAAATGGCTATATCTTTTGATTGCGTTAGCTTAGAAGTTTGATTTTTTCACAGTTTCAAGGGACGGTAGATTTGACTATTTGGTACAAATTTCAGTTTGATACCTCCACGCGTTCTTGAGAAAAAGGGTCTTGACAGACGGACGGACGCACGGACGGACGGACGGACAACAAAGTGATCCTATAAGGGTTCCGCTTTTTCCTTTTGAGGTGCGGAACCCTAAAAAAACAACAAAGTGAAAAATAATTTTAATTTCGGAAGTCGGTGGCAAAAAAATTAAAAACAAATCCTAAGGCACCGACTTCCGAAATTAAAGTTATTTTTCGCTTTGTAGTGTTTTGAAGGAAGTCGGTTGTTATTTTTTCATTTTTTTTAAATTTTTTAGTTAGTTTTTTGAAAAAAGTTTTTATTTTAAAATTTTTAGTTATGGTATGTACCCCGCACTAATCTAATCGCGTTATTTGTCTATTTGTTGCAAACATACTTAATTTCAAACGATTCAGAGCCTTATTTTATCATACAAATAAGGTTAAAGTTGGCTGGTACGCGGCGAACCAAATGTGGTATCCCAGGGACTTAGAGGTTAATGCAAATTTAAGACTATATGCTTTTCTCATGGATCCCATAGTCAGAACGGAACCAAATTGAAATGGGACCACATGGGAAGCACCAGCTTTCAAATAAAAAAAGAATCATCAAAATTGGTTCTCCCAGTCAACAGTTCTGAGGTAAAAAATACAGTCGAATTGAGAACCTCCTCCTTTTTTTAAGTCGGTTAAAAAAAATGTGCTCAGCGCACTTTGTGGTGCAAGCACAAATTAAAATATTGTCTTTCAATTTTCGCTTGCACCACAAAATACTAAATGTGCTCAGCGTTACACATAATATGTAGAACTATGTTTTAAGGCCGGGTGGCACCGTTTTCACCTGTTTTAGAATTGGTTTTTAATAGGCAAATTATTACGTCCAGAATCTGAAAAAAATATATATTTAAGATACATTCTTTCTCTTTAGCTTGTACCCGATCAAAACACGATACAATCAAATTTACTCGATAGAAAAAAAAGCCGAACTTACTTCGATTTGCAGTTTTTTAACAAGCCTAATTTCATTTTAAAGAAGTACTAATACTCCTATTTTTCTATAATTAGTATCAATGTATAGGTAATTTATTTTAGAATCGATTGAACCCGATCAATTTTTTTCATTTTATTTCTAAAAAAAAATATCGATCGTTCAAGTGATTTTTGATCGGCGCGTCGCTTGCCACTACTTGCCAGTGTCCTGCGAGACGTTATCGAGGTGAGACCTGTGACAAATTTTTGCGCGCGCGCTTCCTTTCTGCTGCGTAAGTAATAATAAGAGAAAACAAAATAAATTGTAAATAAATATTGTTTTCAAGAATTTATATAGACCATAGTTGGTTAAGCTTTTGTTTTGTGTGTGTGGTTCTCATTGTGTAAATATTTGTAAAACTTTAAAAACAATGTTGCAATCCAATGCAATATTATTATGACATAGAGCTGATCTGATGATGGAGCTGGAAGTTGTCCATAGGATCTCTGTAATTAAACGACGCAGCCCCATCGAGATTGGGCTCGTTTGATTTGTCTTGACGAGTACTTTGATACTATATGGTAACCAGGGTCTGATGATGGAGTTGGAAGGGGCCATAGGAACTCCGTAATTAAACGACGCAACCCCATCGAGTTTGGGCTCGTTTGATTCGTCTTGACGAGTACTTTGATACTATATGGTAACCAGGGTCTGATGATGGAGCTTGAAGGTGGCTATAGTAACTCCGTAATTAAACGACGTAACCCCATCAAATTTGGGCTCGTTTGATTGGTCTTGATGAGTATCTTGGTAGGCGTGAATAGAAAGAGGTCGAAAATTATTCCGCGGCAACGTACTACCGGGGTAAAAGGGACCCAATGTGATAATCCAGATTATAAACTATCTTGGTGCAAAATTTCATCCAAATCTGTTCAGTAGTTTTGCGTGAAAGAGTAACATACATCCATCCATACTTCCATACACCCATACTCACAAACTTTCATAATAATATTAGTCCACGTTATAAACTATCTGCTTGCTAATTGGAACGAAGTTCCTTATCGCGCATTGTGAAAGGGGGCTAGACGGTAAAAAATCTCACGAAAAGTTATAACGACACTTTTTAACCGACTTCAAAAAAAGGACGAGGTTTCTCAATTCGACCGTATATATTTTGTTGTTTGTATTTGTTTGTATGTTGTTGTTTTTTTTTTTGTAAGTAGAGAGAGAGAGAGGGAGAGAGAGAGAGAGAGAGGAAGAGAGATAGAGGGAGAGAGAGAGAGAGAGGGAGGGAGAGAGAGAGGGAGAGAGAGAGTGAGAGAGAGTGAGAGAGGAAGAGAGGGAGATAGAGAGAGAGAGAGGGAGAGAGAGAGAGAATATTTTTGTTGAGTGTATACAGGTTTTTTGTACAGAATAAATAATAAAAAAATTATAACAATTATGAATCCTGGAAAGGAACTTCGTTCCATCCGGGTGTCCCTTGACACCTCTAAAGTTTTTTTTTTTTTCATTCAAATGCGTTCAGTAGTTTTTGCGTGACAGAGTAACAAACATCCATCCATACATCCACACTCACAAACTTTCGCATTTATAATGTTAGTCCAGGTTATAAACTATCTGCGTGCTAAATTTCATCCAAATGCGTTCAGTAGTTTTTGCGTGACAGAGTAACAAACATCCATCCATACATCCATACTCACAAACTTTCGCAATTATATTTTTTTTTTGTTTTTTGTGTGACTATGTCTTTCGTGTAAGTAAGTTATTTGTGTTTTGTATTATTCCAGGTTATAAACTATCTGCGTGCTAAATTTCATCCAAATCCGTTCATTCGTTTTTGCGTGAAAGAGTAACAAACATCCATTTATACTCACAAACTTTCGCATTTATAATATTAGTCCAGGTTATAAACTATCTGCAAGCTAAATTTAATCCAAATACGTTTAGTAGTTTTTGCGTGAAAGAATAACAAACAGCCATCCATACTTCCATACATCCATACTCACAAACTGTCGCATTTATAATATTAGTCTTGTATTATCGTTTCTTCTGTGGTTTCTAATACTGTGGACATACTGATGTCGCTACACTATGACCTGTCTGTGCTACGCCCGCCGCCGCCGCGCCGCCCGAACTTTTGGCGCGCTATCGTGTTCGACAAGAAGGACGCGCGGGAGGCGCCCCGCGGATTTCCACGCACCTCACCCCCTCAAATCTGTATGAGTGTCGAATCACCTAGCCTTAAATGCGTTTAGTAAACGGGCCTAAGTTGTTCTAGCGTAACTTATTTTGGGTTATTATTTAACCCGAGAGGTGGGGATATATATAAAAAAATACATTTGTTACTAAGATTATAAGCACACAAGCTATCTTAGTAACAAATGTAATATTTTTACTACATTATTATGGATGATGGTCTGAATTAAACCATTTTTTTAAATAATTAATTTCCTTCACACACAATTACAGAATAAACCCTCGAACGGATTTAAAAAACGAACTCTATTATATAGCCTGGCATAACAAAATACCTTATTTACAAATTAGGTATCCGGTACCCAAACAGCTCACGACTAACAAAAAACCATTGTAAATGGCACACAGAGTTAATCTGCATTTTTTGCAGTCTCTAATGGTTATATGTATACATAGACCTACATTATATGGGTAATACCGATGGACTGAAATGTCACAATGTGTATTGTATGCAAATCTGGTGTACAATACATTAGCTGATGGCGTCTGCATTTGAGTTTTCATACTGTTCTGAGAGGTAATTGCGGAACTTTTTATCGGTAGGAATTAGTTTAATATTCATAGTTAAACAACATTCATTGCGTTATTTACGTTGCTGAGCCGACAATTTATTCAAACAAATGACGCAATGGTTTAAGAATAATCTTCAATCCCATTTAGATTCTGATAAATTGTGCGTTTCGCAATTAGGGTGCTGGTTGAACTATTCGGTTGTGTATAGTTTAGCCTTTTAATCACATTTTACAATTTATAATGACGTTTGATGGTGGTACAGCAGCATATAAAAGATGATCTACCAATTCCCAAACTAAGTCAAACTTGTATTTTGGAAGTTGGTGGTCTTTAAGTTGGAGGACTTACATAAACACAATCTTGAATCGCTGTGATTCTCAAACTGTGATTCTCAACATAACTTTTGACAATTGTTTACCAAAAACGGGAGCACTGGTAACACACTGGTAACATACACTTTACACATAATCAGCCTATAATGTTCCCACTGCTGGGACACAGGCCTCGTGTCTTCGAGAGGGAGTGGGCTGTAATCTACCACGCGGACCCAGTGCGGGTTGGTAGATGTCACATGTCTTCAAAGTTTAGGACATGGCGGTTTCATCACGATGTTTTGCGTCACAGTTTGAGAGCAGTGGAGATGGAATAATTTACAGAAAGGTAACGCCAGTCTGGGGTTCGAATCTACGACCTACAACTCGTAATTCGCGGTCTTTACCAATGCCACCACGGCTCTCAACATAGCCAGACATACACTTTACTTTCACTTTACTTTTATATTACATCTATAATGATCTATAATATTATAAAGCTGAAGAGTTTGTACCGTGTGGTGCCGGACGTAAAGAATAACACCACCCCATTTCTTCCCGTGGGTGTCGTAAAAGGCGACTAAGGGACTTACTAGAGAATGGGCAGCAGCGTTCTCTATATATTTTACCACCATACTGCGATCGCCAACCCGCCTGCCAAGCGTGGCGATTATGGCAAAGCCCCCCAAATTGGGGGAGGCCTAAGTCCAGCAGTGGACGTCTTACGGCTGAAATGATGATGATGATGAGTTTGTTTGTTTTGTTGAACGCGCTAATCTCAGGAACTACTGGTCAGAATTGAAAAAATCTTTTTGTGTTGGGTAACCGGTTTATTGAGAAAGGTTATATGTTATATAACATCACGCTACAATCAAAAGGAGCGGAACAGCAACGAAAAATGGTCGAAAACTGGCAGGCAATTCGATGCGATGGGAAGGGTCAGGGGAGCAAACATTTGTTGCGGACGAAGTCGCGGGCAGACGGAGCGTTGGAAGGCCTCCCACAAGATGGACCGATGACTTGGTGAAGGCCACAGGAATACGTAGGATGCGAGAAGCACAGAACAGGTTGAAGTGGCGGTGCCTGGGTGAGGCCTATGTCCAGCAGTGGACGTCTTTCGGCTGAAATGATGATGATGATGATGAAGTCGCGGGCAGAAGCTAGTGGTGTATAAAAACACCGTGAGGAAACCAGCATGTCCTAGAGCCAAAATTAAAAGACATGTGACCTCTACCAATCGGCACTGGGTGGTGGTTACGGCCCACTGCCCCTGCTACAGCGAAAAAGCCTATGTCCCAGCAGTAGGTACCTACATTAGGCTGATCATGCTATGCAATGCAACCAATAAATGGGAAATTCCAATATCCTCAAGCGAAACGACTTATCCGATTATGATGAAACTAATTATTTAATCGTAATGATGCTAAATAGAAACGGATTCCAACATTATTCGGAAAAATCTAGGCAGCTGACGTATTATCAAAAGATGCAGACTCATTTCCTGATACTACGTTTTCTTGTAGTAATCCATCTTCACTGGAAAACACATTAAAATGCAAAATACTTAGATCACACGACGATTGTGCTATGATATATCATTAATAACGAGTCGTTGGATGATTATTAACCACAACTTCATGATCTTTAATCGGTTTATAAAGCGTAATTAAAATTCTTTTAGGTGTCAGGGATGCGGAAACTTTGAAGTACTGGGGTAATGTTCTATGTTTCACGTTATATAGGGTTTTGGTTTCCGCACTTAGTCCTTCAGGTAGACCATTGTGTGTGGGCCATGGTGGCCGTCAGTGGTTATTCCAACAAGCCCGAATCCATTAATAAGTTGATCACATCAACTGGCCTGTTAAAAATATCTCCCTAAGATCTGAGTGGCCAGAGGGTTTCTGTCTTATCCTGTGCCTTCAAAGAGCACATGGGGAACGTTTTAATTAACCTCCATACAAGCCCTGTATAGAGAGCTGTCCATTATGACTATTGTTTGGGACTGTTTGTGCTGTTCGCGCAGACCGTTGCTGTCCAGAAGTAATAATTTAAATGTCTGATTAGCTTGTCATATAAAGACGACATAGTTTATCTGGACTGCCTGCAGGGCGGAGTCGACGTCTACCAGCTCTCCGCTTCTATGAGCGTGAACTCCTGTAGCCACCTGGGTAGCTTAGGTTGAAGGGGCTGGGCATGATAGGATTGGTTCAATAGACTGACGTGCTGGATGCTCTGCTAGCCAGTTCGTCAGCATCGTCACCTAGTGATCCACCCCGTGTCTTTTTATCCATTACAGTGTCACTATATTGCGGTTAGATACCGTTCTAGTGCATTGTGAGTGTAGGACATTCTAGTGTAGTAAGTCTCGAGGTAAGCTCTGGGGTTCCGGAATACAAGAGGCCAATTAGAACGGAAGAAGTTGTACTAACTACAAATAAAAGGTCTAATATTGCTATTTACGGATTTTTATACAAAATCTGTAAATATCCTTAAAATCCGCAAAAAACCCTTATTTCTTGTCTACTCCATACAGGGAAACTGAGTGTGCAAAATTTCAGTTTTATAGGTCTTGGGTTTGGGCTTGGCGTTGATGAGTCAGTTAGTGTGTACGTGAGTCAGAATTTTCCTTTTGGTATGTACATACCAATTGTTTATCAGTAAGTCATACTTAATTATATTGAGTCGCATCTAACCAGTCGGAAGGTTTTCGTTGGATAAAAACTTTGGACAAAAGTAGTTAGTGAAAAAAGTGATGACCAATTATACTAGTGCAAGCTTTGGTTTGTACAACCCTAGGAAATGGCAATAATATTCACTTATTGCATTGGGTTTGCCCAGAAGGTATAAAATCGTGATCTTACTCAACAAACACGTCATATGAATAAACTTCTAAAGAACTGGACCCCTAATATAGTAAGTTTATAAATGCTAATATTACCTGCGGTTTTTACGCTTATTAGCTGTGGAGTACTACGTATTGAAAAGCACGAACAATACCGAGCCATATTATATATAATACGTAAAGTTTTGGTACGGTTTAGTTTTCCCGCAAAAGATAGACTCGTGTGGTTCTTGAAATACATGACTGGCTAAGTGATGTTATAAGTATTGACATCAGCGACGCGTATCGTACTGTTGTGAATTTGAGGACTGTGTGGGTCATTGTTTCACTTTTAATCATGGTCTGGCAGTTTGAATAGTTATTGCGGCCTACACAAATGACGTTTCTTTAGTATTGTTCGTTGAATCGTTTAGCTTCTTATGTTCTAAGTTGAGCTGCATGATAAGTGACAAATGTGTGCACTGACTGGACAGGTCCACTTAACCTGTGTGGTTTTTTCCAAAAGACCATTTCAGTCACCAATCTACATGGTCTTCACTCGATGTGACCAAGTTTGTGTATGAACTTTAAAAGAGACTGTGACCTCTGAGTTTGTTTCGGCTTTTCTTCTCAGAGTAGACAGATAGGAAACGCCGAGCTCATCAAGTTTTAAAAATATGATTGACGTGTAAAAGTGTTTGTACAAACCTACTTATAAAATTAAAATATTTTATCATTCATTTATCAGCGTCTTCATTATCTTTCTCTCCTAGTCTCATACTACTTGGGGTCGGCCCAACACGTTCTCTTTTTCCATTCTCCCCTGTCACTCCCTTGTCATTCAAATAATTCCTCACACTATCCATCCATTTTCTAAAGTCTTTCTTTCCCATACATCAACAAATGTTGTACAAGTGTGACCCGCTCTTTCCTTATACTAATTTCGTACTTTATCCGCTTTTAGGGTTCCGTTGCCAAATGGCAAAAAACGGAACCCTTATAGATTCGTTATATCTGTCTGTCTGTCTGTCTGTCTGTCCGAGTATGTCACAGCCATTTTTTTTCCGAAACTATAAGAGCTATGCTATTGAAACTTGGTAAGTAGATGTATTCTGTAAACCGCATTAAGATTTTCACACAAAAATAGAAAAAATAAACAATAATATTTGGGGTTCCCCATACATAGAACTGAAACTCAATTTTTTTTTTTCATCAAACCCATTCGTGTGGGGTATCTATGGATAGGTCTTTAAAAATGACATTGAGGTTTCCAATATCATTTTTTTCTAAACCGAATAGTTTGCGCGAGAGACACTTCCAAAGTGGTAAAAAAAAAATATATGATGTACATTACCATGTAAACTTCCTCCGAAAATTGGTTTTAACGAGATCTAGTAAGTAGTTTTTGTTTAATACGTCATAAATCGTAAACCACAATTTACCTTTCATTCAGTCAACTCAAACATAAAAATTAAAAAAAAAACCATTTAATTTCATAAACATGCACCCTATGCATAAACCGTGAATTCCTGCAGGTTTGTACGGAACCCTCGGTGCGCGAGTCCGACTCGCACTTGACCAGTATTTTTTTTGATTCTGCACATCCAACTCGAAATTCTCATATGCGCTGCATGCAATCTTTTTTCATCCATCTTCTTCAAAACCCAGCATTATTGTCTCTAGAGTACGGCAGACTTTATCAGGGACTTGTAAATCCACTTTAACTTGAGGGTCATCCGTGGGTCGCAAGTTATGCAGATCCAGGATACAACAAAGTCTCAGACGAAAGTGCCTTCCGTGTGGCGAGATAATAAGCTGATAAATTAATATAAACATACCTATTTCATGTTGGAAGGTATCTGGCCAGGTTTACTAATGATGGTTACAGTTATTTTTGTGAAATGAACATAATCATTTTTAACCGACTTCAAAAAAAGGAGGAGGTTATATGTTCGACTGTATTTTTTTTTTTAATGTATTTTCACCGATTTCTCCGCCAATTGTCAACCGATTTTGAAAATTATTTTTTTATTCGTAAGGGTATACTCCTGAGGTGGTCCCATATTAATTTTGTGAAGATTTGATGTATACTTTGGGAGATAAACGAAGGAACTCCTCAAAAACAAACAGTACACGTAATGTGATTTGGATATTGTACTAAAGATCAAAAATAATTGCTGGTTCTATCTATCCATCCGTGGTGAACTAATTATAGTCTTCGAAGATACCGCATGGAACTCCTCATCGGTGAACAGTACATATAGGAACTTACAGTGAAAGGTTAGAAGGTTAGGGGATAATTCTTTGAATATTATAGGCACGTTTAGACCGTTACTTGTATTCTTATATTCCGTTGAGCTGATGATGGAAGGTACAACTCCTTATCGATCAGGAGTTAGAAGATATCTTGTCCTAGATAGACATACTCGTTGACATCGAGAATTGATTCCTCAGCAGACACTAGAGTGGGCTCTTACCCACTCTACTGTCTGCTTAATAAAAAAAACTTTTTTGCAAAAAAAAACAACCGACTTCCTTAAAAACACTACAAAGTGAAAAATAACTTTAATTTCGGTAGTCGGTGTCTTAGGATCTGTATTTATGGTTTTTTTGCCACCGACTTCCGAAATTAAAGTTATTTTTCACTTTGTAGTGTTTTTAAGGAAGTCGGTTGTTTTTTTTTGCAAAAAAGTTTTTATTTTTAAATTTTTAGTTGTGGTATTCACCCTGCACTAATTCCAAACAAACAATGCATATTTATGCGATAGCAGAAATCGCGGTTGATTTCCTGTCATTTTTTAAAGAGTTCCGGTGTCTGTCTCCCGAACTCATCATCAGATCTATATGAAAATTATATGGGACCATTTCGGAATAAACCCCTTTCGAACAAAAAAAGAATTTTGCAAATCCGTCTATATATGACGGAGTTATGGCCGAACATACATAAAAAAAAAAAAAAAAAAAAAACATATAAACATCCGAATTGATAACCTCCTCCTTTTTGAAGTCGGTTAAAAAAAAGCAGCCTTCATCATTTTGGCCTGGCCATGGTTGGTTTTTTTTTATGTATGTTCGGGCATAACTCCGTCATATATAGATGGATTTGCAAAATTCTTTTTTTGTTCGAAAGGGGTTTATTCCGAAATGGTCCCATATAATTTTCATATAGATCTGATGATGAGTTCGGGAGACAGACACCGGAACTCTTTAAAAAATGACAGGAAATCAACCGCGAGTTCTGCTATCGCATAAATATGCATTGTTTGTTTGGAATTGGTGCAGGGTGAATACCACAACTAAAAATTTAAAAATAAAAACTTTTTTACAAAAAAAAACAACCGACTTCCTTAAAAACACTACAAAGTGAAAAATAACTTTAATTTCGGAAGTCGGTGGCAAAAAAACCATAAATACAGATCCTAAGACACCGACTACCGAAATTAAAGTTATTTTTCACTTTGTAGTGTTTTTAAGGAAGTCGGTTGTTTTTTTTTGTAAAAAAGTTTTTGTACAGTGTATACGTATTTGTAATCATACGAGAAGTTTTATTGTTACAGAACATAGAAGGTCGTTCAGTGGAAATCGGTAGTTATTATAATTTAGGAAATAATGACCTGTAATGCAGAATAATGAGAACATGTCACTAAGGAAAGGTAAGAGTACGAATTTGAATGGGTATAAGTGAGTGTATGATAGATGACAGCTAACAGAGGTCAAATAAGAAGACCTGTTGCGCCGAACCCAGATAAATTAAATTAAGAACAGAAAGATGAGAAGACGGAAGAATGAAAATAAAAAGGAAACCATCCGGAACCAGTGTGAGTGCGGTGCTCTTTCCAGCGTATCTATGTTCCTCTTGGTGGATTGTCACAAGTGTCTGTACACTGATAATTTTGACTTATGTTTATATATCGTTAGTTCTATTTTATATTTATTCTGGCATTGTTCTAAATAATAATTAAAAAAATGGAGCAACCTACTGAAGTCAAAGAAAAACAAAACCAGAATATCAGAAGAAATGCGAGTATAACGTAAGTTTGAAGGCTAATGCATCATCCATCATGACGCAGGATGCAATGGTTGATAACCTAAAAGCAAGTCATGCCAAAGAGATACGGGCTAAATCGTATCTTATGAGTATGCATGACTAAATGGTGTTCAATTTATATTATGGTCACGACACTGTAGGCTTTTGTTTCTGTTGTTTTATCAGTGAGTCAGACAACAACATTTTATAAGTTCTGTGTCGTAAAGTCTACTTATTCATATTATATTTTTAGCCCGTATTATCCATACTCATTAAAACTAATATTATAAACGCGAAAGTATAATGTCTGTCTGTCTGCTGACGAAGTTCG
Organism: Aporophyla nigra; assembly: GCA_947507805.1. Classification (NCBI taxonomy): domain Eukaryota; kingdom Metazoa; phylum Arthropoda; class Insecta; order Lepidoptera; family Noctuidae; genus Aporophyla; species Aporophyla nigra. Next base: position 6,107,650 of record OX382315.1, on the reverse strand, counting down.
ATGAATTGGTGTGGTTCTGGGTGTAATTTATCTATAATATGTAAGTATTTAGAAATATTTACCTAAGTATGTTTATCAGTTGTCTGGTTACCATAGTACAGGCTCTGCCTAATTTGGGATCAGATAACGGTATGTTGGTTGTCCTAAGATATTATTGGCACACAGGTAGACCATGACCTGGGTTGGGACATATGACACTTTTTATCCCGATTGTGCATCCAAAGAGTTGAACAGAGAGCCATGAAGCTTGGAACCATAATAATAGACCAAGTTCCAAACGTCGAGATAGGAAGATGTACGAAACTCTTCGATAAAGAAAAGCGCATCATGGGGCTCAAATGGAATTGGGCAGGACACCTGGTAAGGCGCAGTGATGAAAGGTGGAGTAAGGCTTTAACAGAGTGAAGTCCAAGGACTGGAAGACGAGATGTCGGTCGTTCAGCGACGGGATCGGCTCGAATCGGATATTTATTTATTTATTTATTGGTACATGAAAAAAGAGGCCTATAACCAGCAATAGGTGAAGTCAGGCTGTGTTTGAAGATGGTGAGTGCGTCCCCGTCATCACGTAAATGAAGCCTCGGACTAAATCTAGTATCAAATAGATGAGCAAATGAAAATTACAGGAATACCTTAAAACAAGACAAATCACATATAGCCCTCTCTTGTAAACGTTTTTTAAAGTATAATTAATGTTTAATTTCTGTTTAACCATGATTTTATTGACGTATAAATACATTTTCACAACTTTTTTTGGAACGAAGTTCCTTATCGCGCGTTGTGAAAGGGGGCTAGACGGAAAAAATTCTTACGAAAAGTTGTCACGACATGCTTTAACCGACTTCAAAAAAAGGACGAGGTTTCTCATTTCGACCGTATATATTTTGTATGTTGTTGTTTTTTTCCTGTGAGTAGAGAGGGGGAGAGGGGGATAGGGGGAGGGGGGGAGGGGGGAGGGGGAGAGGGTGTGGGAGATAGGGAGAATATTTTTGTTGAGTGTATACAGGTTTTTTGTACATAATAAATAATTAAAAAATTATAACTATTATGAATCCTGGAAAGGAACTTCGTTCCATTCGGGTGTCCCTTGACACCTCTAAAGTTTTTTTTAATAATAGTGGTCTACTAGTTTCAAACGCAGTGTTGAGATTGCAGCCTCTATACTCGACAAATGCCAGCCTATGCAAAACTCATCAAACCGCTATGCCCCATTTAGATCAAATCATGAGCAAAAAATGAGGTTTTCCGACTCCGAAATGTGCCCTTGACCATCAAGCAGAGCATGATTGTTTTATACAATGTAATATCCTAGGTAATAAATAAACTATTGTGATACATGCTGGTGTGTATTTATGTTTTTTATGTCTTTAGGCGTGTGGCCTGGTTGACCGCTTCGACCGATGCGACTTACGTCAAGCCGCATACGCGCCCGTGGCTGAATCTATGGGGCCTACTCTTTAAGTCCGTCAACAAAGATACAGAAAATAGCCCCATACGAAAATGGTTCAATACTTTGGAATGAACTCTACTCCCGATTATTAACTTTTTTCGGCGATAACTGTCAAATCGTGTTGTCATTCATTCTTACTTCGGGCGTCAAACTAATATCCGTAGGTGATACGTAGTTGGAAACACCCTTAACTTTGGCCAAAACCACGGATATTGTGTTTAGAGAGTAGATCCACTGTGCGGTGTTGTGACCCTCATGGCATGCTCTAAGCAATTCCTTTCATTTGTTTCCTCAGCAGTCGCTATCGCACAACGCGTATCGCTTGAGCATGTAGCTCGTGGTCAAGTGTCCAAACCCTTATATTTGTTATGGACAAGTATCCAGATGTTGCAGTTTGAATGGTGGTGGATAAAGCGGTAAAAGCAGGTAACGACTTCAAATGTATTCTTCTTTTTTTAAATAAAATTTCTAGACGGCTGGTTAGCGCTTCTCGAAACCTAAAGGCTGTCTTTTACCTTGGCCAGAGACTAACAATTGTCATACAACTACACTACTATGGGGTAAGTACATTACCGACAGTGATACGGAGGAATTTTTCGACGCCAGTCAGTCGGGCAATCGACCTACTCTATAAAAATCCCTTCATCATCATCATCATCATTTGCACCTTTGTTTCACCCACAGCTGAAGGGAGGAGGCCGTATATGCCTCTCTGCCATAATTCCCTGGTTGTGCGAGTGTCATCCAGGTCTTCAGTGTAATCTGCTTTAGTTTGTAGAAACATTTTTACGCCGTGATATCCAAAACGAAGAATAGAATGTTCACTTTGTTTAGAAAAAGATAATAAAGTCTATTATTCGAAGAGTTGAGACAGAAGCGATCATACTACGCATGTAGGTGGGACAGGAAAAGTATTACCTATAGACTGTTGCTGAGTCTGAATGTTCGTGTGATTTCTGGCAACAGATACGTCCTCAATTACCTACATGGGAATTACAACTACCGAAATGAGTATGAATCAAGTATTAACCTTTGCCTATCTTGTTGGGGAATATGGATGTACAGACGCCAGCACAATAAGCTACTACAATCTGTCAAATTTCTTTAATAGGTTTTCAACTTTATTACTAAAACATTAGGTTCAAGATTGATTGGGAAAATTTTACAATTTTGGGTAGCTTGATGTGCTGGCGTCTGTACCTATATCAGTTAGCAACAAATGTTTAATAGCATTTATTTTAAATCACAGTGATATAAATTATCCAAGTCAATTGCACGTTTTGTTTAAAAACATTTGTAAAATCTATACTAAATAGTCAATGCAAATCTAAACCGGATTAATATTCGACACTACGTAAACCTGTACACTATTATAAATGTTTTTGTATATATGATCAGACATCTTTATAAGAGGTTAACTGAAGAATTCAGTTGGCCAAGACTGCGATTGGGAAACTTGGTGAGTCGTCTCGTCACGTATTTCACAGCACCTTAAGACTAAGTCTTCATCCAGCAGAGGAACAGAGTAGTCAACATAGCTCACAGAACAAGCAAGCTGAAGTAGCGTTGGGCGGACCATATTCGCCGTAGAACCGATGACTGTTGGAGTAGACGTGTTCTTGAGTAGAGACGACGAATTGCCAAAAAATAAGTTAGGATGCCATCAGACTTCATAGCGCAACGATCTTCGCAGGGTGGCTTGTAGGAGCTGCACGAGAGTTGCCGAGACTAGGGGAAATGATGTGTAATTGAAGAAGCCTCTGTCCATCAGTGGAATGCTGTAGCCTGATGAGGATAATCTTTGTAGCAAAAAACTTGAGTTATTTGATTAATAAATTGTAGGTTTAGAATAAATGCCAGCGAATACCACGGTCGTTGTAGTTTTCTCCATTATAAAGTACAAGAATGGCCGATTTGCATGGAAAACTGGTATAAAACTTCTGTCAGAGAAAGTAGCGGTTGTTACGGCGGATGCAACTGTTCCTGATTCAGTAACTTCTATATCTGCCTTATGTACTATGGCAGAAACAAACATGTTGTCCTTCGAAACTCGCTGGAAACTTGCTAGGTCTGGTTGGAAAATGTCGTGTACACCCATTCCATATAACGGTTTGTTTAACTCAAGATTCGTGCTTGTATGGAACCTCGGCAATTTCACGATAACATCTACCATTCCGTTTGCTTGTAATCTCTTTAAGATATCCTTCAAACTGAATTGATGTATGTTTTTGTACATTTCAGCAATTCTTACTGATGGATAAGGCAGGATGACTATCATGGAGTATTTGCTATTTATTCCGTAAGGTAGGTCAACAATAAATGATTTCATAGCATCCATATCTAAGTAGGCAAACTGTCCTATTTGGGACATCATATTCACAGTACCCGCCTTATTTTTATCTTCATTGTAGAAAGGTTCAAACACTGTGTCAAATTTGTTGAAAGGTGACGCCCACAATCCTTTGAATGAAATCACGTTTGTTAAAATCATTCGTGATTCACGGAAGTCATCTGAACGTAGTATATTGGAGACACGTTCGCTTGACTCACTGCCTGAATTTCCAATATATGTGTTAGCGATGCGGGCCGAATTGGGGTCGTTAAAATCAAGAACCTTCAGTGATGCTCCAAAATCGTTTTGTAAAGCTCTTCTGAAGCCTTGGTACACTGAGAAGTCGTTGTCCAAAAACACGAAATTTCTGCTCGTAAGATTCACATTGTCCCCTAGGGCTAGTACGGCATTTGTTAAGTCTATGTAACGTCTAACTAATATATTCTGGTTCTTCGGCAGGTTAAATACCCTCTCCAGTTGTTTGTGGCTGTTACCCGTCGTTCCACAGGCAATACCGGTCATCAAAGTCCATATTCCGAACGGTGATATCACTTCATGTCCGTTAGTTTCAGCCTGTGTGTAATACAGTAGCTTGAAGCTAGAAATCCAGAGTTGTTCACTAAAATTGTTCATTGACATCTGACAATAACAAATTCTAATAAGTAATAACACTAACGCGACGGATTTCATTGTGATCTCAAGAAAGCGTTGCAATACACTGAACAAAATAATGCGAAACGGGCGTGTGACTAATTTACAGAAATTTTTAAGGTTCCGTAGCCAAATGTCAAAAAACGGAACCCTTATGGATTCGTTATGTCTGTCTGTCTGTCCGTCCGTATGTCACAGCCACTTTTTCCAAAACTATAAGCTAAACTAAACTAACTAACTATATGCTGTTGAAACTTGGTAAGTAGATGTATTCTGTGAACCGCATCAAGATTTTCACACAAAAATAGAAAGAAAAAAACAATAAATTTTGAGGTTCCCCACACTTAGAACTGAAACTCATTTTTTTTCCCATCAAACTCGTATGTGTGGGGTATTTATGGATTGGTCTTCAAAAATGATACCGAAATTTCTAATTTATTTTTTTCTAAACTGAATAGTTTGCGCGATAGACTCTTCCAAAGTGGTAAATTGTGTTTCCCTCCCTGTAACTTCTAAAATAAGAGAATGATAAAACTAAAAAAAATATATATGATGCACATTACCATATAAACTTCCACCGAAAATTGGTTTGAACGAGATCTAGTAAGTAGTTTTTTTTTAATACGTCTACGTCATAAATCGTAAACCGCAATTTACTTTTGCTCGATATTGATAAAACGCTTAAAATATTCACAGAATATTAAGTTGTATATTCACTTTAAAAACAAATAATTAAATTATAATAAAACAAATATTTAAGGGGGGCTCCCATACATCAAAGGTGATTTTTTTGCCGATAATGGTACGGACCCTTCGTGCGCGAGTCCGACTCGCACTTGGCCGGTTTTGCTTTATACAAAGGCGTAGCATTCTCAACATGTAGGTTATTGTTAGCAAATTTGTTCAGTTTTTTTACAGTTTTGACAAGTTTTGCATACAACTTGTTTAAAGTGTAGTAAACGATAAATGAAAACCGTAGAAGAGGTAGGTAGGTACACGGTTTTATACCTTGGTATAAACACGGCGTAAAAATTGAAAGTCAACAACATTGCATTTGAATCAACTTAATTTTATTAATGTCATAAACATAAACATTACGCATAAACCGTGAATACCTACAGGTTTGTACGGAACCCTCGGTGCGCGAGTCCGACTCGCACTTGGCCGGTTTTTAGGGTTCCGTTGCCAAATGGCAAAAAACGGAACCCTTATAGATTCGCCATGTCTGTCTGTCTGTCTGTCTGTCTGTCTGTCCGAGTATGTCGCAGCCACTTTTCTCCGAAACTATAAGAGCTGTGCTATTGAAACTTGGTAAGTAGATGTATTCAGTGAACCGCATTAAGATTTTCACACAAAAATAGAAAAAAAACAATAATATTTGGGGTTCCCCATACATAGAACTGAAACTCAAAATTTTTTTTTTTCATCAAACCCTTACGTGTGGGGTATCTATGGATAGGTCTTCAAAAATGATATTGAGGTTTCTAATATCATTTTTTTTTAAAACAATAATATTTGGGGTTCCCCATACATAGAACTGAAACACAAAAAAAAAATTTCATCAAACCCTTACGTGTGGGGTATCTATGGATAGGTCTTCAAAAATGAAATTGAGGTTTCTAATATCATTTTTTTCTAAACTGAATAGTTTGCGCGAGAGACACTTCCAAAGTGGTAAAATGTGTGTCCCCCCCCCCCGTAACTTCTAAAATAAGGGAATGATAAAACTAAAAAAAATATATGATGTACATTACCATGAAAACTACCAACGAAAATTGGTTTGAACGAGATCTAGTTAGTAGTTTTTTTTTAATACGTCATAAATCGTAAACCACAATTTACCTTTCATTCAGTCAACACAAATATAAAAATTAAAAAAAAAAAAAACATTTCATTTCATAAACGATGATGACGAATGATGATGATGATGACCTGCAGGTTTGTACGGAACCCTCGGTGCGCGAGTCCGACTCGCACTTGGTCGGTTTTTTTGTGTATCAATGATCACCGGTAAATAATTATTTAGGGGAAGGTTGCTATGAATGGACCACATAACTTTACGACCTCATATCTCAAAAAGTATAATTGTTAAAATGAAAGCAGGTTATTATTTTTATTTCGTAGGCCCTTTATTTATGATAATCAAACGCACAAACAATTCGGGCTAACAGTTTTTGATCTAAACGAAGAAAACGAAATCTTGGGCTGTTGCTTTCTTTGGACCATGGGCACCTTGATTGAACCACTAAGTTGGCATCAATAGACTTCGAGAAGTTTGTTCTAGAAGTCCAATCGAGGCAACTAATTATGATTATCAATATTAGACACTAAATTAAGATATTTATGACACACATGGAGAAAAAAACAATACTCATAAACATACGAAAAGCAAACAAATTATAGTTAAAGCTACCCAAAATAGTAATAAAATTTTACATTTGGCACATTTTGTGAGGTCAACAAGTGATCAAAATTACATTAGTCTGTAAAAGAGTGTCTACTAAGAATAATTAAATAAAAATTTCTACTTAATATGAATTTAACATTTAGTTTTTCTTGAATTGGCGTTGCAGGCGGAGATCCAACAATTATGTTGCTTGCCTCTAGAGGCAAGCTACATCTAAGTGAGCCACGTTTAGTTACATAATAAACCTTAAAATTTCGAGTCACCGCTTTGAGTGATCTTTGTTCATTGATTTTTCAGCGCCGACACAAAATAAGGTTTATTATTTTTTGCTTTTCAGTTTTTTCGGCGGTTTAATTTTTTTGTTAAAAAGGTTTAATTTTTTAATTTTTTGGGGCTTTAATGTACTAATAATACTTGGCAAGGTATACCCTATCCAATAAAAAAGAATTATCAAAATCGGACTACCAAGTATAAAGTTATGTGTCGTCATACATTACAATCAGTGAGTGAACAATTAATCATCCCCTGTTTTCCGACCCTTAGAGTTCGATTTTGTTTTCCAAATTTATATGGGGCCACTTTCGGGGTATACCCTTTCCAATAAAAGAATTAATACAATCAGACTACTATGTAAAAAGTTATGCTTGGTCACACATAAAAAATAAATATACGCGTCGAATTGAGAACCTCCTCCGTTTTTTTTTCGTCGGTTAAAAAGTAGGTACGAACACGCATCTGAATAACTTAACAAAAGCAATGTACCTGCTGAGGTTAGTCATATCAAAAATCCAATCTACTTCAGAAGTGGAAGGGATACTAGTTAAGTACCTAAAGAGAAAAGGAAATCCTCCAGTAAACATCTTAAAATGGAAGACTGTGGTACAAGGAAGGACGAGATATTCAAAGAAAATGCGGTAGCAAAGCTAGGGTCAAAGCAAGTCGACAAAACACAAAGTCCAAACACAATGCATTAAATTTTTCTCCCACACTTATGTTGATCATTTACCTTATTACAAAATTATTACCATTGTGCAGTAATGAATACAGCAGTTAAACTGTTGAGATTTTAATGGGTTCACGTCATTAAGGTCGTTGATACCTTATACATAAATCTTGAAGGTCAAAATCGGAAATAACTCTGCCATCTACTTTTCTCAATACAATTTCACCAACAGTGTCCCCTGTCAATCTCATTCAGGCGCCAAAGATCCTCGTAGCACTCTTTCTTGAAGTAACATCATCACTTATCATCATTATTTCAGCCGAAAGACGTCCACTGCTGGACATAGGCCTCTCCCAAGAAACCCTATGCTTGGCAGGCGGGTTGGCGAACGCAGTGTGGTGGTAAAAATAAAATAGAGAACGCTGCTGCCGAATAGTATGCCGTACTTTTTTTTTTCTGTATGGGAAATTATCATTGACTTCTCCCGCTCTGGGCGGAGCGGGAGGGCGTGTCAGAATTTACTGACTAAAACCCACCCGTGTTCGTTCAGTTGCCCATGTGCCAGGGTCATGGTATCTCTTTCGAACAATCTCGCGACCCTGGCAGGCATCATAGTATGCCCCTTAGTCGCCTTTTACGACACTCACGGGAAGAAATGGTATATAATATTCTTTACGTCCGGTACCACACGGAATATGAAGTAACATATTGACGAGGAATGTCAGTATACCTAATAATATCCCCATCATTATCAACTTAGTATCGTTCAGAGTTCTCAACTAAGCATTGGCCTGCAAGCAATCGGCTTTATCGATTTTATAACTTTAATTGCGTCCCTTGGCAAAGTATTGATTATGCACAAATTAGACTATCTGACAATCTTCACTAATATTCATCCATTACATAACTGGAACTGACTGGGCGTTCTTCTTATGGAGCAGTTCGTAAACGTAACATCTTTACGCAACAGCGTTTCCTCTACCAGCATGAGGAGGTTCCCAAGTTTACTAGTGGATGATATCAGGTCAAGCAAACAAAAGGAACTTTCAACGTACCTAACCATCACTCCTGTAATTCTAGAAGGATTAAGCAGAGGTGTAGTTACATTACACCAACATTTCGCCAGTTATATTTAATTCTCATGTCTTCTTCTTCTTTCATTCACCAACCTTCAAGGTTGGTGCGTACAATGAAGAATATAAGAATATTTATTACTGTCGTCATAATTATCTAATCCAAAAAATCTGGAATTTCCCGTTCAAAAAAGGGCTCAACCGTACAAAAATAAGAATAAAATACAAAACAATTAAGCCACATATTTACATACCTGCCAACTTCAAAAAACCCACACCACCATTCAACCACACCATTCAATTTGATTTATTTTGCGATAATACGTATAAAGACCTTTTCCATTAATGTTTTTAACGCTGCGTTTAATTTTCTAGTTGATAATAATCATTGTGTTAACAACTACCATTAATTTAGTGATTATCAGAAATTAACTGTTTTTAGATAACGAAAAGATTACCGCCACATTGAAATTGCACATGTGCTGGCAAGTAGGCAAATTTTGAGTACCTACTAGTCCTCCTAGTCCGTAGGTGGGCAGGGCACATTCCTCGCAAAACAGATGGCCGATGGGGCCGAAAGGTTCCGGAGTGGCGACCGCGAACCGAAAGACGTAGAGTTGGACGGCCTCACACAATGTGGACCGATGACCTTGTGAAAGCCGCAGGAAACCGCTGGATGCAGGAAGCACAAAACCAGTCGCAGTGGCGGAGCTTCGGGGAGGCCTATGTCCAGCAGTGGACGCCTTTCGGTTAAAATGATGATGATGACGATGATGCTGATGATGACAAGTCCTCCTTAACGAGGAAGCGCGAGGGTAGCCCGCAAAGTATTTTTTTTCCGATTTTTGCAATTTGCGGGTGTGTAAATAAGTATGTAGATTAAAATATCATTCGCGACAATAACATGTTAGTATTTATTTACAGAATTATAATAATTAAAATCACCTTTATGTTGATTTAATTTTAGAATACAACGGTTTTTTTATGAAAAAGTCCTTTTTGTTAAAATTAAATCTTGCGGGCTTAGCGCATCCACCTTTACGAATTACGGTCGTGGCACTTTATGTGGAAATTGGACTGAGAAAATGGAGTGTTCATGGACTCAATAGATGTTATAGTGTGTAAGAGTATGGGCAAATACTGGTGCACTCTCTCCCTTCGCTCCATAGTCCGATGGGGCGGCAATCCGACACGACCGGAGAGAGGCACAGGACGAAGGGCTTCCGAGGTACGGAGCATCACACATTTTATAATTGTCTACATTTAGTTTCAATCTTATTTCAGCAACAATCAATGTTCACTGTATGTCCACAGTTAGTATATCTCTGACAGCAACTCATTGCAATGAGAATAAGGATCAGTGTGATTATGACAGAGTTTTCAGTGGCAACAACCAAAGAGTAACCTTTATGATAAAACAACAAAGACATTATGTGTGAATTCGACAGTGATCCAAAATCAACCTGTGTACCAACGTAATTATGAAAGGGCTGTAATGTTATTTTTGACAGATTGATACTGTTATTTCTTCTTCTAGGTACGACCGTTACACTCCCGGCCACCGTAGGCGCGGGCTTACGGGCGGCGAGCAATGGGTAGCTCGCCGCCCGGTAAGGACCAGGCTCGGGTCGACGGCGCGTAGTGTTCCACGCGCGCCTCAAAGAGATGTCAGCAGCACTGTAGGGATCTGCTAGGACCGATGCCTGCCAGGGTCGCGAGATTGTTCGAAAGAGATACCGTGACCCTGGCACATGGGCAACTGAAGGAACACGGGTGGGTTTTAGTCAGTAAAAGTCTGACACGCCCTCCCGCTCCGCCCAGAGCGGGAGAAGTCATTTGATGATTTACCATCCAAAAAAAAAGGTACGACCGTTGTCGAATGTTGTTGGCCCAAAACTTCTACACTTCCACGGCGTTATCGGTGGCAGCTCAAAGGTGACCTTGGCTGCATGTAATGGGGCAGAGAGGGCAAGATAGGAGGTGGAGCATAGTTTGTGACTCAGCTCCACATCTATACCCCGTTGAGGTCACCCCACTCTACGAGGTTCGACTTACACCTTCTAACTTGGGTCTGGAGACGGTTCAGGGACTTCCAAGTGGACCACAGAAGTTGGTGCTGATGGTGTTCCTCTGTTACTGAGAATAGTATATTTAATTCTTCAAAATAAACTTTGTATGAGTCAGATAACGTTTTATACTCTTGAATAGAATTTGATCAATTCGATCTGTGACGTGTTAGATTCTAAGTTGTATATTATTTGTATAAGCGGGCTTCGGTATTTTATTATTTCCTGTTTTTTCAAATATAGATTTGAATAGTGACTTTGGAAGATTGGACTGCGGACTTTTAATTTAACCTTTTTTTTATTGCTAAATGAACCTGTTCTTGACTTTGATCCCACCTGACCGAACGCTATGGATGAGCTGACGGAACGAGCGTGCCCTGAAAATATCTATTCACTCTTATTTTGAAGGGAGACTGGTTAAAGGAAAGGAACACAGACGCTGGCAGAGAGTTCCACACTTTGGCTGCACGCATAATGTATATGGAGGAGAAGCGCTGAGAACGACTGGTACTATCAACCAAGTGCCGGTAGTACTCTGCAGTACGTCTAGTAGTCTGGAAGTGAAAGAATATGCGGGAGTGACGGTAGGATCAGATTATTATACGTACTCTTGTTCGCAATCTACAAAGTGCAGTCTGTAGAAGACCGACGGGCTTTTGGTGAGTGTAAGATTCTGAGAGGGTGAGAGGATTGCTGACTGCTAGTATGGCCAAAACTAGTAAAGTAATTCTAGCCTATATTATCCCTATAAGTTTATGGTCGTTGTGGACTGGGATATGTTCGGAATTTCTTTGAAGGCTACAATCAGAAATGAAATTGTCTGGAAAAGAACCGTACTTATCGACATAGCTCACAGAGTAATCAAGTTGAAGTGGCAGTGGGCTGGCCATGTCTGTCGAAGGACTGATGGCCACTGAAGCAGACGAGTCCTGGAATGGCTACCGCATATCGGTAAGAGTAGCGTAGGTGCCCCCGGCTAGATGGAACAACGAATTAAAGAAACTGGCTGGGACAGACTGGATGCGGAAGGCGGAGGACAGTGTGGTATTGTTGTGTCCAGCGGTGGACTGCAATAGACTGACTTGATTTATATTATCCCACTGCAAGGCAAAAGCTTCTTCTTATTCACAGGAAACACGAGCATTGCTCAAAAATGGCTGGAGTTTCAGCCTTATTTTATTAAGAACTAGCTTTTGCCCGCGGCTTCGCCCGCGTGGATGTCGGAAATTAACGCAGGAGGACGTACTACCGCGGTAAGATGTGTTAATTCAAGTAATATTATAGGTAATAGCTGTTACCCGCGACTTCGTCCGCGTGGTATTTAACACAAAGTTTTTCATAAAAATTGTCTTTGAAAACAACGCTGACATACGTCTCAAAATTCAGCGTGCTTTTAGTTTTTTTTAACTATTATTTAATTGTTCTAAAATAAAAGTAGCCTAAGTTAGTCCTTGTTACATCAGCTATCTGCCAGTGAAAGTTTAGTCAAAATCGGTCCAGCCATTTCAGAGATTACCCGGAACAAACAGACAGACAGACAAAAATTGTAAAACATTTTGTTTTGGTATATGTATCGTGTATACATCCATATACACTTAGTAAAAAGTGGTTATCTTAATATTAAAAACAGACACTCCAATTTTATTTATTTGTATAGATGTATAGATAAAGTCCAGGATTCCTCACGATGTTTTTTCTTCACCGAAGTTGATGATAAAGGTACTCAGAAAGGAAATGTAAATTGTAAACTGTTAATTATGGCTTTTAACCCACAACCTAGTCATGATTTCAGCCGAAAGACGTCCGCTGCTAAACATAGGCCACTCACAATTATGAGAGGGGGAGGAGGTTTCCATAATTACCACGCGTGACAAGGGGGTTGGCGTTCGAAGAAGCGTGGTAATAGGCATAAAGAACGCTGCGGCCCATTTTCTAGCAAGTCCCTTAGTCGTCTCTTACGACACCCACGGGAAGAAACGGGGTGGTGACGGCAACACACGGAACCCATAAACTCGTAAAATCCATTAAAAATACTTTGCATTTTGAGTCTCTTTTTCCCACTGATTATTCAATAGCAAAAATTCGAGGACCGAAATCCCATTTTGGAATTTTCGTTCATCAATTACGAGAGGTTATAGTTTTTTGTGATACTGCTAAATATATTTGATATTGGATTTATTCACAATGATCTTAGATATCTGCCACGTTTGACCTTCAAAATATTTAAAAACGAGTTTTGGAAACCAGATTTGATTATTCTCACTTATCGCTTATTTTATTTAAGACAACAAAACATAATAGATTTAAGTAAGCAGTGACTATTTTACAAAATTCTTTGTAGTTCAAGTTGAAGTTCACCATTGTTTACACGGGTTCCATTTTAGGCTTCACTAACCTATATTTTTTTTGTTTTCGATGTCAATATCTTTATTATTCAAATGTTCGAAATTCCTAGTCTTATACTTTATTAAGTTACTTATCTTATTAGTTTATCATTTTTGTTATTTCTTCCACTAATGATTTTATGTTAACATTATGTATACACTTTTGTGGCGACAATGTAAACAGGTACTTTTCTATTGACGAAATATCAAGAGAAAGTGGGATCTTCCTTAAACTCAGAAATAAAACATACAGATTCAAGTGATTAAAAAATCTCAATATTATCGCATTAAAATTGACATCTTGATTCATTATTTAGGTACCTAGCGGTGCCAAAATTTGGTTTTTCAAAACGGTTGTAAAGTGTTTCTTATGGCAAGGCATTTAGGTGGATAATCTAGCCTATTATTCACTCACTTTTTTAATTTAAATTAACACACTAGTGTTTTTAAGTTGTTTTCTTCTGTTTACCGGTTTTGTCAGTGTCTTTATTTACATTTACTTCCATAAATATTTTGTTAACGTTTTGCGTTGTATTAATTATTATCAAAAATTTCGACTTCACGTAGGACTGGGAAGAAGAGCAATTAACAATAGAAGACTGTTGTTTTCCTCGCAAATGTGTTGAAAAACATCATATGAACCGCGTGTGCTCATTACGATCATTATACACTTGACTCATGCGAGTAACGGACAACATAACAGATTCGTTTCATAATGTACCTAATTGTTTGGAAAGGAATTTTACAAGGTACGTGAACGTTGCTTCCGAAAACTGATATTAGATCAAAAGTACATATAAATAACATTATGAATTAAGCTTCTTAATCTAGCTGATCCTCAGAGGAAAACATCGTAAGAAAACTCAATCATAATAATAAACATCTAAATTGCGTAGACATGACCATGTTACAATCAGACATGCTTGTCAGCACGTTGCTAACGAAGGATCATGATAGCTGCAGAGACTATTAAAGTAACAAAGATGTAGCTGATGCATCAGTATTTTAGTCGCAATAATCTTATAGTGAAAGGATAACATAAAATTAAATAAGCCTGTTTTTCACGAAAGTATACGCAGAGGCACCTGCCCCACATTTTCCATATAAAAGGGGGTGGGCTTATTGGTGTCAACCAGACATAGACTGTAGATTCCAGGCTGCTAGTGTGTAGACACTCTCGGCTGCTAGTATAGTATCTACATCGCTTGGGCTTGTTAGCGCTTGCCCTGGCTCACTAGAGCAACTTGGCACAGGGAACTGAAGGAACACGGGTGGCTTTTAGTCAGTTAAAGTCTGACATGCTCTCCTGCTCTGCCCACAGCGAAAGACGTCATTTGATGATTTCCCACCCAAAATAAAAAAAACAAAAAAGGACTGCCTCATTGGTCTAGTGGTAGCAAGCGCTACTGCTGAGCATGAGGTCCTGGGTTCGATTCCCAGGTCGCGCAAAGTGTTACCTATTGGTTTTTTCTATATGGAATTTCTTACTTGTAGCCAGGAGTCATGGCAATAGGCCCCTGCCGGGGTCGCGAGATTGTTCGAAAGAGATACCGTGACCCTGGCACACGGGCAACTGAAGGAACACGGGTGGGTTTTAGTCAGTAAAAGTCTGACATGCCCTCCCGCTCCGCCCAGAGCGGGAGAAGTCATTTGAAGATTTCCCATCCAAAAAAAAAAAATGGCAATAGGCTCGCCCTCTATTACATGGGACTTGAACATAACTGGCGAAATGTGGGTGAAGTATCATCATCTTCATCATTTCAGCCGTAAGACGTCCACTGCTGGACTTAGGCCTCCCCCAATTTGGGGGGCTTTGCCATAATCGCCACGCTTGGTAGGCGGGTTGGCGATCGCAGTATGGTGGTAAAATGCATAGAGAACGCTGCTGCCCATTCTCTAGTAAGTCCCTTAGTCGCCTTTTACGACACCCACGGGAAGAAATGGGGTGGTGTTATTCTTTACGTCCGGCACCACACGGTACAAGTACACGGTAGTATAGGGTACACCTTTGCTAGACCTTTCTGAGAAACAAGGCGTGCTGTTCATGTTATATTATCCATTCATAACTATGGAGCCAATATAATTTGGCTATCAGGACTAAAATATAACAGTGGTGTGGTAGCTGTTTTCAAACTAAACAAGTATTTTCATCAAGGTTCTTATATACATATATGAAATTGGGAAATAATTGCATTTTATTTCTGTTCTGACATTATCCTCAGTACTAGCCAAAGCATACAGCATACAGCAAACCTATGGTTAGCAAAATAAGTGATAATGTTTTATGTGACAATATTGCTAGAGCTAAGTGAAATGTGGTCAACTGTAGCCCGGCTCCTTGTGCCAATTGTTCTTCTATTCAGTATAGCTGGCACGATAGTTAAGCACGGTAGTAAGGCACGTTAGTTAGTTATTATTGAATTTTGCTGGCCTAAAACTTCGCCACTTCCACAGCGTTGATTGTTGAGGTAGCCCAACGTTATGAGGTGACACATTCTGCCGGGGTCGCGAGTCTGACACGCCCTCCCACTCCGCCCAGAGCGGGGGAAGTCATTAGATGATTTCCCATCCAAAAAAAAAAGGTGACACATTGGTGGTGTGACGAGTTGACAACACTTTCCATTAGAATAAACACTCTCGGACTCAAACTCAAAGTATTTATTTCAATTAAACCATTTGCAGGCATTTTTGAATAGTCAAAAAGGCGATCAATTAGTTGGAAAGTTGCAGCTAGTTGCATATTCTAAAACCTAGATTTCTATGGAGAAGAACGTGCAAGAAATGCCAAGGACAGTCTTATAAATCAAGATATTACAAAATCCAGGGTACTTAATTCTTATCACGTCTTTAAATTTGTAAGAAAAATGTAAAGAAATGAAGAAACGCCCGCTCACAAACTTTACTATAATAATAAAACTTAGTAAACGATGCACCGTGTGGTGCCGGACTGCAAATTAGAAGACAATTTCTTTCTCAAAAATTTTGTTTAAAGCTTAAATCCAGGACGAATGATGTTACTACAAGTTTGGTTTCAGACCTGAGTAATATGATTGAGAATAGGTACTGGAATGGGAAGAGGAAACCTCTGCTGGTTGCTTCACACAGTAAGGTGGGAGCCGAGGAGGTTTCATCTTCGTATCCAGTTTTAATGTTTACTTTGAATACATGGATGTCGAAAATAGATATAAGGGATATTGTTAGATGTAATTTAGATAGTGTTACTGCTCCGAAATCACATTATGACATTTACTCCCTAAAGTATAATACCCTAAAAGATCTACAGCAAAAATATGCTGGTTGGCATGTCATATACACAGATGGGTCCAAAACATCAGATGGAGTAGGTGCAGCATATTGTGATCTAGCAAATAAGTGTCACAGAACTTATAAAATGAATAGCCATATGTCCATTATGACAGCTGAACTATTTGCTATTTCTGAAGCGTTGAAATATGTATTAGACTTAAATGCTAATAAAGTTTTGTTATGTACCGACAGTAAGAGCGCTTTACAGCATATCTCTAAATGTGTTAATAAAGGTTCCAAAGGTTTAGCTATAGCATACAAAATATTGAAACAAATTCATGGTATTAACCAAATAGATAAAAATTTAGCTATCCAGTGGGTGCCGTCACATGTTGGGCTTTCCGGTAATGAGGAGGCTGACAGACTAGCCAAAGAAGCAGTTCTTTTAGGATTACCAACACTGGGTGTATTACCTAGTTATTCGGAAATTTTAAGTAAATTTAGAAAAATAAACAATTTATCTTGGAAAGAATATTTTAACGAGAGATCTAAAGCAAAAGGTATTTGGTATAAAAGTATACAGAGTGAGCCTCCTCATATACCTTGGTTTTCCGGATCGAAATTGAGTCGCTGTCAAATTGTTGCTGCGCATCGTTTGAGGTCAGGACACATTCCACGAAACAACTTTGCTTTTCTTATGCGAAAATCGGCCTCTCCTAACTGTGAGGTGTGCGGTAAAATAGAGGATGCACAACATGTGTTGGTGGAATGTGTTCGCTATACCAACAAGAGAAATGCACTGCTGAACTCGCTGAAACTGTCGTTAACGGATGTTGGAATGTTCCACGGTATTTTAGCTAAGCCTACTTGTGAAGCAGCAAAAATATTGTATACCTTTTTATTAGATAATAAATTAGATTAAGTTTTGTGTTACTAGGGTTAGTTTCTTTAGTTTATGATTAAGTGATTATTTGTAAAAGTACGATGGGATTGGCATCGTCACATATGTGTACAAAAATCCCTAAATTAAATAAAGAATTAAAAAAAAAAAAAAAAAAACTTAGTAAACGATGCACCGTGTGGTGCCGGACGTAAAGAATAACACCACCCCATTTCTTCCCGTGGGTGTCGTAAAAGGCGACTAAGGGACTTACTAGAGAATGGGCAGCAGCGTTCTCTATGCATTTTACCACCATACTGTGATCGCCAACCCGCCTGCCAAGCGTGGCGATTATGGCAAAGCCCCCTAAATTGGGGGAGGCTTAAGTCCAGCGGTGGACGTCTTACGGCTGAAATGATGATGATGATGATGATGATGCTCTTTTACGTATGAGAACCTTTGCCCTGGAACTCTAGTGCATCAGCAGGGAAAAAGTGAAAGTTATACTTACAATCAAATAAACTTTTTAAATACACTGTCAATCTTATCTGATGTATGTATACTCCACTTTATTCAAGCCCCGTTAATCACATAAATCAAGTATTGAGCACATAGGGGCTGGTTTAAAAGTAATGTTGTCACTTTGGGTTTTACCATCAAGGCTGGGCTTACTGACTGACATGCTATACTATTTGTCATTTGCAATTTTCCAATTAGTAATTCATTGTTTGATTTGCTTCCATTTTTGTCTGCGGGTTATGTCCATTTCGGAGAGGTGGATAACAGGCTGACTGGCTTTTCGATATTTAACAGTTTTTCCTTTATAAAATACCTACGACTATGTAGCGTTCTATCTTTAATACTAAAAGATAAGTTAAAAAACTGGCCAAGTGTGAGTCGGACTCGCGCACCGAGGGTTCTGTACAAACCTGCAGGTATTCACGGTTTATGCATAAGGTTTATGTTTATGAAATTAAATGTTTTTTTTTTAATTTTTATGTTTGAGTTGACTGAATGAAAGGTAAATTGTGGATTACGATTTATGACGGATTAAAAAAAAAACTACTCACTAGATTTCGTTCAAACCAATTTTCGGTGGAAGTTTACATGATAATGTACATCATATATTTTTTTTTAGTTTTATCATTCCCTTATTTTAGAAGTTACGGGGGGGGGGGGGGGGGACACATTTTACCACTTTGGAAGTGTCTCTCGCGCAAACTATTCGGTTTAGAAAGATATGAAATTAGAACACTCAATGTCATTTTTGAAGACCTATCTATAGGTACCCCACACGTATAGGTCTGATGAAAATTTTTTTTTTGAGTGTCAGTTCTATGTATGGGGAACCCCAAATATTATTGTTTTTTTTTTCTATTTTTGTGTGAAAATCTTAATGCGGTTCACAGAATACATCTACTTACCAAGTTTCAACAGCATAGCTCTTATTGTTTCGGAAAAAAGTGGCTGTGACATACTCGGACAGACAGACAGACATGACGAATCTATAAGGGTTCCGTTTTTTTGCCATTTGGCAACGGAACCCTAAAAATGTTGGAATTGCAAAACTGAAGTGACAGCTGAGCTAGATGGTCGCTGGGGCCGAAAGGTTCTGAAGGGGCAACCGCGTGATTGCCGTAAGGTAGACCGATGATCTGGTGAAAGTCACAGGGATCTGCTGAATGCGAGAAACACATAACCGGTCGAAGTAGCGGTGCTTGCGGGAGGCTTATGTCCAGCAGTAGACATTTTTCGATTGAAATGTGCCTGTTTTATGTATTTCAGATTCAGGACGTGGATTATTTGGGGTTGGGTGCATTTATTTGTAGCTTTTTTAAAAATGCTACAAATGCAGTGGATATTTTAAACATATTTTTCCAAAATTCTCAATAAACGCTTAAGCACCAGGTTACCCGCGAAATTCGAATTTGAATAACTATTTCTCGAAAAATTCATTCAATGGGATGAAATGAACCTTGAAGGGTTGTATTGTTGATTATCATAATTCTGTTAAGTCATATGTGTTACGGTGGCAACTATATTTCACCGGCCAAGTGCGAGCCGGACTCGCGCACCGAGGGTTCCGTACAAACCTGTAGGTATTACAGCTTAAAGGTATTATAGTCCTGAGTATTTGATATGAATTTCAATTTAATACCTCTATTATATGATGTAACTAAAAATTTACGGTTTTCGCAGTTTTTCCTATAGCTGTGCTATAAGACGTTGCTTCGTACCAAATTTCAAAATTCTAGATCGACTGGAAGTACCCTTTAGGTTTTGATTCCCTTGCGAGTTTCGAAAATTTGCGGCATAAACGGCTACTTATATCTTTTGATTGCGTTAGAAGTTTGATTTTTGCACAGCTCCAAGGGACAGTAGATTTAAGTATTTGATATAAATTTCAGCTTGATACCTCCACGCGTTCCTGAGAAAAAGGGTCTTGACAGACGGATGGACGGACGGACGGACAACAAAGTGATCCTATAAGGGTTCCGCTTTTTCCTTTTGTGGTGCGGAACCCTAAAAACGTGAGAAAATTTGAAAGTCACTACCTATGGCTATTTTAGTGCATCCACTTTCCTCACAACTGGCTACCTTTCTCCTTCGCTTAGCTTTCAGTGAGACCTTTCATTGTGAAAGCTGCATCAAGGTGCAACGTGCCAGATCGACCGACCCAAATAAACACAAAGTGAGAAACACGTGATTTAATGCTCCATCAATGTTCAATCGGAAAGGTTAAATACTTACCCAAAATTGTAACTGTGGCGCTGCTTGTGGGTTTTTTTTTGTCGTTCTGTTCTAATTTTGATTTTAACCCGGTACTTCCTGCAAATAAACTATTAAATGCCTCCAACAAAGTGGACTAAAGTCTTGGTGAACCACGAGTAGGTAAGAATCTATCTGCTGATTGCGAGAAAATGTAATATAGACAGGGGTAGCTGAGAGTTTGTGCATTTATCGGAAATTCCGATATTCCGGTGCTGTGGAAAGCCACTGTGTCATTGTATGTCAAGCAAACTCCTCCACAAAATCAAAATCATACGTAATCGTAAATCATAAGTCATTTATTCAAATTAGACTGAGGATCAGCACTTTTCGAACGTCAAAATTACAAAAGACAGTCCCCCAAAAACGCCCACCCGTCGCGCACTTTCTAGTGCTTTAGCTGGGAAGAAGTAGTGGCCAACAAACTCCCCAGCACACAATTTTATACATACGTATGTTAGTAAAAAAGCTATGTAATAACCATTTATAATGTTATATACTATCAATTTGTCCTTAGCCTTTTACCAACTTCGTTGGAGCAGACTTCCAGTGTACCCGGATGCAGCAAAATACCAGTATTCTACATGAAGCGACTGCTTATCAGCAAGGAGCAGCAGTGGTGGCCAAGTGGTACCCGCTGCGACTTCGAGTTATTGGTCGTAGCTTCGAACCCAGAAAGACGCTGTGCTCTCAAAACGGTGATGGAAAACATCGTGAGGAGACCGGCATGTCCTAGAACCAAAAATTCGAAGATATGTGACATCTTCCAACTTGCACTGGGCCCTCCTGGTGGATTACAGACCAGTCTTCACCGAGAGGAGACCTGTGTCCCAGCAG
Source organism: Aporophyla nigra (assembly GCA_947507805.1). NCBI lineage: Eukaryota > Metazoa > Arthropoda > Insecta > Lepidoptera > Noctuidae > Aporophyla > Aporophyla nigra. The sequence goes on along the minus strand of OX382315.1, from coordinate 6,086,612 downwards.
TGGGAATATTATAGGCTGCTGATGATGTTAGTATTGTAATATAACTATGTAAAAACCATTTATGATAAAACATACTCTCAATCTGTCTCTGCCATTTACCAACTTCATTGTGGCAGACTTCCAGTGTAACCGGATGCAGAAGAATACCAGTACTTGAAGCGACTGCTTATCTGACCTCCACAAACCAGTTACTGGGTAATACGATAATCCTTGGTAAGCCTGGAGTGGATACCGCGTATCGGCAAGCGTAGCGTGGGACGCCCCCAGCTAGGTGGACCGACGACTTAAAGAAAGTGGCTGGGACAAACTGGATGCGGAAGGCGGAGGACAGGGTGTTGTGGCGCAATATGGGAGAGGCCTATGGACTGCGATAGGCTGAGTTGATTGATTGATTCATTGATAAGCCTGGTTGTCAGGCTTTTGGGCTTTTGTCTACCCACCCGTAAAGACTCAAACATTTACGAATGTCAGCCAACGGCTTTACGTGCTTTCCGAGACACGGAGGGGTCTTGATGTGTAATGGATGGTCATCCATCCATGGCCCAACCTCGGCAAGTGTAGCATAACCTTCAATCGACGAGATATTACAAGCCTAACAACGTGAATGACTAAAGTTGGAAACGCTAATACTTAACTTAATTTTGATTGTTATTTCCTTATGGATTACGTTGGGAAAACCCGTGGCTCACCGGCATTTTCGATTGGTACTAACTTGAATATTACGTAAGGTTTTATGACCTATTCAAAAATAACCTAACTTGTAAAGTCGCGATGCAGTCATCGAACTCACCCGTTTTGGAAAATCAAGTTTTTGTCTCGCTCGGCATGAACTGTATGGCGGACTTACTTAACTATTATTATTACTGGCTATCCATCCCTGCTTCACAGTCCTGCATGCGTAGCATGACCACCGTAGAAAGGGGTTTTGCCGACGGAAGATAAGACAGTGACAGTTCGTTTCTCTAATTTACTAAAGAGCTGTGTGTTCAGGCGCCTCCGACCACTCGGCGATCTTCGGCTGCTGTCGGATGGCGGCGGGCGACGGCGGGCGGCGGAGAGAGGTGCGGCGTGCGACGTGCGGGACGCGGGCCACGGCACTTCACTACCGATCCTCCGAAGACGACGCGCGCGCACTTTCCATACGTTTACCGAGATTTTATTGTACCTATTTTGGAGTATATTATTATAGCAATTTACAGTCCACTGCGTTGGTGAGAGTGGTGAACCACCGAGGCATCAGGAGCGACGCCAGGATCCTGCTCGATAATGGTAGCACGGCTAATTTTATTACGCAGAAACTATGCGATCAGCTAGGACTTCCTCGACGTAGCACGAGTTCCACAGTGACAGGTATAAATAGTCACACTACATTAAGTACACAGTCTTGTAACCTAACGATTGAATCGTGCAGCGGCAGTTATAAGACAGACATAAATTGTTTTATATTACCGACAATTACTAAATTACTGCCGTCTACTTTTGTCGACATAAGTAGCATTCCCATACCATTAAATTTAAAACTGGCCGATCCGTCATTCAATGTCCCATCAGAGATTGACATACTAGTTGGTGCTGAAGTATTTTGGAATATTTTAGGAAGTGCCTCTATAAATTTAGGCAAAAATCAGCCCAAATTACATGAGACGAAGCTAGGATGGTTAGTATCAGGCTCTGTGGCTCTTCCAAAACATCCATTCAAAAATATTCATTCACATTTTTGTAACATGTCCATGAACGAATTAAATAACAGCCTCAATAGGTTTTGGGAGCTCGATTCCGTTTCTTCTGAGCACTCCTTGTCTCAGGAAGAACGAGCTTGCGAAGAAAGTTTTCGTGTTAACACAGTGCGTGATCAAAACGGTAAATTCATAGTTACAGTGCCGCTTAAAAATGATCCCAGTGAATTAGGCGAGTCATATGAAATGGCTAAACGTCGATTTTTATCTTTGGAACGTCGTTTCCAACGTGATCCTGCCTTTAAGGAAAGATATGTTGCATTCATCGAAGAGTACGTGAGCTTAGGACACATGAGTGTGAATAACTCATCAAGAAAACCTCATTCAGGTAACAACATTGAGTATTTTTTGCCACATCATGGAGTCATCCGAGAATCCAGTTCCACAACTAAGCTCAGGGTAGTCTTCGATGCATCAGCAGCGACTACTTCTGGAGTGTCATTTAATGACATCCAAATGGTGGGGCCCACTGTCCAAGATGTCCTTTTTTCTATATTGCTGCGTTTCCGTCAGCATAAGTTTGTTATTTCTGGTGACATCGAGAAGATGTATAGGGCCATTCTGGTAACACCATCACAACGTCAGTTACAGCAAATTATCTTTCGTGCTGACCCCAAGCTACAACTTCAAACGTACAGTCTTAATACTGTTACCTATGGTACAGCTTCCGCCCCTTATTTAGCTACTAAGAGTTTAGTCAGTCTAGCAACAACCGCCTCTAATGACGTTGTAAAAACGTCCATTGAACGGGATTTTTACGTCGACGATTATCTGAGTGGTGGCGACTCGGTTTCCGAGGTGGTCCAGATGGGTAAAGAAGTTACATCCATTTTAGCGTCAGCTAACTTCCACTTGAGAAAGTGGCAATCTAATAGTTTAGATATTTTAACAGAAATAGCCGGTGTTACAGGGCATTCTGATAGGTTGAACTTGTCTGAGGATAGAAACGTGTCATCCAAAACGTTAGGCCTATATTGGCTATGTAAATCAGATTCTCTCGAGTTTTCAATATCAGTCGATACCAGCAAACCAATCACAAAGCGCCACATTTTATCTGTGATCAGTCAAATATTTGACCCGTTAGGTCTGGTAGGTCCCTGCATAATCGAGGCTAAAATCATCATACAGGGTCTATGGACGACTAAGTGTGACTGGGACGAGCAAGTACCAGACAATGTACATACCTCATGGTTAATGTTCGTGAATAGTCTACCATGTTTAAACATCCTTAAAGTACCCCGGTGGATGTCATGTGACAATTCAACAATAAATGAGATTCATGTGTTTACAGATGCATCTGAAAAGGCCTACGGTGCATGTATTTATATAAAGTCTAGTACTAAGGATGGGTCGGTAAAAGTACAACTGTTGGTGTCAAAAAATCGTGTTGCACCAATCAAGCCAACAACCATCCCTAGACTTGAGTTATGTGGGGCTTTATTAGGAGCAAGACTGTGTGCTAATGTACGGAATTCCTTCACCAAACCCGTTAGTAAATGTTATTTTTGGTGCGATTCGACAATAGTGTTGAGTTGGCTTTCCATGGCACCTAATTTATTAAAACCCTTTGTCCGAAATCGCATCAATGAAATACAAGAATCTACTACAGGGCACACGTGGAGCTACGTGCCGTCGAAGGAAAATCCGGCGGATCTTGTTTCTTGCGGGCTGAAGGCTGACCTTATCAGCGAGTGTTCTTTATGGTGGTCAGGTCCTCAATTTTTGTTAAATGACGAATCAAATTGGCCAAAAATGCCCAATGAGAACTTGAAACAAGATCTACCTGAAGTTGTGTCATCACACTTTTCTGATCACTCATCCCATCATCAATCTTGCAATAATTTAACTGTAAATCATTTGTCACATAATAATAATAATCATTCACTCATTAAATCACTCATTCACAAATACTCTAATTATAATCGTTTGCAGAGAATCGTCGCTTACATACTAAGATTTATTTACAATTTAAAACATAAACATAATAAATTTAATGGTTCCCTCTCCTGTGAAGAACTTACAAATTCTACAAATTTCATTTTACGTCACGCTCAAATAGATATGTTTCCTAATGAGTATCATCTACTGGAATCAGGTAAATCCTTACCAAGGAAAAATAGGCTTATTTCTTTGAGCCCGTTTACAGATTCGAATGGTCTCATACGCGTAGGAGGAAGGCTTGACAACTCACCTTATGATTACAATGTCAAGCATCCGGTATTGTTATGTGGTAAGCACCATGTAACAAAAATAATATTTCATAAATATCATCTCGACTGCTTACACGCCGGCCCTCAGCTGCTCTTGGCAAATATACGCCAAATGTATTGGCCTCTTGGTGGTAGGAATCTTTCTAAATGTATTGTCAAAAGATGCATCAAATGTTTTAAACACAAGTGTCAAACTGTGCAACCTACAATGGGTCAGTTGCCCTCTTCAAGGACACATTTAGAACATCCATTTTTAAATTGTAGTGTGGATTATGCTGGGCCAGTGCTAATAGCTGATCGCAAAGGGCGAGGGTGTAGGCTTGTAAAGACGTACCTGTGTATTTTTGTTTGCCTTGCTATTAAGGCTGTTCACATCGAGCTTGTTACAGACCTCACGAAAGAAGCCTACATGGCTGCTTTGAACCGTTTCGTGGCTCGTCGTGGTAAACCCGAAAGCATCTTGTCCGATAACGGGACAAACTTTGTAGGTACTTGCAATGAGCTGCGTAAGTTTTTACAAGACTCGAACCTCGTGTCTGAAGTTGCTCAACAAGGCATCAAATTTTCTTTTGCGCCTCCATACTCCCCCCACTTCAATGGCATTGCTGAAGCCGCCGTCAAATCCACTAAACATCATCTAAAGAGACTTTTAGGCCTAACACACTTCACATACGAGGAGATGGTCACGTGTTTGACTCAAATAGAGGCCGTTTTAAATTCCCGTCCTCTTACCCCTCTTTCCACTGATCCTCTAGATTTTTCCGTGCTCACTCCTGGACACTTCATAATTGGGCGACCACTAATATCTGTTCCGCATCCACAGGTTACTGATCACAACATCGGGCGACTGGAGCGCTACCAAAGAGTGGAGCACATTAAACAACATTTTTGGAATCGATTTCAAATAGAATATGTTTCTCTGCTCCAGCAAAAAACAAAATGGACAGCGTCAACAGGCCAACTCTCAGTAGGAGCACTAGTTCTCATTAAAGAGAAAGGCCAACCGCCATTGGTGTGGCCACTGGGGCGGGTCATCAAGGTCTTCCCTGGCTGCGACGGCGCCGCACGGGTAGTGGAGCTGAAGACGAAGAGAGGAACGATGCTGCGGGCGTACAACAACGTCTGCCCACTCCCTCTCTCTTGAATTCTTCAACCCGGGGAGGATGTTCAGGCGCCTCCGACCACTCGGCGATCTTCGGCTGCTGTCGGATGGCGGCGGGCGACGGCGGGCGGCGGAGAGAGGTGCGGCGTGCGACGTGTGGGACGCGGGCCACGGCACTTCACTACCGATCCTCCGAAGACGACGCGCGCGCACTTTCCATACGTTTACCGAGATTTTATTGTACCTATTTTGGAGTATATTATTATAGCAATTTACAGTCCACTGCTTTTAATCAAGTCCTTATTAAGGTCCCTAACACTGTGTCTATTCTTCGTAGAAATGAAAAAGTCATGCTAAGCCTGCATAAAACGGTACAAATCTTTCTACAATCTGTAATTTTGTCTATTCTTCCGTCGACAAAACCCGTTTCTATGTTGGTGTAGCATAACATTTCTACCTCTATTCTATCAAGAATAGACAAAGTTCTTTCTATGGTGGTCATGCTACGCGTGCTGGTGGCTAACAATTTCTTTATTATGTGTAAAAATATGAATGTATGATACCTCAGCATATACCTTGTGGATTACATCTTGAGTGCTGTAGTGGCCCAGTGGTAACAACTGCGACTTTTCAATTGTAGGTCGTACCTTCGAACACAAGCAGGCGCTTTACTTTGTGTAAATATTCATCACTGCTGCTTCCAAAGCGGTGAAGGAAAACATTGTAAGGAAACCATCATGTCCTAGAACAAAAAATTCGAAGACATGTGACGTCTACAAAACAGTGACTCTCCTCACTCCCTCTCACTAAGACGAGGCCTGTGTCCCAGCAGTGGGAACATTATACGTTGATTATGATGACATTTTGTAAATGAAAGTGAAATCTGCAACAAAATCCTTTTCGTCGTTTAAAAGTACAATCCGGTCACACCTACTGTGGGTCACACAGAGGTAAAAATACTTTTATTTATAACTAGCTTTTGCCACCACGCGGCTTCGCTCGCGTGGTGTTGAGAAATTATCACACAGGGACGTGCTACTCCGACCGAAAGTAGCCTATGTTACTTTTTATAACATCAGCTATCTGCCAGTGAAACTCTCGTCAAAATCGGTCTAACCGTTTCAGAGATTAGCCGGAACAAACAGACAGGCAGATAGACTGACAAAATTTAAAAACAATGAATTTTTGATGTAAGTACTATACAGGATAAGTTTTTATCCAGTGCGTAAATTGTAACCATGAATTCAGTATTTCATTCTAGACCCCCTTGCGCAGAAATTTTATTTATTTATTTAACCATTTATGCACACATATAAATAGACAAGAAGAAAGAAACAGAAAAATATGTACAAAGGTTCGGTTTCGTCGGTTTTACAAAAAAAAAAAATCTGCTGTTTCATAGCAAAATGCAATACCTACAGGGTCAAAATGCATGGAACAGCAGATTTTTTTTTTTTGTATAATCGACGACAATTTTCTACGCTGGGGGGTCTAGAATGATATGCTGAATTCATGGTTACAGTTTGCGCACTGGATAAAAAATGATCCAGTATATACTTTCATATGCATTTAGGGAAGAACTGTTAATTTGAACTTACAAACAGACACTTCAGTTTTATTTATTTGTATGTATGTATGTATAGATTTGTTTATTTATAGATATAGTTATGTATATCGACAATATATTGGGCCTATAATGTTCCCACTGCAAGCCTTCTCTCTGCTGAAAACTATCTACTGTATTGTAGATTTAGTATTTTCATTTTGAAATCAGAACGACGCCATCTATATTTTGCGAGGGTATACGATTTATGCACAAGGTAGTCCTCAAATTTTTTTGATGAACAGCAGCGTAGGTACGTTAATAGTTTGTGTAATTCTAAACAGATGGCGCTCAAATGAAAATGGTTACAGCTGAGTTGTTGAGATTGTTGTGGCTGATATTATTAGAGTTTCTAAAAATAATAATTTAAACATATTAATACGTGAAGCTAAAACTTTGTACTAGTTTTTACGAAAATTATGTGGACGGGAGGAGTTTGAAATTTGGCACAGTTAAAGTTTATATGGAGAAGGAGAAAGGGTGCTAATATTTTTATATAATTATTAATACAATCTTAAAATGTATATGAATTATGATCGAATTTCGACCATTGTGCGATCACTAGTTTTTATAAATAGTTATCACGAATGACTTTTAAAAGTAAGAATTCAACTAGCTTTATCTGTCTCCAACCACTTTTTAACATTTTACTTCAACAGTGGTTACGGTAATTTAAAGTTTATTTATGTTTTAAGGAAATGCTTTGACTTTACTTTGCCTAGCCTGTTCTCAATCATGTTTCGTTCAGCCTCCAGGATAACCGGATGAAGTTGAATACCAGTAATTTACGTAGAACAACTGCCTTTCTGATCTCCACAACCCATTTAATGGGTAATATCATACCCCTTGGTAACACTGGTTGTCAGACTTTCGGGCTTCTGACGACTGAAACATCAACGACCAACGCCTTAATCTGCTTTCCGGAGCAGACTCCTCTAGGAGTCTCGGTACGACTAGTTTTCAGACTGTCAGGCTTCTGAGTACCCGTAACAACTGTCAAACATATTCAAATTAAATCATCGAAGAGGTCTTGATATGAAATGGATAGTCCAAAAACAAACTGCGGAAAGCATAGTTTTATCTTGATCAATCGACCAGTGCCACTGTTGCTGAACCACGAGTCAGGAGCTCAATATAATTGGAATTAGTTATCATTTGCCTAGCCTTTTCCCAAATATGGTGTGGTCGGCTTCCAGCATGCAGCTGAGTACCAGTATTTTACATGGGGCGACTGCCTATCTGACCTCCACAACCCAGTTACTGGATAATACGATACCCATTGGTAAGACTAGTTGTCAGACTTTCTGGCTTCTGACGACCCGTAACGATTGTCTAAGATCTACGCAAGACAGCTCGGACCAAAGGCTTAACGGGCTTTCCAAGGCACGGAAGGGTCTTGGTATGTAAAGATGGTCACTCATCCACTGACCAACCGCGGCAAGCGTAGCTTAACCTGAATGATCGACCCGTGCGGCTGTTATTACTTGGCCACAAGCCCTACTTAATCGGAATTAGTGCCTATACTAATAAATTAGCAAGATGACACGACCAATCATCAAATCGATAAATTAATAACCCTGTGTAACTTTAAGCCGCCCAAAAGAAGAAGTCTTAATTAAAAATCCCACACACGTCTTACGAAACTTCTACAATGGTGTTACCTTTTTCGTCCGGTAGTGTTTGTAAGGAACATATTTCACAAACGCCTACAGTGTATATACGCGCATTTATCGTGATTTAACAAATTGGAGCCGTTCCCTTTTCAATGGCCTTAGTAGTGACTGGTAGGTAATTGTTTGGGAGCTAGAGTTGCAAAAAAATACGTGATCTGCGACGTGTAGTGTAGCACACTACAAAATGAAATCCAGCCATACAGAACTACCCGTAGGATTGGATTTTATTTTGACTGTTCCACAACATTAGTTGCGTTATTTACGTGGTTACAAACAAATTTTTCGAAAATATGTGGCAATGGGTTAGCAATATTCTTCAAAATTATTCAGATTCATAGTGTGTTAAGCAATTAGTTTGCTGTTTAAGTTGTAAAGTTGTTATTATATTAATATACAGGGTGTTTGGCAGAACGTTGAACATATGAAAATGGTGGATAGGTGGGGTCATCTGCTACTTACTCAGCCCTAATTTATTTAGCCCTGGCCCCCTGGATATTTTTCAAAATTTATTTTGCTTTAAAGTGTATTTTTTATTAAAAATGGGTAAAACAGGCAATATAAAATAGTTTTTTTATCTTTAATGTTGGCAGATTCTTATAAAATTATTGCTTTATTCAGATGTTAGCTATAAAAAAAGTTATGAGTCCTTAAACTTCTAAGAATTATAAGAATATGCCAAAATTAAAAAGATATTTTTTTTTAAATCGCCTGTTTTACTCATTTTTAATAAAAATTACACTTCAAAGTTAAGAAAGTGGTGAAACTAGAAGAAAGCAACAATTTTTTTTTTAAATATCCAGGGCGCCAGGGCCAAATAAATTAGGGCTAAGTAAGTAGCAGATGACCCCACCTATCCACCATTTTCGTATGTTCAACGTTCTGCCAAACACCCTGTAGAACCTATGTAAATGGTCACATGGTCTGACAATAAAAGTTTTGACTCCTGACTCGGTTTTAGTGTATCTCTTCAGACACTACTACGTAATTTTTAATCAAAAACATACATATTTACAGAATAAGAATATACTACCTACTAGAAATAATAAACTGTTTTGAAAAAAGTTTTTTATTACTTGTTGTTATAGTAGTTCAGGTAGATAATAAGGATTAATATTTAAGTAGATACGAGTATATATGGAGAAATTGTAAAAACCTTAATGGAATAAAACGCCTTTTCACAACAAAAAAAATAAAAATATCAATCGTATAATTGTCATTTATCTCAGATAACGTTGAGACTTCAAATTTATTTAAAGTTAGTTGTTATAAATCTAATATTATAGATATTTGATACGTAAGATTGTTTTTATTTTTTAATAAAAATGATACTAAATTGTAATGGAGAGAGAATAATATTACAGATAGCGCTGAAGTCTTTTCAAAACGGTCCTGAGTTCATAAAAATATTCTTAATTTTTGCATAAAATAAACATAACATTTTTTACTTAACATACATTGTACTTACGTTATACCATCTTTAACCTTTTTACGTGCAGAATACCTAAAGATTCTTATTCTTTTTTGGACGCAAGCTCCTCAACCATAACGGCTAACAATTGTAAGATAATGCCCTCGTAAAATCCCATGCCTTTTGTTCAAAAGATATACGTTTGTATAGATAGCTTTGTTTTGCATGTACTTGGTAATATGTGAGTCCAATTGGAGAGTACTTACTGAGGCATTGGTAAAATCGGAGGCTTGATTTATTAATGGTATCCGTTTTATTGTTCTATGGGTAAATGGTGTAGATTTGAAGATGTTGAACCTTGTTTTGCAAGGTTAAGCAGACGAATTTTTTATGAATAACAATGCGGATTGTTTGAGGTAGGGAAAAAATAGTTTTTCTTTAGAAAACCTTCTGCTAGTGATGGTGAAGTATTATGCAAACTTTTCAGCAGTGGTGGCCTAGTGGTAACGGCTGCGACGGGTTAAGCTACGCTTGCCGCGGTTGGTGCGTGGATGGGTGACCATTCTTTTTTTTTTTTTTGGATCGGAAATCATCAAATGACTTCTCCCGCTCTGGGCGGAGTGGGAAGGCATGTCAGACTTTTACTGACTAAAACCCACCCGTGTTCCTTCAGTTGCCCATGTGCCAGGGTCACGGTATCTCTTTCGAACAATCTCGCCCCCCTGGCAGGCATCGGTCCTAGCAGACCCCTTCAGTTTTGCTGACATCTCTTTGAGGCGCGCGTGGAACACTACGCGCCGTCGACCCGAGCTGTTGGTGACCATCCTTACATACCAAAATTCCTCCGTGCCTCGGAAAGCAGGTTAAGCCGTTGGTCCCGGCTGTCATTTGTAGAACTTTGACAGTCGTTACGGGTCGCCAGAAGTCCGACCACCATTATTACCCAGTTACTGGGTTGTGGAGGTCAGATAGGCAGTCGCTTCATGTAAAATACTGATACTCCGCTGCATCTGGTAAGACTGGAAGCCAACCCCAACATACATGGAAAAAGGCTAGGCAGATGATGATGCTCTTTTCGATTCAATCATTTTCATTTTTTTTTAAATTTTTTTCCTCATTCTATCTTTTCGGTGGATACCGACAAGATGCAATGAGGAAAATAAATTGTGTCAACGAATGAACACCCGACGACAATTTTGCGTGTTAAAAAAATATCACACAATGCAATTGTCCAATGGTTTAAATTCACGAAAAAATTGAAGTTTGTAGTGAATTTGCTTAACTATTTAGGCTGTTAAAAATGTTTTTCTCAAATTAGGATTTTTGTATAGCGTATGCGTTAAGACAAAACATATGCACAAACATTGAAACCCGGAAACAGATATCTGTAGCTGTAGGCCATACTAATATTTGATCAGGCGTTTTGTATAATTTTCTGAGAGTCAACTGCATATGATTAAACTGGAAACCAGCTGAAAAGACCAAAGAAGTGATGAATGAATGATGTATTGGGTAAAAGACGAAATCAAATTTAATTTTTTCGAGCTAAAAACGTGCTACCGGGACAAAAAATCTATGTTGGCATATATTTTACTCTTTATAACACCAGCAATGTGCCAGTGAAAGTGCCCCGTTAAAAATGATCCAGCTGTTCCGGAGATTAGCCGGAACAAACAACACAAATTATTATTGTTTTGATTACCGTATATACTTATACATTTAATAAAACTGTTATTTTAACATTACAAACAGATAATTAAAATTGTATTTATTTGTATACATGTATGTATTTATACAGTATACCTAGATTGTCACTTCATTAAAAGTATACTACGTATATTAATTCTGCCTTTGTATCGTTTATGTTGCATGCTTAATATACAAATGATTTAGACGTTACCTGCATGATTACTAGGCAAGCTCCTGTATATATATAAATTGTATATATGTATATAAATTGTAGTTACTACGTCCACAATTACTTGCATACATATTGTGTAGTGAATCTGATTGAGGAATTAATTTGTTTATTTTTATACTTGTTATATCATAGACTTTGTTGACTCGAAGGTTTAAAGCCCAGTATCTTTAGTAGGGACACCTCCAACGGCATACCAAAACTCCAGGGACCATTGAGAGGAAACAGAAAGAAATAATGGTCCTTTCTTCGGACTAGTAGTTTTGCTTAGAAAACGTGCTAATGAATACAGATCTATTAAAGACCGCATTTAGTTAACATCATCCTCTGTATGCAGATGCAGTCTTTTGCTAAATATGTTGGGGACGGCTTCCAGTGCCAGTTCCAGTGTAACCAGATACATCCAATTATATTAGGAAAAGAGTAGGGGAAAACGAAAGAAACGATGAATGAACTGTGTCTAGTAGACGATAATATGGCTAAGGAAGGGACATGTTTCACCGACCCCCAATAAATTGGGAACAGAGAAGAAGATTGATGATTGGGATCAGCTTCCATTCTAACTGGATGCAGCTGAATGCCAGTAGTATTTTATATAGAGCAACTACTTACTTATCCGACCTCCTCAACCGTTCTAAGTAACATGATAGTAAATCTGACTGAGTCTGACCGTTAGACTTTTGGGCTTCTGCCTTCCCGTAACGTCTGTCAATGATCTGCAAATGACAGCTAGAACCGACGGCTTAACGTAGGCACGTTCCGAAGCACGGAAAGGTTACGGTCATGGCTTATTTCGGATCCTTTATTTAAGAGTCTTTGTTTGAAGGACTGTAGGTGTATATTAACAGGTGAAAAAGACATTTCTGGTTTGTAACTGGAAGGACACTGTTACGGTGTTTCTGTAACTGAATTAGATGGGTTGTAGTCGGCGTTTACCATGCAATAAAATACTGTGGAAACACAATACGAAGATGCAGTGACGTTTCGAAAAATATATGCTGAAACCAAAATTATGCTTGTATTCATACCTTTGTCTTAAAATATAAATGTTCAATTATCACAGCAAAGCCTCACCACGAAACAAGCAAGTCTAGCGGAAATAACATGTATTTTATATACAGGAAGTATTGTATATAATACGAACGTGATAAATGCTATAATCAACGATGACTCATCATCATACTGTTACAATGATGATATATTACGTCAATATATTGCAAACGTCTGTGTTAGCAAAATTGTAATATTGATTACGGTAACGTAACTACTTATGTATGCAAATTGGTTTAATTTATTTGTGTATGTTTTGTTTTTATAACTTATATTGTCGGTCACCATCTTTACATACCAAGACCCTCCCGTGCCTCGGAGAGCACGTTAAGCCGTTGGTCTCGGATGTCCTTTCGTGTATCTTAGACAGTCGTTACGGGTTATCAGAAGCCTGAAAGTCTGACAACCAGTCTTAACAAGGGTAATCGTGTTACCCAGTAACTGGGTTGTGGAGGTCAGATAGGCAGTCGCTTCATGTATAATACTGGTACTCAGCTGCATTCGGTAAGACTGGAAGCCGACCCCAACATAGTTGGGAAAAGGATAGGCAGATGATGACTTATTTTGTCGACTACACACCTACAACAAGGCGATGGCCCTCCAGCAAATTTTTTTCAAAGATATTGCTAATGCTTCATATGTCCGAAAATTTTGTCTGCTCAACAACGTGAATAACAAAAAAAAATACAGTCGAATTGATAACCTCCTCCTTTTTTTGAAGTCGGTTAACAATAGATGTTTCTGAACTATAATAAATAGGATAGCCATACGTACTGTTAGTGTATTACGCAATTATCCGTCTGATGATGATTTGTGGTTACTTCCACCTATGCTCACGCAGAGTAAACAAGCTGAAGTGGCAGTGGGCTGGCCATGTTTGTTGAAAGAGCAGGAGCAGATGAGTCTTGCAGCGGAGACTATATTTCGGTATGCGTAACATGGGACGCCCCACGGTAAGATATTTTGACACCCTTAAAAATTTGTCAAAGACGTTCCGTATCCAGTCTGGATACGGAACGCTGAGGACAAGTTGTAGTGGCTTAGCCTGGGAGAGGAAAATATCCAGTAGTGGACTGTGATAGGCTAAGTTGACGGCCTATGGGCAGTTGCAATACCACAGGCGTAGGCAAAATGCAGCAAACCATGGTATACACGCAACAGAAATATGTTTGGTATTATGCTAATTTACGGTTGTTTCCCATACCAATCTTTTATGATGAGTTCTACTAATGCTCTTGAAACCACAAGTATGTAATTTATGCTTCTTAGCAAACAGTTGTCAGTCCAGTTATCAGATGGTTGACTGCCTCGTTGTTTTAGCGGCGCAAGTGAATGCTGTGCATAAGGTTCTGGGTTCACTTTCCAATATGGAGGAAGGATCCAACAGGAATTGAGCAGTGGAGAAAGTGTCCTTTGATAATTTTATTTTGCGTACAAAATAAAACTTTGCAGCTAATTTCAAGCATTAAAGAGATATTATGCAACGTAGGCACTGCTGCACCTTTCATATAGCAATTTTTGTCCTTAGAGTCGTATCGAGAATCACTGTCAAAGGTCATATAGTTAAAATTCTTGCGCTTATATAACATCTTAAATCCGGCATTCAAGGTACGCTGAAAATAGTTAAAAACTTAAAAAACGCGGATTCGTTTTTATGTAATGATGTCATAATATAATTGGCGTGCGAAGTAAAAAACAAGACAATCACATACTTGTGTGGCTAAAGTATTTAATAAAATTTTATTTGAGATTTTTGTTCAGCTCTTCGGACGTCGGGCTTATGTCGATAGGTATTCCTATCATAATCAAGTTATAATGTTCCCACTGCTGGGACATAGATCACACCAGCCTCCTTTCTGTGAGACGGTTACGTTATAGTTAAGGCTATTCGATCACGCGGTCCCAGTGCGGATACCAATAAAATGTCACGTCTTTGAATTTTTGGTTCTAGGATATGCTAGTTTCTTCACAATGTGTTCTTTCACAGTTTTGAGAACAGGGGTGATGAAATTAATTACACGTAATCAACTCGTAAGTCTAGGCGGGTACCACTTGGCCATCATCGCTCTTCTATTTCTTTACGTATGTGCCATTTTAGAATAAAGAGTTTACAAAGGAGAGTGCTTTGAGGTGTGTGTGTGAACCATCTCTGCTTCAAAAAATGTTTCATTTGATTTATAATTAGGAACGTGTTAAATATGGCTGAACTACAGGCATTTTACATCGCATTGGAAGTATTTCAGATAATGCGTTGCGTTCCGTCGGTTTATGAAAAGCCGTGGTTGGTATGTATCCTACACCCTGAAAGACACCCCGAAAAGACTTAATAAGCGAAAAAAATTAGAATCAGAGTGTGGATGCAATGAATAAAACACGCTTTGTGTTTTTAATCTGACTTTTTTTAAACCCTTACGCATAAAGTGGGATGTTATATGTTTGACCCCTATGTGTGTCTGTCTGTGGCACAGTAGCTCTTAAACGAGTGAACTGATTTGAGTGCAGTTTTTTATTTAAAAGTAGGTTCTCTTTATTTTGTCAAGTCTGTGAAAGACTGGTTAATTTGCGCCAAAAGTATTACCATAATTTACTTTCGAACAAAACAAGAAGTACATGGAACATTCTACACGTTACCTTCACAATCACAGTATGTCTATAAAAGCTGTGATCTTGATCTTTTTCCAAACTGTTTATTTTTATAAACTTGTCAGTGAAGTACATACGACATTTAGTTGAATGCTAACCACTTGATAAAACTATCATCGTGTTAAACCACACCTAGTTAATTTTGCTTAAAATAACGGAAGGTATCTTTTCCTAAGGACCAGAATTCATTTGACCGTCCACAATCTGAGGTCCATAATATTGTATCAATATTGTATTGTATGAATACCCTGCCAGGGTCGCGAGATTTGTATTTCGAAAGAAATACCGTAGCCCTGGCATATAGGCAACTGAAGGAACACAGGTGGATTTTACTCAGGAGAAGTCTGACACGCCCTCCCGCTCCACCCAGAGCGGGGAACGTCATTTGATGATTTCCCACCCAGAAAAAAAAAGTATGAATACAATGAAGTACCCAATGTGTTTTGTGATTACACATGATTGCAATATTGTGGAATAGTGTATTATTAGTGACGCGCCAAGGATTGTAGACAATTAAATGAATACTGCTTCGTTGATCTAGCGCTACTACTGAGCATGAGGTCCTGGATTCGATTCTCAGGCAGAGAAAAGTGTTATTAGGTTTTTCGGTCTGGAATTTCTTAGTAGCGGCCGGAGTCTGGATTTGTAACCAGTTGATGACGACAGGCTCGCTCCTATTACATGGGACTTACATAACTGGCGAAATGTGGGTGTACTATAGGATACACCTCTGCCCAACTCTCATCATCATCATCATCATTTCAACTGTAAGACGTCCACTGCTGGACTTAGGCCTCCCCCAATTTGGGGGCTTTGCTATAATCGCCACGCTTGGCAGGCGGGTTGGCGATCGCAGTATGGTGGTAAAATGCATAGAGAACGCTGCTGCCCATTCTATAGGATGTCCCTTAGTCGCCTTTTACGACACCCACGGGAAGAAATGTGGTGGTGATATTCTTTACGTCCGGCACCACACGGTACAACTCAACCGGTGCCCAACTCTACGGTGATGTAAATGAATTCTTGTACCATACATCTTTTTGAGTTTGATTGTACCGGGGAATTCTACTTTGCAACAAGTTCAAATTATAGAACATTTCAAAGATATACAGTAATAATCATTCATGAAGTCATTAATATGGTAATCATAAACGATTGAACCGACCGACAGACTGATTAAAAAAGGACCAAAAAACTCCAAACACTAGAGTATACTGAGAGTTTTTTGGTCCTTCGGGACGAGTGATACTTTTTCTAAAGATGCAGTTTCGCGGTTTGCTCGCAAAAAGGTCGTGATGATGAAACTATGCAGTCGGTGCTCGTTTACCTTTGTACACTTGTAAATACTCACGATTTAGTCTGACATCTGTCTATCTGTCGTTTAAGTCACGATTGAGATGCAGTAATGAGACAGTCTTAAATGGGTTACGTAATAGTTTTGCCATTGAATCTTCGTATGCAAAGTTCAAGCGATTATTTGATACATTATTAAAATTTAATGGAGTTGTTTTTTCATTTTATATTTATAGCTTGCGATGTCTTCCTGCATCGCAAATGTCTCCCAGACTCATCCTGTGTTGACGTCTAGTTTATTCAACCATCTTTATCAGGGTTTCTCGTCAAAATATTTGTCATTGAAAAGAGAAAAAATACATTGGATGGTATGGTACCTATTCTGTGTTCCTGGAATTACCATTATATTAATTCGTGTCAATCTTTATTTATGTAATTCTACTGTACGTGTACATTGTCACTTTTTTTTGCTTTTGGTTGGTAAATTATCAAATGACTTCGCCCCCTCTGGGCGGAGCGGAAGGGCGTGTTAGACTTTTACTGACTAAAACCCACCCGTGTTCCTTCAGTTGCCCATGTGCCAGGGTCACGGAATCTCTTTCGAACAATCTTGCGACCCTGGCAGGCATCGGTCCTAGCAGACCCCTTCAGTGCTGCTGACATCTCTTTGAGGCGCGCGTGGAACACTACGCGCCGTCGACGTGAGCCTGGTCCTTACCGGGCGGCGAGCTACCCATTGCTCGCCGCCCGCGTTCATTGTCACTGAACTCATAAACAGTTGCACGTTTTTATATGTAAATTTTGCGTTAGTTTGACTGGGTCCTTGGATGGTTTAGATTCACAATCGGACCCGGGTGGCTCAGCGATTGACTTTTAGAAGACGGGACAACACCTGTACAGTCAGCTATTTTAATTAATTTTAATAGAACAATTTCCATAAAAACTTAATGGACATTTATGTAATATTAGTGACGAGTCGCGCTAGTCTGCGGGAGCCTTACTACTCATGGATACAATCTGGGGTGAACGGAGGGTTATCGAACTCCTACCGACAAATGACAAAGTGATCAGTTTCTTAAGTGAAATTCGTCATAAGTTAGCCTTTTCCATCTCGTGGTAAGAAACTTATAACCCATCTAGTTACGCAGGATTTAAAACGACGACCTCTTGACCTTGACCTTTGATTAAAATATATGAATATTTAATTATTCATTTTGCATAATTATCGGATCACAACAAACAAAGTCATATATTTTGAAATAATGATACCAGTAGAATTTCAATTGAGAAATATAAAAAATTATTCCAAATGTTAGGCAATAAATAAATGATTCTAGGACAAATCAATTAAAATCGATTTGAAGTACTCGAATATAAATCATGTCTTATCTTTAATAGCCTTATTCACCTCACTGAGGGGCTTGTGGCTAAGTAATAACAGGCGCATGGATCGATCGATCACGTTAAGCTACGCTGGCCACGGTTGGTTCGTGGATGGGTGACCATCTTTACATATCAAAATCCCTCGGAAAGAGCATTGAGCCGTTGGTTCCGGGTATCTTTCGTAGGTCTTAGACAGTCGTTACGGTTCGTCAGAAGCCCGAAAGTCTGACAACCAGTCTTACCAAGGGACATCGTATTATCCAGTAACTGGGTTGTGGAGGTCAGATAGGCAGTCACTCCATCCAGCTGCATCCTGTTAGACTAGAAGCCGACCCCGATATAGTTGGGAAAAGGCTAGGCGGATGATGATGGGCCCCATTGTTTTGGCTGATATTAATATCTTAGGACAACCAACACACTGATATCTGATCCCAAACCAGGCAGAGCCTGTACTATGGCAACCAGACAACTGATAAACATACTTATATATTTTTAAATACATTTATATTATAGATAAATTACACCCAGACACAGAACAAATGATTATGCTCATCACACCAAGATTTGTCCTGGGTGCGAATCGAACCTCGAGCTTAGTCTTAGCAGTCAGGACTAGACTAACAGGTCAGTCCAAGTGATGTTGAGGTTTTCGCTCTCGTTAAAGCTGCAGATTAATATAAATAAAGAAAGGCTCGAAGTTAGTTGAAGCCTATATAATTAGTAGGTTCTGAATTGGCTGGAGGGAAAAAAACGATAAGTCTTCGTGTAATAAAGGCGTCCTGTTGTTATGCTTTGTTAATTACTTTACTGTTAATTAATTACTTGACTGGCCTGTTAGTCTAGTGGTTAGTGACCCTGACTGCTAAGACTGAGGTCGTGGGTTCGATTCCCACCCAGGACAGATCTTTGTGTGATGAGCACAATCATTTGTTCTGTGTCTGGGTGTAATTTATCTATAATATGTATGTATTTAGAAATATATAAGTATGTCTATCAGTTGTCTGGTTACCATAGTCCAGGCTCTGCCTAGTTTGGGATCAGATAACGTTGTGTAGGTTGTCCTAAGATATTATTAACATAACGTAACATTACGCCTGTTTTCCCAAAGGGTACCTAAGGCAGAGGTGTGGTACACAGTCATTTCACTAGTTATGTTTGAGTTTAATGTTAGGTGGTGACCCCTTGGTAACAGCCGGGCACAAGGCCAGACTCCAGGGTGCGAGAGAAATTCTTGTCGAAAAAATCCGAAAACACTTTGCCGTTCATGGGAATCTTACTTACATATATGTCTTACTAATATTATAGATGTGCAAATTTCAATGTTTGGATGTTTAGATGTTTGTTACTCAATCACGCAAATACGGCCAACTTTTTGCCCTGGTAGTACGGTCCCGTGGGATAATTTTCGACTTCCACGCGGGCAAAGCCGCTGGCAAAAGCTAATGTTGACTAATAACTTCCATATATATATATTGTTTTTCTATCGCAGGAATCCGCTGGATGCGAGAAGCACAGAACTGCACCCTAATTGCGAAACGCACAATTTATCAGAATTTGAATGGGATTGAAGATTATTTCTAAACCATTGCGTCATTTGTTCGAATAAATTGTCGGCTCAGCGACGTAAATAACGCAATGAATGTTGTTTAACGATGAATATTAAACCAATTCCTACCGATAAAAAGTTCCGCAATTACCCCTCTGGTCCATGTGATAGTGCTTGAGGGTACGCTGCATCCAGCCGTCGAAGTTTTTTGGCTATTTCAACCATCTGATGATGATATATGTAACTTCATTGTTAGCAACATATCTTTTTTATAGTTTTTTATTAGTCATAATAGGAGATAAAGTCTTAAGTTTACTAATGACTTTTTAACTGCCCTTGCAAAAGTCAAAATATTATGCAACTTGCATTGGTGTTTTATTCAAGATCACGAAGTAAAAATCTTTGAATAAAAGTGTTAAAAGGATGTTGTAATTATTTGCGAATGTCGCCTCGTAGTTATAAAATGTTTTTGAGGTCGATTGTAACATACTTGTAAAACTATTCGCTATACCTCCTTGACACATGTGAGGACGAGATGTTAAAATATTTCTACTAGATTTATCGGTATTTATTTAATTGTAGATTTATGTGATAAGACAACGGTGTGGTTTAAGCGAAGATGTAGGTACAAAAATTTAAAAATGTATGCTTAGATGATTTGGTCATGTTGAGAGGATGAATGAAGGAAGAATTACAAAAGGTATTTCCAAGGCAAATGTGAGTGAAAACACCGACGCCCTAGGAGGACATATAGTAACCTTATTGGTGATGTTCTTCAGAAAGTTCAGGTGCTTAGTACTTGCAACTGGCGTGTGTGTATGACCAATTGTATGAACCTAAACGAGGCAAAAGGAGTATGTAAGGATCGTAGCTGGTGGCTTTCCGTAGTTTCTGCCTACCCCCATGGGAAAAGGCGTGAGTTTATGTATGTAGATTTAAAATAAATAGTTATTATTTTATATTAAATTTTTAGTCACATTTGTTTATGAAGTCAATGAAATAGTTCGTTAACAAATCGACTACCAACTAAAATTGTTTAAATATTCAAATCACAACCGTAATTCTTTCACAGTGGAATGAAAATACAATAACATAGTAAATTAACGAAGGGTGTTAATTTACTTAACAATTAATTCCTTAAATGTACAATCATGGTTTAAAAATAAATGGAGCTGGTATATTTATTTAAAATAAATCACTAGCAAAAACTGTAATCACTTACAAATTTACGTCCGTCTCAAAGGACCGATTACATCCTAAAAAACTATGGAATCATTAAAACACAAGAATTAATAATAATAAACATTTAATAACTTAATGATGACATGCAATTATAATTAGCTAAAATTATTCATAGTAATTATGCTTATCGTAAAAACTGTGCAACATGGCAATTTAATTAATTATGGTGGTAAATTCATGGCTATAATTTACATAGTGTGAAGCAAACGATATGTATCGTGTCAAATTTCGCGATCCAACTCATTATGCGAATAATGTTTACATCAATAACAGTAGCAATAGCAGCAAAAGCAATAGCATTGAAATCTGAATAAATATGTTTCATAGTGACTTTGACATTAAAAAGTTCATTAAGAATTGATTTTGCGAAATTATTGAACCATAATAAATAATAATTACAAAACTGTTATCCAACACGTCAAAAATGTATATTAGATATTTAGAGATTAAATATGATTATATTATGAAATAATATTTTTTCATCACAATACTGCACGATTGCCTTCCAAATTATTTCACAATGGTTTTTTTTAATTTATATCGGTTACAATAATAAGGATAAAGTTTTGTATATTGGATTGTTTAAAAATACATCTGTTACGTAATGTAATGATAAAAACTGTTTTGGGCTTACGATAGAAATAGGTATATGAATTTTAGAAATAAACCTCTTTAATCGAAAGACCAATATTATGGTTATAGTTTTGAGTCCACACGGCTGCAGAGTAATTCCGCAATACACTAACAGCATAAATGCATTTCGTTTTGATAGTTCAAAAACATTCATTGCGCTATTAACATTGCTAAGCGAACAAAATTTTCGAACACAAGAAGGAATGGATTAGCGTTGAAAAATAAAATGATTCAAATTGCGCTTAGAAATCAAATATTTGTAAGTAGGAACGCTATCTGCCTTGATTATTAGTAACTAGTATATTAACGACCTGGAAAATTACATTGTCTAGCATATAAATTGATTCTGACTATTAAGAAATTGACAGGGTTTTAATTGGACGACATGTGGTATTCCAACCGCGAGGCCAAGGGCCTGGCCGAGTGGTGGATCCCACCCGATCGCAGAGACAGATGGTCTGCGGGCCAGCAGTGGAAAGTGTAATATTGACATTTTGGTACACAAAACAATGACGGTTTTCAGATATTAGTTGTTCTTGGCGCTATCTATCGCGAAGGTCACTCTTCTCCCATTGTTTATATTTTGCATACAATATTATTTCACTGCATTGTTTTACGAATTCCGTGTTACCGATGTTTTAAAGTGAATATTTGAAAAGTATTGAATTTAATTTTCTTCTTCACTAGGTACTGTAGAAAAATCCATGTATTTTAACACCATGCTTTTTGTACTGTAAATACGTATCACAATTTTAAACACTTAAACTTTACATTACAGATGGCTCCGCATACACCCCTGCAAACAAAATCACGTTGCAATTCCTCTGTGTGATTAAAAATATAAACTCTTTATTAGCTTCAAACCTTTGACCTAGTATCCTGTCTTCTAAACCAACGACTGTTGCAGCTGCTGCGATGGTACCCTCTTCTGTCACTTCAATATCTACATTCTGGAAAGTTGAAGTAACGTATAAAGGATTGTCAGAAATACCAGGCAACTTGGCCTTTTTCATGTCAAATACAGAGTGTACACCCATATACATCAGCGGTGTAATCAAATCCACTCTTGATGATAATCTGAATCTAGGTATGTAAGTGTCAATGGCTGGTGAACTCCCTTCTGTTCTAAAGTCTGTCATCCAATTCTGTGACTTAGTAACCAGGTTTTTGAGCACAGTCTTCACTGATATGCCATCGTATGGTAGAAGGATCATCATCGAGAATTCTTCATGTTTCCCGTACGTCATTTCTAGAATTTGTGCACTGATTTCATCTGAGTCTCCAACGACGTGAGGAGCTTTGTTGTACATCATGTTCACTTGTCCAATTTTCTTCCCTTGCGCATTGTAGAAGGATTCTACCTTCGTTTGTGTTGGATCAAAGGGATGCGTCCAGTTTGCCCTGAAGAATAAAGCGTCGATCATCACCATACGTAAGTTCTCCAAATCTTGCGGCTTCACTGCGTTCAAAACTCTTCCTTCCGTAGCGATGCAGACATACAAATTAATTTCATTGGCCAATTCAGTCGTATTCTGAATTTCCGATGAATATATCCACATGTCGTACCCTGCAGCAGACGCAAGGAAATCCTTGTGTACATTTGACTCGCATTTTAAAAACGTTATCGACTGTCCTTTAACTATAACATCCTGGTACTGCGATTTCAACACACTATTGGCAGCTGAATGCAAACACTGAGTTGTCTTTAAATCCTTTGGTAATTTCAACGCACTCACTAATTCAGAAAACGTTTCACCGGAAGCTCCTTCAGCTAGCAAGGAGAATATTCTCCAGAGAGAGAGTGGAGATAGAGCAATGTTCTTTGTTCCATAATTCTCTTGATATGCGTAAGTGCTTTCTAGTAATTCTAGGGTAAAATCATTCACAGGTGTAAAATCTATCGGAGTCGCGGACCGCGCGGCTGCGGTGCCAACGAAGGCTAAAAGCGTCCACGTAACAATCATCGTTCCGCGATCTTTAACGAACACTGATCGTTCTCCGTTCTCGCGTGCGGACTGCGCAATGAATGTAAGTTAACTGGTTAGGTTCTGTTTCTTTGGACCTTTATGTATAGTGTAACATGTGACGTTCAGTAGAGGGATGGTTAAGCCGGAGACAAGCGTCACATGCGTTGCTAAGTGGTAAATTGCAGCAGGGACCTTGTAACCTTGTAAAGATTTATGCTCAATGAACATCGAAAAATGGTGTAGGATTTAGTTTATAACTATTACGTGTGTATATTACTTTCAGTGTAGAAACTAATATATTTTTGAATGTGATTTTTTACATTTTTTCCTTGTATTTACATATTTCCATAAAACTGTTTACTACTTGATTTAAATTACGCAAATTATATGGCAGTAATTTTCCCTTCCAAATACCTATATATACGTTTTCATTCGACGAGATCTCTCAGAGTTCTTTGAGAAATTGTCAACCGGATTTGCATTGAATCCTGGAGTGTTTTCTTTGTAACGTATATATTTTTGAAATATTTCTTGCAATTACAATGCAGATCATTGCATCGGTTGATAGCCCATAAGCAGATATCACAACTACAGTCAAATTACTAATGGTAGATTCAATTATTTTGATCATAATGAAAGAGGTCAATATTTGCATACGAAGTTTGATTGCATTAAGATTTGATATCGATTTAATTGAAGCTACGGGACAAATATTTCCAAGTTTTTAAGGCTTATTTTTAAATCTAGCTGAGTGTGCTAATGATTTGTTGATGCAGGGAATCCTCATACGTGATTATAAGAATGTAAGGATTGACAATTATATCTTGATCTGTCATGAAATATTTTTGAGTATGTTTCGTTGGCAATACCCATTTTCTTTTTTTGGGTCCGAAATCATCAAATGACATATCCCGCTCTGTATGATGCGGAAGGGCGTATCTTTACTGACTAAAACCAACCCATGTTCCTTTCTCAGTTGCCTATATGCCAGGGCTACGGTAACTCTTTCAAACAGATCCGCAACCCTGGAAGGCTGTAACTACCCTGGGAATTGATGCCCAAGCTCTTCAGTCGCAATTGCGAAGTTTTATTTCAAGAATAAAAGGGTAGCTGTAGTGTTCTAGAGAATGGGCAGCAGCGTTCTCTATGCATTTTACCACCATACTGCGATCGCCAACCCGCCTGCCAAGCATGGCGATTATGGCAAAGCCCCCCAAATTGGGGGAGGCCTAAGTCCAGCAGTGGACGTCTTACGGCTGAAATTATGATGATGATGATGTAGTGTTCTAGGATTTTCCAGCAGGAATTCCTCGGTACCAGACTGCATTTGTTTTTGTTTACTGCGTGATCCTTATTACATGCGACTTAAACGTGTCTGGTTAAATTTTGGTGCGGTTAATAATTATTTAAGGGAGTTCCAAGATATTCTGGTCAATAGAGTGTTTATTTATATTCAAATAGAATGCAAATAGTGCTAAGTGATTTGAGTGACAAACTAGGTCAAATATGTTGACTTTTTGTTTGCTAGGTAGTGTGTGATAACTTGATAAGGCTGTTATGTCCTCGCATTTCATTGATAATTGTGATGGAAAATATTCTAACTGAATTATTGGAGCAGTGGTTGCAAGCGACTCTCAAAATAAATAAAACTAATTCTTATATTTCAAAATTTATTTAGAATACTAACAAATACATTTAAATTATATATTTTTTTAATGCCCCTTTATTTTATTTTTTTAATAACGACGTCAAGTGGCCTTCAGAAGGTCATAGATCTACCTTCCATGTGGGAGGTCTTCCTGCTCTACGTCTTCCGTTACGCGGTCACTACTCCAGAAGCTTTCCGCCCCATCGGCCATCTGTTCCTCGAGCACAGAACCTGTAGAAGTTGCGTAGTTTGGGAAGTCTAACAGTGGACGTCTTTCAGCTGAAATGATGATGATGATGATGAAAACCGAATTAATTTTTCCCCTCAAATTAATCATTTTGTTATATATCGGCGACATCCAGCTGGCCTATTCCGCAAAAGTCTCACCTTTAAAATTTAGGTGAATTGAGTTCTCATTCCAATTAAAGAATGACAGCTCACTTTAAACACACTTCACCTTCATAGATCGGCAGATTCTTTAAAGTGATAAGTAAAGAGGAACGATGACGGAATATATTATTAAGATTATGATAACTATATACTCGAGGTGATAACTATATACCCGATCAAAAAAGCTGCATTTATAAGGTACTTTTGTTTTTATTGATTCCGACTTCAAGTTAGTAAACACGGCTAGTATTTATGTTGTTCGCACTGACACAGCTTTTAGTATTTCAGTGCGGATCAATGCTTCAGTAGAGCTTCCGAAAGAGAGGGTCTTAAAATGAACATGGACAAAACAAAGGTCATGTCAAATGCTCATGTAATAGTCACTCCCATGAAGATCAGAGGCGTTACGCTCGAAGCTGTGGACGAGTCTTTACCTAGGACAGACTGTCCAATTAGGTAGGGTCACCTTCGAGAAATAGGTCAATCGTAGAATCCGGCTCTGCTGGGTAGTGTTCGGGAAGCTACCAATATCCTCTTGACCTACATACCACAGAGCCTCAAGGCGATTGAATCACAAATGAAGATATCCGGAGGTGAACCAAGGTAACCTTCATAGCCCGAAGTATTGTCAAGCTTAAGTGGTAATGGACAGGTCACGTTGCTTGCAGAACTGATGGCCGATGGGGCTGAAAGGTTCTGGAGTGGCGACCGCGTATCGGAAGACGTAGAGTTGGAAGGCTTCTCACAATGTGGACCGATGACTTTGTGAAGGCCGCAGAAATCCAGATGGACGCGGGAAGCATAAAACCTGTCGAAGTGGTGAAGCGTGGGGGAGGCTTATATCCAGCAGTGGACGTCTTTCGGCAGAAGTGATGATAACATAGCTTTTTAAAACATATCAATATATTTTTTCAGTCGTACTTTCTAATAGACTTAAATCGACAGCATAAAATATTGGTCCTTTTCTCATTAATTTAATACAGTTAGGTTCAAGGGATAGGTAATATAACCTTAGGGGTTCCTGTATTAAGAATTGTGTGTTGTGGGACGAAGCAGAAATAATAAACCGCTCACATTAAAGTTACGGAGGACTGAGGAAAATGTCGTGAGGAAAGTATTGAGTGTGAATGTTGATGGCTGTAAGAGTAGAGGGAGACCAAAGCAACGATGGATGGACTGTGTGAATTATGATATGGATAGAAAGGGGGTGACTACTGTGATGACGACTAATAGAGAAGTGTGGAAGAAAAAAAAAATGTGGCGCCGACCACAAATAAATTGGGATAAGCACAGGAGAGTAATGATTTCACGCTTTTGTGTAGTACTCCGTAAAACCTAATCTTATTAATTTGAAAGCTTATTCTAAAAACGCTCGAATGTTAGAAATAGCAGAAGAAGCTGATCTTCCGTATGATGCCGGACGTGAAAAGAATAGCACCATCCCATTTCTTCCCGTGGGTGTCATAAGAGGCGAATAAGGGATGATTTTTTATGCATTTTATCACCATACTGCGATCGCCCAACCACCTGTTAAACGTGGCGATTATAGCAAACCCTCCGAAATTAGGGGAGGTGTCTATCCAGCAGTGAACGTCTTTCGACTGGAATGATGTTGGTGAATCAGCTGATATTGTTCCAAATGCTGTGACTCAGATCTCCTCTTTTCGAGAGGGAGTGGGCTACAATCTCCTACACGGGCCCAGTTCGGGTTGGTAGATGTCACGTGTCTTCGAAAGTGTTTATAGTTATTTTGTCGCCAGTCAACATATGGTCGCCTTTCAGATAACCTCAACAGTACCTAATACACAAAATCATCGACCCCAGCGAAGAGTCAGTGTCATTTTTGTGAATATTAACGCTTTTATTAGCTTCATTTGTATGTTTTTATGTAACTATGATTGTAACCGACTCCTTTGGACTTGATTTTGACCCACTTCAAACGGTCAGATTTCATTTAAACTTTGTAGACTTATCGAGGACCGATGACAATACAATAATTTCATAAATTTGTGCCATTATCCAAACAACTAAATAACACTCTTTTGTAGCTAGCCGAACCAAAAAATTTAAAATAAATAATAGTTTAAAATTAAAAATAATTGAAAAAAATAAAAACATTTTTTTTTCAATTATTTTCTACTTTTTAGTTTGTTTTTTGGTGGAAGAGGGTTTTTTAGTTTTTTAAACTGTTATTTTTAACACACATTGGTAGACCATCTAACATTACGACTGTATGCCCCGAAGGGTTACGCAGAGATATATCTATACCTATCATGCAGGTCCAATAAGTAATCTAATTACTAAATGGTAGTTTTAATTGCACTAACTTCTGCGCGCGACTTCGCTTGCGGGAAATTTTGGCCGCCCGCGTTATTACTTAGTCTACATTTCATTTAGTGATCTTTCTCTTTTTCATTTTGCGCGTCTCCTAACGGTCTTAGCGCGATTTTAAATAGCCTATAAACGTCCTTAAGAATTAGTCTATAGAATACAAAACAACTAAAAAAAAAAAATTGTAGGTACATATTATGAATAGAGTTCATGAGTCTTGCAGTTTTTCCCGAGTTTTGAGAGAAAATGATTAATTTTTCACTATTCGTCATAAAACGAAAACCATACAAATAATACCTACTTTTAAGCTTCTGCCAATGAAGCCTTTTCATACGATACCCCACATGACACAGTTAACTCGCTTCAAAATTTGGACCCATTCCTTGGATAAAGACCCTGTTTTTACACGCTTTATATTAGCTTCACTTGTATGTTTGTATGTTAGTATGTTTGTATATTTGTTTGTAACCGACTCCTTATAGCGCGATTTTGACCCACTTTAAACGACCAGATTTCATTCAAACTTTGCACACCTGTCAAGGACCGATGACAATGCAATAATTTCATAAATTTGTGCCATTATCCTTGCCAGGGTTACCAGGACAGCAAAAAATCTGTCTTCTAAAACTACGCTGACATACGTCACAAACTAATTTGTGCCATTATCCTTGCCAGGGTAACCAGGACAGCAAAAAAAACTGTCTTCGAAAGCTACGCTGACATACGTCACAAACTACGCTGACATACGTCTCAAAATTCGAAACACCCTAAAAAATAGAAAATAAATAATAGTTAAAAAAAACTAAAAAACACGCTTCCATTGAAAACCAAACTAAAAAGTACAAAATAATGGAAAAAAAGCGTGCGGTGCCTGATATCAATAAAAAAATACCTTAAAAAGCACCCCACGCTTTTTTTCCATTATTTTGTACTTTTTAGTTTGGTTTTCAATGGAAGCGTGTTTTTTAGTTTTTTTTAACTATTATTTATTTTTATGATTTAATTACAAATGTTTATTTAAAAAAAAAATCCCTTTACGTGTAGTATAAGACGGTTTTACTTGCCAAAATTCATATTTCTACGTCAACGGAAAATACCCTATAAATAAATTTTGATTTCCTTGAGACTGTCGAAATATACGTTTTTTGCGGTATAAACGGCCGTATCTTTTTTATGTTACAAGTTTCACAGCTTCAAGAGACTGTAGACCTGAGTATATTGTTTTAATTTCAACTCGATACCTCTATGGTTTCCCGAGATAAAAGGTTTTGACAGACAGTCAGACGAACGGACAAGAAAATGACTCAATATGGGTTCTGTTTTTCCTTTTGAGGTACGGAACCCAAAAACAACCGACTTCTGAAAAAAACACTACAAAATTTGGAACTCGATGACAAAAACTAAAATATATATCCAAAATTTACTTCCCAAATTTTTTTAGTGTTTTTTTCGGAAATTGATTGATTTTTTTCAAAAGGTTTTTATTTTCCACCTTTTAGTTTTGCTATCTTTAAGCAGCAGTGACAGAAAACAGTAGAATGTCATTTAGATTTAGAAAGTTGATTAAAATCGAGCCTAACGCCAAAAATACCCTGGCACCGTTTATAAAATTTAAATGGGTCACGTTTACAAAACCTCTGAGGCATGCACCACAAAAAAAAAAATTGTTGAAATCCATCCACTATTGCCAGAGATATCGCAGAACATACATAGAAAAAACCCTCCTCCTTTTTGAAGTCGGTTAGAAAAAAACAACTTCTTGGTTCCAGAGATTACTTCATCATCATCATTTCAGCCGAAAGCTGAACGTAAGCCTCCCCCAAGCTCCGCCACTTCGACCGGTTTTGTGCTACAGTACTACATTCAAACTCACAAACTTACAAACTTGACCTCTTTATAATTAGTGTAGATATAAATTGGACTAGAACAAATCTACACTAAAGGCTGCTTAGAATAATACTTTACCGACCTGGGAATCGAACCCAGAACCTCGCGTAGCTCTTGCAACCACAAAATTAACGAAAATTTAATTCAAATTATTCTACACTAGCTTCTGCCCGCGACTTCGTCCGCGTTAAATTTCTTGTTCCTCCGACCCTTCCCGTCGCGTCGAATCGTCTAGCCATGCGATTTTCCCCGTTTTTGCAACATTTTTCATTACTGCTACGTTCCTCTTGGTTGTAGCGTGATGTTATATAGCCTTCCTCGATAAATAGGTTACACAACACAAAAAGATTTTTTCAATTCGGACCAGTAGTTCCTGAGATTAGCGCGTTCAATCAATCAAACAAACAAACAAACTCTTCAGCTTTATAATATTAAGTTTAGATTCAAACAAACAAAATCACTTTATTACAATTAATAGCGTCAAAGCGGATCCTATTAATATCGATTATTTAATTTAAGTTTTTGTTTCAAAATGATAAACGATTAAAATATTTAACAAAATATCGATGACCGGTTTTTGTGGGGTCAATTATGTAATTCTTATAACGATGTATATGGGCGAATCGTGCGCCTATAATTTCGAGCAAAGTTATGAAAAAATTGAGGCGTATCCATATACCGCTGTTGTAGTGTGTTCCGTACCTATGATTTATTTTGATATGAAGTCTCGTGGGTCCTGTGATCCAGCGCTACTGTTGAACATGAGGCTCTCGGTTCGATTCATTCCCAGCGCGAGCGGGGCGAGCACAAGGCAAGCTTGAGTCACGTTTTATTCACGTTTTTTGTTAAAAACCGTGATAAAATTGTGTAACTCAAGCTTATCACAGGAGTCTGGATACGTATCCCGTTAATGGCAATATGCTAGCCCCCTATTAATAAGTGACGAAATCTGGGTGTATTATAGGTCACCTCTGTCTAACCCTTGGGGGGTTGCAGGCCCGCAGTTAAGTTAGGTAGGTAAGTAAGGTTGTCGGCTGCTTAATCGGACTTGCCCGTGGTTACTTTAGTAAATTAAGGCCGCCAGGGGCCTAAAACTTAAAAACTAAAGCGATTACACGCTTAGGGCACCCCTGTGGGGTACGGACCTCGGCTTAGAGCATCGCTGGAAGAGGGCAGCAAGGGCTCCATCCACGTCCAGCGAAGCCCAGCTGCATCGACTCCACAGCTGGATCTGATTTTTTTTTTTCAGAGGAAGCCGTTCGTGAAAGTTACTTTATTTATATGAAGTCATTTATGTTCCACGGTACCCAAATAATTACGGAACTGAGTTAATAGTTTTTTGCATAAAAATGCCAATTTAGTGAATCAGCACTTTAGTCACATTTCGTAACATGTGTGTTTTTATATTTACTTATCAGAAAAATGTGTGTATCGTTTTATTTGCAAAAAATCGTGTTACTAAAGCTACAATAGACATAATATGCTTGATGCACTTGTTAAATTTTAGAAGATGCCTCTGACTGCATAAGTCAAAACAGAATTTCTGATTTCCTTACACGCGTACACTTTTAAAAAGAGGGAAATCAGAGTTTTGTAGTGTAAGTCGGGCTTTTAGATTTTTAAATTGACGTTTTATTTTACACCTTTTAGTTAATATAATTATGTTTTACGTTAATAAGTGTTTGAATGGTTGCTAACCAACTTTTATTTGATAATTTCAAATGAAAAATGATGTATTTTTCAAAGATCTATTCAATGAAACTGCACTGGACATAGTTCAACGACTTTCTTTGTTTTCTTTTTCACAATATGGGGTCTGGTTGTCGCCATATTGCATTTTAATTGCTATCATGTCATTGCTGGTACTTGCAAGATTATGACAAATCAATTGACGTAATAATCCCACGCGTTATGTCTCTAGAGTTCAAAGGAACTACATATATATAGTGATAAACATATTACCCTCTGCAGTCGGGTACAAAAAATATCAACAGTGTGTGTTTTCGACACACTAGGAAGCACTCTGTTAGATTTTGAGCTCTAGGCGCTAAGCATTGCCTTAAAGATCGGGTGTGCGAAATAATCCTGCTGCGATTTTATTCCGTCCGTGTATATATCGACTTTTACACCATCTAGCAAGGAAAGGGCTTGGACAACAATAACATTGTGCAATGGATTCCAATTACAAGGACATTCGCAGTGTTCTACAAAATGTATTTTTCTAAATGCTCTTTATGGCGAAGAATCAATAAGAAAAACACGTTTAACAACGAAAATTATCACGCCTGCCTGTGAGACTCATTATTCATTTCAGCTGTAAGACGTCCACTGTTAGACTTAGGCCCCCCCAATAAGGGGGGCTTTGCCATAATCGCCACGCTTGGCAGGCGGATTGGCGATCGCAGTATGGTGATAAAATGCATAGAGAACGCTGCTGCCCATTCTCTAGTAAGTCCCTTAGTCGCCTTTTACGACACCCACGGAAAGAAACGGGGTGGTGTTATTCTTTACGTCCGGAACCACACGGTACTGTGTGACTACATAATAAAAAAAAAAACTTAAATCACTTTTGTTTTTTTTTCGATTCTATTCTCGTACTTACTATACTTTAGACAGAAAAATGCTAATTGATAGTTAACTTGTTCCGTCTGATCGTAAAAATAGCACTATCCCATTTCTTTCCGTGTCTGTCGTCGAAGGCGACTAAGGGACTTACTAGAGAATGGGCAGCAGTGTTCTCTATGCATTTTACCACCATACTGCGCTCCCCAACCCGCCTGCCAACCGTGGCGATTTTGGCAAACCTCCCTTTGGCCTATGTCCAGCATTGGACGTTTTTCGGCTGACATGATGATGGTGATGATGATGAATGAACTATAAATCTACTTTCAAAATTCTAAACACCTAGCTTCTGCCCGCGACTTTGTCCGCGTTAAATTTCTTGTTCCCCCGACCCTTCCCGTCGCGTCGAATTGCCTACCCGTGCGATTTTCCCCGTTTTTACAACATTTTTCATTACTGCTCCGCTCCTCTTAGTTGTAGCGTGATGTTATATAACCTATAGCCTTTCTCGATAAATAGGCTACCCAAAACAAAAATTATTTTTCAATTCGGACCAGTAGTTCCGAGATTAGCGCGTTCAATCAAACAAACAAACAAACTCTTCAGCTTTATAATATTAGTATGGATAAGGAAGTTAGATTTATTTATTTATTTATTTATCATCATACATCTACCCTTACAGCTAACCAATGCGGTAAATGTGCCTTAATTAATAATTTAACATAATTGTTCCTTATAACTAATACCTATAACTAATAACAAACAAAGCATTCCTTGTGAATTCACTCAGAGAACAACAGAATAGGTCTGTCTCACTCGCTATGATGTTGAGCGTGCGGAGTGCACGCGTCAGCGGCGCCTCCTTCAGAAGGTTGGTCCTAGCACGTGGTTCCACCAGCAGTCGTGGCTGCCGTCGTCGCCACACGTACCTGTCCGGAACACACAGACCCACCTGGCCTAAAACAACTTCATTATGCACCTTCCCTCTCAGTATTTTAAATATATATGAGGCGAGTGCAAGATCCCTCCTAACCCTTAGCTCATTGTATCCTACCATACCTAAAATAAATAAGGTTGGATACATTAACGGGTAAAAGGGATAGACTCCGTAATAGCGCATATATAAATATCTTATAAATTTATTTTGTACCCTCTCCAGCATGAGACTATATTTAGCTTCATGCGGAGACCAGATGATAGTGGTATTTAGCTGCATCCGGTTAGACTGGAAGCTGACCCCGTTAGAGTTTGGAAAAGGCTAAGCAGATGACGATAGGAGTAAGGAAGTTCCGTTTACTTAAACGAGGTAGTCCATGACACACAAACTTTGTATATGTTACCTACCTTTCTACGCACAACCTTGATCGTACCACATGTATTCACTGTACAAGATGCTATTATGTTTGTTGAGCTGTTTTCAGATATACTTAGTTAAGTCCTAGTCATAATCAGTCTATAATATTCCCACTGCTGGGACACAGGCCTCCTCTCGGTGAGAGGGAGTGGGCCGTAATCTATTACGCGGGCCCATGCTGGTTAGTAGTTGTCACATGTCTTCGAATTTTTGGTTCTAGGACATGCCGTCCTCACGATGTTGTCCTTCACCGCGTTGAGAGCAGTGGTGATGTGATGAAATTATTTACACAGAAAAAAACGCCTGCCTGGGTTTGAAATGTCTACCTACAACTCATCGGGAGACATACCACTGGGTCACCACTGCTCTGACTTAGGTAGGTACTTTAATAAAAATAACTTCAATTTCGAAAGTCGGTGGCAAATAACGAAAACACTAAACACAGACGCCGACGCGACGTCGGCGTCGTCCGGAATTAATGTTATTTTTCACTAAGTAGTGTTTTATTTTTTGAAGTAGGTTGCTTTTTTCTCAATTAATAAGTTTTTTAATATATATCACACCGTCCTCCCATCGTTTTGTTTTATAAAATTATCTATATATATAAAATTCAAAGTCCTGAGTGACTGACTGACTGACTGATATATCAACGCACAGCCTAAACCGCTGGTCCTAGAGACATGAAATTTGGAGGGTGTATTCTTTGTGAAGAGTAGGTATCCACTAAGAAAGGGTTTTTTGAAATTCCATCCCTAAGAGGGTGAATTGGGGGGTTGATTTTCACGCGGGCGAAGCCGCTGGCGGAAGCTAGTTTTCTTTATATAATATGATATACTTGCTTCTATTTTTTGATGAAGTTGGTTTTCTTGTCAAATGCAATTTAGGGTTTCAAATAATAGTTCTTTTATTGTTGTGAAAGTTTTGTGGGATTCAGGAAGAGAAGAGACTGAATACTCATTTGCAATTTACAACAATCATGAAAAGGCTGTTCTAAAAATATTTCAGATATTGTAAAGATATCTCAAACTCTATTTGCATCATTAGATATAATTGTTATCATCATCAATTATAATTGTTATCAACATCATCATCATTTCAGCAGAAAGACGTACACTGTTAGACACAGCCCCCCCCCCCCCCCCATATAGAGGGGTTTTGCCACAATCGCCACGCTTGGCAGGAAGGTTGGCGATTGCAGTATGGTGGCAAAATATACACCGTGACATTTTAGTCGTCTTACAAAGGTTGTCCAATCAATGGATCCGACATAATATACCTCTAGGCGTGATTAAAAATTGTTACCATTCATTAGGATAATAGGTACAAAGAAAAACAAATAATGGATTAGAATTATGAAACATCCTGTTAATAATGTTTACGTATCATTCGGTAGAGAACATACCTACCCAGTGCACGAGTCGGCTAGATCAATCCATCTCCATTTCGTCGAGACAAAATATCAAATGTAAACCACGTCTTGCGTAATCAAAATGAATAATATTTTTATTTTTTTGTTATTCAAATTTTCATTATTTTCTTATGGATGTGTAGTAGTCATTGGTTACAAGAAGTGGGCTGCCGTTGTAACACGACTAAAATGTTACGGTGTATAGCGAGCGCTGCTGCCCATTCTCTAGTAAGTCCCATAGAATAATCTCCTACGTCCCTATTTAGATTTAAAAAAAATTAAAACTAAAATAAAATACCTATTTAGTTTTTTTTCATCATGCAGAAAATCCGAGCCACCTTACTTGATTATAAATAAATTGGCTAATCATAATCTGCTATGTAAAACATTTGCAACATCAGTGTCGGATTCAAAGCAATCAATCAATCAATCATGTCATTTATTCACACAAAACATTATATTTTATATTGAATTCGGGTATTAGCCAACACTTCTCTTGCAGGGCATGTTATGAAAAACTAAGCAATAACGAATTGGCAAATGTTACCATTAAGGTTCCCTATCTATTTGCAAACAATTTTAAGACCTAATATAACTTGGCATAGTTCTGTTTCTCCAAATTATATTTTCGCATAATTTTTTTAAGCATAATTTCTTGAATTATAATAATGAACTTATATGTTATTGTAATGTACTTACTTGTATGTGTTACTATTTTACCACCATATTGCGATCGCCAACCCGCCTGCCAAGCGTGGCGATTATGGCAAAGGCCCCGGAAATTGGCGGAGGCCCGTGTGCAGCAGTCGATGTCTTACGGCTGAAATGGTGATGATGAATAATGATTAAGCATAACATTCTAAAGCATAAATTTACTTAAGCATAATGATTTTACAACCCAATTTATTTAGACGGTTGAAAAAAAAACTATATCTCCTGAAGCAGCATAACATATTTATTACATGCTTTATATTAGCTTCACCTGTATGTTTGTTTGTAACCGACTCCTTATAGCGCGATTTTGACCTACTTTAAACGACCAGATTTCATTTAAACTCTGTAGAATTATTGAGGACCGATCACAATACTATAATTTCATAAATTTGTGCCATTATCCTTGCCAGGGTTACCAGGACAGCAAAAAAACTGTCTTCGAAAACTACGCTGACATACGTCTCAAAATTCGAAACACCCTAAAAATAGAAAATAAATAACAGTTTTAAAAAAAACTAAAGAACACGATTCCATAGAAAACCAAACTAAAAAGTAGAAAATAATGAAGCGTGTTTTTTAGTTTCTTTAAACTATTATGTTAAACATAGTTGATTGTGACATACGTATATGTGTTTTTCCCTGTAAGAAGCATGCAAAGAAGCAGCAATTGGAGAGGCATATGCCTCTGCAATAGGATGCCATTCAATAAAATCCTCGGTTACTCTCATGCAGAATTACTGGTGCAAAGTTTGAAATTTTTGCCATCGATAAGGTTATAAGAAGAATACGTCGCGTACTTTGTTTGTCGTTAGAGGAGATAAGCCGTTAAGTGGAGACTTTCAAAACAGCAGTGGAATAGCTTGCCTTGTTGCTTGCTGACCAGGAAAGCAAGGACTGCTTTGAAAGGTATTTAAGATGCCGTTAAAAACCTTAATTTTAAAAAAAATACCTGTTACTTGACAATAAATGATTAATAATTAATCATTTCCAAATCCTGATATCAACAATATATCTTTGACCCTCTTTTTAACATTGCCAGATTTCGTGGCAAACTGCCATTCTTAACTATTTTTCCCGTCAATGCCGCCGCAAGCAAGGTTCCTTCCTGCTCTCATAATTTTCCTCTCATCATTTTCCTGTCTGATAAGTTAAATTATTCCAAACATGTACGGTATGTGGAAGCTGATAAAGTGATTCATCACTACTCATAATGTTATAAAACAATTACTGTTGTGGCTTAATTTAAAAAAGAAATTATATGTTTTCTTTTGTTTTATTTACCTACAGACGATATTTTATTTGGATGTTCCAAAAAACATATCGTCTCTCCTTTTTCTTCCTTTGTATCGGCAAGAACATTATCAATGCAATTTTCATGTTCCATAACAATATCATCAACCTTTACATCATCTTCCTGTAACTTTTATTTTCATTGTCTACTTTGGATCATCATTTCAACCGAAAGACATCCAACGCTGGGCATAGGCCTCCCCTAATTTGGGGGGAGGTTTGCCATGATCGCCATGCTTGGCAGGCGAGTTGGCGATCGCAGTATGGTAACTTATATGGATGCTTCTATATAGTTCTGCGCATTTTGAATAATTCAATTCGATCAGCAATCACCTAACTTTTTTGCTTCCCAAGGGTTTTTGTTTCAGAGGAATATCTTTAAAGATTTTCGTTTTGATTTGTGCAGCATGAGAATAGTTAATGTAGTTAAATGTAGATAAAACTATACACAGATATAGATAAATCACATGTGTACCTACATATTGCATAGTGACAAACTAAATGCTGAAGGATAAAATAAAACAGTTGTTAACAACTCGTGAATAGCTTTATTGAATTGCAAAGGTATTTACTTAATTAAAATAGACATTATTAAGAATATAAACATTTATTTTCCGTCATCATCATTGACATTGATTTCCGACCGGAAGGTTCAAAGCGACTAAAGTACTTACTTGTAATTACTGTGAGATCATCATTGAAGGGTACCTAACGATTTGAAGTTATTTTTCCTTCAAGAGTCATTATCACACGATACTAACCGACTGTGTTTTTGCGCGAGAATCGATTACATTGTTGACATACCCAATCAATCACGATTTAACCGATTATATTATTTCTTATTCGCTCCCGTTCTGTAGCCATTAGAAATAAATATTTATTATTGTACACACGGCTATATATATGTCAAGCTATACCTAAATTTCCAGTTTCAATTAACTTCGCATTGTATTGGCTTACTGTACAACGAGAAGTCAGCTTATACTAGACATGTATAGCTTAATTTGTCGCAGTGCGTACAATTAATTAGAACGGTATAAATGACAGAAATTATTAGATAGTAGCTTCTACCCGCGACTTCGTCCTTGTCAAATTTTTGCTCCCCTGACCTTTCCCGTCGCATCGAACTGCCTGCCAGTTTTCGTCAATTTTTCGTTGCTACTCCGCTCCTTTTGATTGTAGCGTGATGTTATATAGCCCTCCTCAATAAATAGGCTACCCAAAACAAAAAAAAAAAATATTCGGACCAGTGGTTCCTGAGATTAACGCATTCAACCAAACAAACAAAACTCTTCAGCTTTACAATATAAAGTATAGATAAGACAATCTTCCTTTTAGTGTATATCCAGTGGGTCAAGTCTGCTATCTTCAATGATTGGCCATTATGACAACCTTCCCAATTTAACGCAATACTGTGTTAGGAGTTCATAACCTAAAATGACACAATTAACTAAGGTTGGACTTTTAATCCTATTCAGTAACTTGACAGATCAAAGAAACATAATGATACCATACTAAAACTACGCGAAATCGTTCACTACCCCAACATAGTGTTGGGGTAGTGAACGATTTCGCGTAAAGAATGAATGATAAAAATGGTTTAAATTAAATGAGACTTTAAAATATCGTTTTTAGGATGTGGAATATAAGAATAAGTAATAATTTTTAATAACTTTTATTTCCTTTTTTATTTTCTTCTGATAGAAACAAAACCAAATATAAAAATAATGTCATTTTACTTTTTTTTTACCACAGTCATTTTATTTCCTCTGGCAGCCATAGACGATGTATATATCGATATAGTATATATTGTATTTTAGGACAAGTTATTAAATCTAAAATACAAAGTTTGCATGTAAGTATTTTATTTCAAGTTCATTTAATTTCATTCATTCTTGCACCATCTCACTATCTTTTTTTGTCAAAACCTGGTATTCCTCCAACTGTCAATTTACTGAATAGGATTAAAGTCCAACTAAATTAAATAACTAATTAAACAAAAACCAACAGTGACTTGGGCGCTGAAGCGATCGTTTGCATCATTATCATCTGACTGTCAGCATTGCCCTTTGTTATTTTATTTATAAGTCACCGCTGTCCAACTGTTAGGCGAAGGCTTTCCTACTCTCTTTCCAACTCTCTCTGTCCAGAGCTTACAAGGACCAATCTTTATTAATTTGATTGCCATCAGTACCTAGTGTAAATATTGAATAATGTCCATTAATAGTAAAAAGTAGATGTCGTGGTATAAAATAAAAGAGATTAAAACTAATTCGTTCTTCTTTAAGAAGACTAATTCATTTGCCAAAAGTGTTAATAGTATGTGTAACTATTTCTTTTATCCTAGATCAATAACAATTTTTTGTTCACAATTTTCGCAACTGATACGGAATTCCCTGAAGAGGTATTTGTCAAAGCTAATGACGCAGTGTGAAAAGCCCACTTTTCGAAATCAGGGTCGCTTGATCCACATCCGTTTCTGAAGGTTCAAAATGTATAAAAATGTATGACAATTTTATTAATCCTATTAGGAATTTACGTTGGTCATCGAGGTGTAAACTCGGTGGCGTGATCTAAAAATAGACTGTATGGGATTTCCTTACATCAATACCATACTAATAGGTAATTGTACTGTAGTAATGGTCATCTCTTTACTGTCACAGCTTACTTTTTATCTTATATTTTGCATGCCTCTTCATTTAAATTTTCCTTTTACGTTGTTCTCGAACATCAAGAATAAAGTAACCAAGATTTTATATTATATTGATTTAAAAGATTTTCCTTGGAGTTTATTGCCCTTTCTCTCCTGAAGAACTTACTACGCTTTGGAATATGTTAGTAGCTTCTTTCTGACTGACTTCATGATAATTCATAAATGCCTGAGTTTGTCAGGTCTTCACCTTTTTATGTTTTTGGACCATTTCGTGAGGCTATTTCTTGGGCAAAGCTAATAATTCAATGGCCAAGTAGGTTTTCAAAATTATTATAAAAGTGTTTTTGTGTTAGTCATCATTATCACCATTTCAACTAAAGGAAATCTTTTAAAGGCTATAGACCCAAACGTCGCGTGGTTTATTCGTTTTAATATGTTGTTAGATAACTAACTTATTGATCAGAATTTTTTGTTTTTATTATTTAGCATTTTCTTTACTTTTATAATCAGCCTATATTGTTCCCACTTCTGGGACACAGGCCACCTATCGGTGAGAGGGAGTGGACTGTGATGCACCGAGCAGGTTCATTGCGGATTGATAGATGTCACATATTTGGTTCTAGGTTCTGTCGAATTTTTGGTTCTAGGACATGCCGGTTTCCTCACGATGTTTTCTTCACCGTTTTGAGAGCAGTGGTGATGATATTATCTACACAAAGTAAAGCGCATGCCTGGGTTCGAACCCAGTAAGTTGGGGCCGATATGACTGCTCATGTATTATTTGTAAAATCTAAATGTCCTCTTCATATCATTTCAGAATTTATAATAGTATGACGTCCACTGCTGTACATAGGCCTCTCTCAATTTGGGAGGTTTAGCCATAATCGCTACGATTGGCAGCCGGGTTGACGATCGCATTTTGGTGTTAAAATGCATCGAGAACGTTGCTAAACATTCTCTAGTAAGTCCCTTAGTTACCTTTTACGACACCCACGGGCACTGTACGACCGGCGCCACACAAACTATATCTAAATGTAAATGATATTTACTGTAATGAAATGTACCAATAATTTATAATAGACTATGACTATAAGTATGACTATTGGCATGTCACAATATGTCTGTCGGCGCCTATGTCGCAACAGTAAGTAACCAACCACAGAACATAAGTCACACTGCAGTAAATGCGTTCGAGAGAAAATGACGTCACTATCTTTCAAAATGTTGACAAAGGTGTGTCTAAGAAGTAAATAAAGTGAGGTTAAAGGTACTGTGTTTTTTATTGTTTTTTTTTTGCGGTTTTTATTACAAGTAATTTTTATTGTTCTTGAAGGTCGTGTTTAAGATTCTTAAACATGAGTTGTTACTTCTTGCTGGCCACAGATAGTGCAATTAACAACTTGCTTCGATGTTTAAAATAGTCTTAATTGAATACTAATTAACTGGTCCGAAAGGTACACTTATCTTCGTTAAAGTTGTAAGAATTTTCTCAAAAAAAAAAAAAAAAACACTTATCTTACATAGTATAAAACAAAGTCGCTTCCCGTGTTTGTACGCTTAGATCTTTTAAACTCCGTAACGAATTTTAATGCGATCTTCATCAATAGATCAATCAAGAGGAAGGTTTATATTACGCAGGCGAAGCCGCTGGCAAAAGCTAGTTACTTGATTGTATAGTTTAACTGGCTCGTTTTGCCCTATCTAAGTCCTGGTTTCGATTCCCGGGTCGGGCCACGTGTAAATGGGATTTTACATCTAGGATTTCTCAGCAGCAGCCCGGTGTCAGGATTTGTGGCCGGTTGATGGATAGACTCGCCCTCTGCTACATGTGCCATAACTGTGTACATGGTCTTGACATGATTTAACCAAGACTATGTCTGGAATCTAAAAGAGACTGACTTCAGAGTTTTTGTCGGCCTTTTTTCTAGTAATCAGAAAGGAAACTCCGATCTCATCTAGTTTTTAAAATATGATTAATGTGTAAAACTGTTTGTCCAACCTACTTACACAGGAATAAAATATTATCAGTTATCATAACTGGCGAAATATGGGAATTCTAAGTATAGGTGCGACTCTGCCCACCTCTTCGGAGAATGAAAGTGCGATTTTATGTTATATATATTTAGTTTTAACTTTGTTTGGCAGATTAGGTAGGTTAAACCTACCTATGTTCTACAATTATTAATTCAGAAGCTCAGTGGAGCACAAATAAAAGAAAATGAAATAGGAGTCTGTAATATTTTTTGATTAGTTTCACATCCAATTTATGTAGGTATCGTGTGGGTTGTCCAATGACACATTCTACCGTTTTGGTTGCGATTGCATATTTAATCTATTAAATTATATTTCTTCAATAGAAATGTCCAAAATGAACTCAATCGGCTCCTCTTATAGTGCTAATTAATAGACGTGAGATAAGGTGTGGGTGGATTACATGAAATAGTGCTTTTTATGTTACAGATTATAGTTTAGTTAGTTAAAACTATAAATATGTAACTGGGCTATACGGGAGATAATTAAATAGGTGCTTCAAATCAAAATAAAAAGGGTCAAATTTAATTATCATCATCATGATTTCAGCCGTTAGATGTCCACGGCTGGACTTAGGCCTCTTCCAAATTGAGGGGTTTTGCCTTAATCGCCACGCTTGACAGATGGATTAGCGATCGCAGTATGGTGATAAAATGCATAGAAAACGCTGCTGCGCATTTTCTAGTACAGGCCATTGTAGACGCCTTTTACGACACCCATTTGAAGAAATGGGGTGGTGCTTTTCTGTACGTCCGGCACCACACGGGAACTTATACATTTATACAAAAACACACAGGGCCAAATTAAATTAGCTGGCAATAATTTTCCCACGTGTTAGTATCGATATCGAAAACTAAAGATTTTTTTTTTAAAACCTTCATGATTCCAACTTTGTTCGAAACTTTAAATGACACTGCCTTGTACAGTAAGACAACTAAACGACTGTTATGTTTTGTTTTTTTGGAAATTCATTACAAATATCTATGTTCCACGAAAAATTATAAAAACAGCTGATCGACCTACGCCTATCGAATAATGAAGAAAATAATAATTTCTTGTTCTATCGGTTTTCGATATCGATACCCAACACGTCTGCCAGACTCGCGAGATCTGTTCGAAAGAGTTACCGTAGTCCTGGTATAGGCAACTAAAGGAATATGGGTGAGTTTTAGTCAGTAAAACTCTGACACGCCCTTCCGCACCACCCAGAGCGGGAGACGTCAATTGATGATTTCCCACCCATAAATGCAATGAGCTTTCGGAGTTGTGATGATGTAAATTTATCCAATAATTTATGTCATATCCATCATTATCCGTCTAGCCTTTTCCCAACTATAATGGGGTCGGTTTCTAGTCTAACCTGATGCAGCTGAGTACAAGGGCAGATTCAGGGGGTGGATCCAGGGGGCCTACCTCCTTGGATCTACCCTTGTACCCTGGGCCTCCTGGGCCTGGGCTGGGTTTAGGTCGACCACTGATATTTTTTCTAATCCCATTGAAAAATTTACTGAAATAAATACTTTGTTTGTTGTGGCCACGTATGTTTCTGCTACACATACGCGTTATTATTTATTTATTATTCAAACTCAAAAATCATTTATTCAGATTAGGCTGAGGATCAGCACTTTTCGAACTTCAAAATTACATAAGACAGTCCCCCAAAACGCCCGCCATTCACCAATTCTTAGTGCTTTAGCTGGGAAAAAGAAATCGCGCAACCATTGTTTATTTATATAAATAAAATTTCTTACATAACACCCTAACAGCTACAATTCGCCAAAGCGATGTTACTACTGTACATACACAAAAAAACCGGCCAAGTGCGAGTCGGACTCGCGCACCGAGGGTTCCGTACAAACCTGCAGGTATTCACGGTTTATGCATAAGGTTTATGTTTATGAAATTAAATGTTTTTTTTTTAATTTTTATATTGGAGTTGACTGAATGAAAGGTAAATTGTGGTTTACGATTTATGACGTATTAAAAAAAAAACTACTTACTAGATCTCGTTCAAACCAATTTTCGGTGGAAGTTTAGATGGTAATGTACATCATATATTTTTTTTAGTTTTATCATTCCCTTATTTTAGAAGTTACGGGGGGGGGGGGACGACGACACACATTTTACCACTTTGGAAGTGTCTCTCGCGCAAACTATTCAGTTTAGAAAAAAATGATATTAGAAACATCAATATCGTTTTTGAAGACCTATGCAGAGATACCACACGTATGGGTTTGATGAAAATATTTTTTTTGAGTTTCTGTTCTATGTATGGGGAACCCCAAATATTATTGTTTTTTTTTTTCTATTTTTGTGTGAAAATATTAATGCGGTTCACAGATTACATCTACTTACCAAGTTTCAATAGCATAGCTTTTATAGTTTCGGAAAAAAGTGGCTGTGACATACTCGGACAGACAGACAGACATGACGAATCTATGAGGGTTCCGTTTTTTGCCATTTGGCAACGGAACCCTAAAAACATAATACTTATATTCATTAACAAAACTCACAAGAAAATGGCCTCTAAACATTTTCAATGAACTTCAGTGCTACTTCTGTAAAACTCTTTAGGCTCCATAGAACCTCCATGGAAATAATATTAACCAATCTTACGGCTCGTGACCTGCCAGAGTCGCGAGATCTGTTCGAAAGAGTTACCGTGGCCCTGCCATATAGACACCTGAAGGAACACGGGTGGGTTTTAGTCAGTAAAAATCTGACACGCCCTTCCGCTCCACCCTAGAGCGGGAGATATCATATAATGATTTCCCACCCACAAAAAAAAAAGGAGCTCGTGACGAGGGAGCCAACTTCTTCAGGTTTATCCTAGAGCATGGCTCGATTACATTTAAGTGGTGACGGATCGCGGAGCTTATTGCCGACCCTGCTCCATAGGAAACTGCCAATTGGAAGCGTGCACGTGGCTCCTGACCTTTCCTAACATATTTGATCTTGGTGCACCAGCTCGTTCATTGTGAACTGATCTACCGTTTAGCCAATTAGCCAATCAGGCCACGGACCGGATTTGCAAATCTGTTCGCAGTCGTCAGTAGAGCACAATTGGTTTTAAAAGGGCCATGGTCACTGTAAATGATACAATGAGTATCTTGCACT
This sequence comes from Aporophyla nigra, assembly GCA_947507805.1. Classification (NCBI taxonomy): domain Eukaryota; kingdom Metazoa; phylum Arthropoda; class Insecta; order Lepidoptera; family Noctuidae; genus Aporophyla; species Aporophyla nigra. Next base: position 6,041,820 of record OX382315.1, on the reverse strand, counting down.
CTGGAACAGGCGGATACAGTTTCCCGTCAGAATTTGAAGAGGCAAAAGACGCTGAATTATTAGGCGTGGAAACGAAATGCCCCAAAATAGTATGAAGACCAACTACGCCACGGTCTCCCGTTTTGAAGCCTAAATCTTAAGAACAGAAGTACTTAGGATCAAAACATATTCAGTAAGAGGCAGTTTAGAGTTGGAGCCTTGTACAAAATATAAATGTAGGGGTTAGAATTTTCGAGCTCGCCTCGCTCGCTCTTGCACATTCGCTCACTCTTCTACATTCTTGCTTTAGGTACGTAAATAGCCTATTGACGAAATGAAAATGCACCTAACTGAAAAAAAAAAATGCCAGTTGCGAGGCCCATGGCATAGGAAGAGTACAATTAGATACGTTTTATTATACTTTTTTTTTGTTACAACCGACTACATGACACTTCCCCTTTTATTTTCTGGGTGGGAAATCGCTGGGTGGGCAGACTTGGAGGATGTGTCAAACTTTTACTGACTACCCATACGTGTTCCTTCAGTTGTCTGTGCCACGGCTACCCTGACAGGATATGACTCCCCCTGACTCGAAAGCTGGATCTACCATTGGCTGAGTATCAGTATTTTACGTAAAGCGACTGCTGACCTGACCACTACAACCCAGTTAAGTAATGGATAGCACAATACCCCTTGGTAAGATTAGTTATCAGACTTTCAGGTATCTGACGACCCGTAACAATTGTTAGAGATCTAGGAATGACAGTCGGAAAAAATGGCTCAATGAGATTTTCAAGGAAAAACGCAATATAGATGCGTTGTGTTTGCGTAATATAGATGGACGTGAAATAAGTTATCGTTTGATTTTTGAGTCAATTTTGTAATGTAGATTAATGCGAATTTTAAACACACACTATTTAATCGTTCGTGCAGAATCAGTGTAGTAACGTTAAAGAGTGACTCTGCAAAAGAAGAAGAACACTGCTTGGACATTGGCCCATTGTCCACCACGCGGACCCAGTGCGGGTTGGTGGAAGGTACAATGTCTTCGAAAATTTACACCATCTTAGCCTTTAAAGTGAAGTCACGTGCAGGCGCGGTCGCAGCCTAACATTTTGGGGGGGGGGGGGGAGGGGGTCACCATGAGTACTGAAGAATATTTTAGGAAGGTACATCCTCTTTGGTCTAGTAGTCGCAAGCGCTACTGATCAGCATGATGTCCCGGGTTATAATCTTTTTGCAAATGTCCATCGGAGTCTCCGTGGCTCAAGTGAGAATAATTTTAAGATAGTAAGACAGGCAAATCCTTCAGGGTTTCGACAGCATGACTCTCTCGGGGGGGGGGGGGTCCCCCCCCCTACCGATCGTTCCGTGTGGTGCTGGTAAAGAATAGAACCATCCCATTTCTTCCCGTGAGTGTCGTAAATCACGACTAAGGGACTTGCTGGAGAACGGGCAGAAGCGTTCTCATTGCATTTTACCCCCATACTGCGATCGCCAACCCACCTACCAAGCGTAGCAATTTTGGCAACCCCCCCCCAAATTAGGGGAGGCCTATGTCCAGTAGTAGAAGGCTGGAATGATGATCGTTATTTCCGAAAAACGATATTTTGTTTATATGCATGTATTTATGTATTAGTATCTAGTTTTTCTTGTATTCTATAGTTTTTTTATTTGTATGTTACATTTGCCCTGTTTTGTCTCTGCATCACCATAAGGTTGACTGGTAGAAAATGCTTCAGGCCTTAAGTCAGCTCTTTGTACCAACAATATTTTTTTTTACTTGTGCATTATTGTTTTAATAAATAAATAAGTAGTCGTCGACTTGAGAAACTCCTCCTGTCTATTCGCCGGTTAAATAATGTTTTGAATAAAGTTTTGTTTATTTGTAACTATTATACCCGTATCAAAGAACCAAAAAGCTCACAATTCACACTGAAAAAAGAAATTGCTGTTATTTTCAATCCTTGACACATATTCTAAATATTCATAACGCATTGTAAAATGACTCACTGATTTAAATATTCCTTAATTTGCACACATTAGTAATATCACTAATTAATTTAAATATCGATGTTAGACAATAGAATAAGGCAGGTTGTAGAAGGAGCAACTGTTTATTTTTATTATATGTATTTTTCTTTATCTTTCTTTTAAATCGTTCTGTTCGTAAACAAATTTTTTTTTTCAATCTGTGGATAACGGTGTGAGTTGCACATTTGTATTTTGTACTTATTCCATAAGGTAGTTTATAACATTTCATGTGTAACTGTTTGTTATTCCTAATAAATAAATAAGTACCTACCGAAGTTGGATATTTTTAGGGTTCCGCACCTCAAAAGGAAAAAGCGGAACCCTTATAGGATCACTTTGTTGTCCGTCCGTCCGTCCGTCTGTCAAGACCCTTTTTCTCAGGAACGCGTGGAGGTATCAAGCTGAAATTTATACCAAATACTCAAATTTACTGTCCCTTGGAGCTGTGAAATCAAACTTCTAAGCTAACGCAATCAAAAGATATAGCCGTTTATGCCGCAAATTTCCGCAAATTTTCGAAACTCGCAAGGGAATCAAAACCTAAAGGGTACTTCCAGTCGATCTAGAATTTTGAAATTTGGTACGAAGCAATGTCTTATAGCACAAATAAAGGAAAAATTGCGAAAACCATAAATTTTTAGTTACATCATATAATAAAAATATTTTTAATAATTTTAAAGGTACTACAACGTTTTTACGGAACCCTCGGTGCGCGAGTCCGACTCGCACTTGGCCGGTTTTTTTTGTCATTTCACGTCATAAATTGGCAGTACTTTACTCACGTGTTGGGTATAAATATCGAAAACTTATAGAACAAAAAAAAAAAAACACAACTTAATGGGCGAAGGTCGATGTCCGTAATCGACGAGCTGGTTTTGTAATTTTCCAAAAGCATAACAGTCGTTTGTTTGCCTTAATGTACTTGTCACATGTCATCAAAAGTCTCGAACAAAGCTGGAAAATTAAAAAAAGGAAATGTTTTTTTTTTCTCTTTTTTTGGTTCCCTGATTTTTTATATCGATACACATGTGGTCAAAGTATTCCCAGCTAATTTATTTTGACCCTATAAAAAGAATTATGTCTCAGAAGCACAAAATTAACTATACTTACTGTTCGGTGTTTTCACCGAACACCTTAGTTAGCAATATCGGCGCGACGCGTTGACCTAATTTTATTAGTTTATTACTAATCATTTATATTAGATTGAGTGCACTTTCGTCTACCGCGTTAGCCGGGTGTATTCAAACATTTTATTAACATTTTAACATTAAGAACCGTTTTGAGCGGAGTTAATAAATAGTGTTCAACATAACATTTGTTTCTCCTCAAAAACACCGACACCTTGCTACCTACCCCAACACTTACTTTTGTTCATAAATCCGACTCCTAATATAAAAATAATATGGCTTCAAAGCACGAAATTCTACTTATGTTCAAAGTCATCTCGATGTGTAAATATTAAGCTCTCAAGCAGGCATCTATTCGATACTTGACCGAGACAATATTGCTTAATGGCGACCAATCAATCAATGTTGATTATTTAGCAATGGGCCCCTTTAGCATAGAGGACGGAATCACCACATGATCTTCTAGAGACGGCGGCGGCGATATATATATCCATTTTGCAAAAAAAAAAACCGACTTCCAAAAAAATACAATAAAGTAAAAAATAATTTTAATTCTGAATTCGGTGTCTTTGGATCTGTATTTTAGTCTTTCGCCATTTTTTTTTTGCAAAATTGGTTTTATTTTTCATTTTTAACCCCCGACGGAAAAAGAGGGGTGTTATAAGTTTGACGTGTCTGTCTGTCTGTCTGTCTGTGTGTCTGTCTGTCTATGTGTCGGTCTGTCTGTGTGTCTGTCTGTCTGTGGCATCATAGCTCCCGTACGGATGAAGCAATTTCATTTTTTTTTTTAACAGACAGCTGTGCTGCTGGGGAGTTTGTTCCGCCACTTCTTCCCAGCTAAAGCACTAGGAAGTGTCGAAGGGTGGGCGTTTTGGGGGGACTGTCTCATGTAACTTTGACGTTCAAAAAGTGCTGACTCTCAGCCTAGTTTGAATAAATGACTTTTGATTTTGATTTTTTATTAAAGGTGACTTATGTGCGAGTGTTCTTAGATATGTTTGATGAAAATCGGTTGAGCCGTTTAAAAGTTGTGGGGGGTGAAAGTGGGGAAGAATAACCGAATGTCTACAAATATACTCGAGTGGGGTCTCAAATGAAAGCGCACTGAAAGAGAATATTGATGACTTAATCGAGAATGTTCAAGCTTCGCTTGATGAGAAAATTGGTGGTGGGAAAATTGGGACATGGAAATCCGATTGTCACGTGAGAGTATCAATGACTACATCTCAGTCTTTGCAATTCTGCTAAAGATGATTTGTCATGTGGGTTATTAAATAGTTTTCTTTGGTCGAGCTCACAAACTGCTACACTATCCAAGGAAAAGGCCAAGCCTATTTAGCCTGAAACAGAGTAAAAATACTCTACTTAAGGCTACATAGGCTTTGCCTTTTGCGAAAGTACTTTTACCTAAGTAAACCACAGCTTTTTCAACTGTCGTGCCTTGCAACTTATATGCCGTAATCGCCCAACATAAAATGATAGGAAACATTGTTCTTTCAATATTTCCATATCCTATAAGACCTTGAAAAGTTACATTATGTGGCCTTATCAGAATCCATCCATTCTCGTCAACACAACTCCGGCCGATAGTGGCATCATCAAATTGAATTGATATTGTTTTTGGAAGCATACCTATAAAAAGTATAAAATAAAAAATTAAATTTAAAATTTAAAAAACCCCCGATACAAAAACCTAAAATCCCTTTAAAAAGTAAAAATTATAAAAAAACTCAATCTTGAAGTACCTAAGTATGTATTAATAATTCAAAAAAAAAAAAATACGTCGCGTTGTGGGACCGCTCTGCGAGGGCAGACGTCGTTGACGGTCGTATCCTAAATGCAATATTTAGAAGTCATTTTATAAAAGTTTTCTTCAGTTAGGTAATAGACTATTTGTAAGTAAATTGTTAGGTTTGGAGCGGTCCCCGAACGCGACGTATTTTTTTTTTTGAATTATTAATACATACTTAGGTACTTCAAGATTGAGTTTTTTTATTATTTTTTACTTTTTAAAGGGATTTTAGGTTTTTGTGTCGGAGGTTTTTTAAATTTTAAATTTTTAGTTATGGTATGTACTCCGCACTGATTCATATTTATGTAATAATAATTGCCACTGTTCAACTAAAACTCAAGTCTTCTCTCGTTTATCCAATCATATTTTGTTCAACACAGTCAGCCACTGTCCTGTAAATTTAAAAATAAAAACGTTAAAAAAAATTAGTGTGGTAGACTAACCTGACACTTCCCTCTTATTGCTAAGCGCACATTATAGACTCACTGCGGCCCACCTGTAACGTGCGATAGTTTATTTAAAAGGTTTAATTTGAAAATTTAAACAAATCTCGACTAAAAATAAACCACTAAAATTAAAAATCGTCGTGTCAAACGGCTGAAACGATTTTGAAAAATCATGTCTAAGAAACACCGCAAAAAACCCTCACCCAAATCAGTTTACCCGTTCAAGAGCTACGATGCCACAGACACACACAGTCGCGGGTTAAAAATAAACGAAAGCGATCTAGGAAGAATTTTGCAATGTGTCTGTCTTTTTCGCGCGACCCACCCAAATGTTCGCGAACCTCAAAAGCTGCCTCGTTTGCTACCAGCCTAAATAAATTACCATACACACGCAAGTCCTAAATTCTTTACAATCAAGAATTACGATAGTGACTGGGAAATAATATATTTCCAATATAATTAGCATAAATATCTGTTTTATGCGGGCGTAGTTTTAAAATTCAGTTATTTACATAGTTATCTTAATTTTAAAATTATTGTGTGTTTTTTTTCCTTTACGATTATGTCACAGAATTGAATGTTGCATTCTTTAGCGGTCTTGTAATGTATGACTGGCCTGTTAGTCTAGTGGTTAGTGACCCTGACTGAAGACGGAGGTCGTGGGTTCGATTCCCACCCCGGACAATTCTTTGTGTGATGAGCTCAATTATTTATTCTGTGTCTGGGTGTAATTTATCTGTAATATGTATGTATTTATAAATATATACGTATATTTGTCAGTTGTTTGGTTGCCATAGTACAGGCTCTGCCTAGTTTGGGATCAGATAACGGTGAGTTGGTTGTCCTAAGATATTTACAATGTGCAAAAATGTTAGTGATTCAATGTATAATTGATTTGTAGATGCGACCGGTTGTTTATTAACTCCTTATCTGTCAATTTTAACATCATGAATCATTGGCAAAAGGTTGAAATATATAATATACAGTAATGTTGATAGTATGGAGCAAAAAATTTGTTTTTTTGTTTTTACGTACATACATTAATTCACGCTTTCTCCCCATGGAGATAAGCAGGACTACATAAAGCCACCTGCTAAGATCTTTTTTTTTGTGGGTGGGAAATCATCAAGTAACGTCTCCCGCTCAGGGTGGAGCGGGACGGCGTGTCAGACTTTTACTGAATAAAACCCACCCCTGTTCTTTCAGTTGCCTATATGCCAGGGCCACGGTAACTCTTTCGAACAAATCTCACGACCCTGGCAGCCAGCCAGGGTCGTGACCCTGGCAGGACCTGCTACGACCCTGACATAGGTACATCTTTTACCTCATTTACGTTCATGGATCTGGTCATACCCGCTAGCCATCTGCAATAAGGTCACTATATCTCCTTCTAGGGTAGGTATCCCTTCCCGGCGTTTCTACTCACATCTACCTTATTTGTTTTTATTTTATCTTCTTTATATCTTAGTACCATTCTAGGTTTAATTACCCGTGGAAATTCCTGTTCTTGGGGAAGAAACTTTAATGATTTCACCCACATGTTCCTTATTTATTTTTATTTTATGTCTTGATCTCTCTTATACCTTAGTACCATTCCAGGTTTACTTACCCGTGGAAATTTCTGTTCTTGGGGAAGAAACTTTAATCGTTTGCCATAACATTGTGTTAGATCAAGTTCGAAGAGTGTGTGTTTGAGAGATCAGTGATGACATATGGAACCGAAACGTGGTCGCTCACAATGGGCCTTATTAGAAGGCTGAAAGTCACCCAAAGGGCGATGGAGAGGGCTATGCTTGGAGTTTCCCTACGCGATCGAATCAGAAATGAAGAGATCCGTAGGAGAACCAAGGTAACCGACATAGCTCGAAGAATTGCTAAACTAAAGTGGCAGTGGGCAGGGCACATTGCTCGCAGAACAGATGGGCGATGGGGCCGAAAGGTTCTGGATTGGCGACCGCGTACCGGAAGACGTAGAGTTGGAAGGCCTCCAACATGGTGGAACGATGACCTTGTGAATGCCGCAGGAATCCGCTGGATGCGGGAAGCACAAAACCGGTCGAAGTGGCGGAGCTTGGGGGAGGCCTATGTCCAGCAGTGGACGTCTTTCGGCTGAAATGATGATGATGAAGTTCGAAGAACAGGACTATTTTAGTTCTCCGCGATTTATACGAATGTCCTCAATTTATTGAAGTTTCTGGTATGTAAATAGATAATAAATAAATAAATATCTTAGGACCACCAACACAACGTTATCTGATCCTATACTATGGCAACCAGACAACTGATAAATATACTTGTATATTTCTAAAAACATACTTTTTATATTATAGATAAATGACACCCAGACACAGAACAAATAATTGTGCTCATCACGCAAAGATTTGTTATGGGTGGGAATCGAACCCAAGACCTCCGTCTTAGCAGTCAGGGTCACTAACCGCTAGACTAACAGGCCAGACAAATAAAAGTTTCTGGAATGCAGAATTTCTCGCTTTTGATAAAGAATACCGCAAAACGGGGCTACTTTGACTTCCAGGGTTACTTTGACAGATTTTGGGGCTACTTTGACAGAGCGCCAAAATCGGTTTTCACGTGTGCTCAGCAAGTATGCGTGGCCTCGAGTAATATTGCGCGAGGCGCGGGGTGTGGGGAACGCGTCATAGTTTTTTGTCATTGTTTTCGTATAAATCCATGTAGTTTTCAATAAAATAATAGTTTTTTTGGTCAAAATTATGTCAAAGTAACCCATGCTTTTACTATCTTTGACGTCAGTTACATTTCGATGCCCTGTCAAAGAAACCCCCACTTCTGGGGTTATTTTACATTTAATAAATTTAAAAAAGTAGGGAGTTAGGGGGGTGGTAGGTTTTAAATTTGCCATAGATCTGATAACCAAAGGACACATTGTTCTGTTGGCGTAAGAAAAGTGAAATTCGAGCCGTAAAAAAAAGTTACAATCCAAAAAACTCCAAAACCTGTTCAAAGTAGCCCCGTTTTACGGTATTCAATCATGTTTATTAAGCTTCATTTAAGAGGAAGAGCAAGGTTTTTGAAACCACTAAGTTGGGATATAGACAAAATAATGATCAAGATTTAAGAGCATGACTGGATGCGGGTTGAAAAAGCAGATTTAGTACCACGGAAATTAAGTTTCCATCAAGTTGAATATTCTGCTTTAAACAAGTAAGCGACATCTATGCATACAATCAGATACTGCAAACAATGTTGAAAGACCGTTGTTGGAGTAGTACCATCTTTGTTGCATAGATGGCGCTAATTTTAATTTGTAAAAGGTTGTAAAAATAAATTTTATTATGGAGCAGACTTTATCGAACAGTCGATAAAGTTTTCGAACGATGGACCATTCTTACTTCGCCAAAGCTCTTGGGGGTAAAAATGAATAAAAGCTTCAATTTTTTCGCACACGTATCACACACAAACACACATGGCAGACAGAATGATTTAGGCACTAAGGGTGATGAAGAGAGGAGCGGAGATAATAATATTAAAACACTACATAATGAATTTTATTAATAAAATAGGTACATAATTGCGTAAATCTATATACTTTAATAAAATAAATGAGAAAGGAACTCTGTCTGTCTGTTACGCTTTCACGCTAAAACCACTGAACCGATTTTGATGAGATATGGTACAGAGAAAAACTGATAGACTGACAGCGGGAAGGGATATACGATATCTTTTGTTCCAGTAGCACGTTCCCGTGGAATAATTTTTGACATCTACGTAGGCGAAACAAATGCAAATACATATAATTTCTCAAATCCGACTCCACGACTTCCTGCAAGCAAACTCACAAACTTAACCTCTTTTTAACCGACTTCAAAAAGGAGGAGGTTCTCAATTCGGATGTTTATATTTTTTTTTTTTTATGTATGTTCGGCCATATCTCCGTCATTTATAGACGGATTTACAAAATTTTTTTTTTGTTCGAAAGGGGTTTATTTCGAAATGGTCCCATATAAATTTCATATAGATCTGACGATGAGTTCCAGAGATAGACACCGGAACTCTTTAAAAAATGACAGCAACATCGACCGCGATTTCTGCTATCGCACAAATATGCATTGTTTGTTTGGAATTAGTGCGGGGTGGATACCACAACTAAAAATTTAAAAATAAAAACTTTTTTACAAAAAAAAAACAACCGACTTCCTTAAAAACACTACAAAGTGAAAAATAACTTTAATTTCGGAAGTCGGTGGCAAAAAAACCATAAATACAGATCCTAAGACACCGACTTCCGAAATTAAAGTTATTTTTCACTTTGTAGTGTTTTTAAGGAAGTCGGTTGTTTTTTTTTTGGACAAAAGTTTTGTTGTTATAAGTTGGTTTCCAGGGACACTTTTACAAGTCAATAATATTTTCCATACTAGATAAAGATTAAGTATAAGTTTGCAAAGCATTATTGGCCAAAGAGCTCCTAAGTAACAATCGTTCCGATCCAGCCCGGACCTTGCTTCCCTCGATCAGCGATACCGTAAGCCGAGTCCGTACCCCACAGGCAAGTCTAGTTAAGCAGCCGACAACCTCATAGGTTGACCTGCGAGATGTAATTTAAAAAAAAACTTTTTTACAAAAAAAAAAAAACAACCAAACTTTGTAGTGTTTTTAAGGAAGTCGTCCTTAAAAACACTACAAAGTGAAAAATTACTTTAATTTCGGAAGTCGGTGTGTTAGGATCTGTATTTATGGTTTTTTGCCACCGACTTCCGAAATTAAAGTTATTTTTCACTTTGTAGTGTTTTTAAGGAAGTCGGTTGTTTTTTTTTTGTAAAAAAGTTTTTATAATATTACAGTCTTAGTCTAAGTAATATTAATTAATTAATTAATTATTAATACTCTCTAGGTAATTCTTCCGACTATTTACTAGGACATGCTAAGTTTCAGCCTACGCGTATTCTGATTGAGCAGTGGTGGCCCAGTGGCAACGGCTGCGACTTACGAGTAGTAAGTAGGTTGTGAGTTCGAACCCAAGCAGGCGCTTTCCTTTGTGTTCATTATTTCATCACCACTGGTCTCAAAACGGTGAAGGAAAACTCCGCGAAGAAACCGGCACGTCTAAGAACCAAAAAATCGGAGACATGTGACATCTACCAACCCACGCTGGGCCCGCGTGGTGGATTATGGCCCACTCCCTCTCACCGATAGGAGGCCTGTGTCCCAGCAGTGGGAATATTATAGGCTGATGATGAATAATGAAATGTATTCTGATTTATTGACTAAACTAGAAACGAAACTTGACCACTTCTCACAGCTCCTACTGCATCTCCTATATTCGTTGTTTAGTCCTCATTAGTAAATAGCTTTAAGTTACAATTCAAAATCAGGGCCTCGCATCAAATTATGCGCGGGCACACACGTTTCTTGTTATCAATGCTTCACACAATAACAGTAGCGGTTAATTAAACCTACTACATGGTTACGACAGCTAGTTACGTGGGGGTACATACGGGGGGATGTTTCACGGAGCTTGTTGGCGGACTTTTTGACAAAAATAGTCATTTATTGAATATTCAGATTAAATCCAATTTGTTAGAACCTAATTATAAACACAACTTAAATTCTAGTGTTAGTACATCGGTAATAATAACACAGGGCCACAAGAAAAAAGTACCCTGCGCGAAAGACCAGACCACCTGAACTTTATGTTTTCGGGGTCGCTGAGTCCGAATATGGTGCCAGAATAGCGAAGTTGGCTCGCATTTTTTCAGAAATCAACAATAATGCTGAAAATTTATGTTTTTCGTATAATATGGTTTATGTTGTTAAAAAAACGCGAAATTCTAATGTGCAATGAAATAAATTATACAAAAAAATTCTCGCTGAATCAATAGAGTCTTTACTTAAAGTTAGAATCACCAATTAATTTCATATTTTCTCATCATAGAGGAAAAATGCTGAAAATATCGGATATTTTTCATTACACAGTATACGATCGTTGAAAATATTTTTTCTAAATATCTCTCATAATGTCATTAGAAAAAAAAATTGGCCATTCTGACTTTAAATATGAATTCAGTAGATCTAGAAAATATATTATGAATGGTTTTATTCACAACAACTGGTACTTTTGCATTTTCAACGATCTTATACTGTGTAATGACAAATATCCGATAATTTCAGCATTTTTCCTTTATGATGAGAAAATATGAATGCAATTGATTCTAACTTTAAGTAAAGACTCTATTGATTCAGCGAGACATTTCTTGTGTAATTTATTTCATTGCATATTGGAATTTCGCGTTTTTTTAACAACATAAACCATATACGAAAAACTTAAATTTTCAGCATTATTGCTGATTTCTGAAAAAACGCGAACCAACTTCGCTATTCTGGCACCATATTCGGACTCAGCGACCCCGAAAACATAAAGTTCAGGTGGTCTGGTCTTTAGCGCACGGTACTTTTTTTTTGTGGACCTTTTGTTAGTTCCAAGGTCTTAAAACTACGTAAGTAAGTATTACACTGCAGACTTAGGTTAACAAAACAATATTCAGTGAAAACAATGCCCCCGCCGGCCATTCGTGCCGGACGTAAAGAATAGCGCAATTCCATTTTTTCTCGAGGCAGTCGTTAGAGGCGACTAAGGGACTTACTAGAGAATGGGCAGCAGCGTTCTCTATGCATTTTACCACCATACTGCGATCGCCAACGCGCCAGCCAAGCGTGGCGACTTTGGCAACCCCTCCCCCGTTTTTGGAGGAGTCCGATATCTAGCATTGGACGTCCATCAGCTGAAATGATGATGAACATCATCACTCGGGATGCAATTTGAATATCTCTGTCCTTGGGCAAGTCGTCACAATTTCAAGCACTGCGCTGAGTTCGGTCCCTAGATCAAGCGATTTGTTATTGAATTTTCCAAGCACCAGCCTTTATTTTTTTGGGTAGAAACCATCAAATGACGTCTCCCGCTCTGGGCGGACAAAGAGAGCGTGTCAGACTTTTGCTAACTAAAACCCACCCGTGTTCCTTCAGTTGCCTGTACCACGGTCACGGAATCCGTGACCCTGGCAGGCGTAGGCCATAGCGGACTACTTCAATTACTGCTGTCAGTCTGCAGTCTGGAATCTGACTATTGATGGTTTAAACATAACTTGCGAACTGAGCGTTTACTTACTTGACAGACACAACTGCATACCCAATAGAATAGTAGTGATATTGTTATATTAACAGGAGTAAGTAACAAAATAAATTCGTGGAGAGAGTTTTCTTCCACATTTAAATTCTAATCGCTTCAGCTGCCCGAGAAGTTAATCAGTACAAATACAAGCCCATATATGTTCCTCAACATAATAATATACATGTATCGACCGCCCGCAGACCGCATATAGTCGTTAATTAAACCATAACAACGCTGCAAGCACTTACAATATGAACACTGCGTCAATATTCTGTTAATAAGACAACTTCCTTGCTTTCATGTCTCTTAAGACCCTGCCAGGGTCGCGAGATTTGTTCGAAAGCGATACCGTGGCCCTATCATATCGGCAACTGAAGGAACACGGGTTGGTTTTAGTCATTAAAAGTCTGACACGCCCTTCCACTCCGCCCAGAGCGTGAGAACCCACAAAAAAAAAGGTATACCTATAGTACACCCCTAATTAACAGATATCTTTAAGTAAGAGCGCCTATCCGGCACCACACGGTACAGCTGGTACCGTACCGTGTGGCGGCGGACGTAAAGAATAACACCACCCCATTTCTTCCCGTGGGTGTCGTAAAAGGCGACTAAGGGACTTACTAGAGAATGGGCAGCAGCGTTCTCTATGCATTTTACCACCATACTGCGATCGCCAACCCGCCTGCCAAGCGTGACGATTATGGCAAAGCCCCCCAAATTGGGGGAGGCCTAAGTCCAGCAGTGGAAGTCTTGTGGCTGGAGTGAAGAGCGCCTATCTGAGCGCGTCGGTGTGCTGTCAGCCGTTAGGAATAACACCATCCCATTTCTTCCCGTGGGTGTTATAAAAGGCGACTAAGAGGCTTACTAGATAATGGGTAGCAGCATTCTCTAAGCATTTTACCACCATACTGGGGTCGCCAACCCGCCTGCGAAGCGTGGCGATTAAGGCAAACCCCTCCTTTTGGAGGAGGCTTATGCCTAGCAGTAAACGTGTTTCGGCTGAAATGACAAAACGTACATAGAAAAACCGGCCAAGTGCGAGTCGGACTCGCGCACCGAGGGTTCCGTACAAACCTGCAGGTCATCATCATCATCATTCGTCATCATCGTTTATGAAATGAAATGTTTTTTTTTTTTAAATTTGTGTTGACTGAATGAAAGGTAAATTGTGGTTTACGATTTATGACGTATTAAAAAAAAACTACTTACTAGATCTCGTTCAAACCAATTTTCGTTGGTAGTTTTCATGGTAATGTACATCATATATTTTTTTTAGTTTTATCATTCCCTTATTTTAGAAGTTACGGGGGGGGGGACACACATTTTACCACTTTGGAAGTGTCTCTCGCGCAAACTATTCAGTTTAGAAAAAAATGATATTAGAAACCTCAATTTCATTTTTGAAGACCTATCCATAGATACCCCACACGTAAGGGTTTGATGAAATTTTTTTTTTGTGTTTCAGTTCTATGTATGGGGAACCCCAAATATTATTGTTTAAAAAAAAAATGATATTAGAAACCTCAATATCATTTTTGAAGACCTATCCATAGATACCCCACACGTAAGGGTTTGATGAAAAAAAAAATTTTGAGTTTCAGTTCTATGTATGGGGAACCCCAAATATTATTGTTTTTTTTCTATTTTTGTGTGAAAATCTTAATGCGGTTCACTGAATACATCTACTTACCAAGTTTCAATAGCACAGCTCTTATAGTTTCGGAGAAAAGTGGCTGCGACATACTCGGACAGACAGACAGACAGACAGACAGACATGGCGAATCTATAAGGGTTCCGTTTTTTGCCATTTGGCAACGGAACCCTAAAAAGTCAGCACAATGAAATTTCCTGAATTAAAACTTTTTAACAAAAAATTTTAACCGCCGAAAAAACTGAAAAGCAAAAAATAATAAACCTTAAAATTATGAGTCGGCGCTTTGAGTGATCTCTGTTCAATGATTTTTCAGCGCCGACTCAAAATTTTAAGGTTTATTATTTTTGCTTTTCAGTTTTTTCGGCGGTTTAATTTTTTGTTAAAAGTTTTTACTTTATTTTTTTTGTGGCTTTAATGTATTAATAATACTTGGCAAGATACACCCTATCCAATGAAAAAAGAATTATCAAAATCGGACTACTCTGTATAAAGTTATGCGTGGTTATACATTACAATCAGTGAGTGAACAATCGTTCATAGCCTGTTTTCTGACCCTTAGAGTTCGATTTTGCTTTCCAAATTTATATGGGACCTCTCTCGGAGTCAGCCCTTTCCAATAAAAAAAGTAATATCACAATCAGACTACTATGTAAAAAGTTATGCGTGATCATACATTAAAAAAAAACGAATAAAAAATAACATACGCGTCGAATTGATAACCTCCTCCGTTTTTTTCGTCGGTTAAAAATTAGCACAACCTCCTCCGACCGCGTGTGTCAATATCGAGCCAATTAACCTGTCATGTTACCTAATGGCAACACTGCAGGTGACACGATCTAATGGAGCTCCACCAGCGCCGGCATTTCATTATGTACACAGAAACTATGAAGAAGCAGGTAGGTAATTACTATGGATTATCTATACATACTAAAATAATAAACAATTATAATTGAAGTGTATGTTTGTAATGTCAAAATAAGCTTTTCATTATAATAATAATATCTTAGGACAACCAATAAATCTGTTATAGGCAGAGGAGCCTGTACTATGGCAACGATAAAGTGATAAACATACTTATATATTTCTAAATACATATATATTATAGATAAATTACACCCAGACAGAGAACAAATGATTGTACTCATCACACAAAGATTTGTCCTGGGTGGGAATCGAACCCACGGCTTCAGTCTTAGCAGTCAGGGTCACTAACCACCAGACTAACAGGCCAGTCATTAACCCTTTTATTCATAAACGTTGATTAAAGTTAGAAGACGTTTAAACGTCAAAAATGTATGGTTAAACAGCAGCTAATCATTACTTAACTTTAAACAACGTTTATGAATAAAGGGGTAAATGCTTATAAAAGTATATAGGATGAGTGACTAAACGCCGACGGACTGAATACCGACAAGACTTTACTTCACAGACAGGACTTTTCGTCGACAGAGCTCATTACAACTTAATATTCTAGTTTCTAACATAACCATTAAAAAAAATTGCCAGCTACTTCAATTTGACCCTGTTTACACTGAAAAAATATTGCGTAACAGTGTTTACCACGAAGATAATATTGTGCATGTTGTCAACAACATTTCATCCTTACAATTTGCCAGCGACATGTATCCCACAAGACAAAAACATATTTCTGAAATAATTTTTCCCAATTACACAGCTTTTGAGTCAGCTATGTTTTGAAGACTTTGAAAAAGACAACGCACAAGCCAGATATTGAACCCATACATTGCATATAGTGGATAGAGAGGCGCCACGGCGTCTTCACCTTCCGCCTGACACAGGTTCTCACCGGGCATGGGTGCTTCGGTGGGTTCCTGTTCAGGATAAGGCGGGAGGAAACGCCCGGGTGTTTCCATTGTGAGGATCGTCTAGAGGACACGGTGGAGCATACGGTGGAAGTGTGCCCTGCCTGGGCGGAGCACCGCCGTGTCCTCGTGGAGGCGATCGGCGGCGGCGACCTCTCGCGTCCGGCCCTGGTGCGAGCCAGGGTACGGAGCGAGAGGGCATGGGAAGCCGTCACCTCCTTCTGCGAAGCAGTAATGCTCGCGAAGGAGGAGGCGGGGTGCGTGAGGGAGTGGCAGTCTCTGCGCCCTCACGTCCCTAGCCGCCGCAGGAGGAGACGCCCCGGGCGCCGGGAGTCGATTGCGGACTCCCGGCGTCCGTAGGCGCGAGCTTGCGGGTGGCGAGCAATGGGTAGCTCGCCGCCCGGTAAGGACCAAGCTCGGGTCGACGGCGCGTAGTGTTCCACGCGCGCCTCAAAGAGATGTCAGCAGTACTGAAGGGGTCTGCTAGGACCGATGCCTGCCGGGGTCACGTGATTGTTCGAAAGAGATACCGTGGCCCTGGCACATGGGCAACTGAAGGAACACGGGTGGGTTTTAGTCAGTAAAAGTCTGACACGCCCTCCCGCTCCGCCCAGAGCGGGAGAAGTCATTTGATGATTTCCAATCCAAAAAAAAAAATAAAAAATACATTGCATATGAAATATTAAACTTCTATCTTAGCCTCTTATAAATTAAAATAATTTGGACTTTGGGGTCGGCTTCCAGTCGCAACTTGATGGCCCTGAATACCTTTACATAGAATGACTCCCTATATGACCTCCGCAACCAGTTATATCCCTAATAATAGCGTTAGAAGTTGCTTCATAATTTAATATACCACCACATATCGTTATTTATGTTTAAGTCCCATATAATAGGGGGTAGCCTGTGGTCATCAATTGGCCATAAATCCAGACTCCAAGATACTCCTGAGAAATTCTTGATAGAAAAATCTAATAACACTTTGCCCGACCTTGCAATGGGTCCCAGGACCTGGACTTGTTATATGGGTTGATTAAAGGTGCATACATTTCATTCAAGGGCTAATCTTATAAAATCTAGTTTAACATCTTGAAAGCTAGCAAGTCTGTACTGCAAAACAGATGCCATGTTACGTAAACGTTTCCGTCCCGTACAATTAATTATGCCGACGCTATAATAACTCGTGGCTCATTAAAACTGAAACGCAAACCCGTAACACTGACACTTTAAAATTGTAAGCAATTATTTATTTTATGAGTGATGGTTTGTTATGAAAATGTTATAACAATCTAATTTTATGTGAATTTATGTAAAATATTGTTACTGCCTCGAAAGTCCAGCGGTCGCAACTTCACAAGCGCGACTGCAGAAAACGGAATCTTGGGGTTTGTCCTCAGTTTCTACAAGAATCATATAAATGCTAGGCAGATGAAGTGTGTATGTAGGTGTAGATACTACAGTTCTGTTCACCCTTTAGAAAAATTCAGGCGAGATATTATAAAGGGCAGCAGGGACATCGGCAAAGCGTAACCAAGAATTCAGCATTTGATTCTAGATATCGTAGAAATATTACGCCAGTTTTCCAAAAAAAAAGGAACTGCTTTTGTGAAAAATTTTACGTCCCGTGCGTTTAAATTATTCGTTTCGTTGAACTGTTTCGTTCAGAATCATACATACTGAATCCATGGTTACAGAGTGGACATGGTAACAATACACAATTGTTTATTTGGACACGTGTTCCGCTTGAGTATTGAGTATGAATGTCAATGGCTTTAAGAGTAGAGGGAGACCAAAGAAACGATGGATGGTCTGTGTGAATTATGATATAGATAGAAAGGGGGTGACTACTGAGATGACGACTAATAGAGAAGTTTGGAAGAAAAAGACATGTTGTACAGACTCCAAATAAATTGGGATAAGGGCAGGAAAATGATGATGATGACACGTGTTCCGCTTAGTTTTGGCGTCCCAAACCTAAGCGGAACACGTGTCATTATCATCCTAAGGTCCTAAAATAGTAGCAGCAGCTTGATACTATTTTACACAAATTATTAAAATAATTATTACCTTAACGCCATTTTCTAACGTGTCAATATGGCAAGTTTTGTATATAACGTGTGTATGTTACACAAATTCTCAAATGAAACTAGAATCGACCTTAGGATAGACTTGATAAATCGTTAGGAAATAATAACAAAAATCTGTTATCAAACATTTCTATGGAACCTATCAAGTTTTATGAAAACTCAGCAATCGAAAAATACTAAACACTTCTGAACTTGAGCTGGCCTAGCTTAATACAGAGTTTTAATATAATTAGAGGCCAACTTATAATGGGTTTGTTTCGCCTGACGGGCAGCTTAACACGCGGAGCAGAGTTGAGTGAGCTTTTGGGACGAAGATCTTTAACGCAGCTTCTGGTAGGACTAAAATTGAAGACATAGTCACGTAACGGAAATAGCGTTACGAAAGCAAAAAGCGTTATGCCTCCTTCATGTGAATTTTTATTATATATAATTAAAAAAGACAGACCGAGAGTGAAATAGTTTTCATGGCTTTCGAGGGTGCAGAAGTCGATAGTAAGGTCTAAATAAAAATCCTAAATGGCAGCTAAGAAAGTTTAAAAATGTATCGTCATAGAAGTCGTTTTCAATATTTTCGAGGGTGCTGAAGCCAATTGTGAGGTAGAACTGAAAATCTTACAGCGAGAATTTTCAAGTTATTGTTTCAGGTACTTGATCCTGTCAACATCTTAACTTATGTCATTTTTTCCTATTATTGGCACCAGATGCAACTTTATTTATTATTATTAGCTGTTGCTGTCCCACTGCTGGGCGAAGGCCTCCCTCCCTACTCTCTTTCCACGTGTAGATGCAACTTATTTCATTTCAAAATAAATTAAAGACAAAAAAAAAACAAGCAAGCAATTATCTTTAAGAAATTTTTTTTGTGGGTTAGAAATCATCAAATAACGTCTCTCGTTCTTAGGTGGACTGGAAGGCCGTGTCAAACTTTTACTGACTAAACCCACCCGTGTTCCTTCAGTTGCCCATGTGCCAGGGCCACGGTATCCCAAGCATAACCTCTGTTCCTGTTTTTCTGTTGTATCTTCTTGTCTGTTTATTTATCATCATCATCATCATCATTTCAGCCGTAAGACGTCCACTGCTGGACTTAGGCCTCCCCCAATTTGGGGGGCTTTGCCATAATCGCCACGCTTGGCAGGCGGGTTGGCGATCGCAGTATGGTGGTAAAATGCAAAGAGAACGCTGCTGCCCATTCTCTAGTAAGTCCCTTAGTCGCCTTTTACGACACCCACGGAAAGAAATGGGGTGGTGTTATTCTTTACGTCCGGCACCACACGGTACTTTGTGCTTTTATTTGTTGTGCTTTGTTTATTTATGTATGTACATAAATAAATAAAGCACAACACGACTGAATAGGTTTACGAAATCCCATTACGGTCACAATAAATTATAATTTCAAAGATCGATCAACAAAACGTCAAAAAAACTCACGTACATAACACACGTCAACAAATTAATAATAAATAGGTACATGTACGTGAAGTTCAAAGACTTTTCTTTACAAAATATAATGGATAACAACGTTGTCGTAGTAAGTTTAATTCGTACCACACCTGTAAGGTTCACACGGGCGATAAAGAAGAGTCTTACTATTGGTGTGTGCGTGAGTGAGTGAAATGTGAGTGAGATGTGAATGAACTGTGAGTAAGTTTATGTGAGAATCATATTTATTTGTTTTCAGGGTGTTGTGGCGTGGGTAAGAAAGAGAAACAATTTCTTTTTGGTTACAGTCTGACAATGTCGGTGTGAAAAATGGGCACATTATTATGTGTTTACAACAATTAAACAATACTCAAAAAACTGGTACTATGACATTTTAATAATGGGTCTATAAAAAAAAAATTGTAGAAATATCCAACAATAAACATTCTGTAATGATCATGGAATTATGTTGCTGATTGTACCAGCTCCTTAAAAAAATTTTACTGAATAAAATATAAAAACAATCGGTTAGGGCATATCAGAAAGGACGCACAATGACTTACCTGCATTACCTGACCCCTGTTCCTCATTTCTTCTGTGTAAGAGGGGTCAGGTAATGTAGGGCACTTACTGTACTTAGCAACTATACTTAGCATTCGGTTAGACTGGAAGCTGAACCCAACATAATTGGGCAAAGGCTAGGCAGATGATGATGACAAGCTAAAACTGACTTGAAAAGCACCTGCCATCTAATCTCTTCACCACCCTTGGTTGACTGTTAGAGAATGCTTAAGGCATTAAGTACGCCTTTGTACCTTTGTGTGTGCCAGAAGTTTAAATCTATACTAATATACTAATAATATTATAAAGCTGAAGAGTTTGTTTGTTCATTTGTTTGATTGAACGCGCTAATCTCAGGAGTTACTGGTCCGAATTGAAAAATTCTTTTTGTGTTGAGTAGCCTATTTATCGAGAAAGGCTATAAGCTATTTAACACAACACTACAACTAAGGGGAGCGGAGCAGTAATGAAAAATGTTGCAAAAACGGAGAAAATCACACGGGTAGGCGATTCGACACGACGCGACGGGAAGAGTCGGGGGAACAAGAAATTTAACGCGGACGAAGTCGCGGGCAGAAGCTAGTAAGTAAATAAAACGGAAGGAAACTAGAATTTCACACACTACTTTCATAAACTCAAGACATTTTACTCATTGTAACTAATGGTAGGGGAGCTCGCGGGATGTTAGAGCGAGTTGCTTCCTATAAAATGATAAGCGCAATTCTGAAAACAGAACGGTGAATCTTCTAATGCCTTCTACTTTGTAAATGTCTAAAAGTATTATAGGAATTATAATAATTTGTGTATCTGATCACGTGATATTGTTTAGACTTGTTTGTTTTCTCTTTTGCTTCAGCAAATACTTAATTTAATTCTTGGTTTTATTTGTTTTATTGAGTCTCTGTAATAAAAATAAAAAAAACATTAAGCAGCTAGGTATTTAGGAGCGGAATAAATAGAAAAAATTCAGAAAGAACGCAAAGCGAAAACAAAGCAATGGACCCCCTTTTTTTTTCGTCTCCTGCTCTTGGGAGGAGCGGGAGGGCGTGTCAGACTTTTACTGACTAAAACCCACCCGTATTCCTTCAGTTGCCCATATGCCAGGGTCACGGTATCTCTTTCGAACAATCTCACGACCCTGGCAGGCATCGGTCCTAGCAGACCCCTTCAGTTCTGCTGACATCTCTATGAGGCGCGCGTGGAACACTACGCGCCGTCGCCGTCGACCCGAGCTTGGTCCTTACCGGGCGGTGAGCTACCTATTGCTTCCTTAGCACAGCTATAGGATAGTCAGTCACAACAAGAAATCTCACCTCACGTACACAAAGTCACGGGCAGAACCTAGTTTGATTTAAATCTAGAAACGTATGGAATACTTCAAAAAGACGCACAAAAAATCGGACACATAGACAAATAGACCTTGTCATTTGGCTTTCGGGACCGGGACCGCGGTCCCGGATTCCACCTAAGAATACAATAATTATTTTGCAGTAGTATTTTGGGACCACAATTTTTAGGTTTAATTCTTGTAGAAGGCTGCTATTGTTGAAATAAAATAAATATTAAAACGATACCCCTTGGTTAGTCTGGTTCTTAGACTTTCGGGCTTCTGATGACCGTATTGACTGTCAAAGATTCAGGAATGATAGCCGGGACCGACGGCTTAACGTGGTTTCCGAGGCATAGGGGGTATTTGAAGATGGTCACCCATCCACGGATCAACCGTGAGAAGCGTTGCTTTACCTGATCGAACGACCCGTGCGGATGTTATTACTTAGACACAAGCCCCTTTGTATCCTGCCAGGGTTGCGAGATTCGTTCGAAAAAGATACCGTGGCCCTGGCATATGGGACTGAAGAAACACGGGTGGGTTTTAGTCAGTAAAAGTCTAATACGCCCATCCGCTCCACCCAGAGCGGGAGACGTCATTTGATGACTTCCCATCTAAAAAAAAAAATACAGTCGAATCGATAACCTCCTCCTTTTTTTGAAGTCGGTTAAAAAAACCCTTTGTGTAATACAGGCTTCACCAAGTATTTATATCTAAAACTTTTTCTTCTTTATTAAATAGAAAAACGTGTGTCCTTATCAAGTCTTTAAAAACTTCATAAAAAGACACGAAATATGTTTATCGCAACAATTTTCAACTCTGTTCAGACTGTTGACGTACCGTGGGAAGGCATACATCTGTATCTTTTTACTTTATCTTTTCATCCCTTTTGCTTCATAATAGACGAAGCTAAACAAAATATTTATGATAAATATTTCTTTAAATGTTTTTTCTGAGATCAAATTGTGCAAGACTAAAGGTAGATATTTAGAAAAACAATAGTTAGTTATGGAATAGTAAAGGCAGAAAATAAAATGAGCTGTCAGTTGGAGAATCTCACTTTAGCTGGTTCGAACAAGCATAGTTGAATATGAGATTTACCAAAATCGTCATTATCATCTTCATCATGATCATTTCAGCCGAAAGACGTTGGACCTCCCCCGAGCACCACCACCTCCGCCAATTGCTTCACTGCAGACAAATATTATCAATTAGCTTCTGCCCGCGACTTCATCCGCGTCAAATTTTTGCTCCCCTGACCCTTCCCGTCGCATCGAATTGTCTGCCAGTTTTCGTCCATTTTTCGTTGCTGCTCCACTCCTTTTGATTGTAACGTGATGTTATATAACGTATAGCCTTCTCAATAAACAGGGTACCCTACACAAAAAAAAAAAACAATTCGGACCAGTAGTTCCCGAGATTACCGCGTTCAACCAACCAAACAAACAAACAAACTCTTCAGCTTTATTATATTAGTATAGATAGATGAAACAGAATGCAAACAGCACGCACTGAGACGTCACGGCCGCAAAACGATGTAAGTCGTAAGTTTGAACCCAGATAAGCGTTATACTTCTTGTGAATTATTTCATCACCATTGCTCTCAAAACGGTGAAGAAATACATCGTAAGTAAAACGGCATGTCCTGGAACCAAAAAGAATAAGAAAAAGTCGAAGATATGTGACGTATGTCAACCCGCACTGGGTCCGCGTAGTAAATTACAGCCCATTCACTCTCACCGAGAAGAGGCCTGTCTCCCAGCGGTGGGCACCTTATAGGCTGGATGAGCTGGATCATGTTATGGTATGCATGCAGTTGGTTTCCTTGGCTTTACTTTGATAAATCCATTCATATAACCGATTATTTTGCCCTGTTTCTCCAGTTGTTAACCAGACCTACTTCCAGCTTACAGCGCCCAGCCCATCCAAGGGAAATCGTGTGAAGATACTTACGCGTTCAAAGTGAACCGAAGCATGGAGGTCCAGGATACGATTTGTGTTCACTACATTGGCTCCGTAGATCAATATGTACCTAGCTACCTTCGGTGTACAGTCAGCGTAGGCCTCGTAAAAGAACGCAAGAATGATTTGTTTGATAACTGGTTTAAGGTGTAGTGTAATTTAATTTACACTTCCTTTATAACTGACTGATTTTTGAATTGTCATGCAGTCGGAGTCGTTGCAAGACGTAGATTCCGGAAGGAACGGATAAGAAAGTTTTAAATAAGTTATTATAATATCACTGGATAATTAAATAAGATGGATGCAAAACGAATATGCAAAAATGATAAGGCTAAAATGGAAGTGTAGCCTAAATCGACGTTTCCTCCTTCACCATTGAAATAAATTTTGTAGGGGAAACGTCAACGATTTTTGTTTTTTTTTATTCATTCTTTTAATCGTCAATACTTTATCCGTTGCATAACAAAAGACTGTCTAAAGTGAAAAAAACTACACTAAGATAGGCTCAGAGCTTTAGTTTTGCGCCTGTTTTTGCATTTGCAACTTTTTGGGTAAAGTTCTTAATACAAAAATGATAACTTAGCATCGGATTAAGTTGTCAGTTTTGTAAAAATAACTGCATTCCTATAAACATAGGGTTCTTCATTCCAAAAGTAGCTTGGTACTTGAAAAATTTTTGTAGTAACATTTTTTTTTATTAGTCGTTGATGTCGCACTGCTGGGCGAAGGTTTCCCACTCTCTTTCCAAATAACAAATAAATGTGCAAAAAAATATGAGCTACTGTTAATCGTCAGCACTATTGACGTCTTAAAATAATCACCTCTTTTTTTTGTGGGTAGGAAATCATCAAATGACGAGTCGGAGGGCGTGTCAGACTTTTGACGAAAACCCACCCGTGCTCCTTCAGTTGCCCATATGCCAGGGCCACGGTACCTCTTTCGAACGACTCTCGCTACCCTGGCAGAAATAATCACCTCTTACTTTTGTTGTTGACTGTACAAACCAAACAGGCTTCAAAGATGGTATTGTATGGATTTCGGATCGGAGTTAATCGCTGAGAACGGATGACGTAAAGATATGGATTTCGTTTTAATTCTCAGATTATATTCAGGCTATTTATATCGTAGCGCCCAAGAGAAGATTACACTTTTCTCCCTGATGTTACAAATGTTGAAAGTAATTTTCTTTTTATGACGTGAAGTTCACTTATTCTGTATTCGGGTTTATTGCAGTGGTTTTTTCATCTTTCATGATTGGCTTGTATTTTTTTTTTCATTTACATAATAAAAGTCTTAAATTCCTTTATGTCTTGTTTCCCAGAAATATTGAGTAGAAGTGAACTGGTTGTGATCTAAACACAGTTCGGAACACAACCAGTTCTAGAAGGATAAAATTTATACAAGAGCTCCTTACACTATGTGGTGACTACAATAATATTATTAATAGAGAGTACCTATTTTGGAATTAACTAATAAATTGTAACAACTAAATAAAGTACTTTTTAAGGTTCCGTATCTGAAAAGGAAATAATTAAATGATTTTTGATTTTACACTTTATACAACATGTCCCGTAATTAATGCACACCCTCTTAAGGGGTCATTGTACTCATCATTATGAACAACTTTTACTATGGGACCAAACCTGAAATCGCGAAAAATTCTGTTTCATACATTTTGGTCGAATAGGTATTGAACTTTTGAATGAAACAGCTGATTTTTTTTGCGATTTCAGGTTTGGTTCCATAGTAAAAGTTGTTCATAATGATGAGTACAATTACCACTTAAGAGGTTGTGCGTTAATTACGTTACATGTTGTATATAGTAATATTTGTTTTTCACGTTAGTAACCTATACTAATATTATAAAGCTGAAGAGTTTGTTTATTTGGTTGAACACGGTAATCTCAGGAACTAATAGTCTTTGATTGAAAAAATATTTTTGTGTTGGGTAGCCAATTTATTGAGGAAGGCTATAGGCTATATAACATCACGCTACAATCAAAAAGAGCGGAGCAGTAATGAAAAGGGGAGCAAATATTTCACGCGGACGAAGTCCATTAAGAAATCGATTAAATAATGACTTCATCGGTTTAATAAAAGTGTTAAAAATTTAAGTGGGAGTAGTTGCTGACAAACTATAGTTCCTACATAATCATTTAAAATGAAAAGTTATCACAGATACCTAAAAATGATTTTCAATTACCTATTCACTGATACCACACAATATGTTTTTAGAGAAAAAAAAAAGACATAATATTGGGCAGAATAGGCCAGAAATCGGTCGTTTAAATTTCCATAAATTTGATATACCTAGTGTCACTCTCACAACACAACTAAGAAAAATAACGACACCTCTCAAGCTAAAACCTATGTATCTAACCGTTCAAACTACAGAGCGTACTAAAGAAATATACATACGTCCATACATACACTCGAAAACCATAACCCTCTTTCTGGAAAAGTCGGGAAAATATTACCAATCTTCGGTTTGCGTAAATTCGTCATACATACTTTAAAAAAATAAAATGACAAGAGTTACTGACAGATGAAAGGTTTAGAAGCAATGACAGACCGTTACCCAATAAGTAATACCCGGGTAACTATTAGTTAACCAGGTCAAGAAAAGCGTTTAAAAATACAACCTAAGCTTTAAAGCACAAAGGTGGCCGCAGATGCGATACAGTGAATTTTGTTCGCTACATTAGTCTTGTTGCAATATATCAGAGGTGCATACAACTTGGTTGTTACTAGAGATGAGCGCTGGTAGGCCGAAACTGGTAAGTTATTTGGCGGACGAATTTTTTGGTAGATTTTACAATACACAGATCTAATACACAAAGCGACGCAAGACTCGAGTTTAATTTCTTTCAGCCTCCTAGTATTTAGTTTATTAATTTGATCTTTTGTTCTTGGAATTTTCAAACAAAATATATGAAACAATGGATGAAGAAAATTCAAAAAATCGTGCTGCGCAATTTTGGTGGCTTCTTTAATTAATGTAGTAAAAAGAAAAACAAAGAACACGAAATCAATGTCGTGGTTTTGGAATGTCTTTGCATTTTTGGCTACTGAAATTCTCACTGATTTTTTTTTAAGTTTCTGGATTTTAAAATTTACCTTACCAGATATCCTTACCTTATATGATAGGAAATATGTGGGCATGTACATATGCGTATTATTCGTTTACAACCTAATTATGTACTAGTGTACCTCTCTTATTTACAATTCATTATGATATATGTCTATAGTTTTTTTTTCATTGTTTCTCTCAACCAAAGCACCTGCCATCTAATCTCATCACCCTTGGTTGATTGATAAAGAATGCTTAAGACATTAAGTCCGCCTTTGTGTCTTTTTTTGTGTGCGAGAATTTTAAATTAATAAACATCGGAAATTGTATTACGGTGATGAAACAGACAGTATAATTCATTTTTGGGGGCGGTAATTTGGCCTCGTTCTTAGATTCGTCCTAGATAGAACGGATGTCAAAATTCGGGTACGTCTCTAGTTACGCCTTTTGTCCGCAAACCCATCCAACCGGTACCATCGACTGGGTAATGTGCTTCAATTTATAATAAAATAGTTTATATTTGAAGATTTTATCTTTTATCTATTTTATCTGCTTTTGAGAGCACTCACTGTTTTAAATGGTGCAAAATGTGCGAAAAAGATTGATTTTCTGTGAGTATTGTTAATTCAGGTTGGAACTGCAGAACTGGTCAACTTATTACAGAAGGATTCCAAACTTTGGACCCAGTTATTATATTGAGTAATTTATTTCAAGCAAAGTTTAGAATACAAGGAACATCTTAATCGTTTTATTTTAAGTATGGGTTCTAATGATTCCCTACAATCTTATGTGCATTGTTTTTTTTTTTTCACCTTACGTTTACATATATGGGAAAAGCTAGCCCTGATTATTTTTTTTCGTAATTTAACTACAACATTGTGAAGCGGTGCACGGAATACACCTTATTTTCAATATTTATAGATAAAGTGTAAATAATCTCCGAGTAAAATGTTCGTGTAACATCCAGACGGACGGGCGGATTTTAAAACTCTTAGTACTTTGTAATGTACACCCAGTACATTACAAAGTCCTAAGAGTTTTAAAATCAAAACCAGAAGTCATTTATTCAAATTACGCTGAGAATCAACACTTTTCAAACATCAAAATTACATAAGACAGTCTCCCATAAACGCCCGCCTTTCCGTTTTATCCACTTGACTACGAAACCCTAAACATGGTTCTAGGGTGCACCTGCACCTAAAGATAAATCGAGTTTCGTAATTAGCCGAATTAAGTTTGACCTCGAAAACGTAAGCAAGAGAATCATTCAAGAGAATGCTGTTCTTGCACAGATACGACGCACAGATCAAGTGTTCTTATTTGTGTGGTATCTTTGTCACAAAACTAGCTAGAAATGCACTCTGCATCCGGCAATCTTGTTTTTGTTTTTTATTATATTATTACTGTCAGTGTCATAACGCAGATATATGATTTGTATTGTCTTTGGTCCGTAGCCGTGACATCAATGAGCCATAGGTAACATTCTACAACGTTTTTTATCTTGAATACGTGGCTTTTGGCTACCTTGTACGCGTGCATTTTTCTTTTTTTGTAACAATTTTTTATTTCATGTTGTGCGTTTTGTTTGTGCGGAATAAAATATTTTTCTTTTCTTTCTTTTCTTTCTTTCAAATAAACATAAGTCTCTCTTTCTGGAACTGGAAGTAGAAAGACTCAGGCTTTTTATAGCATTTTGAGATAAAAGATAACATGTCTAGTAAAATACTGACAGTCTTAAATACAAATATTTAATTTTCGCACCAAAGCCCAGAGTTTAATTATAAGTTTCAAGCGAAAAAGCATAAGTTAGCAAAAAAAAAAAAATGTACTTGCACCATTGAAAGCAAAGTCTTTTAAAATAAATTCTCGTATTTCTGAAGTATACTTCGCTAAGTTTAAATTAAAATACTGGGAAAAGTTTTTGAAATTAAAGAAACTTGCGTTTTAAAAATACTCGCCTTGCTAATTGTGAGATTTGTGGTTTTTATTAACCTCCTAGAACGATGTTTGGTTTATACTGGTTTAGTATTTTATAATCGTGTCACTTCCGCTTTTCAAGCCTGGAATGTGTAAGTTTGAATTTTCAATTGCTCTTTTTAGAGTTTCGTAGTTATCAAGGCACAGGTGTAGGCACAGGTGGTATGGAGCAGTGGTGGCCTAGTGGTAACGACCGCGAATTACGAGTTGTAGGCCGTGATTTCAAACCCAAGCAGGCGCTTTTTTTGTGTAAATAATTTCACCACCACATTTCTCAAAACGGTGAAGGAAAACCAGTATGTCTTCAAACCAAAAATTCGAAGACATGTGACATCTAACAACCAGCACTGGGCCCGCGTGGTTGATTATGGCCCGCTCCCTCTCACCGGAGGTCTGAGTCTCAGCAGTGGAAATGGATGGTCTAGGCACAACCCCTTACCGTCTTAATTTGAAACGCGATCTAAGTTTAATTGTAGCCTGAAGTTCTGTGCCAATTTTTGCACTTCTAACTTTATTTCGATTTGGGTAAAGTTCTTAATACAATAATGACAATTTAGTACATACCGGACAAAATTGTCAGTTTTGTAAAAAGAACTGAATTTATACACTAAAGTGGGTACTTAATAAAAAAAAAAAATGTTTGTTGATTTAAACCTGAACCAATTAAAAACGTTGTTTTGTAATAAGGGGGATATAGTTTCACCATGTCCGTCTGTCTGCCCGTAGCTCAGAAACACTTTGCACTTGAAAGCTATACTTCGGAATGGGTACATATTAGTCACGCCGACTAAGTGACAAAATGAAATTGTTAGAAAAATTTTTTTGGACCTCTGCGCTTAAATTGCGTAAGTTTTTTTATCTCGTCTATCCCATGGTGTGTCGTTGGATAGGTCTTTCAAAAATGTTGCAGGGTTGTGGAAACAATTTTACAACTAAGGGATGCGTTTGTGAAATATTAAGCTTTAAAGTGCAAATTATTATTAGAGTCAAGTGTAAGCTAAATGATTGACTCTCGAGATATTATATTACATTCTAAGACACCATTTAATAACGTGAAGATATTAAAGGACAACATCAAACTCTGAATGGTATTTGCGTTACCCACTAACAGTAACAGTATAATTTTGATAGTTCAACAACATTCATCGCGTTATTTATGTTGTTGAGTAGACAACTTGCACCAACATATAATGCAATGGATTCGCTTTTTTAATTCAAAATCGACTGTCGACGTACTGTCAATAGGTACTGTTTCGACCCAGGGGTCGATGAATAAGAATCTGACTCCAACTTAGTATGCGTTTAATCTATTTTTACACGCTTTATATTAGCTTCACTTGTATGTTTGTATGTTTGTATGTTTGTATATTTGTATGTTTGTATATTTGTATGTTTGTTTGTAACCGACTCCTTATAGTGCGATTTTGACCCACTTTAAACGACCAGATTTCATTCAAACTTTGCACACCTGTCAAGGACTGATGACAATGCAATAATTTCATAAATATGTGCCATTATCCTTGCCAGGGTTACCAGGACAGCAAAAAAACTGTCACAAACTACGCTGACATACGTCTCAAAATTCGAAATACCCTAAAAAAACTAAAAAACACGCTTCCATGGAAAACCAAAGTAAAAAGTGCAAAATAATGGAAAAAAAGCGTGGGGTGCCTGATATCAATAAAAAAATACCTTAAAAGCACCTCACGCTTTTTTTCCATTATTTTGCACTTTTTACTTTGGTTTTCCATGGAAGCATGTTTTTTAGTTTTTTTTAACTATTATTTTTCCTTTACAATGATAGTTTCACAAGCTAACAACACGATGTGTGTTTTAGAAATGATGATCTTATGAATGTATGAAAGAACGTGTGGACGAATGAATGGCCGCGGTGCAGATTCGCTTGCTTATGACGCGCTAAGACATCTCACAATCAGTGCGGTGCACATACAGGTACAAATAATTTAGAACTCGTTTATTTATTGGCATTACCCTAAACAATCCCTTAAATCTGCTTTAAAACAAAACTCGCTAAACTTACAATGTGTTATGTACATTTGTGAGTAAATAACAAACACAAATAGTGTTCCCGTTCGGAAGCTGTACATTGTAACCGTTGCTCTTAATATTTCGTCATGTAAAATACGCGGCGAATTTGTTGCTGGTACAGATAAGCGCGCCTCTTCCTGTGTGTGCCATCGCTGCCGGCGGGAGTACAGAGCAGTCTTTGCAATTAGAGACTACAATTTAAATAAAAATGGGGTGACGGAAATCGAAAGCTGTAACTACAAATTTAGCACATGATGCTAGTCCACATAGCGACGACATTTTTAATCCGTTCTGTTTCATTAAAATATGCGATACCTACGTGGCTAAAATGTATAGAACAACTTTTTTTTTATAATAACCGTTAAAAAATTCGTCGCACGGGCGTTCAAAATCATATTCTGTCTCTTCTACCTTGTATTGTGACAAATATTTGAAACAAAACTGACAGTTGCAAATGGTAAGGTTCTGGAGATGTTTGATCATAAATGTTATACTGTAAAGTCGAGATAAATTTCAGGGACTGCATAAAGAAGACATTGAGTTTCTGTGTCATTTGGAATGGCAGTGCGAATTCGATTGTTGCGGTTTATAAAGTTAGGATATAGTGAAATTGTTATTGATGCAGAAAAGTAGCCCCAGGAAGCTATGCAATCACTGCTAGCGGTAATACAGAGACTGCAATATCATTTATCAACCCGTACTGAACCTGCGCCGTGAATTATCCCTCTCACAGCGAACAGGCCTGTGCTTTAGCAGTGGGAACATAATGGGCTACTTACTGATGTTAAACAAAAATATAACTTGAATTTAATAAGTACGTGAGGATTGGTAAGTTAAGTTTGTTATTGGTTCTGAATGAGTAACTTACACTACTACTTTGAGTAGTTACAGAAAATTTGCATTAATAACACATACAACAAAACAATATGTTTTACGATAGTTTAGTAGGTATTCGGTTAGATGGGCTTTAGATTCTTAATAAAATGTAAGATATGAGGTAATGGCTTTAATTTAAAAAATATTGATTTACCCAGTTGTTAAAAATACAGATAAGTGGCTTCATCAAAACACTCGCAGATCGAACTTAAAGCCATTGATAATAAAAAATCAATAACTCGAAACATGTACGATGGGAGGTATTGGCACAGCGACCATATAACCCATAGACGCCTAATAACAGGCGACCGATGTCTGTCAACACATCAGACTTATAGATCTGATACAGGATACCACTCAACAATTTCGTTTCAGTATTGACCACTTCTGTGAGCCGTAAACACTTCCGCGTTAGTAAATTAAAACTGGTGAAAATAAATATTATAATGGCCCCTTGCACAATATGTTGGTGTGGTAACAATAGCCAAACTTCGAGTTTCCGTAAGGATGGCATAACATTTCATCTGTAAGTCAATAGTTACATAATCGTAAATACAATAATTTTTTTCCTATTATTTATCGGAGTTCATCTTATACTGGTCAAACTTGTAGGTGAAAAAAGGTGCAAGGACTCTCGTTGATGTCTTTTATGGTTGCGTCTCTTTCTTCAGAATGTAATTTTTTAGCTATCTCTTTTCCTCTATTATTTGGTAGACATAACTAGTGATGCACCAAATCTTATGACACAAATAAAATTGTTCGATAAAGCAAAATCCTATACATACTATTTATACGAAGATCTTTTGAATCACTAATTACAATAGACATTAAATTAATTTTGAAACTATGATTGATTTTAGGTACCCACAAGATCCTGATGTAAAAAATAAATGGGTTATTGCAACCAAGCGAGAGAACTGGTTCCCATCAACACATAGTGTAATATGTTAAGAAATATAAAAAAATAATATTAAGAAATAGGAAGTTAGAAAGCCAATTCAATATAGGTATCAATAAAAGTTTTACTATTTACAATACAATTTTAACACAAGCATCGATACCTTCGTGTTTTATTTAAACCTGTCCCATCTCTAGTGATACGTAATGACCTTGGTAGGGCCAATCAGAATGCAGTACCCCGCTTCCTCATACCTCAACTAGTTGACAGAATTGTTTTGGTGCATTCGATCAAGCATTAGGCGTCTAAGGGTTATATATGGTCGCTGTATTGGCACTTCGCCGTCGAAATACTGCTGCACAAACTTCGTAATCTCTGTGCTTGCCTACTCTGTGCGCGTATACATTGTACGACTGTGTATCCAGCGTGATATATGTCGCATAAAACGCTCCGCGCTGATTATAACGCTATTCGCTTTAAGAACATGTTGTGACATGACACTTTTGCTTTACTTTTGCAGGCATAATCCTGAGATAATGCTGTCAACTTTGATCCACGGAATATGTGGATCAAAGTAAGTCTTTTTATCTAACTTCCTATCTAAAAACAACTTAAAGATTTTTTGGAAAAGTTTCTTATTTCTTGAACACACCAAACACGCTCGATGATAGAGTATTATTTTAAATGAAGTTTTGTCTTATTTATAAAAATACAATTATTTCCCTGTAGTTATTTTATTTGGCGTAAATGATAAATGTTTTATTTCGGTAAGTAGATTTGTACAAACATTTTTACACGTTAATCATATTTTAAAAGTTAACCGACTAATCAAAATAAAATAAAATATTCAAAATCAAATTTAAGTAAGTCCATACACACAAAAACCTTAAACAGGCTATTTTAAAAACAAACCAACCTTTTTCAAAAGCGGATAAACTTATAAATGCTAACGCAACTTTTAGTGTTGCCTGGCAAAAAATTCTAAATTCCAAATCTCTATACAAAGTTGCCGCGTTTTTTCACAGAGCTACACCGCTTAGGGAGTAAGCGAGGCGTATGCTTGCTTATTAGAGCATTCATCCACACTCTAGTGTAGTCTCACAGCCTTTCGGTGTCCCTTTTAAAACTCATTTGAATATGATTTTAAGCGAAGATTCTTTTACAAAGTATTGAATTTGAGTTTGTTTTTTTGCAGGTGTACAAGTTCTTTGTGAAAGGGTTGGACTGAAAGTTTTACGTTTAGAATATCGATTTCCGTATCCAAGTTGTTTTACTCCTGTTTCGGGGTCGTTGATTTTGCTGGTACGTGAGACTCTATAATTTATTTCATAGGTTGGCGGTGCATCGGATTGTTTTGGTATCCTCTTTTTATTATAATACAAACAATAACATGTAAAAAATTGGAGTTTCTTTTTATTTTGAAGCTATATTTGAAGACTATAGGCCTTCATTTTCACCTAGTGCCTGTTATAATGAATACTGACAGTTGGGGTGGTTCACAAATTCAAGGTCACTGAGTGCGCTAAGGAGCGGGCTATGTTAGGGGTTTCTTTGTAGCATAAAATCAGAAATTAAATAATCCGGAAAAATTGGAGCTACCGATATAGTTTGCAGAGTAAGTAAACTGAAGTGGCAGTAACTGGCCATGTTTGTCGAAGGACAGATGTTCGCTGGAGCAGAAGAGCCCTGGAGTGTAAATCGCGTATCGGCAAGGGTAGTGTGAGACACCCCCAGGTAGATGGATCGATGACCTCGAAAAAGTGACTGGGACAGACTGGATGCGGAAGGCGGAGGACAAGGAGTTCTAGTGCTGCATGGGAGAGCCCTATGTCCAGAAATGGACTGCGATAAGTTGAGTTAGTTGATTTCTGGTTGGTTGACTTCGGTGGGTGAAAACACACGCAGAGAAACTTAAGTCTGATCAGCAGACAAATTAGCAGTTGAAGACTTGAATTGATGATGACTTGAATTGACTGACTTGAATTGTTAGATTGAAGCCTAATGGTTCTTCAAAAATGCTATCACACTAACTACACAAATGAGGTTACCAAACCAAATAACTGTAACAATGATTACGAAGCATAAAACCAAAATCCACGGTCGTTTCACAACGAAACAATCAGGGTCACAATTAGTGGGTCCGATCATTCGACCCGAAAACGTCAATCTTGTGAGAATTACATGCCAGTAGCAGACGGCTCGTTACTAGTTACATTATAGGACCCGGGGGATACTAACTATTTGTGTAGACCTATGTAGTTAAAGTAAGGGTAAAGTGGACCGACCACTGCTATAGGCTGTGCAAGGAGAGGTTCGCCGCGTTAGTTGCGTGGATCATTTGTGTGTCAGCTACAGATTTCTGAGTATCGTGGCCGTGGGTCATAGTAGATGATACCGCTTACATTATCACACAAAGCAAAGCTAAGTACACGTGCGTAGTTTAGCTGTGGGCTTCTGCAGAGCAGGCTTAAATGCGGTAGAGCAGCGCATTTAAACCAGTTAGCCATTACTATTGAGCGAAATGGATGTGGTTTTCGACCGCATGAATCAAATCCTTTACAGAACACGAAACAACTGATTATTATATTTGCAGATATGTAGGTAGTTTTGGCGCCCAACTGGGCCAATATGATATGACGTAAAGAACTATGATAGGTGCCAAAAAAGACCATAACTTAAGTAAAAGGATATAGAAAACTGATTTACGTTAAGACTAAACGTACTTACCATTACCCTGTGAGTAAAACGAAGCCGAAAGTAAGATTGTCTATCACCTATCTATCTCAACCTGTGAGAGCTAGTTGAGTTACTATACAGTTCTGTTGTAACAACAAGACCGCTGGGAAATGATCGCTTGTACCCACTATAGCTTAGTTCAGACTTTAGTAACAATATCTTGCGAAACAAAGCTTAGCGGTAACGAGATAGATACAACAACTTTGAAGTTGTAACACTTTCCAGAACATTTAAGTGCCAATCATGATGTTTGGCAGAACTATACTTCGATACTAGGCCCAGTTGGACGCCAGAAAAAAAATATGATTGTATGAGACGATTTGATAAAGATATAGACAAAACTATTTAACTAAAAAAAAATAATAGAACACTA
Source organism: Aporophyla nigra (assembly GCA_947507805.1). Lineage (NCBI taxonomy): Eukaryota > Metazoa > Arthropoda > Insecta > Lepidoptera > Noctuidae > Aporophyla > Aporophyla nigra. Next base: position 6,006,477 of record OX382315.1, on the reverse strand, counting down.
CCGAACTGACTGTGGTATTAGACAGAGGAATAATTTTGGCGCCCAACTGGGCCTACTCAAATAAACATAGACCTAGTTGGGCGTCAATAAAATATCTGTTCGATAAATATGTATTTTATTTTTATATAAAAGAGCCGGTCATATTCAGATCTGAGGCCGTTCCAACTGTCAAAATAGAAACTCCATAAGTGACGATACTTAAGTAGGTAAGTTTGTCGCTCCTTGGACAAGCACGCAACCAAATTCACGTTATGTTTCATTTAGTATTCACCAGTGTACACTTTAGCTTACTAGAGCACACACGCGAAAAGCTGAAATGGTATCAAAGTATATAAGTGCAGAAAAGAAACTTGTGTTACAAAGTAGTTTCAAAATACAAAGAACTGAATATCTATTACCACCTTAAGAGATACATCTTTAAAACCGATACAAAAATCAAATAACTTAACCCAAAACAGGCTTAAGTTAAACACGCCATCTGCCCGTCATGCTGGCGTCACGTCCCCGAAACACAAACACTTTAAAAATACTATCGTTGTATCGCAAACTAGGAAATTGAATATCGGGTCCCGCAGTCACGTTCGAGATATTGAAGGCGGCCATGAGTTTGAATGAAGTAGGACTTTTGATGATCTTTGCATTTATAGGTTATGCAGACCCAACAAACAAAAACGTCATATAAGTCTTGACTTATACGACATAAAGTTGGATAGCAGTCTTATAATGATAGTGACATGACTACTAGGTCCTTTAGACGTCTTTAATTTAACTTATTAGTCGTGCGACGAATATGTCATATATGCTGGTCTTAGCAACATTGGTAAGACTAAACTTAACGACGTTATATTACAGTCTTAGCTAAAACGTTTGTACGACAACGCAATAGTCATACTAACGTTAGAGTCCATTAAACGTTTTGAACTGACCAAATTAGGTCTTTGAAAAACCTATAAATGACATTTATATAACGTAGCAGTTGTATAGACGTTTTCACACTGACGTTTATATAACGATCACTATCCTGTTTTACAGCGGTTAATTGGAGACTCTTAAATGACTTGGTGGTTTATTTAATACTCTAATATAACCTATATATTACATGATGTCTTTTTAATGTCATGCCCTGACTTTAATCAAACTTGTAGGCACCTTTAAGTCAGGTTTTGACTTTAAAACGTCTAAGCTGCCATATTTACAGAACGTTTGATTAAATTTACTACGAAAAATGGAAGCAAAAAATTCGTGGAGAAGACTTAAACGTAGTGGAACTTTCAAAAGGAAAGTAAATCGAGATTTCCTTTTGTTAAAAAGTACAACGCCAACAACCGTGGCATTAATAACAAATGTTGAAGAAGAAAAGTGTACAAAACATGAACAACAAAAAGGTTCAGTATCAATATTTATTTTATTTCTATAAAAATATTGTGTGTGATTTCTTCCTCTATTGAATTCGTTGTAAATGTTGTGTTGATTGATTCGTTTTTAATCAGTCAATTTTAAAATGATTAATCTTTAAAGGTTGTAAAAAAAATTGCCAGCAAAACTTTTTTTTTTCATATTTTGACCCATGTTTCTTGGGGAAAGTTGTTCAGTTTCTTAGGTAGGTTCACCCCTGAAAGTTATGCCAGCAATTTTTTTTACATCCTATACAATTATGAAATTTAATTTAAAATCATGTGAATGAATTTTTGTTTACAGTTGACGTTGTTCAAAGTGTTCCTAGTGGGTCGGCTGAGGTAACAAATGGTAAGATTTTTTTCGTAACGTATTACCTACCAGTGTATTAAGCTTCAAGTATATAGGGTGTAATCTTATTAGTGTACGACCCGTCAAGGTGTGAACCCATCAAAACAATTAACTTTACTTTAGAAACATGGGTCGAATTGTAAAAAAAAATGATTGAACTTCGCATAATAAAACAATAACAGAGAAGTATGGGAAGGCCAATTTTTTTTTTTCATATTTCGACCCATGTTTCTTAGGAAAAGTTATTTGTTTTAATTCCATACCTTGACGGGTCGTGTACTGATAAAATTACACCTTATATTCATAGGTGTTTCGCAATATTTGTAAAACCATTTGTTTTGGTATTTTATTTATCATAATGATTATCTTTAAAAATTAAATTTATACTTAGTTTTTGATTTTCAGGCGACCACAATAGCGATCCTTCAGAGTTGTCAAGCACACGAGAATCAATAATTGAATCTTCTGATACAGATGATGACAAAGACAATACGTTTCGAGAGGATTTGAAAAATGGGCTCTTGAATTTAACATTTCTCATCATGCCCTCAAAAGTTTAAGCGGACTCGTGAACAAAAGACTTCCTAACATTGTTCCTAACGATCCTAGAACTCTTCTCAGAACAAATGACATCAATTTATTATTTTTTTCAGTAGGCACTGGTAAATATTGGCATAATGGCTTAACGTTGCAACTAAAAGAAACATTAGAACATATTGATGACGTTCCAAATACAATCTCATTGGTTTTTAACATAGATGGTCTCCCTCTTTATAAAAGTTCACGACATCAAGTATGGCCTATACTTTATCCAATTTACGAAAAAAGACATTTCTCACCAATTGTTGTTGGTATTTATGAAGGAACAGGAAAACCAAGCGACCTAGAAGCTTACTTTTCACATCTGGTGGCGGAGTTGAAGAATCTTCTTCAAAATCCTATGCATATTAATACAAAGAAAGGCCTTCAACAAATGTGCACTATTCAAATTAAGGGTTTTATTTGCGATTCTCCAGCTAGAGCTTTAATCAAAGGTAACCAGCTCATTAGAAGTGAATTTAATGCGATATTATTTTCATTGTCAGTTAACAGTAAAAAAATTGTTTCAGGAGTTTGTAATTTTAATGGAAAACATGGATGTTTAAAATGTACAGTAGTTGGAGAGTACTCGCAAATATCCCACACTGTTGTTTTTTCTAAGATTGATTGTCCAAAACGAAATGATGCTGATTTCAGATCAAAAAAATATGGAAATCATCATAAGTATGATTCTCCTCTACTTCAGCTGGAATCAATGGATATGATTGAAGATATACCTGTAGGTGATTCTTTACATTTAATAGACTTAGGTATAACAAAAAGACGAGGTTGGCGAGATGGCAATTTTGGAAACAAAAACTTAACGAAGTTGTGCTCCAGAGATATATGTAAAATATCTGAATTCTTACTTTCTTGCAAATTGCCGACGGAAATTCTTAGGTCTATTAGATCTTTGGAAGTCCTGGCATATTGGAAAGCTTCTGAATTCCACACATTTCTAATGTACCTTAGCTTCATTATTCTCAAGGATGTGTTGTGTTCTGAAGTATACTACCACTTTTTAACTTTTTTTTGCGCCATTACTGTATGTTCCAATGAGAAACATTTTACGTACCTTAGACTTGCCGAAGAAATGTTAAAGTACTTAGTTACAACATATGCGAAGATTTATGGAAAATAATATTTGACTAGTAATGTACATAATCTTTGTCACCTAATAGACGAAGTAAAAAGATTTGGTATCTTGCAAATCTTCAATGCTTACCCGCTTGAAAATAAACTTTTTAGCATTAAAAAAATGGTAAAACAGGGAAGCAAACCTTTAAGCCAAATTGCAAAAAGACTTACAGAGCAAAGACATTTAGAATTGCAAAACTGTGACCACCAAAATACACCTACCTATCCTTTTTATAGTACTAAAAGAAATAAGAACGGTATTGTGTCAATTATCCATTTAAAACAATATATTTTGTCAACTGAAAGTCACAATAAATGGTTTCTAAGTACAGAAAATAAAGTAATTGAAATTTTGTCTATAAATAATGATGGTAGAAATATACAGATCAATGGGAATACCTTGGAGAACTGCACTGATGCATTTGAAGCTCCAATGAAATCTTCATTTCTTGGTATTTATATGTGTGATGTGAATAATACCATTAAATCGAAATCTACGTACCTTATAAAGAATATCAAATGTAAAATTGTTGGCATTCCTCATAATGAGCGTGTATATTTTGTACCTCTCATCCATACTTTGTAAAGGATTTATTTGAAATAAAAAATATAAAACTACTTTTTTAAGTCTTTTATTAACATGCAAAATCATCAGTAGAAAATTGTATGCATATCGATCGACACAGTAATTAGGATATGAAAATATAATAATAATATTATTATCAAAAAACAGTGCGTACCTACTAGTGGAATAATTTTGTACTACCTATTCAGTCATGAATCATTGGTTTGGGTCTTTATAATGACAATACTTGACAAAAAGTATTAATTACTTTTGTACACATGTAGGTAACTAGTCTTAAATTATATTTTTAAATATTTAAAATCACATACAACGAGTATTAATTATTACCTTTTGTTTTATCTACTCTTAAACTAAGAATAATTATGAACATATAAAGTTTTTCTTACTTATTTTTTAAATATGATGTTTTCAACATTGTACAACGAACTACAAATCTATAGGATTTTTTTGCACCCATAATTAATGTACAATAGTTACTTTTAGATGCGTTTTCGTTAATTCCACTCATCCACCATAATAACTTTAATTAATACTCATAACAACACCAATTCTAGTAAGTTTGTGATCTAAGTTTCTAATTAAATTATTTTCTATCTTATCTAAGAAAAAACTATCTGAGTTAGACTCAAACAAGTTAAACAAAAACCAATAATATCTGTCTCAAAATCAAATTGTACAAACTAAACGTACTTAAACAAGATTTTTGTACTACCTATTCAGTCTTAAATAATTGGTTTAAAATCATAATAACAAAAAATTATCACTACTTTCGTACATAAGTATCTAAGTTTAGTCTTAAATTATATTTTAAAGAATTTAAAATCACATAATCAAGAGTATTAATTTATGAATGAACTTATCTTTTAAATTTACATGGTTATTTTTTAATCAGTGCACAAACATTAATTATTTCTTTCAGACCGTGAAACTAAACAACTTTTGCCAAGAAACTTTTCGATCTACCATACAAACATAAAATGCAACTATTAGTATGGAATGTTGAACATAAATAATAAATAACACCGTATTTTTTTTCAACAATTAATGAAAAATAAAACTAACTACAAATCTGTAGCATGGTAATACTATTTTTCAATTCCTTCAGGAACTGTAAAATTTAAGCAGTTGTGGCACCAAAAATCCTTAAAATGCAATAAATCTCTAATTTTGCGATAGTATAAAATGAGTGCTTTCCCATGGCCAAATCAATCTATGAAGAAGTCTAAAATCTGCTCTCGTTAGAAATTTATCTATATCCAAATATTGAATGATCATATTTTCAGATAAAATTTACTTTAATGTTAAAATGTTTTGAAATCTGCACTGCACTTTTACTGTGACCTGCAATATAAAAAGGGTTTTAAATTTATGAGGAACCCTAATAGCTAGATGTCATGGCGTATTGCATGGTCTTGAAATAACCTTAATACGACTTTATGTCTTTACAACGTCGTAAACAGATAAGTGTGTGACAAAAGCAACATGACCTACATTTTTAGAAATAAACATATTTTTATTAATATAAATATAATAATTAAAACTCAAAATTGCGAGGGGGCATGAAAATCTGAAATAGATACACATAGGTATATTATCATATAACTTTAATACCCAGTTGAACTAAACGGCATGAGAGACAGATACAGTTATTAGCGAGATAAATAAATATAAGTTAAATAACACTCACCTTTTAGTTCCTTGTAATAATTTATTTTTCACTCGAATCTCGAAACAAAACCACAAACACGTGTCACTAACAAGAAAAGTGAATAAGTCTTACAGGTGTTGTTCCTTGACCCAAATAAAACGTTTTAGTCATTCAAAAACACCTGTATGACGACAATACAACCAACGAGTCGTTGTAAAGTTATGATGCGACTACTGCGCGACGAAAGTGGTAATTCCATAACGTTCATACGACTTTTGAATGACGTTAACGAAGTCAGCTTGTGACTTTTGTATGTCCATTATACGACAATGTTGGTTGTATAACTGGGGCCATTTCCGCGTTTAGTAAACGTTATTATAACGTTAGTGCGACTTAGGTATTACGATCAATGCAATTAAGACAACGTTTACTAAACATTTGAACGACGTTAAATTGTTAGTTGGGGAGTTAAGAATAGAATATTGTAAATGATTCAGATTATAAATAGAATACAATCATCTGCCTAGCCTTTTCCCAACATGTTGAGGTCGGCTTCCAGTCTAACCGGATGCAGCTGAGTACCAGTATTTTACATGGGGCGACTGCCTATCTGACCTCCACAACCCAGTTACTGGGTAAGACGATACCCCTCCCAAGAGGTATCAATATAATACAATATCTTGTATTATACATTTACTTTGAAATATAACACATTATTGTCTTAGTAATATAGTTATGATATTTTTTTATTGTACGTATTGGAATGCATTTTTAAAGACACTGACAATGTTTTGTATCTTTTTTTGCGTTGTATGTAGGTCTGCTGAAGTAGAAAAAACTGGCCAAGTGCGAGTCGGACTCGCACACCGAGGGTTCCGTACAAACCTGCAGGAATTCACGGTTTATGCATAAGGTTTATGTTTATGAAATTAAATGTTTTTTTTCTAATTTTTATATTTGAGTTGACTGAATGAAAGGTAAATTGTGGTTTACGATTTATGACGTATTAAAAAAAAACTACTAACTAGATCTCGTTCAAACCAATTTTCGGTGGAAGTTTACATGGTAATGTACATCATATATTTTTTTTAGTTTTATCATTCCCTTATTTTAGAAGTTACGGGGGGGGGGGGGGGACACACATTTTACCACTTTGGAAGTGTCTCTCGCGCAAACTATTCAATTTAGAAAAAAATGATATTAGAAACCTCAATATCATTTTTAAAGACCTATCCATAGATACCCCACACGTATGGGTTTGATGAAAAAAAAATTGAGTTTCAGTTCTATGTATGGGGAACCCCAAATATTATTGTTTTAAAAAAAAAAATGATATTAGAAACCTCAATATCATTTTTGAAGACCTATCCATAGATACCCCACACGTATGGGTTTGATGAAAAAAAAATTTTTGAGTTTCAGTTAGGGTTCCCCAGCTATGTATGGGGAACCCTAAATATTATTGTTTTTTTTCTATTTTTGTGCAAAAATCTGAATGCGGTTCACAGAATACATCTACTTACCAAGTTTCAACAGCATAGCTCTTATAGTTTCGGAAAAAAATGGCTGTGACATACTCGGACAGACAGACAGACAGACAGACATGACGAATCTATAAGGGTTCCGTTTTTTGCCATTTGGCAACGGAACCCTAAAAATTACATAATTAGCCTATAATGTTCCCACCGGTGGAACACAGGCCTCCTCTCAGTCAGTGAGTTTGTGGGCCGTAATCTACCACAGGGGTTCAGTGCAATTTGGTAGATGTCACATGTCTTTGAATTTATTATTTCTGCCGATTTCCTTACGATGTTTTTCTTACCGTCTTATGAGCACTGGTGTTAAAATAATTTACATAAAGTAAAGCGCCTAATTGTGTTAGACCTACAACTCGTAAGTTACGGGCGTTACCACTGTGGCCCACTGCTCAGTTACAAGTTTTATAGCAAGTAATTCGGCTTTTTTGATTCGGCTAGTATTGCAAAAAAACCGGCCAAGTGCGAGTCGGACTCGCGCACCGAGGGTTCCGTACAAACCTGTAGGTATATAAGTAAAAGTTCACCCATCACGACAATCGAGTCGTAGTTGTTCTGTTTCTTAGCTTGGTTTTATTTCTGTATGTGTTTTGTTCTGTTTATTATATGATGTAACTAAAAATTTACGGATTTCGCAATTTTTCCTTTATCTGTTGCTTCGTACGAAATTTCAAAATTCTAGGTCGTTTGGAAGTACCCTTTAGGTTTTGATTCCCTTGCGAGTTTCGAAAATTTGAGGAAATTTGCGGTATAAACGGCTTTATCTTTTGATTGCGTTAGCTTAGAAGTTTGATTTTTTCACAGCTCCAAGGGACAGTAGACTTGAGTATTTGATATAAATTTCAGCTTGATACCTCCACGCGTTCCTGAGAAAAAGGGTCTTGACAGACGGACGGACGGACAACAAAGTGATCCTATAAGGGTTCCGCTTTTTCCTTTTGAGGTGCGGAACCCTAAAAAAGAGAAACAGTAAATGTGTCTGTATTTTTTATTCCCATATCTGTTTATTTAATTTTCTTGAAACGGAATGGAATATTCATATAATTTTCTCCAATATTTTTTGGTCTCGTCCACACATTTCTGATTGAAGAAGATGATAAATTTTGTATTGGTACCTGAAAACGACTTTCGTACATTTTGTGCTGGCGTGATGTTCCTGTTTAGGTACCTGCCTATATTTTTCTTGTAGTGGGTATTGCTATTCTGCCTTTATATTGTATCTGTACTAATATTTATCTTAGGTTCTCAACCAAAGATTGTGGCTTAACTACGTACAATGCAATTAGGAAGCAAATGGCTTTCATAGTGATAACATCACATTAATTACCTAAGTAGTGCTCCCAGATAAACATAGGAGATAGTATATAGGTACAGATCTGGGAAATAATGTAAAACATAGGTACAAATATGAGACTTAATCGTAATGCAATATTACGTCTGTTTCTTCCGAAGGTTCAGCAGGGGTGTACTGAAATAGTTCATACATTTCGCAAGTTATGTTTAAGTCCCATGTAATACGGGACGAGCCGATTGAGAAAACCCTAACAATAATTTCTGATATCCCATGTTTTGTCCGATCTGTCTGAGAATCAATCTCGAATGCGCAGCAATAGCATTTGTTAGGAGTATAACAGAAACATGGTTGTCGTAAAAAGCGGCTAAGGGACTTATTAGAGAATGGGCAGCAGCGTTCTTTATGCAATTTATCACCATACTGCGATCACCATCTCGTCCAGGAGTGAACGTTTTCCAGCTGAAATGATGATGACGTTGACTGGGCCCGCGTGGTGGAGCCCACTCCATACAAGCTCATGTCCCCGTTTTTTTTTGGTGGTTGGGAAATCATCATATGATTTCTCCCTAGCTCTCTAGGCGGAGCGGTACGGCGTGTCAGACTTAAATCTGAGAGACCTGTGTCCAGCAGTTGACTTCTTTCAGCTGATATGACGATACCAGAAACCGAGAGTTTCTGTATGGTACAAATGACACATTGGCTTAGAAATTTCTAAAAAGGAAAATCCCAAATTAAGACAACTTCACACAAACCCTACCAATACTGAAAATTGGTTGTTCTGTGCAAGGAGTCGACATAACCGCTTGTGTGATTTTGAACTAAAAATATTGGGACTTACGCCACACTTTGAGATTGGATCATGTTGGCCGTGACTCTGATTATAGAAGAACTTAATGAGTTTTTGGCAGTGCTACCTTAACCAACATCTTTTAAACTGTTTTTCTGAAGAAATTTGCAACATGACATATATACTTTGGGGAAACGGGTAAAATATTAATCCATCGGCTACGCTCAATCTTTGAAATCAAGAGAATCGTTAAGTGGCCGAAACATGGAAAACTACCGAGCCACGGGTACAATTAGTAGATAGGACACTTATATACAAATAAAAATAATAAATATAAGGTGTAGCAGAATAAACGCAACGCAACGTGTAATATTTCCCGTAGTTCAATCTCCATAAAGTTTTCATAGAAATTGTTGTATACAGTCTTCAGGAACCAAACATTGTGCTTAACTGCGTAGACAATAGTACAGAGGTTGTAATGTGTTTGATATCATTTAAAACTTGTTTTCGTAAACGAATTTCGAATATGTCCGAACCCTACAGATGTGGTCCAGTACAAACAAAAAAACTTTAGAGGTGTCAAGGGACACCCGGATGGAACGAAGTTCCTTTCCAGGATTCATAATTTTTATATTTTTTTTTATTATTTGTTATGTACAAAAAACCTGTATACACTCAACAAAAATATTCTCTCTCTCTCTCTCTCTCCCTCTCTCTCGCCATCTCTCTCCGTCTCTCCCACTCTCTCTCCCTATCTCCCTGTCTCTCTCCCTCTCTCCCTCTCTCCCTGTCTCTCTCTCTCTACTCACAACAAAAAAAAAAAAACAATATACAAACAACAAAATATATACAGTCGAATTGAGAAACCTCGTCCTTTTTTTGAAGTCGGTTAAAAAGTGTCGTGACAACTTTTCGTAAGATTTTTTTCCGTCTAGCCCCCTTTCACAACGCGCGATAAGGAACTTCGTTCCAAAAATAAACAGTGACGGGAAAAACAACTGAACAGTGACTTCCAGCTTCTTGGTACAAGGACTCACTACCCAAGTCACATGGAACCAACATTTAAATAATCACCATTCTTTGAATCAATTTTAAAGCTTACCTATTTTGCTTCCGCGTCTTAACACCCCTGACAACAGTTCAGTATAAAACATTGCATGTTGAAAGTGTATTAAATTCTTCGCAAATTGGGTATTAAAAAGATTAGGTGATGCGCCCGTGTTCCTGAATATAAACCAAGTTAATGAACTCGCGCGTCCTTGGCTGTGTTTTGAACAACATTCAGGATGTTTTTGAGTGATTTTTATTTGAAAAATGTGTTAAAAATGCAGTATAGAAAGCCTAGGTATTTTGATTCAGATCAAGAACTCTCAGATAAAGAACTTCTCATTTAGTTTTTATCATGGTCTGGCTACAAGAGGCGCGTCGCGCTTATCCGAAGAAGCATTTATGCAGTACATTGCCAGTCAGTTGCAAAACCATTTTATACTCGTATGACTACATTAATATACCACAGTCTACACAGCAACTAGGTATGTTCATCAAGTAGTACAAGACAGCATTGTACTACTGACCCGTTTTCAGGTAATCTGTGCCATACAGTGAAGCCAACGGACGGATCTCCCTCGAGAAATTATATGCGACCTACTCGACGTGTGTAAATGTACTACATATAGCTGTATAGTATTCGTACAAAATACAGGGTGAGGTTTTGAGGAGGATCTGGTGTAGTGAAGATGGAAATGGAGTAATCAATAGTTACCCTTACAAGTCATGAGCTCGACTTTGTAGATTTTTAATTAGAATTTATTAAAATAACATAATGAGCATATAATATTCCTACTGCTGGCTGGGATATAGGTATCCTCTCTGTGAGAGGTTACCACAACAAGGGCCCAATGCGAGTCGGTAAAAGTCTTTGAAATTTTAGTTCTAAGACATTCCGGTTTCCTCAAAATGTTCTCCTTCACCGTTTTGATAGCAGTGGTGATTAAATAATTAATATAGTATAAGGCACCTACCAGGGTTCGAACTCATGATTAACCACTTGTATGTTAGGTCCGTTACCACTGGGCCATAACTGCTCCCATTGCTGCTACTAAACGTTAAAGAAAATGAGTAAATAGAGGATACTGTTCGAAATCGACCTAAAATTCAGCTTTGGCAGATCTCAAGAACTCCTCCTGTATATTTCTGTGAGTTGTAAGGAGTTAGTCTGATTCGTTTTTAGTTTTTACGAGGCCTATGGGGAGTAGAGAAAGTAGTTCGTTGGATACGCATGAAATTGAATTAAAATATCAAGAAAATAGACCTAGAAGGATATTTGATGAAAATGAACATGGAAGCCTCAAAAGTCTTTTGAGAGATATGGTAAGATATAATTATTATTTTATGAGTAGAATTTACCTGTAATTATAGTCAAGGGATCGAAAATCCCCGGGCGTCGGGAGTCGATAGCGGACTCCCGGCCTCCGTAGGCGCGAGCTTGCGGGCCCGGTAAGGACCAGGCTCGGGTCGATGGCGTTAGTGTGCCACGCGCGCCTCAAAGAGATGTCAGCAATACTGAAGGGGTCAGCTAGGGCCGATGCCTGCCAGGGTCGCGAGATTCATTCGAAAGAGTCAACGTGACCCTGGCATATGGGTAACTGAAGGAACACGGGTGGGTTTTAGTCAGTAAAAGTCCAAGTCTAAGTCTAACCCTAGACCGGGAGACGTCATTTGATGATTTCCCACCCAAAAAAAAGGGATCGAAAATTAGGTCGAAAAATGGATATGATTTAATGGATGTGATTAATAGAGGAATAAGGAACAGGGTGTAGAGTTCACTCAACCTCCGCCGAAAAGGGAGGATCCTCCGCCGAGACGGTTGTTTTGTCTGGGGATATCGGGACGTTGTATATTTGCTAGTTGAACGGTTAACTCTCCTAGCGCGATGCAGAATTTTGAAGTCAGTTTGATACGTAGTTCGCATGTAGTTGCCGCAACGGGTTCATTGATGGACCTGCAGGTTTACACAAGTGGCAATCTCTTTCGTAAGTGTTTTGTATTTCTGCAGCATTCAATAGTAATGACAGTAGCTATTTGTAAGCTTGTGTCAATCCATTATCTACTATTTTTTATTTCTATTTATTTTTCATTATCATCGTGTTGGCTACTAAAATATCTCTTTATTTAGCCCCACATATGTATACAAAGTGCCTGTTTGTAATGCAGAAATAACAGCTTTTTTTTTCTAAATACATACAGTGACACATGACACGACAGTGTACACGGTACGTACTTTTACAAAAATACATTTTATTTTTTGTGTCTATCTGTTTGTTCCGACTAGTGCAGTCTAAATCCGACTCATTTAGACGGAACTTTTACTGGCAGATAGCTGATATTATAAAAAGTCACATATTACTTTTTATCTCGCTAGCCCATAGGAAGATTACCATGGGAAGCTCCGAGCAGAAGTTAATACTCAATAATTTTATTACATTCCACGATTAGTATTGGTAAGTCCGTAGGTAATTACCAATACTAATTCTAGTCCCTGGACGAATCCTTCTGGAAAGGGAAAACATAAATAAACAAATAGGGTTCCTATATTTGTTCCTATAAATCAGCCTATAACCAAAGAGCACAATACATAACAAATTAGATTTATAGCACAACCCCGGCACCCGAAATGGTAAATAAACTCGGGGTCGCCCGTTCGATTCCCGTGCGGTGCGCGTGATCTGAATATTATTGACGACTCACGATTATTGTGACGCTGTGACGTAATATGATGCGTATGTGACGTGGAAATAAATTGAAGAAGATGATTTCTTTGTTATTGTTTTGGTTGACGGGTTATGAAAAATCGTGGAGGATCTAAAATCGAAATGTGGACTAAGAATCAGTCTTCATTTTGAGGACGGTAAAAGTGGAGAATATCTTGGAGCATCCCTTCTGAGGAATCACAGATTGGTATTTTGACACTAGCCTGTGATTGTCCCTTCGATTGGATTTGGCCTCGCGTGATAAATGTCTACTCCCTCTCATAGAGAGTAGGCCTGTGTTCCAGCAGTGCCAGTGGGAACTTTACAGGATCATTATGCTGATGATGACTCGTTACTTACGTTTTTTTTATTAAGTCAGTAGTGTCATGGATGGACTTACTAAAGAACTTACATAAACACACGCTTTCTTCCCATGGGGTTAGGCAGACGCTATAGAACGCCGCGAGCTGTGATCCTACCATACTCCTTTTACCTCGTATACGTTCATACATCTGCGTGCGCGCCGGTTGCGAGTAGGTACTAAGCACCTGACCTTTTTGAAAACTGTACCTAAAAAATCACAACGAGGAATCTTCAATTCCAGATTTTAGAAGACTTAGTCCCTTTACTTAGTCTTACTTAGTCACATTTTTACATCAACTTGGATAAAGTGTAATTGTTTTGACCACTACCAGATTTGGCACTGAGACGTGGTCGCTCACAATGGGCCTAAAAATGCTCAAAGTCACCCAAAGAGCAATGGAGAGGGCTATGCTTGGAGTTTCCCTACGCGATCGAATCAGAAATGAAGAGATCCGTAGGAAAACCAAGGTAACCGATATAGCCCGAAGAATTGCCAAACTTAAGTGGCAGTGGGCAGGGCACATTGCTCGGAGAACGGATGGCCGATGGGGTCGGAAGGTTCTGGAGTGGCGACCGCGTACTGGAAGACGGAGCGTTGGAAGGCCTCCCACAAGATGGACCGATGACCTGGTGAAGGCCGCAGGAATACGTTGGATGCGAGAAGCACAGAATAGGTCGAAGTGGCGGTGCTCGGGGGAGGCCTATGTTCAGCAGTGGACGTCTTTCGGCTGAAATGATGACTACCAGATTTCAAAGAAGTCTTCTTGAGAAATCTTTAATCCTACTAATATTATAAATTTGGGTGTAACGGATTTAGGTGACTTTCAGCGCACAGATGGATGTTTGTTACTCAAGCACGTAAAAACAGCTGAATAGATTTGGCTGACATTTGGCGAACAGATAGTTTATGACCTGGATTAACAGTTATGGTACTTTTTATGTCAGTTCCAGTTCTTTCCCGTGAGATAATTCCCGACCTCCACGAGGGCGAAGCTGCTGGCACAAGCTAGTGGTACATAAATGGTAAACAAAGAATATAACTAAACACAGAGCAAGTTTAATTCTCAGTGTTTGAGGCTAAATCGTTTAACTTCTGAATTATGAATCAAGTTCGGTAATGTGCTTGAACACGGCGGTACATGCGGGCTATTGTTTAAACTTTCGTGTATACAATAGTACACGACAGGGATGGCAAACCTTTTATGATAAGGGTGGAACTAGCTTAAATATTGTTGGTCTTGACGTGCCACCGAGATTTAAGAAAAAAAGGCATAGGAGTGTTTTGAGAATACAACACACTTTGTCTCTCCAAAGGGTTGAGCAGAGGTGTACGTACACCCAAATTCCTCCAATTATGCTTGTATCAGTTCCGTGTGGTGTCGGACGCAAAGAACTGCACCATCCTATTGGGGGAAAAAGTGAAAGTTTTTATCTATATATATATGCTATTGGACTCATTTGACAGGACAACGTCTGTCGAATCAGTTAGTTGAAAAAAAAACCGGCCAAGTGCGAGTGGGACTCGCACACCGAGGGTTCCGTACAAACCTGTAGGTATTCACGGTTTATGCATAAGGTTTATATTTATGAAATTAAATGTTTTTTTTTAAATTTTATATTTGAGTTGATTGAATGAAAGGTAAATTGTGGTTTAAAATTCATGACGTATTAAAAAAAACTACTTTCTAGATCTCGTTCAAACTCATTTTCGGTGAAAGTTTACACGGTAGTACATCATATATTTTTTTTAGTTTTATCATTCTCTTATGTTAGAAGTTACAGGGGGGGGGGGGGGGACACATTTTACCACTTTGGAAGTGTCTCTCGCGCAAACTATTCAGTTTAGAAAAAAAATATATTAGAAACCTCAATATCATTTTTGAAGACCTATCCATAGATATCCCACACGTACGGGTTAGATGGAAAAAAAAATGAGTTTCAGTTCTATGTATGGGGAACCCCAAATATTATTGTTTTTTTTTCTATTTTTGTGTAAAAATCTTAATGCGGTTCACAGAATACATCTACTTACCAAGTTTCAACAGCATAGCTCTTATAGTTGCGGAAAAAAGTGGCTGTGACATACAGACGGACACACGGACAGACAGACAGACATGACGAATCCATAAGGGTTCCGTTTTTTGCCATTTGGCTACGGAACCCTAAAAAATGAGGAGCTCATTGATAAAGACAGGCTGTGGATGATAATGAAGAAGTCAACAAGCCAGTAAGATTTATTTTCTTCAATACAAATAGGAATTCATCATATTTTTTTCCGTTGGGGTCAGCTTTCAGTCTAAACGGATGCAGCTAAATACCATATTTTACATGAAGCGACAGCCTATCTGACCTCCACAAGCCAGGTACCGGGTTTTACGATACCTCTTGGTAAGACTGGTAGTCAGACTTTCAGGCTTCTGACGACCCATAACGATTGTCAAATATCTACAAATGACAGCCGGCACCAGCGGCTTAACATGCTTTGTGAGGCACGAAATTGTCTTGATATGAAATGTTGGTCACCCATCCACGGACCAGCCACGACAAGCGTAGCTTAACCTGATCTATCGCCCCTGCGGATATTATTACTTAATTAGCCGGAAGCTTCCCAATACCAAAGATACATAAAACTAAATAAAGGTAAAAAAAAACCTTCTGTAATGTTATAAGTTTGCCATCCCTGCTTATATAATATACAACCTAGTTGTTTTTGATGTATGTTGGAGTAGTTTCATTGTTTTAGCACCCAGGTACCTAGCTTACAAAGAGTTTCTCTTGAATAGTTCTGCTACCAAACTTAGTGGTTATAAAACACATGTTTTTTTCTTTATTATCTTGTTTGTCTTGTGAGCTATAGTGCTACAACTGAGCTTAAGATTCTGGTTTGATAACTGGGACCGAGAAAATAATTATTTATGACGTTTTTCAAAAAAAAAAAAAAAAACTCAAGCAGTGAGCAAAGGTCCGGTAAATGGCTACTTATAAATAAGCTAACACATATTATCTGGGACTTCAATAAAACTGTTAAAAAGAAGTGCATTCTGTAGTGTGTTTCCATTTCATAATATTTATGGATAGTTTGTGGCATACAACTTTTTCTAATAATTATAAGATAAAGGTTAAAAATAATATAAGATACTCATTATTTCCGCCGACAGACGTGCACTGTCGTATGTAATATGGTTCCCCCAAGTTAGGGTGTTACCATACCAATCGAGCGATCGTCGATCGATGCTATCGATCGATGGTAGAATGGATTGGTCGACGTCGATCGAGCTGCTTGAGCTTCCCATGTCACCCGGTGCCGGCACGCGTCCCGCGCCCCGCGTCCCGCGCCCCGCGACCCGCACCCCGCGCCCCGAGTGCTTCCTACGTGGCCTGCTTGTGTTTATCTTGCTACTTGTGTCCTCTTTGGAATACATTTCGAAAGAAACTGATGGAATATAGACGGGGTTAATCGATCTACGTCGACCGATGCCGTCGATCGGCAATCGATCGATTGGTTAGTCGACCGGTATCCGTCGATCAATGGCATCGATCGGCTATCGCTATAATTGCCACGCTTGACAGGCGGGTTGGCGATCGCAGTATGGTGGTAACTGCTGCCGATTCTCTAGAAAGTCCCCTTTATCTCCATTTACGATACCCAAGGGAAGAAAAGAGATGGGACACGCTTGTACTAATTGAGATTAGAAAAATGGAGGTAAGAAATGAAAACTAAAACCTATTGTTAATTTAGTTAAGTTTCTCTGTAAGGGAACTGTATTTAGTTTGTTTTCTGAGAAATAAATATCTTTAAACCAAAGTAGACTAGCTGACAAGCGGATGTCATGTATGTAAAATATATGAATGTAATAAACGTAGTACCGTTTATAGAAATAATTAGCAAAGTTATTCGACAAACTTTGGTTGAATTCATTAATGGTACCATTAGCTCGTGGAGAGCAAACCTTTTCGAATTATTAGTCGAATCACACGAATTTAGAGAAAGAAAGAAATAAGTACACTTTTTCGGCTTATTAGTCGATTCATACGAATTTACTCGCTAGAAACGGCTAAATCGACACTTTGAATTAATATACTATAATAATCTCTAGGCGATTTGAACGAAGTTAATTTATCTGTGAATCGACAAATCCGGAAATATGTATTAGGTAATTGGCTAGTTTCGAATTATATGTTTAACTAGCTTTTGCCCGCGGCTTCGCCCGCGTGGATGTCGGAAATTAACGCAGGAGGACGTACTACTGCGGTAAGATGTGTTAATTCAGGTTATATTATAGGTAATAGCTGTTACCCGCGACTTTGTCCGCGTGGTATTTAACAAAAAGTTTTTCATAAAAACTGTCTTTGAAAACTACGCTGACATACGTCACAAACTACGCTGACATACGTCTCAAAATTCAGCGTGTTTTTAGTTTTTTTTAAGTTTTAAAAGTAGCCTTAGTTACTCCTTGTTACATCAGCTATCTGCCAGTGAAAGTTCCGTCAAAATCGGTCCAGCCATTTCAGAGATTAGCCTGAACAAACAGACAGACAGACAGACAGACAAAAATTGTAAAAAATGTTGTTTTGGTATATGTACCGTGTATACATCCATATACACTTAATAAAAAGTGGTTATCTTAATATTAAAAACAGACACTCCAATTTAATTTATTTGTATAGATATAATTAATAATAACATTATATTTTTCTTACTTGATAATAGGAGAAAACCAAACTGGTGTAATTACTTTATTGCATAAAATCCAAAACGTGCCAATTGCCTAGTAAATTTTGGATCTCTTTTGGGAATACAGATATTATGTTATGCACTGAACAAGAACGTCTTCCAATTACTAAGTAAATTACTCAGTACTCAAAGCTACATACACCTCATTAGGTGAGTTCACTCACCTACATAAATACCTCACACTTATGCAAAGTTCAATAGCATTTTTCTCGTGAAATAACGATTACAACTTAAACAAAGCACTTTGTTATTGTGAGATCCAATCGACTTCTTCGTGGCTTTTGTGGTCGTTCGCTAGAGATTTGTGCATGTTTGATCGCAATAGGCTCGTCCTCTATCACTTGAGTTTACTGTAGGCGTACCTCTACTGGAAATTCATGTGTAATATTATGCATGAAAGGTTCAAAATACAATGCTCTTAATATTTCAACCACGCTTTTAAATACTGCGTAAGTTTAGCGTACTTATGTTCGTGACTACACGTAAAACACGAATGAAAAACGGTCCCACAAAACCCCGTCCTAGAACAAACATAATCATTATAACATTGATTAATACTGAGTCTGAGGCGTCGTCGTTAAAATTAATGATATTCAGAAAGTCTGTCCGTTCCTCCCCAAGTTGGTAATTTATTGGGAAACAGTGGAAACTTAATAATATCCTGGAATAAGCTTTCCCTGTTGTTGGGATACAATTTGTAGCTTCTTATTACTACGGGAAGTGGGTGTTAGGGATGTGGCTAAGCCAAAATTAGTATTTGGTTTTCAAAATCCCAATTTGTGTTAATAAAATGACTCGGCTAAAAGTGGGAGAAGATTATTTTTATTTAAGTGTTGCTTATGTTTTAATATGCTTTTTTCCTGGAACTTTCGTAGCCTCTATGTCGAGTTCTGAGACTCCGAAGAGTGACAGTTGTGCTGCTGGAGAGTTTGTTGCGCCACTTCTTCTTTCAGCTAAAGCACTAGTAAGCGCTGAAGGGTGGCCGTTTTGGGACTGTCCGATGTTGACATTTTGACATTCGAAAAGTGCTGATCTTTAGCGGAAATTGAATAAATGACTTTTGATTTGATTTAAGCCTGGCTATGCATCCACCCGTTATGTACAAGTGCTTTGCAAGCATAGACTTTGGAGTTTCCAACTTTGATTAAAAACCGCCAGTGTCTCTTTTATTAGGTACAGACGCCAGCACATCAAGCTACCCGAAACTGAAAAATTCTGCCAATTAACCTTGAACCTAATGCGATAAAGTTGAAAATCTATTAAAGAAATTTGACAGATTATAGTAGCTTGATGTGCTGGCGTCTGTACATAACATTAATCCCTTCTACGATGACCGTAAATGTTGATGTTGTTTTAGAAAGCTATGATTTGAACATCATTATACGAAAATATCTTTCCAGAAATTCCAAGAAAATAATCGAAGTAACTAAAGCCGAAATTCGAAGATTTCGGTATTAGCTTTGAATTTCATCACATCTCTAGTACGTAGGTATCTTAGAAGTTTTCGAGATGAGGTTGAATTCGGATACTACGAATTAAGGTATTGTTTCATATTGAAACCGACTTATACTTATCTAATTTTAGTTCTTAGGAATGTTGTTTTGTTCTAGAATTTTCTAAAGCCGCTATTATATAATTACTATCAGCAATGAAGCCGAATATTGTATGCCCAATTAGCTCTTCCATTTTTATTACAAGGTACAAGTATATAATTATACTTGTACCTAATATACACGTGTATCGATATCAAAAACTAATGGAATAAAAGAAAAAACAACACATTTTTTGTCACTATTCGTAGGCCGAACGTTCTGTAATTTTTCGTGGAACATAGATACTTCTACGAATTTACTAAAACCAAGACATAACAGTCGTTTGACTGCCTTAATTTACATGTCGTTTAAAGTTTTGAACAAAATTATGAAAGATTTTTGTACTTTTATTATTGTTTTTTTTGTTACCTACATTTGTTTTCGATATCGATACCCAACATGTGAGTAAAGCATTGCCAGGTAATCTAATTTGACCCTGTATATATTTCAGTATTAGACTGTATATTATAATTAAGTTTTCTTAATAAATACCAACTTGTTTATATATAATATTGTTGAGGTATCTCCCCTCGTGTCGTGCTAACTTACCACGAGTTTTCGACTTGTAACCATGCTTTTTTTTCTTCTTCTCATGTTGATGAAATTCTTTTTTATACAGTTTGAGTTCTGTAAGTGGCCGAGTTCGCCTCAAATAGATATCAGCATTTGAAGTTGTCCGCTGGGACCGATGCCTGCCAGGGTCGCGAGACCAGGTCGAAAGAAGTATCGTGGCCCTGGCATATAGGCAACTGAAGGAACACGGGTGGGTTTTAGTCAGTAAAAGTCTGATACGCTCTCCCGCTCCGCCCAGAGCGGGACACGCTGATGATTTCCAACCCACAAAAAAAAGGTGGGCACGTTGATTGCGGCATCAGTGGCATTATTTAGATCATCCAAGGTGTAGGTGAACGGGCACTTAGGATACTCCAGCAAGTGTGGCATAGTCAGATCAGAAGCACCGCAATTGTACTGGGTATTGGATAAGTCCCGTTATCCCCCACTCCAACAAATTGTGTCTACAGTGGCCATAAGTACGCAATCGATTGAGGGATTTCCATATAGGCCACTGCAGATCACGACCGGGAGGCAAGTGTTCTTCCCGTTTAAAGATGGTGATGGAACCTTTCCTTACCACGATTTACAACGACCCCTGGGTAGGCTTCATCATTCCAGCCGTAAGACGTCCACTGCTGGACTTAGGCCTCCCCCAATTTGGAGGGCTTTGCCATAATCGCCACGCTTGGCAGGCGGGTTGGCGATCGCAGTATGGTGGTAAAATGAATAGAGAACGCTGCTGCCCATTCTCTAGTAAATTCTTTAGTCGCCTTTTACGACACCCACGGGAAGAAATGGGGTGGTGTTATTCTTTACGTCCGGCACCACACGGTACGGGCGGCGGGTAGGCTTAAAAGTCACAAAAGCTTCTCAAGCTTTACGCAGGTTATCCAGGACAATCCACCCAATGAGAGAAACATGCGTCAAGATTTCAGTATTTGATACTGCACTTTAAAACAAGATTTAAAAAGATTACTTTATAGGTAGGTATTGCTAAATCACTAAATACATCCCACTACCACTACACTCCTCTTTGGGCATTCGTATACTTAAGTATTGCTGCTTTTAGTATTTATTTTATTCATCTCGTTCTTTTCAAGTGTTCAAGCAATGCCTCGAATAGTACCATTAGATCAACTAAAACTCAAAACATTACATAGACACAGAAATATTTCATTTACGCAACTATAAACGGACTGGGTGAACAGTTGGCAAGTTCTAACTTAACCGCGAAACTCCAACACTTGACAATAACTTAATTCTAATAAGTTTGAGATGTTACGTCGGTGTACCCTTCGCACTATCTAAGTAACAAATGCGGAGCGATGTGAAGCTATAGCTTATACGCCATCTTGTTAATTTTCCTAAAACAATTTTGAAATTGAGAAGATGTAGTGACAAAAATTGAAAAAGTGTGCTTAGATGGTTTGGTCATATTGAGAGGATGAAAGAAGGATGGCTTGTAAAAGTGAGGGGAAACAACGAGAGGGGACGCCCTAGGAGGACATGTAGTGACCTAATTGGTGATGTTCTTCAGAAAGTTCAGGTGCGTAGTACTCGCAACCAGTGTGTGTGTATGACCAATTGCATGAACCTAAACGAGGCAAAAGGAGTTTGTTAGGAACGTAGCAGGTGGCGTTCCGTAGTTTTTGCCTACCCTCATAGGAAAAAGATGTGAGTTTATGTATGTATGTAATTGCGAAAATGTTTGCCAACAGCCTTGTCGATTTCATCATTCGAACGCCAAAAGATTCTTATAACAGTGTAATTACTAATTACATCTTTGATATGTTTTCTCTAGCTGTCATATACATAAGCAGCCTTTAATGTTCCCACTGCTGGAATCCAGGCCTCCTTACGGTGACAAAGAGTGGGCCATAATCTACTACGTGGGCATAATGCGGGTTGATAGATGTCATATGTCTTTTTTTTTTTTTTTGATTCTAGGATATGCCGGTTTCTTCACAATGTTTTTTATTCACCGTTTTGAGAGCAGTGGTGAAGAAATAATTTACACAAATTAAAGCGCCTAACTGAATTCTATCCTCGTAAGTTGGAACCGTTACCACTGGGTTACTGCAATCGTACACTCGATAAAATTGATGAACTTTTATTGAAAGGCGCAACCATGAAAAATGTGTCCACCATCAAAGGTACTGAAGGTATAACCACTTCAGTTTCATCATCATCGTCATCATTCCAGATTATTTCGAAAGACGTCCATTGTTGGACATAGGCCTCCCCCAATTTGGAGGGGTTTATCATAATCGTCACGTTTGGCAAGTGGATTGGTGATCGCAGTATGGTGGTAAAATGCATAGAGAACACTGTTGCCCACTCCTAAAGAGTGTAGTAGTGAGAGAGTGAGTAAGTCCCTTAGTCGCCTCTTACTACACCCACGGAAAGAAATGGGATGGTGCTATTCTTCACGCTCGGCACCACACGGAACGATTTAGTTTGATTCATTATAATAAAATTAGAAAGCATATGTGAATGCCAACATGTAGTAGGTTAAATTACCTTCAAAATGCGACTTTAACGTGACTGTATCTGTATCTTGGTATGATATCGATATCAAAAATAGTAACGTAACACTATACATTTCATATTTTTGAAACAAAGTACTAGATTACGTCGTCTCAGAACGAATCTAATGCCGAAAGTATAGTTTAAAAAATTTTGCCCGTTTAAATATATTATATGTTTCGGATTGACGGAAAACGACAGAACAGATTTGGATGAAATTTGGTACACAGATAGTTTAAAATAGGGCAATTTTAATCACGTTGCTGTGAGATAATATCCGACAGTAATTTGGGCGAAGACGCGAGCAAAAACATTGATCGATACGTATTCATTCATATTTGCCGACATATGTTGTACATCAGTGACATTCAAGGATGGAAACCAAACAACATGGACGTTCAGATTTTACTGACACTCGTGCCACAAACCACTCGAAAATTGTGTCTGTATGTACTATAACATAGATTCCAATCGTTGCCACTCGCACGCGACTCGTGATGACCAATGCAAGTGCGACCATGTGCGGCGGGCGTTAGAATGAATGTGACATATTTGGCACAGCATCTCTAGAGTATATATTTTCGCATTGTTATCGCATTCTAAACTCCACGAGGAGATTAGGCAGCAACAAGATCTGTATCTCTTAGGAGTTTCGTGTTGAGAATGTTGTACCTACAACTAATTTCTATTTTAAAGTGAAGACGAAGCTAGGTATTCTGTTAACACTTAGTTGGAAACTTGAAGAATCAACAAGGTAAGTTTTTTTAATAAATGTATAAGTTTCTATGAAGTGGGATTATTAGTCTAGAGTCTGGATTTATGCTTGATTAATAGCAATAGGCTTGCCTCGTGTTACATCGGATTGTTAACTACCACATTGCAATAGAACCATGGTTACCGATATAGCCCGAAATATTACCAAACTTAAGTGGTATTGGGAAATGCTTAACTCCCCGGTGGCTTGCAGAACAGAATGTACCTAGTAGGTCAGATAGGAAGCCGGCTAACGAAAATACTAGTATTCAGATGCATACGGTTGACTGAAAGCCGACCCTAACATTGTTGGGTAAGGGCTAGCTAGACTGATGTTGACTACCTAAATCTTAACCAAGACACTTTCGTACACTCTTCAGTATTCATCTTTACAAAAAACACTCTTAATTACCGTCCTAGAAAGCTGATGTCATTATGTCTTCTTTACAAAAATACTCGATACTGTCTGAAAGGGTTGCATCAAAGGGTGGCGTGGGAGGAGGAGGGATAGACGTCATTAGTGACACCAATACAGCTCTCCAATTAACCTGTCTGTGATCAATGCGAAGGATTTTAGGGTTCCTTAATGAGAGACTTATGATTTCGTCACGTATTTTCCCTCTTTTAGATCTGATCTTTGGATCTTCCGTATGGTGCTGGATGTAAAGCAACCATCCCATTTCTGCGCATGGGAGTCATAAAAGGCGACTAAGGGACTGACTAGCTTGCCAGGGTCGTGAGATTGTTCGAAAGAGACACCGTGACCCTGGCACATGGGCAACTGAAGAAACACGGGTGGGTTTTAATCAGTAAAAGTGTGACACTCCCGCTCCGCCCAAGAGCAGGAGACGTCATTTGATGATTTCCCACCCAAAAAAAAAAAAAATAAGAAAAGGGGAATAGAAACTAGTGAATGGGCAGCAGCGTCCTCTATGCATTTTACCACCATACTGCCATCGCGAACCCGCCTGCCAAGCGTGGCGATAATGGCAAACTTCACCTTTGGGGGAGGTTTATGTCCAGCAGTGGACGTCTTTCGGCTGAAATGATGATGATGAGATCTTTGGATGGTAGAAATAGGTTTAATAGGTTTATTAATAATATTCAAGTACATCATACATTGCAACATGAACGGTGATCCCCAAACTAGACGTTAGTCTGTATAACAGGATAACAGGATATAAATATCAGTACGCTTTCTCGTTTTTTCCACTTTACACGAATTTTACTTAGGAATTGATGTTTATATGTTGCAATCTATCTGAAGAGCGATTGAACTGACTTATGGCAGTTATTTTAGCTACAAATAAATACTAGCCAGCTTTTGACTAAATACCAAATAGGCAACCACACTCCATACTACTTAAATATAATAAATGTGAAAGTGTGTATATTTGGATGCTTGAATAATCAATCACGCAAAAGCGTTAAATGGATTTGGATGAATTTTGTCACTCAGATAGTTTATTAATAACACATAGGTTATTTTATCCTGTTAGTTCCAGTGGGATAAATTCCGACCTCCATGCGAGCAAAACTGCTGACATAAGCTAGTCCTACATAATGCTAAAAATAGTGCTTTCCTTCAGATTCAGATAACATGACGTTTTCTTAATTTTGTGAAGTAGGTACTTCCACTATTTTTATCTCTTGATATCTTAGTTCAACTGTTTCAAGCCTACTTAAACGGAACCCTCCTTTAACTGTAGTTCTTCACAACTTGGCAGAATGTTTCATCAAAGTCTGTTCAATGTGTCTGCTTAGGCGTCTGATGTTTTGAGATCATGACTTGGAATTGATAATGATTGATTTTTAATTAATTGAAGTGACAACTAAGAAAATAATTAAAGAGATGAAGATTAATCTTGAATTAATTGGAGTGATGATTAAGTTAGGCAAAAACTTTTTATCAAATAATGAAATTTGTTCGTAATTTTCCTTTGGTTCAAATCCACATTTAATATTGTAATTGCGAAAGTAATTTTGTCTGTCAGACTGCTGTTTTTTTACCGACGAAAAAAAACGGAGGAGGTTATTAATTCGACGCGTATATTTTTTTCAAGTTTTTTTTATGTATGACCACGCATAACATTTTACATAGTAGTCCGATTGTGATAATTATTTTTTTATTGGAAAGGGTATATACTCCGAGGGTGGTCCCATATACATTTGGAAAACAAAATCGAACCCTAAGGGTCGGAAAACACGGGATTGTTCACTCATTGATTGTAATGTATAACCACGCATAACTTTGTACAGAGTAGTCCGATTTTGATAATTCTTTTTTCATTGGATAGGGTATACCTTGCCAAGTATTATTAGTACATTAAATCCACAAAAAATTACAAAATAAAAACTTTTTAACAAAAAATTAAACCGCCGAAAAACAGAAAACCCAAAAATAATAAACCTTAAAATTGTGAGTCGGCGCTGAAAAATTAATGAACAAAGATCACTCAAAGCGCCGACTCATAATTTTAAGGTTTATTATTTTTTGCTTTTCTGTTTTTTTCGGCGGTTAAATTTTTTGTTATTTACGCATTAACGACTGATCGGATTTGTATGTTTGACACACGGATGGACCCTGACTGCGTTATCTTTTGCTTCATATGTTCGAATGAATAGTCCTACAGACATTGTGTTACGCAATTTACCTACTGGCTTAGGACAAAGGATGCTCTTTCATTAAGTTAGTACATTCCCGAGGGATAGACCATGTATTTTTCAGATTATAATTAGAAATGTTAAATAAATCGGAGATGTTTGATATTTTTCAACCTTTAGACTGGAGACCCATGTGTTAGGTATCGACAGAGAAAACGAATGGCCGAATGGTAAGCGATCAGCTGTTTTTGCAAATCGTGTGACATATATATTTTTTTATTTCCAAAAACCAAAACATAACAGTTGTTGGGTTGCCTTAATGTACAGGTCAGTGTCGTTTAAAGTTTTAAACAACATGTACCTACATGTCTTTTTAATCCACACTCTTAGTCGTCATCTCAGTAGTCACCCCCTTTCTATCCATATCATAATTCACACAGTCCATCCATCGTTTCTTTGGTCTTCTTAGTTCACCTTTTATTTATAAAAATATTTTCCGGTTCATTTTGAGTAATACAAATCTCCATACTCAAAAACTCAGGCAGCTGTTTCACTCTAGGCTCTTAACCAAGCAGCCATATTGAAATTTATTTATTGAATATCTGGCCTCAAATAGTTTACCAGTAACCTATGTATGAGGTTGACCATTACAAAAGCGGGTTTAATTACGGCCCGCCCACGTTTGACGTGTCCACACTTTCAACTACACTGAATTTGCTTACACTAGCCGACACCCCGACGGTTCACCTCAATAGAGTCACGGAACGGACGGCAACATGAATTCATTCATGTATAACCTGGCTTTAGTGGGCCTTTTGTAATTCTGGTGACCATATTTAGCCAAATAGAAAAGTTTTGTTGATTTTGAACATATTATAGAGTTCCAACCGACAATAGAAAGATGTTAGAAACATTTTTGGATCGAAGTTATTCATCGCAGCTTGCGGTAGGAGAAAAATATAGACATCGTCACATTCGTCACGTAACGAATAAACCGTTACATTACATGCGACTTTTTTATATTGAATGAGAAAGAGGTAGAGAGAGTAACAGAATTTTCAAGGTATTTGAGGGTTCTGAAACGAATAGTTTGGTCAAAATGAAAATTCAAAATGCCGGCTTTAAATTGTTTCAATTTTGTCGTCATGTGTGTCGTTTTCATGGTTTTTGAGGGTGCTGAAGCCGTGAGGTCAAAATAAAGTGAGTATTTTTTGATACAGAAAATGACGATACGTTCGAAGTTGAAGAGAAAGCGTAAAGATCTTCGTTCCTGGCGCTCCATCCGACCCCACGCTTTTGTTTTATATTAGTTATAAAAAGCAATCATACGACAAGTTAGTAATGATTGTTGGTACGTGCCTCGACTTCCCAGTTACATACTGTCATTTATTTCACCCCAATGCTCTAAGAACTGTGAAGGAGAAAACAGCGAAGAAACCGGCGCAAGCCATTCTCTAACCCACATTGGGCCCACGTGTTGGCTTCCGGCCCACTCCCTCTCAAAGAGGGGAGATCTGCAATCCAATAAAAATAAATTGTACACTTGAAGTCACGGAAATTAATTGCAACTTCAGCGCCTATAATGTTCCCACTGCTGGGACACAGGCCTCCTTTCTGTGAAATGGATTGGGCCATAACTCACCACGCGGGATCTTCACTATATTAAAAATGCTTACTTTATTTTGACCTCACTATTGACTTCAGCACCCTCAGAAACTACGAAAACTATCTGACTCTCTGGCTCTGTTATTTCTATTTAATATAATAAAAAGACGCCATAAGTTGCAAATTGCAAACTTAATTTGTCCGTATTCGCATCACAGTGTGATTATTTTTTAAAGTTGTATGAAATGGCTATAACCCGGCGAACTGAGGTTGTGTGTCAAGTAATTTCCCGGATTGTACAATGTTTTGGAAGCCAACACTGAAGAAGATTGCTCACACAACTTCCCTACAAAGTATGGACACGTTGTCACTTGCACAGGGATCTTCCTGACCTATTTCCCGGCATTAATTGTCATCTACAGCCCGGATGTATCGCGCTGTGGCCAGAAATAATTATGTGTGGAATTCAACCAGACACAATACGTACTATGTGAGGGGGTGGATGGATGCGGCAGTTTGGCAGTGCGGGGTTCATTTAATTATCACTAGCGATCCGTCCATTCGCGACGATGCTACAACCTTCCTCCAGGAGAATAGTAAGCTCACCAGCACTCTCAATATTCACCGTCGCAGACCACCGTTCTTCCGTCCTTGCCGCCGAGGCCCGCCGCGACGTCCCAATTTATGTTCATCCCGATCCTTGCTCGAACTAGTCCGAGCCGCTGAGCCAATAGCTTTAAATTCGTCCTAATTAATAATTGATCAAATGCAGCTCATCCCGTACCCTAAAGGGCGTGTCCTTTGTATGTATCGCTTTAGTTTTAAGTTATAAACCCTGGCTGGAGGCCTAAATTTATTTAGGTGCCACAGGCAAGTCCAGCTAAGCAGCCGCCAATCTCGTAGGTTGATATGCGACATTTCAGTTCCCAAAAAAAAAAAAAAAACCATTTGATCATTTTGAACAGTCAGAACGTCCCGATATTGTTAATGTTTACGTAGATGATTCAGAACTTTTCTATGAAACTGCTTCATAACCAACAATAAAATTGATATTTAATTGTAACAACAACAGCCGCTCGGGTCGTTAAAAGGTTAATCTACGGTTGCTGCGGTCCCTTCATGGATGGGTTCCGTCCGTCCGTTACATAACAAGACCCCTCCGTGCCTCAGAAAGTAAGTTAAGCCGTTGGTCCCGGTTGTCCTTTACAGTTCTTTGACAGAAGTTACAGATAGTCTAAAGCCCAGAAGTCTGACAACCAGTTATACCAACGGGTATCGCTTTACCTAGTAACTGGGTTGGTTAAGTCAGACAGGCAGTTGTATCCATGTAAACTACTGATATTCAGCTACATCCAGTTAGACTGGAAGCTGACCCCAATGTGCTAGTAATTGGAAAAAGGCTTAGCAGATTGATTTTGAATCGATTGACGTGAGCAGTAAGCTCCGGTATAAATCTTACTGACTCTTCGTATTCGTTTTTCTTTGTAATTTTTCCTACTTCCAATACGCTCAATCTTTCGCTATAATATCTAAGCAGAACGACACACCTGGCAAAGGTTAGACAGCTGAAACTCGTCCATATGTGTAAGGAATGTAAAAAACGTCGTAGACGTAAGGACGCCGAATTTCAGCCACGTAATATTCGTCACGTGTACTGTTCCTCTAAATTACATCAATTATTTTTTCAGGATCAGACCATAGATAAACCAAGTTAATATCCTCTTTAATTCTCCAAAAAATCAATACAGCCATTAATTTTCCGCACACCAGAACAAAGCTAACTCATGTCAAATTTAAGTGTTGTAAGTATAATGCCGCTTCCACACACTCTGGCTCTGTGTAACGAAAATGTCTGCATGTGACATCACAAATTGTACCCTATTCAGTTTCGAGATTACAGGCGAGGACGCGTGCCGAACTAATTTTCAGCAAAATTTTCATCCACACGGTGCCTGGTGTGTAAAGCTATTTGATAGGAGTTGATTTTCAGGATGGAGAAAGTGGTGTCTCGTATCGGTAAAATGATTTGAGATAGCTTTGTGATTTGACAGCCTGTATTAATAGGTAAAGAAAAATGGAATCCATAGCCAAGTAAAGAGATAGCTGAGTAAAGACTTAATATTATTTCCCATGTAGGTACGACAACAGCTAATGTACTAGGGTACATATTACCAAATAAGATTGGAACTCTGTTTCTAGGAACCATTAATCGAAAAGCATAATCAGATTACAAAGTTCCCTGCTTGGACACACGCCTCTTCTCTTCGATTGGTAGTGAGTCCCACGTAGGCCCAGAGTGGGTTGACGTCATGTGTCTTCGAATTTTGTGCTCTTGGACTTGCCGTTTTCCTCACGGATGTTTTCCTTCACCGTTTTGCGAGCAGTGGTGATGAAATTATTTACACAAAGGAAAGTGCCTGCATGTGTTCGAATACTGGACCTACAACAAGTAAGTCGTAGCCCTTTTTACACGCTTTATATTAGCTTCACTTGTATGTTTGTATATTTGTATGTTTGTATATTTGTATGTTTGTTTGTAACCGACTCCTTATAGCGCGATTTTGACCCACTTTAAACGACCAGATTTCATTCAAACTTTGCACACCTGTCAAGGACCGATGACAATGCAATAATTTCATAAATTTGTGCTATTATCCTTGCCAGGGTTACCAGGACAGCAAAAAAACTGTCACAAACTACGCTGACATACATCTCAAAATTCGAAATACCCTAAAAAAATAGAAAATAAATAATAGTTTAGTACAAAATAATGGAAAAAAGCGTGGGGTGCCTGATATCATTTAAAAAATACCTTAAAAAGCACCCCACGCTTTTTTTTCCATTATTTTGTACTTTTTAGTTTGGTTTTCAATGGAAGCGTGTTTTTTAGTTTTTTTAAACTATTATTTATTTCAACAACAACGACAAAACGACATCTCATCTCAATCGACATCTCAACGACATCTCTTTGAGGCTCGCGTGGAACACTACGCGCCATCGACCCGAGCTTGGTCCTTACCGGGCGACGAGCTACCCATTGCTCGCCACCCGCAAGCTCGCGCCTACGGTTGCCGGGAGTCCGCTATCGACTCCCGACGCCCGGGGCGTCTCCTCCTGCGAAGTCGTAGCCCTTGAGTTACCTTTGAAAGACGGTAATAAATGTGCATTGAGAAAATTGCTGAGGCCTCAATCATCATCATCATCATCATTTCAGCCGAAAGACGTCCACTGCTGGACATAGGCCTCCCCCAAGCACCGCCACTTCGACCTGTTCTGTGCTTCTCGCATCCAACGTGTTCCTGCTGCCTTCACCAGGTCATCGGTCCATCTTGTGGGAGGTCTCAATAACAAAAGTGAATGGCTCTCTGCATGATTGCGTAAATAACGCAATAAATGTTACTGAACTGTCAAAATGAATTGCATTGGCATTGCGAGTGTGTTATTCGTTTATTGATACGCAATTATCCGGCAGGTTTTCTTATTACACTCCTTATTGAGAATAATCATTATTGATACGTGAAGCATAAACTTTGTACCCTTTTTTACGAAAATTAAGCGGACGAAGGAGTGTGTGGCACAGTTAAAGTTTATATAGGGCAGATAGCTAATATTTGTATTAGATAAATAATGGTTGAAGACCACTCATCAACCATCATCATTTCAGTTGTATGGCGTCCACTGCTGGACATGGCGTTTCCCGAATTGGGGGGTTTTATTGGAAGAGGTCGCATATATGTATGCACTGGCCTGTTGCACATGCCTGTCACCGATTCAAATTAATATTGTTACGGCATATGTTTTTATGAGCCTTGTCACTTGTGTGTAAAAATATTGACCAAGAAATATACTAATTATATTATCAGACCACTGTTCGTTATTGGCTTCTGTTTTCCATTAGGTTTTGCCATAATCACTATCTACCACTAGTTTTCAATTAAAAGTCATAGTGTCACTTAGGTTTCGAGTCCGTAGAAAACCATGTTCCCCAAAAATACATGTAAAACATTTTAAAAAACCAATCTATTACCTATTGCCAATACATTCCTAAATGTTCGTACCGAAAGTCCGATACATGGTAACTTCTCGCCACGAACCGATCTCAAGTAGCCGACTATAAAACTCAATACGTCAAACTGCATGTCCCGGTATTAGATAAGGACTGCCCGCTATTTGCTGTGACTGTAACGGTTCGGCGGCCATTTTGAATTTCAGTTTTGTATTTCAAATAGAATAAAATTGGTAAGGATCGAAATTCTGTAAACGTTAGACCCAAACGCTTTCGTGTCTTTGACATTGGCGCAGATTCCCTTGATAACAAAACTAAAATAAGAGAATGGACATATAGCTTTAAAAAGGATTCTGATAAGAGCAAGGTAGAGATGTTAAATTAGTTTATGCCATAAAGTATGCCTTGAACGTTGCCATGTTGTTAAATAAAATAGTGTTTATTTTTGTGTATGTAAATAACTCAAAAAAAAAAACAGATTATTATCTTATTACTGAGATAAAGATAGCAATAAAATTATTTTAGTTACAACAAAGTCGGCAACACACCGTTATCGAAATTGGGATTACCATCAACAATGGGGTGTTTAATATCGTGTCCAGCGTGTCCTGTTGTATGCACGCTACAGGAGTTGATGGACGCTGGACACAAATTCTGGGCTGACAGTGTATAGATTGCTATCGACAAGCTAAGAAGCAGACCGTAATCAAACAAAGCACCATTCCCGTCAAAACTTAATTACAGAAATTAATTACCAAAATATAACTGTTTTAACCATTAAAAAGTTCCGTGTGATTGCCGGACGTAATGAATAAGACTTTACCATTTCTTCCCGTGAGTGTTGTAAGAGGCGACTAAGAGACTTACTAGAGAATGGGCAGCAGCGTTTTCTATGCATTTTACCACCATACGAACCATACACCATGCAATTATGGCAAACCCCCTAAATTGGGGAAGGCCTATGTCCAACAGTGAATGTCTATTGGCTGAAATGATGTTGAACCATTAAAATACCGATTAGTAGTTAAATTTAAATACAGTAGAATTAATATCTACAAAATACCATAAACAGATATAACAGTAAGTACCACTTTTTGGCATTTGTGGGCACTAGCTTTAATACAATTTATTCTCACTAAACACACATTTTTAAAAACTTCCCCGTCGCAGCGGCCATTTTCCCGCGGCAACCATTTTGTAGTCGGTTATAAAACACAATACGTCATACCGGCGCGTCGCACGCCAGATAAGAGAGGAACACTATTTTCCTGTGACATTTCACTGAATAACTTGAGCTAAACTGGCCAGTGGTTGTTTGTTTGACGATTATGGGGAGTTTTGTTGAAATATAGGTTATTCTTTACTGTGAACCAATATTTACTATTAGTGAGATATAAACGGAATGCATTGATAAATACATAGGAAGCATACTGTATGCAGGAACTCCTCGGTCTCAAATAAATTATTAGTAATATCACGCCTCTATTCTTTAAAAAGACCTACCTCTTTGAGGAATAGAGGACTGAAGTTACAATTAATTTATATTAAGAAAATAAAAGAATTATATAACACAACATCAGGTCTGTATTCCGAAGGGTTGTCATTGTCAGTTATTTTGAACTCCCATGTTAACACGTAGAAAAACAAATCCAGTTCCAAATTCTAAGATTATAGGCAAACTTGTTTGGGGTATTACAATCATATTGTACATAGAGATTGCTTATCAATAAATAAAAGAAATAATTTACAATAGATTCTGTCAGAAAATGATAAATTAACAAATATGTACAAATAAGACAATACAATTTAATTTAAAAGTCGAGAATATTTCTTGGGTGTAAGAAAAATTGATCGCGGCTCCTAAAACGTTATTTACTTCGTTATCCTACTACTATTTTCCTAATTTTATTAGATTCCAATGTAACTAAACGCCGATGAATTGCGAAAAGACCCATTTGTGTGCATTCTACTAATGCACCCAACTAGATAAACCAAATTAAACTTTATCCTTTCAAATCTAAAAATACCCAAACCCTG
This sequence comes from Aporophyla nigra, assembly GCA_947507805.1. Classification (NCBI taxonomy): domain Eukaryota; kingdom Metazoa; phylum Arthropoda; class Insecta; order Lepidoptera; family Noctuidae; genus Aporophyla; species Aporophyla nigra. Next base: position 5,972,640 of record OX382315.1, on the reverse strand, counting down.
TTTTCTTATAACATTCAAATAGACTTCACAAATATAGTTCGTGGCGTATCAAAACGAATCGTTCACCAACTGGGACGGGAATCGTTCATTCGTTCGTTCGATCCGACAAGACAAGCAGACGTCTAATCTACATAATGCCGACGTTGGAGATGGTTAGTGCATATTGTGGTGAGCGCAGCGGGAAAGAAGATGATTTACTACTTTACGAACGAATAAACTGTACTGTAAAACTTGGTTGTTTACTAAAGGCAACCTTATGTTGTGCGGCAGGCAATGAAATGGCTTTATCAAATTATTCCTTTTTTACACGCTTTATATTGCTATCTATATGCTATATGCTTTATTATCGCTTCACTTGTATGTTAGTATGTTTATATGTTTGTTTGTAACCGACTCTTTATAGCGCGATTTTGACCCACTTTAAACGACCAGATTGCATTCAAACTTTGCACACCTGTCAAGGACCGATGACAATGCAATAATTTCATAAATTTGTGTCATTATCCTTGCCAGGGTTACCAGGACAGCAAAAAAACTGTCTTCGAAAACTACGCTGACATACGTCACAAACTAATTTGTGCCATTATCCTTGCCAAGGTTACCAGGACAGCAAAAAAAACTGTCTTCGAAAACTACGCTGACATACGTCACAAACTACGCTGACAAAATCAAAATCAATCAAAAGTCATTTATTCAAACTAGGCTGAGAGTCAGCACTTTTTGAACGTCAAAGTCACATAAGACAGTCCCCCCAAAACGCCCGCCCTTCGACACTTCCTAGTGCTTTGGCTGGGAAGAAGAAGTGGCGGAACAAACTCCCCAGCAGCACTGCTGTCTGTTAAGTTAGAAGAACTTGATTCTATACAATATTGTATAAGTTATTAATATAATAAAACAAAACATACATTATTCGCCATATGTCAGCTAGCACACGCCATTATACCAACAAAACATTGAACACTAAACTCAAGCTGAAATGAATAATGAAACAAAATCGTAAACAGAACTTAAAACCTTACTAAAGCCTCCAGGCATAAAGGGCGTGCCCGCTTACATATACAACGATGCAAATGATACATATACACAACAAATGAAATTAAAAGAAAATAAAAATAAATTAACAAAAGCAGTTAAATAAAAAATAAAATAAAAAAACAATTATATGAACTACCCATATAAACTGTCAGTGTGTGAGTTACAGTAATTACAGAATGTAAAACAGTGTCATAGAAGAAAAAATAAATATTATCTACACAATTAAGTTAGCAACTAGTTTGATAAACTCTAAGACTGTCCTATGGAGCGAGACCAGCATGTTTCCAAGCGTTCTTATCTTGGATGTAGTCCTCTAATTTGTAATAAGCTCGTTTACAAAGTGTACTTTTAATATGACTTTTAAACCTCCTTTCACATACTTTCCATTCGACATACGTCTCAAAATTCGAAACACCCTAAAAAATAGAAAATAATGCTTTTAAAGGTATTTTTTTATTGATATCAGGCACCCCACGCTTTTTTTCCATTATTTTGTACTTCTTAGTTTGGTTTTAAATGGAAGCATGTTTTTTAGTTTTTTTAAACTATTATTTTTTAAACTATGCCCACAAATGTGCAGGGGCGGACTTAATGCCATAGGCATTTTCTACCAGTCAACTTATGGCTGATGCAGAGACACACAGCGGTAGGTGCGTACATATAAACGCACGAGCCTATTTAAACTATAAATAAAATGTATATATCTAGCAATATATAAATACATAAATAACCAATTTACTAAAACAAGCAAAACAATGAGGAACACATTCGAACCATCAAAGACATTTAGAGCAACCCTTCAAATATTTTAGTATAGGTCTTTTGCTTCGGGAGAAATGACTGACAGGCGTGGAACTGTTAAGACATAATCGTGGAATAAACGAAAATATTTATAATTTCGCGCATACAAGTGGTTTATTGATAAACCTCGGGATGCAAGGGACCTCAAGGTTCCTACTAGTGGTTGCCGTCGTCTTCATATAGGTATATTTTGAAAGTAGAACGTGTGCAGAACCAAACCGAAGAAAATACTGCAACGTTTAGAAAAAAAAAAAAAATTAGAAACGCATTTCGGTGATACAGTGCGCAAAAGAAAAAAAAAAGAAAATAGGCAGACGCAAAGTGGACGCTGGAACTATAGAGTCGGTTTGGAATCTTTCAGGCTTTCGTTCACAGCTTAAGGTGGTGAAAGACTGGCGCCGCAATTTGCGTTAAGTAACACGCCCGCGTGTTACTAGTAAGTCAACTATCAAAGTCCATAATCGAAGATTCGAGCCCATCAGAAAGTAGTTGATCCTTCAAAACAAATGTCAAATTCAACTGAATTTGACATTTGAATAACTATTCAGGCAGGCAAAATTATATCAACTATAGGGATTATTATCAAATCGTGTCGTCATGAATTCTTAGTTCGGGCTCCGAATTAATCTTATATTAGTATAAGTAATGCCAAGCTGGATACGCCCGTAACGTCGCCTGAAGCTGCGGACTTCGTACTTAGGAAGTAGTTTTCGTCCGTCGCGACTGTCATGGTGATGTAGCATGCTCTAAGTAACTTTATTTGTTTCCCCACAGCAACATTTGTGTTGATGCTTGCTTGTTTTTGCATTTTGCTTCAATTGTAATTCGTGTTTGCAAAGTTGTTACAATTCTCGTTTCAAGTTATTAGAACTGAAATGAAATCAATCAACGGATCGGACATGAAAGGTTGATAAGTAGTCTCTGCGCCCTCACGTCCCTAGCCGCCGCAGGAGGAGACGCCCCGGGCGCCGGGAGTCGATTGCGGACTCCCGGCCATCGTAGGCGCGAGCTTGCGGGTGGCGAGCAATGGGTAGCTCGCCGCCCGGTAAGGACCAAGCTCGGGTCGACGGCGCGTAGTGTTCCACGCGCGCCTCAAAGAGATGTCAGCAGTACTGAAGGGGTCTGCTAGGACCGATGTCTGCCGGGGTCGCGTGATTGTTCGAAAGAGATACCGTGACCCTGGCATATGGGCAACTGAAGGAACACGGGTGGGTTTTAGTCAGTAAAAGTCTGACACGCCCTCCCCCGCTCCGCCCAGAGCGGGAGAAGTCATTTGATGATTTCCCATCCAAAAAAAAAAAAGTTGATAAGTAGCAAGTCGTTACGGTGCGGAATGTGCTTCGAATATAAGAAGGATTAAGAAAAAGGATGTATCCTTCAATTTATCCTTTTTTTTCTCCACTGGATGACTGTTGATATACGTGCAGAACGATCTGAACGATGATTGTAATTATTAGCCCACCAGACACACCACCTTTCTGATCGAAAGATCCTCACTTTCCTTTAAAGAATGAGTTAATTGTACACTTTGTTCCTTATGCCAATATTCTTTCATAATTACACGCTTTATATTAGCTTTACTTGTATGTTTGTTTGTAACCGACTCCTTATAGCGCGATTTTGACCCACTTTAAACGACCAGATTTCATTCAAACTTTGCACACCTGTTAAGGACCGATGACCATGCAATAATACAAAATAATGGAAAAAAAGCGTGGGGTGCCTGATATCAATAAAAAAATACCTTAAAAAGCACCCCACGCTTTTTTTCCATTATTTTGTACTTTTTAGTTTGGTTTTCAATGGAAGCGTGTTTTTTAGTTTTTTTTAACTATTATTTTTTTAATAACATGATTTGACTCGAAAATCAGAGATAAAATTCCTAAAATTATACAGCTAAACACTTATTTTCCCAACTCGCGTCAATATCCACCACATAACGACCCTTTTCCAATATTCCGTATTCACAATTCCGTCTTCACACCCCTAAAATCCCTTAATACTTTAACCCGCTTCCTCCCATCAATACGTTCTCATCCAAATCCACACAGACATCCCTAATCCTCATAATGGATGAAGATTCGAACATCTTCAGTTAAATTGTAAAAGATTTTTGTTCAATTATCAATTGATTTGATTTGTTGACAGCGCGGCTTTGGTTGTACCAATTTATTTGCAATCATTCGTTGCTTCATCTTTGTGAGAAATTGATGTTTTATCCAATTGTGTATTGATTATTGGGGGGAAATTGTGGTGGATATTTATGTTTTGTTTAAACGAGGAATTGTGGGCAGCTGCTGGTTTGTAGTTTTCGTTGGTCTCTTTAGCAGAATCTATATCTATGTTTATCTGTGTGATCGCTTGGTTCTTCTTAATTATGCAAAAGATTTTGATGCGGTTTCCACTATAATTTCATGTAGACCTAATGAAATATGTATACACGTTACACGTTGAAATAAATTCGTCTTGTTTCTGTGTCACATTTCGTGCAGTGGTAAACTATTTCTAAAACTCATAAAAAGTGCCATATAAACCGTGTCATGTCAACGTCAGTGTCAGGTTTTTATGTGGATAAAATATTTTTTAAATACATAATTAAATCGTGTACATAATTATGAATTTACAATCATGAATATTAGGATTGTATGTATTCTCCATGCGAAGATTTTCCTTTCTATTCTTAAAACACCACGTACTGTACTAGTTGTGGTAATAAGTATACGAAAATTACACAAAGGAGCCAAAGCTGTACAGAATTTCTTAATATTTTCAACCCAGCGTGTAAATTTAATAAGAATTTAAAATCCGATGTCGAAGCAACCATTTTGGTATTCAGAATGTTGCGATCGCAGAAGTAGGACACGAATATCGATGAGCTTGAGTTTTTGTCGTAATATTTCAGCTGGTTTATATGAACTTCTTGATTTGAACCTGTGTTCGGTGCGATCGCCTTTTGTTTACTTTCTTTTTGTTTAATTAACTACTTTGGATTGTAGAAATAGAGTTGAAAACAATAACCATCCTCATTACAATTTCAAAAACTGATTTGGAAACACTAAGTCAGTAAACATAGTCTACGTTTAAAATACCAAGTCAGTTTTTGAATTTAGAACTCAATATATCGATGGCCCCACCGAATAAACGTGCAAGAGTTCTTACACGAGTTTTTTTTTTTCATTTTTCGTTTCTTCTACTTACCCTGCACCTATTAATTTTTTTATGAATTTTTGACTTAAGCACTCCAATTATAATAGTGAGTTTTTTTATTCTAGGGAAATAATTAACTTTAAAATTATAGGAATAATAGTTTATGCTATTATAACATGCTTTTTGAGTTGCCAAGTATACAATAATAAACATGTTAAAACCTATTATTATTACATGCTTTTTAAGTCGCCAAGTATACAATAATAAACATGTTAAAACCTATTACTTAAATGAAAACTGATCTTATTAACTCTAATATAAATGTATACGATCTTTCCAATCATATAATAGCAGAACAATGTACTGTAAACAAGCGTGTAAATAGTTATAGCTGGGTTCAAAAATAAACTGGATTTATGGAGAATAATAGTGTAATATTACAGTACGTTTTATTCGTTGTGTATTATTACACGAATAAACCTGTAATGATGTATTAATGTGACCTAGTCAAGCAAATTTCACAAGAGCAAAAACATTAAATAGCTTTTCATGAGTTTCCTGAAACTGGTTGATGTTTTAAAAAAAGTAAATATACAAGTCTATAGTTTATTTTTTTACCTATAATTCGATTACACATTGTGTATACCTATTTACAATGAAATGAGCGTTATTGAAGTTTGAACGTTTTTATTTATTTGCTGAAAGTTGTTAATTTTCTCTTACACGATTATTCGGTGGGGCCATCGATATCATGATTGAAATGCAGTTATTTTTACAAGACTTTGTCAGTCAAGGTCCGGTGCTAAGTGGTCATTTTTGTATTAAAAACTTTACCCAAATCAAAATAAAGTTGGAAATGTATAAACTGGCTCAAAGCTTTAGTCTAGAACTAAAGTTATTAGATAGACGATTAGATTCTGTAATAAGACAGTAAATGTACCACAAATTGTTTTATCTATGACAATATTATAGTGATGTGTTTAACCAATGATGTTGATCGATGTATGCTACGACGAATGTACCGCTCTATGGGCTCAGTGAAAGCCACCGTGTCTTACGATTTGTAGGTCACAGGCTCAAACCCAGACAAGCACTTTAAGAAAATTATTTTATCACCGCTGCTCTCTAAACGGTGAAAGAAAACATCGTTAGCAAAACCCGTATATCCTAGAACAAAAGTTCTCAGGTATGTAAGATCTACCGATCCGCACTGGGCTCACGTGGTGAATAGCGGCCCGTTCTCTCTCACAGAGATACCGGTTGGTGTCCCAGCAGTGGGAACATTTTAGGCCGATTATTTTAATCGTTGTTATGGTTGACAGCGTTGCACATAGGCCTATAAATAACCTATTCACTCGTCACATGAAGACTTTGGTTCATAAATCCCGTCATTTACGAACAAAGGTGAATGCCTCTCTTGCTCTCGAAACCGGAATTATATTAGGAACTAGCTTCTGCCTGCAATTTCATCCGCGTCAAATTTTGCTCCCCTGACCCTACCCGTCGCATTGGATTGCCTGCCAGTTTTCGTCCATTTCTCGTTGCTGCTCCGCTCCTTTTGATTTTAGCGTAATTTTATATAGCCTATAGCCTTCCTCAATAAGTCAGCTACTCAACACAAAAATATTTTTTCAATTTAGACCAGTAGTTCCTGAGATTAGTGCGTTCAACCAAACAAACAAGCAAACTCTTCAGCTTTATAATATTAGTATGATACCTATAGATATAATTAGAACTTCAATTATTCTAAATCAGACCAAGTACATTAAGACAAGCTATAAGTTAGGAATTCTTTAGTAGTTGAGGAACAGGGTGTACAGATGATGTCAGGACGTTGTAGGGTGCCAGCACGATGCAGGATTTTGGGTAACGTCAGTGTGATGCGTAGGTCGTAGGTGGCGCTACAATTCTAGTTTGTAAGTCAATAAAAGTGGCAGGCGATTTGATGCGACGGGAAGGGTCAGGGGATCAAAAATTTGATGCGGATGAAGTCATGGACAGAAGCTAGTATCTTATATGCACAAAAAACACATTCCTTCCTTGGCAGTCGGGTAAAATTTGCCCGAACCGGGCAAGTTAATTCTTGCGAACCGACTAATAAGCTAGACCTTCCTATCTAGAAATACCGACATAATTTACCTAAGTAGGTACTAAATTGCAGCCGAACTACAACGAGTATATCAAACAGTTTCAGAGGAAGCCGCCTGTGATAGACTGACAAGTGATTGCAGTACGCTTCGCATTTCAATTCAAGTGAATATGCAATCAAAATTCGTGTTAACTCATTTTCACGATGTTGTACTAGTTTAATTTATTTCGATACTAGCGATCCGCCCGGTTTGCACGGTTGCAATGTGCTCAAATCAAATAATTTATTGGATTGCCAACATGGGTAATTAGTACATGTATGTTTTTACCTTATATACCCACAATTATAATTTTTACTCTTTATTATTGGTTGTGATGGCAATAATGACATTTGGTTAAATAGTTTATTATAGGCTTGCAACGAATAGTATATTCGGCAGTATATCGAATACCGAATATTCGGCGAGCCCCCTGACCGAATAGCCGAATATTAGGCAAAAGTATTCGGCCGGATTTTAGCGCCAAAACTTGTACAGACGTGATTGTTTCGCGCTCGTTTGTTCTAACCATTCCACCGCTGTCACTGTCAAATGTCAAAAAATATAGTTTGCCAACAGCGTTGACAAGATCCCGCCTCTTTTCGCGCCGCTTGTGGTTAAACCCCAATTTTTCGATATTTTACTATAAAACCCAGAAAAAATCTTAACTTTTCTAATATAGAAGACGAATTCGTATTATTTCGATACTTTTCTAATATAGAATTTCGATTTATACATATTTCTATATTTAAGTACGTCATTAATATTTAAGTTATTACTTCGGTTAATTACTAGGTGCGAAAGCTGGGTTTATTTGTGGTTTCAAGTATTTTGCTGAATTTAATTATAGTTGCTATTTGTGGATTAACGGCTATGTTATTTGGTTTAAAGAGTAGTTTTCAATGTGAATCGTTTTTGAGCACAAACTTTCTACAAGTACAATATTATGTTCATTAATGGTGATTCATGAAAATATACACTAGGTTCAATAAAAAAATATAATGAGACTGCATCTACGCTTAGACAATCTACAAACATACCTTAGATTTTTAGCATAATGCACTTTTCAAAATCAAAAGTCATTTATTCAAACTAGGCTGTGAGTTACCGCTTTATGAACGTCAAATTTACATAAAACAGTCCCATAAAACGCTCGCCCTTCACCACTTCTTAGTGTTTTAGCTTGGAAGAAGAAGTGGCGCAACAAACTCCCCAGCAGGAGCACTGAACAACTGTTTTCACTTGCATTAAGATAATTTATTCGGTATTCTATGTATACACCGTGACATTTAAATCGTCTTACAACGGCAGCCCACTTCATGTAACCAATGACTACTACACATCCATAAGAAAAAAAATTAACATATCAATAATTTAAAAAATAAAAATATTATTCATTATGATGACGCATGACGTAGTTTCAAATTCGATATTCTGTCTCATGGAAAATGGAGATGGAATGATCTAGTTGACTCGTGCACTGGGTAGGTACGTTCTCTACCGTATGGCATGAAAACATTATTAACAGGATGTTTCATAATTCTAATGCATTATTTCAAGATCATCGCGCGCGAACGTCGCCACGAGCGGTCATGTTATTGAGCCCTCCGGATATTTTATTCTTAAATTATAGTAAAAAGTGCAGATATCACCATAAACATTATATAGTTAAGTGACCATAACCAATACCTACAAAACGGTGCATAAACTATACCGGTACTCGAACTACTACTCAAGTTATTAACAAAAAACATTTAAAAAACTTTCCGTAAACAGTGTGTTTGTGCAAAGTGAGTGACCTTCATAAACAAAGAACTGACTCATTAACGGTCATTCGTACATAAACTTACGGAATAGAAACAACCAAACACCATTTTTGGACGTTTACCACAACGTTCGGCTGGTGTCGCGGTGTAGCGACTGGTCAAATTGCGGCTGTATCACGAGAGTGCGTGTTCGAGCTCAGCCACATGATATTCTTTTTGTTTTTTGTTTTGGATTTTTAATATCGAATAAAAACTAAAAGACTTTATATAATCGGAATACTAAAATAATAGTGAGTAAAATTCATTAATTCACCTTTTTTGTTTAACAATTAACGATACTACAATGGAAAACGATGAAATAGATAACATTACTGTCCGAAAAGTGAGGGCGAATTCAGTGGACAATATCTTCAATATTAATTTAAGAAATAATTCCACCCTACTTGACACTACTATGATGAGCTTACCAAACACCTCACTGAATGACAACGACGAAATAGAGAGCTATAAGGACACAATTAAAAAGCTCACTGCGGAACTGGAAAGCGCTCATCTCGAGATCGACAACTTAAATAGTGAAAATTTTCGGCTGAAAATGGATATCGGACAGTATCAGAAAGTTATAGAGACATACAAAAGGGTGAACTTGTTGGAAATAAAGACCAATACACCGAAGTCTGCACGTAAAAGTAATATGATAAGAAAGAGCTGTTTCTCTACTCCAACCAAGTTGACTCTTCCTCCTACAGCGGCTCATCAACTTGACAATGACTCAGTAGTGCAATCCCCAAGCGATATCGGAAATGCTTCTTTGAACACAGCCGGCTCAATGGGCAGTGTTGAGGAAATACAGCCCATTAAATCACTATCCCCTCATAAAAATACGGAAAATGACGCTTTAATAGATTTGATTGACGAAAAACACTTCCACCATAAGAACGCGGATGATATCATTGCAACGGATTTTAAACAGCAACAATCCCACCACAAGAGCAGGAAAGAAATGGCTGAAATCAGCTTAACGAACGAACATAATAGAATAGTAATTCTTGGAGATCAACAGGCACGCGGTCTCAATAAGACTATGACTAATACCAGGTTAGACAAATGGAATGACAACTACAAAGTTTCGTCATTCATCAAGCCTTATGCAACAAGTGCTCAGATCCTTAACAGTTGCACTGACGACTTCGTGAAGTCGTTGACCATTGACGATATTATAGTTTTAGTAATAGGATCTAATGACAAAAACCCTTACTCTTTTATAACTGAGTTGTGTAACGCCCTGTATAAATTGCGAAACAATACTGTATTTATTACCAACGTACAATATAATGCTTATTTAAATGAAAATACAATTAACTACAACCTAGAATTAATAATACAAAATTATAAAAATTGTAAATACCTAAAAATACACAATTCAGAATATACTATAAATAGCATCAACGACAGGTCGATGAAAAGTTACCACCAGTACTATATATCACATTTATGTTTGAAGTTGAACACTAGAATTGACTACATGAGATACCAGACTGAGATTCTTAATGGCTTTAAAAATAAGCACAATATCAACAGAAAAAACACACACACGATACCGCGAAAAACCACACAAACTAAAATCACTGCCTTCTTTGGGAACAAAAAACAAGTCGATAAAGACTCGAAAATTGGGTTTTTTCGCAAACAAAACTAAATATTCTAATATCACGGTAATTCATCAAAATATTGCTGGGGTCTTGAACAAACAGGATTTAATAGAGGTAGCCATTTCAAATTTGCAAAAGGAACTGGGTTCCGTTGATATAATATGCTTAACTGAAACCTTCCTAAAAAGCGGTTGTGAACCAAACCTTAGACTAGAAAACTATAAACTCGTATCTTTCTTCTCGCGAACTAACCAACGACGGGGAGGTTCATGTATCTTATTAAAAAACAACCTACAATTTAAAGAAATTAAAAATCTACCTCTTCCAATTCCCTTACAATTCGAATGCTGTGCCATCGAAGTAATTAAATTTAATCTAATTATAGTGTGCATATACAGAACACCTACACGCGATGCCACAATGTTTTTGAATAATCTGGAACTTCTTACCAATAAACTAGACAAAAAAGGTAACAAAAAAATTGTTATCTGCGGCGACTGGAATATTGACACATTGAAAGTAAATAAAACATCCAAAGATTTAAATTCTATACTCAATAACAATAATTTAGTAAACCACATAAAACTGCCTACGAGAAAAAATGCAACTTTGGACTTAATAGTAAGTAATATTCACGACGCTAAATCTGCAATTCACTATCTAGCGCTTTCAGACCACGAAACAGCACAATCAATAACGGTTAGCTTAGAAACTGATTCTCAAGTTAAAGATGTTCATACTTCTTGGTTCAAAAAGGTAAGAGAGCTCAGTGACGAAAATATTGTTAAATTTAACAACTGCATCTCAAATTTATCTTTTTCCGATGTTTATGAAGCTCAATCAACGAATGACGCCTTCGATAGACTACACGATACTTTTACCCTTTTCTACAATCTATGCTTTCCTATAATTAAAGTCAAAACAACTTGTAAGCAAGTAAAAAATAGAGGTCTAACCAAAAGTATTAAAAGATGCTGCATTAGAAAACGAACATTATACTTAAAATATCATCTCTACAAACATAACAAAAAACAAAACAAAAAGAAATATGACGACTACACTCAAATACTTAAAAAATGCATACACAAGGCTCAGCAGCTTAATAGCTTAGACTACATTAGTAAAGCCAAAAATAAAAGTAAAGCGGCCTGGAATATGATTAAAAAAAGCACAAATAATATGACAAGTAACTCTGAAATTGACGCAATTAATGCTAATAATAAAGTATATGACAATCCAAACCAAATATGTGACTTATTTAATGACTACTATATATCTCAAACAAAGACGACAAATAAAAACATACGTTATGACAAGAAAATAACCACTCCTCAAAATCCTAAAAGCATTTTCCTTACACCAGTAGATGAATCAGACGTTTACAAAATAATTCACAGTCTAAGAAACACTAACTCGACCGGCTATGACGACCTGAGCACTAAAGTAGTAAAGACATGTGCAGTGAGTTTAATGTCTCCCTTAACCTACATTATAAACCTGTCACTGACAGAAGGAGTATTCCCAACACGTCTGAAAAGGTCAATAGTCAAACCTCTATATAAAAAAGGTGAAAAAACTGACATAGATAATTATCGCCCAATAACTTTGATCCCAATTCTATCTAAAATCTTCGAGAAAGTTATGTGCATTAAAATAGAGAACTTTTTAACAGCATGTAATGTTCTTAAAAAAGAACAATTCGGCTTTAGGAAGGGCAGCTCCACTGCGTTAGCATGTTTTACACTAGTAAAACATGTAACTGAAAGTTTAAATAAAAAATCTAAGATAAGCTGCGTGTTCCTAGACATGACAAAAGCCTTTGATTTTGTTAATCATACAACTCTACTCTCAAAGCTTGACCATTATGGAATACGGGGTAAAGCCAACGATTGGATCAAAAGTTATCTTTCTGAAAGAGTACAATGCGTCGAAATAACAAAAACTTGTCAAAATGAGAAAAAAACGTTTAGGTCGGAATATAAACAAAATAATTATGGCACGCCACAGGGAGGTATCGTATCCCCACTACTTTTTCTAGTATATATTAACGACATTCCAGAGGCGATAGGCAAAGATTGCATACTATTTGCCGATGACACTACAATAATTGTTAAGAGTGACAATGACAAAAATTTGGAAAATGAAATCGTTCAATCTCTTGATAATGCAATCGACTGGCTAGAAAAAAATAACCTAAAACTAAATATGACTAAAACTAACATAATACATTTTCAGACATACAATGCAAACATTAATATACTAGACATTCACTATAAAGATTCTCTCTTGACCGCAGTCGATAATTGTGTATTCTTAGGTATAACGGTCGATAAAAACTGCAGTTGGAAACCACATATTGATAAAATTCTTGCAAAAATAGATCGTTTCGCTTATGTGTTGAAAAGAATTAAACAAACAGTTAATCACGATACTGCAATGCTGGCTTACCATGGTTATGTATCATCAGTACTTAGATACGGTATTATAATATGGGGGAACTCAGTAGATTTTGAAAGAGTTTTCAAAGCTCAAAAAAAATGTGTCCGAGCAATTTGTGGAGCTCACTTTTTAGATAGCTGTAAGCCACTGTTTCAAAAACTTAAAATCCTACCTTTGCCGTGTTTGTATATTTTTGAAACTTGTATTTTTGTTAAGAGAAATTATAATTTATTTGAAGCAAGTACAGTCAGGCCAAATAGCCGCACACGGCATAAAGATAGACTTCAGCTGCCACCAATAAAACTAAAATTATTTAAAAAAAATGTATACTGCATGTCGATTATTATTTACAATCATTTACCAAATAGTTTTCAAGACTTACCCCTGACAATGTTTAAAAAATTACTATTCAAACTATTGCTGTACAAAAGATATTATACCATTAAGGACTATTTAGAAGATAAATCAATAGAATCTTTAATCTGTAATTTGTAAGGTAAATTAATTGACATGGTTGATTGTAATTGACATTTGCACGCCAGGTTATGGCAGGATATGTTGAAACTAAATTACTGTAACACCTTATATACCATATTCTAGCAAATAAATATTTTTGATTTGATTTGATTTGATTTATTTAATTTTCTTAGTACCTATTATCTTAATTAATGGTAACAATTTTTTAATCACGCCCAGAGGTATATTATGTCGGATACATTGAGTGGAAAACCTTTGTAAAACGACTAGAATGTCACAGTGTATATATTCTTTAACATTAGGTTGACAACTATGGCTTAGTCGCACTCTAATTATTACGGTTTTCATATATGGTTCAATGCAAAGAATATGCTAATATAATAACAACCACACGGGTCGGTAGAATAATTTGCTCGCTTCCTGGATGAGTGACCATCCGTTATATATCGGCACTCCTCCGTACTTTGGAAAGGATGTTAATCGTATGTCGTATATCTTTGACAGTCATTCAGAAGCTCGAAAGACTGACTGTCTTACTAAGGGATGCCGTTTTACCTAGTAAATGAGTTGTGGAAATCAAATAAGCAATCGCTCCATGTAAAGTACTGCTATTCAGCTGCATCCGGTTAGACTAGAAGCCGACCCAAACAAAGCTGGGAAATGCTTGACATACCTATTTCATGTTTTTTTTTTTACAGAACTCCACGTACAGGGATTCTTCTAGATTTATGATCAAAGGGTTCGTAATATTCCACACATAACATTAACAACACATCACAAAGCCATCTCTTTGTGTGATGGCACATCAGAAGCAACAATTTGCGTACATCGCTCAAGGTTATGCGACAGCTAACATAAACAGCAATAAAGTGAAAGCATTTCGTTATTACTTGTAAGTGAACACGTAACGTGGATAGGGTGAGCATAATTTGTGAACTTTGTGAGGATAGAACAGTAATTTGTAATACTGGTCTGTATTGGAATTGTAAGTTTTAATTTAACTTTTTTTTGGAATGACATCTTGCAGGTGAACCTATGGGGTGGTCTGCTGCTGAACCGCATTTACCTGGCTACCTTAATAAATGAGGGCCTCCAACCAGGGCTCAAAAATTTAAACTAAATTGACTAGACGCTAAGGGCACCCTCTATGGGGACGGACCTCGGCTTAGGGCGTTGCTGGAAGAGGGAAGTAATGTACGAGCTAATCGAACCCCCACTTCACACCACTCCACATTATACAAAATAACCTGACACATACAAAGTTTGAATGAGTTTTATTTTATTTTTGCTAGTTTTAATTTAATTATAAGTTTCCCTAAAGATGTGAAAGACTGGAACAAAAGTCTTCTATGTGTTTTGTGTGACGTGTTCATAGCGACTGCAACACACACACAGACAGCATCACTGATAGTTCAGAATAATAAAGAGATTTTAATTATGCTTTCCAGATATTAGATAACAAGTGCATCCAATGATAATACCAATTTAAAGACGACCGGCGCATTTGAGGTAGTCAGACAGTATGTAGACCCATAATGTTACATTTATTTATTTTACCTAAAAAATATTCAAGATTTTTATATTTCGCTTACCAACAAAAAATACGTGAAAAAACCATCTTTCAAAAGAAATTACAATACACAATTTAGTTGGAATAATTAATAATAGGTTAAAAAAACTAAAAAACACGCTTCCATAAAAAACCAAACTAAAAAGTAGAAAATAATGGAAAAAAGCGTGGGGAGCTTTTTGAGGTATTTTTAATTGATATCAAGCCCACGCTTTTTCCGTTTTGAAGGGGATCAAAATCATGTTAAAAGTGTCCATTACATAGGCACATACTAACATACGTATGAAGCTAATAAAAGTGTGTTAAAAAGAAACAGCTTAATATAGCCTTCAGAAATGTCTAAATATCCTTTTAAACAAGTCCACATGGTGTCTCTACACCTTTGAAGGCAGTGCACTTCGCCACATGAAGCGAATGACCCAGAAACTGCACTCTCGATATAAAACCACGTATGTGTTGGGAATATATCTTACTTTTAAACTAATGTTGACTGGACCGCCAAGAAATGTTATCAATTTTGTAAATGTTCGAGAATTTTATTTTAGAGCGGAATTTTTGGTAGTGTTTGGGTTTATTTTGATACTTTTGATGTTTGAATTGGTTTTTGGTAAAGCTATGAAATACGATTGAATTGATTCATATTATAGTAAGTAAAGGCATTAAGATGTGACTCTATAGTAGAATGTGGTGAGAGATTAGCGTTTTTGTCAGTTTTGTATGTAGTTTTAACATTTGCCTGGTAAGATACAGGGTCCTAATTCACACTTACCATAAACTATTTAGAGGTGCTCGTGGCTATGTAATTACAGCGGCACGGTTCGATCAATCAGGTTAAGCAACGCCTAACGCGGTCGGGCCTTGGATAGGTGACCATCGCTGGTGATATGGTTGACTGGTAGAAAATATATGCGGACTTAATGCCTAAGGCATTAAAGATGACCCACTGACAACAAGTTCGCCTCTGTACATTTTTGTGCGTAAAGTATTAAATAAACAAATAAATAATCTCACAAACCGACCCGTTGGTTGTTAAGCCGTTGGTACTGGCTGTCATTTTTGGATCATCTTTGACAGTTGTGTTAGAAGCCTGAAAGTCTGACAACCAGTCTTACTAAGGGTTATCGTATTACCCAGAAATTGGGTTGTGGTGGTGTAATAGATAAACAGACGGTCGCTTCATATACAATATAGATATTCGGCTGCATCCAGTTACACTGGAAGCTGAACCAAAATTAGTGTGGACAAGGCTACACAGATGACATACCATAAACTATTTATATTTACAGATTCATCCCATGACTCAAATCTCACATTTATCCTACTTAGGAACGACATTTTGTTACCAAGCGACCCCACCGACACGAAACCTCAAGTTAATCTGTTTTATAAATGAAAAAATATTTCAATTCAAAAATTAAAAACTAATCACTGTTCTACATATTCATTATCAACAGATTAAATGTTATGTAAACAGATTACCAATGAACACATCATTTTTTGTTGATAAAAGTCACTGATAAGATAACATAGCTTCGTTGTTTAGTATCAATAAGTATTTAGAAGAGATAGTCGTAAAATGGGTAAGAAAGTCAAAAAGAAAGAATTGGAAAAGATAGTAGAGGAAAAGACAGATGGGAGAAAGAAGGAAGTAAAAGAACGTAGCAACTTGAACGTAAGTACGATTAATAATTATTATTCAGCGTATGATTTGATTGAAAATAATTACATTGATGAACAAAATGTGTATCAATGAAATTTTGACTGGCCTGTTAGTCTAGTGGTTAGCGACCCTGACTGCTAAGACTGAGGTCGTGGGTTCGATTCCCACCCAGGACAAATCTTTGTGTGATGAGCACAATCATTTGTTCTGTGTCTGGGTGTAATTTAAATATATTACGTATGTATTTAGAAATATATAAGTAAGTTTATGAGTTGTCTGGTTGCCATAGTACAGGCTCTGCCTAGTTTGGGATCAGATAACGTTATGTTGGTTGTCCCAAGATATTATTACTATAATTGGTTAATTCTTTAGCTTTCTAACATTTGGGTTTGTGGATAAGTTATTATAACCGCACGAGTTTATCCATAAGGTAAAAGCTACGCTTGCCCCAATTAGTCCATCAATGGGTGGCCATCTTAACATGCCCTGAGACCCTTCAGAACCACAAAAAGCACGTCAAGTCGTTGGAACCGGCTGAAATTCGTAGATCTTTGACAAACCTTATGAGTAGTCAGAAGCCAGAAAGTCGGACAACCAGTCTTGCCAAGGGCTACCATGTTACCCAGAAACTGAGTTGTGGGGATCAGATAGATAGTCGCTCTATGTAATACACTAGTATTTAGCTGCATCCGGTTAGACTACATCCGACTTCAACAATAAGAATACAATTAAGAATACAAATTCATTCTTTAACAAATTAAAATTACTTTTAATAGGGAAATGTTATTGCACAGTAGGCGAATTCATGACGAATAAGATTTTATAAATATAGGTACGTAATTTCTAACTTCTTCTTTTGTCACAAATTTGTTTAGATATGCTATTGACAAATCAAATCTATCTTCTTTTGTATTGTAGAATGACATACCATAACTAATTTAATCATTAACTTGACATGACATGATTGTAATTAATTTCCTTATTTTATTTCACTTTATATTAATTTAAATACCTAGATTTTTTTATTTTTATAGTTTTGTTGTGCCCTTACAGGGTCTATATTTTGTACTTAGCTTCAAGCCATTTGTAACATCTTTTCATAATATGGAATGCAATAAATAAATAAATAATTTAGAAAAAGACTAAGCATATTAATTGATTTGAAATAATTATAACTCTCTCTCATTTATTTTTCAGCTAGCATCGCTCATTTCAATTTTAGCATTAATAGGCATTTCCATTATTGCCTACAATGTGTATGAAGATTTTATGACGGTACCAGCAATGCCTCCAGTAGATTTGAATACGTGGTGGGGACCGAATACTACGGAACCTCAAGATACATCTATTAGACCGTATCGGATTGTATTTTCAGAATCGGTGAGTTCCATTTTATTCATCGTTCATGGTAGAATACAACCATCATTGACATTATCTTTCTATGCTTCTCCCAATGTATTTCACTTTTTCTTTGACCATACTTTGATGATAAATAACATAACTATCGCAAAACCATAGACATCCCAATTAGAGTATTAAGTTAAAAGCATATACAATGATACCGTACCGGGTACCGTGTGGTGCTGGACGTAAAGAGTAACACCACCCCATTTCTTCCCGTGGGTGTCGTAAAAGGCGACTAAGGAACTTACTAGAGAATGGGCAGCAGCGTTCTATGCATTTTACCACGATACTGCGATCGCCAACCCGTCTGCCAAGCGTGGTGATTATGGCAAAGCCTCCCAAATTGGGGGAGGCCTAAGTCCAGCAGTAGACGTCTTACGGCTGAAATGATGATGATATACACTGATAATGTTTTAAATAGGATATATGCTTTTATCCCGGTTGTACGTTCCCGTAGGATAGTTTCCAATCAGCACACAGGCGAAGCTGCCAGCAAAAGCTATGATAGTATATGTACAAGCCGTCATTTTGCTTTCAATTCGTTTCCAAATACGTCAATGACAAATACACTTTTGACATAAAGATGGACAGACATCGAAGTTTTTCCAAAAATATTGTGCTCCGTTTTGTAGTTTTATGGATGGAAAACAAATTATCATTGACACGTTACACAGACACTTTGTAAATTAACATTAATATATGATAGTCTGCGTATTTTTTGTAGTTCTCAGAATATCTTTCATCATGCTACTTCAGCTACTAGTATTAAAAATAATTCATTTATAATATATTACGCCGTGTTTTCCCGGAAGAGGTCGGCTTTGGTGAAGTAATAATTTTACCAAGATTTTATTACTTATTTTAAAATCCCATTACATCCCTCAAAAAGCGAACATATTCTCGATTACCACACAAAAATCCAGTATCTTGTCTGCTACTGAGAACTTCCTGAGCTTTGCAGTCTCATTTGCCAACATAATACTAACAAGAAAATCAAAATAATTTCGTCATCAGCATTTATGTTCATTATTTTTTGTTCATACGGTAAAGCTACATCATGAAGACAACTTTAACAAGGATAAAGTAAACATTTCTAGATCTCACAACCATTTTGTCGGTTATAAATAAAAATAGGCACCGTAATTTTGGATAAAAAAGCAGATAAAAAAAAGAATACAACTCGCGGTGACCTTGAATCATGTACTAAATCCATTTTAGAATTTTGTGTCTCGATGGGGTTTCACAAAATTATTTTATATTCATACTAGTTTCTGCTCGCGAATTCGTTCGAATGTTATTTTGGCCCCTGGACCAGCACGTCGTATCACATCGCCAATTACTCTGTTTAAAAACAACAATGGTGGCGATTCCCTTATTCACAAACTAAACTAAATTTAAGTTCAGTGCATCTTTTTCTTTCTATTTCATTAAGGAAAGGACAAAAGATAAATTTTAGTTTAGTCCTGTCAAATTAATCAGCGCCTGACGTAAATTGACGTAATTTTAGTAGGCAAGTTTTTAATCACGTCTAAACTTGTATGGAGTAGTGACAGGCGCTGATTAATTTGACAGGACTAAACTAAAATTTTTCTTTGGTCCTTTTCTTAATGAAATACAAAGAAAAAGATGCACTGTACTTAAATTTAGTTTAGTTTGTGAACAAGGGAATCGGTACCAATAAGCGTTATTTCCGACTATTTTCATTTTGCTCGGTTTTTAAAAGTCCTAGCGTAATGTTACGTTTTAAAACGTTCCTCAATAATTGGTCTATAAAATGCTTAAAGAATTTTTCACATTCGACTGTTAGTCCCAGAGATAGTTTCCTACAAACAAACTCATAATCTAACCTCTTTATAATAAGTGTAGATGTATTTTCTGAGAGACCAAAGTTTATCACATTATTATTTATTCATTCTAGATGAACTCAGAAATTCGATGGCTCTTCGAGATGTATAGACGGGCTCCCAAAAAGCAGAAAAGTTTCGAAGACACAGCCTGGACTTACGGAATACATTCAGATTCCTTCTCAAAAATCTTCAACTATTGGATCTTCAAATACAATTTTCAAGAAAGAGAGCGATTCTTCAATCAGTTTGAACAGTTCAGGACCAATATTCAAGGACTTGATATTCATTATATTCACGTTAAACCGAAAGTTGATGTAAATGTGATGGTAAGTTAATTTTCAAAAAACCGGCCAAGTGCGAGTCGGACTCGCGCACCGAGGGTTCCGTACAAACCTGCAGGTCATCATCATCATCATTCGTCATCATCGTTTATGAAATTAAATGTTTTTTTTTAAATTTTTATATTTGAGTTGACTGAATGAAAGGTAAATTGTGGTTTACGATTTATGACGTATTAAAAAAAAACTACTTACTAGATCTCGTTCAAACCAATTTTCGTTGGTAGTTTTCATGGTAATGTACATCATATATTTTTTTTAGTTTTATCATTCCCTTATTTTAGAAGTTACGGGGGGGGGGACACACATTTTACCACTTTGGAAGTGTCTCTCGTGCAAACTATTCAGTTTAGAAAAAAATGATATTAGAAACCTCAATTTCATTTTTAAAGACCTATCCATAGATACCCCACACGTAAGGGTTTGATTAAATTTTTTTTTGTGTTTCAGTTCTATGTATGGGGAACCCCAAATATTATTGTTTTAAAAAAAAATGATATTAGAAACCTCAATATCATTTTTAAAGACCTATCCATAGATACCCCACACGTATGGGTTTGATGAAAAAAAAATTTTTGAGTTTCAATTCTATGTATGGGGAACCCCAAATATTATTGCTTTTTTTCTATTTTTGTGTGAAAATCTTAATGCGGTTCACTGAATACATCCACTTACCAAGTTTCAATAGCACAGCTCTTATAGTTTCGGAGAAAAGTGGCTGTGACATACTCGGACAGACAGACAGACAGACAGACAGACATGGCGAATCTATAAGGGTTCCGTTTTTTGCCATTTGGCAACGGAACCCTAAAAACAGCCAGTTTTTTCTGAAATCTTACCACAGTGAAGTGATCTTCATGTGAGCTAGCATACCACTCGATGCCTGAGATGGATAGTATTGACAGGTAATTTCAAGCTCAACATATCCAAGTCATCACGGTAAAAAAAAGAAAAGTTCGTCAGTGTTTGTAAAACTTATTTACTGGTGACCACATGCTGGAACGTTGCATTAAGGCTACCGGAATCCACTGTATGTGTGCAGCTCTGGACTTGTTGCAGCGATGCTTGAGGGTTGCCTATTCCTATTTGTGAAAGTCCGTTAATTGTCCATCTATACCTGTGAGTTCCTATGTAACAGTACACAGTATACAGTAAATGATGAAACCCTTAAAAAAATAAGCTGCAATGTGGTCGATGTTGCATTTAAAAAATTGGAAATGAGCGTAAAGTAACAATGCATTCAGTTTCATACACTAAGTACTACAATGTTCTACACACTTGAAATAAATAAAAAAAAATTATTTTGTACAGACCAAAAAGCAGGAAAGAGTAAACTGAGGCGCTTAACACACGGCACCGTGCACCGCCGCGGTAGGCGGTGAAGCGGATCTCATGTCGCATTGCCCTCTATTAAATCCGTTGATGCCTAACACACGTACACCGACCGACCGCGCGGTCAATTCGCTTTACCGCCACCGCCCTCCGCGGCGGTGCGCGGTGCCGTGTGATAATCGCCTGACTCGACTCAAATCAAGAAATCAGTTTCCTCTACCAATGGACGATGCACATTCCCTACGCTGCATTTTATTTGTCAAAATATGTTTACGAGGACGATTCTTTCATAATAACGATGGAAAAAGAACACTTAATTTCCATCACTGTTTACATTTTAAAATATTGTAAAACATTTAAAAAAAGTGATCACTGTGGAGTTTCCTGACCATTCTTATCCATACGAAATAACCCTTTGAAACAGGCAATTAGAATGAAATAAATTATCTTGTAAATTTTGACGTTTAAAGGTGCCTATTAATTAGTTTTAAGGGGCTACTAAATTCAAAGTCAAATAATTTTATTACATAAATGATTTGACGTAGACTTTGACATTAAAAAAGAATAAAATATCTTTAAGTTTCCTGTACCTTTAGAAGCTTCCAATTCAATTTAAAATCTAGGATTACGTTTTGATCCGTTCAGAATTTTTAAAGATAGTTTCCACATTCCTTCGTTCAATGAGAGCTAGTAGATAGCTAACGATTTTAGTCGGTTCAATCGGACGTTCTATCCGGGATCCAGTTGGATTGGAACCAGGTAAAACTGATTACATGTGTCGCTCAGTTACTGAAAAATATTGGGATTCTGAGATTGCCAACAGGATATACAGGTACCTATGTTTTACAATAGACGGAAAAATGGTTGTTGTAAAAAGGAAAGTGCCTTGGTGACTCAGTCGGTTTCTGATTTGATGGTGAGACCCTGTCAAATTATGTCTTAGTCATTAGGGGGAATGCGCTAAGGTTTACATGGTTACGTATCATAATACCTAAATTTATTCCAACTTTTTTCAGTATAACTACGCTCAAAAGATCTATCGTTTAAAATATGTAATGATCGTTTCACCTATTTATGTAATAACTAATGAACGAAATCCATAAAAGACAATGCAACCACGGTTTATTCAAGTACAATTAATTAAACTAAGTTTGATTACCTAAAGGGGAGGTTTCCTGTCCAAGCACCCCTGGATTGCCACCATCTGAAGGCAGAAGTGGCGGGGCCGCAGAGGAGCAGGAGTGTCGGTATAGCGTTGGCCGCTCTCCCTATCTCCTGCGGTTGAAAAGTGGTAGGTGGTGGGACCACTATCCTGAAGCGTCACAAGGAGGTGCGATACACGGGGTCACAAACTCACAATATGAATAGGAATAATGAGTATATACAATATGCAACCTGACACTCACTAGCCAAATTACAAAAAAAAAAATCGCAAGAAAATTTGAATTTCACGAGTTACCATTTCGCACCCCATTCATAACGTAATGTTTGTTGTTTACTCAACAAAGAAGGAGGTTTTTAATTTGTTACTGTTCTTTTCCCAGGTTCTTCCTTTGATACTTCTTCATGGCTGGCCAGGGTCTGTCAGAGAATTTTATGAAGCTATACCTTTATTAACTACAGAAAGACCGGGATACAACTTTGTGTTCGAGGTTATTGTACCAAGCTTACCTGGTTTTGGGTTTTCTGACGTAAGTATTAGTGTTTGACTGTATTTGACTATATCAATATAATCTTTGTATCTCACAGCCTATATTGACCAGTGCGAGGCACCTCCTGCCTCCCACTCTCTTTTCTACAGGATTCTGTCTTTTATTAGTCCTTTTGGAAGGCCAAGCTCGACGTTTGCCAGCGAGCTATAGAGCGCAGTATCCTAGGGATTCGACATTTAGACCGTATTAAGAACACAACACTGCTTGCCAAAACCAAGGTCACGGACGTTACCCAGAAAGCTGCTCTGCTTAAGTGGGACTGGGCCGGACATGTCTGCCGCATGTCAGATGACAAATGGGCTATTAGAACCACCAATTAAATTACACAAAAAGCACGACGTCATCGCGCATCGGTATTTTTACAATTTTTTTATTTAAACTTGCATCGTGACTAAGTATTTATGGGTCTAATCATGCTGGCAGAATTAAAACCACTTCCTTTTATCCTTTGGAGTTGAAAGTTTATTAGTTGATTATGTTTTGAAGACAATGCACTTCTGCATAACGTATGATCTGATTCGAAACTCAGCAATGGCTCCAGGAGTAGGAACTTTAATTAGACACAAAAAATGTACGCACTCTTATCATAACTTCATTCCTAAAACTATTCATCGATAAATTTCCTGATTTCTTCCCGTGGGTGTCATAAAAGACGACTAAAGGACTTACTAGAGAATGGGCAGCAGCGTTCTCTATGCATTTTACCACCATACTGCGATCGTCAACCCGCCTGCCAAGCGTAGCGATTATGGCAAAGCCCCCCAAATTGGGGGAGGCCTAGGTCCAGCAGTGGGCGTCTTATGGCTGAAATGATGATGATGATGATGAGACGACATGGTAGAGAAAACTATAAATTTGGATTATGTATAAAATAAAAATAATTTTCAGTGTTTGATTTTTACTTTGATGTCTTTATCTTTTTAACCAATCTCTTTCCATTTTTACTTTATACATTTAACCTTTCAAGATTTCCAAGTTTATTATTGTTACTTTGTAAGATGAAACAGTCTACCATTTTTGGGTCAACGAACTAACGAGAACCTTTATTTTCAGGCATCAGTTCGCCCAGGATTGTCTCCGCATCAAATAGCAATAATAATGAGGAACTTAATGCAAAGGCTTGGCCACAAATACTACTACGTCCAAGGTGGCAACTTTGGCCATATCATTGGCTCTCATATGGCCACAATATTCTCCAATGAAGTTGTTGGCTTCCACACCAACTTCCCTGTTAACTTGTCCAAATATTCACAGTTGACTTGGCTGTTGGGGTCTGTTTGGCCAACTTTTGTAGCCAATGGATATGAAGATCGCATGTATCCATTGGTTGATAAGTTTAAGTTTTATTTGGAGGAGTTCGGGTTTATGCATCTGCAGGGGACTAAGCCGGATTCTATTGGTATGTATTTTTTTAAATACTTCTTGTGAAATGTTCTACCAGTTCACTACTCTCAGATAAGTTCCAGTTAATTTGTCTGGCAGATTATCTTCGTAGATAGTACTTATCCAGAGACTGACAACAGGCACTAAGGGTCCTTCAAAACTGTTTTGCGACCCACATTATAGAACTTTACTTAAAACTTAAGCATTAATTAAAACTAGTTTCAACCAATCAAATATCTTCAAACTAGTTTTACATAAGTGCTGTTTGAGTCTTGGGCGAGGTTGGGTAGGACTTAGTACATCTACTTCTGTGTATTTCTTCTTAGTGGATCTATTACTACCCAATGATATATATATATGGAGGTATATATAGTCCTCCTGACCGTATTTCGGCCATGGCGGCCAATCTCAACGGAGAATTCTCTTCGGCGCGGGGGATTATTTAGTGCACAAGTGCGTGCGCAGACATAGGGGCACTCACTCTTTCTTCATTCTCATAGTCCGATGGAACGGCAATCCGACACGACCGGAGATATATCAGGCGCAGGTAACAGCTTAACGTACTTTCCGAGGTACGGGGGTATCACACCGCCAACTTCTAAAGTCTGGGCTGTGTGTTAAGAAACCATCTAATGATATATTAAGTGTTTGCCTATTTATAGATGTCAAAATTAGATTACTCGGGCCAAGAAAGCGTAGTATGGATGCAATATTTCACGGCTAATTTAATAAGTATTCAAAGCTAACCCACAGTTATACATACTAAAGTAGCCAGGACAAAGCGTACTAAAGTTTGAGGGTGGAAAATAAAAAGAATGAAAAGGCAAAAAATGCCAAATGAAACAGACTTAAATTGTCCATTGTTCTCAGTTTTCTAAGTGGGTGCTATAAATTCATCAGCAATGGAGCTATATTGTGCTAGTATTAGATTCTGTTATTTATAGTGGGAGATACATAATTACTTGCGTATTTGGATTCTAGCTTCGATTTCGTATTTTAAAGGAATTCTGAGAATTACATTTTAAACCTGCTTGCATATCACATCACTGTATCTTGTTACCAATTTAAAACATGAAACTTGAAATGATTGGCTGAAATAGGAAGATATTTTAACTTATAAACGTATAACGTACTAAGCGATTTGTGGTGCAATCTTGGGCCTTTTTGTAAAGAGCCCGGTATGACTTCTGTTACCCTAAGATAATTACGAATTTATATGAAACGATGTGAAGAAATAGACACGACTCATAACTAAATGGTAAAAACCACGAGAAAGCAGAAGAAACATGGTTGGACAGACTAAGAGATGGTAGGATGATATCAGGATAGCGGATTCACAATATAATACAATACAATCCTTTATTTCAGGCAACTTAGGCCCATAAAAACACAGTAAACAAATAATATAAAACAATAACTATAAACTAATACATATTTTATAAAAACAAAACTTAAACTATCACTAAACACGTAATGATGACGGCGTCGTGTTCCGCTGCGTGGTGTCGCATAACCGTCCTCGGAAACGACGATATAAGACACCTTTCGGCCAAAAGTTCTCTCTCAAGTAGGTCTGTAGATGGTGGGTTGGAACTCGTACCACAAACGACTTAAAATTGATGTTGTGGCGCGATTCCAACCTTTCGACCCTCAGAGTCCAATTGGTCTTTACTTTTAAGTATTCAATGTGGACTCGTATAGCAAAAGACAGAACAGAATGGAATCTTATAAAATCTATAGAAGACTTTTAAATGTCAGAAGACATAGACCGAATAGTGTTCGTTAGCCAATATTTTCTTGTTTATTAAAGTTGCTAGCTTTTGCCAGCGGCTTTGCCTGCATATTATACATATAAACCTTTCTCTTTAACTACTCTGTTTATTGATGTAAACCGTATTAAGTTTCGTTGTGAAGTTAAAGAGATCTAAACATACAGACGCTGGAAGCAACTTTGTTTTATACTATATAAAGATATAATATAAAATAAAGATCAGGCAGACTTCATATTTTATCGTTCTCATAGGATGAAAAAATAAGGACAACAAATAAAGGCTTCTTATTTATTATGAAACTATCTGCCAGATAATATAACTACACGTATAGAGAGATTACGAAACAGGTCTTCAGTAAAGCTACTTAAGCACAATTTGTCAAAGCTTACAATTATGACAACCGTTTGCAATACTTTTCGATCCTATTTATCCATTCATACCTTGATTTCAGGAATTGCCCTCGAAGATTCTCCAGTAGGCCTCGCCAACTACATTCTGGACAGATTCATGATCTTCACAGATCCTGCCAACAAACTGGACCCACAAGGAGGTCTAGACACATACTACTCTTACGACAAACTCCTAGACAACATAATGCTGTACTGGATCAGTGGAAGTATTACTAGTTCTCTGAGGATTTATAAGGAATATTTTGAGGATTGCGAAGTTGAGAAGAGTTTTGCTCTGTAAGTACCGACAGTCAAGTCTTTTATACCTGTGTCAGTTTAGATTTCTTCTTTTTCATTCTGAAGCTACAACACTGAGTAGGCTATTGCATGGAAAACTATATTCAATCCCTTCTCAGAGAAGATCAACATTTAAATATGTGCTGGGTCGTTAAAGCAGATTCTATCGTGCAAAGAGCAGACAAGTATAGCTTTCAAGGTGCCGGACGTTTTTTGGCTATGATTGTACTTTTTTCTCTCTTATGGACTAGGAGAGAAGCTCATAGCGTGGCCAAAGAATCTTCTAATTTGCAAGGCGGTAGCGGTGCCAACTGTTCGATAAACGCCATTCGCAAATTCAGTTGTAATGTACCCCATAGTACATGATTAATCATAGTCCTATCTGTTTTATGCAAACGTTCAGCTGGTTAATTCCATTACACGATAATAGTAGCAGTCTTTCATTTTGTAAGTTCAACATCATTAAATGCGTTTTTATCGTTGTTGAGGGTCACGGCCAGGGTCGCGACCCTAACAGGATCGCGAGATTGTTCGAAAGAGATACCGTGACCCTGGCACATGGGCAACTGAAGGAACACGGGTGGGTTTTAGTCAGTAAAAGTCTGACATGCCCTCCTGCTTCGCCCAGAGCGGGAGAAGTCATTTGATGATTTCCCATCAAAAAAAAAAATCTTTGTTGAGCACACAATTTTTTCTAACATATGAAATTATGGTTTAGCAATATCCATCAAAATTATTTAAATTATGATTGATAGTCTACTACGCAATGAACGTGCCGATCAGTTAGATTTTTATGCAGTTAATTAACACCGCCATCATTATAATCAGTCGATAATGTTACTACTGCTGGGACACAGGCCTCATCTCGGTGAGAGGATGTGACCTGTAACTTACCACGCAGGCACATTTGGTTGCCACATATCGTCTGGGATTTGAGAGCAATGGTGAAGAAATAATTTATCTAAATACATACAATAAAATACACAACTTCTAAAACAAAAAATCGTTCGTGCCGATACGACAGAGTAAGAAGATTAATTTATTAGTCTATGTGAACGATGAACGTTATTCTTGTTATCGGTGTAAACAACATTAAGATCAGTTAGAACTGTATATTATAATATCTCATACCCTGAAACTATACACGACAGTGATTTGGGTTTTGACATGACAGCTGTTGTGTTATGTCGTGTCATATTGTTACTCGAGATCAAACTAGAGTCTGTCGTAAGTCCGAAGTGAGTTGTCTATGTTGACGTCTAAAGATTACTTTGTAATACTAGCAATTAGTTCCGTTTCTGAAGGCTTCTAAAGGTTGGAGGGAAGCTCAAAGGTTAGGATGTCGGACCATCATGTTAAATTATTTAATTATTTACTGACTTCTGCCCGTGGCTTTGGTTGTTTCAATAGTGTTGCTTTCTACGAGTGGAAAAATTTTCGTAATTTAAATCAAATCAAAATATGTTTATTTCACATAAACCAACATGGACAGTTATGAAACGTCAGAAACTAGGTACAAGGTTCCAATTGGTTGATGCCTGTGGAACAGAGCCGGCATGAAATTCCATGGTTACTCTTTTAAAAATAATTGGCTTTTATAATGGTTTCAAAATTCGAAAACACAAACAATCAATTGTATATCTTTATAATATTAGTTTAGATATTGTACGTGCAGACCAACAGCTATTCCCATTTATTCCTGTGGATATCGGAAGAGGTGACTAAGGGGCTAACTAGAGAATGGGTAGCAGGGTTCTCTGTGCATTATACCACCATACTGCTATCGTCAACCCGCCGCCTAGCGTGGCGATTATGGCAAACCCACGCAAACTGGGGGAGGCTTATGTCTAGCAGTGGACGGCTTTCGGCTGAAATGATGATGATGAGATCAACAACTGCAGTACAAAAAAAAATACCGGCCCAGTGCGAGTCGGACTCGCGCACTAAGGGTTCCGTACAAACCTGTAGGTATTCACGGTTTAACCATAAGGTTTATGTTTATGAAATGAAATGTTTATTTTTTAATTTTTTGAGTTGATTGAATGAAAGGTAAATTGCGGTTTACGATTTATGACGTATTAAAAAAAAAAAACTACTTACTAGATCTCGTGCAAACTAATTTTCGGTGGAAGTTTACATGGTAGTGTACATCATATATTTATTTTTATTTCTATGATTCTCTTATTTTAGAAGTTACGGGGGGGGGGGACACATTTTACCACTTTGGTAGTGTCTCTCGCGCAAACCATTCAGTTTAGAAAAAAATGATATTAGAAACCTCAATATAATTTTTGAAGACCTATCCATAGATATTCCACACGTATGGGTTTGATGAAAATAAAAAATTGAGTTTCAGTTCTAAGTATGACCCCAAACTAACCCTTGATAACCCCAAAATTAATTGTTTTTTTTCTATTTTTGTGTAAAAATCTTAATGCGGTTCACAGAATACATTTACTTACCAAGTTTCAACAGCGTAGCTCTTATAGTTTCGGAAAAAAGTGGCTGTGACATACGGACGGACAGACAGACAGACTTGACGAATCTATAGGGGTTCCATTTTTTGCCATTTGGCAACGGAACCCTAAAAACATTATATAAAACAAAGTTAAGGTGAAAAAGCTGGTATGTATACCTATTTATAGGTATAGATAATTTTTACTGTTTAAAAAAAAGATGTATGATTGTAGACTTACAACAACATCCAAACTTAAAAGATAATATACTCGATTTTAATTTGAGTAGATATTTAGACAAGTAACTAATATTAGTTATTGCAATCTTTCGATAAATGATATTCCATCGCGTAATTTTAGTGTAGTCAACAATCATTTTAAACATATTGTGATTTTTTTCTTAGTTTATGAACAGCTGTTGTGATCGAGTAACAAATTTTTCTTTTAAAGAATACGATTCTTTTATTATTTTTCACACCACCTGCTGGCTATCGTCAAATTATACTATATACTTATATCGGCAAACCTAATCTAAAGAATGAAATACACAATGAGTAACTCAAACAAGCATGCTTATTAGTAGCATGTCATGCTACTAATAAGCATGCTTGTTTGAGTTACTAATAGGTATCATGTGTAGTCCACGCTTTAAAAGTGTTATTGCCTAGAGACTCAGGCTTTAATATTGTACTGAAAATTCCCAAATGACCCGCTGTTCATTAATATGGTTTGAATTTGGAACCTCAACTGAGAAATTGGTAGTGTAACTTGTACAAAGAAATATTTTTATAATAATTTACAACTCGACCAAAGAGTTGTAAATTATTATACACTTCATAGGTTTTATTTGCCCTAGACAAACAAAGTGAACGTTTGCTGGTACGTGTATCCCTGCGTTTGGATATGCGATTGTGTTTTGATGAAATTAAATGATTTTAGATTTAAAAGTTAAGAATTTATCCTTTTAGTGCATACGCGCGTCTGTAGTAATTTTGTAAAAACATCCTATTTTAAGACCTTCTAATGTAATATTTACATACTATTTTCTGTTCCAGAATACCAACATCAGTGCCAACGTGGGGTCTACGGTTCAAGCACAATTTAGCACACAGTCCCGACTTCATCCTTCGTTGGAAGTACCCTAACTTACTGGGCACCTCAAATTATGACGTCGGCGGACATTTTGCCGCTTTCGAGAGGCCAAAAGAATTTAGTACAACAGTTTTTAAAGCGGTGAAGGCGTTTTTGGCATTCCATGAATAAAAGAATGTTTGTAGAAAAATGTTTTTTCTTTCATGCCGTTTCTTTAGTTTGAGTAAAGTTTTTGGTGGCCGGGAAAAATGTTACGCTTAAGGATTTTATTTTAATGATGCTTTAACAACTTTTAAGAATAAAACACTCAGTTTCATTTTATTCTTTAGAGAATAAATATACAGGGCTACGATTTCTGCATTACGGTACGGAGATTCGCCGACGAAATTTTCGTTGCTCTAAATCTATCTGTCTGATAACCAGAGGTCGGAGTAGGTAGATTGATTTTACGTACTCGCATCATGAATAGTCATAGAAATCACAACATGGATAAGTCATTTTTCCGGAATTTCATTTTGGTACATACGGGATTGAATCAAATATTGTGAAAGTAAGGATTTTTAAACTAGGTACTACATTAGAAATTTATATGAATGCGACAGATAAACATTTAAAATTGTTTTTTTCTTAATGTAGAAGGCCGATCACCTATATATTATTAAAAAGACAGCAAAAAGGTTATACATTTCTTATTCATATTGATGTATTCTTTATTCTACACATTACTACATTTGAAATTAATTACAAAATCCCTGAATCCCGGAGGCATATCCATACTAATATATACGTGCCAGTTCATTGATCCTATTTCAATCTATTTACTCCGACCTCTGCTGATAACACAAGCCCACAAAAAAAAAGTACCGTGCGCGAAAGACCAGACCACCTGAACTTTATGTTTTCGGGGTCGCTGAGTCCGAATATGGTGCCAGAATAGCGAAGTTGGTTCGCGTTTTTCAGAAATCAGCAATAATGCTGAAAATTTAAGTTTTTCGTATATGGTTTATGTTGTTAAAAAAACGCGAAATTCCCATGTGCAATGAATTATACAAAAAATGTCTGAATCAATAGAGTCTTTACTTAAAGTTAGAATCACCAATTGATTTCATATTTTCTCATCATAGAGGAAAAATGCTGAAAATATCGGATATTTGTCATTACACAGTATATGATCGTTGAAAATATTTTTTCAACATATCTCTCATAATGTCATCAGAAAAAAAAATTGCCAATTCTGGCTTTAAATATGAATTCAGTATATCTAGAAAATATATTCTGAATGGTTTTATTCACAACAACTGGTACTTTTGCATTTTCAATGATCGTATACTGTGTAATGACAAATATCCGATATTTTCAGCATTTTTCCTCTATGATGAGAAAATATGAAATCAATTGGTGATTCTAACTTTAAGTAAAGACTCTATTGATTCAGCGAGACATTTTTTGTATAATTTATTTCATTGCACATTGGAATTTCGCGTTTTTTTAAGAACATAAACCATATACGAAAAACTTAAATTTTCAGCATTATTGCTGATTTCTGAAAAAACGCGAACCAACTTCGCTATTCTGGCACCATATTCGGACTCAGCGACCCCGAAAACATAAAGTTCAGGTGGTCTGGTCTTTCGCGCACGGTACTTTTTTTTTTTTTTTTTGTAGGCCTGTGTATTTTGTGTCCGCATCACCTATGTTAAGGAAAATACAGTTGTGAAGAAACTATTGAAACAAATCTTAACCGTTATGTTATAATTTGGTGAGGAGGCGTTTGAAACTTCAGAAAAAAGCTATTTAAAACCCATTCGCAACACAATTAAATTCATCATCATCATCATTTCAGCCGAAAGACGTCCACTGCTGGACATAGGCCTCCCCCAAGCACCGCCACTTCGACCTATTCTGTGCTTCTCGCATCCAACGTATTCCTGCGGCCTTCACCAGGTCATCGGTCCATCTTGTGGGAGGCCCTCCAACGCTCCGTCTTCCAGTACGCGGTCGCCACTCCAGAACCTTCCGACCCCATCGGCCATCCGTTCTGCGAGCAATGTGCCCTGCCCACTGCCACTTAAGTTTGGCAATTCTTCGGGCTATATCGGTTACCTTGGTTTTCCTACGGATCTCTTCATTTCTGATTCGATCGCGTAGGGAAACTCCAAGCATAGCCCTCTCCATTGCTCTTTGGGTGACTTTGAGCCTTCTTATGAGGCCCATTGTGAGCGACCACGTCTCAGTGCCATATGTCATCACTGGCAACACACACTGGTCAAAGACTTTTGTCTTGAGACACTGCGGTATTTGGGACGAGAAGATATTGCGTAGCTTCCCGAACGCTGCCCAGCCGAGTCGGATTCGACGATTCCACCTTCACCACAATTAAATTACCTAAATGTATTTCTTCGACATGAATAGTGACAACGTCACAGGATTTACAATAAATTCCTCTATATTCAAATCACAAGGGAAAACGAAGGAAATAATAACAAAAAACGACAAATCGAAAATACAGTTCTGACAAGAAATAATTGGCGAAGAAGAATTAAATTACATTCAACGCTAAAAAACATGCAGCCAATAAAACAATCGAAATTTAAAAAATCGCGCGCTCGCTCACAATGTTTTCTAAAAGGAGCACAGAGTAAAAAAGTGTTCGGAAAAAAAAATAAACACAGGCACAGGCAAAGTTGCGGACGGACGCGCGGACGGCGGGACGCGAATAATTCGATTTAGCGACGCTGACTCGATTGAAAACGATTACAGCGAGCATCGAGTTGAAGTTGTTTATTATTTTATTTTGCGTCGTACCGAATTCGATGATTGAAGTGTAATGAGGTTATATTCCGAGACGTGGTTTTGTTTGTGTTTTGGTGGAAAGCTTTGGATCCTGTTGTAGACAGTTTAGCTTTTGTTTGGACATTTTTGATTTATGAAACCTGATCTATAATAATATAATGAAGCAATATTGTAACATTTGCACTTACCCCGAAGGGAGATAGACAGAGGACGGTGTGCAGAGCTAGGGGCACCGTACACCATCGACTGTCCATTTCTCAGTTTCTTAGGTATGTTAAAATCCCAACATTACAATATTCTGACTCCAAAATGCTGATAAATCTATTAGAAGGCCAATGTTGTTTCGCTCTACTTAGGGGTGTAGTCCAAAACCCCATGCTCTACCATGGCTCTTGCGACCTCTAGATCAACGAGGCACCTTTTCATGATAGGTATCATTATCGTATTAAGATTAAAATAACTACCACGACAAATAAGAGTATATCACACAGACTATATACCTCGATCATGATACTGTGCGGTCCACACTTCACTTTGAACGTTATCTGCACGGTGCGAAGTACAGTCAATCACACGCAATATTAAAACTTGAACTACAAAAACGATCCTTACTGCTACGAATAAAAGTGTCTGTTAATGTTGTTATCATGTACACGTAGCTGCCTGTACCTACTACTGAAAAAGTTGAAACCGCTGAAACTCGTCTGTTAAACTAGACTCCACAGCTCTGACTACTTCGCTGCGGTTTCAGCTGGATAATTTATTTTTAACGAAAGTTTTTTTTCTGAAGTTGAGACTTGTTTCTTGGTCTTGTATCGTCTTGGAAAAGTATTGTAGTCGTTAGTGTTATGTTAAAATGAGTGACTGGAAGTTATAAAATCATCAACATACTAACAATGGGTTATATGCATACTATTGATACAAAGTCAATAACTACTCAAGCAAAGTTTATAGGCATCTCCTAATTTGAGTTGGTTTGCTATAATCGCCACGCTTGGCAGGCGGGTTGGCGATCGCAGTATGGTAGTAAAATGCATAGAGAACGCTGCTTTCCATTCTCTTGTAAGTCCTTTAGTCGCCTCTTACGACACCCACGGGAAGAAATGAGATGGTGCTATTCTTAACGTCTGACACCACACGGTGCCACACTTTTGTTGTACTACAACTCGAGTTCCTCTACCAAATAAAAAAAAAATCACGTCAATGGGCCAAGTAATCACAGCGAAATAGGTGTACATACATGAAAAAAAAAAACATCCAATGCATAACTCACTAGCTTTTGCCAGCGGCTTCGCTCGCGTGGAGGTCGGAAATTATCCCACGGGAACATACTACCGGGATAAAAAGTACCCTATATATTATTCCAGGTTATAAACTATCTGTGTGCTAAATTTCATCTAAATCGGGTCAGTAGTTTTTGCGTGAAAGAGGAACAAACATCCACACATCCATACATACAAACTTTCGCGTTTGTAATATTAGTAGGATAAGTAGGATAGTAGGATTACTTTCTATTCACATTGGTATAAACAAGGAAAATGACCACCTTTCAGTGTAGTGTTTATCAAGAAAATCACGGGAATATCTATCGATCGTTTATAATTTCGTTTGAAGTTGGTACGTCATTTGTTCTTCTTCTCCATCGTATCGATGATTATAATTGTTGGTTTCAAATAACCTTCGACTAGAATTCGGCCACTTTAACAGCGTTATCGTTTGCCTGGCAAAGGTATTCCATAGTGCAGGTGTTAGTGCATAGGAAGCACGACAAGAAGTGGCCCATGTGTGCGATGTGGCTTCGCAGTTGCATTACGGGTTATCGGGGTACTACCTGACCAAGCGACCATAGCAACAACTACAACCAACCAGCTAATGGCCCACCTAGGTTCATAATTGATTAAGGAGATTTCCAGGTATGCCTTTGCAGTTGTTGCCGATGGAA
This sequence comes from Aporophyla nigra, assembly GCA_947507805.1. NCBI lineage: Eukaryota > Metazoa > Arthropoda > Insecta > Lepidoptera > Noctuidae > Aporophyla > Aporophyla nigra. The sequence continues at coordinate 5,937,210 of OX382315.1, read as the reverse complement.
GCGTTTTTGCAGGCTAAATATAGTCAGCTGGAGTTGTGTGGAGTTGACGTTGTATTCTAAAATAGATGATACAATTATGTCTTCACAACATCTAGTTGCAGCATCTTCGCACAGCAACTAGAACCGATGTTATTTACCAAAACTTGCAACAAAAACAAACCGCTACTGCACTCAACACCTAAACCTACAAACATCAATCTCGAATCATCACAAACAATGATTATACCGTGGACTATGCAGAAACACATTTACAATTCAAAAGTAGCCCCCTTCCCCCGCGCCCCTATGTGGATGCAAAACAATACATACAGGGTTGGCACAAAGGGAATTAATGTCTGTGTCCTGTGAATAGTGCGGAGTTTTGAGGTTATAATGGCCGTTACGTCGTGATTAATATCGTTGATTTGAGATTTGTCAAAAGTACTGTACTTACATTGAAATAAGTTTAGTAATTGTTTTGGTGTTGAGTAGTACGCAGATGATTCACAAAAAAATTGGCGAAAAATGGAAAAGTATATGTATCGCGGTATCAAATTAGCGTTTTCATGGAGAAGATTGAAAGGAAATCGATGAATATTGTTTCACTTCTTGGTTTTTTTTTAGAATGGTTGTTATGATGATAATAAATAATACATGCATTTGCTGGATGCGGGAAGTTTAGAACGAACAGAGGGGTAATTGCGGAACTTTTTATCGGTAGGAATTGGTTTAATACTCATAGTCAAACAACATTCATTGCGTTATTTACGTTGCTGAACTACAATTTATTCGAACAAATGACGCAACGGTTTAGAAATAATTTTGAATCCCATTCAGATTCTGATAAATTGTGCGTTTCGCAATTAGGGTGCAGGTCGAAGTGGTGGTGTTTGGGGCCTATGTCCAGCAGTGGCAGTCTTTCGGCTAACATGCAGTGTTGGTGTAAAGATAATAAATGTGTGCGTGCACAAAATATTGTGGATTTGTTAGTGTGGGTTCAAAGAAGCGACGATTACGCAAATATACACAATAATAGTGACTCAACTAAAAAGCATTTTCAAAGTTATTGTAATTTTTTTTTCTAATGAGCAGAATTTCTTGCAAGAATACATAGGTACGTAAGTACTAGTATCTTTCTTTCTTTTTGAGGGTCGAAAATCATCAAATAACGTCTCCCGTTCTAAAAAATTTATTCGATTAACTTAACCTCGTTGGTCTAGTGGTCGTACGCGCTACTGCTGAGCATGATGTTTGGGGTTCCAACCCCGGGTCGGGCAAATTGTTGCGAAGACACCAATCTGGAGTTTCTCATTAGCAATCCGGTACCTGGATTTGTTCTCAGTTGATTACAGTTGGTCACTCCCATAGACTTGAGAATAAATATAAATGGCAATTATATGTGGGCGTACTAATAGGTAACAATAGGTACAACTCTGCCCATCTTTCGGAAAATGCAATCATAATATATTGGTATGTGTCAGAATGAGTAAATTAAATTAATGTTAGTTAGTACTTATTGATTTCTTTTTCCTTTTCCTACATCTTATATAGCATTTTTTTAATCTAGGTATTTGAAAAACACCTATAGGGAGACATTAACTTCCCAAGTTCCACTCAAGACCTTTTTCAGATCATTACAACGTTACAACGACAACCATCTTTTAGTATTTTTTGTCCTTTTATAATTTGAGCTCTCCATTAAAATTCAAAGTCGCGCCAGCCCTTAGCATGCCTCATTTGTTTAACAAATACTCCGGGACAAGACTTGCTACAGTTCTTGTTGAAATAACAAGAAGTTTTTGCCGATTGATCGATGCAGATTTCTTTTTTATTGCTTGTATTTTTTTGTGTTTCCTAGGATTCGATCGTGGTCCAGGTCAGATCACGAAATAGCATTATATTCAAAGAAATGCTGATATTAGTTTCAATATTATTCATTTTGACAAGCATTGCTGAGACCCTTAAATATCAGCTATTCCATCATCGTCACCATCTGCCTAACCGGTTGCAGCTGAAATACCAATATTTTATATGGAGCGACTCCACAACCCAGTCTCATAAAACATCATCTTTTGTGAGTTTCTTGTATAAAAGTTCGAGGACCATCCATAACACAATATAATGATGTTGACGATCAATCTTATTGCAAAAATCGAATGTGCCTTTATTAATATAGTTTCTTTAACTACCTTACAACTAAGAATTACCTAGTTCAGTAATAGACGCCAATAATATATGACGCTGACTGTGGTATAGATTTGTGCCGGGCTGATAGGCTGCAATAGGCTTACCTTGTATTACATGGGACCTCATCATTCATCATTTCAGCCGTAAGACGTCCACTGTTGGACTTAGGCCTCCCCCAATTTGGGGGTTTTGCCATAATCGCCACGCTTGGCAGGCGGGTTGGCGATCGCAGTATGGTGGTAAAATGCACAGAGAACGCTGCTGCCCATTCTCTAGTAAGTCCCTTAGTCGCCTTTTACGACACCCACGGGAAGAGATGGGGTGGTGTTATTCTTTACGTCCGGCACCACACGGTACATGGGACCTAAACTTAACTAACTTGTACCTAGTCCGTGTGGTGCCGGACGGAAAGCATAGCACAATCCCATTTCTTCCGATGATATCGTAAAAGTCCACTAAGGGACTTACTAGAGAATGGGCAGCAGCGTTCTCTATGCATTTTACCACCATACTGCGATCGCCAATCCGCCTGCCAAGCGTGGCGATTATAGCAAACCCCCATTTGTGGGAGGCCTATGTCCAACAGTGGACGACTTTCAGCTGAAATGACGATAATAATGAAAAATAACTGGCGATAAATGGGTCCACTGTACACCTTTTTTTTTGAATGACTTCTCCCGCTCTTGGCGGAGCGGGAGGCCGTGTCAGACTTTAACTGACTAAAACCCACCCGTGTTTCTTCAGTTACCCATATGCCAGGGCCACGGTATCTCGTTTGAACAATCTCGCGACCCTGACAGGTCTCTGGTTTACCCTTTGGGCTCATCAGGCGTGATGTTATGTGATCTTGCTCTCCAAAAGTTTCAAAAAAACCTCTTAAAGTACGCTCTAAAGTAAAAGATTGATGAATAAAAATTCTCAATTTAAAATTCAAATATCTTCTTCGACACTTTCTGGAAGAAAGAGGAAAGAAAGTACACAGCAATCAATGGAATATAATTCAAGGTACATAAAACTCGGGGTTCGGTTACAGAAACGCTGGGAGCTACATAAATTTAAAACAAACCTAGTCTGTATAAAAATGGTACTGTAATCCGTCTGCACGGAGTTCTGTAGCGGTTATAATTTTACTTAGATTCTGGTGTGGTGGATATGAAGTTGAATAAGAAAAAAGTTACTGTAGTGGTAATTTTCCCGTGATAAAACATTTTGTATTTTTACTAGAGTGTCCGTTTTTAGCAATGTGGATTTTTTTTTAAATTCCAACCTCAGAATGATTTTTTTACATGTAATAAAGTTTCTAGATATTCTGAATAATGTAATTTTATATGGACTCTTTAGATAAACCAATAAAGTATCATGTGCAGTCTGTAAATACGTACCAATGACGAATGGTCTACAAATTAATACGTGAAGCAAAAACTTTATTCCCCTTTGTCGAAAATTACGCGAACTGAGGCGTATGAAGATTACACAAAATTAAAGTTTAAATTTGCCAAAAAAAATATAATAAAGTAGTAATGTGTTTAAATTTAAATAAAAGAAGTAATGGATCTAAATTTAATTTAAATGAAATATGGTCAGATTTCAACCACTATTTTTTCATTTTTACGCTAGGATTATACACAAAATCATGGCAGTTAAGTATAATGTGCATTTATTTGTTCAACACAACAGCATATCCAGTCCCTATCTACTCAACACAAAACTTTGTGAACTGTCGCGCCTTATCCTGTTCTGTCATGTTCCGTGGCAAGTCTTCCTTCTCCCGAGCCCTCGTTGAAAAATGAATAAGAATTAATTCGGGAAAATTAAAATTCTTTAACAGTCCCCCACTTTTTGGAGGATTGGGGGATTATACTTCGCTTTAATAAGAGCGCGGATTCTATTTATATACAAGTTGGGTGATTGGGGGCTTTTGTTGTTGTCACCCTCTGTTGTGGTGAACATTTTGGGTGTTTCAAGTGGGTTAAGAATTTTAGGATTAAGAATTAATGTTTAATTATGAGGTGAGAGAGAAGTGAATGGAATAGTCTGTGGTTCGCAAAAGCTAATGTTTATACTTATTGTGGCTGATATATATAGGAAAGCGCATTTTAGAATTGTCTTCCGTGTTTGTTTTTCAAAAGAATAGTTTGGTCTGTGTAGACCGGTTCATGATTACAGGATCTAGTGAAATGTGTGTATATTAAGCACCTCTTCATTCATACAGGATGGCAGGGTTATCAAGCAATTGGGCGATACAGTACATGGTTCTGAACCCCAGGGCAGGCATTTTTAGACGGTTAAAAAAAAGTCAGCTGTTTCCTACAAACATGCAATTCCTATGTACTCAAAATGTATAAAACAGACGATAAATTTCAACGCAGTGGGGGTTCAAAATCATGTTTTGAATTCATGATAACTTGTACGTCAATATTTTTGCCCCCCTGTATGATCTCGTGATGTTTTTCAAGCATAGAACCAAAATAAATTCGTCCTTAGATTTTCCCAAGAATCACTTACACATATACACCTTGACATTTTAGTCGTCATTACAGGATGATCAGTGTCTATTAACTGCTCCCAAATGACGATGTACATCTTGTAAATATTTAAGTTTTTTTTTCTTCTTTTTGTTTTGTTTTTACAATCTTCTTTGACATCTACTTATTTTTGACATTATATACCTACAATTCTTATTTATACTCTTTAATATTGGTGGTCATGGCAATAGTGACATTTAGTTTAAATAGTGTATTGTCTTATTAATGAAATACTATTCTTTTTGTAGATAATTTTATACTTTGTGAAAGTGAGAACGTTGCAGGCCTTGTAGACTGTAGGCAATTTTGCATTTTATTAAGTACTTGGTACTTTTTTGACAGTCCTACACTGTTCTCCCATACCTATTAATATTGTAATTTAAAACCACTGTAAAAGCCAATTATTTTTAAAAGTGTAACCGTGGTGTTTCTTGCCGGGTTTTCTCCATAGGAATCAACTATTTGGAACCATGTTGGTTTATGTGAAATAAAAATATTTTGATTTTTGATTTTGATACAAAGGTTGTACACTCAATGTATCCGACATAATATACCTGTAGGCGTGATTAAAAAATTGTTACCAATTTTGAAAATACGTACTAATAAAAATAAATAATGTATTAGAATTATGAAACATCCTGTTAAAATGTTTACGTATCATATGGTAGAGAACATACATACCTACCCAGCGCACGAGTCGACTAGATCATTCCATCTCCATTTTCCATGAGACAAAATATCAAACATGTCATCATAATGAAAAATATTTTTATTTTTTAGTTATTCAAATGTTATTTTTTTTTCGTATGGATGTGTAGTAGTCATTGGATACATGAAGTCGGCTGCCGTTGTAAGACGATTAAAATGTCACGGTGTATTTACACGTTCACGAAGTTCATCCGCTAGTTCAGGTTAACATCAAATTGAACTGTTTTAGTTTAGTAGATATTAATGTAGGTGTAGTCAAAACAACACTTAAGTCTCGCCCGAGGCAGCCTCATGAATAATCCGTATAATTCGCATCGCTTAATGACGAGCCTTCGTAATTCACCGAGATATAGTCTGCTTGTAGTTCCGGTACGGATGATGTGTTACCGGCTTGTAGTTTTCTTTTTTCTCATAAGAAAAAAACACGTCTTGCTTCCACAAATAGTTGTACAGAACCGTGTGTACCTATTATAGTATACACACTTTTCGCCAATTTTGTTTGAAGACACCCAACTAAGGGGCGGACCCTATTCCCATCAACCAGGCATAAAGATTCCTACTGGGAAATTCCCGATACGAGAACCCGACCTGGGAATCGAACCTGACACCTCATGCTCCTGCCAGGGTCGCGAGATTGTTCGAAAGAGATACCGTGACCCTGGCACATGGGCAACTGAAGGAACACGGGTGGGTTTTAGTCAGTAAAAGTCTGACATGCCCTCCCGCTCCGCCCAGAGCGGGAGAAGTCATTTGATGATATTCCACCCAAAAAAAAAGACCTCATGCTCAGCAGTAATGCTTGTGATCACTACAGCAACAAGAGAGATTTTTCTATTTTCTTCTTCTTTAAAATCTGAGGATCGTTCAGTCGTATTGGTATTAGTCACTTTAGACATCACTTTGACTGAAATAAGAAAAGTTTTACAAGAAGTTTCAGACGGAAAGTAGTTATAGTTACACACACAATGATTTTCTCTAACTTAGGAAACGACTGCTAGAAAACAAATAAAAATACTGTTGTTTATAGTCTCCTCCGTACTATCTTGATGCAAATGCATAAATATAAACTGTGGAGTTCAACAGTTTATACAAACTAGTTAGTTTGACCAATGAAATCTCGAGAGAGAAGCTCTGATTGGCCAAATTCTAAAAACTATACTTTTTGCTCTACTCGTACAAGCTGCTCTTCTCAAAACAACATAATATACTTTTACAGGGTTTCAGTTCCCGGCATGTCATAAAACCAATAATTCGAAGACCTGTGACATTTACCAACCAGCAATGGGGTCGCGTGGCAGATTAAGGCCCACTTACTCTTACAAATCCACTTCCTCTCCTGTGCTTTCGAGCGCATTGTGAGACTTCATCATAACAATCTTGAATACGAGGTTTGGAACAATTGATATCACATAACACCAATCGTTTTTTATGTTTGCGATGCAATTTCTTACATTGTTATTCTGCAGAACATACTCAGAACTAACTCATCAGCAAAACGCCAAGAAAACTCCAAAAACTTTCCCAACAATTTAAATTCAAGCATCTAACTTCCCCACCTGAACGAGAACTCATCTCCAACCATGACACCGTCGCATTACATATTCGATGTCGTTCAATATTAATGCCAATGCTTCAATATGTAAATTGATTGATAAACGGATATTACAAGTGTGCATACTGTAAGCAGAGCTGACTTACCATGCCGGGATCAGTTTTAAATTATTCAGGGAAAAATGCTGTGTGTTTCGATATTTATAGCGTGAAAATGTGACGGTGATGTTGCAACGCATATATTGTTAAGTAATGCATGAGTAACTAGCTTCTGCCCGCGACTTCGTCCGCGTTATATTGATTGCTTCCCCAACCCATCCCGTCGCATCGAACAACCTGCGTGCGTGGTCCTCGTTTTTGCAAAATTTTCCATTGCTGTTCCACTCTTATTGGTGGTAGCATGAAGTTATATAGCCTATAGCTTTCCTTAGTGAATGGGCTGCCCAAAACAAAAATATTTTTTCAATTCGAACCAGTACTTCCTGAGATTAGCGCATTCAACCAAACAAACAAATTCTTCAGCTTTATAATATTATTAGTATATATTTTTATTTAGAGGGGTTTGCGGTTAGGTTAATAATAGAAGCACGGTTCGATCAATGAGTCTGTGGATAGGTGATCTTTATATGCCAAGACCCCTCCGTGCCTGGGGAAGCATATTAAACCTTTGGTACCGGCTATCATTCGTAAATCTTTGACAGTCGTTAGGGGTCATCAGAAGCCCGAATACGCGTCATCAGAAGCCCGAAAGCCTGACTACCAGTCTTATAACTCGTAAGTCAGGCCATTACCACTGGGCTACCACTACACTCAAGAGAGATATGAAGTTATCGTAATAAGAGCATCCAAATCACGATGTTTATGTAATTGAAGAAACCTATGTTCAGCAATTGACAACTAATAGTCGCCTTATGATACTCCCGATAACACAGTAAGCCAGACATGTAAAAGTGCAATGTAACAAAAATAGAGCATAATTTATTATTCAACGGTCTCTGTATTCATTACTCCACGTCACAGATTTAATCGGAATCGCAGCGAAAATATTTTCACATGTGAATTTTATTATTCGATTCGACTCGTAGAGATCACACTGTTGACATCGGAACACATAAATAACAATGTACAGCCGTAATGCCCTGTGAAATGTTGTCTGTTATACGTTCTGTCAACAATGTCGTACATAGGTAAATGGTCTAACTAGTAAATAGCATGTATGGATACCTTGTTATATGATAAAAGGTTCATAATCTTTATGGCCAAAAAAAAATAGGCTCTAAAAAGTATGAAACAAGAAAATATTCTAATTTGAAAGCAGTATGCCACTTTGCTTTAAATAAAGATTATCATCATCATCATCATCTCAGCCCGTAATGTTCCCACTGCTGGGACACAGGCCTCCTCTCGGCGAGAGGGAGGGAATAAAGCTTATGATCGCTTACACTCTCGCTTCCGCTTAAAATGTATTGTTTAGGTAGTATGCGTCCATGACCTTCAAATTAGTTTATTTTCTTTTTCATACTTCTTAGAGCAAGATGTTCAGTGGTCGGTTTTCAGTTTTTCAGTGCCCAATTAGTATTTCACACCAGTTGATGTCCTGTAAAAGGTGCCATACACAATTTTATGTGACATTCAAAGCAGACGATCAAGACGCTTCCAAAGATACTTTATTTGGGAAAAATTATGACAAGTAGTTGGTAGCAGCTAGATGAAAGTTGCCAAGAATCGAGCTGAATGGCGTGCAATTGGAGAGGCCTAAGTCCAGCCGTAGACTGCTAAAGGCTGATGATGATGAGTAGTTTAGAAGTTATGAGGGAACAGATACATAAATAAAGATTTTAAATTATGAAATTCCTTTTTGTTCGCTGGAGTCGGGAAAAAATATTGAACGCCTGTTTCAACTGCCCAGAAACATTGCATTTCGTTTGGTTTAATTTGTAGAAGCCATAGATATTACAGGCTCAGCAGACTTCGGATTTTTATTCTAAATATTTCTTTCTTTTCTTTTCTGTATTGCAAAAAAAAAAACATATTCTCAGTATCCATCAGGCGAACCGTTGGCGTATTTGTTTCTGGTAAATATGAAAAAAAAAAAACTTTATAACTAATGTTAGTAATACAATCAACACCGGTAACACATAAAGAATTAAGTGTCGGAGGCAGGTTGCGCAGAGAATGATCAAGCAAGAGATCAGCTACCCAGTTGACCATTCTCTCGATAAAATGCACAGGGGAGTTAGGACTCCCCACCACTAATTTCAGTACCTATACTATTTTTACCGACACGCGTTCAACAAGTATATTTTTATATAAATTCAAATTTCCTCACGGTTTTATGTAATTTGCTGTATAGTTTATATTCATGAAATAGTCGTTCCTTAGAATTAAATTAATTTATAGGGTTTTATTGATGCTTTCAATGATTTTAATTCTATAAATCCAAATTATTTATGGTCGCGAATTATATTTTAATGAACATACAACCTTGCACTGCCCTGAAAATTACAAAAAACGTTACAAAATTTGTATTTCATGAAATACAAATTTTCTGAACCCGCGGGCTACCCTGGAGTTGCCACCTTAAACAGAAAGGCCACCAAATAAACCTCACAACTGTAATGTTGACACCCAAGTGAGTTTCACTAATCAAGGACGGTTCACGCTCCTGAGGTGAACTAATTAACATCGGGTTTAGACACGTATTGCATATATTTAGTTGGAACTAGTCGAAAGTTTTGAGTTTACATGGATCGATCGTGAATTTCGTGACTACAATCAGTCACGGGAGTAGTAGGAAAGTACATTTTTTTTTCGTGGGAATCGTTAAGGCAACCACAAGGTGATTTGAAGCTAGAGGTATTTAGAGGTGGTCGCGGCCCAGGGTATGTATTAAATATATTTTGGGGCAAATCATTCCCGGTTTATACCGGGAACAAACACAAAAAATATTTGTATTTTAGCTGCAACTGGTTATCCAGTTGCAGCTAAAATACAAATATTTTAAATAACAACGGCAAATGTTTTTATTTTTGGCCCGAAACATTTTTGTAGATTAGTGCATTAGTATTTATCTATTAGGCACTGCTTCACAGCAGTTCTGGCTAAGTTACGTAGTGGCTTCGCCTACCGTATCAAATGTTAGTGAGATATCTGTGACTTACGTCCAGGATACGCTTTAGCTGAAAAACAAATGAATCACGCAGTTAAGGAGTAGAGGAGGCATGTGCCCCAGCATTATAGGCTGATTGTGATAATGATGATGTAAATTCGAGACGAATCATAATTTTAAGAAATAAATTGAATATGAATGCAACGATGAGAGGCAGAGAAAAGAAAAATGGCGAGCGAGCTATAGGCGATTGAATATTGTAAGAAGCTTTATAAATATAAACGAAGTTATCAAGCAGTGAAGATTCTTTGTTTCGGTCATCCACATCCCACTACAACTATTTTCAATGAATAGGCACTGAACACTCCACAAAATATTCTCAAAAAACCTCAGGGTATTAAGGTATTATCTTGAAAACCTCCCCATCGTTAAATTCTATCTTCTATCAACATATACGTTGAAAGCAGACATTCATACGTAGTACTGAGAATGGATGCAGACATCTGGATCGGAAACCTTTTATCTGGATTGAATAGCCGACTCTTTATTTGATAACTCTTTTTACCGTCCCCGTTCCAATCCTAGTTGATACCTATACTTAGATTGATTTTTTTGCGTTTTTGTTACAATATTGTTTCAGGGTTTTTGAGAATGGATTTTTGTGTGATGGTCTAAATGAAATTCATTCTAGGTCCATTTCAAAAGAATACCAGAAGTACAGAAAGGGTAGTTATTTCAGTTTCAAGTATTGCATGAGTATTCAAGAAAAAAACTAAGGAGTGGATGGCGAATCTAACTGTAACGGATTTTTTTTAAATTTTGCAGATTGAATAATAAATGTCACAACCACTATCCCACAATTGTCGAACGATTGTCAAAATATCGTGATATAAAAGATAAAGAAGAGAAGTCATTTAAAATAGTAATTTAAAATCTGTAAAAATGGATTTCTGAATCATGGAGTCAAGAAACCCCTGTCAGGGTCGCGAGATTTGTTTGAAAGAGATACCGTGGTCCTGGCACATGGGCAACTGAAGGAACACGGGTGGGTTTTAGTCAGCGAAAGTCCGACACGCCCTCCCGCTACGCCTAAGAGCGGGAGACGTCATTTGATGATTCCTACCCACAAAAAAAGAAACCCTGTCTAAATAAGTTCGAAATACTGCAAAAGTCTATGGAATTGTGTTAACACGACGATTATAAATTGCAAACATTTTGCTGGAAGGATAAAATTAGCTTTCTAGTTCTAATGAATAACGTCGAATAACTGAAATCGTCCCAAATTCAGCTCTTATGTTTTCCCTTTTTTACATTTTTCTCCGTTTTTAACACTAGCTAAAATTACCAAAAACTATCACCAGCCAGAGAGCTACTTACTTCTTATAAAACACTCTTTCAAAGAACTGAAATCCCTTGTTAATCTAACATCCAGAACAAAGCACAAAATCCTTTCCAACTACCCTCCCAAATAATTAGAACTTCAAAGTTTTCAAGCCAACTGATTGGCTTCACCGAATCTCAAGGAACGAACAGGGAACAGTGCTCCACACAAGTTTTGCTGCTAACTATTCCCCTTGGTGAACTGTAATGTCGATACTTGTGTTCGGGAGGGTACTGCTGCATCCAGTTAAGTGTTCAAGCTGATCCGGGATAGGATTTTGGAGTTTATCTGAACTTGCTTGCTTACAATAATAGTTTACTGAGTTACCGCTATGCCAATCTCATAATGTTTCTCAATATCTGATGCTTATTTACTGCTATACTAATCTGTTAGGAAATTCTGCTACTTGTGGTGCTGTACATTTTATTCTGAAAAACAGAATTTAACAGCTTATAATTTAAAAAAAAATGCACAGATCATAATTATGATGACGCATTTATTTTCAGAGGTAACTCAATGGTGAGTCGAGATATCGTTGGTTCAAATCCAGACAGGCGGTTTACTTGAGTAAATTATTTATTAATTACCACTGCTCTCAAAACGGTGATGGAAAACATAGAGCGGAAACCGGCATATCTTAGAACAGAAAAATCGAAGTCATGTGATATCCAACAACCCGCTCTGGGCCCGCGTGGTGGTTTACAGTGCACTCCTTCTCACAGAGCGGAGGCCTCTGATTCCCAGCAGTTGGAACATTTTAGGCTGATAAATATAACCACTCGTCTATGAAAACAATCCGATATTGGCAGCTTCTTTATTTCATAGGAGTAGTAGTGTTTTCATTATCCTAGAGCAGGGATGGAAAAACTTTGAGAAGTTGCGGGCATAAACTAAGAATATTATTAATATAAGTCACTGGCCATAAGAGGCATAGCCATCGATGCATAAGAGGTAGATAAAGGACGGAATGGGAAAATAAAAAAAGTTTTTTTTAAAGTATAAAAACTTAACATAATGCTAAAGTAACTATACAATTTAAAGGAATAATTAGAAAACACCTTGCGTCTGTATACTTTGGTGATTCCTAATAAATTATATGCAACTTATTTATTTTTCCATTGGTGTGATACCGTACGTAAAGAATACCGCCATCCCATTTCTTTCCTTGGGTGTCGTAAAAGGCGACTAAGGGACTTACTAGAAAATGGGTAGCAGCGATCTCTATGTATATTACCACCATACTGCGATCGCCAACTCGCCTGCCAAGCGTAGCGATTTTGCCAAACTCCCCCTTTTGGATTATGTTCACCAGTGAACATTTTATGGCTGAACTGATGAACATGATGTCTTTCGTTTTTTCATTCACTGCTTGTTGTAGACACCAAAATCTTATGCGAATAAATAATAGTTTAAAAAAATAAAAAAACACGCTTCCATAGAAAACCAAACGAAAAAGTACAAAATAATGGAAAAAAAGCGTGGGGTGCTTTTATATCCTGGTGCCTGGTGTTTTTTAGATTTTTTAAACTATTATTTATTTTCTATTTTTTAGGGTGTTTTGAATTTTTAGCCGTATGTCAGCGTAGTTTTCGAAGACAGTTTTTTGCTGTCCTGGTAACCCTGGCAAGGATAATGGCACAAATTTATGAAATTATAGTAAATGAAATCTGGTCGTTTAAAGTGGGTCAAAATCGCGCTATAAGGAGTCGGTTACATGGCAGTCTCTGCGCCCTCACGTCCCTAGCCGCCGCAGGAGGAGACGCCCCGGGCGTCGGGAGTCGATTGCGGACTCCCGGCCACCGTAGGCGCGAGCTTGCGGGCGGCGAGCAATGGGTAGCTCGCCGCCCGGTAAGGACCAAGCTCGCGGGTCGACGGCGCGTAGTGTTCCACGCGCGCCTCAAAGAGATGTCAGCAGCAGTGAAGGGGTCTGCTAGGACCGGTGCCTGCCGGGGTCGCGTGATTGTTCGAAAGAGATACCGTGGCCCCGGCACTGGGCAACTGAAGGAACACGGGTGGGTTTTAGTCAGTAAAAGTCTGACACGCCCTCCCGCTCCGCCCAGAGCAAGAGAAGTCATTTGATGATTTCCCATCCAAAAAAAAAAAAAAGGAGTCGGTTACAAACAAACATACAAGTGAAGCTAATATAAAGCGTGTAAAAAGGGGCACAGATCGAGTAGTGGACAACAACTATGATGCAAGTAACAGTTTTGTTGCGTTATGTTAGATTCTACTTGGAAAAACCGGCCAAGTGCGAGTCGGACTCGCGCACCGAGGGTTCCGTACAAACCTGTAGGTATATAAGTAAAAGTTCACCCATCACGACAATCGAGTCGTAGTTCTGTTCTGTTTCTTAGCTTGGTTTTATTTCTGTCTGTGTTTTGTTCTGTTTATTATATGATGTAACTAAAAATTTACAGTTTTCGCAATTTTTCCTTTATCTGTGCTATAAGACGTTGCTTCGTACCAAATTTCAAATTCTAGATCGACTGAAAGTACCCTTCAGGTTTTGATTCCCTTGCGAGTTTCGAAAATTTGAGGAAATTTGCGGTATAAACGGCTATATCTTTTGATTGCGTTAGCTTAGAAGTTTGATTTTTTCACAGCTCCAAGGGACAGTAAACTTGAGTATTTTTTATAAATTTCAGCTTGATACCTCCACGCTTTCCTGCGAAAAAGGGTCTTGACAGACGGAGGGACGGACGGACGGACGGACGGACAACAAAGTGATCCTATAAGGATTCCGCTATTTCCTTTTGAGGTGCGAAACCCTAAAAATACTAGTATTTATCTCACTTGGTGTGAATGGAGAATTTAATATTCTTTTTTCACGCGCTATTTGAACATTTTTCGCGGGTCGGATCAAAAGCTGGATCGTGCTGCATTCGGCCCACGGGCCGGGCGTTGTCCATACTCGTATATTTTCTAGAGTTCGTTTTTTCATTCGTTTGGCTGCATACAGTGCCGTGACATGACCGTGTTAAATGAACAATTTTTTTGACATAGAGGAGAGTTATTTGAAGCACAGTAGACTACACTTCACAGTCTTTTTATAACCTTCCTTCTTCCATCTATGGTTGTAACACTTTGGCCTGGACCTGGTCTGTGTGCCAATTCAGTTGAATGAGAGGCCAGCTTATAATGGTTTTGATACCACTGAAATAAGGAACAAATATGGCTTTCCATATTTTTTTTTTCAAACCATCAATACGATCCTCCAACTTCGTGAAGACACAACTCCACCAACAGTTGGTTAAATTTAAACAGCTGTTTAAACAATTAATAATCAACTAACATAGTTTTTAAGTATGATTTACTAACAATTATAGGGAATGTATATTATGTTCTGAAATAAATGATTAATAAACAATAAACGGCAGTTTAACAATATTTTGCTGTTAACCACGCACTAAGCATTGATTAAGTACTGTAATCGAATGGTTATCTCAAACAAAGTAGCCAACCCAGTTTAACCATTGGTTTATGCTTCCTGACGTGAAGTTTTGCATTACCCTTTGCCTCTTCAAAGGGTATTAAATTTGTCAGTCAGATGCTCCCCCGAACCCCGTGCTTTTTCCGCATTTGTTGTAAAGTCGATATTTTATTTTCTTTTCAGTCTCTATACTTTATTACGAGTTCCGTAAGAAGTGATTCTTCGTCACTGGTGAAATATACAGTACGTCTGCATTTATCGTCACTAGGTAGACACTTCATATTCAAAGAAAAGTTATACGACACACAACAAAAAAAATAGAAATTAAGTTTGATCACAAAGTTTGACAATGAAAATTGATTCATTATCAGCAGCCTATATTTTTCCCACAGCTGGGACATAGGTCTCCTCTCGCTGAGATTGAGTGGGCCATAATCCACCACGCGGGCTCAATGCGGGTTGGTAGATGTCACATGCCACATTTTTGGTTCTATGATATGCCAGTTTCCTCACGATGATTTCCTTCACCGTTTTAAGAGCAGAGATGAAATAATTTACACATAGTAAAATGCCTACTTGCGTTCGAACGCACGACAAACAACTTGTAAGTTGCGGCCGTTATCACTGGCCTGCGAATGCTCTCGACCAAAATTGATTAACATTTACAATATTAATCAATTTTGGTCATAATAGTGTTATACTATTCGATCATACGGTTATTTACGACTCATTCATTAAAAAAAACATTTGGTTATTTAAAACGTTGGTAAGAAATTAATGTTGAACTCAGGAAAAACACGGATTGTTTAAACAACTGTTTAATGCAAACAGAACGGTCACGTAATCATTGATTATGTTCTAGTTGGTGAACTCAGGTCTTAATTATGTTTCGAGCTACTTTTAAAACGACCTACAATTTTGCAACGGTCTTTTGGCGCGTAGAAAAATTGACTAAAGATTGTTGTGATGACAAATGTTTTTCAACAATTCCCTGTTTTCAATGTCATACAAAAGACCTTGAAACACCATAGTACTCCTGTTATGATAAAATAAGGGAGCCTTTCCTTTCTTAGATAGAGTATAAAATAGGTTGGCAGTGTTTTCTAATCTTTTGTTCACCATCTAAACTAAAATAAGAATACTGCTATCTCTTATTGACAGATCTCGAAAGAAAAAGATAAGTGATGCTTTAGAACTGTCTAGCTAAATTAGGTCTAGCATAATCACGCCAAATTTTATTGAATTTGGCGTGGGTTTATTAGACGATTTTAAGCATTAGTTTATAGTTGCGAGAAAGAAAATCTTAGTTCAACTAAATTTGGCAGCTCTTATTTATATCCGTTTGTTTTATTACTAGGGAAAAGATAGCAATGGCCATCACCAGTGGCGCGCATTACATATAGACATAAATATAAGCAACCTGCCGAATCGTGCCTCGAAAAATCACCATAAGACTGTCAATTATATTTTAATGTGTGTCCATGAAATAAGTAATAAAATACCTAAATTATCATCCCTAAAAAAACCCACATTTATCTGCCTAGACAAGAATAGGCGGGCTAATGCCTATCTAGTGCCTAAATAAATAAACAGTAAAGCAATGCACGCCACTGGCCATCACCAGTGTCGAGTTATAAAATTAAAGAAACTTAAGACACATTTTAAAACAAAAATCTTTTTAAAAAACAAAAGAACCCCTAACACGACACACATGAACAAAGCTTATTAAATAATAACTACGGGCAAAAAAACAGAAAAGGCTCAAAGAATAATAACGAACGGTTAAAAGGGTGCATAAAGAGATAGGTATAAAACTTCTCCTTGTATATTTGTAGCGTACAACACTTGAATCTCTAATAAACCGTCTAATTAACGAGGTGCATTCATACTGCCGGGATAGAGGGGCTGTGGTGCAGGGAAAAGTTGGGATAAGTCTTGCGAAAGAAGTAGGCAAAAAGTAAGTAATTTCAAGTGACCTTAGTTGGGTATCTTACATATATGTTAAATAGCAATCAGCATGTTTGTTTTCATTTATTTTTTCGACTTCAAAAACACCTCCCCCTTTTTTCTCGTTTCGATTGATTTTGAGTTAGCTTCAATAATATGTATTTACTTGGTTTACTTTAATAATGTTACAATAATTTCCTGCCACTGTTATTTATTTAGCAAGTGAAGATATACGAATTTGAGTAGGGTAGGTACCATAGCTGAAAATAAAAAGATTATTTCAAAAAATCCAATCTAAAATAAAAAAAGACACTACGTGCTAAGCAAAAAATAAAAAGAAAACATAAAACTTAAGATATCGACTTCAGTAATTAAAGTTATTTCCCACTTTGTAGTGTATTTTTCGAAGTCAGTTACTAATTTTGATTTAAGTTCATAAAATTTTGAGAACTAGCAAATTCTGAATGAATGGAATATTTCATACGTAAGTAAACACTAAGAATGTTCGTCTTTTGGAAACAAAATACGCATTGCGACAATGTGCAAACTTACAAAAACTGGCCTCCTCCGTATTGTTACTGCATCATTGTGATCAAACATTTTGACAGTCGAAAAACTGTTCAACCCCAATATTTACATTAAAACATCAGTGGATGTTTCGCAAATTACCATATAAACATCCAACGTTTACTCAATTAAAAACAGTTTTTTCTTCTTCAACGCTACTTGTTATATTTTCCAACCTGACTGAAAACAAACTTGCAACGAGTTTTGCATGAAAAAAAAAAAAAAAAAATGAAAAAGTGTTTATTCACAATGTTTTAAATTTTTACAAAATATATTACTTCTGCCAAACTGCAAGGCAGTTTGTTGGCAGATGTAGCTCCTTTTTTCCAATATTTTTTAAATAATATTATATCGACACCTTTTCTTTTAAACATATAAAAAATAAACAGAGACATACAATACACAAGTTTTTTAAATATTCTTTAAAGTAAGGCTTTGGAAAAACATATCTAATAGGTACTTATTCATTTTACTTTTAAAAACAGTTTTTGAATTACAGCTGTTAACATCTTCTGGAAGGCTATTAAAAATTGTGGGAACTAGAAAATGTCTACACCTTTGACCGTAATAATTATTATATGTGGGCACCATAAATCTTTTTACATTATGGGTTCTTTGGGATCTTGTTCGTATAATGTCGCTTTTATATGTATCACTACCATGTTGTTCTATAGCTAGGGACAACACTACCCTCTCATGAACTGGCAGCATTTTACATTCAAAAAACAGGTCTTCGTAATCATTATTTTTGCAACGGTTTTTTGTGTTTTTGTCTACTAAAAGTTTCATGAATCTAATCTGTATTTTTTTAATTTTATCTAAATATGTTTTAAATGTGTTACCATAGCATGCCAGCCCATAAGAAAGTAGTGAGTCCACCAGTGCATAGTATACCATATACATAGTTGCCCTATCTAACACAAAACTAAGGTGGTGGAATTTTACTAAGACGTACCTGAGTTTGTCACATAAGTTAGTAATGTGTATTTTCCATGAGAAGCTGTTGTCAATAACTAAACCCAGGTACCTGTACTCCTCCACCACCTCAATCTTTTCACACTCACACAAGGTTAGTCCGTCACTGTGTAGACATTCATAGCTATGCCCCACTATGCACGGCGGACGTTCTATTTTTTTAAGATAAGGAGATCGTATATGCATACATTTAGTTTTATTTATGTTGATTATAATGCCATTATCGTGAGCCCATTTGATGATATTAGTAAAATCCTCCTGAATATTACTTTCAATTAAATTTATATCTTTATCTGCATAGACTAGGCACGTATCATCAGCATACATATATACGCGACACTTACGAACTACATTGCACATGCTGTTCACATGCATGATGTATCCAACGGGACCAAACACGGATCCGGTTGGCACACCACACGTGACCGGTCTGGGTTCTCCGACGACGCCGTCAATGACCGTTCGCAGTGTCCGGTCTGTGAGGTAGGCACGAAACCACCTGTTAAGTGGACCCGCGACTCCGCACTCCTCCATGGCTTGAAGCAGCTGGTGGTGTTCCAAAGTGTCAAACGCTTTTTTGAAATCAATGTAGACCACCACCACCTGCTTCCGTTGATCTAAACAACCATTGACGTCGTCGGCGAACTGGGCCAAGGCCGTCGCCGTGCTCCGCCCGCGTCGGAAACCATGCTGTGCATTTGTCAGAATATTGTGTTTTTCCAAGAAAACACTTACTTGATTCACAATAAACTTTTCTACTATTTTGTTTATTACTGACAATATGGCAATTGGTCTGTAGTTTGTATAATTACTATGTACACCCTGTTTAAAAATAGGTCTAATTAATGCTGATTTTAGTTTTTCGGGGTATAACCCCTTTTCAACACACAAATTAATAAATTGAGCAATTACAGGACTTAACATAGATTTTAATAATTTAATTTCTTTAACTCTAATTTTATCTACTCCGTCCGACTTATCCGAACTTAGCAAATTAATTATTTTATCTATATCCCTTGAATATGCCTTCTGAAACCGCAGTGATACATTACCAGAATTAACATAGCCAGACCTTTCCAAAAACTTGTGACTACATACATGTTTTAAGTCTAATATTTCTTTAGTAAATGTTGTTGAAAAATTATTACATATATTTTCAAGCGAACTTTCCAATTTCCCAAAGTACTTAAGGATAACAGAATCTACACTTTTTTTTTCATTTCCTATCCAGGAGTTAATTTTAGTCCAAACCTTTCTAATATTCTTTTGACATTTTTTTATTTCGTCTTGACGGTATTTATTCTTCGCTTTATTTATACATTTATTTAATCTATTTCTAAATCTATTATACTGTCTACGCATATTCATATCCTCTGGTTTATTTTTCCAATTTCTAAACAATCTGTCTCTAATACCTATCATTTTCTTAATCTTTTGTGTGATCCATGGTTTGGTTTTTCTTTTAATGCGAGCCAATACTTGGATTTTTGCTTCATTGTAAACATCAGAAAAAAATGAACATAATCTATTATATAAGTCTATTGGACATTCACAGTTTAGTAGCTCACTCCATGAAATATTTTTAAGTTTTTCTAATACCCTTTTATCACAAATAATAGTCCTATGAGAGTTCATTGCACTCGGAACATCACTCAAGACCGAATTACTAGCGAGGCAAACACCTATAACATAATGATCTGATATCTTAACAGTTAACACATATGCAGATATTGCACGTTGAGTTCGGACCCACACATGGTCAATGCACGACCGCGTCACTGTGTCGCCGTACACTTCTTCTCGCGTTACGTCACGTATAGCACATTCCAAGCCTAACTCGCTCATATTATTTGAGTAGTTATTGATTACGTTGCTTGAACCGGTTTTACACAACAGATCTATGTTTGTATCGCCAATCATCATTACGTCACAACTTAATGGAATCCTTGATAACAGTCTTTGTAATTCCGCAACAAAACCGTGTTTGTTTGTTTTTGGCGGCCTGTATATAGCCAAAATATGTATAATTTTACTTCCATCTTGGAAAAGCTGTCCATGTATCATCTCATAATAATTAGATTTATTTGTGTTGGCCGTAAAATTTAACTTATTGTTTACATATAACAAAATCCCACCTCCCCTCATAGTTTCTCTTGTATTTATGTATGTGTCATATCCTTCTAACTTGTATAAACATAGTTCATGTTCTCTGATGTTAATCTCTGTTAATGCAATAATATCAAGTTTTTCCCTACACTTGTCTATTAGTTGATTAAAGTTCTTTCTGAGAGATCTTATATTTAGATGTATGACATTCAGATTGTTATCACATTGTAGTAAGTCATCCTGCCAGCTATCTGTACATATGTATTTGTTGTATTCAATGTTACATGTGACATGTGAAGCATTATTGTTGAATTTTGACATAAAAAATACTCACAGTTTATGACAGCGCTTTTTACAAATAATTAATTAATTTGCTGCGTATGCACTGATGTCGCTAAGTGAGCGAATTGACTTGATTTTGTTGTCGTTTGGGTTATCTTTTCTTATCAGCACCTTGCCATTCTGTATCCAAATGTATTTAAACGTTTGCTTTAGCTCGTTCTTGGCTGTCCAAAGCAGGTTGCGCATATGTTTGCTGAGATCCTCATTTATATAGATTCGTTGTCTATTTCCGTTAGCAAATATATCCTCATTAGTTAGCTGATGAGATTTTCTTGTGGCTATCCATTTGTCGCGGCAAGCACGCGTAGCTAGGGTGATAACAACAGGCCGTGGTTTTTTCTCGCATAACTACTAACTTTTATTACTCTTAGGGAAACACTTGTTCTAAAGTTCCTGCAAAGTTATTAGTATGCAAAAGATATGAAATTCTATGTTTCTTTTATAACTCACTGAGAAAATATAAATTCATCATCATCCTAGTGCCGAAGAATGAGAATTTATTTTGGGCTACGACAGCATGTTTTCTAGGTATCTATGTGTGTATGTTTTCTCTTTTAGCAATTATCTCAGTAGTGTAGGTACCCTATTCCTCTAGGCGTATCATTGAATTCTTACCTTCGTTGTTTGAATTTATTTATACAGTCAATCTGGCGTTATTTTATTTGTGCATATTAATACTCAAAATTTTCCTCACGACATGATCCTTATCCTTCCGCATCACATCATACTATGACAACAAGTTTTTACAAAAAACTAACATATGAACCGTCCGGATTTATTCAGAATTCATTGTCACGCTACGAACCAACCCGAGTATGCAATTAGCGTGTACTTGTTGACAGATTATGAACGTGCTCCGTCTCTTTTACTCATACATCCATCCGTACGTTAGGAAGAGACAGACGTATTGTTAAAGGATGCGTCATTGCATGTCTATACATTTCCCAACTCATGCGGCATGAAATTAAGCGGAGTTTTCTTTTGATTATGTTTTCAAAAATAAACTGTGTATTTTGTGGCAGTGGAAACAACTTTTGTCATAAAATAATGTTTCTGAGATTCACCCTGAATTTAAATAAATGTAATTTACTTCTTTGCAGTATGAATGTTTATTTGAGAATTTTCTTTTATCACTATACTCAAAAATAGCCTGAAAAATAATTTACTAATCACAAAGAGAAAATATTTGACTTTTTGTATTTGTTTGTTAGGCTCTCACGCTAAAATGGCTCAACGGAATTTAATGAAATTTGAGATTTTTTTTGTCCATGACCTAGATTAGAATATAGAATATTTTTTATCTGGATTCTATACATACATATGTGGGCAAAAACGTGGGACACAGCTCGTTAAAAAATAATGTTGTAATTTACATGAACTATGACTTATTTTGATACCCACACCACTACTGTATGATTCATTACTATTTTGGTAGCGTCTATAAACTCTTTCATTTTTCAACTCTTTTCCACTTTCATCTAATGTTCTTTACAAAAATTGTCCCCCACACCCTCAGAATCCAAATCAGGTGCATCGATACATAAATTATCAATTAATACAGTTGTTTCCAAGTTCACTTTCGTTCGTATAGCTAGTTGAAAGTCGCTTCTATTCAATAGTTCTCCCGGGAGAGGATTTTGTTCAAAACCCTTGAGTTACGAAAGTTACAGTTGGATCTATTGATTTTGATGCGGTATTTTAATCATCTGTAGGATACATGAACAGGCTTATAAAAGAGTCTGTAATGTTAAGACTATATACTTCTCATTGATAAAAAGAATTAACATTAATTAATAGGGTTCCTCGCTACGTGTGGCCTTAAAATTAATTTCAATTTATGTGACTAACCTAACTCAAAATTGATAAATAATAACATATAACACTCAGCATGATCAGTCTGTAATGATCCCACTGCTGGGACACAGGCCTCCTCCTTAAGAGACCGAGTGGGCCGTAATACACCATGCGGCTCAGTGCGGGTTGGTAGATGTCTAAAATTTTAGATTTTTTTTTGGTTTTACGATATGCCGATTTTCTCACGATGAAAAACTTCACCGTTTTGAGAACAGTGGTGTTGAAATAATTTACACAATGTAAAGTTTCTGTCTGGGTACGAACCTACGTCTAACAACTCGTAAGTCACGGCCTTTACCACTGGGCCACCACTGCTCTCATACAATTCTCATCAACAGTTTATTCCCAGTTTTTCGGGAACACCTGAGGGCCATGATGATGTGACATTCTGTCAGCGATAACGATAATGGCAATGGGCCAATCCAATATCTATCTATACTTAATATTATAAAGCTGAAGAGTTTGTTTGTTTGTTTGGTTGAACGCGCTAATCTCAGGAACTACTGGTTCGAATTGAAAAAAAAAAAAACCTTGAGAGGTGTCAAGGGACACCCGGATGGAACAAAGTTTCTTTCCAGGATTCATTATTGTTATTTTTTTTAATTATTAACCTGTATACACTCAACAAAAATATTCTCTCTCTCTCTCTCTCTTTCTCTCTCTCTCACACAAAAAAAAAACAATATACAAAACAAATACCAACAACAAAATATATACGGTCGAATTGAGAAACCTCCTCCTTTTTTTTGAAGTCGGCTAAAAAGTGTCGTTACAACTTTTTCTCTTAATTTCCGTCTAGCCCCCTTACGCAACGCGCTATAAGGAACTTCGTTCCAATATTTTTGTGTTGGGTAGCCTGTTTATCGAGAAAAGCTATAGGCTATATAAAATCACGCTACGATCAAAAAGATCGGAGCAGTAACGAAAAATGGACGAAAACTGGCAGGCAATTCGATGCGACGCGACGGGAAGGGTCACGGTAGCAAAAACTTTGACGCGGACGAAGTCGCAGGCAGAAGCTAGAATACAATATATGTACTTACACAAACAATGTCCCGCTATACTAACGATTTTAAATAAACACACATTGGCCAGTAATCATAAAATTAATTATAATTAGAGAAACAATTCTTTAATTGAAAATTATCGCCTGCGCCGCTCGTCGACATAGCGCTCTCTTTCTTTCCATAAATTTACTTATAAATATTATTTGCACGTTATTCATTTTAATTTTATTGATACGATGTAATGATCTGTGACCCCGGCAAATGACCTTGCGCGTTCTTTATGCACAGGTTGTTCGGAGCATTGGTTTAAATAATAACGTTTAAATTAATTAATATTTGATCATAATACGATAACGCGAGACCGTATAATTAAAGCGGTACGATTAATGCTTTTCGGTAGCTTAAGCAGCCAAAAAGCATCGTCATCATCATAATCAACGTATATTATCTCCACTGCTGGGACACAGGTCTCATCTCGGTGAGAGCGAGTGGGCCATAATCTAACACGCGGGCCCAGTGCGGGTTGGTAGATGTCACATGTCTTCGAATTTTTGGTTCTAGGACATGCCGGTTTCCTCACGACGTTTTCATTCACCGTTTTGAGAGCAGTGGAAATGAAATAGTTTACACAAAGAAAAGCGACCTACAACTCGTCCGTCAGGGCCGACGCCACTAGGACTTATTACAGTCGTTTTGGAAATTCTAAATGCGTAGATTGCGATAGCCACCTTGTCTAGATCCTTAAAATGTAGTGGATAGTGATATTAATGTAATTAGCTTGTGAACTAGGACAAATAATAATTTGACTTAAAAAAACATAATGCCACATCCACCCTTCCAACATTAGAATCTACAAAGTCTTACAAACTCAAATCTCGTACTAGCAACAAATCGAATAAGCGGCAGACGCCTCTCCCGAATACAGAGAGACGCTCCAATGCGAATTCAATTCCGATTTAAAGCGAACTATCCAGTATCTAGCTTTTACTGCTTAGGTTTGTGGTTAATAAGGAGCAGGTTTAGTTTTATGCATATGAGTTTGTATCGATCGGGTGCCTTTTTTTCTGTATGGGAAATCATCAAATGACTTCTCCCGCTCTTGGCGGCTCCTTACCGGGCGGCGAGCTACCCATTGTTCCTCCTTTGCGAGCATTACTGCTTCGCAGAAGGAGGTGACAGCTTCCCATGCCTTCTCGCTCCGTAACATGGCCCGCACCAGGGTCGGACGCGAGAGGTCGCCACCGCCGATCGCCTCCACGAGGACACGGCGGTGCTCCACCCAGGCAGGGCACACTTCCACCGTTTGCTCCACCGTGTCCTCCAGACGATCCTTGCAATGGAAACACTCGGGCGTTTCCTCCCGCTTTATCCTGAACAGGAACCCACCGAAGCACCCATGCCCGGTGAGAACCTGCGTCAGGCGGAAGGTAAGGACGCCGTGGCGCCTCTCTATCCACTCCTCAAAGAGGGGACTTACCGCCGCAATTGTGGCGTGCCCATCTGGTGGCTTCAGTATTATTTCTACGGTGTTCTCTAGATAAGTAGTATCTGTTCCCTACATGAGCTGGCATTTGCAGATAACTGGCTCTAACCTAGCTGGGTTTTAATTGGCAACTTAACTAGTCTACAAGGATTGTCCTAGTGTCACGGAAAAGGTTTTTCTTTTTATAGCGGCTTATATGTGAGAGTACAAAAAAAAAAACCGGCCAAGTGCGAGTCGGACTCGCGCACCGAGGGTTCCGTACAAACCTGTAGGTATATAAGTAAAAGTTCACCCATCACGACAATCGAGTCGTAGTTCTGTTCTGTTTCTTGGCTTGGTTTTATTTCTGTCTGTGTTTTGTTCTGTTTATTATATGATGTAACTAAAAATTTACGGTTTTCGCAATTTTTCCTTTATTTGTGCGATAAGACGTTGCTTCGTACCAAATTTCAAAATTCTAGATCGACTGGAAGTACCCTTTAGGTTTTGATTCCCTTGCGAGTTTCTAAAATTTGAGGAAATTTGCGGTATAAACGGCTATATCTTTTGATTGCGTTAGCTTAGAAGTTTGATTTTTTCACAGCTCCAAGGGACAGTAGACTTGAGTATTTGATATAAATTTCAGCTTGATACCTCCACGCCTTCCTGAGAAAAAGGGTGTTGACAGACGGACGGACGGACGGACGGACGGACGGAGAACAAAGTGATCCTATAAGGGTTCCGCTTTTTCCTTTTGAGGTGCGGAACCCTAAAAAACGACTTGAAAATATAGTTCTCAAAAGATTTTTGGTAAATCATTCTGATATTGAAAAAAATATCTGTTAATTTGTTTAATTTTGATAATACCTGTAAATTATTGTACTTCACATATATATGTACCAATAGAATGCCCTAAAAAACTGCTGTACTAACTTCTTCTTGTTTTACTAGTTTTAAATACAACAAAAATAAACAAGTAACCACTGAATCGTACAAAAGTTACCAAAGCAGGTTAGCGTGTTCGATTTAGTTCCGTAACTGTTTAAAGTTGCGGGGAAAAGTTTAAGCGGCATTTCACTTTGTCGGCACTAAATTATCTAGTCACTAGTGTGTTCTATGTGTGTGTGTATGTGGAGAAAATTGTTAAGCAACATTAGTGTGTGTGTGTGTGTGTGTGGTTGGTGCCATCATTATGACTGATTTTTGTCGGATGATGATTATTTTTTGTATAAAGAAATTTCCATTGATACTCTGTGTCAAGAGAAAATATGGAGAGGTGGTAGGATGGTTCAGAAAAATAAACAGATAAAATACGTAAAGTGGGACTCTAGGTGTTATACCCAGAATGTTGCTATAGATATAGACCCCGAAAAGAGTCAGGTGGTTCTCTTCTCGAAACCGCGCAAGCTACTGCCCCCCCCCCTCTCCAGTCCACTCACTATGTACAATAAGCCGATCCCTTGGGCGAAGCAAACCAAATACTTAGATGTGATCCTTGATCAACAGCTTACTTTCAGATAGCACATATCGACGTTGATATAGATTTTAATCCTGTAAGAAAAAAAAAATGATAAAACGAATGAGCCGCAATAATAAGATATTCCTACGCTCATTTAAGACCAGCACCTCAAATCTCCATCGGCGCTGACTGTAGAAGTTCGGTATCACATTTTGACTTCTACTTAATTAGTGGCAAAGCACACATGACGGAGATTCAACTCATGGCTTTTCACGTAGTTTAAACAACAAACTCTTTTATGGCGTTATGATGTGTTCCCATAAGCACGTCAACTTCTGTCCCTTGTGTGTCGTGCTTGCTCCTAATGGTCTTACCTCTAATGGACATCCGACATTCTATTTAACTACTTGAGTTTTCAACATGCTGATACGGCGCAGCACAGACTATCTACTCGGATCTATTATCACTAATACAGCATCATCGTCATCATTAGCAACCTTATTCCACCCGCTGTAGGCCTCTTCTCCTTTATGTCATCCAAGTCTTTCATCAGAAATTATAACTATATTTTTACTTGTCTTTCACTACCGTTTTTTTTTTTGTGACTGTTTTTAACGAAGCCAAGCCACTGTCGCCATACTTGAAATAGAACTTAGTGATCGAAGTAGGTAAGTGGTTTGAAGCAAATTCTGCTCCACTTACTTATTGAATAATCTACGATTTATCCCAGATAAATACGAGACAACCTTTTATAATTTTTGTTGGGACGAAAAAGAAACATTTCTTAAAATCTTTTAACAAAACTGTTTCGTAGAAGACGACATAATATTTTGTAAGGCCCAACGTTTTTAAATGTTTCCTTGTTACCAGGCTTTAGAAAAAGTAGTGATACTATCTCTCCTTCACAAAAATCTTAATCGCATAGAAACATCTCAAAGGAAAAAACTGTAGACTACACACAAATACATTTCTTTCATCTCCCAAACTTTAGCTTCCAATGGCAGCATTTGTATGGTGACGGCGTCATCTACCATCCTTTTTTCTACTGCGTATCTTTTATATTTCGGTCTCACCTCACGTTTCGTTTGTTCCACGTGACTTTTGCCTTAAATCTACTGATTCACAACTAGTTTTTGTAAAGGTACTTTGGAAGGGTCGTGTTGATTTTTGCATTTTTCCTTTCGTGAAGTAAATTGTTAACAGTTAGTAAAATATTCGTGCGTAAAGTTTTCTGGGTTATTCTAGAAAAACTTTTCGATTTAATTGTTTACATGGGTTTAAAACGACGGTCTATTCAATGGGAAACGGGTAAATAACATTTTGTTTTTGACGCAGTTCAAGGGCTTATTACTATCAGTGTAAATGCAAGTACAAATGCATCATCATAGTCATTTATAAGGATATTTTAATTCTGCAAATGTTACTTGTTGGCAGAATTACTATCCCAGAAGTAGCATATATAGACCTACTAAATCCAAGCCTCCATTACCTAAATATTAATTAAGAAAAGCCTAAGTAACGCTCGGCATAAATGTTAACAACACTTGCACAACTTGCGGTACTGAAAGTTGGTGCAACATAAGTTTGCGATGAGCCCAACTTTATAAGTGTCAATTTAAGCAAAGCTAAAGTTAAGCTAATGAACAAAGTCTGTCACAAATCTAGCAGTGAGTTCCAGTCTCCAGATGGGAACTATCCAACGAAGTACAATTTTAAATGGACAACAACAGAGTTTGTTTAAAATAATGATCATCCTCATCATCATCATCATTTCAGCCCAAAGACGTCCACTGCTGGACATTAGCCTACCCCAATTTGGGGGCTATAATCGTTATGCTGTGCGGGCGGGTTGTGCGATTGCAGTATTGTGGTAAGAACGCATAGAGAACGTTGCGGTCAATTCTCTAGTAAGTCCCTTAGTCGCCTTTTATGACACCCACGGGCAGAGATGGGATGATGCTATTCTTTACGTCTAACACCATACGGATGACACGGAATAAGCAATTATTAAAATAATAAAATCAATCAAATAGTATCTAGTCTTGATTATGAAATGTAATCACTCCAAATCGTTTCCGTCTACCATCTGTTCTGTCTACCCCGTCAAAGCGAGTGATCCAATATAAGGTAACCGCAGCAACAACAAAAGCCATTGTCTCATCTCTGATACCTCTTAATGCACCTCCATTGAAAGCTCATACGACTGTAGATAATGCAGTATTTTAGTTCCGAATAAATTAACCTCTTCTGTAAGACGTCCATCACTCGGTCCAGTGAGGGTTGTTAGATGTCTCTACACCCTGTAATCTTTAGTTTATTGGTTCATGGACAAATCGGTTTCCTCACGAGGCGATATTTTTCTTCTCCATTTTGAGAGCAGTCCTTTATTCAACAAAGACAATATCAAAAAATATTTTAAAAGGATTTGGCACTGACACTGTCCTTAGTGACGAAAATCTCCTGAAGAGTTAAAAAAAAATTCTAGCAAAAATATGTTAATTTAGTACAAGAATTAGCTGTCAAAAATGACAGGAAGACAACAATTCAGGCAATGATTGTGATAAGAATTGCTATGCTATTGGTGTAATGTTCAAGCCGATAACTATTCTATCAAATTATCATAGGCACAACCAAGTTAGATATTGAGCCATCTTATACCACATAGATACAAGAATCGATGACTGGGAGATAGTAATCATCATGGACTGGAGTGTTTTGAATACTGGCTGGACCTTTCGCTTTAGTATTACCGTGTATCAAAACGGTGAAGGAAAACAACGTGAGGAAACCGGCACATCGTAGAAACAAAAATTCGTAGACATGTGACATAGACCAACCCGCACCGGGGTTGCGTGGGGGATTACGACACACTTTCCCTCACACAGAGGGGTCCTAAGTCCCAGCAGTGGAAATATTAAAGCCTAATTATATATGTGTATGATGTATTACCGTATAATGATTGTTTATGCAGAATAAACAATCATTAAACAAACGAATTAAAAGAAAGAGGTTCTATGTACGAGTTCTCACGGAACATGTTATACGTTCATTGTTATTTTCATCAGTTGTAGACCGATTTTGAAAATTCATTTTCGTTTGGTAAATTCAATAAACTTTGCTTGGGTACTTTTAAGATCGCTTCAATAATACGATGATGATATAAAAAATCCTCTCACTTTTGTTGATATATAATACAACATTGATGTGGCGGCCCAACAACCAAAAATAATTAATTAAATTATTAATGAATTTTGGAAGTCGGTGGCAATAAAGAAAAAAAACAGAACCCAACACATCGACCCATCGACTTAAAAGACAATTATATTTTTCTTTCTTTCTTACTAGATTAATTACTGGTGCTGTCAAGAATAAAACCTCTAATCAGCTGCAAACTTCTGACAGCCTTATCTTTTTAAAGTCGGTTAAAGTATGATCAAATTGTGATTTAATTCCTGTAAAGTATAATAGGTAAAAATTCTGTAACAAATGACGAACTTAACTCAAATTTTAATTATGAAAGTCTCAGAACGCATAACAACATTATTATAAATGAGAAACAAAAATGAAAAACAATTCACTCTCATTTCGCGAACGAACAATAAAGCTTACCGCTAAGGGGGTTGAATGAATGAGTGAACGAACGAACGAACGCAGTAAGAGCTATATTGTGTAAGGGATGAAACTTGGGCCCCGCAAACAAATAACTATTGTTTTTCAACCCCCTTGTACAGCTAATAGCAGAGTGCTAAGGAAAATAGTTTGAAAATGACCGCGTTTATAAAAATGGTTTTATGTTGTAGGATTAAAAGAACTGCTCCGTTTGAGGGTTATTCTTTTGTTTTTCTGGTTCAAAAGTTACCGATGAATGTTGAAAGTTTTAAGTGTTTTATTAATGAGTACTAGCTTGTATTACAATTTTATAGTTTAGTGAATGTTATTAAGGTGCAATTTAAAAGTTTATAGATTGATAAAGAAATCGATTTTTAAGCACCGCTCCTTCGGCTAGCAATTTACCCAACTATGTTGGGTTTGGCTTTCAGTCTAACATAATGCAGCTGAATACCAGAATTACAGTTTTTTAAAGCTAAACAGTACCCCTAGCCAATTTGATTATCTGCAATCGTTAACGCTAGTCGCTCAACGTTAAGTCACGTGGTTAGAACAAACGAATAGATAATTCGTAGCCAAGTTCCCATCGTTCAAAATGATAGAATGATTTTTTATCGTTTCTAAAATGTTCAACGCTACATCCTTTGTTATAATGTGTCGTTTTTCTAAAGACGTTGTAGAATGAGTAGCCGACTCAGGCGCGTCAACATGGCTACCAACTTATCGTTTTCTAAAATTGCTGACACCGAGGTGTTACCGATTGTAGAACGGAATTCGACACGAAACGGTTGTAACTTGGCTAGGGGGGCAGTACTTACATAGAGCGACTGTCTATCTGCCTTCCACAGCCCAGTAATTGGGTAATACATTACTCTTTTCATTACTCGTGGTTCGACCACGACTCATGAGTTGTAGGTCGTAGGTTCGTACCCAGGCGGGCGTTTCAATTTGTGTCAATTATTTCATCAACACTGCTCCCAAAACGGTGAAGGAAAACATCGCGAGGAAACTGGCATGTCCTAGAACCAAAGATTCGAAGACATGTGACATCTACCAACCCGCACTGGGCCCGCGTGGTAGATTACGACCCATTTATTTATTTATTTATTTAAACTTTTCGCACACAAAAAAAAGGTACAAAGGCGGACTTAATGCCTTAGGCATTCTCTACCAGTCAACCAAGGGTGGTGAAGAGATTACATGGCAGGTGCTTTGTTTGAGAGGAACAATAGTGAAAAATCTATAATAATGAATTATAAATAAGAGAAAAACTAGTACTAGTACTAAAATAGGTTATAAACTAATTATACACATACATATTTGCTATAATACATACTTATAATATATATATATATATATATATATAAATCTACAGATACAAATTCAAGGTAGAGAAGTGTTGAGATGACTCTACGCTATTTGTTATGAAAATAACTCTGCAATTTCCGCTTAAATGCAAACCGACTGGTGGCCGTCCTAATATCGAGAGGAAGCGCATTCCAAAGAAGAATGGACTGAATATGAAAGGAAGAATGAACAAAGTCAGAAGAATGAGAAGGACAAAGTAGAAGAAGATTGTTAGATGAACGCAGATTCTTAGTGTGAGAAGAACATAGATATTGGAAGTTAGAAATAAGATAAGAAGGAGGATTTGGAGAGTTGAGAAGGGAGAAAAGCGTAGTCAAAGCGCGCAAACTTCTTCTTTGGCGAATAGACATCCATTTGAGCTCAGACCTATAGCTCGACACATGGTCATACTTCCTAAGATTAAATATGAATCGGATACAATTATTGAGCAATCTGTCGAGTTTATCCAGCAAAACCGCATTCAAGTCAAAGTAGCACACGTCACCATAGTCGATGATTGGGAAAATCAAAGTCTGCACAAGCATGGTCTTCGTTCTTTGGTTTTCGTTTCCCATTCCCTCTCTCTGAGAGGAGACCTGTGTCCCAGATTAAGATTGGTTTGTCAGACTTTCGTGTTCGGACTCCCGGCCAACGCGGCGCGTAGGCGCGAGCTGGCGGGCGGCGAGCAATGGGTTACTCGCCGCCCGGTAAGGATCAGGTTCGGGTCGACGGCGCGTAGTGTTCCACGCGCGCCTCAAAGAGATGTCTGCAACACTGAAGGGATCTGTCAGGACCGATGCCTGCCAGGGTCGTGAGATGGTTCGAAAGAGACACCGTGACCCTGGCACATGGGCAACTGAAGGAACACGGGTGGGTTTTAGCCAGTAAAAGTCTGACACGCTCTCCCGCTCCGTCCAGATCGGGAGAAGTCATTTGATGAGTCAAAGTCAAAGCATTTATTTCAATTAGGCCCAAAAAGGCACTTTTGAACGTCAACTGTTACATGACAAAGAAATTATTCTAATTGCCGCTTCCAAAAGGTAGATTCGTATGGAGAAGAATGGGCAAGAAACTCCACCGATTCCACATCAAAAAAAAAAAAAGAGTTTCGTGTTAAGTTTGTTACGACTGTCAAATATTAACAAACGACAGCGGGGACCAACAGCAAAATAAAACCATGGAAAACTACAATCAAAAAGAATTAGACGACACCTGTAACAGAATACGAATTTTAAAAGTTAGAGATCTTTATCTTCACTAACGTGCTTTATAGACCTGATAATTGCGTAACTTTTTATCGGTAGGAATTGGTTTCATATTGATAGTTAAACAACATTCATTGCGTTATTTACGTTGCTGAGCCGACAATTTATTCGAACAAATGATGCAATGGTTTAGAAATAATCTTCAATCCCATTCAGATTCTGATAAATAGTGCGTTTCGCAATTAGGGTGCTGTTTAACCGTATTTAGACGATTATCGTACTAAGAAAAAGTAACCACTTTTCCAAGTAGTTGGAGTAACAATAACAACGAATAGAATCACTTCTATAAACTATTATCACCCTACCAATTTATACCAAATCATCTACAAACGCCTGAAACATTAGAAAACATTCTATTCCGACTCAAACGACACGATATTCCTCTTAAACGCAAAGACTGAGTTAGACTACGGGAAGCCACACCATCTTGTATTCGAAACTATTCAAAAAGGCACTCTAATGCCTATATAACAGAGTTCGAATTCCCATACAGAATCATTATGCCATCATAACTTAGGAAACCACGCTATCTGTTTTCCCAACTCGTTCAAATTTCAACCCTACATGTCCAAAAATAAAGACGAAATTCCCTTTTAGTATATTCACACCATGATAATGTAGAAACCACAGCACCTTGTCTCCCAATCCATTCAAAATTCAACTCTAGAACTTGTACATCAGGGTAGATTTTTCTGACAGTGTCATCATACCATCATAAACGGTTACACTCGGCCTGTGAATACGTCCAGTCTGTCCTACTTAGTGCAAATCGCACGCAATTTAGGTAAAAAGGATCTACGCTTTTGTCTTTGGGCTCTCCCTTTAAATTGTTGGTTTATGGCGCCTTGGTAGGAATCTACTCTAATTCGTATTTATCGTTTTGGAGGTTTTAGTTGTGTTTTGTTTAAAAACGCGAATCGATATCATTATAAGGAATTGATAAAAAAAAAACTTACAAAACAACACTATTTAATAGATTATCAATTCTTAAATAATCCAATAATATTTTATGTGTAACCTGTAAAGAAAGAAAGAAAGAAAAAGTATTTATTGGGACACGCACAGAAACTATACAAAAAACAATACTTAATAAAATAAAAAATCACTACTCACTAACTACTTCTCGCACTCAGTTTTTAAAAATGCTCTAGGTATTCAGTCCGCTTTTTGAAATTCTATATCATAATGTGATATGTATAGAAAAACTATTATGTATTTAAAGTTTTGGAATAGCTCATAATTCGTAATTTTACTAAACCGATTTATTACACTCTGGACAAGATATTTTTTCATTCCAACGTGCCACAAACTCTGTGAAAAAGATTCAGTTCGTATTTTGTTGCAGTAAAAGATATATACAAGGTTTCGACTCTTCACGTCAGCGCTGGTCTTTTGTTTGGCCCAAGAATCAGCGTCGCCATACAACGTGGCAATGCTTCCAACCTTATGGGGCACTTTTTTCGTTGAAATTCATGTGGACGAATTTTTTGATAACATTTATTTTCTTTTTTCTTATAAACTTGTATATCATCATCATCATCATTTCAGCCGTAAGACGTCCACTGCTGGACTTAAGCCTCCCCCAATTTGAGGGGCTTTGCCATAATCGCCACGCTTGGCAGGCGGGTTGGCGATCGCAGTATGGTGGTAAAATGCATAGAGAATGCTGCTGCCTATTCTCTAGTAAGTCCCTTAGTCACCTTTTACGACACCCACGGGAAGAAACTTATATATATTATTAATATTATAGTAAACCTGTTAGCATATAAATCTGGTAAATGAAATTATTCAATGTTATTGGCCAATATACCAACTCGATTATAAAATAAACTAGTAAACAAAACTAATCACTGAACATTTTCCAGTAATATCAATGGTGGTGGACATCGAACAACTTTAGACAGTTGAAAACGTGCAGATAAGTCGGGCGACAGGCTTCACGGCTAGGCTTTATCTTTCTATTCTGTAGGATCTACTATTTAGTTGGAAATAGCCCATTGAAAACTCAGTCACATTATTCGATCGGCCAGAATGACCATGTTCATAATGATCGTTTTGGGTTGTAAGAATAATAGTCTCTATGCATAACAATAATTTAGCATATACGTGCAAAGTACAGCGCACACACAGCTCGTCCATTCATTTTTTATATCTTCCACTATTCTTTTATTATTAACCGACTTCAAAAAAAGGAGGAGGTTATCAATTCGTCTGTTTTTTTATGTTTGTTACCTCATAACTTTTGACTGGGTGAACCGATTTTGATGATTCTTTTTTTATTTGAAAGCTGGTACTTTCCAAATGGTCCCATTTTTATTTAGTTCCATTTGGACAATGGGGTCCATGTGAAAACCATATAAGTCTTAAATTTGCATTAAGTATTTGCGCGACAAATGAACGAATAACGTGATTAGATACGTGGTCTACCATAACTAAAAAGTTAAAAATAAAAACTTTTTACAAAGTAAAAAGTTTTTTATAATATCTTTCTTTATATGCTACAGCCATCATTCCCCTGCTTATACCAATTTATTTAGGGTCGTAGCAAAATGTCTTCTTTTTCCATACTTCTACGTAAGTCATTATCTGGATAGTCACCCCCTTTCTAACTATATCATCAAATAGTATGTATACTAAAGTATCGCCACGCAAGTGGCTATTTTTGCGCTACATCGTAAAATATCGTGGCCATTTCTTCATTCCTATTGGAAGGAAGAAACTCAAAATGAACTCAGATATTGAAGTAGTGTTATTACACTACTTCAACATCTGAGTTTATAATGTCTATTACGTCATAACGACTGGTTTGAAACCGGAGATTGTCCTACCGTAAAAAAGAAAGAAAAATGAATTACCGACCGAGTTTTACCTCGCGTGAATTTCTATCTCACTCTCGTTCTGTTTCCAATGTTATAATCTTATGACAGTTGGGTTGTTATCCTTGAGTTCTTTCTAAAATTCATCATAATTATTTTAGCTTCAAAATGTGTAAATATGTGAGCACCATGTATCTGAAACATAATGAATATATGTTCTTGCTTCATTTCCAGTTATATTTACGTATTGTGGTATAGTAATATTATTCAACATGTAATTAATTTATACAAAATAGTGTAAAACAGTAACGTTGGAGTTTTTGGCCCTTTCTTCTCTATATGTATCTACCTTTTAGAAAAGACTAGAACCAATTCTATTTTGTAGTAAATTTTAACGTTCAAAGACTTTGATTTAAAGGATTCATATCCTATGAGGTCTTTTAAGACCAAGCCCTTCGCCAATATTTTGGTATTTTGACTTTCTGCCTGGAATAAACCTTTGTTATTGTTTCGTTTTATTATGTTAGTGGTAATATTTACAACAAATTATTACAATGCCCAATTATTACCAAAACATTAAATTCTGTTTTATTCAAACACATAATATTTGAACACAGAACAATTGAAATTGTTGCACCAGAACCTACAAAATGGCGAACCATTAATTTTCAATTTGCACTTCACTGGAACATAGATGTATTTTCATCGGAAGTGACACATTCTGAAATTGTGCAATTCTCATTTGTTTTGTTTTTCATGTTGCATTGGACTTTCCACGTTAATTGGTTGCACTGCCAACCCCGGCTTTGATTTAAATGACTTAGAGCTATAATTTTCTGAAAGAAAAATAACTTTACCGGAAACATTTCTTCATTAGAACATGCAAAGATCTTTATTTCAACTGACATAAAGGTCATGATTAGCTGTCCATTTTTATTAGTAACGCCAAATAGACGACTAAGTAATTTTCTGATCGAGATTAGTCAAGATTCTAGAAACCGGAAATGAAAACAGTAAACCGAAGAAAACCATAAAATATTTCAACTTACACCATTATAAACGAGCAGAATACTGTTTCCATTCTAAAATATAAGTTAGCACCAAGGCGCCGTAACCGAGCAATTTATATTTTGTACGTCAAGCTAATTGTTATGCTCCCCATGATTCAGTTTTCTCTCTAACTTGCCGCAACCAAGGTAAACTTAGAGCTAAACCACAAGCTACTAGGTGTACCAGTGATAAACGACTTGTATGAGCTGAATTTTTAGTTACTGTCTTTAAGGTAGGGGAATTTGAACCTTAAGATTTTGGTATAAGATTTGATGATGGTGAAGGCTTAAGAGAAAAAAATGAAGAAGGGGGAAAATTTTAAGTGTAAGAGTTATTAAAGAAGTTTAAATGAAATACAGAGAGCTGTGGTGGCCTAGTGGTAACTGCTGCGACTTACGAGTCAAACCCAGGCGCTTTACTTGGTGTTAATTATTTCATCACCACTGCTCTCAAAACGGTGAAGGAAAACATCGTGAGGAAACCGGCATGTCTTAGAACTAAAAATTCGAAGACATGTGATATCTACCAACCCGCACTGGGCCCGCGTGGTGGATTATGGCCCGCTCCCTCTCATCAAGTGGAGGCCTGTGTCCCAGCAGTGGGAACTTTATAGGCTGCTGATCATGATGATGAAATGAAATACGAAAGTGTATTTTAATATACTTAATTATGATTTGAAATGGTTTTTCTTTAAATAAAAAACAGGTTTTTTTAAAATGTAGGTAGATAGATACAAAATAAATTATTCTTGTTCTCATACGTAATTCTACTAGGATCATTAATTAATCAAAACGTAATGAGAAACAGTTTAATTTGACCATTTATAAAATAGAATGGATTTTCAAAGTAATAAAAATCTACTACAATAGTGTGAATTTCTCTTCTATTTAAATTAAAATGCTAATGTTCTTGGGCGGTGAATCAATGGTACCTATCATAAACCAAGAAAAAAAAAACATTACGAAACTCACCATCATCAGCCTAGCAAAGACTGCTCGGTATAGGCCAATCACACGTCACTGAGCTACATTCTCGGCAACTCTCAGCCAGCTGCTACCAACCAGCTTGCGTAGATCGTCGGTCCACTCAGCCGGGCATCCTGCCTTATACTTGCCCATTCGCGTTCATCACTCAAGAACAACGATCATTCGGTTGTACTACTAATAAGGCCGGGTAATTGGCACTTCAGAACAAAACATATAGCATATTCAGCCTTAAAATATTCCCACTCCTGTAACACAGGTCTCTACGTGAGACAGACTATTGTTTATTCCAATATATCCGTTATTGAAATAAACACCGACGGCGGCCATGGCCCACGCACAATGGTCCACTCTAAGGACTAAGTGCCGAAACCAAACCCCTATAACATAGAACATAGAGTCCCTATTGACAGAGTGACTTTCATTTGTTTAAGAGAAAGTCACTTCCAGTAATCACCATTTCCCTGCACAAACGAAATAACTGTAATCGTCATAATTTGCGCCGCGAATCGGAATTTCGGGTAAATAGGCGAGTGCACAACACCCAGTAATTTGACTGTAAATCGCGACAATTTATCGCGACGAGTATTAGCGCGGTATTGAAATTGGTGATTTATTCCATCATCGTGTCCTGTGGTGCGCCCTGTCCTAATTGTGGTTTTTAGATCGTCATCCTATGTAATTGTGAGGTACTCGACTTTGAAGGGGTTCAATCAGTTAGAAAGCCTATGTTCCAGCAGTGAGTTCTTGTTAGCGATGATTCATTATGAATTCTTTTATCACAACAGTTAGTTTTGCCACAGTCAATGGCAATTTTTTTATAAAACAATCATCATAAAAATTCAGCCGAAAGAAGCCCACGTCTGTTTTAACATACTACTAATATTATAAATGTAAAAATTGTATACTAGGTTGTTTGTTAGTCAGTCACGCAGAAACGGCCCAACGGATTTGGATGAAATTTAGGTTACAGATAGTTTATAACTGGGATCAACAAATAGAATACTTTGTATCCCAGTATTATGTTTACGTGGAATAATTTTCCTCGGTAAGATTCCTTCGGTCGGTCAACGCGAGCGGAGCTGCTAGCAAAGTTAGTAGGTACATAAGTTAGTTAACAATAAAAATAATTGTAATATTAATTCAACAGCACCGCTTGTATCAACGTTGTAATTATCTATTACTAGCTTCTGCCCGCGCCTTCGTCCGCGTCAAATTTTTGCTCCCCTGACCCTTCCCATCGCATCGAATTGCCTACCAATTTTCGACCATTTTTCATTGCTGCTCTACTCCTTTTAACTGCAGCGTAATGTTATATAGCCTATAGCCTTTCTCAATAAATAAGCTACCCAACACAAAAAGAATTTTGCGATTCGGACTAGTAGTTCCTGAGATTAGCGCGTTCAACCAAACAAACATATAAACAAACAAACTTATTTCATGCAGCTGAAATAAGTATTGAGTGCTCACTCAGCACTCAATACTTTCATCATAGATACATACGCTGCAAATTCAACGAAATCGGCGAGATGAGATAGCACTTTGTGACGCACGGACCTAGTTTACCCAAATCATGCAACTTAATAAAATTCCATTCCTATTTCACACTTCGAATAGGCACTTAGGCTAATTTAAGATATAATTAATGTAATTCTTTTATTTTAAATAAATGAAGTAAATCATTTTTGGTTTTTCTTTAAATCCTCCGATTGCAGCTAACGTAATTAACTCTTCAGCTTTATAATATTAGTATAGATTATTGTCACAATTAACATCCAACGAACAATAAAGTGCTACTAAATAATTTGTTCCACTTATATTAAATTGCATTATTTTCAGTTATACCGCATTTTCCAAACGGTCCTCGCGCCCTGATTTGTATTATTAATGCGTCAATTATTTTCGAATCCATTATCAACAGCAGTACAAATCAGAGTATCATTACACAATTTTTATATGAGTCTGGTTTGCAAGTATTTGTTAAGATACTGCATTTTTTTTACATGAACCAAGTGTACAAATACAAGTGTACATGCTATAAATGTATGCGTGAAAACGAGTAACGGCAGAACATAATACACACACACACACACGCATGCACCTTCACACTTCAACTTCGCCCGTGTCTCGGACAGTACCGAGAGCTCCTGCGCAAACATTCATAGCGCGTTTTTGCATTTGGTCAACATCATTATTCTCCTGCTCTTATCCCAAATTATTTGGCGTCGGTACATCATGTATTTTTCTTCCATACTTCTCTAGTAGTCGGTATACACTTGGTAACCACATGAAAAGCGCATGTCAATTCATACAATTAAAGTACTATACCAATTTTATTGACCTATGTAAGAGCACGCCAGCTCTACGGCAGGTCGTCACCCTCCGTAGCCTTCAAACCCACGCTGTTCCTACAATAGTTACGGGTTCTTAGAACATCGCTGCTCGCCACATACAATCGCATTGACGGCTATATGTAGCGTTCTCTAGAAAATACACACAACAAACATTCACCGGTGAATTGCGGACACTATGTGGGGTGGTGTTGTGTGGAGATATTTATATAATTATTGTAAACAAATACTAACTTCTGCCCGCGGCTTCGTCCACGTGGATGTCGAATAATATCCCACAGGAACGTACTACCGGGATTCAAAGTACCCTATGTGTTAATCTAGGTAAACAATGTCTTATCACACTGCTTGTTGTGTCTTATCCGACCTAGAGAATAAAAGTTTCACAGGAAATTTAACCCGCATTTCACCCTCTCTGGGAAGAAAATTCATAAAAAACCCTTTCTTAATGGATGCTCTTCACAAAGAATACACCTTCCAAATTTCATGTCTATAGGACCAGCGTTTTAGGATGTGCGTTGATATATCAGTCATTCAGTCACTCAGGACTTTGAATTTTCAATTCAATTCAATTCATTTATTTATTCTCTCTTCACAATATTGGTTTTCTTAAAAATTAACAATGTTTATGACAATATTACATTCCAACATTGTAAGAGACTGGTGCCTGAAGTAGGTTTTTTAAAAAAAAAAAACCTGTGTCACAGGTCACCAGGGCACCACAGCAAAACAATAATATAGTACAAAGTTTACAGATGGACATGTGAGAGAATTTAAAAAAAAAATATATACACCGTGACAATTTAATCGTCTTACAACGGCAGCCCACTTCATGTATCCAATGACTACTATACATATTTTCTATATGATTCTTTTCCATATGAATCTACCTTTTGAAAGGAGTAACTAGTATCAATTCTATTTTAACTTAAATGTTGACGTTCAAAAGTGCCTTTTTGTTAATTTTTGAAATAAATGCTTTGATTTTGACTTTGTCGGAATATGTTACCAGGGTGATGCTTCTTTCAGAATATGAAAAACAACCCACCAACCGCCGTGAATGTTCGTTAAACACAGAATTATTAAAAAATATTTTTACAATGGATGAAGCATTTAAGATGAAGGGGATGAATATAAATGTGATTAAGACGAAGGTCATGGTGTTTGAAAGAGAAGAGAACGTATCGGTGTGTGATGTGAAAATAAATGATAAGAATGTGGAGCAAGTAAGTGAGTTCGTATATTTGGGGAGTTTGGTTACAAAGGATGGAAAGATTGATAAAGATGTGGAAAGAAGAGTGAATGCGGGAAATAAAGTAAATGGTGCTTTACATGCGATTGTGACCAACCAGTTGATGTAGATAAGGCTCGACTGGCTGTTCACAATGGTGTACTGGTGCCTACGCTTATGTATGGTAGTGAATGTTGGGTGTGGCAAAAGAAGCATGAAAGTAGAATAAATGCTGTGGAAATGCATTTCTTGCGAAGAATGTGTGGTGTGACTATGAATGATAGGCCGGTGATAATGATGAGATAAGAGAACGGTGTGGTTTAAAAGAAGATGTAGTGACAAAAATTGAAAAAAGTATGCTTAGATGGTATGGTCATGTTGAGAGGATGAATGAAAGACGGCTCACAAAAGGTATTTACAAGGCAGATGCGAGTGGAAACACCGGGAGGGGACGCCCTAGGAGGACATATAGTGACCTTATTGATGATGTTCTTCAGAAAGGTCAGGTGCGTAGTACTCGCAACCGGCGTGTATGTATGACCAATTGTATGAACCTAAACGAGGCAAAAGGAGTGTGTAGAGATCGTAGCAGGTGGCGTTCCGTGGTTTCTGCCTACCCCCATGGGAAAAAGGCGTGATTGTATGTATGTATATTTTTACAAATTATTTGCAACACATTGTATCTCTACCTATGTAGAGATGCTTTGTGAGTAGAACGTACGTCGCAGAAGTTGGTAAAGTTAAGTAATTACACACATAACTTAGGTGATAGACTCCTCTAATGGCATGCCAGGTATCGCTGGTGTTCAGCTGAGGCGGCAGGAACTGCGAGACGCGCTCGAGCGGTGGCATGAGCGGCTGCAACCGCCACAATATTCGTGTAAGCGTGTTGTCGAAGCCGTCCTATTGCACTTCGACGCCTGGCTGAAACGAGTGGAGCGCATTTCATATAGGCTCACTCAGATGCTGACCGGGCACAGTTCCTTCGGTGAGTACCTGAGCATCATTGCGGAGGTGGCTTGGATACTGCACTGCACACGCAAGAGGAGTGTCCGGCGTGGGCTTCTGAAAGATAGGTCCTGGTAGCTAGGATCGGGCAAGATTTGTCTCTACCAGCAGTAGTTGCGTCGATGCAGGTGGACTCGGAGAACTGGAGGCACATGGTCTCCTTCTGTGGGACTGCGATGGTCCAGAAGGAGGCAGCAGAGCGGGATCGTGAGAGGGCTGATTCCGCTCGGAGAAGGCGTCGGGGAGACAACTGAATCAACGCCTAAAATGCTGACACCCCGCCTGCATAATTTAAGGCAGGCAGGAATTTTGGATCACGGACGCTCAGAGTGGGGACTCTATCCGCCCACTGAGTGATCTCAGGGCAGAAGGCGCACAGTTGTTACGTGTTGCGTCGCACAATTGCTGAGTTAGGTTTCGGGGAGGCCTCTTTACAGTCTCCCCAGAGATGTGCCCTAACAGTCTTTGCACAGAGGGGGTTTCGGTTTGGTCTTTTGAAAGGTAACGGTACCCCTTCCATGTGTAGATGGTGAGCACCGGGGTGGTTTTAGTGAGGTAAAAATCCCACACTTTCCGGTTTTATCCCCGAAGACCGGGCGCCTTTTGAAGGTTTCCAACTGAAAAAAAAGGTGATAGTCTCCTCAATTCCACCATACACAGTTTACGCTCTACTGCGGCCAGAGATCTGCTGTAGATTGGAAGCAATGTTGTAGCGTTTTGCTTCTTTTTGCGGCGTTCTTTGCATCGATCAGTTGTTTTTTTTTTTGTTGTTTCGTTTATTTCTAAGTTGCAGAAGCAGGCAAAGGCAAGCACGTGCTGTTGGTACCCAAAACGCTTTTGTATACTTGTTTTACTTGTGCACAAAGTTTAAAAAAAAAAAAAATTACTTTACATAGTATAAAACTCAGTCGCTTTCCACGTCTGTACGCTGAGATCTTTTAAATTACGCA
Organism: Aporophyla nigra; assembly: GCA_947507805.1. Classification (NCBI taxonomy): domain Eukaryota; kingdom Metazoa; phylum Arthropoda; class Insecta; order Lepidoptera; family Noctuidae; genus Aporophyla; species Aporophyla nigra. The sequence goes on along the minus strand of OX382315.1, from coordinate 5,894,011 downwards.
ACGGATTTTAATGCGGTTTTCAATTATAGACTGTGATTCAAGAAAAAAGTTTATAAGTATAATACGCGGGGCTATTTTGATGAAGTTTGACTTATTTGGATGACTGCCTCATTGGTCTAGTGGTAGCAAGCGCTAATGCTGAGCATGAGGTCCTGTGTTCGATTCCCAGTTCAGGCAAAGTGTTATTGGAGTCTGGATTTGTGCCCGGTTAATGGCAATAGGCTCGCCCCCTATTACATGGGACTTAAACATAACAGGCGAAATGTGGGTGTACTATAGGTACACCTCTGCCCGACCCTTTGGGGAAACAAGGCCGTGATGTTATTATGCTCCCGTGGGATAATTTCTGGCCTCAACACGGGCTACAGCAATAGCAAAAGCTAGTAGATTATTAAAATATCACGTCAAAAACATTAATCAGACGTGTTTTTATACGTAACGTAAACCACAAGACTTGACGTTAAATTTATATTGCCTTAAAATACGATCTGGTTCAGAAAACGCATAAACGCATCCGGCTGCAAAATTAGGTCGAACATGGGACAAACTATTACGATTTAATAATAACACTTCTCATATTATAATACCTACCTAATTATAATTAATTTTAATGACACTACTTTTTTTGGCAGCTTGCGTCGTGTTTCGTGTTTCATTGCTGGACGAACGTTCTTCCCTTCTCAAACAATACATTTAAAAGAAAATAAAAGGATGTCTGATAACCAGTCTTTTAACCTGGTTGTGAACGTCAGATTCGTGTGTTGCCTGACAAATAGAATAGCATCATCCTATTTCTTCCCGTGGGTGTCGTAAGAGGCGGTGATTGGGTTTAAGGTGAATGGTATTATATTCCATTTCTTCCCGAGGGTGTCGTAAAAGGCGACTAATGTACGTACTAGAGAATGGCCCCCAGCGTTCTCTATGCATTTGCCCACCATACTGCGGTTTCCGATCCGCCTGCAAAGCGTGGCGATTATGGCAAAGCCCCCCTCTTGGGGGAGGCCTATGTCCAGCAGTGGACGTCTTTCGGCTGATGAAGTAATCAAGTAGAATGTCCGATAGGGAGTCATTCCTTGTAAAATACTGTTATTTAGCTGGATCCAATAAGACTGAACGTCAATTCCAGGACAAACAGAACACTCGGGCTTATGTCTCTCATCACTCACTCATTAAGATCCACGAATGCAGTAATGTAGATATTATGTAAGCTTCCCAAAAGGTTATCAGTCGACTTGTTTTGCAGACAATATCATAAAAAGAATCATCGGCACCCTATAATGTTCCCACTGCTGGGACTCAGGCCTCCTCTCGGTGAGAAGGAGTGGGACAATATCTACCACGCGGGCCCAGTGCGTGTTGGTATTGGTAGATGTCACTGAAGAGGTCTGCTAGGACCGACGCCTGCCAGGGTCGCGAAATTGTTCGAAAGAGATACCGTGACCCTGGCACTTGGGCAACTGAAGGAACACGGGTGGGTTTTAGGCAGTAAAAGTCTGACACGCCCTCCCGTTCCGTTCAGAGCGAGAGAAGTCATTTGATGATTTCCCATCCAAAAAAAAAAAAAATAAGTCAATATATAATAAGTAATAAGTAATATAAGTCAGAAAGAACGCTAAGAGAAGACGAAGCAAAATCGCGGTTAAAATATTTTATGTTAAAACAAGAAATTTTACGCGTATGAAGTCACAGGCAAAAGCTATTGTTCTCTTTTATCTTAATCTGTTTTCAAGGAATGTTATAGCGCAAGTATTTTTGCGACTTAGGACTTTTACAGTCATAAATCTGAATGGTCCGATAAACAGACAAAAATTCACACGACAAATTCACATGTTTGGCACTAAACTTGTTTCCAGAAAAACATTAATGCTGCTCACAAAAAAAAATAAAAAAAAACAGATTGTACAGTTTTGTATATGTTTGGATGGCAGGATACAGCTGGTTCTTTCACGTCATGTTGTGTCCCAGATACAAAATAAACCGTTAGCTTGTTTTATCGATCGTTATAAAATGCACAGTGTTTAAACGAAAAACTTTTTACAAAAAATAACAACCGACTTCCTTAAAAAAAACACTACAAAGTGAAAAATAACTTTGATTTCGGAAGTCGGTATCTTAGGATATGTATTTAAGATTTTTTTGCCACCGACTTCCGTAATTAAAGTTATTTTTCACTTTTTAGTGTTTTTTTTAAGGAAGTCGGTTGTTATTTTTTTTTTTTGTACAAAGTTTTTATTTTTAACTTTTTAGTTATGGTTTGTAGCCCGCACTAATCTAATTGCTTTATTCGTTCATTTGTCGCGCAAATATCTAATACAATTTTAAGACTTATATGGTTTTCACATGGATTCCGTTGTCAGAATGGAACCAAATTAAAATGGGACTACACGGAAAGCACCAGTTTTCTAATAAAAAAGAATAATCAAAATCAGTTCACCCAGTCAAAAGTTATGAGCTAACAAACATAAAAATAAAAAACACAGTCGAATTGAGAACCTCCTCCTTTTTTTGAAGTCGATTAAAAAACGAAGTAAACTAAATTAAAAATACGTCAATACATTTTGTATGATTCATATCTCGTTCAATGCCATGACTTTTATGCACTTGCATTAAGTTAGTACTTTTAATTTAATTTTAGAATTATTATTTGGGTTCAGTAGGTAGTTATTTAAAAGTTTTAAAATGATCACAGATTTATATTTCATTCCTGTACATTTGATGTAATAAAAATCGATGAGGTTGGTTATTCCTATTCGACTACTCAGAGAAGAAACGGCAAAAATGCAATGTCTTTTATCAACTTTAGACATTATGTTGGTCAGATCATATAATATGACGACCATGCAGATTTGAATCTTACAGACAAGATAATGAGCTTCTGCTTCTTCTTTTCTTGCTGACGTTAGTCTGTCACGGCCACATTGTGATCGCCCTGCCTCAACGTTGCGATCCAAAGCCAGTGCCTCTGTTCAGTACATCAAAGAAACTATCATATCCCGTATCTTTCGGTTGGTGTGACTATGCCTCGAAATATTTTTTCTACGACATTCCTCACAATCAAATCCAAATCAAATGAAATTAATTTTATTTCACATAAACCTATATACTTATGAAACGTCAGAAGCTAGGTGCACGGTTTCAAACTGCTGATTTCTATGACGAATGGTAATTTTTCGAGGCTTATCTGCCTATTTGCAATGCACGCCAGTGTAATATTTTACAGACAATCGGAGTGACGATACGTTTTATATTATACAACGAAGAAGGTTTTATCTAGAGGTAAAGGAACCCCAAAAGGAACTTAACTCACTTGTTATAAAGCATTGATGTTCAAGTGTAGTATTCATTATTTAGTTCGTTTAACCAAGGAGCACTTAATACCTAAAAGACTTGAGTCTTTGAGCTTTTAAATAAACGAAATAATAAAAATGATTTAAGTGTGTAAGAAAAAATGTAAAAAAAATTGACTATAAAAGTATAAATTGTGAGAAAAGTAATAAAATTCGCAAATAAAGTTTTTTTGGGTGAATTTTAGCACCGCTCATGTGATATTTAGTGATTAATACAAATGCAAAATTAGCATATATCTTACGAATTCTCAGTCACACTTTTTTGTTTTCTTTGTTTTACTGAACGTGTTTTAACACGTCACACGATACACTTTGAGAAGAACACTTACGTAATAAGAATAACTTCTCATACGACTTATTTGACTGCGAGTAATTTTTTTTTTGTTGTTGAAATAATGTAAAATAATGGTTTCAAGGAACACATTATAATATAGTACGCAATATGAAATAAATAAAATAAACAGTTAATTGACACAATTCCGTGACACCGCGTTAAAAATTCAAAAGGAGTATTTGCAGTTGTCACCATGAAATTTTCACCTTTTGTCAAACAGGTAAGTGCTGACAAGTTTTTGTTAGCAAATATAATTATTCATATTACATATAATGATTATTATTATTTTAGTAATTGATCGACGAGAGCGTCGTGTTAATTGTTGATATCGCTGTGTCTTATGACGAGAATCTCGTAAAATCTGAGAAAGTAAAAAAAAAAATCTCATACACGTGATTGTCGTGACTCCTCGTCCCACATGGACGAGAAGTCTGCTATCATTGTACCGATAGCCGTTAAATTTCATTTACGGTGGATGGCTCTCCGCTAAATCTGCGAATAGCGGACAGCTTCGACCAACAGAATCCAAACTGGATTCTGTTCATGATGCTGACTTGCCAATATTTTTTCATAATCATGTTTTAATGATAAAAATTCAATAAATATTTTACATTTAGTCTATAATGTTCCCGCTGTTGGGACACACGCCTCCTCTCAGTGAGAGGAATTGGGCGCATACCCACCTCGCGTGCCCAGTGCATGGCTTATATGGCCATATGGCTAAGAATGTTTTTGTGCTAGGACATGTTTCCTCACGATGTTTTCATACACCTAATTATATACAAGTAAAAGGTGGCAATTTCTACTGACTCCTGTAGAAATTGTAAGAAGCAGTAGAGTCTGGATTTTTGCCTGGTTGATGGCCATAGATATGGGTCAAAAATATGACTGCAGAAAGTGGGAAAACATTCGTCAGGTTATGTGATGCTGGCATTCAAAACACCATTCTGTACTTACGAGTCATCATCATCATCATCATTTCAGCCGTAAGACGTCCACTGCTGGACTTAGGCCACCCCCAATTTGGGGGGCTTTGCCATAATCGCCACGCTTGGCAGGCGGGTTGGCGATCGCAGTATGGTGGTAAAATGCATAGAAAACGCTGCTGCCTATTCTCTAGTAAGTCCCTTAGTCGCCTTTTAAGACACCCACCGGAAGAAATGGGGTGGTGTTATTCTTTACGTCCGGGTTCCACACGGTACTTACTTACGAGTACCTATTTCATTTTTTTGTATAAACAATATTGATATCACTGATTTAACTGAGAGGCTTGTGGCTACTTAATTACAGCGAATGATCAGGCTAAACTGCGCTTGCCGCATTAGTTCTGTGAATAGGTAACCATCTTTACATATTTAGACCCGTCCGTGCCTCGGAAAGTACGTTAAAGTATTAGCTTCGGCTATCATTTGTGAATCTTTGACAGTCACTACAGAGATGTAATTGCGGAACTTTTTATCGGTAGGAATTGGTTTAATATTCATAGTTAAACAACATTCATTGCGTTATTTACGTTGCTGAGCCGACAATTTATTCGAATAAATGACGCAATGGTTTAGAAATAATCTTCAATCCCATTCAGATTCTGATAAATTGAGCGTTTCGCAATTAGGGTGCAGGTCGTTTGAAGCCCGAAAGTTTGACAGCCAATCATATCAAAGGGTATCGTATTATCAAGTACCTGGATTGGAGATGTCAAATAGGCCGTTGCTCCATAAAACTTACTAGTATTCTATATTGATTCACTGATTTCAGTCTTATGGAGAACAATTTGACATAGGAAACATTCATGACATTATTTTAGAAAAAATAAACTTTTGGTGACTGTAAAATTATATTCCACATAATTTTCGTTAAGAAGGCACATCTTTATATAACTGACTACCAAATCAAACAGAATACAGCAAAAATCAGTGATATTAAACAAGATTCCTCAGAAATTAATAATCCATAGTATTTAACGTATACCGTGCATATTGTATGCCTTTGACCGGAAGTATCGAATATTCATGAAAACATCTCAAAGTAAACTCTAGGCTGGCATTGGAGAATGATTATACAATGTTATTTTGAACTCATTTGCATTTGAAAGCCGAGAAGTAAATCGAATTAACGATTTAGCCAAAGGTAAACGAGAAGCAGTGATGTCTCAGTGGTAGCCGCCGTGATTTACGAGTAGTAGGTTCGATATTTTATCACAATTACTTTCGAAACGGTGAAGCGTTATGCTTTTGTGAGGAAAACGATATGTCCTAGAACCAACAAATCGAAGAAATCTGACCTCTACCAATCCTCACTGGGCCCGCCGCTGGGTGGACTAGGGCTCACTCCCATTCACCGAACGGAGACCTTTGTTCCAGCAATGGGAATATTATTGTTATAAACATTTATTTTCAGACAAACTCCATAGTGTGTTATTATAGGCTTATTCTGAAAATGTTGTGGGAATCCACTTAATTGTTTTCGCACTTTTGACAAAAAAAATGATAATAAACTGATCACTAAGGTTGAAAACGGACACTATTGACGGATATATCCACCTTGGACTTAATCACGTGCAACTCACATTCAACTTTAGTGTGGAAAAATGAGGTCCAGTGTACTTACGAAATAAATCTATCCAATATTTTAAATAATAAAAATACCTTAATTAAGAAGGTAGGAAGAAATTTGGCTAAATAAGCGAAGAAACGAATTGACCTGTGTTGTCAAAGCTCTAGCGATTTTTATCGTCTATGAAATAAAAAATATAAACATTTTACAGAATAGTATCGGTCCAAAAATACACCCTTGAGGAAACCTTCTAACTTTAAACCAACTATTTTTACGTACGCCATTAATGAGATAACTTGTAGGAGCAAAACAAATAGTCTCGTTAACTGATCATTGTTCTTAATATCAACAGATGTCTACACAATAACGATGTAATTATAGCAGAACACTTGATTACAAGATAATTATTTACCAGTAAGTGTACATACTGTTCAAATGTTATTGTTAGGTACAGTCAACCGTGTATCTATGATAGCAATTTGATATTGACTATGCCTTTATGTTCTAGCAGTAAGGGTGACTTTCTTAGTGCAACTGGTAGTACTGATGTACAGGTAACTGTACCGACTACTAATATTCGATGAGTACTACTTAACACAAGTGTTTGAGTTGACGGTGTAAATGTTGCCTGCAGAGATCTAGACAAGATGAGCAGATAGATATAATATTTTTTAGTCAAGAAAGAAGTTAGTACAATAAGGAGTTCCCATGAATAAGAATGGAATAATCGATGTTATCGCTGAAAGTAATTTATTTTTTGCGACGAATTAAGGTTATTTCGTACTATTTATTCATATTTTAATTTTTCGTTGTCAATACTTTTGACTTCAAAAAATTACAATATGCGTTGAAAGCATGTGGATAGGTTTTTCCATGTATCCTAGCAATGAGTAGGAATGAAATTTTGCGTTCCCAGAAGGAAAGCATCATAGAGATATAATTAATTATATTTATCACGAACATAATCAACCTCTAACGTTCTCCCTTTATGGACACAGGCTTTTTGTCTCTGAGAGGGAGTCAAGAGAGTATTCCACCGCACTGGCCCAGTGTGTGTTGGTGAATGTCACATGTTTTAGATTTTTGGCTATAGAACATGCCAGTTTTCTTTCACGTTTAGCGTGCAGTGATATTAAGATAAATTATACGAAGAATATTGCCTACTTGGGTTCGAAGTTTTAACCTATGACTCACTATTGCAATAATCAAAACCATTTTGTTTTCATTTTCTGCAGATGTTCGTGGCCACAGCACCGCAACTAGCAGCGGTATCGATGGGTGGATCCTTAGGATATCCATGCGTTTTACTACAGCAGTTCCAATCGAGTGACACCACTATACACACAGACTTGGATACACTCACTTGGATCGGTAAATAATAAAGCATTTATAATCAGCTGAAGGACACTGAATGAGACTTAATAAAAAATGTATTGTTATTACACATGGGGGCGTTAAGTTTCCTGTCAGTATTTATCGTTTTGTTTTAATATCAGATTTTTCTACGGTATTTCTAAAACATTTCTAACTAAACATGAATTTTCATCCCGATTTATACAAATTATACACTTGCTTTATACCAATTAAGTTGAAGTCGGCTTTTAGTCAAACCGTAGCTTAATACCAAGATGGAGTGACTGTATATCCATAAACACAGTTATTGGGCTGTGAAGGTTAATTCTGTAAGCTAAAATAAGTTTTTCTTTTGTTTCAGCATCAATGCATGGTGTCGCTGGCATAGGAGCAACGCTAATGCCAACTATTATGCAATTAAAAGGAAGAAAATACACTTTCATTGGCAGTTCCCTTCTTCTTCTAATTGGATGGGTCCTAGCATTTGCAGCGAACGATATACTGACAGTCCTTTTATCAGCAATATTCCACGGCTTATCCAGCAATTGTATAACAATAATTAACCTCGTCACAGTCAGTGAAATGTTAGCTCCAAAATATCGATCAATGTCAATGGTACTGCTTATTATAAACCAAACTGTAGGGCAGGTAATAGTCGCTACTTTAGGAACTGTTATAAATTGGCAAACTGTTGCGATGGTCATGTGTGGTCCTGTACTAATAGCTCTATTGATGGTTGTGGTATGGCCTGAATCACCATCCTGGTTGGCTTATAAAGGGAAGTTCAAAGCTTGTGAAAAAGCTTTTATATGGCTAAGGGGGACAGATGATGATGAAGCAACAAAAGAGTTAAACGCGTTGATAGCAGCCCAGAAGGAGATAAGAAGAAGTATTTCTAAGAAGACGAAAATTCAAGAAACCTGGCAGAAGATGAAAAGAAGAGATTTTTATTTGCCAAGTTTATACATGTTGCTGATACTAGTGAATTTCTATATAAGTGGAGCTTTACCTTTGTTTATTTATAGCAAAGACATTTTAGAGACAGCCATTGGAGATCCTAAAATCGCTGTTATAGGTTATATTGCCACCGTCTGTACTTTACTAACTGGATCCCTAATTTCTTTAGTTCTTATAAAATATTTTAAAACTAAAACTGTGTTGTCAACTTCTTTAGGATGTATTGTTTCTTTGTTGGGTTGTTCTTTAGTTTCGTATTTGCAAAGTCACGGACTTATTGCGAAAGATTCAATAATGTTTCTTTATTTCTTCTTAGGATACATGGTGTTTAATAATTCAGGTTTCAACCCTATTACTTACGCATTAGCTATTGATTTAATGCCAGTAAAGAACAGAGGGATCGGTGGTGCGTTGTTCAATATTTTAACCTGCTTATTCTACGTTGTCACAGTTAAATCAGTGCCATACATAATCCTATGTATCAACATTTCATGGACGTTTTTTTTACTAGGTATTTCTTGCTTGATTTTTACAATAGTAATTTGGATTTATGTGCCCGAAACGAAAAACAGGACTTTGCAAGAAATTGAGGATTATTATAATTATGGTAGTTTTGTAAAGATAAGAGATTTGGAAGATGCTGAAGTTAATGTACCTATTGTTAAGAGTATAGAATGAATGAGTATACAATTTCTTCCAAATCAATATCTTAGATCGAAATAATGAATGTCAGTAAATAAGACAATGTTGACTAAACATTAAGTCGATGATATACTGTTTTTCGTTTCATATCAGAAAGGTGATTTCAGATAATAAAAATTTGTACTACAAGTTGGCTGTTTTTATGCTGTAATTTTAGTGATGACCTACTTACTTAATTCTATTTTGATACCAGCGTCCGCATGAGTAAATACGCTGCTCCATTAAAAAGCGAGACTGATCCTTTCTGCGGTATCATGAACCATTTTTCAGCAATAAAGATATACATACATAGGTTATAAATCCTCAATCGGATATAACAAATATGTAAGACGAATATAAGTAGTAACGATAATATCAACAAATTCAAAGCTCGAAGGAAAAATCCTATTTTGTGGTCCCCAATAATATTTGAAGCTTTGATATTTCGACGTAGAACTTTGAAAGCGTTATCTAAGCTACGTTCATCTTTGATCTTTGTTTGGCATTATTCTGAGGAGAAGGCATTAATTAATATTGTCAGCACAGTAAAGGCTATATATTACATTACTAAATATGGATTTAACTTCAAGTGGCTCGTTAGACATGTTTCCCAAAAACTTGAAGACACACTGTATATTAACTAAAAAATAATTACTCTTCGTTTGTAAACGCGTCATTTCTGAACGGTTGGACGGATTAGGAATGTTGTTTGGTAGAATTAGGTATTAAAAGAAATAAACGGCGATGATAGCACCTATTTCTAAGATTGCTGAATAACGTGTAAATCCAAAGCTATTGTTACCTCTAACACTAAAGATATATAACACACAGAACCTGCTGGTGTACTTACCTAAATAAATTACTATAGAAAAAAATTACAATGTTGTTGATATTTTTTAAATTCGCGAAAATTTTAACGACCTTTTGGTATCGATCTTTGTATGAATTATTGAACTTTAGATATGTAGCATCTGTCGGGTTATCTAGTCGTTAATACAAAAGAGGTATCTATAGACGATGTGCTAACATAAAAAAGCATCCATTATTTTTATCAGTTTCGTTGAAGATTCATAGAATTATCAATAAACGTTATGCCATGCTTTGATAATTCAATTAAACATAGTAAAATATAGAAATATGGTTTTTAACTTCCTCAGTAATTCATTCATTTTCCCTAATTCGTCACTTGCAAAATGCTTGCAAGTCTTCAATACTGTGTCATTCTCGGTTCATCTATCAGGATCCTAACTAACCTAACTGATTTCCGAAAAAAGATATCACTACAAAAGAAATAGCATTGTTATTTTTATTTATTTAGGTAACCAACAGCGCCTTTTGACAGGCCTGTTGGTCTAGTGGTTAGCGACCCTGACTGCTATGCCGGAGGTCGTGGGTTCGATTCCCACCCAGGACAAATGTTTGTGTGATGAGCACGATCATTTGTTCTGTGTCTGGGTGTAATTTATCTATAATATGTATGTATTTAGAAATATATAAGTATGTTTATCAGTTGTCTAGTACCCATAACACAAGCTCTGCTTAGCTTGGGACTAGATGGCGTTGTGTGATAGTTGTGGAATATTATTATTATTATTATTATTCATTAAAATATTTTACAAAATATGCGTATTACAATTATTATGGCCAATTATAGGTTTCCCTGTATAACTAGGATATATGTTTAATACATGCGAACGGACTAATGCCAGATATTTCCAATTAAACAACTAAATAAAAATGCAATACAATACATTATCATCCTTTGTTGCAAGTAGACGCCACATCTCCTTAATTTCTACATCTTAGTCTAAGAAGGATCCGACGGCCGATTGGCGAGATAATCTGAAAGCGTTTGCTTAATACCTTCTGATAACGTTTGAGAAATCGGAATTATTCTAAGATTTGCTTCGAAATCTCCTTTAGCATTGCCAATATACATGTCTGTTTTTTGAATAGGTCTTAACATAATGATTATGTCGTATTTTTTGCAGCTTACATTGTTAGCTTAAATAAATGTTACATTACACTTGGTGGCTAAAATCTCTGTGTCATTTAATTTAATTGTAAATCTCAACGGGTAATGTATCAAACAACTGTGCAGTTGTAAGTAACACGCTGTAAATCCCGCGCATAACAACAACAAACAACAACAATAACTTTAATTTCGGAAGTCGGTGGCAAAAAAACCTTAAATATAGATCGTATTTAAGTAAGTTATTTTTGTCTTTGTAGTGTTTTTTTAAGGAAGTTGGTTCTTATTTTTTATATCGCTTTGATATTTAAATGGCAGCAACGGAGTAATATTGAGTACTCCAGGGTTGCTCATGGAATGTAAAGATGCCACCGTGACAGTATGTTTAAAGTAAGAAAGGCTCTCAGTTCTTTATAATCAGCTTATATTGTTCCCACTTCTGGGAAAGAGTGGGCCATAATCTACCACGCGGGCCCAGTGCGGGTTGGTAGATGTTAAATGTCTTCAAATGTTTGGTTCTAGAACATGCCGGTTTCTTCACGATGTTTTTCTTCACCGTTTTGAGGGTAGTGGTGATGAAATAATTTACACAAAGTAAAGCGCCTGCCTGGATTCGAACGCACGACTTACAACTAGTAAATCGGGGTCAATAACACTGGGCCACCACTGCTCTTGTTCATTACTTTTTAGTGCTAAAATAATTTTCCTTCAAAAAAAGAAGACTAGCGTAAAATTGCATAATTATAATTTGTCACAACCACATACAAAAAGGACTTAAATTTGGGAAGGATTTAAATTCCGCCTCATTGCTCCATTGGCTGCAAATGTGGTTTCCGATATTGAAATAAGATGAATTTTCTGTTAATTCTCAAAGTGGTATTTTAACAGTTCGAAATAATTTGATAGTTTTTATGATATGAGGTAAAAGCCGTCTTCTGTTAACTGTGTGTTAGTTCCTACGGATGTAAAAATATCACGGCAAGATTATCTCACACTCTGGATTTGCAATTCTTGGTCTTGAACCAAACATTGAGAATCCAACAGTGCGTTCTCAGCGCGCCGAAAAACACACTTTTCGATTTTCAACTCTCAGCGTTGAAGTTCCAGTGCAATATTTTTACGTCCGTCCGGACCTAATGTACAGACGCGAGCACTTGAAGCTACTACAATCTGTGAAATTTCTGTAAAAGGATTTCAACTTTAACGCTAAACTATTACGTTCAAAATTGTTTGGGAAAATTTAACAGTTTTGGGTACCTTGATGTGCTGGCGTGTGTTCAAAAACAATATTTTATTTTTCGTATCGGCACAAACTATAATTATGTCCAAACATAATTATCATCATCATCATCATCATTTCAGCCGAAAGACGTCCACTGCTGGACATAGGCCTCCCCAAGCACCGCCACTTCGACCTGTTCTGTGTTTCTCGCATCCAACGTATTCCTGCGGCCTTCATCACGTCATCGGTCCATCTTGTGGGAGACTTTCCAACGCTCCGTCTTCCAGTAAGCGCTAACATAATATGCCGTTTGTATTCCTCGTTCGTTTAGGCAAAGGTGTACCTATAGTACACCCACATTTCACTAGTTATGTTTAAGTCCCTTGTAATAGGGGGCGAGCCTAGTGCCATCAACCGGCCACAAGTCCAGACACCGTGCTTCTAGATAAATTCCTGATGAAAAACTCAATAACAGTTTGTCCGACCTAGGAATCGAAACATCAAGCTCAGTAGTAGAGCTTATGACCACCTGGCCAACGAGGCAGTTATGGTGTCGATACATTTAATGTACTCTAGGTTTCCAGATCTCCTACCTTACTTATTGGCTACAAATGATCCTCATATTTAGAATTTTGAGATTTTGATTCCTCATATTAATAACAATAATAATATATCTTAGGACAACCAACACCCCGTTATCTGATCCCAAACTAGGCAGAGCCTGTACTATGGCAACCAGACAACTGATAAACATACTTATATATTTCTAAATACATACATATTATAGATAAATTACACCCAGACACAGAACAAATATTGTGCTCATCACACAAAGATTTGTCCTGGGTGGGAATCGAACCCACGACCTCAGTCTTAGCAGTCAGGGTCACTAACCATTAAATTAACAGGCCAGTCAAAATCAAGTCATATTGAAGCACGTATAGAACAGATTACTTCACCTTTCGATCTCAGTGGATTTTTGTTATTCTTCAAGACGATACAAACAAAAACAATCTATTGAAAAACGAGAATTTTCAGAATCAAAATTAAGAATCAAAGCAATTGTATACAATTCAAACACAGAAAATAGTGGGAGTAGATACAATAAAATGTACAAAAACAAAATTAATGGAAATTGTGAACTTATCTTGTATATAAAAGCTTTTTAAATTTCTCATTAGCATGGATTGTCTTTAATTAAAAGATTATACGAGATCGCACCATGATTCTTTCAACTAAATCTTGAATTAAAATTAATTATTGTTTTTTATTTTTCATTTCTTTATTATGCCATGTTTCTTTTACATTATAATCAAATTCTTCATGACCAGAAATCAGTCGTAAAATCGAGGGAACAGTAATAATAGTTTGCTTACACTTTTTACTAACCAACATGATATAAATATCCAACATAAATATATTTCCTATATTGTGAATAACGAAATACAAAGCATACGTAGAAGCCATGTCAATATCCAGGTTACCTACAGTCTACGTTTATTTGTGCTCTTTCCTTTTTTTTTGCTTGAATATTCATTTCTTTGTGTTCACTGAATTATTTATATTAACATGCGTTTAACATATTGTTAGTAACAAATAAGGCTTTTGGTTTTCTATTATAGGCTTGTAATTATTACCTATTATAACACAAAGAGCTGTAGTGCTTAATATCTATGATATACATCAGTAGTGAGGTAGCTAGTAGTCACTAATGTCAACGGTTAGTTAACCACGAATGACATGAAACAATTGGAAGTGAAGGGTGCCCTGCACGGGAGTGTTAGTATGTGAAGATCTAGTGTAGTGGTATAAACAGGTTGAATGTGGATTCAGCAGATTTCTACACTTACTAGGGCACTGTTCTTTCAAATATGTATGTCACCAGAGTTTAAAAAAAACAAGACATACATTTGCATTAGCAACCACTTGTACGGTATCTAGAGGCATTAGAAAATCTACTCGTGTAATGGCAACTTTACACAGTTAACCAAAAATACAGGGTATTTGATTAGAAAAATTACCCGATTAGGATTAGCTATTTAGGAACAAATCCAGGTGTCATGGTTTCTGAGTCTAAAAACAATCGATTTTGGCATCGAATTCATTAACATTTATGACACGTCAATCAGTAATGTGGTCGAGTTGGCATTTCAGTTTCTAGTTGTACAGTAGGTATGTTTAATATAGTCTGCATATTTCTGCGGTCTTACTGCTCTTAAACCTTCTTCTAACAACTGATTTATCTTATTCCTATTAAACTTTGTTATTTCGTGCGACAAATCCCTTTCTTTTATTTTATTACTGTACTGAAAATGTTCGGAACGCCTGCAGTGTTACCCGTATTGTAAAATATTATATATATCAGACACTCTTCTCTTTTCATAACTTTGTTTAAAACCAAAAAAATTATAAAAAAGATTACGGAATGTTTTTTTTAATTTGTTCTACAAACAGGTCCTAAAAAGAAATTCTTACTTTTTCCGCCTGTTTTTGTGAATTACAACTAACCAGATATTTTTGTGATATAATATCAAGGGATATTATTGTTGACATAAATTATCTGAATCAGATACTTGGGGTTTTAAAAATACTGTTTGAATTTTTTAGTCATTACATCTTCTTTAACACCACACCGTTGCTTTATCATAACAATTCATAGTCACCCCAAGCATGCTTCGCAATATAGGCACAGCCACTAACCTACAAAGTAATATTGCAAAGTTTATACCGACTCATATCGAATCGTACGTTAAAAGAATTACAGTCGTAGTATTTCCGGGAATCCGCGACCCAATCCCGAGTGAACACTTATTTTTATCTCGCCAACGAAACAAACTTTGATTTGTAATTCATGAATTTTATTAACAAGATCATGGCAAAGTTAAATTGAGTTTTCTCGTAGCTTATTACTAGATGTCCGGTGCGGAATCTTTTGCATTTGTGCCGCTTCCATAAGTCTGGGTCCGGCTGTTTTTTTAGCCGCAAAATGGAAGGAAAAAGATGTGCTTGTGCAAGGATTTATGCTGTAACTAATTAAGAGTTTGACTCGGGTATTCTTAATGAAAAAATATGCTCTACTGTTGATATTATGAAAGAGATTGGTGTAATATTGACAATATGGATACAGCAGTGGCAGATTTGGATACCAAGTCTTGATTACCTTCGGCAATTGTGTCTGGACAGCTTAAATTGGAATTTGCAATGACTAAAATGTTTTAAGTCGTTCTTTGTACATGGTGATAAGTGTGCTTGCTAAGCATGGGAACGGGGTTTCATTCTCAGGTTCGTCAAGGTTTCTCCGTCAAGAGTTTCTGAGGTCTACTCTTTATCAACGAAGATGTGAACCTGTCCGAAAGTTATGGATCCGTTAAAAGTACTTTATATTTTCTGGCGGACAATAACACACCGATTTAAGGGCAGCTGTCAAATCTTAATGTCATTCAGTCTTAGTTCGAGCCCTGAACTAAACTTATATCCGTAAGTAGGAAACGCCCGTAAGTTCCGCTGAAGCAACTGGTTTCGTGCTTAGGGACCCCTGGACCTCGGAACTATGCCTGGTTTGTGGTAATAAGGTCGCCCTCTTAGCTACCTGACTGTCGGAAAGCGGATACCACAGCTCAGCCCTTTGGAGAATACAAGCGTGCCAATATTGTCAATAATTCCAAAAGTTTCACATAGATTTTCGGAATTCCTGCACATAACATTTCCCTTATAATTCATGGAAGATTCACCCACAATTTACGCCTTCAATATATTGCAAGACCCCGTTTGTAAATTGCAGACATGTATTTAATAACGTGTATCGTGTAAATTAACCAGTCGTAAGCAAATCAAACTAAAATCTGTCATCTCGATCTGCTAAAATTGGAAATGTAATAATGTAACGTCGACTCGCAGAGGTTAGGGAGACTGCAGGTCGGTATGAAGAGGCGTACGTTATTAAAGTAGAGCAAACGGATGGAAGTAGAACGTCTAACAACGACGAATTAAAATGCGTGTAAAAGTGAGGTGTGGTCATAGTTTTACCATCATTATCATTTCAGCTGAAAGACGTCCACTGCTGGAGATAGGCCTCCCCCAAGCACCGCCACTTCGACCGGTTCTGTGCTTCTCGCATCCAGCGAATTCCTGCGGCCTTCACCAGGTCATCAGTCCTTCTTGTGGAAGGCCTTCCAACGATACGTCTTCCAATACGCGGTCGCCACTCCAGATCCTTCCGGCCCCATCGGCCCATAGTCTTACAAATTACCCAGTAACTGGGTAGCGGAGGTCAGATAGGCAGTCGCTCATGTAAAATACTGGTATTCAGCTGCATCCACAGGTGATGATCACCAGGAAGATGATGATGATGAATTTTCAATTATAAAAAACTGCTTTCTGGATTTGCGTTTATTCTGTAACACTTTTTACAGTCTAGAATGTAATTCTGGCGATGTGTAGGTGCTGTAGGAACACTTCTGCCCAAATATTCGGGGAAACATGGAACGGTGTTTTGTTTTACAGGAATTTGTTATCAGCAATAGAACACATTTCAACTATTTTTTCAATACTTATTTTTTAATTTTTATCCGACCTTAAATCAGTAAACTGTGGACACCCTACATATTTCGTAGTATGATATCGATAATAGGAATAGGTCAGTAACCGCGCGCCGCAGGTACTTCGAACTTCTTAGAATTTTTACCGATCGAACACCTGGTAGGTACTTGTAGCTACGCTCGGTCGTTCACCTTCGCCACCGCGCCGGCGCTGCGCGAAAGTTACCTAAAACGTTACGTTACGTTACGTAAAAACCAGTTTCAAAATAAACATCTTTCGATAAAGATAACTAATTTTTTTTTGTACTAAGATATATCAAAATAAAAATTACATGGTTATTATAACTCGTTTAAGTTAAATTTGTTAAAATTTGCGCACTGGTTAAGAACTTATCCTGTGTTATCTAGATAGATAGTCAACAAGGGAATCACAAAAACATTAATTTCACTTAAACCCTCAAATCTGTAAACCTCTTTACTTCACCCACATGGTGTGTACCCGACTCTAATAATTCGAGAGCGAGTTAAATCTCATCTCGACGCAAATCAAATATTAAGCTAAGACGGATCTCAACGTACAGGCATACAAATAGACATATAGTTGGCTGAAGTATTACGACGTGTAGTTTGTAAACAAGTCTCATATGTTGATGAGGATTTTAGTAAGGATTTTGGGTAAGAAACATAACTAACAACTTGCCTTTTTTACCTCCAGAGGTGTGCCTATAGTACATCTACATTTTGCCAGTTATGTTTAAATCCCATACAATGCGAGCCTATTGCCATTAACCGGTTACAAATTCAGAGTCAGGGTTTTTATTACGAAATTCAAGGTAGAATAACTTAATAAGACATTGCCCAACTTGGGAATCAAACTCAGAAACTAATGCTCAGCACTGGAGCATGCGACCACTAGATACTGCACTACTAATATATAAATATAGGTATTACTAGCTTTTGCCCGCAGCTTCACCCGCGTGGATGTCGGAAATTATCGTAAGAGGACGTATTACCGCGGTTAATGTATTAAAAATGCACTAATCCAGGTTATATAGGTACCTGCGACTTCGTCCGCGTGGTATTTTTAACAAAAAAGGTTTATGTTCGTTTTTTTTTTCATGAGATTCTATTTTTTTTTTCTAAAGTAAAAGTAGCCTAAGTTACTCCTTGTTACATCAGCTATCTGCCAGTGAAAGTCCCGTCAAAATCGGTCCAGCCATTTCAGAGATTAGCCGGAAGAAACAGACAGACAGACAAAAATTGTAAAAAATTATGTTTTGGTATATGAACCTTGTATACATCCATATACACTTAGTAAAAAGCGGTTATTTTAATATTACAAACACACACTCCAATTTTATTTATTTGTCTAGATATTTATTTCTGTATATAAATAGTAATAATAATAATTAAAAAAAACGTCAAAAAACAATTTTGAACTAGATGAGGAAACACCGATTCTATCTGATTACTCTGAGAAGAAAGACCAGAGCAAACACAGAGATCTCAGTTTCTACACAAATCTATACTAATATTTTTGTTTGTTTGGTTTAACGCACTAATCTCAGGAACGACTAATCCGAATAGAAAAATTATTTTTGTGTTGGGTAGCCTATTTATTGAGGAAGGCTATATGCTATATAACATTACGCCACAATTAAAAAGAGAGGACCAGCAACGAAAAATGTTTGAAAACTGGCAGGCAATTCGATGCGACGGGAAGGGTCAGGCGAGCAAAAATTAGACGCGGACGAACTCGCGGGCAGAAGATAGTCCAGACATAAACTTGACCAAGCTATAAAAGGACCATGCAAATCGATGTATTTTGAGGAAAAAACCGACAGATTTGAGTGAACCTCTCCACGCACGCATTTGTAATCATGTAGTTCAAATCAGAGGGGTAATTGCGGAACTTTTTATCGGTAGGAATTGGTTTAATATTCATAGTTAAACAACATTCATTGCGTTATTTACATTGCTGAGCCGACAATTTATTCGAACAAATGACGCAATGGTTTAATAATAATCTTCAATCCCATTCAGATTCTGATAAATTGTGCGTTTCGCAATTAGGGTGCAGATCTTACGGTGGAAGAGCTAGACAAGCCCGCGAAATTTTATTTTTGTTTTTTTTTATTTGTAATTTTTTTTCAGTGTTCATTAAAATATGATTCGCGACTGTAAAACGTATTTATTTATTTTTAATTTTACTACGTTAATAATTTAAATCCTTTGAATGGCTATTCAATTAATCTAATTAGCCTGTATTATCCCACTGCAGGGCAAAGGCCTCCCTCTCCCTGTTCCACAGAATTCTGTCTTTTGCTAGTGCTGGCCAGTCTAGTCCAGTTTCAATATAACCCTGTGTATTGATACTAGGTAAACTCTAGGACCAACTTTATCAAACTTACACTGAGTACGTACTCGTAGACGTATTCAGACCCGGGGATGAAGCATTGAATTAATGCATTGTCATCCATCGGGGTTTAGTTTACCGAGAAATGAACGAAAATGCAAAGTGTGGAAACGTTACGATTTCGTTTCCACATTTTGTTTTTTCCTTGTAGTATCCAATTATTGAGTGTATATATTCAGTAGGCAATATTTAGAAGCCTACTCATTAAAAGTAGGTTCAGGGTCGCCAGTTATAGTAAATCATCATCATCATCATTTCAGCCGCAAGACGTCCACTGCTGGACCAAGGCCTCCCCCAATATGGGGGGCTTTGCCATAATCGCCACGCTTGGCAGGCGGGTTGGCGATCGCAGTATGGTGGTAAAATGCATAGAGAACGCTGCTGCCCATTCTCTAGTAAGTCCCTTAGTCGCCTTTTACGACACCCACGGGAAGAAATGGGGTGGTGTTATTCTTTACGTCCGGCACCACACGGTAATAAATGTAACTTTACAATTACAATTTACACATATTGTATTCTCTGTACTACAAAACTCTAAGCTAATTTATAGATTGAAATGAATTGGTAATTTTTGTAAGATGCCATTATTATTAGCCATTAATGTCCCACTGCTAAGCGAAGGTTTCCATACTGTTTATCCACGTATCTCTGTTCAGAGCTGCCAAGGACCAATCTTTATTAAAAGAGCCCTGCTAAAACCGCCATCTCCATCATCCATTCATATCCGTTGTGAAAGAGCTCGCTCTGTTCGCTCTTGTCGTGTGTAAGCACGCTCGGCACAGTTGCCTATAAGATGCGATAGAGTTCGTGATTTTGCGCGCTGATTTCAAGTGCCTGTTCATCTTATGAGTAAGCATTCTCTTCTCATTTGTGTCATTGCTCGCTCTTCTATTAGGTAAGTGCGCTCTACTCCTGCATCTTGTAAGATGTATTTACATTTCTACCCTAACCAGCCATAACAAGCAAGAAATTAGCGGGCTGTAACAATCTCTGGCTAATCGGTGCAAGCCTTTTACCAGTAACAGCGGCGGGAAACTCGCTTAGCTCACCTAGATCGGGCGTGGATGTTACATTTTCGATCGAACTCTAAATTTAGAGGTTCCACCTAGTTCTACTTTCGTTGAAACCTCACAATGTTCGCATAAATACTTGCACTATGACATCGCACCACTGATTGATGACTTTTTTAAGTCAGCCGGTGGTACCCTTTTTTTCTGGGTGGGAAATCATCAAGTGGAGACGCCATTTAGCTTGCCAGACTTTTACTGACTAAAATCTACCTGTGTTCCTACAGTTGCCTGTGCCAAGACTACTGTTACTCTTGCGAACAAAACCCGTGACCCTGGCAGGCATCGTTCTTAGCTGACCCCTTCAATTGTGCTGACATCTCTTTGAGGCGCGCGTGGAACACAACGCACCGTCGACCCGGACCTAGTCCTTACCGAGCAGTGAGCTACTCATTGCTCCCCGCCCACAAGCCCGCGCCTACGATGGCCGAGAGCCTGCAATGGACTCCCAACACCCGGGGCGTCTCCTCGCGGCGGCTAGGGGCGTGAGGGCGCAGAGACTGCCTCTCCCTCACGTGGTGAATGCCTGTATTACCCTGGCTTTTGTATTCGCTCATATCTAAACTTTATATGCTTATTGTGTCTGTACGATGTAAAGTTTATTTTAATTGTTGTTTTCTATCATAATACTCCCACAGATATCAGCAATTGAAATTTTTAATGTTTTTATAGATCTAAAGATATTTTCACGTCAAATAGATGAAATAATCTTCTCTAGCTATATAAAACAAAAGCATGCTTGAAAGTTTATCGACCAACATTTATATCTCTCAATTACTTCTACTATTATGACTAATATTTGCTACCGTCCACCCAAAGTTTACGACATAACTGTCGACACGTGTACGACTGCCTACAGTTTCTGCACGTGTATCAATCAGAAAGATAACAAAAAATCTGTATGTCAAAGTTCACAAGCAAAAGAAACTCGCTATAAATCTTAAGCTAGCACCAGAGACATGTCAGCGAAACGTTGCGCCCTCAACTTTGATTTGTAATTCATGAAATCATTATGAACTTCCCGCCAAACTTAAATCGACTTCCCTTGTAGTTTCACGCAAACTTCTATTTACGCCTCGACAATTATTTGCACACTCGAATTTGAGTTCTACGAAAGCGCCAATAGAGTCTATCTCATTTATAATTGACGCTTAATTAAGCGCGGCTTTAATTTTGTTTGTAATCTGACATCTACCAAGTTTGGGCCCAATGACAATTTGTTAAACGTCTTATAAGTTATTTTTTTGTCTGTTTTTAAGTGAGAAGATTTATTGGCCACAACGTGGAAAGAGAATTCTTTTTCTTTTGAGAGGTACTTAAAAGTCTATCAGGTTTTATTTTCGGAAAAGTTTTTGTAAAAAGATTTTTATTACTTATCTCTGTTTTCAGTGATATTGTTACAATCTAAATACCGTCTCGTTCTAACACATTATGGAATGTATCCCTACGGGAGCTGTTTTCAGGAAATACCCTGTCATCGCTTCTTCATCAATCTTCTTGGGGTGATATGGATATACCTATCAACATTGTTCTGTGGAATCCAAGGTCATGATACTAACACTGTGCCATATAAGTACATAATTAATTAATCACGTCACGTTGTTCCCATTTATTTCTGTGGGTATAGTAAAAGGCGACTAAGGGACTTACTACAGAATAGGCAGCAGCGTTCTTTTCGCATTTTACCAATATACGGCAATCGCGAACCCGGTAAGCGTGGTGATTATGACGAAGCGCCCCAAATTGGTCGTCATACGGCTGAAATGATGATGGTGATAAAGCTGTTCCTGGAAGAAATATTAGTTACATCAATCTTTTTTGATTTAGATAGATCATCATTAATATTTTCGAAGTTGTGGTCACTGCTTCGAAAAGGGAGGTTTCATATTTTTCATGGAACACAATTATACTGGAACATATTTTAATTATATATTTAGCTAGCTTCTGCCCGCGGCTTCACCCACGTAGATATCGAAAAATATCCCACAGGAACGTACTACCGGGATTAATATGTGCTATCCAGGTAAACAATGCCTTATCGCACTGCTTGCTTTGTTTTACTGGACCCAGAGAATAAATAGTTTCACAGAAAATTCAAACCCCATTTCACCCTCTTAGGGATAGAATTTCAAAAAACCATTTCTAAGTGGATACCAAGAACACACCCTCCAAATTTCGTGTCTCTAGGACCAGGGGTTTAGCTTGTGCGTTGATATATCAGTCAGTCAGTCACTCAGGATTTCTAATTTTATATATATAGATGTAGACCAATGACACATTTATTTGGTGCAAAAACATAAAACATCAAAATTGTTATTCAGTAATGCATTTTTGTTCTTGATAAAAACGTAACATAAATTCATTTATTAAAAGAAAAATTGGTTACTCCAAATTCTGCTATAACAAAAACAAACTGGAGAAGTTAAAGATAACAGAAATGTAATTCGATAAGAAACAGCTCATAAATACATGAGGTACGTATTAGAAGATAAACTAGGAAGCCGTCAATATTATACCGAATTGTTATTGTAGCACCATCCACGTTATCTCGACGTATACCCCGGAGCTCGAAGAGCGTCAGTTCATACATATGCATCTTGTGGTAATGCCGCAAGGAGATCCGCTTCGTAAGACGAAAAGTGTTCAGTGTTTCAGTGATCCAGATAATATGCTTCCGACCCATCATCGTTTAGAGCTGGGAGCTTGGGTTCGGACTGTTTTATTCTTTCTTTTGTTTTGAATTTGGAAATCTGCGTGGGTTTTATTTCTTTTTTTTTTTTTTTTTCAGTAATATTCTGAATGACAAAAATTTAAAAGAGTACGCTTAGGTGGTTTGGTCACGTAAAGAGGATGAATAAAGGGCTTAGAAAAGGTATCTACAAGGAAGGTGTGACTAAATATAACGAAAGGGGATGCCCTAGGAGAACATTTTGTGACCATATAGTGTATTACCAGATGTATGAACTTAAACGAGGTAAAAGGAGTATGTAAGGATCGTAGCAGGTGGCGTTCTATAGTTGCTGCCTATCCCCATGAGGAAAAGGCGTGAGTATACCATAAATATGTGTGTATGTTCTGAATTTGAAATTCATGAATTGTCATTTGAAAATCTCAGTAGCACTTATAATTGTTTCTTTGCCATGTGAATGTAATTAGAATGTACATAAACGTATGAACTTAAAAACGTAGCGGATTTTTGTGTGCACACTAGATCTACAACGCTCTGTCAATCATACAGTGTATTTTTTCGACGCACTGGGATGTTTCTTATAGGATTCTCTATGCTAAGTTCAACACCAAGAATTGATAATCCATATAATTTCGCCGAGACATGTTTACATCCATGTACACGAGGTCTTGGAGTTGGGCAAGTACATGGATTAAATGAAAGATGATAATAATATCTAATATAATACAGATATTCAGATATATATCTTAGGACAACCAACACAACGTTATCTAATCCCAAACTAGGCAGAGCCTGTACTATGGTAACCAGACAACTGATAAATATACTTATATATTTCTAAATACATACATATGTATACATATTATAGATAAATTACACCCAGACACAGAACAAATGATTGATCTCATCTCATGAAGATATATGCACCAGTCTCAAATAAAGCAAGACAAGAACAGGATGATAAAGATTAGACGTATAAAATTAAATTGTATGTGATCTTGTCGTAATTCTACTAATAACTATTATAACTGTGACAGTTTGGATGTTTGTTACTCAATCATGCAAAAATTGCTGAACGTATGTTAATGAAATTAGGAACACAGTTTATGTGCATTAACATATGGGATAGTTTTCATCCTAGTAGTACGTTTTCGTGATATATTACTCGACTTTCACTCGGGCGAAGCCGCTAGTTTCAAATGAAGCTTACTTATCAATTGTATTATTTACTTAATCGTTTCTAGTTTAATGAATATTATTATCTTCTGTAAGGATTTTTTGTACAGCACCTACGACAAATCCCTTCAATATCTATTAAAATCTCGGCACGCAACAACATCGACCTACGTACAGCTCCTAACTCCTGCTTCAAGTTTGCCCGCATGAAACTTGCATTTCTAACTCCACTGATAGAATTATCACTGCTTTGATAACTAAGTTACGTGTGCTGTTCGTGTTTAGTTATATTCTCAATAAGTAAAGGTGTTACTGAGACCTTGTTAAAACTTAAAGCTGTGGGATAATCTGAGCTACCATTTTTTTTTCAAAAAAATATCTTAGCATTTAGTTAAAAAAATAAAGAAGTTAAATCCTGACTACTGAAAGATCACGCTCTAAAAAGAAAAACGCTCTAAAACAAGAAAATATTCTCATCTGGAAACCGTTGTCGTATGCCACTTTGCCCTTAAACTTATGGTCGCTTACTACTGGAAGAATGTATGGTAAATGGCATACGACCACAGCTTTTTCCTTAGATCATGATAAGTAGTTTAGAAGATAGTAACTTTTTCCAGCGATTTCGCCCGCATATTATACGTATAAAACCGCATATTATACGGAAAGGTAGGTACCTTTTGAATCACTCTATCTATTAAAGAAAACCGAATCAAAATCCGTTGCGTAGTTTTAAAGATCTAAGTATACATAGGGACAGACAGAGGGAAGCGACTTTGTTTTATACTATGTAGTGATGAGGGAACAGATGAATCCACATATAGGTACACGTACCCACATACTAATATCAATACTTTTCATAATCATAATCCTCTTTTAAAACTAAAGTATCATTGAATTGTCAGGTGATTTTAAACCATATCATCATCAGAATCTTTTCAGCCAAAAGTCATCCCCTGCTGTGCCACTTTTGTGCTTCTCGCATCCAGCGGATTCCTTCGCCGTTCACCAGGTCATTGGTTGCACCTTTTGGAAGGCTTTTCGATGCCACGTCTGCCAGTATCCGGTTACCACTCCAGTACCTTCAAGCCCTATCGGCCATGTTATGTTCTGCTAGCAATGTATCCTAATATTTGACTTGCCGTGCAAAAGATTGTGGTTTGGACCCGTTTTAGTTAAGCACGGAAAGCAATAGCTTTTCTAGGGATACATTTTGCTATTCGAAAGTTCGTGATTCTTATATATACAATTCTGCTGTATTTGTTTATGTCACTGCACTCCACCTAAATGGCTGGACTGACTTTCCCAAAATTTATTTTTTGTGTTTTGTTGAGTGTGTCTCTGGATGATAAATAATCAGAACTAGACTCGGTATATTGAATTGAATAACAAATGTGTTCTGATTTGATTTTGTTTATATTATTGTCTACTCCAATCTTATTTTCCATCTTCATTCTAATGATAACAAAAGCTGTTGAAATACGAGTATCGAAAGGTCTAGTTATACATTTCTGAGAATTTTGGTTCTCTGTAATTTGAAGAGAGCTGATTTGATAGCTGGCATCTTGTTCATCTTTAATGTTTTGAGAGATTCTGAAGAGACTAAATTGGCATTTATATAAAATAAAATAGGCACCTTGATAGTCAGCTTATAATTTTCCCATAGCTGAAACACAGTGACATAGACCTCATCAGACATCTCTGCCAGAGTGAGTGGGGTTTTGTGAATGACACATGTCTTCAAATTTTTAGTTCTAGGACATCTGGTTTCCTGACTGATGATTTAATGGACTGTAAAAAACACGTAGCAATAGCGTATCCCAGAATCTGCTATCAACAATTCAATTTTCGCGAAACGAACCATTTCCTATTTCGAGAACTGGTGAAAACAATTTGTATTTTTCCTCAATCTCAATTTGCATATTCTGATTTTAATACTGACTGTACCTATGTCTATAAAATATACCGAATCCTGTGAATATGAATTCAATGACCTCAGTTTTCATGTGGGCACGCTTTAGAATTCAGAAATTTGTATTAAAATGTGCAATAATGAACGCGTGAATCGGGAATAAATTGTGTCCAAAATTCGTAACTCAATGAGCGATCGCGCGCGCGAAAATGCGGTCACATGGTGTAAGGGTCGTGACACTGTGGCGGGAGCGGAGCGGGACGAAATATTCTAGAACACTATATTAAAATTTTAAATATTTACAGAACTGATGCCCATAGGCAGTGAAGCGGGGTCGCGGCAGATCACGTAGGACATGACGATACAAGCTGGATACGTTCCGTGAAAACTGGAAGAAGGTCGCGTAGGCTTGCAAAAGATGGAAGGAGTGGAGGGAGGTCCTTAGCCAGGAGTGGCACAGTGGAGGCTAGTAAAAAGAAGTACAGTAGTAAATAAACTTGGTGATGCTAGTTTGGTGCTAGATTTAATAACCTGGAAGTTTAGAGTATGTTTCGTTTTGAGTTTATGTCATTACAAAAATTGTTCGAGCCCCTTATATAAACAGACCAATTTGAAACGTAACTAACATGATATGAATTTTCACAGTATTTTTGTTGATTATTCAACAAAAATCATTAGACTTGAATTAATTAAACTTCCACAACCACTCAGATCACAAAAACAGTGGAAATCATTTTCAAAAGTATTCAGTTTCTTTACTAACTTTTAACGGACAGCATAAATACTAATAAAAACATTATACAGATGTCTTTGTTCGACGCTTTGATCTTGATAAGTACCTAAAAATATAGATTCAATTTCGTTATACCACCCTCATCCCTCAACACAGAGGACCTACCCTAACTTTTCAAACTCCGAACATCATTTGCAGCGCCCAACCGCACAGCCAGTAGCTCTCAAACGACGGAAGGGGGAGGTCGCATCCTTCCCTTATCTTGGCGGGAAAATTGTGACACTTCTTTTTTCGAACGCTCGAAAAAAGTATTTTATTTCCGGAGTGATTTTTTTTTCTGTATCGGACATTTTGTGTTTCGGCCTCATTGTTGGTGATGACAGGCGGAGTTTAAAACCTTTTTGGTAAGTATTGAAGGGGTAATTTAAGTTTGTTGAGTAGCAATCTAAGTTTCTTGACGGCTTCCTGAGTTCTTAGTGTTTGTTGTCAACTTTTGTTTGGGGTATTAATTACTTGATAACAATCTGTATTGAATTCTAAGGAGGGATGATATTCAGGCGGTCTTTACTAATTAAACTTAGGAAGATTGGCATTATACTAGTAGATAATGAATTTAGAATTAAATAAATTGGTTAAATATTGGGTGCTTTAAAAATTTTGAACTTAATTTGGACGAGCTAAGTTCTACTTGATATATTAAGTTAAGTGGCTTATGGAGTAGTCAAATAACTTGGACTCCTATCTTCAAAGAGTTCTTAACTTATCTACATATAATATAATTGTGTATTAGGTAGTTTGCTATAAACTACATACTCGTGTTCAAACTTTACGTAAACATATAGTTGGTTGAAGCTGCTATTGTTCTCCAAACAAAGGATGGAGGATGGATCTTATGAATACTTTAAGCATATAAACATGCCTTTTCCAATATATTCGATTGGCGGGCTTGCATGTATAACAAGAAAAACTCTAACATCATTCTCCTGCCGTTTCGGCGCAACAGTCTTTTTACCACGCTTTTTTTGACTGGCCTGTTAGTCTAGTGGTTAGTGACCCTGACTGCAAAGATTGAGGTTGTGGGTTCGATTCCCACCCAGGACAAATCTTTGTGTGATAAACACAATCATTTTTTCTGTGTCTGGGTGTAATTTATCTATAATATATATATATTTAGAAATATTTAAGTATATTTATCAGTTATCTGGTTGCCATGGCTCTGCCTAGTTTGGGATCAAATAACGGTGTGTTGGTTGTCCTAAGATATTTATTTATTCCTAAGATATTTACTTATATAAGCTTGGTATGTATGTATCTATGTAATGGAATCTTTGGACGGGATTTTCACTCCCTTAAAAACGGCGAATTAATTTTAATCTTTGCATACTTATCGAGAACCGATAACAATATAATAATTTCATACATTTGGGCCATTATCGTGGCCAAGGTTACCAGAATAGCAAAAAAAGACGAGAAACCCTCTTTTGTAGCTAGCCGAACTTAAAACCAATAATAGTTTAAAAACTAAAAGACACCCTTTCATTAAAAAAACTAAATCACTGAACTATTATTTTTTCTTCCATACTGCTATATTATTCATCATGTGGGTGAAATTGGCAGATAATTTTCCAGCAAGAGTAAGAAATAATGTGAGTTCTATTCGCAAGCAGTACTCACCTCACTCCCTTTTTTCTTCACTCCCTTTCTTCTATCTATATCATCTTTCAAACAGTACTTCCATCGTTTTTGTGGTAATTCCTTGTTCGTATCTATGTATCCACATCATACTCAAAACTTTCCTAATGATATTTTCTTCACTCCTCCACATTACATGCCCATACCATAATAAACTATTTGCAGACAACTTTTCAGTCACCGATGTCACTTTCAGACTTCCAGATAGGCAGATATACTCACCAGCTTCTGCCCGCGACTTCCTCCGTGTGAAATTTCTTGTTTCCAAGTCCACCCAGTCATATCGCATCACCTGCCGGCGCTAATACTTCTGTTTCGGTCAGCATTCTGTGTATTTTTTTTTGTTTAGCTGCCAAGGGTACCTTATTCAAAGTGAGCTATCATATGCAAACAGAATTGTTCAAATCTTACTAGCACTTCTAGAGATTAGCGTGTTCAAACCAACGAACAAAAAAAAAAAAACAAAAACTGTTCAAATTTATTCAAAGTCAAAGCATTTATTTCAACTAGGCCCAAAAAAGGCACTTTTGAACGTCAACTGTTACATGAAAAAAAAAAAAGAATTGATTCTAGTTGCCCCTTCCAAAAAGTAGATTCGTATGAAGAAGAATGGGCAAGAAACTCCACCGTTACTCTTTTAAAATAGTTTTCAGTATTTATATACAATATTTATACAATTATATGTGAAGACGATGCACCTACAATAAAAAAAATACCATACCACATCAGGTAAAAGAACTGAAAATGAAGCAATGAGAGATAAATTGATTATATGATAGATACATGGTGCTCACATATTTACAAAAACATTGTAAAGGCAATAATACGAATTTCCTAATATATGTACAAGTAACTAGTTATTTATTCATAAATACTTTATTGTACACCACAATAAAACAGTCCTCGACAGTAAAAGAACGGTCGAGGGAAGTTGTGGAATGCAAACACATTTTAAGCTTATCCTATATCTTAAGTTATCTGATGTCCTTTAGAATTTCGAGTGAGAGTCACGATGAAACGGAAAACTTCACCTTTGAGATAGTTAGGAATGAACGAGGGAAAGAGTCAATTATAAAAACAGAAAGAATATGAGCATTCCGGTGAAGGCGAATTGGAAACCACTTGATCTTCACTCGAAATTCGGAAACGTAATCATAATAATATTTATGCAAACCAAATAAGAACCTTAAATGAGCTTAGCTTAGTATACGTACACATTTAAGAACAAAAGACTGATGATAATTGATATCCACAACATGCCCTGTCACCCGTTCACGTAAGGATCTAATGTCGGCGTCAGAAAATGTTAGCGTTGCTGAGTCTAACGAAAAAATATATAACTTGTTTTCTAAAATATTTGATATCGGCACGCTAAAAAGAAGAAGTTATACCGAGTTGGTAAGTCACAATTAACTTATGTATGTGCCTAGAATTGGATTGGTATAAAAGGCATGCTAAATAGCAGACCTATGTCCACTTGTGGCATGGTTGCTGTATAATGAATGCGAAGATAATACTGTTCATATTACTTGCTCCATGCTTGCTGACGCAATGACACTTCACATTTCCAATTCTACCTCCCTGATGGGTGGGAAGCCAGTACTCGTCAAGCTGATCTAAACTGACGATCAGTTAGATGTACCTAACATCTAAATGATCGTCTGTTGTCAGTCGACGCGATTGACCCTTAGCAATACCCCCAGAATACGCATAGGGTCGCAGCATTATGCCGCAAATAAACGCATTTTCTTTCTTTCTAATACTGGGAAAACCAGTAAGTACTCAATATTGTCCCTTAAAATTGCAGGAAAGGTTATAAAGGATGCATCAAATATGAAAAAACCTGGTGAGTGTTATATAATACAAGACCATCGACTTTAAATACAACGGACCTGATTATCATCATCTGCCTACTCTTTTTCCACCATGTTGGAGTCGGCTTTCATTCTTATCAGATGTAGCTGAAAACCAATATTTTAAACAAATCGACTGCCTATCTGACCTCCACGACTAGTACTGAGTGATATGATACCCCTTGGTAAGACTGATTGTCAGACTTTCGGGCTTCTGTCTACCCATAAGGACTATGAGGGATCTACAAATAACAGCTGGAACCAACTACTTAACGTACTTTCTGAGGCACGGGTACTTCACGGGTACGGGTCTTCGTATATAAAGATGGTCACCCATCCACTAACCAACTGTGGCGAGCGTAGCTTAATCTGATCGATCGATTCGTGCGGTTGTTATTAAGATACAAGATATTCTGTAAAACATGAGTGCAGAAATATACAGGACTTAAAAATAATGAGAGGTAGCTACATGTTTTGCCAATCATGGCGTACAAAATAAGTCGCACTAAGACAACTATTACAATAATTATAAAAATAGTTAATAACAAAATAAAACAATGACTTAAAAATTAGGATTAGGATTAATGTAATAAAATGTCAACAATTTAAATTCAATTCAAGTAAAATACATATTAGAAAAAATAATAACACAGGTACACATTCCAAATTCTATTGCAGTAGATTATCATTTAAAAAGTCATCTACGCTGTAATAGCACTTTTCTAGTAAAAACCCCTGAACGGACTTTTTAAATTTGGTTAAAGGTAAACATTTAACAACATCAGGTATTTTATTATATACAATGGGTGCCCTAGCAAAGAAGCTCTTTTTCAGTAAGGCAGTTTTGCACTTGATTGGACACAACAAATTCTGATATTGAGAACGAATTGGGGTTCTTTTGACGTCTGAAAATTTTTGAAAAAATTGCGGATTTGATTTTACGAATAGTGCAGTTTTTAAAATGTACAAAGATGGTAAAGTTAGAATTTTTGATTGTCTAAAGTAATTTACGCAACTATCCGTTGTTCTTAGACCAAACATTGCTCGTATACATCTTTTTTGCATCCTGAATATAAGTTCTTCATTAGTTGACTGTCCCCAAACAATAACACCATATCTTAAAGTAGAAGCGACCAATCCATGATAGGCTGTTAAAAGAGTGTCAGTATTTACTTTCCTTGTCAATTGGAACAATAAATATGCAGATTTACTAAGGCGCTTACAAATTTCCTCTGTTTGATGTTTCCAAGTTAGTTCACTATCTATAGTGATACCTAAGAATTTTGGATGTGTAACTTCTTCTATCGCAGAGTTATTGTAGGCAATGTTAACTGGTGGATGCTTACGGCGCTGGTGAAAGTGAATAACTTTTGTTTTATTTAAATTAATTATAAGATCAAAGTTATTTTGTCAAGCCAATTTATAATGTCACTCAGAGAATTATTTATATCATTTTGATAATTATTAGGATTAGTACATTCCACAATGGCCGTGCTGTCATCTGCGAATAGTACTATTTTATGATCTATAGTTTTAGGGAGATCATTAGTATATATTAAGAATAGTGGTGGCCCGAGTATGCTACCTTGAGGTATTACTTAACCACAAGCCCCTCTCACAGGCCCCTGACATTTTTAGAAGGACCGTTCCACTACGATAGGTTCCTCGAAAAATGGCTTCTATAAAATGTACAATCAAAAAACTTTTTAACAAAAAAATTAACCGCTTTTCAGTTTTTTCGGCGGTTTAATTTTTTGTTAAAAAGTTTATATTTTATAATTTTTTGTGGCTTTCATTTACTAATAATACTTGGCAAAATATACCCTATCCAATAAAAAAAGAATTATCAAAATCGGACTACTCTATATAAAGTTATGCGTGGTTATACATTACAATCAGTCAGTGAACAATCAATCATCCCCTGTTTTCCGACCCTTAAGTTTCGATTTTGTTTTCCAAATTTATATGGGACCACCTTCGGAGTATACCCTTTCCAATAAAAAAAGAATTATCACAATCGAATAACTATGTAAAAAGTTGTGCGTGGTTATACATAAAAGATTAATAAAAAACAAAAATAAAAATAAACTCGTTGAATTGAAAACCTCCTCCGTTTTTTTTGTCGGTTAATGAAGTTAAAAGGTTTTCACCATGAATTTCCCAGTAGCATTCAGGTGGCTGAATACTGTCTAGTTGATGGAAAGAAGCTCGCACCCTATTAAATGGGACTTAAAAAAAATGGTAAACACCTGTTCACCAATTTTTTTTTAAGTCTCATGTCTCTGTATCCAACCTTCTGGGGATAATAGGCGTGATTTTATGGTAATATCAAATATAGCTTTATGTGTAAAATGAAAATATATTTTAGTGTGGAAATAAAAGCTAAAATATAAAAGTTCATGATTTCCAGGAACTTTAAAAACATGCTGCAAAAGAGTTAAATACAATTCTGTGGAACTGCTTTCAATGCAAAAATACATTATTGTTTTTACACGCTTTATATTAGCTTCACTTGTATGTTTGTATATTTGTATGTTTGTATATTTGTATGTTTGTTTGTAACCGACTCCTTATAGTGTGATTTTGACCCACTTTAAACGACCAGATTTCATTCAAACTTTGCACACCTGTCAAGGACTGATGACAATGCAATAATTTCATAAATTTGTGCCATTATCCTTGCCAGGGTTACCAGGACAGCAAAAAAACTGTCAAAAACTACGCTGACATACGTCTCAAAATTCGAAATACCCTAAAAAATAGAAAATAAATAATAGTTGAAAAAAAACTAAAAAACACGCTTCCATGGAAAACCAAACTAAAAAGTACAAAATGCCTGATATCAATAAAAAAATACCTTAAAAGCACCCCACGCTTTTTTTCCATTATTTTGTACTTTTTAGTTTGGTTTTCCATGGAAGCGTGTTTTTTAGTTTTTTTAAACTATTATTTATTAATAAGTAAATTCGCAGAAATCTGTATGGATTTGCATAATTAAGCATTATGATCAGTTACAAAATTCACGAAAAGTCACACATGACATCATGAAATATAATTATGCTTTTAGTACCTACCTATAATACTTTATTTATTTCTTTGAGTTTGTCGTATTCAGTTTGGATAAAATTTTAATGATATTTACGTATGTTTTGATATTGTATTTTTTACTTGTAAAATGATTGTAACTGTCATTATGAAAAACTTAAAAAATAAATACTTTAGGGTGCTACACACATGTTCGGGTCGGCACATTCGATTCGGCAGTATTTGTTGAACAACTCCTACACATCTTCGGCTTTCATTCAGTTCATGCCGGACAGAAAATTATGTTCGGCATTTACCCTCGCTAAATCATATTCGCATTCTAGGCAAGAGGTTTTTCTTGAATATGTATTATTTTATCTCGTGGGCATTGCTGCCCGGTTGTGCCGACACATGCAGAGTCAAACATATGTGTAGTAGTCCTTATGTATTAAATCTTGTGTGAACATTTTACAAATCGTCATTATTTGACACTAGTACCTATAGAAAAAGAAAATACTAAGAAAATTTGATATTATCAAAAGCGGTGATGCATCCCATTGTAGGTATATATATTTTGTAGTGTTTGATTTACTTTTTGTTGTGTATATTTATTTGTGGTGTATTATTTAAAAAGGAATAAATAAAGGTTACATCTACTTCATTTTTACATTTATTTATTTTCTACTATAAACTGATAACTATTTAGGTACTTAGTAGGTACCAGAGTCTTATTCACCTTCGCATTTCTTAATAATTTATTTCGCCATTTTGTAAATTCAGCTTAGTAGGTTAACTTTTATCTAAAAGGTAATTACGTAAAATACTAACAATGGCAATTTCTTTTATTTTGACAGTTCAACAAGAACGTTGATTTATTTATGTTGAAAAGTAGACGAATCTTTTATATTGTGTGGAAATCGGTTGTCATGGGAGGGACATGTGACGCGGAAGAAAGAGCTACATAGTCACCTACTCACACACACACGAGTCACACAAAAACCCACTATCATAAACACACACAAGCACCTGGATAATTATTGTTTCCTCTACTTTTAATTTGTATATTTTGTAATAACTTTGATATGGAAAAGTGGAGTCTCCTAATACAGTCATTGTTTGCTTAAAAGGAGGCTCCTTTCACTAACGTGTTTATTTAAATATGGTTACAAAATAAACAATTTTAAAATTTTCAAGAGGAGAATGTCGTGAGGAACGTTTTGAGTATGAATGTCGATGGCTAAAAGAGTAGAGGAAGATCAAAAAAATTATTCGATGGAATGTGCGAAAGATGATTTGGTTCGAAAGGCGATGACTATAGCGACTAATAGAGAATATGGAAGAAAAAGTCATGTTGCTCTGACCCCTAATAAATATGGATTTGCAGGAGAATGATGATGGAGAATAATCAATTGAAGCAATGAATTCCGTATATCCTTCAAAATCCTTCGAATTGGTATTGAAAGTATATTACGCAATTAGGGTGCCGACCATACTTATTTAACACATTCATTGCCACTTAAATTTTAAAAACATCACCTGGGTGCCACTTAATATTTTTCCTTCACCAAGACCTTCACAGCACCAACCGTTTTCTCCTTACCAAAACAAGAATGTCAGTTCGAAGCAAAAACAAACAGTATTTCCAACTTTTAACTATTGTTTCTAGCCGTGTATGTTGGCAAATATTTAAATAAATTTCCATCATTTTATGTAATGTCAAAAAACGTCCTAATGTACACTTAACGCATATGGTACGTTGGTGGCATGACGTAGTTATGTCGATCAACGCAAATGATGCGTTGGTAGCAACGAATGGGTTAACCAGCAGGGTATAAGGCAGAAATAGGGAAATTAATTGTATATTACTTCCTTGTTTCCCTTTGAATCCCAAAACAAGCAACACATTGTGTTAAAATACTTGCCTGAAGTAAACCTTTTCACAAACATTCCAAAAAAATCCAAGAAAAACAGCGTTCCATTTCACATTTTTAAACGAAATTAATTTTCATGCCAAAAATTTCAACAAGCACCAGTAAGTTGGCTTTATTTTTAAAGTAATTCATTATTTTCCGAGTAAAGTCTTAATTTACCGGAATATAAGATTAACTAGGGAGTGACAGATGTCCATGGAATTACATTATACTCAGAATAGGTAGTGTTGAGAGGACAAAGAAAACAAAAATTTTGTAACTAAGTTTATGTATATTTTAATTGATCATTTAATCTACCTGGTCCTGGGTTGAATACCAGTATTTTTAGCAGATCTACACAATCCATTTACTGGGTATTATGATACCCCTTGTTGTCAGACTATAAGTTTTCTGATTACCCGTAACAACTGTCAAAGATCCATTTATTGACAGCCGGGAACAACGGCTTCTTAACGTACTTTCCGAGACACAAAGCGGTCTTGGTTTGCAAAGATGGTCATCTATACACTGACCAACCGCGTCAAGCGTAGCGTATATTTTAATGAATATCAGACTTAATAAAAGGCACTTCAACAGCCTCATCTTTATCAACATCTTTAAAATAACCATATTTATAATACTCTTCAATTTCTTGCAATGTCCGGTTTTTTGTTTCTGGCACATACTTCCAAATGATTAAAATCGACAACGTTGCATAGACCGCGTAAAGTAAAAATACACCCCACACGTTTATATACACGCTTAGATAAGGGTACGCTTTCAACGACGAAGAATGGAGCACACACGTATAAATAACATACAAACAGCCGCCTACGCCTCTGTGTTTCACGGGCATTATCTCGCTTGATATAGAAAAGCCTATACAACTCGAACCCAAACTCAAGAACGCCATGAAACCTACTAAACAATACACTCCTAAGTCCTTTGGCACGGTCCCCATATTTTGTAAATACGTCATAATGGCAGTAGCTGCCATAAAAACAGCTGACCCGGACATGCTGAACAACATGACCTTTTTGCTGCTACAGTACCGGACTAAGACTGCTGCTATGTTGTAGCCGGTGAATAGTAAAATGTCCATGGCTAACTTTGCATGTTCGTTAAATTTGCCAGATATTTTAAATATCATATCGGTGGAGTAAATTATGACGGGCATGCCTCCACCCCAATACAGAACATTGATTAAGACAAAAGTATGCAGCGTTGGCAAATAGAAGTCGCGACTAGTTATCGTGTTCCTTAAATATTGCAACGTTGTTGCTGATTTTATCTTCAAATTCTCTTTCTGTATATTGAGAATCGCTTTCAATTCCTTCTTTGATTCTTCATCAGTCCCTCTCAGTCTTAGAAAATTCTGTTCACATTCACTAAATCTCCCTTTATAAGCCAACCACGAAGGTGACTCAGGCCAAGCAAAGCCTAAAGGTAGTGCTATAAAAACTGGACAGCACATGAATAATCCAACCGTCTTCCAATGCAGATATCGGCCTATAATTCCTACTGAAGAAATGCCTAGAGCTTGGACGGTCCCATACATTAGTAAGCACGTATTTCGATATTTTGGTCGTACCATTTCAGATACGCTTAAGAAACTGACAGTTATGAGACTGTTGGTCCCGAGCCCGTGGAAACACTCCCCGATAATTAACGTCGTAATGCTCTGTGCTAAGTACGTTAATATCCAACCAGTGATTAGGAAGATACAGCTTAGAATGAAGGCGAATTTCCTGCCCTTGCACTGCATGACGAAAGGCAGAAAGATGCTTGGTATACCAGCTATTCCGTGAACGGAACCTGAAAAAGACAGGAATTTTATAAAAGTTTGTTAATTGTCAGTTACTTAGTTGTGGAGGTCAGATAAGCAGCTGTCGCTCAAAGTAAAATACTAGCATTTGCTTGCATTTGGTTGGACTGGAACCCAACCCCAACATTGTTGGGAAAAAGTTGTGCAGATGATGAGATTTGTTAAGTCGCTAGCCTATTCTCACAGTGGCAGTAATTTACCGAGTAGATTTAAACGCCCCTGGAGAAATATTCGTAAGTATAATCATAAAGGTCATGGTTAAATTTCAAGAGGCATTATTTAATCTAGTTTGATTTTAATTTTGAGTCTATCTAAAGTTTTATAATAATATACTAGCTGACCCGACAGACGTTGTCCTGTCTCTTTGATGATATTTGAGCACGCATTCTGTCAATTCTATGTCAAATGTCATAATGTTACATTAAAAAAGTTTACATTGTCCTATTATATGGTTGTTAAGTATTCTTAAATAAGTGTTCTTAAATTTTCTAATTTTCCGCGCTATTTTTTTTTTCTTTCATAAGAACCTTCTCCTGACAATTACAAACACAAAAAAAAGAAAAAGTGAAATTGGTCCAGCCGTTCACGCGTGATGGCGTGACCAAGGGAAATAGGGATTCATTTTTATATATATAGATATAATTCCTAACCTTTATAATAAAATAAGCAAAAATACACAGCTACATCACTTACCAATAAGTAAAGTAAAACTTGTACCGTGTGGTGCCGGACGTAAAGAATAACACCACCCCATTTCTTCCCGTGGGTGTCGTAAAAGGCGACTAAGGGACTTACTAGAGAATGGGCAGCAGCGTTCTCTATGCATGTTACCACCATACTGCGATCGCCAACCCGCCTGCCAAGCGTGGCGATTATGGCAAAGCCCCCCAAAGTGGGGGAGGCCTGAGTCCAGCAGTGGACGTCTTACGGCTGAAATGATGATGATGATGAAAGTAAAACTTACTATAAATGATTTCCTACTCTCTCAAAATTATAGAAATACTGAAAACCTTCTAAAAAATATAAAATAATAAAATAAAGCCACACAAACCCATTCATACACCCGAACACATTATATACATATACAAACACACCACACCTCACACCACAAGCAATTTACATATACATATGTTCATTCATAGATGAAAAAATATTACAAAATATGTTTTCTACTTTACAAAATTAAGTACGTAGATATTAAAAACACATAAACTCATGCAATCTTCCCATGGGAGTAGGTAAAAACTATAGCACGCCATCTCCTACGATCCTGCACACACATTATTTATCTACATAGCATAAGAGTCAGGCTTGAAAGTGTATTGCAATGCACCAATCTATCATCAACTGCCTATTTAGCATTTTTCCAGTTATGTTGGCATCGGTTTGCTTCTTCCAAATGCAACTGAATACCATCCCCCTAGCGAAGTTACAACCGTTTCGTGTCGAATTCCGTTCTCCAATCGGTAACGCCTCGGTGTCAACAATTGTAGAAAACGATAAGTTGGTAGCCATGTTGACGCGCCTGAGTCGGCCGCTCGTACTACAATGTCTTCAGAAAAACGACGTTATAACAAAGGATGTAGCGTTGACCATTGTAGAAACGAGAATAATTTATTCTATTATTTTGGGTCCTTTTTTATTTTTTTTATTTTGATTTCTTTCTTTCTCAGTAATCATGATCTGGCAGTTTGAGTATTTTATCTGGGCTACCCGAATGTCCTTTCTTTGGTATTGTTCGTCACAGCGTTGGGCTCCTTATGTTCCGAGTTGAGCTAAACGATTAGTGACAAATGCTTGCACTGACTGGACAGGCCCACTCAATCTGTGTGGTTCTTTCCTCAAATGACCATTTCAGTCACCAATCTACATGGTCTTCACATGTTGTGACCAATATTATGTCTGGACTTTTAAAAGAGACTGTGACCTCTGAGTTTGTTTCGGCCTTTCTTCTCAGAGTAGTCAGTTAGGAAACGCCGAACTCATCTAGTTTAAAAAAAACATTTCATTGACATGTAAAAGTGTTTGTACAAACCTACTTACAGAAATAAAATCATTTATCATTTATTTATCATTTGAACGATGTGAACTTGGCTACGACTTTTCTATTCGTTTGTTTTAACCACGTGACTTAACGTTGAGATGATTTCATTCCCATACATTTGATTAGTTTTCGACTAGCGTTAACTATTGCAGATTATCAACTTGGCTAGGGGTGCAGTATTTTACATGGAGCGACCACTTATTTGATCTCCAGTTACTCAGTTACCGGGTAACACGATAGCCGTTAGTATGACAGCCTGGAAACTTACCGATCCATGATCCTTTATGCAAGTCTATTTGTATGATGGTATCATTTGACTTGAGCTGTTCAAGCAACACGCTAGGGTATGCTATTACTCCACCTGCTGATAGTGCTGCCAAGTGTGTTGACCCAGCCACCAGAAACTGGAAACAGTGATAAAAATTTACGACTACGGTAATTAAGTGTGCTCATCTTATGTCGAAGTTTCTGTTTTTCATTAATCTAGATGAGGTTGGTGGTTTCCTGTCCAACTACTCTTTAAAAGTCCGGAAATTATATTGCTCAGATAATATGATAACAACGTAGTCTGAAAAATCTGGATGGCTCATCCAGATTTTTCGAACTAAGTTATCATTCTTTAAGATTGTATAAATATTCGCTCGTTACAATAAATAAATAAATTTATTCAGTTCATAGAAAACACGGTACAGTAATAAAAAAAATAAAAAAACGAATAACAGATAAGCCTTAGGTGCTAGTTTTTACAAATGCCCTGGACCCCACACTAGGACACACGTGAGGTGCAGACTCTTTCAAAGTAAGGCAAACATTCACATTTATTTAGATAACCTATACTTAATATTATAAAGCTGACGAGTTTGTTTGTTTGTTTGTTTGATTGAACGCGGTAATCTCAGGAACTACTGGTTCGAATTGAGAACATATTTTTGTGTTATGTAGCCTATCTATCAAGAAAGGCTATAGGCTATATAACATTACGCTATAACCAAGAGGAACGGAGCAGCAATGAAAGATGTTGCAAAAACGAGGAAAATCGCACGGGCAAGCGATTCGATGCGACGGGAAGGGTCGGGGGAACATGGAATTTAACGCGGACGAAGTCGCCGGCAGAAGCTAGTAAATAATATAAATAAAGATATTAATATGACAAAAACAGCACACAGCTTTCTGTTTTTAAGCAGCTTCGATAGGATTTTCGGTTGCTGTGACCTAGATCATTTAAACTTCCGCATAAGCATGATTAAGTTTCTGACACTGATCAGAAACTTGAATAAAATTACTTAAACAGAAGAACTACGTGACTTTAGAGCAAATTCACCAAGATAGCCATCTAATACCATTTTTTTGCTATGGATGAACAAAACATAGATTGACCCAAGAATACAAAAAAATAACAGTTGAATTCGAATAGGCTTATACTACATAGAGAGGTCAAAGTAACACTCTACTTAAGAAATACAATTACAAAGAGCGGTGATACAATAAAAAGAAACGAGCTGGGTAAAATACAGTAATCGTGATTGCAATAGAATTGTTGTTAATCTAAGTGGAAGGATTCCTGATTCAAGATACAATCAGTTACGACGTCCATAAGAAACAGTTGCCCTATTTAAAGAGTTATAGATATAATAGAATTCTTTGTCTAATATTGAAATTACAATGAAAGAACAGTAAACGCCTTTTTGATTAATTTTAAAATACGAATGAAAGAACGAAATAAAGTAACGTAACGTTTATAAAGTAGCGTTTATAGAAAACATTAAAAGAATATCTGGAAAGGGAAATAGACCAGAAGTAATGAAGTGTAATAAAAGGAATATTAAAGAATAATTCCTAAAATGAAACGAAGATGAATCATGAGACAAATAGTAGACCCACAATTATAATTTTTTTGGATAGGAAATCATCAAATGACTTCTCCCGCTCTGGGCGGAGCGGTTAGACTTTTACTGACTAAAACCCACCCGTGTTCCTTCAGTTGCCCATGTGGCAGGGTCACGGTATCTCTTTCGAACAATCTCGCGACCCGTGCAGGTAATTCAGAAAATATTATGGAAAACGACAAATCTTATTACCCCTTTATGATAACTATTTAATATCATGTTTAAGCTGTACAGGGTATATAACTTTCTTAATATATTACTTAGCTTGTCGGATTCCGAACTCGTCCTTATAACTGCTTACTGTAGGTTAAAATAATTGATTAGCACTTACTTGTCTCGCTAGAGGTGACAGAACCATAATGACTGTCTAATTCTTTACGTTCTCTTGCTCACAATCCTCTGTTACTATGCGGTGTACATCGTCATTGTAGTGAATACCTGTAGGTAAATAATTATCTTATTATTGTTTTCATAATAGAGAGGGGTTCGGGTCTTCCCAGACTTGCCCTAATTTTGAATCAAAAGGCGTCCGGGTGTACCCTTTGTTGTTTGGAACAAGGACGTTCCTCGATCTATTGATGATTAATTAAATCTTTGAACTTGATATTGCTATGGTCTTTGGTTTGTGTTTAAGTTGTATAAATTAAGTAAGTTCGGTCTTTTGGTTCCGAAAAGTTTTGAGGCTTCTTTTGTTTTTAATTAAGATTATTTGATGTGTCATTGGAAATGGGTCTGAAATTAAGTTCTGTTTACGAATACATATTAAACGATAATATAATAATATTACATATTGTTTAACACATTAAAATAATATTATCATAATCTTTTGATAATTTTATGATTTTATTCCTGTAAGTAGGTTTTGTACAAACCCTTTTACATTTCAATCATATTTTAAAAGCTAGATGAGGTCTGCGTTTCCTATCTTACTACTCTGAGAAAAAAAAGAACGAAACCAACTCAGAATTTACAGCCTCTTTTAAAGTCCAGACATAATCTAGGTCAGATCATGTGGATACTATGTATTTTGGTGTCACAATTGGTTTTTTACACGCTTTATATTAGCTTCACTTGTATGTTTGTATGTATGTTTGTTTGTAACCGACTCCTTATAGCGCGATTTTGACCCACTTTAAACGACCAGATTTCATTCAAACTTTGCACACCTATCAAGGACCGATGACAATGCAATAATTTTATAAATTTGTGCCATTATCCTTGCCAGGGTTACCAGGACAGCAACAAAACTGTCTTCGAAAACTACGCTGACATACGTCACAAACTGATTTGTGCCATTATCCTTTCCAGGGTTACCAGGACAGCAAAAAAAACTGTCTTCGAAAACTATGCTGACATACGTCACAAACTACGCTGACATACGTCTCAAAATTCGAAACACCCTAAAAAATAGAAAATAAATAATAGTTTAAAAAAACTAAAAACACGCTTCCATTGAAACCCAAACTAAAAAGTAGTTTTTTAGTTTTTTTTTTAACTATTATTTTGAGGAAATAACCACAGAGATTAAGTGGACTTGTCTAGTCAATGCACGCGTTTGTCAACTATCGCGCAGTTCAGCTCGGAGATGTTGCTGAGAGAGAAAAAATAATGACCCACATAAAACCCCTTGCATTAAAAAATATAACATACGCAAAAAATAAAATATACGCAGTGTTTTAATGGAGCAAGTTTGTCTTTAATATATTCTTAAGCACTATAAAAGTATGCAACTGATAAACAAGGTACTTTATTCATAAACCAGAAATAATACAGTTACACCAGTACAAACGTTTTCGAGATTTAAATCTAGCATTTAAATTATTTTACTTCGTGTTTATAGTAACGGGGCGTGATTTTGCTTTTTGAATCAATTGTTTTTAAACAAATCAACTTATATTTTAAGCTAAGTCTAGCTTAAAATATAGGTTAAGTTAAAGAAAACTTCCAAAAATTATATTAAAACCAATTTTTGCTCCCGGGTTATTACTTGTTTTAGTTGCAGCTCTAATAATTACTAGAACAACTGGCATTAATTTTATAAATAATATCAAACCAATATTGACACAGTTTGCGGTTGTACGTTTTAATTATTTTAATTTTGTCTTTAGTATCTCACTCTTCATCATCATCATTTTACCCGATAGACGTTCACTGCTGGGCATAGGCCTCACCAAAGAACAACCACATTGACCGGTTAATTTTTCTTTATATTCTTCTATCTTCTTCTATCTTACTATTAAAAGGATATAGAACAGTTTCAACTTACAAAATACTCAATCATCACAGTTTTTTTTTTAGTTCACCACTATTAGAAGTTAACTACTACTACTGTGCTGTCTCTTCTTCTGTTACTAGTTGGACTTATGTACGTCAAGTATTAAGAACTACTGACAAATGATCGCGTCAGAGAAAACACCGCTTTATATAAACTTATAAAACAGGAAATATAACCTGCGTAAGTAAGGCTGGAACTAAAATACAATTAAATTTTTATTTTATTTTTATTGCTGATTGGGCCTGTTCAGACCGTCGCCGTCGATCACACTTGATGGAAAGCGATTGATAAA
Organism: Aporophyla nigra; assembly: GCA_947507805.1. Lineage (NCBI taxonomy): Eukaryota > Metazoa > Arthropoda > Insecta > Lepidoptera > Noctuidae > Aporophyla > Aporophyla nigra. The sequence continues at coordinate 5,850,263 of OX382315.1, read as the reverse complement.
GGTATATGATGGAACGGGTGTGCCCAGAAGATGCTAGCCCACTCATGCTTTCAAGGTAGACGGTTTAAATGTGGAAGGGAATACGGACGGTGTCAGAGAGTTCCACACTTTTTACATTTTTTACTATAAAGGTAGAAGGCATATTATATTAACCAGTGGGTGGCTAAAAGCTGTCAATCATGATGTGATAATAAGTCTCTTTTTATAAAGTCGGTTGTCTTTTTCAAGTGACCTGATGTCATCCTACAATACCATTTTCATAAGAGCCACACGTGGCGATCAATCAGCTTATGTTAGGCTTGCCATGGTTGGTCCGTGGATGAGTGACCATTTTTAACAGACTTAAAAAATATAAAGCGTGTAAAAAAGAGGAGGTTATACATTCGACTGTTTTTTTTAATGTTTGATACCTTTTATACTTTTGACTGGGTTAACCGATTTTGATGACTCTTTTTTTATTTAAAAGCTGGTGCTTTTCAAATGGTCCCATTTTATTTTGGTTCCATTTGTACAATAGGATCTATGTGAAAACCATATATGTCTTAAATTTGCATTAAGAATTTGCGCGACAAATGAACGAATAACGCGATTAGATTAGTGCGGGGTATCTACCATAACTAAAAAGTTAAAAATAAAAACTTTTTGCAACAAATTAGAAGTCGGTTCTTATCTTTTCTGTAATTTTTTTTTTACTATAAAGGTAGGAGGCATATTATATTGACCAGTGGGTGGCAAAAAACTGACAATTATGATGTGATAATAAGTCTCTTTTTTATAAAGTCGGTTGTCTTTTCAAGTGACCTGACGTCATCCTACAATGCCATTTTCATAATTGTTATACGACGAGGGGCTTGTGGCTAGGTAATAAGAGCCACACGGGACGATCAATCAGCTTATGTTAGGTTTGCCGCGGTTGGTCCGTCGATGTGTGAGCATTTTTTCATACGGAGCCTCGGAAAGCAAGTTAAGCCGGTGGTGCCCCGGGCGTCGGGAGTCAATTGCAGACTCCCGGCCACGGTAGGCGCGAGCTTGCGGGCAGCGAGCAACGATTTAGCTCGCCGCCCGGTAAGGACCAGGCTCGGGTCGACGGGGCGTAGTGTTCCACGCGCGCCTCAAAGAGATGTCAGCAGAACTGAAGGGGTCTGCCAGGACCGATACCTGCCAGGGTCGCGAGATCGTTCGAAAGAGACACCGTGACACTAGCACATGGGCAACTGAAGGAACACGGGTGGGTTTTAGTCAGTAAAAGTCTGACATCTACAATACAACAAAAAACATAACAAACAACATCTGACACATATGACGTGTCCCGCTCCGCCCAAGAGCGGGACACGTCATATGATGACTACCCATTAAAACAAAAAGCCGGTGGTCACGGCTGTCATTCGAGAATCTCTTTGACAGTTGTTACGAGTTGTCAGAAACTCGAAAGTCTGACGAGCAGTCTTCCTACCTAGTAACTGGGTCGTGGAACTCAGTTGAGCAGTCACTCCATGTAAAATACTGATATACAGCTGCATCCGGTTAGATTCAACGCTAACCCCATTATAGTACTGACAAGGCCAGGCAGATGATGATGATGATGATAAAGTTCCACGACACTAATGATCATACTAGTGTTTTTAGGTTGTAAAAAACCCTGGGAATAATAAAACAAACAGTAAAAATTGTATAATCGTGTATTAACAATTATATGAAATATGAAGTAAGATCTATTTAAATATCACAAGGTAAAGATTTCAGAATAAATGATAAAAAACAAGAATAGTGTGAGAACAACTCTAATAGATTACAGATGTAGGTACATTCAATTGAATATTTTTTTATTTATTTTTTTATAAATCCTAGATCTTTTGTTTGAAAGGATTTCCTAAAGTTTTCTGGTAGACCTCTTGAATTGTATTCTTATATAGCTTATTTACTTTTCTTTCCTATATGATCTAATGTATAGTCGACGTCATCTTGTTTTCCCTTACAGAGAACTTAAAAAAAAACCAAACGTAATCCAAAGAAACAATACGAAGTGAAAAATTGCTTTAATTTCGGAAGTCAGTTTGTTTTTAGTGTTTTAATTTTTATTTCATATTTTAAACGTTGCATAGTTTCTTTTCTTTCTAAAATAGGTATAATCTTTTTCCATGAGCATGTTTGTGATGTTTCACGAATTTCTGAATTACAAAGACTCGGTATAAAAACAGACAGCAATTTTATTTTCGATTTTTTTTATTTAATGCCATTTGCACCTATGTGCGAAAATTCATACAAATTCGATCAGCCTTTTAAGTGTGAAAGCAAAACAAACAGACATAAAAACAACGAAATCATTTTTCTTTATAATAATAGTTTAGATAACAGTGACACTTTGATGAGATCTAAGAATCTAGAACATAGCGTCATCACGCTATGCAAATTAATGATCCAATTAACTTACAATTAAACCTAGAAGGTTAAATCGTGAGCTAATTAGATCATCCTTTTGTTCTAGATTATATTGTGAAAATAGTTAAGAACATTTCTTTACCCGTTTGATTATCTAGAGATTAATTTAATTCCCAGGTAAGGTGTCTAATACTGTACAACACTTAATAAATAAGTCGTACACAATAAATAAATAAACTGTTTCGGTGTATGATCTCATTTGATACCCATTTGGATAAATCATAAAACAAATTTTCGTTCTTGCACTGACAGGAACTTTTATAATATCGTCAACATACTCAAAGTGGATTTAATACTCGGTTATTAAAGCTAACTCAAAACTACAAAAGCATACTACATAAAATTCAAATAGTGGGCTTACTCTTACTGATTTTAAGAAACATACCATGCAGATGAACATAGAGCCTGTCCATATCTTGAATTGGGTTAAAGAAAATTATGACAAGTGTTGGTGAGTCAGAGAATTACGGTGCATAAATTTGTTTTTTTTTTTGGATGGGAAATCATCAAATGACGTCTCCCGCTCTTGGGCGGAGCGTATCAGACTTCTACTGACTAAAACCCACCCGTATTCCTTCAGTTGCCCATGTGCCAGGGTCACGGTATCTCTTTCGAACAATCTCGCGATCCTAGCATGTCAATACCGGTAGCAAAGAGTATGTACTCGGCGGTCACTGTTTGTTGCGGCATTGTGAGCTCTTTTCACACAAACCAAGTATTTCACCGATTACTCGTTCTATGAAACCAATGACGGAAGAAACTGACGGCTTGAGGGCGGTCACACGTAAGTTGTGCGCTAAAGGCTCTTTAAGCCTCATGAACTTTTGTCGAAGATTCCCGAGCTCTGTGCCTGCCACCAACCTTAATGAGTCTCAAGGCAACAGCTTGTGAAATTCGTACGTATACTTTGTTATACAACAAGAGTTGATCGTTTCAAATCACCATACGGAATCAAATTCAACTTTACCTTCCCAGTTCTAGAAAACCTGAATTCCGAAGGTTTGTAAATAGCTATTATAAAAAGATATAATCACTACCATCATATTTATAACTAACTTTTGCCCGCGGCTTCGCCCGCGTGGATGTCGGAAATTAACGCAGGAGGACGTACTACCGCGATAAGATGTGTTAATTCAGGTTATATTATAGGTAATAGCTGTTACCCGCGACTTCGTCCGCGTGGTATTTAACAAAAAGTTTTTCATAAAAACTGTCTTTGAAAACTACGCTGACATAAGTCACAAACTACGCTGACATACGTCTCAAAATTCAGCGTGTTTTTAGTTTCTTTAAACTATTATTAATTTTTCTAAAATAAAAGTAGCCTAAGTTACTCCTTGTTACATCAGCTATCTGATAGTGCAAGTTCAAAATCGGTCCAGCCATTTCAGAGATTAGCCGGAACAAACAGACAGACAGACAAAAATTGTAAAAAATGTTGTTTTGGTACCTATATGTACCGTGTATACATCTATATACACTTAGTAAAAAGTGGTTATCTTAATATTAAAAACAGACACTCCAATTTTATTTATTTGTATGTATAGATATGAAGTTTTTTGTTTGGTAGTTATGAATACAATGATCACGTTTTGTTCTGAAAAGCAGAATTTAATAGTTGATTGTCTCATAAGTGCGCAGAATTCTATTATGATGTAGCATTTATTCGCAGAGGTGGCTGTGGTAACGGGCGCGACTTAAGAGCTGTAGGTACAAACCCAGACAGGCGCTATACTTAGTGTAAATTATTTAATCACCATTGGTCTCAAAACGGTGAAGAAAAACACCTTGAGGAAATCAGCGTGTAGAATTAAAAATTCGAAGATATGTGACATCTACCAACCTGCATTGTGCCCTCATGGTGCATGATGTTAAATAGTCTATATTAAATAACAATTGGACTATCAAATGCAAATTTTTTTTACACGCTTTATATTAGCTTCACTTGTATGTTTGTATATTTGTATGTTTGATTGTAACCGACTCCTTATAGCGCGATTTTGACCCACTTTAAACGACCAGATTTCATTCAAACTTTGCACACCTGTCAAGGACCGATGACAATACAATAATTTCATAAATTTGTGCCATTATCCTTGCCAGGGTTACCGGTTACAGGGGACAGCAAAAAAACTGTCACAAACTACGCTGACATACGTCTCAAAATTCGAAACACCCTAAAAAATAGAAAATAAATAATAGTTTAAAAAAACTAAAAAACACGATTCCATTGAAAATCAAACTAAAAAGTACAAAATAATGTAAAAAAAGCGTGGGGTGCCTGATATCAATAAAAAATACCTTAAAATGCACCCCACGCTTTTTTTCCATTATTTTGTACTTTTTAGTTTGGTTTTCAATGGAAGCGTGTTTTTTAGTTTTTTAAAACTATTATTTATTTTTAAATCCACCTCGTAGTTCCAAAGATACCCTTACATGCAAACTTACATAATATCTCGTTATAATATTAGTATAGACGAGGAGGAGTAGAAGTCGTAAGACAAAGGAAAACAAAGGGAACGATTGATTGGGTATAGTAAGAGACGATATGGCTAGAAACGTAGTGACTACTGAGATGGCGGCTGATACACATGATTGGAAGAAGCAAACATGTTACGAATAAATTGGAATAGGGATAATAAGTTAGTGTGTACATTCATACTAATATGATATGCATGGTAAGTAGCTCTTCTTCTTCTTATGTTACCTTTATACGCATTAACGGCTGATCGGACTCCGGTAAAATTCGATACACAGGTAGACCAAAGTTTGGTGACATGGATACTTTTTACTCCGGTCTTACATACGTTCCTGTGGGAAAATTTCAACCTTCATGCGGGAGAGACTGCCAGCAAAAGCTACTCCAATTAAAAGTCAACATGTCATAAGTTATTCACCACCACACACCATTACATTTAATTACAGCAATACCTGTGATCATTTTAAATTGATTCATCGGCCTGTGGTTGCATATTAATGCTTCTTGGTGATCAGAGAACGGATTATTTATTAAATCTGACGGGTCATCTGTAAAACAAATGAATATTAATTAATTGTCATAATGGTTGACCGAGGGCTTGTCAACAGTTGGTTAAATGGGGGAGGTAATGTATTTTTAATTGATAGGTAGTTTTTTCGGGGACTTATGGTTAAATAATAACAACCGCACATATTGCAATGGGCCTCCTTAGGTTGAAAGTAATCCATAGGGCAATGCAGAGGGTTATGCTTGGAGTATCCTGACGCGATCGAATCAGAAATGAAGATATCCGTAGGAGAACCAAGGTAAAACTTAAGTGGCAGTAGGTAGGGCTTATTGCTCGCAAATCTCATTGCTGGCCGATACGGCCTAAAGTTTCTACAGTTGCGACCACGTACTGAAATAAGTAGTGTTGGAAGACCTCCCATAAGATGGACAGATGACCTGGTGAAGGCCGCAGGAATCCGCTGGATGCGAGAAGCACAGAACCGGTTGATGTGGCGGTGCTTGGGGGAGGCCTATGTCCAGCAGTAGTTAAAATGTCTTTCGCCTGAAATGATGGTGATGCACAGATTGATTACGGGTTCACTGCCGAGGTCGGCCCATAGATAGGTGAACATACGTTGCATATTGAGACCCCTCCCTGCCTCAGAAATCGAGTTAAAGCATTGGTCCTGACTGTAATTTGTACGTTTTTTTAGTTTGCGGGTAATCAGAAGCCTGAAACTCTGACAACCAGCCTTAGAAATGGATATCGTATTACCCAGTAGGTCCTGGAGTTGGAGTTTAGATAGATAGTCACTCCACGTTAAATACTGGTATTTAGCTATATCTGGTTAGATTGGAAACCTAGGTCTTTGTTCTTTACTTGTGATAAAAAAGTGTAACTAAAGCCTATTAAAGTAGGCCGTGCTCACACCGCTGACTGTACTCTTTATTTTTATGACATTTATTCATTTATAGTTAATTAAAACGGTACAACACCAATTAAATTTATTTTTATGACATTTATTCATTTATAGTTAATTAAAACGGTACAACACCAATTAAATTAATTAACATAGAAACACATAAAAGGTTGACAATAATTACAAAAAGTTAAACAATTACCTATATTAACAACTAATATGGAACAGTGGACTCCCTTGCATACTTTCTTTCACAGAATACCAGACATATACGCATCATTTTATTCTATTCATCAACAAACAGGTCACGTTCAGGGTTGGCAGTCAGGAGGGCGTTTAGCATTTTTAAGGTGTGACAGACTGGGGATTCGGCTCTGGCTACAGTCTTAGATTGCAGTTGCGCAAAAAGGTTGTGCCGGTGGCTCTGACGGTGTCCAATGTATTTATCGGGCACAAATAACTGACAGAAATAGCCATGGAGCTCTGGGCAGTCGATATGTCACCGTAAGGTCTTACAGGCTACCTAGAGCTGATCAAGGCCTCTTCTCGCCTCCAACGAGTTAAAGCTTAACGTCCCTAAAAGATAGTCAGTGAGGTACATGTATGAAAAGAAATGGTATAACCTTTGGAAAAGACATCTGAGGAAGGTTTTATGTACTTTTTCTATCATCAAAGTTTGGGTCGCGGTGTAGGGGTGCCTAACACAAGCACTGGAGACCCAGAGCGGTGTACAACAGCCTAATAACATTGGGATTGCGAAAGTCACGGGAATTTCGCAAAATAAATCCTAAGCGCCTGAAACATTCCTTCACAAGTGATCTTTAAAAGTCAGACCGCGGTCGAAGGTCACTCCTAACACTGTGTGACACACACATGCACAACAACACATTATACGGGTATAACCCGTGTTCCGGTTGATCCATGAGAGATGATGATAATGCGGGACGTAAAGAATGGGACCATCCCATTTCTTCTCGTGGGTGTCATAGAAGGCGACTAAGGGACTTAATGTAGAATGGGCAGCAGCGTTCTCTATGTATTTTACCACCATACTGCGATCGCCAACCAACTTGCCAAGCGTGGCGATTATGGCAAACCCTCTCAAAAAATGCACAGAATCTGTCAAAGTGGCAGTGCTTTGGGGAGGCCTATGTACAGCAGTGGACGTCATTCGGCTGAAATGATGTTGATGATGGGTGGCCCTTTCCAATCTCACATGCATCCCTTATCTTACCTCACTTTTAATTTGTAGCAACCTGCATTCATCTCGCAGGTCACCTCACACAGTTCAAATTCCGTTTGTATACCAGTATAATTCTGCATTGTTTAAAAAAAGTACATGGTTCTCCCGGAGAATAATGTTCAGCGAACTGATACATGTTAAATTAAATGGAATTAATTTTGAACCTTGTTTGGCACGGCAATATTTTTAATAAGTAGCCAAGTAGGCTTTTATGATTTTCCTTATTACTAAATATTTAAATTATTTCCTATCAACCTGTTAACAACACTACTAGTTATCATATGTATTACTAGCTGTCCGGATAGACACTTCCTGTTTCCTAGAACTCGATTACAATGCCACCCACTGGATCCAATTGTGAATCTAAACCATCCAGAGACCCACTCAAATATACACAAACAAACAAAAAAAAAAAAAACATAAAAATCGCTCCAGTCGCATAAGAGGAGTTCAGTGACATACACACGTCTCTGAATATATTATTTGTCATTGATATACTGGTGTAAGTTAATCTATTTGTATTTTTTTTGGATGGTAAAATATTACAATCATGATATATTATTAATATTAATATTGCTCGAAAGAACGTGGGACGGATTAGTGAAATTATCATTAGCAATTTCGTGCGCATGGGTAGTTATTGCCCATCATTAGGGTTATCCTTTAGATTAACCCGTGTTATTTAATTATTCTTAGTTAGTGACACCCATTTTTTTTTCTGGATGGGAAATCATCAAATGACTTCGTCTTAATTCTTCGAGTGTCAGACTTTTACTGAGTAAAACCCACCCGTGTTCCTTCAGTTGCCCATGTACCAGGGTCACGGTATCTCTTTCGAACAATTTCGTGACCCTGGCAGGTAGTGACACCCATGGCAGTGTATTTAGTCATTGATGATTTTGTTCTTAGGGTGTCGATGGAAAAAATATCACGAAAAAATCTAAATTAATAATACTAAAATATATATTCCATTGGAAGCGAGAAGCACAGAACCGGTCGAAGTGGCGGTGCTTGGGGGAGGCCTATGTCCAGCAGTGGACGTCTTTCGGCTGAAATGATGATGATGATGATGGAATATATTTAGTTATAGTTACCTAAATTAGTTGGCTGGGCCGAAATTCTGCAACACCCATACCGTTCGCTGACGCAGCCATTAGGTACTCACGGGTGCAGATGACATAGCATGCTATGCAAGATGGAAGATGAGCAATGGCTCATCTTCCATCTCCACTCTCCACAGACAATGGTCTGTGGAGAGACTACAGATTATGGCATGACTTTATCGATGTCATTGTACAATGATGAAATTATTTTAAAATATTTATGAATTTTCTCGGCCTCATCCCTAACGGCGACTGCAGCCATGATAACTATATTTCTGGCCTACCGGCGTAGCATGACCAATTCTATATCTATCCTACCAAAAATAAAAAAAGTTCCTTATGTATTTTAATTTTGTAAAAATGTTTCTATATCATCAATAGTAAAGAGAAATAGTCATCATACTTGACATCGTACTCTTGTCGACTGAAGAATAGAAACATCTCTTTTCTTCAATTTTACACAATTTTTCTACTATACAATCTATCATTTTGTCTTCTCTTGCGTCGACAAATTCCGTTTCTATGGCGGTCATGCTACGCGTGCTGGTAGGCTCCACGCTGCTACTTAGAAATTCTTATAGCAAAACCAAATCATGAATGTAGTATTGTTTAGGATACGATGGAACTGTCATATGCTATGCGTAAAAGCCCCTATAAATAAATAAAGAAAAAAAAAAAAACAATTCAAATAACACTTACCCTGTAGGTTTGAACCAAAAACATTCACCAATGGTTGCGACCACTAGAAAACGGGGTGGGTCTAAAAAACTTATTTAAATTTCACCAACATTTTTAGGACCGGAAACATCGGGAGGAGACTCTTGAAAGACGTTTACTTACAGCAATTTTATTTGAGATATCCTTCAAAAGGGTCAGGTGCGTAATACCGCAAAATATTACAAAAAGTCGGTTTCAGACAATGAGCGAAAACTCACGCACACATACCGCTTCAGAGGGGTTGTCTTAGCCATGGGGCTCATGGCTAAGACAACTGAACAGGTCAGTTGACGGTTAAACGATGCTTGCCGAGGTCGGGTGGTGGATAGTTTTCGAACCACCTACGTCCATCGGAAAATACGTTAAGCGGTTAGTCCCGGTTGTCATTTGTAAATCGTGACAGACGTTACGAGTCGTCAGAAGCCAGAAAGTCTGGTAACCAGTCTTTCTATGGAAATCATGGCACCCAGTAACTAGGTTGTGCATATAAGCAAGGCTGTCGCTCCATGTCAAATACTGGGAAAATATTAGGCGTATGGTAATATCATTCTCGCGACCAGCGTTCGAATGACAGACTAAGATCGCCAACTACATACGTGTCAGTGCGCTTTTGGCATTAATAACCTTTTTTTTGGTTTAAAGTTGTTTTATGCTTTAATGCCAATAAACGCTTTATCTTTCTATATTATTTTTAACACCAATGAAAACAGATTGTTAGTGTTTTTAGTTTGGCGCCTAATTCATTCTGTCTTTGTGTCTGTTTGTATGTCTATCGTCAGTATGCGGCAAGATAGCTCCCAAAGATATGGTCAGATGTCATGGCGTTTTTTTTATTAGAAGGTTCGTTTAATTAACATGGTTCACGGCCACAATTTCAAGCAATTTTTCGTAACAATCTGTTTATCTGTTCTTTTTCTGTTCGTTTTGTTTCTGATTGTTGAAAAGATTCCTGCCGTACATTGGTAATTGGTTGCGTGTTACTCCGCATTCTTACTAAGTCGTATCGGCACGCGTGTAAGACAAGCTGAAGAAATGTTGTCAAAGCAAAAAGAGTATGCACGAGTACCTACGAATTGCGCGTTCCATAATTTCTTCCTACCCTCTAGAGAATAACGCGTAAGTTTATGTATTTATTTTTGGTCCGGATTTCCTTATGAAACTTCTAAGATAGGATATTTTTACCGCAGATAATCTTTCACGCACAAACAACAACAATATTGTTTGTGCTATAAATATTAAAACGTGTTTATACTTTCTGATAAGTTCCTATTATTATTATTTTTTTAATCTGTAATCATGTTTTATTCCCTTTTTTTCTGGCTGGGAAATCATCAAATGATGTCTCCCGCTTTCCGTGTAAGATTTTTACTTACTAAAACCCATCCATGTTTCTTCATTTGCCCGTGCCAAGGCCACGGTAACTCTTTCAAAAATTCACCTGGCAAATACCCACTTTGTGTCTCTCCTGTAATTGTTGTTCAGCACTCCTAGCCAAGTTGATAATCTGCAATAGTTAACGCTAGTCGAAAACTAATCAAATGTATGGGAATGAAATCATCTCAACGTTAAGTCACGTGGTTAGAACGAACAAATAGAAAATTCGTAGCAAAGTTCACATCGTTCAAAATGATAGAATGAATTGTTATCGTTTCTACAATCTTCAACGCTACCTTTTATTAATAATTCCGCCAAAAACCTGTTTGACGCTTGTAGGAACGGTCGCCACAGACTAAAGAATAGGTCGTTTTTACACGCTTTATATTAGCTTCAATTGTATGTTTGTTTTTCTAAAGACATTGTAGAATGAGTGGCCAACTCAGGGGCGTCAACATGGCTACCAATTTATCGTTTTCTACAATTGCTGACACCGAGGCGTTACCGATTGGAGAACAGAATTCGACACGAAACGGTTGTAACTTGGCTAGGGGGGCAGGTCCATAGTAGGCATTACGATTATTGGACACGCAACCCGTAGTAAAGGCTGTAGAGGCTTAATATTACTTATCAATACTTCAAAGTAATACTTACCGGTAATCTATTTACTAAATTGGTATGAGTAAGTTGGAGCACACAACTATGGGCAACTTCTACAGACCACACTTTGACTTTACTTAGCTACGTAAAGTAATGTGAACCTTATAATTATGCTTCATCATCATTTCAGCCATAAGACGTCCACTGGAGGGCATAGGTCACCCCCAATTTGGGGGGTTTTGCCATAATCGCCACGCTTGGCAGGCGGGTTGGAGATCGCAGTATGGTGGTAAAATACATAGAGAACGCTGCTGCCCATTCTCTAGTAAGTCCCTTAGTTGCCTCTTACGACACCTACTGGAAGAAATAGGGTGGTGTTATTCTTTAGGTCCGGCACCACACAAAACGCATAATTATGCGGTGGTGACGTTAAAAGTAAAATCAAAGTGCGGCCCGTGAATGTTGACTTAAGAACTTGCAACAGAATAAGGAAATAATGGTGTAGGTTTATAAAATTAATTAGTACAATAAACTCTAAGAAAAAGTTACACCAAACTAAAGTAAATAAACTTTATCGACTGTGTTAAATCATTGTTTTCCGGGTTGTAAGATACAAAATTGCAAGCATATGTGACTTTTCAACTTTATCTCCAAGGTTAAAAATACGTGTGCAATGCAAAGGCTTCCTTGGTGTATGTTTCCTCACAATGATTTCTAAACACCGGAGCAGAAATGATGAAGCAAATAATTATCTACCTACCTAAAAATAAGAGATGGTTATGTTAAGAGGTCGGAGTAGGTATATTGATTTTACGTACTCGCATCATGAATAGTCATAGAAATCACAACATGGATAAGCCTTTTTTCCGGAATTTCATTTGGGTACATACGGGATTGAATCAAATATTGTGAAAGTAAGGATTTTTAAACTAGGTACTACATTAGAAATTTATATGAATGCGATAGATAAACATTTAAAATTGTTGTTTTCTTACTGTAGAAGGCCGATCACCTATATATTATTAAAAAGACAGCAAAAAGGTTATACATTTCTTATTCATATTGATGTATTCTTTATTCTACACATTACTACATTTGAAATTAATTACAAAAGCCCTGAATCCCGGAGGCATATCCATACTAATATATTCGTGCCAGTTCATTGTTCCCATTTCAATCTACCTACTCCGACCTCTATGTATGAAGGTCTAGTATTTACCTAACTCAAAATTAACTACACACTGACTCACTACTTCGCTGGTGTTTTGGTAGCAGGCGTTTCTGCTGAGCATAAAGTCCCGTGTTCGATTCCCAGGTCGGGCAAAGTGTTTTTGGGTTTATATCTCAAAATTCTCAATAGCTGCCCCACGGAGTCAACAAATCCATTTGTGCTCGGTTGTCAATAGGCTTGCTCCCTGTTACACACAACAGCAAAATGTGGGTGAACGATAGGTATACCTCTGTCCTACCCCTCGAGGAAACATGGTGTAATGTTATGTTTTCTAATTTTAAATTAACTAAACATAACACAAAAGTTCCGCCTTGGAGTTTGTCAAAGAGCGATGGAACGCAGATTCTGGGTGTAAAAAGACTAGACAGAATTCGTAACACAACGCTGCGTTTCAAAACGGGTATAACAGACGTAGGCAAAAAGGCTGCAGGCTCAAATGGGACTGGGCGGATCACATTAGCCGTATGCAAGATGACCGCTGGGCTAAGGTCTGCACACAATGGGTGCCTGAAGATGGACGTCGCCACCGCGATCGGCCCAGAAAGCGCTGGCGAGACGACCTAGATGCGTACCGCGACGACTAGTTTGAGGTGGCGCGGGACAAGAGTTCATTGAAGAAATTGGGGGAGGCCTTTGCCCAGCAGTGGCTGGCCAAAAAAAAACCATAAAATATTCTGATAATTAACAAGGTCATTACCAATTTTAATACATTAATTTTATTTCGGTATCCCATTATTTTTTTGTTCCTTTACATATCTTAATAGTACCTACTACTACTTTTAAATATGTTCATCATTTTATTTGGTGTACAATAAATAATGAAATATTGAATTTTAATGTGACTGATAGGAGTTGATTGCTGTCTTGATAAGCAATTACGAAAAAAAATAGTGAGAAAATAATTTTATTTAATTAGTTTGTAAATTTTATGACACAGTATAAGTAATTGGTTGTTTCATATTTTTATTTTTGTGATTTGATTAAAAGATATTGTAGTGGATTTGCAATCTCTGTTGCAGTTTGTACCTGTCAGTCTAAAGAAAGCCATTCGTGACACGGTAACCCATACCTATGATCATTATTATACATACCAGCTTTCCCTTGTGGCTTTGTCCACATGTAGGTAGGAAATTATACCATGAGAATGTATTACAGGGAATAGATATTTTACACAAAAAAAAAACAATAAATTTTGGGGTTCCCCATAAATAGACCTGAAACTCAAAAAAAAAAATTTCATCAAACTCATACGTGTGGGGTATCTATGGATAGGTCTACAAAAATGATATTGAGGTTTCTAATATCATTTTTTTCTAAACTCTATAGTTTGCGTGAGAGACACTTCCAAAGTGGTAAAATGTGTCCCCCCCCCCCCGTAACTTCTAAAATAAGGGAATGATAAAACTAAAAAAAATATATGACGTATATTACCATGTTAACTTCCACCGCAAATTAGTTTGAACAAGATCTAGTAATTTGTTTTTTTTAATACGTCATAAATCGTACACCACAATTTATCTTTCATTCAGTCAACTCAAATAAATAAAAAAATAAAAAAAAACTTTTTTACAAAAAAAAAAAAACAACCGACTTCCTTAAAAACACTACAAAGTGAAAAATAACTTTAATTTCGGAAGTCGGTGTCTTCGGATCTGTATTTATGGTTTTTTGCCACCGACTTCCGAAATTAAAGTTATTTTTCACTTTGTAGTGTTTTTAAGGAAGTCGATTGCTTTTTTTTTTTGTAAAAAAGTTTTTATTTTTAAATTTTTAGTTGTGGTATCCGCACTAATTCCAAACAATACATATTTATGCGACAGCAGAAATCGCGGTTGATTTGCTGTCATTTTTTAAAGAGTTCCGGTGTCTATCTCTCGAGTTCATCATCAGATCTATATGAAATTTATATGGGACCATTTCGGAATAAACCCTTTTCGAACAAAAAAAGAATTTTGTAAATCCGTCTATATATGACGGAGTTATGGCCGAACATACATAAAAAAAAATATAAACATCCGAATTGAGAACCTCCTCCTTTTTGAAGTCGGTTAAAAAACATTTAATTTCATAAACATAAACCTTATGCATAAACCGTGAATACCTGCAGGTTTGTACGGAACCCTCGGTGCGCGAGTCCGACTCGCACTTGTCCGGTTTTTTTATACTATAGTAGACTGTACATGCTGTTTATTTTGTCTTTTCTGCATAGGTCTATACTGGTTTGTCCTATCGCGCGTAGGGAGACCTGGTTTGGGCTAGGCGAAACTAGTTCATTCTAAAATCGGGTTTAGCCGGTAACGGATATATTATATGGTGTATAAACTGTAGTTTTTTACGGCAAGAAAAACGTGTGCGTGTAAAAGGCCTACTTGAGTAGTAGCCAGCTTAATTCTATCTATTCTAAGTCACTAATTAATGTCAGTAAAGCCATATCAAACCGCAGTGTAACCACTACAAATCCTCATGGAAATGTTCCTGGAATACGACAAGGTCGATAAAGTTCATCTCACGAGACTATACCGGTGTCACTCGTTTTGACAGACGGGATGTAAGATTCTAAGACGTTGTGCAAATAATATTAGACTTGATTTTGTATCTGAGTGATTTATTAAATCTGATAGGAGTCGTAGTGGTCGTTTGGGACTTTGTTTCTTAAGTGGGATCCGTCATTTTAGCCCGCGCAATTCAAAATGTCTTGTGTATAATATTTTGCGAATTAAGCGTAATATGTTAAGCGTTTATATTTATATATCCTCATAGTCATTGCACCTACCTCTGTATGTCTCTGCATCACCCAAAGGTTGACTGGTAGAAAATGCCTATCGCATTAAGTCCGCCTCTGTACATTTATGTGCTTGAAGTATTAAATAAATAAATAAATAATAATAGTGGCTATTGTAGTAAAGTAATTACCAAATTAAGATATTAAAATAATTTATATCTTGAAAAATCTCGCACCTGCATACGAGTTGAGTCGGCTTTCCTGGATTTCTTTAAATAAACTCCAGACTCAGGTAGGCCGAAGTAAAGATAACCTGTTTAGGTGGAGATTCACAGATGACTCTGTCCTGGAGTGTAAATATGTGCTGCCCAAAACAACGCGGCAATTGATATCTTTCCAGCATGTCCTGTTGTTTGCACGCTACAGGAGTTGATGGACGCTACTGAAACTGCTCAGAGCCAAATTGCCAGAGGCATCATACTTTGAACTTCCTATATTACGTATATTTCTAAGATTTATACTGTATTTTACCTATGTTTTTGAATAAAATATTCTATTCTAAATTCTGGCCCAACTTTATTTAGATTCTTATCGACACGCTAAGGAGAAGAAGTTTTGAAATTATATTTGCTGCTAATAAAAGTATTTCGTGAAAATAAGGTTTTTGTTTATACATTCATATATGAGCCTGAGGAATACCTACCCTAGGAACGAATAACTTAGATACCAATTGTAACTTTGTAAAGTCGCACCGCAAATGGGTGAGCCGATATTTTATGAAGGTAATTCCTAATCCATTTCTTCACATACATTTTAAAATTCATCTACCGACTGCGTAAATAACTCAATGGATATTTTTTAATAGTCAAAATGATAGACATTGTGTGTTACACAATCACTCCAGGTTTTCATTATAATTATTCTGGATATCACATAAAATTGGTGAACACGATCGTCTTTCTTATTAGTCAAATAATTTAAGTTTGAGAATGACAATCAAAATAAAAAATTAAGGTAAGTACTAAGTTCATTTTATTCGATTGAATGACTATTTCACGAACAAGTCATTTTATCAAGGTAAATGAACTTAGAGGCTTGTGTTTATGATTTAAATAATTGTAATTCTAACCTAGACACATCGATAGAGAATTAAAAACCCTATCGACTTGCACATAAAATTAATTTTCGATCAAAGTGACGTTTGATTTGATTTTCCTTTCCATTGTCGATATTTTGTTCAATATACAGTCTAATGATGGCCTGTTAACTGCAACAAATGTTAAAAAAATATAATTCTGTGGGGTATCCTAGAGCTTACACCAGGTAGATACAGTAAAATAACCATACTCTACGAAACCTCGCAAAAAAACTGGCAGACAAAAGTACAAATGAAAAAATCAATACCACGTAAGCTACTCTTAAAACACAAAAGGTTACAAAACTTTTCATTGGATTTGTTGACCGACTTCTATTTGCCCCAAAACGGAAGTCAATTTCCCCTATGAATATGTAAAAAGAGGGGCTGGACTTGGGCCCTTTAGGATGTAATTATAGAATTCGGACCCTGGACTTCGACCCTTCCGGCGGGGTCTATAAAAGTGTTGAATAAAATACGAAGGGGCAAATAGACATTTTTGGATTTTTTATCTTTTGGTTACATTTTTAGTGTTTGGTAGGTATGGAATTTGTAGGGTTGTACGGCGGCATTTTCTTGATTTTCGTGGTTGGGTATCCAGACTAAAAAAGTAAGTTTGTTTGTTTTTTACACTTTCACGCTAAAACGACTCAAATCAAATCAAAATATTTTTATTTCACATAAACCTACATGGGCATATGACATGGTCAGAAGCTAGGTGCACGGTTCCAAATGATTGATTTCTATGAAGAGCCGGCAAGAAACTCCACTGAACGGATTTGGATCAAATCTGACCACGGATATCGAGGGATATGCCTTGGGGGCGTGGCACGTGCCGCCTCAATACTATCAATTTGATAGTATTGTCGAAAGGCGGCTGTACGCTTCATTCAGTCGCTTTGTAACTGCGTACAGTGCACTATTGATGCGTAAAAAGCCAAAATGCCGAGTTGTGCAGTAATTATTTGTAAAAATAGACCAAATACCATCAACCTGAAGACAAATGGCATGTCCTACCACCGGTAAATAAACAATTAAGTCACTGTTTTATATTTTAAATCAATTTTTAAATGATTTACTAACTTACGTGCGGAGCGACACGAACTAACCCGAACTAGCCCGAATCGTCCCTAACGAAACGAACGTTTTCGACTTAGAGAGGTGCAATCGTTTGCGTGCGGCTGATTTTATCGATATGCGTATTATTGCAGTTGAATATTTTTTACAAAACTCAATGGATATCCTCGTATTACTTGTATAGTAAAACAGTTAAATTACTTATTAATTTAATGTTGTTTGAACCAAATTAAAACATCATAATTCCAATACAGTTAAGTGTGTGTGTTACTTAAAGTAATATTATTCCTAAAGATTTTCACAAATTAACAGTTTTTAATTTATTGTACAATATAATAAGTAATATGATAAATAAATATTATATTTCATCCAATTATTTATATTTGGTAAAAAATTACAATAATTTGTTTTCGAAATACAAAAATATTCAATTTTTTTTAAGTTTGCTATTTGGTGGTTTCGTAAGGTGGGCTGGTTTCGTAAGGTGGCCCACCTTACGAAACCACCAAATAGCAAATTAAAAACTATTAATAATATTGCGCAATATTATTGACAGATTAAGATTAATATTGAAGATCATCATCATCAGCCTATATTGTTCCCACTGCTGGGACACAGGCCTCCTCTCGGTGACAGGAAGTGGGCCATGATCCTCCACGAGGGTCCAGTGCAGGTTGGCAGATGTCACATGTCTTCAAATTTTTGGTTCTAAGACATCCGGTTTCCTCACGATGTTTTCCTTCACCGTTATTGAGAGCAGTGGTAATGAAATTATTTACACAAAGTAAAGCGCCTGCCTGAGTTCGAACCCACGATCTACAACTTGTAAGTCGAGGTTGATACCACTGGGCCACCACTGCTCTGAAAAATAATAATAAATATTGAAGATTGCGATGGTAAAATATTGTTGAAAATAAAAATATAAATTATTTTCCGCAACATTATTGTATTGATCACTAAATGGCAAGCCCATCTTAGTCAATCATGAGGCCGACGATCTAAGGTTCGAAGTTTAAATTAGAAAATTCGCGGTCCGTCGCTATTTTGTCAAATCTTTGTCTAAAATACTGAGGGTTTCACATTTTATTTTATTTCTATACAAATGTGTTAAAAATGTCGTATAACTTGCGTGAACATTGTATTATTACGCTCTCGGCTCCAATCCGGCCTCAGACGTAGTAACAAACTTAGCCCACATAGATATAACATAACGTAATATTCTTAGTAATATTTTTTTTTTTTTTAAGATTAAGTAATATATTATTTATTTATACGGCATGATATGTAACAGAGAGCGTTCCCTTTAACCGATAACACAAAATTTTAAAAACATATTCCCATTTTATTTTAGTAAAAGTAAACTATATTTTGATAGATATATAAAAAAATATATTTAAATAAAATTAAACGAAGTTATTATAATACAATAATGTGCTAAAATTAAATATCGATAAAAATAATCGACCATCGCTTTCGACTCCCTAATTGCATGCGTGTGCATTGGATGTTCGCAAATAGCAAGTGTTTACAAGTGAATGCCCCGCCCTTTCTATGTATGTGTGCTATTAGAAATTGATTTAGTGTGGCTGCTTTCTTTTTGGTGTGCGTGTTTAAATTTTAAGTGTGTGTCGTCAGTACACTATTTGTTAATGTTGTAATTTTTTGGGTGGGAGATAAGCGGCGACACTAGGATTCCTTACTATTCCGCAATGAAGGCATATCTCTGGATATCTATGAATCTGACACACAGGTAGACAAAAACAAAATTAACCTACGCTTCCTCTCTCCTAACTCACTTATTTTTCTGTGCCCGACAGGGTCCATATGATCTAATTATAAGTTTACCACCTAAGAATGCATGTGGAATGCAATTAAAGTATTGAGTATGCTACTTTTCATCTTGGATTGTGCACAAAGTCGCGGATATTGGCTAGTTTAGAATAATTATTTTAGGAGAAAAAAAAAATATACGAAAAATACACATTAAATGTAGACGTAGTCGACCTCGACTTTTCTTTATTAGTTTGTCTTTAACTTCACTTTCTAAGCTTGAAATCATGGAATTTGTAAGTACTTTAAAGGATGAAACTATCTAAGTTACTGTCACTACACAAATATACCTTGTTGTTTCATGACGTGCATGCGAAATTCGATCTTAAGGTAACGGAGCAATAAAACTACTATTCAGCTATACAAGGCCCTGTACTGAATAAATCAGTCATACATACTTACGTCTTTCTAGGAACTACCTCTTTTCTTTGAATGTTAGCTATTTCTGTTTCGTCCTTGTTATTTACCAAAAGCTTTAGAAAAATCTAATGGGTACTAATGGATGTATAAAAATATACCTACTTGAAATCTTAATTTGATTCCATTTGATATACATGTTGCAGTCAAAACTCTTAACCAGTCAAAAGTACTATTGACTAGTAAAATCAATCAAAAGTACTTTTGGCTGAACAGGTTGGTCAAAATTGGTTTTGACTGAAAATTATATTTGTTATTAGTACTTTTGACTGCAAATTTGCGGTTAAAAGTACTTTTGACTGACGCTCTTCGTCAAAAGTAGTTTTAACTGCAATAAAGCATTAGTCAAAAGTACTAATAAGCGAGTTCGTGACTTAGGGCACCCAGACTCGGACAGGTTAGGTTAGACACCTTCGTGGTTATTTTTTTTAAACCACTCAGAAATAGGAGCCCCACGCAGCGGGGATCCGTTGACCGGGGTTCCGACTTTTTAAGAGATTTGACTGATACAACCAGTCAAAACCACTTTGCCGGAATCACTTAGTCAAAAGTACTTTTAACCAGCTTCATTGGGAAAAAGTACTTTTAACTGTTATTTTAGTCATAAGTATAATTGACTAAAGCATACGGTCAAAAGTACTTTTGACTGATTTTCCTAGTCAATAGTACTTTTGACTGGTTAAGAGTTTTGACTGCAACATACATACCTATATTATAGTCCTTATCATCGTATCCGGCGATAGAGACCCAGACTACTTTTTTCTCATTCCGTGAGCTTTCTGATGGCTAGCAAAACCTTTGGTCTTGTTTTACTCATTAACAATCCTTTCTGAAAGATTTTCAATTCCTGTTAAAGATTTTTATATTCCTACTAGCTGACCCGACAGACGTTGTCCTGTCTCTTTGATGATATTTGAGCACGCATTCTGTCAATTCTATGTCAAATGTCATAATGTTACATTAAAAAAGTTTACATTGTCCTATTATATGGTTGTTAAGTATTCTTAAATAAGTGTTCTTAAATTTTCTAATTTTACGTGCAATTTTTAATTTTTTTTCTTTCATAAGAACCTTCTCCTGACAATTACAAACACAACAAAAAAATAAAAAGTGAAATCGGTCCAGCCGTTCACGCGTGATGGCGTGACCAAGGGAAATAGGGATTCATTTTTATATAAATAGATAATTACATTTTGCCATTCAGATGCTAGGAAATGACACTATTGACAACTCACTTCACGGTGAGATTTATAATGAATAGATTGGCAGTTGTTTTTATTCGTTATATTCGCCGTATCACTTCAATAGTCGTGTTTCTGACGGTGTACTCCGTGCCACTTACAGACATAAGATTACTACAGGGCCTGAACTAAGAATGAATGACAACACCATTTGACAGTTGAAGGACCGAAAAATGAAATTTGACACTTGATTGGACAGATCGTTGTAAGTACTTTCGAGTGGGCCACAGATACACACAAAATTACGAAGTGACTTGACTTGGTTTTCATGAAAACGCTTTCATTATTGTGCGAGCTCACTTTTCTCAATATTGAACTCAGTTTTATTCGAATCGTACAAGTAATATTCCGTTTCAACACCCACGGGCAAACTTATCTGACTTCTACCCCTATCTTTACTGACAATTATAATACCAAATCAGTAGCTATTATTCCAACCTTGAAATAACCTTTACCTGGAATAATTCCCGAAAGAGCGATATAATTTTATGGCAAATGCCAGACAGTAAACAGATATCTTTACCAAATTGAAGCTCACTTTACACTGAACGAATTAACTTGTAACAGTAAACTTTTGTCTAGTTAATAACATAAAAGGTAGACTTGATACTGTGTTTATATTAATTTTATGATTAAGTTTGTCTAGGACTTATTAAATGCTATGAAAAAAGTAATTAATAATCAGAACCTATCGTCAGAGAGAGGCCGAACACGCAGAGCAAACGAAACGTACATGTATTGGAACTATGTATTTCATTACTAGCTTCTGCCCGCGACTTCGTCCGCGTAAAATTTTTTGTTCCGGGCCCTTCCCGTCGCGCCGAATCGCCTACCCGTGCGATTTTCCCCGTTTTTGTAACATCTTTCATTACTGCTCCGCTCCTCTTAGTTGTAGCATGATGTTATAGCTTATAGCCGTCCTCGATAAACAGGCTACCTAACACAAAAATACTTTTTCAATTCGGACCAGTAGTTCCTGAGATTAGCGCGTTCAATCAAACAAACAAACTCTTCAGCTTTATAATATTAGTATAGATTGAAAATACTCGTTTTGCGCAATATACAGGTGGACATCAAATCATAAATGGTAGAACATGCTTTTAAATCCCTTAGCGTAGAATTTTTTTTGCTGCTTATTTATCAATGAGAATAACCTGCTGCTTCATAGAAAAATGCAATACCTACGTGGTCAAAAGTATGGACTGGTAGATTTCAACGGTTTAGAATCTTTTACTGAATCTATAGTCAAAGGTTGTGCTTTGATGTCCCTGTCACCCACCAATATCAATATCAATGGGTACTACTTGAATAGCCAAATACTACTAAGTAAATACATCGTTCTCGTTTATGTCGCGTGTACGGGCTAGTACCTCGCTAATTAATTAATGAAAGTATTTGGAATAGCTACAGTAATTACGTTAAGAATGTTCTAATATGATTATGATATCAGTAAAGTTATTCTGGGTTCTCTTCTCTTATTAACCGTTATTAGTTGTCTACCATCAGCGTCATCAACACGAAGTATTTATAAAGTTGCATTGAGCGTTTCAAAGACGAAATTACTAGGTACGGCGACAAAATGGTGTATGTGTTATATTAAGTAGGCTTAACAAGGCTAAAGCATAATGCTTTGTAGGCTGGCAATAGGCAATCACGTCAACCTGATGGAATTGTGGTTAACGTAACTTGCAAATGCAACGTTTCATATCAACAATAGAGCCTACGTTTATAAACTCAGGTGTATTTTTACCAGCATGCACGCTGAAGCGTGTGCCGTAACTATATCTACTACCAAGCAAACTGTTTTGCTGTTAGCGGTTGGAACCTTATCCTAAGTTTAAAGGGAATGCGGTAAGGTTAACCCGAGAAAGCCAAGTTTTCTTACGTTTTTAGGGTTCCGTTGCCAAATGGCAAAAAACGGAACCGTGATAGATTCGTCATGTCTGTCTGTCTGTCCGTCCGTATGTCACAGCCACTTTTTTGCCGAAACTATAAGAGCTATGCTGTTGAAACTTGGTAAGTAGATGTATTCTGTGAACCGCATTAAGATTTTCACACAAAAATAGAAAAAAAAAACCAATAAATTTTGGGGTTCCCCATACTTAGAACTAAAACTCAAAAAAAATTTTTTCATCAAACCCATACGTATGGGGTATCTATGGATAGGGCTTCAGAAATGATATTGAGGTTTCTCATATCATTTTTTTTCTAAACTGAATGGTTTGTTCTAGAGACACTTCCAAAGTGGTAAAATGTGTGTCCCCCGCCCTATAACTTCTAAAATAAGAGAATGATAAAACTAAAAAAAAAATATGATGTACATTACCATGTAAACTTCTACCGAAAATTGGTTTGAACGAGATCTAGTAAACAGTTTTTTTTTTTTAATACGTCATAAATCGTAAACCGCAATTTACCTTTCATTCAATCAACTCAAATATAAAATAAAATAAAAACATTTAGTTGTATAAACATAAACCTTATGCATAAACCGTGAATACCTACAGGTTTGTACGGAAACTTCGGTGCGCGAGTCCGACTCGCACTTGGCCGGTTTTTTTCAAATTGCAAGTCAGTGTCAGGCTGTATTTTGAGCAA
The DNA here is from genome assembly GCA_947507805.1 of Aporophyla nigra. Classification (NCBI taxonomy): domain Eukaryota; kingdom Metazoa; phylum Arthropoda; class Insecta; order Lepidoptera; family Noctuidae; genus Aporophyla; species Aporophyla nigra. The sequence continues at coordinate 5,826,648 of OX382315.1, read as the reverse complement.
AATTTCATTCGTGACAATAACAAGTATGCATGGACAGAATCATTATCTTCATCATTTCAGCTGACTTCTAATGAGACTAATAAGACTTCTAATGCTGAACATCGACCTCCCCCAAGAAATGGGAGGGTTGGCGATAAGTGCCATGCTTGGCAGCAGGGTTGGCGATCACATTACGTTTGGTAAAATGCATAGAGAACGTTGCTACCCATTCTCTAGTAACTCCCTTAGTCGCCTTTTACGACACCCACGGGAAGGAATGGGATGCTGCTATTCATTATATCCGGCCCCACACGGAATAAATTGACATTGATAGAATTATAATCATTAAAATCATCAATAAAATCATATTCGTTCTTCGAATTCCATTGCATGACTATTTCTTGTCATTCTTACCGCATCCCAAATTAAGGCGCGGTGTTACCTCAATATTCACAAAACACTGGTGTCTTTGACAATCGAGTATGACGTAACGCAATGAAAATATACGACACAAAAAATACAGTGGACAGAGAAGGGTTTAGAGAAAAATTCTAACCGAATAGAATAGTGAAAAATTGTTTGATATTCCCAATAAAAATTGTTTCACAAAAAAAACTTTGACGTCGAACATCTCTGTATTTTCAGCGATAACAACATATTTTTTTTTTAAGAGTTCAATAGATTAAACATTACTTTAAAACTTTAACCAGACAATTATTTAATTTAATGTGTGTAGTCCGAATAATCTAAATAAAACCGTAAAATAAATGCCAATTCGCAGCTTAGTCACATCGTCAATCCAAATATTTATTCAATTTTCAACCTTATTTGTTGGAGCTGTAGCATGTAGTTGTAGCATTTAAAATCGTAGTCAGTCCGCGCCTTAATGAGAGATCGTCTTCAAAATCTGTACTAATAACATTGGTCGTATGTTCAATATTTTCAACCCAGAATATTGTCGTAAAAACAGAGGCATCGATGACCCATTTATAACGGTAACAGCAACCAAACCATAATGTGCTCCCCAAAATATTCGCATCAATGAAATTTAAACAGAATTAAGGCTAGCACACACTATAAATCATGTGCCATATTTAGTACGCAGCCAATAATTTCCCTAGGGTTGGCTTCCAATACCAGCTAGTGTGATCCTTTGTGTAACAACTGGCTTTATCTGTATATGAACGTAAGTTCGCCAGTGGGAAAGTAGGGATCTAGATTATCGTAATTATACGGGCTTTGATTTTGCCGGAATATTTCAATATGACAATATGTCATTATACGAACCTATTATTGGAACATTTCCTAGACCAAACTAATTTGAAGACATGTGACATTCATGCGTTTGCACTGCCTATATGGTGGATTATGACCAGCTTCTTCTTACAAAGAGAAGGCGAGTGTCCCAGCTGTGGGAATGTTATAGGCTGAGTTTGGCTAATTGAATTTGAAATTTGAATGCAATGAGCAATGCTTTTCTGCATGTGAATCTATGTTTTTCTGTACGAGCTGTGTGTGTTCTCTATGAGCTAATCTTATGCCCCAGGCATAAGGTTAGCTCTGTTAATATATTATTAGTCTGTTGGTAGGTATAGAAAAAGTTATCATTCGGCTGTTTTATTTCTAGATTTTATTACACGTTAATAAAAATGTTGCTATGACTAATAAAACAGGAGATATCTCGATCTTGACGTTTCAGAATAATAAAACAAGTAATATTTATGACAGTTAATTATTTTGTTAGATTGTCAGCTGTCGAGATTTGTAAGTACTGCCAACTTTTTAGCGTTCCGTATTTAACATTGTTATGCACGTACCTACGTTTGTGTAACAATGAACCCTTGTCATTTCGTCATGTCAGTCTGTCTGTCACAGGAATGTTGTGTGGACGAAGTGACGGACGGGACGCGAAGCTTGTGTGTTCTGTTTATTTGTGTCGGGGTTAGGCGGTGTGCAGAACTGAGTCAAATATTTCTTTACACATACATCGATCTATGAAATTAACGATGCCTAACATACCTTCTCGCAACAATCTGTTTTATTTTCGCAAAGCAAAAGCTGTTTGGACTCTGGTGTATACCGTATGCTGCCTATATAATTCATCGAAGTCCTTACATTGAAATAAAGTCTCACTAACATCATTAAAATGATGAAATATCAATCCTAAAGTAAAAAGTATAGCAAGAACATTTCTAAGAAAAACATTTTGCTATGATTTTTTGTCAGGCGCCGGACGTCTCCTTACTGTGACAAGATACAAATAATAAGGACTGTGACAGACTATTATTTTGCAGAACGTCAGTTGTCATCATTTTTGACGTGGGTGAAGTCGGTTGTTATACGAATAAGTCCGTAGCGAAGCTTTCTTGTTCTCGTTTTATGAATAGAGAACGAATATTGCGTTTTCGGAGTGAATTTCTTAGAGTCCCCAGAGTAGAGTATACACTAGTTCTTGGCATTATTCTTGTATCAATCTTTCAGTGGAGTTTTATATTCATTTAGCTGTTGTAGTGGACTTTTCTCTGGAGGAATTTATTTAATGTTCATTTTAGGTGATGATGCAGTTTTATTTTGGATCTCATGTGGTTTAGTCATTGCATACTTGACTAGCTCTTAAATAATTATTGATATTTTGATACATGAAGTGTTTACAGTTACCTTATACTTACGTATTAGTTACTGAGTACGTATAGTAATTAACTCTGGGAACAAATCAGCCCGTAACGTGCACATTAGTTAGGTGCAAAAGATTGGTATGTACGTTCTCGGCTCAACTATTGATCTATCAATCAATAAATGCTAGATAGCATGTAGATGCAAAAATGGCTTATCACACTGACTTTACTGTCAGGGATAGAAATTGTCCTACCAGGGTTGTAGATCTGTTTGAAAGAGTTACCGTGGCCCTGGCGTTAGTAAAAGTCTGATACGCCCTCGGGAACTCCGCCCAGAGCAGGAGACGTCATTTGATAATTTCCCACCCAAAAAAAGGGATATAAATATTTCAGCGTAATGCCTACCAAATTAATTTGTCTGCATGTTCAAATTAGACCTGCCCGTGTCTTAGAATTTCTCTGCCTACATGATATTTCTTGTAAAACTAGATTTTTCAGTCAAATCTTATAGGCTCATTTTTACTCCTTATTTATTGAGAATGTAACTATCTTGAGCCCAAAAACAGTATTTCCCTATTATCTCCCTCCCCGAATGTTCGATGATCTCAATAAATGAATCCCCCTGCAATTAGGATAGCAATAATTAATGCTTTAAGGCAGTAAATTGAATTCTCGACTCACATAATTAGATACACTGTCCGTACAGCGTAAATTAACTTCGTTATAGTCCATTTGAATAGGTATTATGATGGAGTCTTGTATTATGTTCTAATAAGGGCCTCTGTTTTGTAGAGAAAGTGGGCTGCTTAGGGTTTTATATGTTGTGGATGTCTTGTTAGTCCAGTGGTCGTAAGTGTGACTGCTTGAGTAAGGATATCTTAGGTTCGACCCCAGAATGGGCAAAGCATGATTGAACTTTTTCTTTTTTTTTCAATTGTGTGGTAATTCTCATGAATGTCTTCGAGGATATCCATGAAGACAGAGGGGTCTGCCAGACTCCTACTGACTAAAACCACACGGTGTTCTACAGCTACCTTTAGCCGGGGTGCTGGAGTTCTTGCGCATTTCGTCACGCTCCTCCGGCTAGGTGTCCGTTTTTTTTTTTGTGGGTGGGAAATCATCAAATGACGTCTCCCACTCTGAGCGGAGCGGGAGGGCGTTTCAGACTTTTACTGACTTATACCCACCCGTGTTCCTTTGGTTGCCCATATGCCAGGGCCGCGGTACCCCGTCACCCTGACGACCACAATTGGCCGCAGTTCCTACAGAGAAAGCATTATTGGACTTCTACACTTTTACCAGAAGCAGCTCAAAGTCTGGGTTAGTACTCGTATCATGATTAAATTCTTTTGTTGAAATGTAATGGCAATTAGGTTTGCTATATAATCGGACTTAAATAAAGCCGTAATAAGAGTCCATTTTTAGTTCAGCCTAACCAACCAAATCTGAATCATTATGTAGGATATCGCTAATCGATTGCTTAATATGTTCGAAATATTCGTCTGCTCAACAACGTAAATAACACAATGTATGGTAATGGGCTGCCAGGGTCGCGAGGTCTTGTCGAAGAGTTACTTTGGCCCTGGCATATGGGACGCCTTTCCGATCCATCCAGGGCGGGAGACGTAATTTGATGATTTATCACACACAAAAAAAAAATATGTATAATAATATCTTAGTTATGGTAATAAACTGTCAAAATGATAGTGCTATTGTTAGCGTGTTACGCAATTACCCCGCAGTTGTCATGTCAGTACATTTATTTCATTTCCACATAATCTCTGAATACCTTCAAGAGATAACATCACCAATTTATCCTTTACCGTAACATAAACACGCATATCTTGACATTAAAAAACCCACCGTGTAATGACATAAAAAACGGGCGCCTCCACCAACCTATAACTACAGTATGTCTTAAAAAAAGTGGCATAAATTTATTCATGAGTCGCTGATCGCGTTCCAGATAGGTCCCTTGTGGTTTTATTACCGTGTTTACTGCGGTTACGCGCCGACAACGCTGCTGTGGGCACTAAAATGGTGGCCCGAAGTGTAATTGTAGATTTTGTGTAGTACTTGGACGTTTGTGGACTTTTTCTGGTTGATTTAAGTGTTGGTGTGAGTGTGTGAGTTGAATAGTCTTTATGGTTGGTGATAGTGACCTTCTGGCAACCAATACTTGTCTTATAATTGAGGTGATTTTTGCGATTCGTAATTCCATTATTGATTGAAAGAATGTTCAAGATAAGCAAAATGATTAAATATTGTAATTGTTTATTATTAACCGACTTCAAAAAAAGGAGGAGGTTATATGTTCGACTGTATGTATTTTTTTTTTTTTTTTTTTTTTATGTATGTTCACCGATTTCTCCGCCAATTGTCAACCGATTTTGAAAATTCTTTTTTTATTCGTAAGGGTATACTCCTGAGGTGGTCCCATATTAATTTTGTGAAGATTTGATGTATACTTTGGGAGATAAACGAAGGAACTCCTCAAAAACAAACAGTACACGTAATGTGATTTGGATATTGTACTAAAGATCAAAAATAATTGCTGGTTCTATCTATCCATCCGTGTTGAACTAATTATAGTCTTCGAAGATACCGCATGGAACTCCTCATCGGTGAACAGTACATATAGGAACTTACAGTGAAAGGTTAGAAGGTTAGGGGATAATTCTTTGAATATTATAGGCACGTTTAGACCGTTACTTGTATTCTTATATTCCGTTGAGCTGATGATGGAAGGTACAACTCCTTATCGATCAGGAGTTAGAAGATATCTTGTCCTAGATAGACATACTCGTTGACATCGAGAATTGATTCCTCAGCAGACACTAGAGATGGACTACTGATGATGAGTTCGGGAGACAGACACCGGAACTCTTTAAAAAATGACAGGAAATCAACCACGATTTCTGCTATCGCATAAATATGCATTGTTTGTTTGGAATTAGTGCAGGGTGAATACCACAACTAAAAATTTAAAAATAAAAACTTTTTTACAAAAAAAAAAACAACCGACTTCCTTAAAAACACTACAAAGTGAAAAATAACTTTAATTTCGGAAGTCGGTGGCAAAAAAACCATAAATACAGATCCTAAGACACCGACTACCGAAATTAAAGTTATTTTTCACTTTGTAGTGTTTTTAAGGAAGTCGGTTGTTTTTTTTTTTGTAATTTAATTATATTTTACGTTCTAGACATATAAAATAACACCATCCCACATCTTCCCATGGGTGTCGTAAGAGGCCACTAAGAGCACCAGCGTTCCCTGCGCATTTCACCACCATACTACGATCGCCAACCTGCTTGCCAAGCGTGGCGATTATGGCTAACCCGTCCAAATTTGGGGAGATCTATGTCCAGCAGTGAATTTTTTTGGCAGAAATGATAATGATGACATACATTTTTGTTTCTGTTTTGTATAATTCCTTGTTGTTTTATTTCATTTCTAGCTGTGCTGCCAACGACTTCGCCTACGTGATGCGTGGATGTCGGAAATTATCTCACAATAACGTGATATCGGGACAAAAAGAATTCTATGTCCTAACACATACCAAAAAACTTTATAGAACTTCATAAATTGTTCACAAAACATACCACTGAGCAATCCAAAGACAGCACTTTTCAGGTACATTTGGATACGTACCTACCTAAAATGTGAATACAGAATGACTGTAATTTTAGAAATGATTTCAAAATAAATCCAAACGATGTGAAAATAAACGAGGCACATCCCAACAGCCTGTTTAACTTCAACACAATGATAATGTCATATACGCCGCAAAATCGTACTACAAATAAATTGCTCGATTTTATGTTTTTTCAAGCAATAAAATCGATAAAAGGTTCCCCCATCAATGTACCAATGTTATGACACGAAATATCATTTGTATACGAATTGCCTTTTCAAAAGTTTGCAAATATGTGCCGTATTGTATGTTAAATAATGTATGAAGTTGACAACGAAACGCAAAATCCTACTAACTAATTTGCGCAAATATTTATGAATGAAGTGTGATTATATGAACGCATCGCGGATATAAATTTTGTTGTGCTTGCCTTTAAAAAAAATCGTTGCACCCAGGCGTTCTAAATATTATATACCTACAACTACAATGCAGTTTTGTTTAAATACTTCATTTGTATTCACGATGACCTCTGGGCGAAAGTCTATACAAAAAGATTTCCTGAAGATAGAAGGTGCCACCGAAGCCGGCCCAATAAGAGTTGGTGAGATTACCTAGGGCTGTTTATAGGTGAAAGAAGAATTTCAGGAAAAACTTGGGGAATACCTTTGCTAATGAAACAGCATCATCGTTTCAGCTGGAAGACATCCACTGATGGACATAGGCCACCAAACGAATGCCCTCGCGAGGAGTCGACTACTGTCATCATCATCATCATCATCATTTCAGCCGAAAGACGTCCACTGCTGGACATAGGCCTCCCCCAAGCACCGCCACTTCGACCTATTCTGTGCTTCTCGCATCCAACGTATTCCTGCGGCCTTCACCAGGTCATCGGTCCATCTTGTGGGAGGCCTTCCAACGCTCCGTCTTCCAGTACGCGGTCGCCACTCCAGAACCTTCCGACCCCATCGGCCATCCGTTTTGCGAGCAATGTGCCCTGCCCACTGCCACTTAAGTTTGGCAATTCTTCGGGCTATATCGGTTACCTTGGTTTTCCTACGGATCTCTTCATTTCTGATTCGATCGCGTAGGGAAACTCCAAGCATAGCCCTCTCCATTGCTCTTTGGGTGACTTTGAGCCTTCTTATGAGGCCCATTGTGAGCGACCACGTCTCAGTGCCATATGTCATCACTGGCAACACACACTGGTCAAAGACTTTTGTCTTGAGACACTGCGGTATTTGGGACGAGAAGATATTGCGTAGCTTCCCGAACGCTGCCCAGCCGAGTCGGATTCGACGATTGACCTCTTGAAGTTGGATCTACCTAACTGGACAGTCTGTCCTAGGTACACGTATTCGTCCACAACTTCGAGTGTAGCGCCTCCGATCTTCATTGGAGTGGGTATCACACGAGCATTGGACATGACCTTTGTCTTGTCCATGTTCATCCTAAGACCCACTCTTTCGGAAGCTCTACTGAGGTCATCGAGCATTGTACTGAGGTCCTCCATAGTCTCAGCCATGACTACTATATCGTCGGCAAATCGAAGGTGAGTGATGTACTCGCCATTGATGTTGATGCCAGCCCCTTTCCAGTCCAGAACCTTGAAGACATCCTCCAGTGCAGCGGTGAACAGTTTCGGAGAGATTACGTCTCCCTGTCTCACCCCTCGCTGCAGAAGGATAGGTTTCGAGGCTTTGTCCTGGAGCCGGACTGACATAGTGGCGTTTTCATACAAACACTTCAGCACCTCGATGTACCGATAGTCAATCTGGCACCGTTGAAGAGACTGCAGTACAGCCCAGGTCTCGATCGAATCGAAGGCTTTTTCGTAGTCCACAAACGCTAAGCAGAGAGGCAGGTTATACTCTTCGGTCTTCTGTATAACCTGCCGCAGCGTATGTATGTGGTCTACGGTGCTAAAGCCTTTACGGAATCCAGCTTGTTCGGGAGGCTCGACTAATGTATTGATTATTAAGCCGTGGAATAGACGTACCAAGATATTATCGATGATCAAAGTCTGAACTTTATAAAACCAGAGGATTTAATAGTTAACGAGCCATCATATTCATAGACTGAAACGCCCAAGTGAAACTAAATAAAAGCTGGTAAAATTGACTCAAAGAAAAACATTATTGTGTTTTTCTTTGAGTCCAAGGCACCTCTAACAAGAGCATTTCTCAAACTAATCAAAAGACTTTAAGTTTCAGATGCAAAGAAATCATACCATACATAGATTTACTTGTCAGAACAGGCAGTATTAAACTATCAGTGTATATATTTATCTATAACCCAAATATGCAGCTTTGATTATTATAATAGTTACTGCTTATTTACTGTGCATAAAGGTTCCTATGAATATCGTTGGTACAGAAAGTATTTCATGAAGTAGAGTACAAAAAGAAAGACAAATCATTTATATCAATAGACTTGTCAGTATCTAATCAGAAAGCTAGTCGTCCGTTTCAAAACTAGTTCTTCATAGCGAACTCCATGAAAACAGTATTGAACATATTTCAAAAATTGCCATAAAAAAATATAATTATACATTTAATTCTGTCTTTTAGACCATTGTCCAAGAGCAATCAGATTAATAGCAACATTGTAACAATAGCTAGGAAAAGAACATTAATGTTCCATTTATATGATTTAAAACATTAGCAATATTTGCAATAATATAACTTATAGAGCAACATTGTCATAATGAGCAATAATTGTGGTATAATATCAAATTACTTACGTGACTTCTGGATGATGTATTTCACACAACAACGGCACTAAAAGTAACCAACTGAAAATCTACCGAGCAACTGACTTGGTAGCCTTTTTTTGGGAATGCCGTCTCGCAGGTTGTTAGCTGCTTAACCGGACTTGCTGACTCGATAGCGTCATTACAATTATTTTATATCCGACCAACGTCAATTTCTTAACAAATTGCAGAACATCACACATTTTGGCTTAATTTGACACAGTTAAATAAATTGTATGTAGTGAAACCGTTAAAACATTTTAAGGTAATTAATTCAATTTATTAAGTAATGATCATAATTTTTTGAAAATTAGAAGAATATTAATATGTACTGACAGTATTTTTTAAATTAATTAATTAATTTATTTCAGATAAAGTCCATAATTGTAAATATAAATCCATTACAAACCAAAATAAATAGTATTGCACTAGTCTTTATATGATTAATATTTAAGTTATTTTTACAAGTAAACATGGCAATTTTTTATAAGCTCTATATTATTCAGATTAGACACGTCTACGTTCCTCGAAGATGTTATTATCCAACAAACAATATACTTAATGATATACAAATTAAGTTCCTAATACGACCAAAATAGTAATATATACGTAAGATATACTACAAGTATAATTAAATATTTCTTAATCATTTAAAGTAATACTAGCCAAGTTATTATTATGAGTTAACACATTTTTTTTTTGTTAACACTATCTTATCAAATTAGATATTTCTACAAAGATTCTAGGCTTCGTTAATGTGACAGATGTCATTACCCAACAAACAATTATATTCTAATAAATAAACAAATCAAAATTAATTATCTATCATACTCATTCAATTTTAAAACAAAAACCATACGAGCAACCGAACACGCGAGAATTCCACGGAAACACCCGAATATTTTTATCATAAAGCAGTTTTGAAATAATAGCAGTTAGGAAGCTGCCTTGAACCATTCGGATGCAAACAAAACATACTGTTCGTTAAAAAAAATCTGTTCGTCCAAAGCATTTTGATTGAAAACTCCACAAAGTTCGGAGTTCCGATTCAAATTGATTCCTGAATAAAAAAGTCGTTGTTATTTTGTGTTGAGACGCAACAAAGCCGTACAAACTCATTGGAGCTGAATTGTTGGTAGAAGCTATAGTACTGCTATCAAAACGATATTGATGGAATGATTACGTTTTTGCTTCGATAAAAGATATAATAGAGTATAAAGAGAATATGGATTTAAGTCTTTTAATAGAAGTTTGTATACTTTCTTGATTTCACTTTCTAATATTAACCATATTTGGTCTTGGTTACCGGCCATTATCATCAAGACTGTGATGATAATGATGATGTCATCTGTCCAATTTTGGCCACAGTATCTGTATTTACATTGTCTGGCTTTTGGTTGTGTTGCACAACTTACTTTAGCTAGACTACCTTTGATGATGCAATACATTTTGCTGTAATCGGTTTAGCTTAAGGTAATTGTATTTTGCAAATATTCCAGGCTTCCGATTTTTCGATTGGTAGCATATCAGTCATCATGGAATCAGTTACATATTCTCATGTATTAGACTTTATTACTCCTCTGTCCATTATTTAAATCTAACGATTGGCCTAACCACGTCAAAAGATAGTCATGTTTTTGTTTCTGCTGACAATGAATTTGAATAAAATGGTTTCGTCCGCATATACTGAAAATCATATGTATAGAGTTTGTAATATCGTATCTACAGTACTTGATCTGTGAGCTCACTCCTCCGTATCGACACTACCGTGCAACCTATGTATGGTGAAGGTAAATTTAGCATTTTAAATTTTGATTTCTGTGCTTACTTTTGTTTCATCTGCATCTTCCTCTTCATTTTTCTTATCTTCATCTTCAACATCTAAATACACAAGATAAATTGTTTCTACATTATCATCACCACACAGAGTTGTCTCCTCAAATAATTTCACCCCATTATTGCCGACGTCAAAAACAAAATGCTTTTAAAAATATACCTTAATTGTTGGAAACCTATTAGAAGCAGCTCTTTGATCAGTGAACGGAACGGATATTCGATGCTATATTTAGCTTCCCTTTTGAACAAGGATATTTAATTAATAATTTTTAATGTCGCCTTTTAGGAAAAAGTCTAAGTATTTTGAGTTAAAAGGATACGTCTATGTTGGTGTATTATTCATCTGTACTATTCATCTGTATTTTTTTTTCATGTATGTTCGGCGATATTTCCGGAAATTGTGAAACGATTTTAATTTTTTTTAGTAGCTCGGATATGCCTCAAGGGTGGTTCATACAATTGTATCCACTTTGCTTTGGTTATTTTAACGTTAGCTTCGATATTACGTATTTAATCCACTTTCTCTATCTCGCTAATATTCTAATACTTCCTGTCACTGTTGTATATACAGCAAAAACTGGTATACGAATTGGTGTGTAGGGTAGGCAACATAACTAAAACGTGAAAAATGTAAAATTTGTGCAAAAATTAAACCACTTGAATCAAACCGCTTCTAAAAACTTCCTTTTTTGGAAGTCGATTGTATTTTTGTTATCAATCAGTTTGATTTATTTAACGAAACTCGAAAGCTTGAAAAAAGAGCTATATTATATTAAAAAAATACAGCCAATGTTACCTACATTGGCTGTATAAAAGTAATTCATAAATCATTCATTCATAATAAAGTCAAATGCAAATGAGAATAGCATAGATTATGTGTACTAATAATTTTCGAACAACTTCTGCCGTGATAAGAAGCAGAATTATTTTAGACCATTGGTCCAAACCCCGGCAGGTGCTTTACTTACTGTAAATAATATCAACATCACTGTTCTCAAAACGGTGAAGGAAAACTTTGTTAGGATATCTGCATGTTCTAGAACAAAAAAATCGAATACATGTGACATGGTCGGAATTCCAAACGCAAATTGGGACCGCATGGTATATTATGGCCCACACTCTCACAGAGAGGAGGCCCGTGTCCCAGCCATCAGTGGGAACATTTAAGGCTGAATATGCAGAATGTATCATGATCTTTCTAGCACTATTATAGGATAAAAACTTTTTAACAAAAAATTAAACCGAATTTTTTTGTTAAAAAGTTTTTATTTTGTAATTTTTTGTGGCTTTAATGTACTAATAATACTGTGCAAGCTATACCCTATCCAATGAAAAAAGAATTATCACAATCGGACTACTATGTAAAAAGTTATGCGTGGTCATAAATAAAAAATATACGCGTCGAATTGATAACCTCCTCCGTTTTTTTTCGTCGGTTAAAAATACGTTCATGGTCTCAAAAAGGACGTCAGTCTCTTGATTTAAAAGGGACATCAAATCACGAGGTATTAAAACTCAATTTAAAAACTAACCAAAAGACTTTACATAGGCGTGGGTAAAATTAAATTACCAAAATTATAGTTAGCCACATGTTTGACCACATAGATAGTGGTGATGAAATAGCTTTGTAATATTCAAATCTGAGGATTTCAAGTATTAACAAAATCATGTTTTACTATAATTAAATATCACGTAGAAATAAATAATAGATACATCTACTTTACGCCAGATTTATTTAAGTTCCAAGTGCTAGGATATTTATGAAATTCAAATATTCTCACTATTTTGCAATTTGCACGTCATTGTCAGGCTGTATATTGAACAAAATATGATTAGCAACACAAATAAGTATGTATTTACACACTCTTTAAGTTCTTGTAAACCAAACAGAACATTTGATTTTCGCGGGCTACATTGCGGTATGCACTAAGGTCCCAATTAATAGTGGGCATTATCATTGCCTTCACTAGGCACACAATCAGATTTCTACTGAGAAATAGCAAATAGATAACTCCGGTTGCACTATCAAGCATTAAACTCAGAACATGCCAATCGAGTTGGCGATCACCAGAAAAACTAGGCAGTTCATAATAACAGTTGCGATGTCAAGTTTATAAGCAAGCAGTAAGCAGTTATGCTCATGAAGGAGGAGGCGGGGCGCGTGAGGGAGAGGCAGTCTCTGCGCCCTCACGCCCCTAGCCACCGCAGGAGGAGACGTCCCGGGCGTCGGGTGTTAATTGCAGACTCGCGGCCACCGTAGGCGCGAGCTTGCGGGCGGTGAGCAATGAGTAGCTCACCGCCCGGTACGGATCAGGCTCGGGTTGACGGCGCGTTGTGTTCCACGCGCGCCTTAAAGACATGTCTGCAGTACTGAAGGGGTCTGCTAGGACCGATGCCTGCCAGGATCATGAGATCTGTTCGAAAATGATACCGTGGCACTGGCATATGGGCAACTGAAGGAACACGGGTGGATTTTAGTCAGTAAAATTATGACACGCCCTTCCACTCCACACTAGAGCGGGAGATGTTATTTGATGATTTCCCACCCACAAAAAAAAAGAGTATGTTTTATACATTTAATCATATTGTATTAAACTATTAAATTAAAGTAGATGATAAAAGTGTTAAACAATAAAATATCCTGAATACTATGCAAAATGTTACATATTCCATTCCCTGAAACAGTTTAGCCATGTAAGTAATTTGGAACAGCTCGAAATCCTGAAAAAGCCACGTTGCAGTGCGGAGGATTGCACAAAATAAACTATGCTTCCCAATTCTTGAAACAACGCTTTTGCAGTAGCTGTTTTAGCTTATATACCACGTTTTTATGTATATATTTAAGCTAAGTGTGCTTCACTGTTTTAGCTCCTTTTTCTAGAGAATAAATCGTTTGTTTTTAAAGGATTTCTATAAGGCTTCAGATCTATTTTATCTATTAAAATAACAGTAGACAACCAGTCTCATTAAGGGTTATCATGTTACCCCAGTAACTGGGTTTTGGAGGTCATATATGCAATCACTCCATGTTAAATACTGGTATTCAACTGTATGGTTTAACTGGAAACCATTCCCAAGATATTTGGAAAAGACTAGGTAGATTAAGACTTGTGTCATTGTATGTTAAGATGAAGAAGTTAGGCAGATATTTAAACTTGAATCATTGTATGTTAACTTAAGTAAAATGATGAAGTATCATTTTTCAATAATATTTTTCCTTTGTTTCAGGTCCTTAAAGATGTACCTATTATGGATTTACTTCGCTACTGCAGTTTTAATTAGCTCTTGTGAGTACTTAGCTTTGATCTTTATTGTTTATTTCGACTTTGTATTGAACTGTTTACGTATACGTCCCTTACTTCTGTTTCATTAGTTTTCAGGTCGTTTAATGTTTGCCAAAGGGTCCTTTGGTATGAAACCTTTGTGACTCATATTTTAATTAAGTACCTTAAACATCTTTACAGAATTTCGCGATATTTGTGAAAAAACAAAAAATTATGATCCAAAGAAAGAACACATACAGTCTATTGATCTCGTTGTAAGTAAATACAATATTTTTCTGAAAATCAAAAATAAAAGTTTTCAAGCATAGATAGGTCAGCTCACTCTAACCCTGATGAATCTCATGCCCACAAACCCTTACAACCCTGAATAACCACCGCCAACAACCCCTAAGCAGACTAACACCTAACTCTGGGTAGAACAAGTTTAATCAACTACTTTTCTATTAGTAAATTAAGAATGACCTATCTATACTTGAAAATTTTTATTTTTGATTTTCAGAAATATATTGTATTTACTTGCAACGAGATCAATAGACTGTATGTGTATGACTTCTCAAACGTAGAAAAATCCACCTATATGAAAATTTCAAAATGCGATATCTCAGCGGAAAAAAAAGATATTTGAGTAAGATCAACGTCATTTTAAAGAGGAAGACTAGTCCTTTGAGATGCTATCAATAATTTTTGAAAATAACTAGGATCGGCCGTGCTACATAACCTCAAAAATGAGAAGTAACGGTATTTATTGCACTTTTAGGTTAAGATATCTCGAAACCCTGACGTGATAGAGCAATTTTGAGATTCGAATTCAGCGCGTCAAAATCCTTTGGAAAAGTATAGTCTTGTTTCTGGGTAGGAGTGTTCGTCAAATTTTGTCGGCATTTGTTACTTTATAAAAATAATAACGTAGTTATTTCATTTTTAGTCAGCTAACCATTTTTTACAAACATGACACATACAACAGTGTCATCCAAAGAAAAAATAATTCTGTCACTGTCAATAAAACAGCAACGTCACTTTACGATAAACTCATTTACAAACATTCACCAGTTCAGAGTCACTTTAAAAAAATTGTCGCTGCACCCGACATACGTCACTAAACTGCACACAAACAGAATTCCCGAACGTCAAAACAAAGCCGGCAATTGTTTTATTTTTTCTACACACAACCCCGCGAAATAATCACGGACCCACGGATACGCTCAGTTACTCCCATTCATTCATTCACTTGTTCACTCGGTCTTTCATTCACTCTTTGAGTTCAGTTCGCATAAAAATGTTGTAATGAGAACGAAATTTTTGTTACATAGCACTGGGGTTAAGAATTTGTGCTATGTTTGGGATTTGGGTGACCCTAAAAGGGTAGGGTTGTAACATACATATTTTATATGGTTTCGGTATTTTGATGCACAAGTACCTGTGATTTATAATGTGTTAAGTATCGTTCGATAAACCATATTGTATGCAATTTTACACAAAATACGATTTGATTTATAAATTTTGGGTTGTACAGTCGATTAAGGACAATTTGTTCTCACAAATATATTATTTGATGTAAAATGTTATTATAAAATCACTAATTACTTAAACTAAAAACTTCATTGAGATTAAGCAGGCTTCCATTAAAACACAAAAGGTTTTTCTCGTTACTAAGAAGCCAGCCCTAATTTCAGCAGCGGATTCAGAAAGAAATTGAAACTAGTAAAGAAATTCCGGTCCTTATACTGATCATCTGGGATGGACATCCAATTAAGAGAAAATGTTTTTATTTTGGTAAAATATCGTATAGACTAGTATTTGATATTTTAATTTGGTCCTTTGATATAGAACCTAGGACCAATTTTCTTTTGGGAATTATATTTTATGCTTTTCCATATTATAGTATATAATATATATATAAGAAGAATGTTGGAAGAAATTATTGCTCAAATATTTTTGGTGTGGTTGAGTGAGTGGTTGTTTACTAATTACATGGTTGGTAATTTCGTCTTTGGAATTAGTAATGACACTTAACAATTACTACAGGTACTAGTGGAACCTACTCGTTATGAACCTGGGGCGTGGATCTCCTAATAAATAAGGGTTTGTTAGTGTTAAAATAGTTAATATAAATAATAAAATAATAAATCCGATTAGGTCTTTAAAAGTAAAAAATGGATGGAAAGGAATTTTATCTAAATCCGGGCAACTTACTAAATTGACTTTTTCAATTGTTTTATTTAATTTTTGAGTTTATCTTGGATATGATTGATCTCGTTGAAGAAAAACAAATCGTGAAAAAATCTGGAAAAAAAATCATAAATCGCCAACCCGTTAGAAAGCATGGTGAGATCAACGTTCATGTATGCTTTATTTAAGCAGACGCCATTTCTCTGCTGTGGGATAGCATTGCGGTGCAGCCTGTCCCTTGTTTCTCTCTCCCAGCGATGCCCTAAACCGAGGTCCCTACCCCACAGGGGTTGCCCACAGCGTGTAGTCACTTCGTTTTAAGTGTTTTTTTTTTCCTTTTTTTTTGTGGGTGGGAAATCATCTAATGATGTCTTCCGCTCTGGGTGGAGCGGAAGGGCATGTCAGACTTTTACTGAATAAAACCCACCCGTGTTCCTTTAGTGGCCCCTATGCCAGGACCACGATAACTCTTTCGAACAAATCTCACCACAGGGGTGGCCTTCAGGAGGAGACAGCCCGGGCGCCGGGAGTCGATAGCTGATTCCCGGCCACCGTAGGCGCGAGCTTGCGGGCGGCGAGCAATGGGTAGCTCGCCGCCCGGTAAGGACCAGGCTCAGGTCGACGGCGCGTAGTGTTCCACGCGCGCCTCTAAGAGATGTCAGCAGCACTGTAGGGGTCTGCTAGGACCGATGCCTGTCAGGGTCGCGAGATTGTTCGAAAGAGATACCGTGACTCTGGCACATGGGCAACTGAAGGAACACGGGTGGGTTTCAGTCAGTAAAAGTCTGACACGCCCTCCCGCTCCGCCCAGAGCGGGAGCAGTCATTTGATGATTTCCCATCCAAAAAAAAAGGGGTGGCCTTAGCAATTAGTCGCTCTAGTTTTAAGTTTTTTAACCCTGACTGGAGGCCTTAATTTATGAAGGTAGAGGCAAGTCCGGTTAAGCAGCCGATAACCTCCTAGGTTGACCTGCGAGATGTTATTGCCAAATAAACCTGCAATGGGACAATAATAAGCGGGTATTACAATATTATATCACTAGTGAAGCTAAGTATGACAGCTAATTAATTTGAATAGTATCTTTAGATGAGTGTAGTAAATGAAGAGATGATCCTCGTAATAGTTCAGTTGAAACTCAGCATCAGGCACTAATTGTCTTGCATTTATGTTGAACGGGGCATTTATGTGACGCGCCGTTTGCCGAGCCACGTGTGTAAGTGGCCGTGAGGCATACAGCGTGTGAGCCATGGTACGGAGCTAGAGGGCATGGAAAGCCGGCACCTCCTGCTGCGAAGTAGTAATGCTCGCGAAGGAGGAAGCGGGGCGCGTGAGGGGGAGACAGTCTCTGCGCCTTCACGCCGATACGGGAGACGCTCCGGGCGTCGGGATTCCATTGCAGACTCCCGGCCACCGTAGGCGCGAGCTTGCGGGCGGCGACCTACCCATTGCTGGTAAGGACCAGGCTCGGGTCGACGCACAGTGGATCGTCCCCATACAAGAGGTTGGACATAGAATCAAAAAGGATTTAATTAAAAAAAAAAAAAAAAAAAATATACAATTGCATTTTTCTATTAAAGAACAACAAATATTGTTTTACGCTTTTTTTTTATTTGCCCAGCACTTTAGGAGCGATTCGATGAAAACTGTTATTTTTGAATGGAAACGAACACAAAAATATATGTATCTCATGATTCCCTCTTTGTTTCGACTTGCAGTTTTAACTACTGTTATTTACCCATTTTATGCCACATTTTCTTTAAAGACACATGGTGCCCCCAGAGTGCCCCTTCCGAGATATTTTGCCTATAGTAACTATCTTTGTTATTGTATTACTGATGGAATGGAGGTACATTAAGTATACTTATTACTGAGAATTAATCATTACTAAGTATTTCCTTAAATAACAGGTGCATTTTTGAGTACTTTAATGACTTATGAACACTTTTGTTGCAACATACCAGAAGCGTTAATGAGTCATTAAGTAACGACTACCAGTACTTGCATAATTTAATAGTTATTGTAATTACTATGTTAACAGCCCTTAAGCTCAAAAAAAAAGCAGTACTAAAGGGACCGATGCCTGCCAGTCTCGAGATCTATTTGAAAGAGTTATTGTGGCTCTGGCATATAGGCAACTGAAGGAACACGGGAGAGTTTTAGTCAGTAAAAGTTTGACACGCCCTCCCGCTCCACCCAGAGCGGGAGACGTCATTTGATTATTTTTCACCCACAAAAAAAGAAAAAAAAAGGCCTACAATGCTGTTTTTTGTTTTCTCTGTTTTTATTTTACTGTATATAAATGTATTGTGTGTCTTTACCTCGATCAGAAAAATTGTTTAATTTTCTATCTTTCAAAAGCAATTTATTGTCATTTTATGCACAGTGCACCGTCTTCATAAATAATTATATAATTAATCTATACACATTATTTTAAAGCATTTTAAAAGAGTAACGGTGGAGTTTCCTGTCCTTCTTATCCCATGAAGCTACGTTTTGAAACGGGTGACTTGAACCAATTCAATATTAATGTAAATGTTGACACTTAAAACTGCCTTTTACTAGTAAATGCTTTGAGTTCTACTTTGCAGCACAAAATCAAAACAACCAGTTTAATATAATTCTAACAATAAACCACGTACTGGAAGACGTAGCGTTGGAAGGCCTCCCACAAGATGGACCGATGACCTGATGAAGGCCGCAGGAATACGTTGGATGCGAGAAACACAGAACAGGTCGAAGTGGCGGTGCTTGGGGGAGGCCTATGTCCAGCAGTGGACGTCTTTCGGCTGAAATGATGATGATGATGATGAATAAGCACTTCGAAACAAGTAGCTCAACCTAATCCTGAATACGCAACAAATTGATTTGGTTATGAAGTGATACGTACAAGATAATTGAGTTCCAACTCGAAGGGATACAAACAACTCCAAATGTGGCTGCGGAAACAGCGGATACAGTAACCTCTTAAAACTATGACTTGAAGTAGAATTGAATGTTTCACTTTAATATTTGTGATGAAAGATCACTCTAAAGATTTTATACAAAAGATTTAAAAGATAATTTACTTAAAGATAATTTATTTGACAAAACATGAGTATACAGTTTAAGTTAGAGTTTTTAAAGTAAGGTGTTGGCTATTTAATTATGACGTACATTATCATCATAATTTCAGCTGAAAGACGTCCACTGCTGGATATAGGTTTCCCCCAATTTTGGGGTCAGAGTAGGGAGTCAACTGAATTAAATAAAAAACTAAAAAAACTATCTAACAAACAAATTTACGATAATCATAACAGACTATATAGCTTTACCAGTTAGAGAAGTAATAGTGCATACCTTACTACTAGCTCGTTACTGGTACCCTATCACAAACGAACTTGTGATAAGTTTGATAACATTCTAACACATGTATAGCCTCAATTCTTCTTTCCTTGGGAGTATGCAAACTATTGAACGCCACCTGTTACGATTACATACTGCTTTTGTTTATTTAAACATCAGAGGGGTAATTGCGGAACTTTTTATCGGTAGGTATTGGTTTAATATTCATAGTTAAACAACATTCATTGCGTTATTTACGTTGCTGAGCCGACAATTTATTCGAACAAATGACGCAATGGTTTAGAAATAATCTTCAATCCCATTCGGATTCTGATAAATTGTGCGTTTCGGAATTAGGGTGCTGGTCATACGCGCACGCTGTTACGAGTACTACGCACCTGACCTTTCTGCAGAACATCATCAATAAGGTCACTATACGTCTTCGTAGGGATGACACTTTTGTAAGATGCCTCTCATTCATCCCTTCAACATAACTTTCGTATGTATCTGCCTAACATTACTGATTTGTTTTGCAACAGAATAAATTCTGAGGTTGAAATAATGATAGTTGATATTCTGAAATTTCCATCCCCGCTTCCTCTATGTCCACAACTTTAAAGGAATTGAAATGTCAATTCTCAAACCAATTACTTTGGAATTTAAAATAAGAATTGAACTCTTACATTGATTGCAAGACTCATTAATTCCATTCGTTTCTTCCATTCAGTCATTCGTTCCGTCGAAGTTAATTTAGTTCAGTTAATATTGTCTGTGCAGTCGTTTTTAATTAATATCGTTTTTTATTGTTTCTCTTTTCATAAAGTCTATATTGGAAAAATTCTTGCTTCAATTTTCTTGGAATCAAATGTGAAATTACTATAATTGATAATAATGACTTGCTAATTGTTCCAGAAGGAATCGAGTTCTGATTTGTATAAGAATTTCATTTCGAATTTCTCGCAGATATAAGGTATTGGTTCTTAGAATCAATATTAACTAATAGAGGTATCGTAGTAGGAGAACGTTGTGGTTAGGGGCAGATTCGGTACACACGCTCGAGTCAAACCACATTATGTATACATACATATATATATACATCGAGTACACATGTTTTGTAACCGTACATATAAAGACCAACAAGGGCATTTACTTTGAGAGGAGTTATAAATATTGATGGTAACGTTTGAAATACGTTTTGATCGTTAGTTAAATGATTATTTATTTACTTAATCATTACACATACACATCTTATACGGATTTAAACTATATTAGGTCGCAATACGTAGGTTATGTAGGGTTAGGTGGTAATTTTGGGGCTCTGCCTAGTTTGGGATCAGATAACGGTGTGTTGGTTGTCCTATGATGTTTAATTATTTTTAATACTTTAACCACGTGTTGTGTATCGATATTAAAACCGAATGAAAAAAAAAATATATCCATGGGCTCTCAGCTGTCTTTATAATTTTTTAAGTATAAATTTAATTTATTAATGTCTAAAAACCAAAGCTTTAGCAATTAGTTTTCGATTCGATTGCCAGCTAAATTAATGGTATCCTGTATAAACAGTCAAGACGGAAAGAATAGGTACAAACGCCAGCACATCAAGCTACTCCGTCAAAATAAAAAAAAAACTGTCAAATTTCTTTAATAGATTTTTAATTGAATTTTTGCAATGAGGAATAATACCCCACTGTAATACAGTACCAACTAGTACGGGGGGTATTGTGACTGTTACTGGCGGCTTTATATATTGTAATGTCACTAAATCACTAATCACTAATCACTAAAGCATTAGGTTCAAGGTTGATTGGAAGAATTTGACAGTTTTGGGTACCTTGATGTGCTGGCGTCTGTACAAATGTTTATTATTAAATAAATGTCTACCAGGATAACTACAATAAGAAATTAGATAAAGAAATGTAGACAGCGTGTGTAGGAGGATTCACCGAATAAATAAAACGAATTATTTGAGAATATACTGACACACTCACAAACATACACACTTCTTAAATAAACATCAATAGAATCATCTACGATACTAAATAAATTAGCTTTTGCCAGAGCCTTCATCTGCGGTTTTTATTTCTGGATATGAATTGTTGTAATAGTATAGAGTTTCATACATAACTATTGCCATGAATAAAGCGCGCCAATAATTGTGATAATTGACAAAAGTTCAGGTAGATGCTGTCCTTTACAGTCAATTATGTCTGCCAAGCCTTTTCCCAACTATGTTGGTGTCGGCATCCAGTTTAATGGGATGCATCTGAATACCAGTATTTTACATGGAGCTACTGACTCTCCTTTACGAGAGTGCGGGGCAGCCCCAACACCGTCCTAGCGATGATAGCCGACAGAGTGAATTGTCCATATGTCCGGAAATGTTACAGCAGGCATGTTTCTATGTTGTAAGTGTTCTTCTTTCCTTTTGTCTGTGTTTTCTATCCTGTCTGTATCCTTTTAGTATGTTTTTGTTTGAATATGAGTCGTGTGACTTGAATTAAACTAATTTTATTTATTTTACAATATTTCTTTATAAGAAATGTTTTTTCACTTAATCGGAAACCAGCACTAAAATAATCAGCGTAGTTGAAGAGCTCAAACGTGAGCATTCCACATACCATAGGCCGAGGGAGACACAGTCCTGCCGCAAATCAACTCCAGCCAATTTCAGAGTTTGTTTGTGATGAATTAATTAAAAAGTCAATGGAGTGACTTATTAAGTCATAGTGAAACAAACCTTGATTTTTGGGATCACTAGTATACGCAGCACTAAGACTGTTTCTGCTCTGGCAGATCTAGTTAATACTTTGGCCTCAATTCCTTCAATTTGTATGAACATTTAAATAATTATTTTCTTTTATCTGTTCATTTAGTGGGGGTGGGAAAGTACTTAGGAAAGTAAATACCAACGATACTGCACAGCATGCCCAAAGAAAATGACTTTCGGAAAAAAAAATGAGTTTTAGTTATCAGTTATGATCTTGGAGGTTGTTCTGAGTTCGCAATTCCGTTTCCAAGAATGTAAACAAATATCAAATATATGTCTATGGAAAAATATAATTAATATAATACCTATAACATTCAGTTTTTGATGTAACTTTTGTTACATTTTTAATAGTAGAAACTTGTTATTATAATATCTCTTAAAAACAAGCAAAAAAAAAATTGTATTAAAATAAGCTGTGGGAGCTAAGAGATGACCAATTCGTACTTACGGATCGTAAATTATGGATCAGTACCATTCATTTCAACCATTTTAAGGGGAACTTAATGATCCAACACACATGCCACCACCAGAGAGACATTTTAGTGAGCATGACATACTCTCCCTTCCAAATGGCCTCTTGATTCCAAAAACCGAGAATACAATATATCATCTCCCTACCATCAAAAAATCAACGAGAATATTTCATTTGAATACTGGTTATATTTAACAAGGTACACAGCGTACAATCCTTATTCTGATCAAAGGTGAAACACAGAAACTATAACCCCACTATACAACTCACAAAACTTACGTTATTAAGGCACTAGAATGAACGGCCGTGTATCGCCCGAAGCGTGTTCCGATGGAACATGATGCTCTCCATAATGTACATTATATTCTGAGTTTATGCCCATGGCTTGCCCCACGTGAAGATCGGAAATTATCTCACGAGAACGTACTAACATGATGAAAAGTATTTGTTGTACTGACCCAGGTCCAGCACCCTAATTGTGAAACGCACAATTTATCAGAATCTGAATGGGATCGAAGATTATTTCTAAACCATTGCGTCATTTGTTCGAATAAATTGTCGGCTCAGCAACGTAAATAACGCAATGAATGTTGTTTAACTATGAATATTAAACCAATTCCTACCGATAAAAAGTTCCGCAATTACCCTTCTGGTCTAACTGTGTTCCAAAGATTGAGATCCTTTCTTCCGTTTAGGTGTGAAAAAGTTACACAGAGTTAAGTAGAATAGCATAAATATACAGGCTAGTTGCCATGTCAATGAAAATGAGGAGGCGGTTAAAGGTAAGGGGAGATTTGGATTGATCAAAAGTCAGCTCTAGTTTTTTAATGTGCGACAGTCAAATTGAAAGTGTGTGTGTAAAATGCATATGAAATAAAATAATGCCAATAAAATTATTTATTTTGTGCGATTTTTAGGCGAGTTAAGTGCCTACTATTTATTTTGAAAACACTTACTATCAAAGTTTTATTGAAGAAAAAAGAGAATTAAGTAGTAGATAATGTACTAAAGGCTAAAACAAACCCATTAGTTAGGTCGTGGGCACCACTCATTAGACTAAAAATGAAACAGTTGTTAAAAGTTTTTTTTGTATTTATGTAAGTCTGTTCTGATTAGATGCCTAGATTTCAGTCCGCTATTTTGTGTCTTTGGCCATCTTGGATTTAAGATTATACTGAAATTTGACATTTTATTGTCATCGGAATCAAAGGAATGTACCAAACTTGAGATTAATCTGACGACAAGGGGTTAAATTTCAATGACTAACTTTGACCTAAAATACAACAAACGGGGCAAAGTAATTAAACCCGAACAAAAACAAAAACTAATTTTAACATTAAAATATATAAAAATAACGTAATAAAGAAAACAACATGACTATTGAAGATCCAACGCTATTTTATTCCAAGGGTTCCTATTAATGTCAAATATCCCCCTACTCCCCCAATTTAATAAAACACACAGTACATTACAGTAGTACATTATTATAATATCGTGTTATTGTTTTTCTTGGAAATGTAAGGTCTGATGTCATATTGAAATTCAGAGGCGAGTTATTTGGATATTATGCACGGGTATGTCTGGTTCAAGCAAAGAAAGTAAAAAAGATAAAGCTGTAACGACCAGTATTTACATTTTTCTTCGGAACTAGGATCGGGTTTCCATATTCAGAATGTTTTGTTTGAAACAAAAGAATGTTCTTAGTCCTAAATTGCTCGTATAACATAACATAACATCATACCTGTTTTCGCCAAAGTCTTGGGCAGAGGTGCATATTTCGCTAGTTAGTCTTAGTCCCATTTAATAGAGCCGGTGCAATCAACCGGGTACAATGAACAGAAACTCTAATTGGAAACACTCAGTAATTTTTTGCCCGACCTTCGCGACCATGACCCACAAGGTAGTTCTATTTTTAGATATTGGCTACATGGGACTTAAACGTAACCGGTGAAATGTAGGCTACTATAGATACGCTTCTTGCCTAGTTTTGTGAAAGCGTTAAATCTTTAGTCTTCATTTCGAGATTTACTTAGATTTTCAAGACATGAGACTAATTATAATAGTTTTACGACACGAGTTCTCCGAGTCTGTTGAGTCCTATTAGTTATTTGAGCTGAACTAGATAAAAATGATTCTAAATAAGACTTTATTGTTCCACATAATTATTACTTTATTGTCTCATTAATATGTCAAGTAACTAGAAGTCCATCTACGCGGAAAGACGCGCTCACCGCCACTCCGCACGGCGGCGGCGGCGGACCGCACCGCAACAAAATCCGCTTCGCCACGTCCGACCTGCGCGGTGCGGAGCACTGTGAAAACCGCCTTAGACTTAGGACTCAAGTTTCCTACAACACTATCTGCCCAACCATTTAGGGAAACATGACATTATGTTATGTTATTTTTCCGAAATCATTATGACACATGTTTTAATAAATTTACCAGTACTTTTTACTGTTTACTGGTTACTGTTTTTGTTTGGTGCCGGACGTGAAGAATAGCCACATCCTATTTCTTCCCATGGGTGTCATAAGAGGCGACTAAGGGATTCACTAGAGAATGAGCAATAGCGTTCTCTATGCATTTTACCGCCATACTGCGATCGTCAACCCGCCTGCCAATCGTAGCGATACATTCAAAATATAACTTGATAAATAACAGTGTCTTCTCTCACAGTATCTAATCTTAAAATGTGAGTGAGGCATATGTCCAGGGGTGCTTGGACAGGAAACCTCCTCGTGTGCCCGTGGGTTGGAGTTCCCTTATGGATACGTCCGGGGGGAAGGCCAATCTCCGGGACGGTGCACCCTGGGGTGCGGGTAAGTACTCCCCATTGGGTACTTTGTGCCTAAGGGGTGTTTTTGCCCGTACGCGAATGTCCTGTCGGAGAAACGCTTCACCGTGTGTCCCTCTGATCTTAGCAGAGGCGCACAGCGGTGGAGTTAGAGCGGGCTCGGTGTGCACTAACCTGCCGCCGGGCAGGCAAGAAGGAGTCATCTTCTTCTTCTGCCACCGTTATTCTCGTAGCCCCGAAGACTGTCACGGTCATGTCTCTGACTTTTGACGGGGGTCGAGGGTCTTGGCTTAATCGCCCGGGCCGCGAGGTAGAAAACCTCTATAAAAAATCACCCCAAACCTCCAAGCGGCGGCGCACCGTGAGGGAGGTTGACAGCTTGACTAATGGGTAGCTTAATTAGTCACTAGTGCGAACCACAGATTTTTTGAGACATAAAGTTATATACTCGTGGGAACAACTATGAACAAATTTTTTCAAAAACCAAACCAACAGGAGGAGGGGAGCGATGCGGGGTCGGAATCCGACGCCGCATCGAGTGCGAAGGGCTCGTGTGCGAGCCCAGAGCGAGGAGTGGTGGACGCTGCTGGAGGGAACCGGGAGTTCTTTCAGAAGCGCCCCAAATCGGGGGAAGGTCAGGAGTCTTCCTCCGACGGCGGGCCGAGCGCGGCCCGCAGGAAAATATCTCGGCGGGGTGGGCTTCAGGACAGGGGCATGGGCAGAGGGCTTACCACCCAGGGGGCCGAAGAGCCAACCCGAACAGGCCCAGCTGAACCGACCCAGGGCGAGGAGATGCTCGTCGCTGAGGGGCACCCCTCTGGAGGGACCAACAGCAGAGCCCTCTCTGAGTCCTCTGAGCCCTCTCGTGGAGAGCCGGACGCTGCCGCTGCCAGTGGCTCTAATTTTGACACCTGCGCCAATTTGGACAGGTTCGCGGAGGTCCTACTGGCAGAATTGAAGAACGTGTCTTTGAAGAGGCTCCAGTCCTCCAAAGACAAGGCCATATCCGCAGCCATGGCCGTCATCATGGAGGCAGCGAGGCCCCTCTGTTCCGGGCCTCCGTTGAACGGGCTGGCGGAATTGCGGGCGGAGGTCGCTCGCTTGACTGCCGCTACGGCGCTCCTCCAAAAAGAGAATGCCGAGCTCCGAGCATGCCTTGCTGGGCCCCAAGGAGCAGGCCCCCGGGTGCTGCCGCAGGGGGGAGCGCAGCATGGGCAGGGCGGGCCCCTGCCTGCCGAGGACCAGGTTCTTACCCTGGTGCGACAGGAGCTCGCTGCCTTCCAGAGCAGGTTTTCTGCTCTGGAAGCGATTGTTCTGCGCCCCCCGCTAGCGGCAAACCGGCCGGCATCGGGCCAGCCGAAGGCGGCCTCCGGTCAGCCGAGGGCGGCCTCGGGTCAACCGAAGGTAGCCTCAGGCCAGCCAAAGGTGGCCTCGGGACCAGCGAAGGAGGCAACGTACGCCGTCGTCGCAGCTGTTCCGGCCAAAGGGTCAGGGCAGCCAAAAAGCCGGCCGAAAAAGGCACCCGCGAGGGCCCCAACACAGGTGGTGAGAAGGCCGCCGATGCCACCCCCGACTGCTGGATCTCCTCCTGCTACCGCCGAATGGCAAGTGGTCGGGGAGAGGAAGAAGGCGGGCAAGGCCGCAAGGGCGGCCAGAAATAAGAAGAGGCAGCAGCGGCGCAAGAAGAGCAGCGTCGCGGCTAGGCTTCGCGCCCCGAAGTCCGCAGCTGTAGTGATCACGCTACAGCCGGAAGCGGAAAAGAAGGGCGTGACCTATCGCGACCTGCTCTCTAAGGCGAAGGCGGCAGTGGACCTCCAGGAGATCGGCATCTCTAACGGCCTCCGGGTGAAGGTCACTTTGACTGGAGCCCGGATGCTGGAGGTCCCTGGAGCGGCCAGTGGCCCGACTGCAGACGCTCTGGCTGATAAGCTCAAGGCGTCCTTAGACGCGGACGAGGCCCGAGTTTCCAGGCCTACCAAGTGCGCTGACGTGCGCATCCTGGGCCTGGATGACTGCGTGACGGAGGCGGAGGTGATAGCCGCCATTGTCAGGACGGGGGGGTGCTCTGCCGAGCAAGTGAGGGCAGGCACCATCCGTCCTGACAGCACGGGGATGAGAACCGTAACGGTCAGCTGCCCCGTGTCGGCGGCTCAAAAAATCACCGCGGAGGGCCGAAGGCTCCTGGTGGGCTGGGTTTCGGCGCAGGTGAAACTGCTGGAGCCCAGACCTCTGAGGTGCTTCCGATGCCAGACAGGCCACCACGTATTCGTGAAATGTACCTCAGAGGTGGACCGCAGCGGTCATTGCTTCCGTTGCGGTCAGCCCGGTCACAAGGCCGGCTCTTGCAATGCCACGCCGCACTGCTATGCATGTGCGGCGGCTGGCAAGCCGGCCGATCACCGGGCTGGGAGTAAGGCCTGCGCTTCATCCGCCAAGGCCAGGGGCAAGGGCAAGCCCTCCGCCACCGCCGTCACCGCTGTCGCCGCTGCCGCCTCGACCACTGTCGTTGCCGGCACCACCACGGCAGGGCCCTCACAGGGGGCTCAGGAGGGGGCTGAAATGGAGTGTCAACAATAGGTACTCCATTGCGCCTCCTTCAAGCGAACATCAACCACTGCGCCTCCGCTCAGGATCTGTTACTCCAGAGCATGGCGCAGTGGTCGATTAACATCGCTGTGGTCGCTGAGCCGTACTTTGTCCCGCCCAGGGATGACTGGGTGGAGGACCTGAGCGGCTCAGTGACCCTCATTTCATCGGCCGCCGCCGGGACCCCGACCCTCGAGGCTGTCAAGAGGGGACGGGGTTGCGTAGCAGCACGGTTCGGGGAGATTGTACTGGTGGGCGTATACTTCTCCCCGAGCCGAACTCTCGCCGAGTTCCACAACTCCCTTGCGGAGTTGAGAGTCGTCGTCGTCGGGTTCCGTCCCCTCCCCGTGCTCGTACTCGGGGACTTCAACGCCAAGAATTTGGCTTGGGGTTCCCGGTATACGGACACACGGGGCAGGATGGTGGAGGACTGGGCTCTGGAGACAGGCCTGGTCGTCCTAAACCGGGGTTCTGTACCTACGTGTGTACGGATGCGGGGCGAATCAGTCGTGGACATTTCGTTCGCTAGCCCCGCTCTGTCGCCGCAGGTCAATGATTGGCGCGTCATGGAGGGGGTGGAGACGTATTCCGACCACCGGTACATCCGGTTTGACGTCTCCGCTCAGACCTCGAGCGCGCCGATCCGGCAGACCCCGAGTGGTCCGCGGTGGGCGCTGAAGAAGCTGGACCGGGAGCTTCTCCTGGAAGCCTCGATCGTGCAGGCCTGGGTGTCATCACCGGACAGGCCTGCTGACATCAACGACGAGGCAGAGTGGTTCCGGGAGGCCATGTCCGAAATCTGTGACGTGGCTATGCCCCGAGTCCAGCCAGGACGGGCTTGGCGCCAGGTGTACTGGTGGTCGCCGCAGCTGACAGCGTTGCGCGAAGCGTGCGTTGCGGCGCGATACCGGTACACCAGGCACCGCAGGCTCCGTATCCGCCCCCCGGATACGGAAGCCATACAGGCGGAGCTATATGAGGGGTACAGAGCGGCGAAGACCGCCCTCCAAGAAGAAATCCGGCGGGCCAGAGGACTGGCCCGCAAGGAGTCGCTGGAGACTCTGAACAGGGACCCATGGGGACGGCCCTACAAGGCCGTCCGGGAGAAACTCCGCCCATGGGCTCCCCCGCTGACTCAGAGTCTCCGGCCCCAGCTCGTGGAGGACGTGGTGAGCGCTCTGTTCCCCTCGCGTGGGGAACATAGTCCCCCACCAATGGCTCCGCCTCCTGCGGTGCCCGATGCGGACCACACCACCGACGACGATGCTCCAGAGGTGACCGAGGTGGAGTTGAGAGTGGCGGTACGTCGGCTAAATGCCAAAAATACCGCCCCAGGACCCGACGGTTTGCCTGGCAAAGCCTGGGTCCTGGCCTTAGAGGCTCTCGGGCCTCGACTCAGGGGGCTCCTAAGCGCATGCTTGGAGAGGGGCCAGTTCCCACTTCGTTGGAAGACGGGGAAACTGGTCCTCATTAAGAAGCCTGGGCGCCCAGCGGACTCTCCGTCCGCTTACCGGCCCATCGTGCTGCTCGACGAGGTGGGCAAGCTCTTTGAAAGAGTGATTGCAGACCGCCTCGTCGGGTGGCTGGTGCGGGAGGGGCCGGACTTGTCGGACGGCCAGTACGGCTTCCGCAAGGGGCGCTCTACGGTGGACGCCATCATGCGCGTGCGAGCCCTCACGACGGGGGATGCAGTGGCCCGGGGTGGGGTCGTCTTGGCGGTGTCACTAGACATCGCTAATGCCTTTAACACCCTGCCCTGGAGTTGCATCAGGGAGGCACTCCGGTATCACCGGATGCCGACCTACCTCTGTCGTGTGGTCGAGGCTTACCTGACGGATAGGGCCGTCATCTACCCCGGTCACCAGGGAGACTGGAACCGGCGAGAGATGTCGTGCGGTGTCCCACAGGGATCGGTCGTTGGGCCGCATCTGTGGGACATCGGGTACGACTGGGTGCTGCGCGCCGACCTCCCTAGCGGCGTCAGCGTAGTTTGCTACGCTGACGACACGCTGGTCCTGGCGCAGGGGAGGTCGCACGAGGCGGCGGCCGAAATAATGACACGCGGGGTTGCGACAATCGTCGATAGGATCCGGCAATTGGGACTCGAGGTGGCTTTGCACAAGTCCGAGGCCATGGGTTTCCATGGTCCTCGGAACGCGCCATCTGCGGGTTCCCAACTCACGGTAGGAGGGGTTCACATCGGTGTCGAGTCGACGATGAAGTACCTAGGACTTGTCCTCGACAGCCGGTGGAACTTCGTCGAGCACTTCCGACGTTTGGCTCCGAGCGGGCTGGGGCTGCCTTAAAGCGGCTCCTGCCCAATCTGGGGGGTCCAAACGCCTCCTGCCGGAGGCTCTACACGGGGGTCGTGCGGTCCATGGCCCTCTACGGGGCACCGGTCTGGGCGCCCTCATTGAGGCTGCGCCCAGCGCGCCGGTTGAGTGCGGCCCAGAGGGTCATGGCCATCCGGGTAATCCGGGGATACCGCACGGTCTCGTGCGAGGCGGCGAGCCTCCTTGCCGGAGTGCCGCCATGGGATCTGGAGGCAAAGGTCCTCGCCCACATGTGGGAGTGGCGCGAGGAGGCGAAACGCCGGGGCGAAACTCCGCTGCCGCAACAAATCGCGGCACGGCGGACAGAGCTCCGGCAGGATCTCATGGTGACATGGCAAGTACGATTGTCGCAACCCAGCGCCGGGCACGCCACAATTGCGGCGGTAAGTCCCCTCTTTGAGGAGTGGATAGAGAGGCGCCACGGCGCCCTCACCTTCCGCCTGACGCAGGTTCTCACCGGGCATGGGTGCTTCGGTGGGTTCCTGTTCAGGATAAAGCGGGAGGAAACGCCCGGGTGTTTCCATTGCGAGGATCGTCTGGAGGACACGGTGGAGCATACGGTGGAGGTGTGCCCTGCTTGGGCGGAGCACCGCCGTGTCCTCGTGGAGGCGATCGGCGGCGGCGACCTCTCGCGTCCGGCCCTGGTGCGAGCCATGGTTGGGAGCGAGAGAGCATGGGAAGCCGTCACCTCCTTCTGCGAAGCAGTAATGCTCGCGAAGGAGGAGGCGGGGCGCGTGAGGGAGTGGCAGTCTCTGCGCCCTCACGTCCCTAGCCGCCGCAGGAGGAGACGCCCCGGGCGTCGGGAGTCGATAGCAGACTCCCGGCCACCGTAGGCGCGAGCTTGCGGGTGGCGAGCAATGGGTAGCTCGCCGCCCGGTAAGGACCAGGCTCGGGTCGACGTTGCGTAGTGTTCCACGCGCGCCTCAAAGACATGTCAGCAACACTGAAGGGGTCTGCTAGGACCGATGCCTGCCGGGGTCGCGCGATTGTTCGAAAGAGGTACCGTGACCCTGGCACATGGGCAACTGAAGGAACACGGGTGGGTTTTAGTCAGTAAAAGTCTGACACGCCCTCCCGCTCTGCCCAGAGCGGGAGAAGTCATTTGATGATTTCCCATCCAAAAAAAAAAAAAAAAAAAAAGGCATATGTCCAGCAGTGGACGTCTTTCTGCTGCAATGACGATGGTGATAATGAACTTTTTACTTTGTTAGTTATCTATTTTTTAAAATTTTTGAAACGATAGTTTTTGATCCGTCAAGTGAACCAACATAAAATGGATAGAGTATGTATAATGATGTTACTTCCTAATTATACTTACTCGTGCTTAAAGTTTACAAAACTAAACAAAACTTTTTGGTCCTTTGTTGTGGGTACTGGTTTTATTAGAAGTTACTGTGGTCTAAATGAATTATAAAACACGTCGGGGAAGAGAATAGAAATTTGCGTATAATAGTATCATGTTGCATGCAGCCAGTTACAAAATTGATACTTTAACGATTTTTTTATTTATAATATTTTATAGTAAATAAACAGTCAGTGCTGTTGTAACATCACTATTTAGTATGTAATTAGTGTGTACACCACTAGATGTAATCTATGGTTCCGGTTTATACCTGTCACTCCGGCACTGCTATGTCTGATCCCGTCTGGATCACCACGACCTAAATGTCTCTGTAAAGACTGTGATCCTAGTCTCAATAAACCAAGTCTATTGAACATTATCTTTCTTTTATTATAAACACAACAAGTGCGACATGTAAAAAATCATTGCAAATAAAACTAAGTAAATCTAGACAAAATTGACAATAAAACACATTGACAAATAAAACGAAGTAAATTTAAAGAAAAATCTAGACAAAATTGTCTGGAAAATTTAAGGGCTGTGATTAAGCGTAGTAATTAATTTTAGTTGAGCTGGTTTAATTGGTATCAATTTACGAATACCGTCTGTCGCGCAGAAAAACTACAATTAATCGTTTTAATTATTTTGTCCACAACTTCAACCGACGCTTTCAAAATCCAGCACCAACTTTTCGCGTCCTATCAAAGTAAACGCAATCAATGCTCTCATCAAACTTGAATTTGACAAATTCAATATAAAACCGCGTCAAAGAGTAACAAGTTACGAACTAAGTTAGTGCGACAAACGCCAGCTGATCAATATGTATGTTCGTGTCGTGGTTCAGACTGTAAATCGACTTCGATAACTTTGTTGTGTGAACGGATACTTGAAGGGACGTTTCAACTTCTTGTAATTATTTGATTCGTCTGGGATAACTAAATGATTATTTAAAAATTCAGAAACTATCGGGCTAATGACGGTCAAGGAGATTACTAGAGCACTTATCTCTTCTAAAATCTGAGTCTCTTTAAAGTTTTAAGTCTTTCGTCAAGTTCTTGACAATTCTTGAGATCCATAGACAGCGAATGCTTGTTGTATTACTAGGCAATACTTCAATGTTATACCCAAATATTATTGTACTGTTGGAATTTTAACTGTCGGCGTCGAAAATAAAATCTAGCGTAATGATTCTTTACCTAGTATAAGAGAAAACCAGAGGGTACCGTGTTACAAATACTATCATTATCATCTTAAAAATAGAACGTTGTTAATTTTCTGTGGATATCATTTAATTTCTTGACCTCTTATCTGAAGCATTTTCCAAAAATATCCTAATAATCCCTGTATTCAGATTATTAAATCACACATAAATTTCTAAAATATATACATTCTCTTGACTCCCAACAACGCTTTGTATTTGACAAATTCAATATAAATCCACATCAAACAGTAACAAGTTACAGAAGTTTCTCGAGCAGACTAATGAAGTGTTCCAGTAACTAGGTGATTACCGCGGTTGGCCAAGATGGCGTAGAATATGTTAGTACAAGGGACTGCCTTCGCTTTTGCACCGCAAACGGATTGGAACAGTTTCTTGAGGGAAGGATTTTGATGGTTTGAATAAGACGCTTAAATAAAGAGGAAGTTGAAATTAGTCCTTTGGTACTTCGAAAATTTTTAATAATAGTTTTATTGTAAAATATTTTTCAGGGAAACGAGACTTGCAAATGTTTTTATATTTATATCGGCTCATTATTGAAAGCGTTTCCACATTAGTAACCAGCAAGTACTTTATGAAAAAGAAATCTAACCTACGGAAAAAAAAAAACCGCTGAATGAAATTAGAATGTACATACACATACATTATACGTTCATAATGTTACATATATTTTTAAACACCACAAATTTTATGAGGCGTTGAAAAAAGAAGCCAAATATTAATTATCACCCATAACGTCACGGCTACGATTGATGAACCTCTATTCAAAACCATAATAATGAATGATTGCCAAACTAAATGAACCACACAAAACCACGGAATACTAATACGGGTATCATGATGATTGCTTAACCCTCCACACGTCTATGTTACGTGTATAGAACTGCAATTTGTCGGAACCACGCGGCAAGCGACGGTTGGGTAACAAAGGGCCTAACGAATCTGGCGCCATCTATGACGTGTTTCACAAATTGTACGTGGTTAAGGATTTATCTGTGATTTTGATCGTGATCGTTTTACTTTTCTTTTTGGCTTGTTATGAATGGTCATTAATTGTATTGGTGCTGAGAATCAAAGTTCTGTTATTATTTTCTTCTCAAATATGCAGTGATACGTTGTATTGTATTTGCCAATAATGGATTTAAGATTGCAGTTATACAATAAATTTTGTCTGGAGTTTAATGATAATCAGATTTTTAATTTGTGAGATCAAAATTACAGCTGTTACTATCGCTTGAATGTCATGTTGACCAATAAAAATAAATAGATCGATTTTAACTGTAATTTTAGTCTAGCGTATTACAAGTCACGAAATAAAATATCCATCTGAATAAAAAAAATCAGCACGAAAAATTGTTGATGAAATAATTATGAACATGAAAACAATTCGAAAAAATCACATATTCTTGGAAAACTCGTGTATTTTAATCCCACTGAATATCCTTTTCATGTAATTGTCATTCAATGGAAATAAAATGAACTAAGAGGGCTGTACTGATGATTTTAATACTATTAATTATGTAATTATATACGTGTTGCCGTCGCGAATCTTATTTTAGCAACATACAACCTGACACGAGGTTCTCAAGCGCTTCCCAGGAGCCTAAACAAGAACAATACTGGTATCCGAAACGAGATAAAAATCTTAAACACATTATTCTTACATCATGTACTAGGCCGTCTCGTATATACGGCCACATAATATCAAGCTGTAGAAAACCAGTTTTAGCTGACCTCGCTTTATATAGCCTTTTTGTACAATGAGAAGTCAGCTTATACTGGAAATCTATAGATTAATTTGTCGCCGTGCGTACAACCACAGATCACCAAATAAATTGTGCGCTAATCAATTTTTAAATCGTTCTATTTCGATCAAACGCTTAAAGTTGAGAGAGACAGAATTAGCATTTGCTTTATTGGTTATGTAAGGTACCGTCAAACCTTGCAACTTTGCCCAGATTTCTTGCGATTTTTTATTCCACTTTAAATATTTTTGTAAATAATATTACTTTCAATTTGTGATTGTGCTACATCAATAATAAATATAATGTTCTTTGCATACAATTATGATAATACTAAGACAATGAATTTTTATGTGCTAAAAACCTCAATTTAGACAGCGGGCAAAGTATATAGTACTTTTTACAAGTTGGCCCATTTTGCAGAAAACTTCGTATCTTCAGTATTTTCTACCTTAAGAACATTATTTTAGAAACGAGTACAATCTATCATTACCTGCCGAATTTGAGTGGGCAAAGTCACTTATTTTTCACAGACTTTTGGCCCGCAAAATACTCCACCAACTTCGACACAGTTTGACAGCCGACTGAAGTTACATTAGGAAAAATTAGTTACGTAGTCTTACCAGAAATATATTCAAATTTATTCCATGGATTAAATAATAAACGCGACTATAAAATGTTGCCGGCTTTTTTTATATTTGTGAAAAGTACCGTGCTGGGCAAAGTCAAATTAGAAGGGCAATATTGTAAGGTTTGACGGTACTACAAATTATGTAATTATATACGTGTTGCCATCGCGAATTTTATTTTAGCAACATACAACCTGACACGAGGTTCTCAAGCGCTTCCCAAGAGCCTAAACAAGAACAATACTGGTATCCGAAACGAGAAAAAAATCTTAAACACATTATTCTTACATCACGTACTAGGCCGTCTCGTATATACGGCTACATAATATCAAGCTGTAGAAAACCAGTTTTAGCAGACCTCGCTTTATATAGCCTTTTCGTACAATGAGAAGTCAGCTTATACTGGAAATGTATAATAGCTTGATTTGTCACCGTGGGTATAACCACAGATCACCAAATAAATTGTGCGCTAATCAATTTTTAAATCGTTCTATTTCGATGAAACGTTTAAAGTTGAGAGAGACAGAAATAGGATTTCCTTTATTGGTTATTGTATGGTACCAATTCTTTTAGCGCTAAATATATTAAGTCGTATGTGGAGAAGCATATGCCTAAGTAATAACTAAGGCGCTTGCCACGGTTGGTCCTCACATTCTCGTCCATGCCTTGGAAAGCACGTAAAGCCGTTGGTCCCTGCTGTCATTCGTAGATCTTTACAAACAACATTTCTTTGACAACCGGTCTAATCAATGGGTATCGTGTTAGCCAGTAACTGAATTATGTTTATAAGTTTTTATTTAGGAACAAAAACACATTGACATAAATTACAATAGAAACGATGATAGCTACAAAAGTTATAAACTGTGTCGCAGCTATCAACGCCCGTCTAAACATAATATATGAAACACATTGTTCCAGACACATGACATTGCCTGCGGTTTAGCTCAGAATTTAAATTTAAGTATAAAAAGAAAAATTAAAAAATATACGAAAGAAAAACTAAATGTGTGTATTTTGAGTAGTGGTGTAATGTGGAGTGGAAGAGTGAAAGAGGGTATGTGTGAGTGTAGATGTGTGAGTAAGTGTGTGTGAGTGAGACTATGTGTTGCATGTTCTAGGCAAGTTTTCACAATTTCTTCAGTTTTATCATATGATAGAGATTTCAACCATTCGGTCAATTTAACTCTTAAGATTTTACGAGGTAACCGGTAAATTTCGATGCTTTTGTTAATGTGGTCAAGTAGGCATTCATTTCTACCTCTACTTTCCAACTAAAGCACTTGGAATTGGTGAAAGGCGGGCGTTTGGGGGACTGTCTTATGTAATTTTGACGTTTAAAAAAATGATCAGTCTCAGCCTAGTTCGAATTAATGACTTTTGATTTGGACTCCACGTATAATGTAAAATATTCAGCTGCATTCGGATAAAGTGGAAGGGAACCCAACATAATTTGGAAAACGCGAGGCAGACTGATTGAAATATCAATTAGTATTTGATTGTATGTGATACAAGCCTGCCTTTAGACATGATTAATTGACTGGCCTGGTAAACCCACGACCTCAGTTTTAGCAGTCAGGGTCACTAACCACTAGACAGTGGTTAGTGACCCTGACTGCTAAAACAGAGGTCGTGGGTTTGATTCCCACCCAGAACAAATCTTTGTGTGATGAGCACAATGATTTGTTCTGTGTCTGGGCGTAATTTATCTATAATATGTATGCATTTAGAAAATATATAAGTATGTTTATCAGTTGTCTGGTTGCTATAGTACAGGCTCTGCCTAGTTTGGGATCAGATAACGTTGGTTGTCCTAAGATATAAAAAAAATGCATACAAAATATGTACATTTTTATTTAGCAGCATCGAAGCAACAAAGTAAAGTTCAAAAACCTTTAATAATACAAGCGGGTAGCGCCGAGGGGCATAGCTCGTGTTAATTTCAAATTATGTCCATGACAGTTTGAAGTCTGCCTGCCGTAAAAGCTTTGTATCAATCATGATTAGTTGATTTCCAAGTATTTTAATAACAAATTGCTTTGCTCTTCATTATTTTAATTCCTGACACGTTAATATTGTTTGATGAAATTCTAAATAAACAATTTATCCTGAATTTTATATTAACTGCCATGGTGAAAAACAGAA
Source organism: Aporophyla nigra (assembly GCA_947507805.1). NCBI lineage: Eukaryota > Metazoa > Arthropoda > Insecta > Lepidoptera > Noctuidae > Aporophyla > Aporophyla nigra. The sequence goes on along the minus strand of OX382315.1, from coordinate 5,789,026 downwards.
AAAGTAAAAAAAATGTACTTAGTGTTATTTCACTTTAAATAGATTATTTATTCCACAAATACATTATTTATTTCAAAAACATGGCCGCCAGGTAGCAACGACATGTTCAGATTTTGTATGTGTTGTCGGTCACATAGTCCGACAAGGCCTGAAGGAACAAAAAGTGTCGGACACATAGTCCGACATGGCAGTTAACTGTTCAGTCATCTTTTCTTTTGTTAATATTTTTGAATTAATATAATGGTATCTAAAAGACTTAGAAAGCGTTTTCTCCCACTGTTTTGCAAAGGCCTCCCCTAAAAAAATTCTAGGTAAAATTTTGCAACTCAGTGTAGGACTGATCACAGACTATGTATTCTGAGTCTTCTATTTATTTATATATATATAGTCCTCCAGACCGAATTTCGGCCACGGCGGCCAATTTCAACGGAGACTAGCCATCGGCGCGGGAGATATTATAGTGCTCAAGTGTGTGCGCAGACACAAGAGCACTCACTCTTCCCTCACTCTCATAGTCCGATGGGACGGCAATCCGACACGACCGGAGAGAGATCAGGCGTAGGACCAACGGCTTAACGTGCTTATTTATTTATATACTATTAATTCGAATCTCAATCATTTTGAAGATTATTGCTAAACCGTAGCTTCATTTATTTGAAAAATGTGTGTGCACAACAACGTAAATGAATTTTGTTGAACTTGCAAAATGAAATCGATTGTTATTTGTTCCTCTAGTACGTGTTACGCAATCACCCTACAGGTTTCCTGTAGCATTGTCAGTAATATCCAAGATAAACTTAGAAAGTACATAAATGCATTGAAAAACGCACACTAGTATCTGTATATAGTACTTGGCCTGAACCCACAAGCTTTTACCGCTGGGCAATCACGTCACTTGCTAGCTAATGATGTAAAAACTTATTCCTTCTTATTGCAAAAAACTCTGCTATCCCTCTTTTTCGGTAATAATTACTTTGTCTGCTCCAACAAATACGTTAGAGAAACTACTGAACTATAGATAATAGGATTATAATTACTATATGTTACCCTGAGTAAATACACCACACGTATCTAAATAATAAATACTGCTTTGTGGATTTCCGTTCGTTTCCCTGAAGCCTGAAATACATGGAACAATGAAGGCTAACGATGTCGAAACTGTATTCGTGTTGTACATGCTGTCGATTACAGCTCTATTCAGAACTTTAGCTAGATATTCTAGACGTAGAATACTACTTTTAGAACCCTGTACTGAAAGACTAAAGAGATATATGCATTTACATATGTACGTATTCAGTCATTTAATTTAATCTTTGTACGTGCGGTTACCAAAAAGTAACCAGGGTTGTCAAATATAGTTGAAGTTTGTCACGAAACCAACGGATGTTGAATAAAATAAAATAAATAGAAAACAAACGGAGAGCAGTAGTGGCCGGTGGTATCGACCCCAACTTACCGAGTTGTAGGTCGTTTAGAACCCCGGCAGTGACTTTACTTGTGTAAATTATTTCAACCCTGCGTTCTCAAAAGGTGAAGAAAAACATCGTGAAGAAACCAGCATGTCCAAGAACCAAAAATTTGAAGATATGTGACATTAGCCAACTGGGCCCGCATCTACCAACTCAGCACAATCGGTTGATTTATCAAATTAAACTTAATTAAAAAATCTATCGGGTTTTTAAACTGCAACTATATTCGACGAATTTATCTCATTTGGTGTCTGTACACTGAACGATATCCGAAGATAGTGATAATGTACTAATTTTCGTGATTACGGGACTTATTTACGTGATTGTTTTTCATTTGGTAGGTTAAGCCCGCGTGGTGGCCCCGTATTTTTTTTTTTTACTTAAGTAGTTTTTAATATTAGAGTCTTTGGATTATCAGTGTAAGTAAAAATGTAATGGATGTAGTTGCATATTATAGAAATATTATAGATAGTTTACATCATTTTGGTTTCTGGTCGACCAAAGGGTTCGTAGTTAATTCAATCGTAATAGAGAGTGTAGTTCAAGATGCTTTTAATAGTTAATAACATAGTACTCAAAGCAAAACGGCACAATTCCTCCAATCGACCGGTAACCAAGTTTGTAGTAGTAGTCAATAATGCAATTTCCGATACTATGATTAACAGCCATTTTCCTTGAAATCAGCTGTTACGTAACAAGAGTGCAAGGAGTACAGTAACGCTGCTGGACCTGTATATAGGTTTGGTACGTCTGGGTTATTACTGTTCCATACACGAGTTTGTTGAAGTAGTATTTCAAATTATGTCTTGAACTACCGAATATATTCTGTTTGCTTAGGTACTTGTTTTGATTTTAAATGGGTTTGAATCATCTTAATGCAATGTTCTTTTTAGCAAAGTTTGAGTACGAATAGTGCTTTCAAAAGATAAAAAGCTTTTAAATGTAGTCCTCCGAACCTTATTTCTACCATGGCGGCTAATCTCAATAAAGACAAGCCATCGCTGCATCGGCGCGAGAGATATTATAGTGCACAAGTACACGCGCAGACACATGGACACTCACTCTTCCTTCACTCTTAAAGTCCGATGGGACGACAATCCGACTCGACCGGAGAGAGATCAGGCCCTGTCCGAGGCCCGAGGATATCACATCGCCAACTTCCAAAATTCGTGTGGTTACTAAAAAATTCCTAATGGAAAAACCCAATTACAGTTCACCCGACCTTGGAATCTAACCTAGGACCCCATACCCAGCAATCGCGCTTGCAACCACGAGACCAACGGGGCAGTTTTAAATGTCACTTTGATATATCAATCTATTAAAAAGCAATTAATAAAAGATAAAGAGCTCCTGATTACTTACACCAACTAGAAAGCTTTCTTTTTCATGATAAAATACCTATTTAATGAAAAAAAAAAAATGCCGAGAGTCGTTTTATTAACATTAAATAAAATCTTCGTTCCAAAAGCAAGCAATAATAAAAAGGTTCATAATAAAACCAGGTGAACCAACATAAGAAAACTATATCCGACTTCGTGTCGTATTTCCCGTAGCTCCGGTAACTCAATATCGTGGTGCACAATATAAGACTAATGAACGGAGAGGTAACTAGCTGTATTCAGAGCTGTGTTATGTGTGGAATATAGAACGTGATGTGTTTTAGTTTAGTTCTCGTTTAGCTTTAGTTTTGTGCCGTAAATTGAGTGTGAAAGCTTTGGTTTTTGGTTGTGTCAGACATTCAATTTAGTCTGCTTTTCACTCATTGATTTTTTCTTTTAAATAAAACCTTTTCGTTTCTAAATAAATAGGTTTATTGAACAAAGAGATTATTAGCCGTATTCAGAACTGTGTTACGTGTGGAATATAGTACGTGATGTGTTTTAGTTTAGTTCTCGTTTAGCTTTAGTTTTATGTCGTAAATTGAGTGTGAAAGCTTTGCTTTTTGGGTGAGTCAGACAGTCTGCTTTTTCACTCACTGGTTCTTTCACGTGATATGTTTTAGTTTTGTGTTGTGAATTGAGTTTTCAAGACTGGTGAATTAAAGGCTCGTTCAGACTAGCGCGACGCGACGGTCGCGCGCGAATCGGCGATTTATATCCGTAGAACAATTTCTATGAAAACGCGCGCGACACTTCACACAGGGGTGACCTGTCGCGCCGCGACACGGTCGCGCCGCGTCGAGTAGCGCGACAGCTTATTAGTACATTTTGTATCGATTCGCGCACGAGTGGTCGCGCCAGTATGAAAGGTGTTGCGTCGCAATATATCGCAGCATCGCCTCCGCGACAGGTCGCGCGACATGTCGCGCCTGTCTGTACGAGCCATTAAGTTTATGTATGTGTTAGAGATTGTATTGAGAAATTTTTCGTATCGTTCAATAATGATCTATTGGTTTCCATTTTTGATATCATATGTACAGGCTGTCTTATGAATAGAGCAGCAACTGACCGTATTCAGAACTTGGTTAAGAGGTAAGACAGAGTAGCCGTAAAATCCAAATTATCGTAAAGTTTTTGCAATTCGCAGATCACTGTCAGACTGCATGTTGAACAAACCATGAATCGCAAAAGTATCAAGTATGTATTTACAGAATTATAATTATTATAATCATCAACACTAACTTCTAAGCTCATATAATCCTATTGATTCATATTTCACTCACACTTTTTACAGCTGCAAACCTTTTTTTTTCAACACACAATCCGACACTGACCTGCAAATACCAAAAAAACGTAAGTATTTAAGTAAATTTGAATTTCTCGGGCTATTCTGACACTTCCTCTTATTGTGTAGAATATAGAGCGTGATGTTTTATATGAGGTTGGGTTTAGATTAGTAACGTAAATTGAATTTAGAAGGTGATGTATTATTATACGTCTATAATGTGTAAGAGATTGAGTTAAAAACTGTGAACTTGGCACTGTTCGAATACTCATTAATCATTGTTCTTTCAGCGCCATGTTTATTCAAAAGTGTGTTAAGTGTAGAATATAGAGCGGGATGTATTTTTGTTTAGTTTTCATAAATCTTATATGTTAAATATAAAACCTTGATGACCAGGTTATTTTCGCTAGGAAATCTGTGATTTTTGCGCTATCAAATACATATTTTTCTTTTAGACAAGCTGGTATATGTGAACCACAAGGTAGTCTAAAAACGTATTTGAATAAACTTGAGAGGTGAGCTAGATGAGCGAGAATGATGAGCTTTTAATTTCCGTATTTAATATATTATTATGATGATTTTAGTTCAGTTGTGTCTTTTAGCTTCATTTTGTATCATAAATGAGTGTGTAACCTTGTGTTGGTGAACATTCTTTTTAAATCAGTGAATTTAGGAATTACTAAATGTAAAAAAAAATCTAATTAATCCAGTAAGGAAAAATTACAAGCCTAACCAGAATAGACTTAATTAATCCGAATCTCAAAAACAAAACAATAAAATACGTTCCTACAGTATAATTCTTTAATTCCCTCAGCGACAAATTTTAGTTCTGAAGCAAACGAAGTTTAAAGTATAAAACCCTTTTAAATCCTCTTTGAATTCCAGCCTGTATACAAGATAACTAAGTAGGCGGTATACATCTTCGTTTGTTTTATAAATAAAAACTTTTTTGAACGTAAACATCTGGGAGTTAAGGAATGCGGGCCGCAGTTGCGTAACATTATCATAACACGACAAGGCTGAATAAGATGTGGCCTTTGCATATTTTGTGGCTCAGAGGTTTAAGTTTTGTTTTTATTTCATTTTGGAATGTTTTGAAATTGTTTTCTTTTTTTTTCGTTATGATATTATTTTTCGCGTTGTTTAGATGTCTACGTAGAAAGTTATGGTTAGCTGATTTTCAGTTTTAATTATAAGCGGTTACATATTATTTTACAGAAAAGGAATATATGCTTCTATACATGTCCTTCTAGGCGTTTTGCTTCAGCGGCCTATAATGTTCCCACTGCTGAGATACAGGCTTCCTCTCGTTGAGAGGGAGTGGGCCATAATCTACCACGCGGGCCCAGTGCGGGTTGGTAGATATCACATGTCTTCGAATTTTTGGTTCTAAGCTATGCCGGTTTCCTCACGCTGTTTGCCGTCACCGTTTTGAGAGCAGTGGCGATGAAATAACTTACACAACGTAAAGCGCCTGCTTAGGTTCGAACTCACGACCTACTACTCGGAATTCGCGGCCGTTACCACTGGGCCACCACTGTTGGGCGTTTTACAATACATCATCATCATCATTTCAGCCGTAAGACGTCCACTGCTGGACTTAGGCCTCCCCCAATTTGGGGGGCTTTGCCATAATCGCATCGCTTGGCAGGCGGGTTGGCGATCGCAGTATGGTGGTAAAATACATAGAGAACGCTGCTGCCCATTCTCTAGTAAGATTTGTTTGTAGATTTGTTCTATTGTTTTACAATACAATAAAATACAATCTTTTATTTCAGGCTACTAAGGCCCATAAAAACAACACATAAATTATATAAAACAATTACTATAAACTAATACATCCTAATAATATTATAAACGCGAAAGTTTGTATGTATGGATGTATGGATGTCTGAATGTATGGATGTCTGGATGTATGGATGTTTGTTCCTCTTTCACGCAAAAAACTACTGACCCGATTTAGATGAAATTTGGCACACAGACAGTTTATAACCTGGAATAACACATAGGGTACTTTTTATCCCGGTAGTATGTTCCCGGGGGATAATTTCCGACCTCCACGCAGGAGAAACCGCTGGCGAAAGCTAGTATTCTATAAAGGAAAACTAAACTAAAACGATCACTAAACACGTAATGATGACGGTGTCGTGTTCCGCTGCGTGGTGTCGCGAAACCGTCCTCGGAAACGTCGATATACGACACCTTTCGGCCAAAAGTCCTCTCTCAAGCAGGTCTGTAGATGGTTGGTTGGAACTCGTACCACGAACGATTTAAAGTTGATGTTGTGGCGTAATTCCAAGCTTTCGACCCTCAGAGTCCAGTTGGTCTTCACTTTCAAATACTGCACGACTTCCACAATCGTCGTGGAGTTGTGTAGACGTGAAATGTACAGCTGCGACGTAGGCACAGTAGGGCTCGACTAATGAAAAAGGTCAAAAAATCGATCAACACACAAATGGTCACTATACATTGTTGGACAAACTTCATGGTGGTGCTTGGCTGGCTACAGGGTGAAGTGACTCGCTGGAAATGTTTCGTAGCCAACAGAGTTACACAAATAACAGAAATAACACCATCCATCTCTTAGAAGCATGTCAAGTCTGAAGAGAATCCTGCGGACTATGCAAGCAGAGGAATTTCACCATACGACCTAATAGGTGAAAAACTTTGGTAGAATGCCCCTTCATGGCTTCAAAATAATAGCATACCTAAACAAGATGTTTAGACAACCAACGAAGAGCAATCAGTAACGGACACATAACAGTGATTTTATTTTCTGTATACATCCCGTGTGATTCGTCTCCATCAACAACTACATACTACATCTCCCTGTATGGACAAACTGCCCGTACATTTTGGTTTTGCCTATTAGTTGCACATTCTGGCTTTCATGTTAACAAACATTAAGTATAGTATTATTTTACTGTAAAGGAACATAAACAATTTCGATCACAGCATGTACTGACTATACATTATATCAAAACTTCGAACATAATTTGTATGCACAGCTGCTCTTAATAATTCGACATCGCAATATATTACCACTTGAGCCACAATAATGACGATACAACTAGAAACATTCAATTATAGTGGGTTTAGTTACTACAACATTGCTGATACTAATAAATTGTGTTGTTCGATGAAAATGTAGTCATTCTGATGATGCAGATTTGATTTGATTTGGTAGCAAATGTTTGGGTTATTTCGTATTGTGTTGGGTTTCAGATTTACATGATAATGTTTATTTATTTATGTTTATTAATGTGTTAAAGATGATTTGGCTGTATAGGGTTGCTAATGATATGAAGACTACAAGAGATAATATGGAATAAGAAGAATCACTATTAGAGAAGTGACGCAATAAAAAGACATGTTGCACCGACCCTAAGTATAGATTACAAGGTCAAGTGAATAATGTTGATGATTATTGTGGAGCTATCTCTATTTATGATCAATCAAATCTATACTAATATTATAAAGCTGAAGAGTTTGTTTGTTTGTTTGTTTGATTGAACGCGCTAATCTCAGAAACTACTGGTCCAAATTGAAAAATTATCTTTGTGTTGGGTAGCCTATTTATCGAGAGAGGCTATAGGCTATATAACATCACGCTACAACCAATAGGAGCGGAGCAGTAATGAAAAATGTTGCAAAAACGGGGAAAATCGCACGGGTAGGCGATCCGACGCAACGGGAAGGATCGGGGGAACAAGAAATTTAACGCGGACGAAGTCGCCGGCAGATGCTAGTGGCAAATAAAAAGTTTCTTTCCGGAAATTATTTCATAACAAAATCGGACAAAGGCCAAATAAAGTCCAATAGCTTTACTTAATCGAGTTTTCGTTATACCAACAACATTATAAGATTTTTGTTCACAAAAAAAATCTTCCCTAACGACTACAATAAAAATCCATGTTATAACAAGTTTAAAACTAAACAACAGCTTAAAGTATGATAATGAAAAGCAGTTTACAAAGTACTTGAGGCGCCCGCGACGTCTGGGTGTCGGGTGTTGCCAGATCTCATAAATATTTATCAGGCGACAACACTTGCATATCAAATTGCACGGAAAATGCTTAGCAGTTTCGTGGACATTTTGTAGTTTTTTAAGATTCTTCGTTGTTTAAAATATACGATCTTTTTTAAATTTGTGTGTATTTAGGAAGTTTTGAGAAGATATTGTAGTAGGAAATATGTGTAACAGGCTTTTCCTTTCAACAAGGTGTGAACTTTATCATAATTTTAAGCTTTATCATTTTTTTTACCTGCAAATTCAAGAAAAGAAAAAGAGTGTGATATTCATATTATTTCATCAGAAAATGTTGTGAGTCAGAAGTGTATTTTTGACAATTATTACATTGCAATTAATACGTAGTTACGATTCGTCTATTAGCATATAAATTATGTATATTTTTAGCTTGAAAAATGTTACCAACTTTTTGTGATTATAATTTCATTTAATATTACTGAAGTTTTATGCGTGTAAGTATTTCGTGCATATGAAATAAAAACTTTTTATTTGAGTTTGAACAGCTTTATTGATAATTTCCCAGAATTGTTTTTATGGCACTATTCACAAAGAGAATTTATATTATATAGATTTGGACCACAGAGTTTACATAACTCTGTGGTCCAAAGCTGTATATGATATAAATTGTAACAGCTATCTTGCATAGCTACCAAACTAGTAGTGAAGATGTTTGTTCACGTAATACCAAGGGTGTGCACCTACTCCTACGTATGTGGCTGAGAATTCTAGTTAACTGTATCATTGACGCCTCTACTCTCTAGGGGTTGCACCCACTTTGGTGGGTACTTACACAACATGCGTACTACAAGGTATATTTGCATAGTACGATTGCAGGGTCAGGCGATTTCTTTTAATATAGCTGGAGGAATATGGGATACACTATATTCCTGGCTACATCTTTGTGTAATCAATAAATCAATTGATCAACTCAGCCTCCGCAGTCCACTGCTGGAACTCTGGAACAGACCTCTCCCAGCAGGCTTAGCACGAGCACCATTTTGTCGACGAAAAGTAGACACAAATGACATTGTTGACGGTATAACGGCAGGAAATATGTCTATTCGTCGTAGAAATAGAAAGCGTCTTACTAAGCGAGCAGTTTGCGCCACCACACCTTGTCGTCCGCCTTCTGCATCTAGTCTTTTTGCTGGGAGGCGTCTCACGCTACGCTTGTCCATACGCGGCCTCCACTCAAGGATTCGTCTGATACACCGTCTATCGGTCCTTGGACAGACATAGCTAGCCCACTGCCACTTAAATTTTCTTAACAGCGTGTTATTTTACATTGTCATTATTTTATATACCAGTTTCTACGCGCCACTTTCTTCGTTGTGTGAAGTTAATTATACCAAAAAATCTATCTCATCTGCTAGCCTTTGCCACCTATGTTAGGGTCGGATTCCAGTCTAATCGGGTGCAGCTGAATACCAGTATTTTATATAAAGTTATTTCCCATCTGACCTCCACAGCCCAGTTTTTGGGCAATGAATGTCATGCGATACCTCTTGATTAGATTGGTTGTCAGAGTTTCAGGTTTCTATAAGAACCTAATCTATGTTAATCGGATATAGTATTATTTTTGTCAGTGATAAACTAACCACTATAGTTTCATTTATTCAGTACTAGCTTTTGCCCGAGCTTCGCTTGCGTTAAAAATAACAATAAATCTAGTAGTCAACCAAAATAGATACGAATAACACAAACTCCATAAAACTTTTTGCCTCCGCATTCTTTTTTTCATACTCTTCAGTACTTACGCATCTCGAATCTTCCACAAAAACCCACAATTTCTAATTTCACCCCCTTCCTTCCTTGTACAATCACTCACTGTTATCTTCCCAACCATTTATTCCGTACAACAGTCGATAAAGCTTTTCCTTCTTTCTTTCACTTAGAACTCGAAACATTGTTTTGGGGGTATCAAAAAAACATGAACACGATACATGGGGAAGTGACCATGAATTGCTAGCTGCAAAGCGATTTGCCGGGAGCTATTTACGTCATTACACGATAGGAGGGGGCTCATACATTTTGCAATGCCTACCAAGACGGGTGGCCATACGTGCGCTGTTTGTAGGACATTCTAGAAACTATTTTCTGTTTAGTGCAGTGTAAATAGTTAGTGTTGGTTGGAAGTGGTTCTCAAGGTGTTCAATGGTTATAGGTTCCCGCCAATGTTTATTGAATACATACTAGTTGTAGAGATAGTAAGGTAGTAGATAAAGAAGAATTATGCAGGCTTTTGCAAAGCCTCTTAATTAATCAATCCTACTTTGGATGTTTGTTACTCAATCACGCAAAAAAGGTCGAAAGTATTTTGTTGAAATTTGGCACGGAGATAGTTTATAACTTGGATTAACACATAAATTACTTTTTATCTCGATAATATGTTTCCATGGGATGATTTCCGACCTCGTCGCAGGCGGAGCCGCTGACAAAAGCTTGTATTTAATATTTATTTACCTTCTACAATATGAACATAGGTTTTATAGAAATATGTGGATTCTGTTGGGCACAGCAAAATGGGAAAAAGGAAGAAGGCTTTTCTTATAGAACTAACTGTTTGACATCAATGATAACATTAATTTGCACGGTGATGTGATCTACGGTGAATTAGAATAATACTTTATTAATTCTCGTTGTAATGGTGCTTAACTGAAGACAAAGAATAAGAATCTGCGCTATCTCCTCGTCTTAAGAAAAAACCGGCCAAGTGCGAGTCGGACTCGCGCACCGAAGGTTCCGTACAAACCTGTAGGTTTAAAATTAAAAAAAATATTTTTATTATATGATGTAATTAAAAATTTGCGATTTTCGCAATTTTTCCTTTAACTGTGCTATAAGACGTTGCTTCGTACCAAATTTCAAAGTTCTAGATTGACTGGAAGTACCCTTTAGGTTTTGATTCCCTTGCGAGTTTCGAAAATTTCCGGCATAAACGGTTATATCTTTTGATTGCGTTAGCTTAGAAGTTTGATTTTTTCACAGCTCCTAGGGACAGTAGACTCAAGTATTAGATATAAATTTCAGCTTGATACTTTCACGCGTTCCTGAGAAAAAGGGTCTTGACAGACGGACGGACGGACAACAAAGTGATCCTATAAGGGTTCCGCTTTTTCCTTTTGAGATGCGGAACCCTAAAAATCAGCCAGATTTGTACAGTTCTGATGATTTGAGTACACGCACGGTGCTTTCAATGCATCCTTGCAACTTCATCTCTTGATATATGTGATTTTTGAAGAGGAGTATTAATGAATCAGGTATATTTACAGTCGTCTCTTTACTTGTTGCCAGTGTAGACGAAGTATTTCTACAACGTAGTAGTTACCAGCTATTGGTAAACCTAGTGTTACTTTCAAAAGCCACACGAGACTAGTTCAGTGTGTATTCTGACCCTGTTAATATTGATAGTAGTGTGAATCAATTATTGGCCGACCGTTGCAGTGGCTTGCTCTAGATACTGTATAGGGTATTGGTGCATTAAATGTGTCTAGTTGGATACGGGTACGAAATAGTTCATGGAAGGAGGCTGGAGGTACAAAGTGTGTATTTGTTCTTCAAGGTATACACTGGTGTGCATTTGAAAAAATAAACATTGTGTATATTAGTTATAGAGCTCTTTATGAATGAGCCCTTCTGGGGAAGTAGATGCTATATTATCTTATGTATTTATTTTAATTCCAATTTCAATACATGCAAGCTATAAACATAGTTTCTTAGGCAAATTGTAATTAATATTATACCGGATGACATTTTTTACCGTCTCAACCTTCATATGGTGTGTTGTGTAACTAGAATAGAAGGCAGGAAGGCCTTCAGATTCATCGTAGGTGACTAAAGGAGCGCGGGACACGGGCGGAAAGGGATGCGTGTGCGGCTCGTGCGCCTGCGAAAGATCAATGAGGCCGCCTATTGGCCGGCTTCAAAGGGTAGGACCGTGCTACGAAATCATTAATACATGCCGCGCATTGAGTAGGGTGATTGTGATTTGAGTTTCGATAGGTTTTTAATTGTTTTTTTGTTTTTTTTTTTCCTAATTCCTGTTTTTGTTGTTCTAGTATGAAAATGTTACTTTAAATGTGTAATATTTATTGCTAGATCAATTTCATTACATGTTATTCAAAAATAAAAATACCAAAAAATTCTATGCCAAAGGCTTCTACTCCGTTCATCTATTACCCCCATTTCTTTTCAAGACGTTAAAAAATGTCACCCGGTATAACTTTTTAAGCTGCTAGTATCTTCTGACATATAATAATTAGGACTTCTAGGTATTTATTAACCTTTTGCATTCACTTTGCCGTAATCGGCTATACAGTGGCGACCCAGTGGAAACCGCCTTAACTTACATCGTTATCTGGTCAATTCCAGGCTCTGTGCAGACTCTGTGTAATTTATTTAATTACCGCTGCTCTCTTAGTCTTCCTAGAGTTAAAAAAAAACCGAAAAGAAAATACATCCACTAATTCGAACTGGACCCGCGTGTTGCCTTATGTAACAGCAGACCCTCTCACAGAAAATGGGAACATTGATAATGTTACTATGTTATAATCAGCTACAAAATAAGAACATTCCTGAAACTATCCACCAAAGACATGGTCACAGGGCACTACCCATTGGCCGTCACTCACCCTTTATCAGGCGAAGCTCACAGACCCGAACATTCATTCCCTTTTTGTTCCAAGACTTTAGGATTTGCGCGAAACTCTGGGAATCGACGGAAAAGATATAAAAGTTTCTGTTATATATCTCTTTTCCAGTCGTTAAGGGGATGTGTTTGTCTCTCCTATTCATACAATGTGCACGTGCTGAAAAAAGGGTGTTATACGTGTGTCTTACGTGTCCAAAATAATTGCTAGACAGTAGGATAGCTTGCGGGCTTCCTCGTCGTGAGCATTTAAATTGCTTTCCTATAAAATAAAGTACGTAAAGAAACCAAAACGGTTTCTTTGTATGAGAAGACGCGTTCGCCCTACAGCGGAGCAATTAGGCTAGTATTATTAAGTTAACCTAAAGCTCAAACTCAATGTTAGATTTTTTAACAAGAAGCCATAATTAATGCTGTCTTAAAACTTTTGGAATATTAAAACCGTTTCAAAAATGATATCTCAAAAAAGTTGATATAAGATGTTTAGTTCATGTTACTCGAGTGTTCTATTTAAATATGAACCGTATTTAAGTTTGACAAGCTCTTTCTTATTATGATATCTTTAATGATTTTAAAAGTACCTAATTCAATACTTTTTTTTCTCTGCACCGACACATGCTCCAGCCAGCCCGCACCACTGAGCCTGCAGCATTAAATCGTACCCATAAATAGCTATTCCAATCTAGGCTGTCCTTTGTGGCCCTATACCAGTGATGCCCTAAGCCGAGGTACGTACACCACAGGGGATGCCCTTAGCGAGTACTCATTTTAGTTTTAAGTTTAAAGCCCTGGTAGGAAGCCTTAATTTATTAAGGTAGCCACAGGCAAGTCCAGTTAAGCAGCCAACCACCTCATAGGTCATTCCCAAAAAATCCTTTTTTTTAGATTTTGAAGCCAAAGATTCTCATTTAGCTTAACACAATCGCAATCCTTCAATATGTTAACGTGTTTGTTAACATATTGAAGGATTGCGACACTACGGAACGAACTTTTCAGGTATCGCATAAATTGTTTATCTCGGTTACCAGCAACAGTTTATATCGATACAAACACGAACAATCTTCTCTGTGAAACTTTGTGTTCGCTAAACACGCGTTGTATGCATGTTTAAAAACGGTGTAGGTATGTCAAAACATTTAGGGTCATTTCAGATTCGGCGTATTTTGAGTGTCCATAAAAGCGCTGTGTATGTTCATTTGTAATACGCTTACATTCGTGTGCGCAGAAAAAAGTGCGCAAAAGTACGCAATATTACAAACATGTTTTGCGTTCTACCAAAATTTACGAAATTGATGTCCTTCAGTGCATGTAAGCTAACTTAATTGTAATACTCTAATTTCGGGCTAACGGATTAATGTTCTTAGTTCAGGACCCCAAACAACTTTCCATAACTACACCAAAGTAACAAAAAAAAAACCGGCCAAGTGCGAGTTGGACTCGCGCACCGAGGGTTCCGTACAAACCTGTAGGTATTCACGGTTTATGCATAAGGTTTATGTTTATGAAATAAAATGTTTTTTTTTTTTAATATTTGAGTTGATTGAATGAAATGTAAATTGCGGTTTACGATTTATGACGTATTAAATAAAAACTACTTACTAGATCTCGTTCAAACCAATTTGCGGTGGAAGTTTACATGGTAATGTACATCATATATTTTTTTTTAGTTTTATCATTCGCTTATTTTAGAAGTTACAGGGACACACACACACATTTTACCACTTTGAAAGTGTCTCTCACGCAAAACATTCAGTTTAGAAAAAAGTGATATTAGAAACCTCAATATAATTTTTGAAGACCTATCCATAGATACCCCACACGTATAGGTTTGACGAAAAATTTTTTTTTTGAGTTTCATTTCTAAGTATGGGGAACCCCAAAATTTATTGTATTTTTTCTATTTTTGGGTGAGAATGTTAATGCAGTTCACAGAATACATCTAATTACGAAGTTTCAACAGCATAGCTCTTATAGTTTCGGAAAAAAGTCGCTGTGACATACACGGACAGACAGACAGACATGACGAATCTATAAGGATTCCGTTTTTTGCCATTTGGCAACGGAACCCTAAAAACGAGCGAGGTAATTGCATAACATACTTTAAAAGGTAATGCCTTTCATTTTGGGGAATTAACTACATTCATTGCGTCTTTTGTGGACTTTTGCAGACGAACTGTTCTAGCATGATGCATCCTCATGTAGCCATGAATGAGCAATTTACTTTAGAAACTATCGGTTTTTGGTTGAAAGGTTGATATGCTTTGATGCAGGTTAAACTCACACTCGTAACCCAATTCCATAACCAGCCCATATCTTCGAGATCCACTATTATAACAACCTCCCATTTATAGAGCTTGCGTTAAAATGCAGCTCTCCCTTTAGTCAAATCCCTTTAACATTTTGTAAATAGTTTGTGTTTCACTCTGTGATTACTTAAACTCACACGCTGACTTAATATTGTGTTAATATTCTTGGAACATCGTATACTTTCTTAAACAATTTTGTAAATATGTGAGCACCATTAATTTTATCTATACTTATAATATTATAAAGCTGACGAGTTCGTTTGATTGGTTGAACGCGTCACCGCGTTCTCAGGAACTACCTACTGGTCCGAATTGAAGAAATATTTTTGTGTTGGATAGCCTATTTATTGAGGAAGGCTATAAGCTATATATCATTACGCTATGATCAAAAAGAGCGAAGCTGCAACGAAAAATGGATGAAAACTGGCAGGCAATACGATGCGACGGGAAGGGCACGGGAGCAAAAATATAACGCGGACGAAGTCGCGGGCAAGGTAGTCTATCATATAATTAATGTATTAGTCATTGCTTCATTTTTAATTATTTATGTCTATTATTGTAAGGTACTTTTACTGTAGGTGTTGGTTTTCACATATGATTATTTAATTAATGAATGTAAAATATGTTTTTTTATTAAACATTAATTTTAAAAGTGTAACGGTGGACTTTCCTGCCCATTCTTCTCAATACAAAGCTATTTTTTAGCAACGGCAAGTAGAATCCATTCTATTTTACTGTAAATGTTGACTTTCAAAAGTACCTTATGTGCCTATTTGAAATAAATGCTTTGACTATGAATATTAAATGCGATTGCTGACTTGGATCTCAGCCAATTCTTAAGTCAGCTCATACTTTCAACATCAACTATTAAAACTACTAACAGAAAAGAGCTTACAAGAAAAATGCAGCCCTCACCGATAGAGCCTCTAAAATATGCACGGGCAATAAGCGAGGGATCCAATATGAATGGAATGAATACTGGACTAGTGCACCATACAGTGTTCTATAAATATTTTATAGAAGTTCAACAAGTGGGTCAGAAGGTAGGCAGTTATGGATGCTCGGTCGATTGGTTTTTGTTTTTCAATTATTTCTGGTATTAGGATCGGCAGTTTCGGAAACAGCTACACGCTTCGATTGATCCGGTTAAACTACACTTCTGCCGTTATTCTTTAAAAGGCAGTCATCTGACAATTTACCGATTTTAATTTAAACATAGAGCGACATCAGGAAAAAATGCGCGTCGACCTATCTAAACCCTTTTTCTGAAACTTATTTAGCTTTTGAGATATTTTTTTTTTATAAAAAGCAGTGACGTGGTTTTGATACCAGTGCATGCACTTTAGTTGTAGGGTTAGATAGGTCGACGCGCCTTTTTTCCTGACGTCACTCAATGTTTAACTCAAAATCGGTAAATTATCAGATGACTGCCTTTTTAAGAATCACCGCAGACTTACCGCAGATGGTCCGTGGATGTTTAGCCATCTTTATATACCAAGACCCCTTTGTGCTTCGGAGAGCAACTTAAACCGCTGGTCACAGCTGTCATTCGTGAATCTGTGACAGTCGTTTAGAGTCGTCAAAAACCCGAAAGTCTGATAATCTGCCTTATGTTGAGGCATCGTGTTAACCTAGTTGCTGGACTGTGGAGGTCAGTTGCTTCATATAAAAGTACTGGTACTCAGCTGCATCCCGTTAGACTGGAAGACCCGAAGTATACGCTTAGAGGCACTATGAGAAGCAAGAAAACAAAAAAAAAAATAGTTAAATAAATTTTTTTGGGACAGTCAATTTTTTGGAGATTTTTTTTATAGAATTTGACCATTTTTATTGCAGCAACTGATTAAGCTTATCCATAGATTAAATGCTTACACAATCACTCACTAAAGCGTTAGTTACAACTCATCTGGACTGGCCTGTTAGTCTAGTGGTTAGTGACCCTGACTGCAAAGACTGAGGTCGTGGGTTCGATTCCCACCCAGGACAAATCTTTGTGTGATGAGCACAATTATTTGTTCTGTGTCTGGGTGTAAATTATCTATAATATGTATGTATTTAGAAATATGTAAGTATGTTTATCAGTTGTCTGGTTGCCATAGTACAGGCTCTACCTAGTTTGGGATCAGATAACGTTGTGTTGGTTGTCCTAAGATATTTATTTATCTGCACTCAGACGGTTTCATCTTCAAATTTTACAATTTTTTCCAAAAATATTGTTTAAAATACTTTATTAAATTGTACCTGATCCATCATTCATGCAATAACTGACGTAATAGAGTTAATCTGAATTGGCACTTGAAAAACATGTTTAAATACGAATTAAAATTATAATTTTCGGTTTGAGTATTCAAAAATCATAGCACTCAATTGTGTCTAGGATAGGACTACAAATTGGTATCCACAGGTACGTTTTCTTGTGTATGTTTACACTTTCATTAGATAATTTTGGAACATCAACTTTCATTTCAAAACATTGTTCTTTAAAGGCCCTGAGCTCATTGCGTAACGCAGTACCAATCAGATGCTGAATCATATTGAAGGATATTGTGTAGTATGTTCGAAAAATTTGTCCACTCAGCAACGCAAATAACGCAAAGAATTTTGTAAGGCTAAGGAATGCTATTTCTACTGCTAGCGTATTACGCAATTGACCCGCTGGTAAAAGAAAAATGATTTTACCGTCATAAGATCTCTTTGTCTACCAAGGACGAGGCTTATTATAATAATATAGGCAATTCTTCTTTGAAAATTAAATGTAATTAGTCCGCGTGCTTAATAAAAAGGCTGAAATTTTGGTTTCAGATATAAAATAATAATTGTTTTCAAACACGTAATTCAATGCCGAAAAAAAAAATGTAGACAAGACCCTCTAGAGAACAATATCAAATACAATCTCTCCGATCAGTTCAACGCGCAATCATAGGGGAATAAAACGAACTATACTCCACATACATACCTAAGTACTAAAATTTCCATATCAGCCAGAAAATTAAAATTTAAGCCAATCCTGTTCATAAATGCTGGGATAGTTCTCTTGAGACAGAAAATTATCTAACTTACACGGAGTAAAATCATAAATGTATGTACATTTAAAATTCACCGGTAGTTCCACCCGCGATAAGGAAATAATGGGTTAATTTTTTCCTGTATGTACTTGTAAACGTTTTCAACTAAACTGCAGTTTTATTTTACAATTTAAATAATGGTGGAGTATTCAGCAATCATTTTTCGTTAATGAAGATTATTGTTTTGTATTTTGACAATGTTCGAGTGTTTATTGGCAGTGATTTACTGTTTCGTGGTAATGATTTACTGGTTTAGACAATGATTTACTGTGTTTCGGTAATTATTGAGTAATTTTCAGAAATGATTGTGTGTTTTGGGGAAATAATAAAGGATTTTTCAGAAATAATTAACCTACTGTGTTTCGTCCCGTGACTACACACGGACCGACCAACTGACCGTACTCGACAGTTTTTTGTTTACTCTGTGCGCCTGCGCACCATGACGTGTAACGGAGTGTCAACTGTCACTTGTCAGTTTGATTTTGACACTTGTTTTTGATCTTGAAAATGGCTGGCTGGTTGGTATTTTGTCTTGAGAGCCTTGTTGTTAATTAATCTTGTTGAATCTATAGTTTTGCGGACAATTTGTTGTGATCCGATTGTTTTGTGTGTAAGCAACCCCTTTTGACGATATTGAACGGGTTTTATTATGGAATTTGATTGAAATAGTTTGAAGTGACCGTAAGAAAACCGCGTGCTTGTAAATCTCGAGCGTATTGAAGTGGCCTTACTCCTGGAATACTTACAGATTCACTACACAGTACAATATACACTCATTTACATACATAAATCCAAGTAGGCTCAGTACCTGAGACCTCGAGTTTTCCTCAACCAGGTGAGTGATTGAATATTTGTTAATCAGCTCCGCGCACGGCGGACAGTTCGACCCACGTTTGCCCAAGGCCGACGATCATCACGCTTCCACAATACGTTTTAAATCCTATGGTCAAGGTCTTGGATTGGCGTCGAACATACTGTTTTTCAGATATGACTAAGTGTTTGATGGCCATTATCGTGTGTTTCTTTCCTAAGATTATGTTTTCTGCAGTAATGATTGTGGATCTCGGCCAGAATTGTACAAATACATCTAGGCCAGAATTGGCAATGATTTTAATCAATCAAGTTGCCCTGATGTTTGATGCCAGTCTGTGCCTTGACATCTCCAGACCTGTACAAAATATACAAATAATGAAAATCAAATGTGTCCCCAATAGCGACAAAGCTCTAGATACAATCACAAAGATTGAAATATTCTTTAAATAGAAACTCGAAATGCTTTACCTAAAACAAAGCACCATTATCCTCCAGCTCTCCTACTAAAGCACTAATGAATTCTGAAAATATATCTCTAAATGACCGCCTCTTTTGTGTAGCCATAAATTCTTTACAAATAGTGACACAAAGTAGATAGGTTCAGAAAGTCAGCTCCATACAACGAGACAAAACCAAGCTCATATGGACACGCATCTGAGGACTGTTACAAAAATATCAGGTTGGTGTGGTGCCCTCGGACGTAAAGACTAGCATCAGCCCATTTCTTCCCGTGTCGTGTGGGTGTCCTAAAAGGCGGCTAAGGGACTTACTAGAGAATGGGCAGCAGTAATTATGGCAAACCCTCCAAAATTGGGGGAGGCCTAAGTCCAGCAGTGGACGTCTTTCGGTTGAAATTATGATGTTGGTTACTAAAGTATCTGAAGAAAATGTAAGCATGCAATTCAAGCAGAATCATCATCATCATTTCAGCCGTAAGACGTCCACTGCTGGACTTAGGCCTCCCCCATTTTGGGGGGCTTTGCCATAATCGCCACGCTTGGCAGGCGGGTTGGCGATCGCAGTATGTTGGTAAAATGCATAGAGAACGCTGCTGCCCATTCTCTAGTAAGTCCCTTAGTCGCCTTTTACGATACCCACGGGAAGAAATGGGGTAGTGTTATTCTTTACGTCCGGCACCACACGGTACTCACCTCAAGCAGAATAAATAACCAACATTTTCAATTTCAATTCAATAATCTAATATTACTAGCCTGTATTGTAAGGCAACGGTCCTTTACTCCCTACAAAATTCCTTTTTTTGCTAGTGCTGGCCAGTCCTTTCGGTAGGAGTCAACCTCGTCCCGCCATCTTCGTCGTGCGATTATTTTTACCCTATCAGTGGTTCTTTAGCCCATTTGTCATCTGACATGTAGCAGACATGCCCAGCCCAATCTCACTAAGCTGAGCAACTTGCTGTGTATCGGTGATCTTGGATGTTATTAAAAAAATACCGTCAGTGTTGGTAAAGTAGTGAGATATTGTAATGAAACTTTCTAAATTCAGACGAATGTTACTAATTCCCTGAGTCCGCGTATCACTGGTCAGTTTCCCTCACTCGCCCGTTTATGTAATTAGTTCATTTCGCTGATTGGTCAGTACTGCAGATTAGGCAGTTGCGTCAACTCGACAGTTTCCAGTGTTAGCCCGTTTCCATGATTAGTCAGTCAAAATAGAATTGATATAGAACTGCACATACGTCTGTGAATTTAATTATAAATTACATAACATGAAATTATGGCTGTTTCTTCATAACGTTTGGCAGGAATGAACTTAGTGTATCAACCTCATATATTCCACGAGTTGATTATCATATTTTCACATGCACAGGGTTTGTCTATACCTTCATTAGACATTTTTTGTAAAGATTATACGTGCAGCGCGACCCACGGAGTAGAGAACTTTTTTTACTCTGTGGTACAAAAGCACTTGCGACGGGCATTTTATTGAATTCGCCGTCCGTACGTGTCTATGCGTATGTGCGTGCCTGCTTTCGTTAGTTGTAAGGCGCCAACCTTCTGTATCTAATATTTTGTATTCGTGCTTTGTCGACGTTGTTTTGTTCTGTATTGGCACGCATTCGGTGCTTGTTTTTGTTGCATTTGATTTGTTAAGTGAGTTCGAATGTATTGAATAAAAAATGCTAATTTAATTTTGTGTTTCTTTTGGTTTCCTTTAGTTTCTTATATTTCTTGGCAGACATGCTACTTTCAGCATCGACAATCAGTAAATTTTGCAACTTCTTAAATATGTGTTTCCGTATGTAAGTTTGGTTAGAAAATTGCTTCAATGCTGCATTATTTTAGAGGAAATACGAAAGAACAATGGCAGCTTCCCATACATTATTTTATTGGAAATTAAATTTCGACGTCTTTAAATGAAAAATGTCTTATTTTACTCGGCGGCATTTACTGCGCTAGTTTGTGCAAGATTTTTTATTAGATAAAGCGGAGATTAATTGATATTCAGTTTTGAACTTTTGTAGGTTATATTTTTATGGCACTTCTAACGATGTGTAAGTATGTACATAATATTCGATTTCGAGGAAATAAAAGGGCAATATCGTATTAATATTTACCGTTTTAGTCATAACATCATGCCATGACTTATGAATATGATAGGTACGAGAAGGAAGGTATCAATATACAATATTTATAAGTCTGCATTGTTATTATTAGGAAATATCTTCTACCACCCATCTAGCAAATAGTGACACAGTGACTTCTATTAGCTTGAGCTGTGGTTAATCGGTGTTAATATCAGAGTCCATTATGCAGTCCAGCAAACATTTAAACAAACATTCAGATGAAAACGGAAAAAAAATATGCATAGCAAAACAACATAAGTCAGAACGCAAGCGTCTGGTTGTTAGTCAAATCTGTCAATGCTATATCTTTTAAGACTTTGAATACTAGTCTTTTTAGTTCAGGACTGCCATAACATGTGATTATTCATTTACTGCAATAAATAATAAATAAATAAATATCTTAGGACAACCAACACATCGTTATCTGATCCCAAACTAGGCAGAGCCTGTACTATGGTAACCAGACAACTGATAAGCATACTTATATATTTCTAAATACATACATATTATAGATAAATTACACCCAGACACAGAACAAATGATTGTGCTCATCACACAAAGATTTGTCCTGGGTGGGAATCGAACCCACGACCTCAGTCTTAGCAGTCAGGGTCACTAACCACTAGACTAACAGGCCAGTCAAAATGTTTTTAGATAATGATGAACACGGAATAAACTTAGATTTACAGCAAAAAATATGATATTTACTCATTTAATCCATGTGAATATAATAAATTACACATGAAAAATGATAAGAACACCACAATTATTAAAATAAAATGGCAATACTAAACCAATACTACCAACAATGTCATACTCATAAAAACCGGCCAAGTGTGAGTCGGACTCGCGCATCGAGGGTTCCGTACAAACCTGTAGGTATTCACGGTTTATGCATAAGGTTTATGTTTCTGAAATTAAATGTTTTTTTTTTTAATTTTTATATTTGAGTTGATTGAATGAAAGGTAAATTGCGGTTTACGATTTATGACGTATTAAAAAAAAACTACTAACTAGATCTCGTTCAAACCAATTTTTGGTGGCAGTTTACATAGTAATGTACATCATATATATTTTTAGTTTTATCATTCCCTTATTTTAGAAGTTACGGGGGGGGGAGACACATTTTACCACTTTGGAAGTGTCTCTCGCGCAAACTATTCAGTTTAGAAAAAAATCATATTAGAAACCTCAATATCATTTTTGAAGACCTATCCATAGATACCCCACACGTATGGGTTTGACGAAAAAAAAAAATAGTTTCAGGTCTATGTATGGGGAACCCCAAATATTATTGTTTTTTTTTCTATTTTTGTGTAAAAATCTTAATGCGGTTCACAGAATACATCTACTTACCAAGTTTCAACAGCATAGCTCTTATAGTTTCGGAAAAAAGTGGCTGTGACATACTCGGACAGACAGACAGACAGACAGACATGACGAATCTATAAGGGTTTCGTTTTTTGCCATTTGGCAACGGAACCCTAAAAACGAAATAGTCAAATAACTTTTCATTAAATATTACTTTTTCCTCGGCTTTAACTAACTATTAGTATAGTTTTAAAAAACGTAGATTATTAATTGAATTTCTTTCGTATATGTGTCATTTTTAGACGTTCAAATTTATTTCAAATAAAATTTTGCCATTGTTCTTTCATAAGTTGAAGTCGAAGTTTCATAGTTTTGTCCGGTTTGTATGATACTATTTGCTTTAAAGGAGCCTCTTAAATGATGTTACTTAATTACGTCCGTGCTCTGAGTAATTAGTCTCGCTAAAAACCTTGAATTATTAATCCTTAATGCCCAAGGGTCATCGCGCTGTTTCTTAAAAGTGTGACTATTTTTTTGGTAAATAAGCGGTCTTCTTACTTGAAACACCGTGTCACGTTGGTAAAGATGAATATTCATTCCTACCTTTAAAATCTAGACATAATAGAAGGAGAAATTAATTTTGGCAGAACTTTTTAGATAACTTTCTTCAAAATTAACTCTACTGGTACAACACTTTTACCCAAACCCATCAAAACAGTTATAAATAAATGTCACATTAATTCGACTTACAAACCTGCAAGCTCAACTCATTTTCCAGACTGACAGACCGAAATTATACCCAGACTCAGTCATAAATAAAAAGTAAACCGATATTATGCAATATAATAGCAATTCACGAAAAACAATTGCCGGCGGGCCTCGCATTGTTGAATAATTAACGCTCGGTTCCTGTTGAGCATCGTAGTAATTAAAATTTTGGAAACTGCCTGCCACAGAATAGATAGGTACAGAAGGATATCTCCATACAACTAGTGAAATACGTGCAGGCACACGTAGACGCGTATTTACCTTATCTTAAACGAACGTCCCAGGATAGTCAGCGAAATTCAAAATCATTTAAGTTTTTGCAATTTGCAGGTTCATCATACGCGACCTTTATAAATGTGTACTTATAGAATTAAAATGGGTGGATTGATCAATATAAGTTGCCTAATTATCTAATATATAAATTATAATATAAAATTATCTTATAACCTATTTTGATCAACATACAAGCTTTCTCTATGCTCAAATGATCAAATCACTATAAATCGATCACCAACCCGCCTGCCAAACTTGGCGATTATGGCAACCTCGCCCAAAAATGACAAGCACTAAGAAAAAACGGTCCTTCGTGCCCGGTGACCCACCTACCTTTGCTACTGTAGCAGTCAAGGCTATGAGGATAGTGAAAAGCCTCCAGCAGTGGACGTTTCTTGGCTCAAATGATGATGGTGACAAGTTGTAACTAGTCAAAAATGCAATACAATGTGAATTTCATGGGCAAATTTCGCGCATCCCTCTTAAACGAATCAATGATAGTTGTAAGCGTGCTTGCACCCACTGTACGTGAAGCGTGTCAATGTGTGCGTACGTTGTCGCTTGTTTTACGCAGTTGACCTTCTGTACCTATCTTTTTCGTGCTGGCTCCATGGTGCATAATTAAGTATTGTTGCTATGTGAAAGTGTGTTGATCGTTGCGCCAAAAATTTTACACTGTGTTAATTTTTTGGTGACGTAATTCTGTGCAAGCCATTTATTTATTGGTTGTAGATAAATCATGTTTGTCAAGTCGTTAAAGCTTGTAATTCTGCGTTTATAATAGGGATTTACAACACTTTTGGTAAGGTTATTTTAATAATTGTATTTACACCATACTTAGTTGATTATTTGTAGGGACTTTATTGCGCTACTTCTTTTCATAGATTACCTATTAGTACTTGTTTGATGTGATGACGCATTTTTTATGACTTCCCTGTGGCTACCTTAATAAATTAAGGCCTCCAGCCAGGGCTAAAAAACTTAAAACTAGAGCGAGTACTCACTAAGGGCACTCCTGTGGGGTACGGACCTCGGCTTAGGGCATCGCTGGTAGAGGGACGGCCTCGATCGGAATGGTTGTGACGACGCAGTTTGAAGGCTGGCTTTTGTAGCCTTTGTCCTTGAAATTACTCTTATTCTCTGACTTATTACATTTGTTTTGTTTGGTTTGATAAAAAAACTTCCTTACAGAAATGGTCCTAAGAATTAACAGCCGATTGCACGTCAGTTTTAACATTATGATCTTGAACTGTCCTAGTGTAGTATAGGAGCCTGAAATAAAATAGGAGGCAGGTTTATATTAATTTTGTTACCAATAACGTGTTACCTTCCTTACCGTTCCTGTATCTAAGCAGCAGTGAAGAAGTACTGTCTGCTCATTCCGATCCAGCCCGCCCTTTGCAGCCTTCTTTCAGCGATGCCCTAAGCCAAGGTCTGCGCCCCACACGAGGTGGCCTTAGCGTGTTGTCGCTTTAAAGTTTTAATTAATTAAGGCAAGTCCAGTTAAGCTGCCGGCAACCTCATAGATTGACTTGACAGATGTTATTCCCAAAAATATTAATAAAACCCGCAACCACCCCAGACAGTTCGTCTGGAGTGGTTGCGGTAACGTAGTCCGCGAAATGCATTTTTTCAACGTGAAGTTGTATTTTGATTTAAATTTGATTTGCGACTGTAACACTTATGTGGTTACAGAACTATAATGATCGAATAAAAAATGCTAAATTATGCTAGTACATATTAATTTGCAGGTTGCAAAACGTAAAAAAAAATCTTCGATGGTAACCTTGGTGTTACCCCTTAAAAGCAATGCCCGTAAGAGTTTTCAAAGTCCGCATTTGAGAACTTGGGACGTCCATAGAATGCGACGGGCAGTGGTAACTATGTATTTTCCATTATACAGATTGTTATCAGAAGTGGCCAGCATGTTAACAAAAAGTTTTTAACAAATATTAAACCGCCGAAAAAACTTCGGCGGCTTATTTTTTGTTAAAAAGTTTTTTTTTTTTTTTTTTTTTTGTGTTTTTAATGTATTAATAATACTTGGCAAGGTATACCCTATCCAATGAAAAAATAATTATCAAAATCGGACGACTCTGTATAAAGTTATGCGTGGTTATACATTACAATCAGTGAGTGAACAATCAATCACCCCTGTTTTCCGACCTTTAAGGTTCGATTTTGTTTTTCAAATTTATATAGGACCACCTTCGAAGTATACCCTTTCCAATAAAAAAATAATTATCACAATCGGACTACTGTGTAAATAGTTATGCGTGCATATATATGCATACATAAAAAATAACCTCCTCCGTTTTTTTTCGTCGGTTAAAAATAAAATAAATTAGCACAAGCTTTGCCAAAACCAAAAAAAAACTCCATATAAAGTACAGTCCTCCTAAATCTTTTACACAACAAAAAAACAGCCATTAAAGCACTCACACACAAACATTTACAACGCAGCGTTTTCCATACAAAAATACGTTTCCTTTCTATTCGTTGTGGGTATCATTACGCTATCTGTTACATCGGAAGCGAGCACACGGCTTCCCGTCATTACAACATGTCGTTTGTGCGAACCCTTCTCTATATAATGTAGGAGGGTTTCATACTGGATGAGTGCGGTACGGTTTTCAAAACCGCTTGCGAGTGGATTTCCAAATGTAGACTTTTTGCATATTTGTAACGTAGTTTTCGTCATCATTAGTTTGATCCTGTAATGGTTTTTAAAAAGCGGAAATTTGGTGGATTTTATTGGTAAAATGAATTCTTTGGAGGAGCTAAATTCTGCATTTGTATCGCTTCAGACAAGATTATAGTGACAAGGTAATCTTAGAGTAAATAAATATTATCTAGTCAATTATTATGTCATGGATGGAATTTGTGTAAAGGCAATATAATACAATTTTAGTGAAACCTACGTTTATTTTACAGAATTTTCAAACTAGACATAGGTACAAATATTTTAGTTTTAGTTTTCTTTCCAAGAGCACAAGCTTCAACTGGTGGTCTTGAATAAATAAGCTGGCAACACGAAAGTCGAGATCGTTATATGTATCACATACTGTGGCTACGCGTTATACCAATCACCGTCGCATAACTATCAAACCGCACAATAGAATCGGCTACATGTTTAAAGCAGAAATCAGACGTTATACTTTTTGTACATTTTTCTTTCATTTGAAATCTTTCTCTCGCAGTGAAACGTTTGTTGGACACAATAGCATCGATGGTGAAAAATGAATTAACTCAAGAACAAACGATGGAACGATGTTGTATTTCGGCACTCGGCAATCTTTCAATCGCCTACCAAATAATTCAAATTAGAAATGCAAGCAGCAGATGACGATAATTTCTGGGTAATTTGGCGATGTCTTAGGAACGTGGAATGCATCAAAAATTTACTTTCACTCGACTAAACCAGTGTAGCATATGATATCATCTGAAATCAATGGACGACTTAGTAACGGTCATAGTTAACAGTTTAGAAGATATCTGTTATAATACATGAACGCTTGTCAGTCTAGCATTAACGCTTGCCGTAAAAGAACTTTTGACAGCCGTTCCCGTCTTCCTTCAAGTCTAAACGCTCTCTTACCCAACAAAATACGGGTTCTGTCTTTGGCCCACGTCATAATTGCGCGTTATTTCGTTCTATAGGGCGGGTAGGTACTGTTAGCACCAACGTCAAATGAAACGGTTTGGTCGCTTATTACAATGTAATGTTACGAATAATTGCGAGCGGAGAATGAGAATTCGGGCCAGATTTTAATGGGAATGAGGTGGTATTGTTTAAGTTTATAAATTACTGTTACAATGAAAGTCATTTCAGCTTCCATTTTTGGTGTTAAGTAATTTTCTTTCGCGACACGCGTTTCTATCTCACATGATCTTTAAAACTGTGGTGGCAACGTCACTCAAAATTCAACATCGTGGAAGCGGGACTTACTGCGCAGCATATACATATATCCTAGATCCTGAGAACAGTCGTTGGGCCCACCAGACATAACATCCGTCTGGTCGGAGGATTCTCCCTTTTCTATAGAGGATGAGTAAACTTTACACCCTGTTTTCCGTAACTCTATAAAATAACGTCGGTCAAAAATGGTGTTCGTTGATGATGTGATCTTAAGTTCCAAAATGACTGTAATGAGTAAATAATGCCAAAATCCTCCCACAATGCTTTCGTACATTTTGTATGAACCCTCGTACACTATATGCGCGCGCGCTTTTTTGTATTGAAATGCAATGTGCTGCGGCCTCGTGCTTGTATCTTAGCATTTTAATACAGACTTCACAAAGATATACAATGACACCATCCTATACACAATTCTGTACACTATAATCAAGTAATTACCAAATCGACCTACGCAGACAGCCTATACCTAGCAAATTGGCGATTACAGACCGATATAACATGGCTATTAATTTGCTATCTTACGCTAGCACTCAATCTCTAAGTCATATAAATTATGATCACGTTTGATATGTCTAATTGTCTAATCTTGTTGTTTCCAGAGCAATCAGACAGGTAATTTATTCGACGTGTTATGTGTAGCGTGTATATATAATTATCTATATACATAGTTGTATAGGTAAGTGACTGCTAGTCAACTTGTAAATGATTCAAACTCAAAACATTGATTTCAAATAAATCATTAGTAGGCATTTGTGAACTGTCTTTGAGTGGGTCAGTTAGATGAAGCTATAGTCTATGCCAGATGTGAAAAAAATAAAAGTTGTTGACACCTGCCTACCAATGAATTCAAATTTTATAAAACCGTTTTGACCGTGCTAGCGACACTTTCTTTACATTTTTTCGTATGATTTTGAAATATTTGAATACATTGGAAGGCAGGTGTCAACTACTTTTATTTTTTTTACACATCTGGTACATACTATAGTTACCCGTTGCTAACTTCATTTCATTACGTTACATTTTTTCCCGAGGGTGTCGTAAGAGGCGACTAATGGGACTTACTAGAGAATGGGCAGAAGCGTTCTCTATGCATTTTACCATCATACTACGATCGCAACCCGCCTGCCAAGCATGGCGATTATGGCAAATCCCCCAAAAAATGAACTGATCAAAGTGGCGGTTCCTGGGGGAGGCCTATGGCCAGCAGTGGACGTATATCGGCTGAAATGATGACCCGTTCCTAAGCGTAGATTCCTGTGAGAAAGGTTCATAACAATATTTACTATTCAATGAACTGAACTTTATTAAAAGGACTCTTTCATATCAAATAACTTCAAAATCCTGGTCATTTAACTTGTCCTACTGCAAATCTACGTTCTCATTCAGAGTATTTTCTTCTCATACAAAAAAGAACAAACATTGATCACCAGATTAGCGCAACTGTCTTATACTCTCTATAATTCATAATATAATTCTCGTCTCCTTGAAAGTGCTTTGTAGATGCCACATGTCTTTTTCATATTAAGTTCTAGGACACGCTGGTTTCTTTACGATGTTTTCCTTCACCGCTTTGAGAGCAGTGGTGATTAAATTATCTACATAAAGTATAGTTTCTGGGTTCGAACTCGTAACTTACAACGACTGGTCCAATAATGTTATTATATGTTTATGGTGTTCCAAAATATTTATTAGTAAGATTGTTAGCCAGGCTTCCTGCCCAAGGTAATATGACGTATGGAGCTGCTTCTGAGGTTTTACCTTATGCGTTGAAAATAATGTAGAATCGATGTTTTCTTTCAGAAGGAATTAGAAGCGCCCAGAACTTCAACACTACAAATGAAATAATGAAGTTATCTCGTTGCATCGCCTCTCTTGTTCAATTATATTTTTTAACCGACTTCAACAATTCGGATGTTTATGTTTTTTTTTTTTTTTTATGTATGTTCGGCCATAACTCCGTCATATATAGACGGATTTACAAAATTCTTTTTTTGTTCGAAAGGGGTTTATTCCGAAATGGTCCTATATAATTTTCATATAGATCTGATGATGAGTTCGGGAGACAGACACCGGAACTCTTTAAAAAATGACAGGAAATCAACCGCGATTTCTGCTATCGCATAAATATGCATTGTTTGTTTGGAATTAGTGCAGGGTGAATACCACAACTAAAAATTTAAAAATAAAAACTTTTTTGCAAAAAAAAAAACAACCGACTTCCTTAAAAACACTACAAAGTGAAAAATAACTTTAATTTCGGAAGTCGGTGGCAAAAAAACCATAAATACAGATCCTAAGACACCGACTACCGAAATTAAAGTTATTTTTCACTTTGTAGTGTTTTTAAGGAAGTCGGTTGTTTTTTTTTTGCAAAAAAGTTTTTATTGCTAGAAATCTGCACTGAACATTTTAATCCGTTTTCTTTATCCAAATATATTATCATTATTTCAGACTCAAAAGACTTTCTTTTTGCCTAGACTTGAAGATAAAACACGAAAATGCAGCAAAAATGAATCAACTTTTTCAAAGCTGTAATGATGGCTACGATTTCGGTAGAATAAAACGAACAAACTTATTCTGGTAACTATATCCAACCTAAACTTAAAGTGATAGAGTTGATATTTCTATAACACACACAAATAAATTGGTATTATAATAAACGACGGTTATAAATTGAACTTTATTTCTACAAAGATAAAGTTGAAAGTTAAGTGTCGGGGTGGGTATAGATGGCGTTACTAAGAGCATGTTTGAAGAATAACAAAATGATGGCAACATTAACGGTGAACCTTTATTGTAAGGAGGTTTCGTTGGAAACAGCTTGTTAACTCTGTCACTATTAGGCTGAATAGGGAAACCTTTGTCAACCCCAGATGATGGTTTGAAGAAGGTTTCAAAAGGTTTAGGTTAGTGATGTTTACACAAAACATTTTTTTGTTAAGTGTCACAGTGATATCGAAATAAATCTGATAGCGATACCTCTAAGAATACTGAATAAAATAAATGAAACTTAGCGTGTACAGGGTGGTTTTTATAGGCCGAAAAATAATTCAGGGAGACGGTAGGTATAACTGATTTTAGTTTGGTATACCGAGTTATCGATATTCGCTGATAAGATAAAAAAGCAGCTTACACATGAAGGGTTCCGTATAATGTTTTTTTTTTTTGTTATTTGTTGTTATAGCGGCCAGAGTATTACAAATGAAAAAGTATTATAGTAGTACAAATGAAAAAGTTTATTTAAAAATAGCCGTTTCTTGTGGCATTCAGATAAATACCAAAATACTGATGCGAAGATAGAATAGATAGACACTTAGATGGTTATAATTTGACGGCTAAATTCTGATATTCATGATGATGAACAATTTTCAAAACAGATATTTTAAATTACTGGGTTTCTTTGCACAGTGCATTATAAAATAAACCAAGTAGATCAACAATATAAGAGGCAACGTTCAAACATATAAATCTTGTTGGAAACACATCTAAAGTCAGTGTTAAGAGAACCATTACCACTGCTCAAATGTTGTAGTGGACTCACTGATGTTTATAGATCCGGAAGTTATCTGTGCAATGAAGTTGATAGATAATATTGTAGGAAATATATATTTCTTCCTGTTATCATCGTTTTGTATTATACGTTATACCGGGTGACATTTTTTAACGACTTGAAAAAAAAATGGGTGTAATAGGTGAATGGAGTAGAAGCCTTTGGCATAGAATTTTTTTAGACTTTTTTGTTATTTTTATTTTTGAATTACATGTAATGAAATTGATCTAGCAATAAATACTACACATTTAAAGTAACATTTTCATACTAGAACATCAAAAACAGAAATTTGGATAAAAAGAAGAAAAAAAAAACAATTCAAATCTAGCGAAACTCAAATCATACGTACCCTGCTCAATGCGCGGCATGTATCAATGATTTCGTAGCGTGTTCTTACCCTTTGAAGCCGGCCGATAGGCGGCCTCATTGATCTTTCGCAGGCGCACGAGCCGCACACGCATCCCCGTCCGCCCGCGTCTCGCGCTCTTTTAGTCACCTGTGATGAATCTGAAGGCCTTCCTGCCTTCTATTCTAGTTACACAACACACCATATGAAGGTCGAGACGGTAAAAAATGTCATCCGGTATATTATCATCAGCCAAAAGCCGCCAACTGCAAGATAAAGACCTCTTCTTGCACGCCATTCAGCTCGATTCTCGAGAACTAAAATCCAGCTGCCCTGTGAAGATCGTCGCTCCACAAAGCCTGAGGTGGATCTCTCAGGCTATGTGGAGTCTGAGCGGAGTCTAAGTGTATGCGGGGGCTACCTTACGTTTAACAAATCGTGGTCTTCGCACGAAAACACGTTTACCACAACCATCATTAGTTCTGCGGCATTAAAATTCTTTGTGAAAATTTCAACTATCTATCTACTACGGTTCTCGACATACAGCCCGCTGAAAGACAGACGGATGGACAGCGAAGGCTTAGTAATAGTTTCGTTAACACCCTTTGCTAACAGAACCTAAAAACAAAAAGAAAAAAAAATAAACCGACTTCCACAAAAACACTTTAAAGTGAAAAATAACTTTAATTTTGGATCCAAAGACACCGAAATCTGAAATTAAAGTTTTTTTTCACTTTGTACTGTTTTTGTCTAAATCGGTCCACAGTTGGCAGAGAAATCGGTGAACAACCAAAAAAAAAAATTACAGTGGAATATAGAACCTTCTCCTTTTTTGAAGTCGGTAAAAACTTACAGTTAGCTCTCTACAATCACCCGCAGAAACAATCAAACGTCACATATATTGGTCGACAGTTGCCGCTAATTACGAACAACCTGTATATGACAGCAAACGCGTGTGACTGAAATTCAATTACCAAACAGTAATTACCGTCATAACGCCTTGTTTCAGCTATGTATAGAATCGTAATGGATTTTGAACGGCAGTACTGAATATGAAGCCTGACATGAATAGCTAGCTGTAAACCGTGGTTTCACTTGCATCTTATTGAAAGCCCCATATATTCTTTTGAACAAACTCTTGGTAAAACAGGCAAAACAAAATTATTCATCTTTCCATTGCACACACGTTTGCACACACAACACTCAAGCGGTCTATGAGAGGAAAGAGAATCATAATCCATCACGAGGGCCCAGAAAAGTGTCATTAACCAGATTGTCACATTTCTTCAAAATTTTGGTTCTAGGACATATAGCATGTTGTAAGTGGTGTGTATAGGCAGATGTGGTAAATGAAAATGAATCAACTTGGTACTCACAGTTCTACTGAGCAACACACAACAATGTAAACAGTCAGAGCAAAAACAGTTACCATTGCAATATAGGTAACCACAGTCACACCAGTACGGTTAATATACATATATTATATAGGATTGATCACGATAATAATACACGAACGAAAGGTGTCACAAAATCATGTGCAACTTTTGATAGGTTCATCACCACTGCTTTCAAAGTGGTGAAGGAAGACATCGTAAGGAAGCCATCTAAGAACCAAAAATGCGAAGAAATGTTACATCTACCAACCCGGACTGGGTCTGGGTGGATTACAGCTCTGTCTGTCTCACCAAGAGGGGCCTGTGTCCCAGCAATAGTACCGTAATAGGCCGACTAAGAAGTCCACTGAACCTGGAGAAAAAGAAAAATATAAATATTCAGGAGCACTGATAAAAAAAGCTCTATCAGCGACAACGACACCGGAAAAATATATGGAACTGACATAATACCAGAATCTGCAATCCTGATGAAAAACTTTATAGAAATACAAATTGAGTTTGGAAGCGATCGATATCATGAGGGCCACACAAGTGGACTTTAGTCCTCCAGACCATATTTCGGCCATGACGGCCAAATCTCAATGGAGACTAGCCATCGGCGCGGGAGATATTATAGTGCACAAGGGTGTGCGCAGACACAGGAGCACTCACTCTTCCCTCACTCTCGATGGGACGGAAAGTCTAGAACTTGTGTACCAAATATCACCGTGAAAACGTGATGCAGTAACAAACATACAAACTTTCACGTTTAATCATTTTAGAAGAATCCTGTGTCGATTTAATTAACGTTATGTGAACGATAATTAGGTTTTAATAGAATGTTGTTAACGAAGGGTGTTAGCTGAGTTGAAAATAAGTGTTTTGTGTGCTTACTACGTCATTTAGGCAGTCAAATTCATTAAGGACAGACTTTACCAACATCAGAAATATTTTATCATAGGAATAAAAGTTTTGATAATGTTCTTGATAAAAAAGGTCAAATTTTATTTTTAATCCTTGGCGAAAACATATCTGACAATGATAAAATCTGTTATCAAATTCTAACTACTCCAAAACCAGATTTTACTAGTGATATATAGAAATAATAAAATTGCCTTAACTACAAAACATGAAAAATCAGTTTACTCACATAGCAAGAAATTCACTTTCATTGCAAAAGAAGACTGTAAGGTAAATACAATGATTGAAAAGGGTATTTTATTCGTTTGTTTATTCGAGCGTTCTGCGAAAACAAGTTTTCAGTTGGACGGAAAACTAATCCTGGAATTGTCCATAATACTGATGCAGGGTGCAGAGTTAAAAATAAAGTTAAACTCTATTCCATATGATGGAAAAATTAAAATTTCGGTAGCAAAGTTGAATAATTATACATAATAATATAGTCTACATACAAATGTTACTTTAATAATATCACAATCAACATCATACTGTAGTACATAGGACATCACAGTTTCACAAATCTGATCCTTAGTTGCTATCACACAAATTTCATTTACGTCTACACGTTACGTGCCTAACCTTTTCTCAACTACTTTGGGTTCGGCTTCCATTTAAACCAGATGCAGCTTAATACCAGTAGCCCGAGCGACTGCTATGATCTCTACACCCCAGTTACTAGAAGACATGTTCAGGCTTGACTGTTAATAGTTTAACAGCAGCGTGTGTCCACCGGACATTATTGCCTACACGTTTTGGCTAGGCGCGTAATCGTGGTGGTGTGTGAAAAATTTATATAGTGATTTGTGACACTTCTTAACTTGCCAACCGTACGAGCGGTCCACATATTTTTCTGTCCTCTGAATTTCTACTAAATATACTAAAGTGCAAAAATCAAAATTGTAGTCATTGAAGAAACCAAATTCCCAATGATTCGAGTCTTTATGTTGTAATAGACAACACAAACTTACCCCTTGGTAAAACTTGTTTCAGACTTTCGGGTTCTCCTTCCGTATTTATAGAAACACTCTACCCATTTAGAAAAATGTATGCGAAAATGGGTTTAGCATTCAGTTTTCCTAGCTAAGATATGTTATTGCTAACAAGGTGTTTCCTACGCTTTCTAGTAAGATTACATTGTGAATGTTTAATGTAAAAGCAAGGAGGAGCTGCCTTGAACTAAAACGGTTATTCTGCGAGAAACTTCTAGAATTTTCTAGGTTCATTACATATATTCCCTAAAAAATCTGTTTCATGACGGGATACTGTTAAATAAAGTAAACATTTAATGTTGGAAAAGCATTGGAGAAGAAGGGGCCGTTGTGTGTTTTAACTGATTTCGAAATATAATTTGAGGATTATTGTTCTTTTTCCCATTTATCTGTATACAGTGACAGAGACAACGACGCGCAACCTAGTAAAGAGATTTATTTGATGGATTCAGTACATGACTTAAAACTCCCAGGCGTGAAATATTTCGACGGTTCATCATGACCTCATTTGCATAGTTCGGAAACTATGATGAGATCAGCTTCCAGAATGCGACTGAATACTATTAGTATAGTATTTTACAAGAAGTGACTGCCTACCAACCCGCACTGGGCCCTAGTTGTGAATTACAGCCCACTCTCACTCGCAGTGAAGAGGCTTGTGTCCCAGCTGTGGGAATATTATAGGCTTATTATGTGACTGCCTATCTAACCTCCACTGGAGAGTTACTGGGTAACACGAAATAGCAATTCTAACTAAGTCTGAATGGTGGTACCAGACTTTTTGACTTCTGACGACTCGTAACCACCGTCAAAGTTTCTCGCGTTACTGCTGGAACCAACAGGTTACCATGGATTCCGTTTATAAAATAAAAAATAGGTGTTCCATACATTTGAACACATAGGTACTGCACTTTTCTATGAGACAGCAGACTTAAGCCGACCAATTCTTTACGTTACTTTAAATTCGTAGTTACAGTTTGTGCATCGATGTTCCTGCCACCCTATATGGATACTTCCAATTAATTTTATTTTATTTCCGACCGCAAATCATAAAAGTACTGTAAGTAATTTAATTTTATGTATAAATTGTTGTAGAAACCGTTCAAAACTGTTTATTATATACCAAAACTTCTGCAGGGTAATGT
Source organism: Aporophyla nigra (assembly GCA_947507805.1). Classification (NCBI taxonomy): domain Eukaryota; kingdom Metazoa; phylum Arthropoda; class Insecta; order Lepidoptera; family Noctuidae; genus Aporophyla; species Aporophyla nigra. The sequence goes on along the minus strand of OX382315.1, from coordinate 5,752,813 downwards.
AGTTTTTCAATCTAAGCATTATCATTTCAAGAATATTTGGGGATTGCATATTAAACCTTTTAAAAACAAGTTACAGATGCAACAAAAACTTTATTTAAAAACACAGTTTTCCATTGAAACTTCATTCACCGAAAAAGTACTAAACAACGCACAGAAATCCACAATCCTTTTGCACATTTTCTGTGTTGATTTTTTTTCTGCACAAACATTTTTCAGCTGCTGAAAATATAAGCCCGCTGTAATGTGTGATACTGTGCTGTTTGAGTTTGTATTATTAGTTTCGTTATGTGAATCGCGGAGCTTGATATGTGAGCAAAATGAAGCGCTATTGTAGATACATACGGCAACTTTCGATGTGACTGTGTTCAAAGAAAGATACACATAAAATCAGCCAGTGTTATGACCGGCTTACACTAGCGTAAATAAACTATTTATAGCTAGGAAAAGGCTCGACTAAAGGAACGATTTGTTTTAGTCTTATCCACAGATATAATAGTTGTTCTCGTTGATCTTGTGGTTGCAAGCGCATCTGCTGAGCAAAAAGTCTTGGGTCCAATTCCCAGATAAAGCCGAGTGCTTCGGACTCCTGGCCATCGTAGGCGCGAGCTTGCGGGCGGTGAGCAATGGGTAGCTCGCCGCCCAGTAAGGACCAGGCTCGGGTCGACGGCGCGTAGTGTTCCACGCGCGCCTCAAAGAGATGTCAGCAGAACTGAAGGGGTTTGCCAGGACCGATGCCTGCCGGGGTCGCGAGATTGTTCGAAAGAGACATCGTGACCCTGGCACATGGGCAACTGAAGGAACAGGGGTGGGTTTTAGTCAGTAAAAGTCTGACACGCCCTCCCGCTTCACTTAAGAGCGGGAGACCTCATTAGATGATTTTCCATCCAAAAAAAAAAGCCGAGTGCTTTTGGATTTTCCCATCAGTGATTTCTTAGTAACAGCCTGGAATCTGGATTCATGCCCAGATGACATTAATATCAATTACATAGGGTTTAAACATAACTGACAGTTTTGAGCCGTTTGGGGTTGAAACGCTCGGGCCATGGGGCCCGAGTGCGCGTCTCCTTTTTAAGGAAATCTCTCATCGACTGATCGACACTTCACGTGACCAGAGGGCTGACTCATTCTTTGGCCAAAGAATAAGCATTGCCATTCAACGCGGCAATGCTGCCAGTCTTCTGGGCACGTTTCCAGATGACAGTGATGCGGACGAGTACTTCGACCCCTAAGTGTCTTTTGATTTTTTTTATTTGTTTGTATAGTTAGTTATTTATTTTATTTTTAATGTTATTAATGTATAGTTATAGAAAAAATAGGCATAATAAAAATATACTTACTTCCTACTAACAAAATGTGTGGTAGACCTCTATCTAACCCTACGGGGTTTACAGGCGTGATGACCTTTTTTTACACGCTTTTATTAGCTTCATACGTATGTTACTATGTGCATATGTAACGGAAACTTTGAACATGATTTTGACCCCTTCAAAACGTTGGATCAACTCGAAATTTGTCTTATTTATCAAAGATCGACGACAATATAACAATTTCATAAATTTGTTCCATTTTCCCTGCTACGGTTATTTATACTATCGAAAGATAGTATAGAAGAATGGCTCATTATAAATAACATCAATGATATAAGTAACTTCAAAACTCAAATTGCAGACTAGAAACCCGAAACTGCAAGTTCTTGAACAAACACATAAATACAAGGATTCTTAAACGTCGCAATAAATTGGAAAGTGTAAACCAAAGTTTATCGCGTAGCATCCGCGCTACGGCGTAGCTACTACTACGGCGCTACGAGATCCGTAGCAAAATATTTTGATGAACAACACCGCTCAAGTTTTTTGTTTTTGCAATGTAAATTAAGTGTACAAAGAAAACGTCTTTGAGCAGTTTTCTTCAATAATATTTCTTATTGTTTCTTAAGAAGTAAGTTTATTGTTTTGATTGATTCGATTTTTATTGCTTTCAATGTTAATGGCGAAGTTGTATTCAAGTATTTTGTATTTGTTATGGTTGATTTAATAAATTATTCATTAGTGGATTCAATTTAGTTAAAGATTCATAGATTGGTTGTTGTTTTTGGGACGATATTAAGAAAACTATTCGTTTTTATGAAGACACATTGGGTGTAAAGTGGAGATAGATAGGCTCTTAATAATTTAATATGACTTAGGGATTTTTATGTAAAATCTACTTTTTTTGGTGTAAATTTGATTCAAGACCAAAGAACCAGTTCGATAGTTTCAATTTCAGTCTTAGTGAAATTTAAATATTTAGGAGATTTTGTCAAAAGTGGTTGTCTGTTTGGTTGTGATAAACAAGAATCATTTTATTGGAAAAAAATAATAGAATTAGTACCTATGTGTGTATAGCAATTCAATGGAGCAAAGACAATCTTCAGTGATGGGTATCCACGAACAGCTCAGATCTCAAGTGCACATGCGGGACCTTCCCACAGAAAATGGTGTACCTTCCATCTGGCACCGATTGCGCTGTCACATATACATGTCGGCAAGGCATAGAGCTGCCATCAATGATGATGCTGGCAACCATTCGTGGCTGTCAATTGAGATTGGCGTCTGTCACAGAAAACGTCACTCGGCTAGCGGTCAGCGTGCGCGAGTCACTTTTCAAGGTTCCGTTGCCAAATGGCAAAAAACGGAACCCTTATAGATTCGTCATGTCTGTCTGTCTGTCTGTCTGTCCGAGTATGTCACAGCCATTTTTTTCCGAAACTATAGAGCTATGCTGTTGAAATTTGGTAAGTAGATGTATTCTGTGATCCGCATTAAGATTTTTACACAAAAATAGAAAAAAAAAACAATAATATTTGGGGTTCCCCATACATAGAACTGAAACTCAATTTTTTTTTTCATCAAACCCATACGTGTGGGGTATCTATGGATAGGTCTTCCAAAATGATATTGAGGTTTCTAATATCATTTTTTTCTAAACTGAATAGTTTGCGCGAGAGACACTTCCAAAGTAGTAAAATGTGTGTCCCCCCCCCCCGTAACTTCTAAAATAAGGGAATGATCAAACTAAAAAAATATATGATGTATATTACCATGTAAACTTCCACCGAAAATTGGTTTGAACGAGATCTAGTAAGTAGTTTTTATTTAATACGTCATAAATCGTAAACCGCAATTTACCTTTCATTCAATCAACTCAAATATAAAAAAAAAAACATTTTATTTCATAAACGTAAACCTTATGCATAAACCGTGAATACCTACAGGTTTGTACGGAACCCTCGATGCGCGAGTCCGACTCGCACTCGGCCAGTTTTTTATTGGAGCCGCCATCAAGAAAAAACGGAACATTACGTTTATAAAAGTATCTTTATTCTATTGGTGCATTTATTATTACTATCCATCCACCATGAACGAGGACAACCTGTCTAGCTCTGCGCATATGGATAACCTCTCTCCGACATACATTTAATGATCTTATGACAGCGTAAGTGAATGGAATTCGCGCAGCTGAATTTTGGGCCAAATATTTTTGAACTTTTTGCCATCACAATACGCTACGAAAAGAAATACGTTTACCGGTCCGAAAGAAATAAATTAAAGCAAGCAAATATCACACTGATACTACTACATCTCCTGCCAGGGTTGCGAGATTGTTCGAAAGAGATACCGTGACCCTGGCACATGGGCAACTGAAGGATCACGGGTGGGTTTTAGTCAGTATAAGTCTGACACGCCCTCCCGCTCCGCCCAGAGCGGGAGCAATCATTTGATGATTTCCCATCCAGAAAAAAAAACTACTACATCTGATTAATTAAACTAGTGAATTACATATATTAGGCAAAATATACACTTATACGCTAAAAACAGTGATATTCACACTGTTAACACTAGAAGTAAGGACAAACTACGTGTTCCCTTTCACCGGCTTCATAAGGTGCATAACTCATTTGTTGGGCTTGGTATAACATTTTACAACAAGCTACCACTTTCTTTACTAGAATTACCTTTTAATGCGTTTAAAGCTCAAGTAAAATCCAACCTTTGTCAAAAGGCGTACTATTCCATCAACGATTATTTAAATGATAAGAATAGTTGGTCGCTGTGATTAACTCAAGACAATGTTTATGTTCTTTCTCCAGTATTAGCGTACCTAGTGATAGGTTCAATATAATTGTTTCCATATTTTTTTTCCTGTTTATGCCAATTTTATTTTATTAGTATTGCATAATGTGGTTAGCTAGCGACCTCGACAAGTAATCATTCAATTCTTGCTTGAGCAACCGGCAGCAAGTTCGTCATGCTCCCTTAGATGTCAATGCTTGCGGTAGCGTCGGGGGTCGGGTTATCCCCTTCCCTCAAATATGGCGAAGGGGGCAATGGCTGATCTTTGCGTTATGCTCGTGAACGGGTGCTGCTTGTGGTGACTGGTCGTCTTGCTGACTTGGATGTTGATATTATTATTAATATTACGTACCTGTTTATTTTACGTCGATGGTCCTAGTTTATCATTTGTGGCCTCGACTTGTAACTCAGGTCGTAACAGTATGTCGTTCAGCATTGCATATGTAAGCTGTCACGCCCTTTATGCCAGGCTTTTATTTTTGCAGCCATGTTTCTATATACATATTTTTTTTTGCTTTTGCTTGAGTATAGTTTTTATTTTATTTGTTGGTATATTGGGTTGGCTAGCTGGCATATAGCAAATCATTTAATTTAATTTGTGTCTCTTAATGTTTTACTATATACCATTGTATAGAATCAAGTTCTTCTAACTGGACAGACAGCTGTGCTGCTGGGGAGTTTGTTGGCCACTTCTTCTTCCCAGCCAAAGCACTAGGAAGTGCGCGACGGGTGGGCGTTTTTGGGGGGACTGTCTTTTGACGTTCGAAAAGTGCTGATCCTCAGCCTAATTTGAATAAATGACTTTTGATTTTGATTTTGACTATTTTTTGTCAAATACTTGGCCCAGCGTGAATGTATGACTAGATGTATGAACCTAAACGAGGCAAACGGAGTGTATGAGGAACATAGCCGGTGGCGCTCCGTAGTTTCTGCCTACCCCCATGGGGAAAAGGTGTGAGTTTATGTGTGTATGTATGAATTAATATTTCTTATTTTGACCCGCTGTTCTGACTGTGGTAAGATAAATTTTAATGTAAGGGTCATGTTCCTGCCAGGGTTGCGAGATTGTTTGAAAGAGATACCGTGACCCTGGCACATGGGCAACTGAAGAAACACGGGTGGGTTTTAGTCAGTAAAAGTCTGACACGCCCTCCCATTCTACTCAGAGCGGGAGAAGTCATTTGATGATTCCCATCCAAAAAAAAAGAGTCATGTTTGATGGTGTAATTCACAATTAACGTTACATTAATAAATTAACAACACAAAGTGAATTCGCTTCATTAACAAGCTTAATTATTATTAACAACGTTATGCTTACGTGAACATTATTAACTTTACATGCTATTTTAGTTCAGTTCAATATTGTCTTTTTCATAATTATCATCACCACATCAGATAATCAGATATTTCTTCGAATAAGAATTGTCATAAAAATTCACGACACCCATTTGCGCCACTTTAACAAAAGGTCTTCCATTTCGACAATTAATCTAAAATATAATGATAATGACGTTCATCATTCAGAAGCGACTAAAGAAAATATTGGCGCTGTGAAACTTTTGACGGGTGCTCGGACCTACAGTATTAGTGCTGCCGTCTAGTAAACGTCATTTCAGGAAATTCTTTCTTGCAAGAAATTTTATAAATTGAAAAGGCGAATGCGGTTCACAATCTGTACTTTGTTATATTATAATAGCATTTGTGAGTTTGTATGTAGGGATAATCTTCGAAACTACTGAACTGATTTCGATAGTTCTCTTATTAATGAGAAACTACTATAATAGTATTGCAGACTGTTAAAGTACATATAATTAAGAAAATTCACCCGGGCAAAGTTGTGGGAAGAAGCTAGTGGTTTATAAAATACGCATGACAATAAAATAAATATACGGATAAACCTCGCTCTATAAACCTATACCTACCTATAAACAAAATTAAAATAATTAAATAAATCGTAAAAAAAGTATGTGCTTATTTTCTTTTGAACATTTTGTATCAACATCGATTATCACCAATTTTTACCGAATCTAAGTGAATTTTGTCACTTACGCAGAAATTTCTGTCTCATTTTTCCAACGCCAGAAAAACAATACTTCCTTATCATAATTAAACAACCACGAGTAAAGAACGTTATCACGGCAATCCATTAACTTAATACAACGAATAAATGATCCAATCCCCTTCCCCCTCTTCCTTCCTTCCCCCCTTAAAGGAGATAGCAATAGGGTAATAGTCTCTTTTTATTGCCAAAACCACTTTGCAAAGGAATTCGAGGCATTAAGGAGCATAACGGTTTTCTTCTATTAAGTGTAATGAGTTCTTTTTCTTACGAAATGCTGTAAATTAAAGTTGAGATGCTATTTTTTTAAAGTTTGTTTTGTTTTGATTTTGTTACGAAAAGTAACTAACTATTTACCATCTATACTAATTTTATAAAGGTGAAGAGTTTGTTTGTTTAATTGAACGCGCTAATCTCAGGAACTACTGGTCCGAATTAAAAAATCGTTTTTGTCTTGGATAGCTTATTTATCGAGGAAGGCTATGGGCTATATAATATTACGCTACAGCCAAGAGGAGCGGAGCAGTAATGAAAAATGTTGCAAAAACGGGGAAAATCGCATGAGTAGGCGATTCGACGCGACGCGAAGGGCCGGAACAAAAAAATTTACGCGGATGAAGTCGTGGGCAGAAGCTAGTGTAAAAATAAATTTGCTTAATATCTTCAAAAGATGGTCTAGCAATCATCACTAATGAATGGCTTTTTTTAACACATCTTTACTTAGTTTGATTTTTAATCACCTCAGCCTCAGACAAAAAGGCAAATAATTAAAAAAAAAATACGTCGCGTTGGGGGACCGCTCCAAACCTAACAATTTAATTACAAATAATCTATTACCTAACTGAAGAAAACTTTTATAAAATTACTTCTAAATATTGCATTTAGGATACGATCGTCAACGACGTCTGCCCTCGCAGAGCGGTCCCCCAACACGACCTATTTTTTTAAAATGATTAATACATACTTAGGTACTTTAAGATTGAGTTTTATTATTATTTTTTACTTTTTAAAGGGATCTTAGGTTTTTGTGTCGGGGGGTTTTTTAAATTTTTAATTTAATTTTTTATTTTATACTTTTTATAGGTATACATATTATAATGTAGATTTTGTTAAGTTGTAAATACATAGAACTTCGCCGTGGCCAACAGGAAGATGGGAAGCTTCCAAAAACAATATCAATTCAATTTGATGATGCCACTATCGGCCGGAGTTGTGTTGACGAGAATGGATGGATTCTGATAAGGCCACATAATGTAACTTTTCAAGGTCTTAGAGGATATGGAAATATTGAAAGAACAATGTTTCCTATCATTTTATGTTGGGCGATTACGGCATATATGCGCAACTTATAAGTTGCAAGGGACGACAGTTGAAAAAGCTGTGGTTTACTTAGGTAAAAGTACTTTGGCAAAAGGCTAAGCCTATGTAGCCTTAAGTAGAGTATTTTTACTCTGCTTAAGGCTACATAGGCTTGGCCTTTTCGTTGGATGGTGTAGCAATTTGTGAGCTCGACCAAACAAAACTATTTATTAACCCACATGACAAATCATCTTTAGCAGAATTGCAAAGACTGAGATGTAGTCATTGATACTCTTACGTGACAATCGGATTGCCATGTCCCAATTTTCCCACCACCAATTTTCTCATCAAGCGAAGCTAAGAACATCATTCTCTTTCAGTGCGCTTTCATTTGAGACCCCACTCGAGTATATTTATAGACATTCGGTTATTCTTCCCCACTTTCACCCCCCACAACTTTTAAACGGCTCAACCGATTTTCATCAAACATGTCTAAGAACACTTGCACATAAGTCACCTTTAATACAAAAAAAGAATAATTGAAATCGCTTCATCCGTTCGGGAGCTATGATGCCACAGACAGACAGACACACAGACAGACAGACAGACACGTCAAACTTCTTCCACGGATGAGCCTGCAAATGTACTTCCAGTCGGGACTAACGGCTTGACGTACTTTTGCAGGGACGGAGCGGGGTCTTGGTATGTGCAGATGGTCACCCATCAACGGAAAAACCGCGGCAAGCGTAGCTTAATCTGATCGTATAGCTGTTATTACTTAGCCACAAGCCCAATAATTTTCATTATTATCTGTAAATGATATTAATTACCTGGAAACATCGGGTGTAAACTTATGTTGAACTGTTTTTGAACGATAGCATTTTGCGTCATTTGCAGGTTTGGTGTGACTAACTTATTTTTTTTCTCTCAAATATTGTGATTAGACGTATTCGGTATTACTGGATCTAATTTTAACATTGAATTTAGATTCTCTTTGAACATCAACCAGAAAATAACTTATTATATAAAAATGTGTAACGTATACCTAATTAGCACAACGAAACAATTGAAATTATCGAGGAAGAGCGAGGTTTATCCCATCACAAGTATCTTCGGATTACTTTCTGGGAAGCCCCGGCAACTTAATTGTATCTAGATTTAAGATAATAAACACATTCTTTTTTTTTCTTTTTTTTTATGTATTGTGCCCCAACAGATCCGTGGTTAAACCGTCGAGGAAATAAAACAAGACAAACATACAAACTAAGTTTAAAGACTTTGTTCGTAAGGATTTAGCGCACATAAAGCGTTCTAATTGCTTTAATCCGTGTACGGATATAAACTTCGAGTCCTAGATTCTATTTCTGGGTCAGGCTAAAGTTTAATTGAAACGTTTCAGGATCGAAATTGTGCCGATAAATGGGAACGCCTGTAGTACAAGACCTAAATATCGGCACCGGTAAACGACATGTTCGTTCACGTACATTTTGTAGGTAATTTTGTAGTGTTATATATATATGTTCAAAACGCAAGCGTTTAACTCACTTCTCACACACACTCGTCACTCGCTGATTCACTTACCCGTAAGGTGTAATAAAAGAGCCATCTCCAGTGACAATACTAAAGAATTTCAGGTACACGCACACTTCATCATCTGCCTAGTCTTTTCCTACCACTTTGTGGTCAGCCTGCAGTCTACTTTAGCCTATTCGTCCTCCAAAACCCAGTACCCGTAACACGATAACCTTCGGTAAGGCTTTGTCAAGTGCGCCTGTAGCTCTGGCTAAATAGTAGAGCCCCCTATTCAGTACTTTTTCGTTAGCGTGAATATTATGATTAAGACGCAGAGGGAAAATTAATAAAAATTAATTTTGATATTTTTTATCATTAAGGCTTAGGTTTCTTTGTGATATTTTCTGTTTACTGAACTAACTCATGAGGTATTTCATTGTCTCTAAAATTGTGAAACTTAACCTACTGTGCCAATGCAACATTAGTCAATGTTCGTTCCAGTAGAATAATACATTGTATGGTTTCATTGGGTCATCGTTGCATACCCGTAACTTTGTTATTTTATGCCAGTTCCGAGCAATAGTCTCTCACAAATATTGAGGTTATTTATTAAATTAAACACTTAGATATTTCATAAATTATTATTGAAATACCAGCAGCCGATGCCATGAAGTTTTAAAGGTATTTTTGTTCTAACGCGACAAAAGCATGGTGCTATAAGCCTTTTATAGCTCCATTTGACTCTTGAACTGAAACAAAGATGGCTACAACACATCATAATACAGCCTAAGAACCAGCTACTTGCTGGTTAGGAAGGGGATCTATAAAAATGTCGTGATCTGAAGGGTACCTCAGATTACGACAGGTTTACAAAAAAGGGACTTCATCATAAAAATAATAATATCTTAGGACAGCCAACACACTATTATCTGATCCCAAACTAGGTAGAGCCTGTACTCTGGCAACCAGACAACTGATAAATATACTTATATATTTCTTAATATATACATATTATTGTAGATAAATTACACCCAGACACAGAACAAATAATCGTGCTCATCACACAAAGATTTGTCCTGGGTAGGAATCGAACCCACGACCTCAGTCTTAGCAGTCAGGGTCACTAACCACTAGACTAACAGGCCAGTCAGCATAATCATTTCATAATGTTCACACTGCTAAGACACAGGCCCCCTCTTTTCGGGGGGGAGTGGGCTGTTATCTACCACGCGGGTTTTATAAGAATTGGTAGATGTCACATGTCATCAAATATTTTTTCGGTTCTGGGACTTGCCGGTTTCCTCATGACATTTTCCTTCACCGTTTTGAGAGCAGTGGTGATGAAATTATTTACACAAAGTATCACCACGACCTAAAACCCGTAAGTCGGGGTCGTTACTCCCAAGCCACCACTCATCTACATAATATACCTACTTATTGGTCCCAAGACATTGTCGCAGGGCTAACCTACAATAACCCACAATTTGTTCAACCGATTTGGCGTGATAGAAGATACAAGCAAACAAACAAATAAATGATCAATCACATTCGTATTTATAATATTAGACTGGATATTCCCTACAGGAGAACTAAATACGCTAATTAAAAAAACTGACACTCTACACACCTTCACTCTTCACACTCTCACCCACACTCACATATATCACACGCGTTTTGGCTCATTTCTATGCATTACGCTGATTCATTTACAGTGCTGTTTGTATAATTTTAAGTTATCCATTTACTTTTAGTTTTGCATGTTTACATTGTCTACACTTCAATTGCATAAGATAATGATAGCTGGAAGCGCGGAGTCTCCTAACACAAGCAATTCCTTGCTTAAAAGGTGATTTCCAATAACATGTATCGAAATGCCCTTTGTAATTGAAACAACCAATTTTTTATTTTATTGGTGAATCTTAGATAATACATCTGTTTCGAACAACTACTACATACAAACTTCTTCATATTAGTATTTCACACACAAAGATGAAAAGCAATTAGCAGCTCCTAACGTAAATTTAATTATCGCAAAAGCCTTCACACGAGAGCTTTAACAAAGACTAGATACAGAACGGAGAATTATTATAAACGTATTAAGTTTAAATTTCCATTTCGACTGCACACCCGCCGTTCTGGGAGCTTTTGTCTGAGGCCGTCTGTTACACCGTGGTGGGTTTGATTGATATTTACTAGTCATTAAACGGTACGCAGTGTCTTGGATTCTGGTGGATATGAGACGTAGAGAATTAGTCGAAATGGTGGTGCTTGGGGGCCAACATCCAGCAGTGGACGTTTTTTGGCTGAAATTATGGTGATGATGATGATTCATGAAATTGCATACCTACATGTGTAGGTATGTAAAATTACAAACAATTTAAATAACATATAGAAGATTTTCTATGGATCATGTTTGTAGCGGTAATTGTGATCAGATTTACCTCAATCCTGCATATAGTATATCGAAGATCTATGAACGAAATAAGCGCAAAACATTACGGTTATTGACCGAGTTATTCGAAGGGCTGACTAAACATTGGATTAGTTCTAACTTGTTGTTATCGTAAATATTTATAATTTCATAGTAAAAATCACCTTCAACTGAGGATGAATGCTCTCAATTTTCGCACAGATGTTATTATCTGTTGTCACCACCACACCTGCTTAGTCTTTTCCTAAGTTGGGGTTGGCTTCCAATCTAACCGGATGCAGCTGAATACCAGTATTTTACATGGATCAACTGCCTATCTGACCATCACAACCCAGTTACTGGGTAGTACGAAAGCGCTGATAAGACTGGTTATTATATTTCCAGGCTTCTGATGACCCGTAACGACAGTCAAAGATCCAAAAATGACAACGGGGGCAAAAGGAAAAAAAAAAGAAAGAAAACATAGTTTATTCTGCACAAACAAAACGCACAACATGAAATAAAAAATAGTTACAAAAAAAACCCTAAAAAATAGAAAATAAATAATAGTTTTAAAAAACTAAAAAACACGCTTCCATTGAAAACCAAACTAAAAAGTACAAAATAATAGAAAAAAAGCGTGTGGTGCTTTTTGAGGTATTTTTTTTTATTGATATCAGGCACCCCACGCTTTTTTTCCATTATTTTGTACTTTTTAGTTTGGTTTTCATTGGAAGGGTGTTTTTTTTTTTTTTTAAACTATTATTTATTTTAAACTAGATGAGTTCGGCGTTTCCTAACTGACTACTCTGAGAAGAAAGGCCGAAACAAACTCAGAGGTCACAGTCTCTTTTAAAAGTCCAGACATAATATTGGTCACAACATGAGAAGACCATGTAGATTGGTGACTGAAATGGTCTTTTGAGGAAAGAACCACACAGATTGAGTGGACCTGTTCAGTCAGTGCAAGCATTTGTCACTAATCGTTTAGCTCAAATCGGAACATAAGGAGCCCAACGCATTAATAGATGGAATAGACTTCGGGTAATATTTAGACACTTTTGAAATTGTCAAAATATCTTACTACATTACGGTGTAACGGACGGTCCACCTCACACGTGAGCTCAGTATATCGTGAGATCTGACCGACGCGTCCTGGTAATGGGAAACATGGACGAGGCTTATCTTCACGCCCTGCCTCTTAGATGTGCGGGTAGTCAGAAGTATAGGGGCTTGGAGACGAGTGATTGTTAGGACTGATTAGAATTTGTGATGGTTGAAGTTTCGGCTTTTGTGTTGGTTGTTAAACGAACAACTTTGGACTACCAGTTTGTAAGTGAATAGAGGTAATTATAATTTCGAGTTTGTCGTTAGGAGGACTTTAGGTTTATTAAAGAACTAGCTCATGCCCGTGAATTCAATTGTGTGATTTTTTTCTTATTTTAAAATAAAATATATCCTATGCCCCGTTACTTCGTTTTCGCTTACCGTTCTTTCTAAAATATTTTTTTTTGGTCAGATCTTCAGGATTGTAGCCTATAGCTCTATCTAAGAACTGGACCTTAAAATGTAAAAATATTTTTTTTCAAATCGTTGCCAAAATTATTCATTATTATTATTAGTTTAAATTAATAAATAAATAAATATCTTAGGACAACCAACACACCGTTATCTGATCCTAAACTAGGCAGAGCCTGTACTATGGCAACCAGACAACTGATAAACATACTTATATATTACTAAATACATACATATTATAGATAAATTACACCCAGACACAGAACAAATGATCGTGCTCATCACACAAAGATTTGTCCTGGATGGGAATCGTACCCACGACCTCAGTCTTAGCAGCCAGGATCACTAACCACTAGACTAACAGGCCAGTAAAACAAAATACAAAAACAACACAACAACAACAATTGATATATTTATAGATTCGTTTTTACTCTCAACTTCCAGCCGTGTGAAAGTAAAACTTTAACATAAAATATATTATGTAGGTACTCGTTAATAGTACAGTCAAAGAATTGCATTGCTGAGTTCGATTCCCAGGACGGCAAAGTGAATTTGTGCCCGGTTGATGGCAATAGGTTCGCCCCCTATTACATGGGACTTAAACATAACAGGTGAAATGTGGATGGACTTATACACCTCTGCCCAACCTTTCGGGGAAACAAGGCCTGATGTTATGTTATGTTTATGTTCTTACACACATACATAGCATGTGAAAATCATAACCCTCCTTGTACTTTACCGTAGTCAGGTAATTAGGACAAGCTACGACGTAGCTTGCTCTGCTACGGCTGGCTTCGCGGTCGTAGCAGCCCACTAGACCGCTACGCGCGTAGCTGCAATTAATCAACACATCGGAATAGCGTCAGAGTGAGATGAACGAGTTTATTCGCTTCAATAATTCATTGTTACAATATATGTGAGTTGTGATTTTATGTTCGTGTTCTAGATTAATTACGATGAGAACTTGTATTATCAATCTTGTTAATATGATGGTGGTTTGGACGAACTTCACTCACATTTCATGCAGCACATTCAGTGCTTGTTGTCAGTTTCAAATCATTTAGTGACGGTTTTCTATACGATTATGAACATAAATGAAGTAAAAGAAGCACATGACCTACCCCTATGGGGAGAAGGCGTGAGTTCATGTCTGTTTTTTTAACCGACGAAAAAAAACGGAGGAGGTTATCAATTCTACGCGTATTTTTTTTTTTTTTTATGTATGACCACGCATAACTTTTTACATTGTAGTTTGATTGTGATAATTCTTTTTTTATTGGAACGGGTATACTCAGAGGGTGGTCCCATATAAATTTGGAAAACAAAATCAAACCCTAAGGGGCAGAAAACAGGGGATGATTGATTGTTCACTCACTGATTGTAATGTATAACCACGAATAACTTTATACAGAGTAGTCCGATTTTGATAATTCTTTTTTCATTGGATAGGGTATACCTTGCCAAGTATTATTAGTACACTAAAGTCCAAAAAAAATATAAAATAAAAACTTTTTAACAAAAAGTTAAACCGCCGAAAAACTTAAAAGCAAAAAATAATAAACCTTAAAATTTTGAGTCGGCGCTGAAAAAATAATGAACAAAGATCATTCAAAGCGCCGACTCATAATTTTAAGGTTTATTATTTTTTGCTTTTAAGTTTTTTAAAGTGGTCTTTCAAATTGAACAGAAAACATATCACTTTCACATGAAGGCTCATTTTCGCACTAAAAAAAACGTTTCATATTAAGTTACAATCTTATGTAAACGAAAGTTTACATCAAAACACTTAAAAAACGTTCAATATTAAGTCGCTGTCTATCTAATCGAAACTTTATATCAAAACATGTAGGAAATTTTTGAAGGTTTTTTTACAGATTGAGACTGGGATAAGAATGCTAATGTCCTTGAAAATATCTAAATTGTATCTCAAGACTTCATCCTACTACTTTCCATAAATTATGAAATTTTGTATGTTTCGATGTTTGTTCCTCAATCACGCAAAAACGGCTGAATCGTCTAAGATGATAACCTGGATACACGAGGGATAATTTTTATTCCAATAGTCTGTTTCGTTGGATGATTTCCAAACTCCACGCGGGTTTAACCGCTGTGAAAATCTGGTCACAAATATAAAGAACGTAAACTTTCTTACCAATGCTTGACAAATATGTATGTACAAATATTTACTAAAGTTATGGTTTCCTAAGACTGTGGTGACCTCCACATAGCATCCGCTACTTACCGACAAATGACTTCACTGAAACCTTTTTTATGAAACCAAGTTTGTGTGTTTTTCAAAACAGCGTTTTTGACACCTTAATGTCTAACCCTGTTGCCACCTGCAAATGATGGCAACAGGGTTTGACATGACGGTGTCAAAACGCTATTTTGAAAATAGACAGACATTACTGCGGTTGTTATGTGACATCCACTGCTCTTCTAGAAACCGTACCTAAATATTCATCCTGAACGTCCATTTACTAAAATATAGTAAACTAACGTCTCTACTAGATTACCATTTTCAACTAGCTACTAGTCTTCGTATCCCCAAACAGATAAACGCCCGACCATCCTCTTTCCACGCTAGTGACCACTAACAATAGTGTAATCCAAATGCGACATTTGCTGACCGTACTCGCTCTTTGTCAAACGTGTAATTTTGTTGGTAACTGTTATGAATGGTTGTAGCGTTCGGTTCAATTGTTTTTATTTATATATTATGTGTTTGAACGCACTAATCTTTGGGACTACCAGACCAGTTTGAAAAAATATTTTTTGTATTTTCTAGTCCAATTCTTAAATAAGGTTGTAGACTAAATCCCTTAAGATCCGAGCATTGAGCACTGCTCTAGTAGCATTGTGGAGTGTAAAATGGTAATAAGTGACAAAATGCTGATTGGATTTATTTTTGTTTTTCAAGAAGTGAGCCAAAATAGATTTCCTCATTCCAATGTTAATGGCATACGTACCTACCAAACATGTCTAAAGCTTGCCAGAAATTCGTAATTCTTAAGATTTTACATTTGTTTTTTAAGTTTTAAACCTAAATCGTGATTGCATCCTACTAAACACAAATACTATTAACATAACCTTCTAGATATCTATACTTTAATATTATAAAGCTGAAGAGTTTGTTTGTTTGTTTGATTGAACGCGCTAATCTCAGGAACTACTAGTCCGAATTGAAAAATTATTTTTGTGTTGGGGAGCCTATTTATTGAGAAAGGCTATAGGTTATATAACATCACGCTACAATCAAGAAGAGTGGAGCAGTAATCAAAAATGTTGCAAAAATGGGGAAAATCGCACGGGTAGGCGATTCGACGCGACGGGAAGGGTCGGGGAAACAAGAAATTTAAGGCGGACGAAGTCGCGGGCAGAAGCTAGTATCTTATATAAAAAAGCAGCATGAACTTGAAAAGAAGAAAAAGACCACAAATCAGACTAAATCGGACCCAGAATACTATAAGTACACTAAAAGAGACTTTATTTTGGGTACAATTTTATATTCATCTTGACAGGTGAGTTGGCGATCGCAGTATGGTGGTAAAATGCATAGAGAACGCTACTACACATTCTCCCGTAAGTTCGTTAGTCTCCTCTTACGACTCCCATGGGAAGAAATGGGGTAATACTATTCTTGATGTCCGGTACTACACAGAACTTAACTAGAATGGTTAACTTATACCTGTAGAGATATAAATTTGGTTAGTTCTGATGAGGTATTTTTGAATTAGCTTCATATACACTACGTATATTTTTTTGTATGTTGTGATGTTAAAATAAGTTCCTCTCGCTGTTATTTAGCGGGTTTGGTGGTAGGTGCCACAACTTAAAAGTACAATAAAAATTCAAACACCTCTTTCAATAACTATAAAATATATATGTACACATAATTCTTACAACAAACACACAATTCTTATACAAACTCTGATAAAACGTCTCACCCAATCACGCGAACGGAAATACCTCTATTCTCAACAATCCAGCAGTTTCCAGAAAGCCAAATAATAAATGTAACAAATTGAAGTAAGCTGATATCACTGAACCCTTTGTTAGTGCGGAACCCGACACGTTACGCTCTAATGGGGTACTCTTTTACATCGCTTTCTGTTACCATGATAAGAAATATGTGTTTGGGTGTGGAGAAAGGAGTTGATTCATCTAAGGATGGGCTAGCTGGAAATGAACAAAAACAGCGAGCGAGCCTTCCTAGTAGTCGTATATGATGTCATCTTGATGATGATCATCATTTGACATCTCACCTAGACAACAAGCAATATTAACATTCAAATTCATAATTATTTGTTTATTTTACTCTAATTACACTACTGTTTGTTATTGGATTTCCTGTTGAAATCTGATGACACAGACTAAAATTAGTTTAAATAGAACTTTTGAATGTAATTAGAATTTTTGTAACGTAGGTTGAGAATGAGAATATCTGGTTCATCATAATCAGCCTATATTTTTCCCACTGCTGGGACACAGGCCTCCTCTCGGTAAAAGGGAATGGGCCATAATCTACCACGCGGGCCTAGTTCGGGTTGGTAGATGTCACATGTCCTCGCAATTTTGGTGCTGGGACATGCCGGTTTCCTCACGATGTTTTCCTTCACCGTTTTGAGGACAGTGGTGATGAAATAAATTTTACAAAGTAAAACATCTGCTTGGGTTCGAACTCACGACGTACAACTCGTAAGTCGGTGCCGATACCACTGGACCACAATCGCTACGAGTTTTCGAATTTCTGATTGTAGATATTATTTCAATTATTTTTCGTATCAAATATACGTTTAGGTCTAGAACTAATATTCGAACTGGAATTATGAAAATTGGATAACCCGTTTAGAAGAGATATGAGCAAAACTGAATAAGAGAAATGTTGAAACTTGTATTAATTAAAATACATGTTGTAGTGTAGTTATATAAAATCCTGTTGTTTTATAGAAGAAAGAGATATTTAAAATAATACGTTTAAGGGACCTAATGGTATAAGTCGGACTCCAGCTTTCATCAGAGCAACAACAAAGAAGAAAAATCAAGAATAAATAGAAGTAATCTGGAAAAAAGTTGCAATAAGTGGAAAAATAATGACAGGGTCTACTATATATGCCCACTAAAAATTATACCCGCAGACTAACTTTTAAGCCCTATATCAGCGCAAGCATGTCCAGCTCCTGCCAGGGCTGCAATTATCCGAAAGAGTTACCGTGACCCTGGCATAGGCAACTGAAGGAACACGGGTGGGTTTTAGTCAGTAAAAGTCTGACACGCCCTCCCGCTTTGCCCAGAGCGGGAGACGTCAATTGACGAATTCCCACAAAAAAATGCATGTCTGGTCGTGGTCGTTTTAAGGGCAAGATAACAATTATAACGAAATCACTAAACGAAGGAATATTATATCTGATTACTGGTATATACCTAGAAGATGTCAATATTGGCATAAATCCCTTGTAAATGAAGTATGCTTACCTAATGAATACAAGAGCAACTTCGGATGCAAGTATGGAAATAGATGAAATTCCAACTGGAGGTAACATAGATACAAATTCACATTGTTATACATTGTTTGAGAATTTAATTTGTGTACGAGAGTTTGTGTTGGAATCCCTAATTCTATTTTCCTTATTTATTTTTGGGTACTATACGATATTGAAAATATTCAACTGGATTTAGTTTTTCCCTGAGGATCCATAACTTCATAGATAACGTCACGCCGTATTCACGAAGTGTAGTGTAAAGATGTACCCATAGTACTCCCATATTTCGTCGTTCCATGCAATAGGGGACGAGTCTATTCCTATCAACCGGGCAAAAAATTTGACTCCGGAATACTACTGAAAAAATTCAGAACCACCCCTAATAACCCCTAAGTAGGCTAACCCACGAATCTCTGGATAGAGTGTGGTTGAGGGGGTGGTTTGTACCCCTAAAAAGTGGATTCCGGAAAAATAAAAAAAACACGGGTTCAAGTTTCATTCTGATCGGTGGGTGACAGTTAGGTAGGGTAACTTGTAAGTTGTTAATTTTGGGTTTTGAATTTAAGTTTGTCGAAATAACAACTTTATTTCGACAAAATAAAAATAAAAAACTGTCTCGAAAGTTTAAGCTCGGGCTTCAGTTAGATCTTGTTTAGTAAAAAAAGTTTAGGGTTGAAAGGTTTAAAAGGTTTAAGGACTTTTCCCAAGTTATACAATAATCTGGTCAATTTACATTCCCAAAAATAATATTTATGTTCCATCCCCTTCAAGATATGGCAAAATTTATTTCATTCTTTCAGTAACTTTATTTAGTACCAAACTTCACTTGTCTGAAAGAACCGTAAGAGTTTTAATTAAAAGTTTCATATTTCATTTTAACTAGCTTCGCTGTGACTTTTCTACAGTAAGTACAGTAACCATCAAAAAGATATAAAGGGTTTTATTAAATTAATTGGCATACCCGCATATTGGGTATGGATGTCGAATAATAATGCAATTTTTTTATTTTTTTTTTAATGATAATTTCAACTTTGTTCGAAACTTTAAATGACACTGGGAAAACAAACCTGTCTTTTGATGTTTTTATTTCTGGAAATTCGTAAAAACTGTTGTTGTTCCACGAAAAATTACAAAACCAGATGGTCAATTATGGGCGATTATTGAACTTTGCTCAGAAAATTATCAATATTTTTTTATTCTATTGGTTTCCCATATCGATACCCAGAACGTGGATACATTACTAAATATTTTAATTTGACTCTGTTTAATTCCAGTCATTTTTATCCTACTGCAAGACAAAGGTCTCTTCCCACGCAGAGAAGGCACGAATATAGGTTGCTCAATACGAACCGTCGATTTCAGACTCATATTGATTATAAATTCTGGTTTTCTTAAGATTCACCTCATTCACGGATATCAGCAATGTCCAAGATAAACTTAAAAAGTGACAAGAACTCATTTGATGGTCTACAATTTGTGTTCATAAAACAAAACATTGGAAACGCAATTGTTGCTACACATTGATGCAGTATTAAGGAACAGCTCTTGGAGACAATTAAATTAATTCTTTTCGATATCTAAGATTTTTTTGAGGCTGACTGTACCCACTTTTCGATTCTATTAATTAAATAGTTTGACAATTTGGTAGCAGTTTCTTTGGTGAGACTAGTTTTCTTTTATTTTTCTTAACGAAGCGAATGTTCGATCAATTTTCTTTAACGACTTTTGAAATTTCGATGATTTTCTATTTACGATATTAGAAACTACTTAAGAAGGAAATAATGAGAAAGTTTATCTAAGTAAAAAAAAAAAACTATTAAGAAGTGTTAACGCCAATTCATAGTTTATAAAGAGATGCATGACCCATATTAATTTAGTTGCCAATAAACCTTGTAAAAGACAGACGTATATCATTTTAAATCCGACTGACACAGTGTTAGCAAAAACCAACCTTATCGCCCACAACAAGAAGTGTCTGTAAACGCAACTAACTTACTTCCAGTCTAGTGATTGCAAGCATTAGTGTTGAGTATGCTGTCCTAGGTTCAATCACAAAGTCGCGCCGTTTGGATTTAAAAGAATATCTTCTTAGCAATGCGGAGCCTTAATTTGTACCCAATTGAGGGAATGGTTAATCACCTCTTATTAGAACTGGAAAAAGTGTGTGAAATATATTTCTGAATAGTAGGTACATCCTGTTTAATTTCATTTATCATTTATCACCAGTAAAAAAATACTGTTCAAAAGCGGACTTAATGCCGGAGGCATTTTTTACCAGTCTAAAACAAAGGGTGATGCAGAGAAAAATATAGCAGGTGCAACATACGGGATAGACAGCTGGGAAACAACTAGAACATACAATAATAAATAAATACGTCAAAGCTTATAATATTCCCACTGCTGGGATACAGGCCTCCTCTCAGTGAGAGAGAGTGGGTCACAATCCACCACGCGGGCCCTGTGCGGGTTGGTAGATATCACATGTCTTTGAATTTTTGGTTCTGAGACATACCGGTTTTCTCACGATGTTTTCTTTTACCATTTTGACGGCAGTGGTAATGAAATAATTTACATTGCTTGGGTTTGAACCCATGAACTCACAAGTCGCTGCCGTTACCACTGGGTCACCACTGCTCTTAAACAACAAATACATACTAAATAAACTTTGTCAAGAGTAATAACAATCGTTAGAGTAGAAAATGAATCAGCGCTGGGACTTTTCAGTTCAGTTTAATTTCACAGATGTGTAAGGAATATACAAGGACAATGCATATTGTTATAATATATCTATGATTCCCAAAGAAACCCTATTTTTCATCAACACACCTACATATAAAGACCACACCCTAATACACGTGTAACGTTGTGTACAAAATATTACATTCTCCTCTTTATATAAAGCCATGATAAACGGAAGGTTCTGGAAGAAAATACGTTCGTTCTACCGACTTTATGACTTATTACGTTATCGTGAATTTTTAATTTGCTTGTTAGAGAATACTGTGTTGCGTGGAAAGGGTCGGGTCTTGGTGTTTATTTTGAAATATGTTGTTGTTGATCAAATACAACATGTTCCAGAATTAACGCAAAACATCAATAAAATCATGATTACAATGAGTAATATAAAATTGTAGTGTTACCAAACACTACAATTTTAGATTACTCATTGTAATCATAATGCATTCGCTGAATTTTTGCTTTTGTATATAAAACATTGCTTAATTTTACTGACTGTGGGAGTAAATTGTGGTCACCTTACAAACACACGTGTAGGGTTGTAGTGTATTCGGTACTACGTCTTTTTGGATTTAATTGATTGTACAGGCAGACATTGGTTAAAATTACCATTATTAAAAACTAACTTCTGACCGCAACTTTGTATTTTACATATTTCCTTTCTCAATCCAATAAAAAACGCGGGCTGAATGACAAGTCAATAATAAGAAAGAAACAACAATTCATTATTTTATTTACTTCATACATACATACCAGAAGAAATTAGTTGATGAGGTCTGTAAACGTTATTTTCAGCACTAAAGATTGCTTAAACATTTAAGAAACAAACTCACTAAAATTCTTCGCAATTAATTTAAATAGCCAGGAAGAGCATCATTACCATCTACCTGTGTAGGTAATAACAATAGAACTCGATCAATCAACGGATAAACCTGTCAAATATGGTGATTAAGGCAACATCGCTTCAGAATTGTTTGTTGAGGTCTACCGAGCCTTATTAAGCCCAACCCAACAGCCATATTATGATTAATTTGCTAATATTTTACAGGTAATTAACAATAGCCTGGTGGAATTATGACAAATCGAGGTTTTAAAAAACGGTGATGAAAAACATCGTGACGAAACCGGCATGTCCTAGGGCAACAATTTCAAGGACATGAGACACCTACCAATTGACACTGGGGCGCGTGGTGGATTCAGACCTACTCCCTCTCACAGAGAGGTGAACTGTGTCCCAGTAGTGGGAAAGTAACAGGCTGATTATGAAGTTTAACAAGAGATAAACACTATCACATGATATGGGAAGAGTGACGGAGATGACGCTCTACAAACACAAGCTTATTTAACATTGCCATTTAGGGGCATGTGGTTATGTAATAACCACCACAAGGGTCGATCAATCAGGTTAAGTAACGCTTACTGCGGCTGTTAAGTGGATTGGTGATCAATTTTAATTATCAAGACCCGTTCCGTGCTTCGGAAAGCATGTTAAGCCGTTGGTCCCGGCTGTCATTCGTAAATCAGTCGTTATGAGCCCGAAAATCTGATAACCAGTTTTACGAAGGAGTATCGCATTACCCAGTAACTGAATTATGGAGGTCAGATAGGTTAGTCGCTCTATGTAACATATTGGTATTCAGCGACATCCAGTTAGACTTGAAGTCGATTCCGACATAATTAGGAAAAGGCAGACAGATGATGATGATACAGTGCCATTTTGACGACCGTGTACTTGTGCTCTAGTAAAAATGAGATAAATTCCGAGATGCTTTATATTCGCTCTCACTGATAATGTCAAGTCACTTGTATGAGGGTGTCCAAATTGCTGTGAAAAGTCTCGTAACTTCCTGGGGTCTATTTAATAAAACCGACAGGTGTCAAGCTGACAATTTGACGAGTTTCTTTCATACATTTTCCGCTTCGCTATATGGCACCTGGCGTGAAATGTGACAATAATTTCAGTTTTTTGATATCAGTGTCGTATTGTCAGTTTTTTATACCAATACTATAAACTAATATAATAAAGCTGAAGTGTATGTTTGAACCTGCTTAACTCTGAAACTACAAGTCGAATTTTCATTTTCATTTGATAACCCAAATCTCGATTAAGACTATTTATTATCGCGCTATGTCTCGTAGGAGCTGAGCAAAACGAGAAAATCTAAAAGAACGCAAAGCGAAAACAAATTAAAACAGGCAAGCGACGCGCTTCGACCAGCTGAGTCGAGGGAACAAGAAATTTCACGCGAATGTAGTCGCGGACAGAACCTAGTTTTAAATAAAATACGGTCATTAAAACAATCGACATGCACGGGTCGCGTCCCGCGTCTCGTACGAGATTTACCTTCGTTAGAACAGTTCTTTATACCGTTAACTGCTTTGTTGATCTATTTGCAAGCGGGACTGCTGGGTGGTCCTAGGATTGATCCCAAAGTTGGACCAAGTGATGAATAGAGGTTTATCATTAAGAAATTTCCAGTAACAGGCCAAAACCCATGCCAAATTGTGGCTCGCCTGCGAAATGTGGGTGTGAAAGTCACTTCTGCCTTCCCCTTAGGGCAAATAATATGTATAGGCGTTATGTTAAGTTTATATTTCATACTTTTTATCAAAAAATACATTTTTAGTGAATGCCACGGGCAGGTACTGTTATTAATATGAAACGAAACAAAAATGTAATTACGTTGAAAAAATGAAATATCCAAGTAAAAACGAAATTTCGTCGCCTCGTACTAAGGAGAGCCGAGATAATTGAAATGTAGGAAGAAAACAAACGCCGGTTATTCCTGCCTACTTATCTAGGTGTAGGAAGATGTGGATAAGGTATTCTGAACGCTCAGAATTTCTTTGATTACAAACGTACGATCCATTTTGTAAGTATCTGGAAAAGGACAAAGTCAAGATCAAAGCCTGCAAGGACAACAACTTGAATTGTCAATAGGCTGGTCATTTTCGACGATGGCGAACATATCGCGGGACCCACTCTCCAGCTTGCATGACGACTAGACAAAGACAAGGATAAATATTTCTAATGAGGCGATTCTCTATTCTGTAACTGATTTCTTTGCAAAATTTAAAGAAATAAATCATTCCCACAAGTATTAAGCTTGTAAGCTTCTATACACATCAGCCGCATACAGGATAATAGCTGGGCGACGCTGCCGTGGTCGGACAGCAGTTGGACAGTCAGTGGCGTGCATTGCTTTTCTACAGAGGTAGGCATTGGGCTGCTGATCTTTTAGGTATGATAATTTAGTTAGTTTCTTAATATTTTCGTGACACACATTAAAATGTAATTGACAGCCTTACCGTGATTTTTTGAAGTAGACACTGCGTATGTACCTATTTGCAATGCCGCTGGGGACAATATAGGATAAACATTAAAACCTACTCATTATTTGCAATTTAAGCGCCCATACTTAGATAAATGTTATGGCCTGAATGATGACACGGCCGCACGGATCGATCGAAGTTCAAACCATCAATTACATATCGAGACTGTTCCGTGATTTGAAAAACATCTAATCCGCTCTGGTTTCATAGGTTTGTTGTCACCGGTAGTAAGAAAAAGGCTGACAATCAGGGTTACCTAGGGGTATTGTGTTACTCAGTACCTGGGTAAAGGGGAGTTTTGATCTATTTGTGAGGGTCAAAATATGTCGTATAAATGGCAATAATTAGTATTGCGTTGAGTTAGAAGTATGATTTTCTTAGAGCTCTGGGAATACCGTGAGCTACGTGTTTGATATTAACTTCAACTTCATATCGCCAGCCGTTTCTAAGAACTTTTTTTCAGGAACTAGCCAGACAGACAGACGGGCGAACGGTTAACGGAGTGATCCTGGGCTCTGATTTTTTATTGTCAGATATATGGAACCTTTAAACAGTAGAAAAGTAGATTCCAAAATACTGTGATAAAATATATATCCAAACACGTTCGGTTTTGACTTCTTAGAATTTTCATGACATCCTTTTATCTTTTGATTAGAAATTAGCCAAGAAATACAATACCGTATCCAAAGTAACATCCCAGGACCCCCACCGGCTAAGATTGCGGCCAAATCCAGGCCGGCTATATTGCTCACAATCTGGTTTTATCCAGTTAATTCCGGTTAATACCAGTTCATACCGGTTCACTGGTAGCTCATAATTACACGGACGAGCTAAGCTATGCAATGTCAGTTTGTTCTATCCTGTTGGGTTAATCCTGGCCTTAATTCGGTTTTAGTTCTAATCGAGATTTTCTTATCGAAGTTTTGTTAGTACATTTCTTTAATTAAAGTGGAGTTAATTACTCGTGTTTAAGTATTATATTTTTAATGGATAAGTGGTTTAGTTTTATAACGATAGGAATGAAATTGTTTTCTTACTTTTCGCTTCGATACTATATCATTGTTTAAGTTGAAAAATCATTTAAATAATAAAAACCCGAAGGTAGGTAGATTTTTGACTTGCTATCGTACAGAAATTTGTTCCTTATTGTGGGTGATGGAAAGATGATATCATGTGAAATAAGCAAATAGTTTACGAGTTGGACGGTAAGGGTCAAAATGTTTTATTTTCTCAACAGTATTTAAACATCCAATTTATCTATCAGAAAAACCAATACTAAGCTATGTCACTCGCCAAAAATCTTCAATTTGTAAAGACAATCATGAAATATTCATGCCTTCCTCTCATTTTCGCCGCCTCGTGTATAAAAATACTTATTTTTTAGCATTTTCGATAAACAAATGCAAATTCCTTCGACAACACTAAACTTGTAATACCGGAAATTAATATTTTTTTATTAAAATGGAGATTTATTTTTAAAGGGCACGGCCTTTGTTTGTGAACTGTTTAAGCCAAGATTTCCATTAGTTTCTAATCTGATACATTACTTAGCTTTCTTCTCAATTATTAGGAAAGGTCGCTGAAGTCCGCTGGATTAGGGAAGTGTCAGATTAATTGTGCCAGCAGTTGGGCAAGACCTAATTCCGTCCCGGCTTTTTGGCTGTAATGAAGATAAGTATCACCATAACTCATTAAGTTTTCCTGATAAGGTTTGTTTTAAATTCCACTGTAACCCGATCCAACTTCAATATTTTACCAGACGTCAGAACCTCGTCAATATTTCACCCATACTGTCAATTTAATAGTAATACTCAAATGAAGGTTATAACATAACGTTCCATTTTTTAAATTGCCAGAGTAATATCGAGAGTGGCTTGTAATGTGACAGGTGAAACGACACCAAATTGACTTGCCTCACGTGAGCCGCTTTTTCTGCAATGACGTGTACACTGGGTGGTGTATTTTTGGACTGAAGTGTACGGGGCGTTTGTAAATTGAAACTGACATTTCCGATTGGATCAGGTGTTGCATAATCAAATGGATTACCCGGCTTTTTAGGTTGGCAGATTTTTTAAACTTTGGTAGAGGTCTAAAATGTCCCTGAAAATGTTATTTTATTAATAATTGAATCTGTGAATGACTATTTATACCAAATCAATTTTTTTGGACAGTCTAGACAATTGTTCCGATATAATTTGACCACAGTTAAATTAGGTACCTTTAATAAGTCTCATTCTATGAGAGGTCTATGATTAACAGATATTCCGGTTGCAAAAAATAATAATAACAGGAGACAGTCTTAGAATTGGTTTTGATGCAACGTCTGAACATGAATTCAAGGTAATTCCTTCACCTTAGAGAATATTGTACATATAGAAGTGATAGCAGGTTAAAAAACTGTTCTTGTTTGTACTTTGTTTCTCTACAAACAATATTATTTATTTCTGCTAATGAATTCCGAATCAGAAACATACATAACACCTGCTCCAAACGCAATTTTAATTAGACTTGTAGCACTCAGAACTTTATTACTGAATACATAAGCTCTATTTAATGTGTGTGATCACAAGTAGATTACATAGCGCGCCTGTGTTTGAGAAGGGTATGGCAGAGGTGGAGGTGTCCTGAGTCCTATGTCACGTACATCTCACGTAATAAGGGTGGATCCCATTGTTATTTAGTGAACCCTATTGTGAACCTTCGAGCTGCAATCGAAATACTCTACGAATAAGATTTCATTAAAATTGAGGGATTAAAGCGAGACGCTGGAAGAGGATGTTTTTAACAACATATATAACATAATAAGTTCTTGGAATCCTTACCGACTCGACCGCGGCGAAATCCCTCACCCCCCCGACGCAAGTGTGTTCGGCAAGCCGATCCCTTGGGAAAAGCGAGCCAAATATCTAGGCGTGATCCTCAATCAGCACCTCTCCTTCTCTGAGCACATAAAGCAGGCTCGCTCGCGGGCCACTTTCACTCTCGGTAGACTCCACTCCGTCCTAAACAAGCGCAGTAAATTGTCGCTTCTGTGCAAGAACACACCGCTTGCATTAGGCTGATTATGACTTAGGTCTTTGCAGACGCAAAACCCACTATATACATAGGATGCACACTTTCCAAAACCGTGTTCTCCGTCAAGCCACCGGTCAGCCTTGGTGCGTTCGGAATATAAATCTCCACTTAGACCTGAAAATCCCGACAATCCACCAGTTCATGAAACGCAGCTCGAAGCGTTTCTTTGTTAGAGCTGCAACCCACCGCAACCCTCTGGTTGTCGTGGCAGCCAATTACGTCCCCTCCCGCATTAGCAAAGTTCGCCGTCCGAGGCATGTACTTACCGATCCTGATGACCCCATCTACCCTCCTCCAAGAGAGGAATAAGGTCACCAGTACAGTTACAAAACACAAACATGCGTCATACCGACGTCACCGCCCTGGTCCGTCGTCGCGACAACCCAGACTAAATAGTCCACCCAACCCTTGCGCGAGCCAGCCCGCGATGCTGAGCCTGTAGCTTTAAATTAGTCTCAGTATTATAAGCCCCGACTGGGGGCCTTAAATTAACTTTTAAGGAATCCGCGGGAAAGACCGGTTAAGTAGTGACAGCCTTAATAGAAAAAAAAATGGAATCTTTGATTGGAAAATTATCCATTAATAAGCACTTATTTATTTATAAATATTTCTTACTCAGAACTTTATATTGTTTTTAGTTTAATACGTTTAGCCAAATCGTTTTCCTTCTTTCTTGAAATCAGTTTTTTTAGGATCGGTCAAGCTTGTCTTTTTCTCAGTCTCTGTCATTCATAAATCTGCATCTGCCACTGGTCTTGACTTTTGATTTAGGCCTAAAACGTGAATACTTATTATGTCCCAAAGCGTTCACAATTCATTTTGTGCAAACAGATGTCAAGAATAAAAAAAAAAAACTTTCCCTTAGAGAAAGATATTGTTTTCACCTTTTGGAGTGCCTTTTCTAGCTGTATCATCTTTCTCTAAAACTCATTAATTTTATGTATAAGTTACAATTAACAAGGAGTAAAATATAAAACAACCTTATCATTAAAACAAACTTACCACCAAAGCATGCTCTACCTTTATTTTGAACAAGAAATCAAAACGTCTTATACCCAAACATTACATTCTTGCCCTGTGTAGTACAATTAGCGGTCGGTGTACAAGTTACGGGCAAGATACACAGGCCATAAGGCTAATGGAGCAGAAACGCCCATTACGTGGTACAACATTTGGGAGAGAGGAATGACGTACACGGAGCAAAATAACTGTTGCAGTGAACGGTTTGTTTCTTCGATTAAAATCATCATCAGTGTCCAGCTTTTTCTCAACTAAGTCGAAGTTTGCTTCTAGACCAAATACAATTTAAAGAAGGTTCGCATTCTGATCTGACATATAAATCTGTCATAATTTTGACTAATTTACACTTCACTAAATTTTTGACAACATTTTGACATGAATACCGGTACCGTGTGGTGCCGGACGTAAAGAATAACACCACCCCATTTCTTCCCGTGGGTGTCGTAAAAGGCGACTAAGGGACTTACTGGAGAATGGGCAGCAGCGTTCTCTATGCATTTTACCACCATACTGCGATCGCCAACCCGCCTGCCAAGCATGGCGATTATGGCAAAGCCCCCCAAATTGGGGGAGGCCTAAGTCCAGCAGTGGACGTCTTACGGCTGAAATGATGATGATGATGAAATTTTTGACAACATTTTGACATGAATTATCTCGCAGATGCGATTATGACAGATTAGCAACCGACTACAGAAAAAAAGGGAGGTTCCTAATCGGCTGTATTTTATTTAAAATGTTTGTTACCTCAGAACTCCATCATTCATGAACCGATTTGAAGGGTTGTGAGTTATTTCATGTTTTAAAAGGTATAACTAATAGAGTGGTCCCATATAAATTTGTTCAAGTACTGATTACTGGTTTTTGACTAATCTATACTTCTATACTATAATATTATAAAGCTAAAGAGTTTGTTGTTTGTTTGATTGAACGCGGTAATCTCAGGAATTACTGGTCTGAATTGAATAATTCTTTTTGTGTTAGGTAGTCTATTTATCGAGGAAGGCTATATAACATCACGCTAGAACCAAGAGAAGCGGAGTAGTAATGAAAAATCTTGCAAAAACGGGGAAAATCGCATGGATAGGCGATTTCGACGAACAATAAATTTAACGCGGACGAAGTCGCGGGTAGAAGCTAGTCTTCAATAAAACCTTTTTGTTTTTACTTAGTGTTTTGATGATGTTATAATAAATTGCTGTATCTGTTATTTACTTAGAAAGTAAAGGTATTTGAATTAGTGTGCCAAAACTAAAAAGTGTAAAATAAAAACTTTATATAAAAACACTATAAAGTAAAAACGAACTTTAATTTCTGAAGTCGGTGTCTTTAGTTTTGTATTATCTTTATTATATCGCAGTCGGTTGAATTTTTTTTAACGTTTTTAAATACGATATAATTAGTATTCAGTTATAAGATGATTCTCTGGATTATATCTTACGCTAGCTAAGTTAATAAAAGAAATAAAGTACAGAAGTCTGATCCTAGAAGGTTTGAAAGTGTTACACAACACAGCCTAGACTTTTTTCGATGTTTCAAGATTGTCTTTTGTTTTAAGCTACCTACTTTAATTCTCGTCACGTAATGGCTTCTTAAAAACATTGAAGTGGTCCTCGTTACCACTTTAAGTTGTTTTTAAAACTTCTTTCGAACAATAGATTAGCGGCCTTAGAGTTTATAATAAATAAACGCAGACTTTTTCATAGGAATAAAAAGGAACGCTAAAAATTCTAAAACAATATTTTCATTTAGGTAGAACCCAGTGCTTAATTACAACAGTATTATTTTTCTTAATTAGATTTTAGGTTCTTCTTTTTTATCATGGCATTTACGTTGGTTATGTGCTTGTATCAACTAGCTAGGCTTGATTTTGCAAATCTATCTCGCCTTATGACGTATTATACGAGAAAGTCGTAGAATTTATAAATTGACACAGACAAATCCCAAGAATAATATGGTCCGGGGCACTAGATAAAATTGTGGCAGTACAATGGTAGCCACTGAGGGTTTCAGGATTTTGCAACAAAATTCTTTGCTTAGGAGAAGATAACTCACGGTCCCTCAGCTGAAAGAAACCTTGTTGAAGGAATACTATTTTATTTTAATCAATCACTACCCATCCAGCATACGTACAAGAGGCTTATATACAGCAGTGGTTGAAACAGAGCAGTAACTAACGATGGCAATGATAACTACCTCTTTATCTTCTCTTTGCGAAATCTCCTGAAGGAATTTCCCCTTGAACCGTACATAGCCTTACTATCTTGAATATTTTATCCAAAAACAACTAAAACCGCGTCACAAATTCAGTGGGTCCACAACAGATTACAGGCTTAACTCTGTAGGTAATCAGTGGACAAAGTTTCGCGCAATATTTGGGACGGAAGCGACGGACAATCAGCTTGTTAAGGATTCTATTTGTGAACCACTCTCTACAGGCTGTTGGTAGATACTTGATTGGTAGTATAGTCAATAGTTTTATTTTGTGTCAGATCTGTTTACTAAGTGACAATCTTCAGTCTTAACAATGTTTTGTAGACTTTCATTTATAGACATCTTTTAAAAGGAATCTTAATTTGGCAAGATTGTAGGGTTTTGTAACTAAGGTAATAAGATCACTCTTGCATTTTTTTCCACCCCGACCCTTGCTCAAGCCAGCCTGCGCCGCTGGTCCTGTAGCTTTAAATTCGCCCCAAAATAATAATCAATTCGATCCAGTCCGTCTGTTGCTGTCCTCTACCAGCGATGCCCTAAGTCGATATCCGTACCCCACAGGGGGTGCCCTTAGCGAGTAGTCGCCACAGCCAATTCCAGTTAAGCAGCCGACAATCTCATAGGTTGACCTGCGAAAGGTCATTAGAAAAAAAAACTTGTGAATTATTCAAAAACTAGATGTTGTTTCTGTTCCTTCATCACATACTCATTTCATATTCAAAGTTTAATGTTTTTGTAATAATAATATAAGTATTCAAAGTGACCTTTGATGTGCAAAAGTTTGATAATTGCAGGCTGGTAATAGTTTGATAAAGTACTAACACTATTAAAATCAATTCATTAACTACACCGTGCTATTTCAAGCTATCTAGAGAACTATTTCATAAATAATGAAAAGCTAAAGTAGCCCATTAGTAATTTCCATTACATTACCAATCCACTTCAATTACCATTATCACTGCATGCATATTTAAATACCAACTCGGACAGCGTACAGTCAGTGAAAAAGTTAATGTACACTATTCAAATAAATTAGATTAATGAACGAAAACTTAGTACCTTAGTTACTTAGTTGTATTAAGTTATTGCAGAGTAGAAAATGATAATACTTTGTTAATTTTTACTTAGGGGACGGCGGCAAAGAAGTAGCTGGCGTAATAAGTTTTTTTTTTAAATTTTCGCATTATCTACGTCAGTGTCAGGTTGTTTGTTGCTCAAAATACGTTTCACGATTGTAACATGTGTATGTATTTATAAAATTAATGCAACTTTTTCATGAATTAGAAATTCAATGGGATTAATTATTGAACTAAGAGGGTTGTATTGACTATTTTCATGATTATATTATTATTATTGTGTTAATGCATATGTATGTACGTGTTGCGTGCATGTTTTAATCAACATATAACTTAACACTGACCTGAAAATTGTGAAAAACGTTAGAAATAATAATTTTGCGGGCTATCATGGCGCTTCCCATTTTGAGAGGGAGTTTTCAAAAAGTTGAAAACGTCGCAAATAGTGGTCAAATATTTCGATGTGTTGATATTTTTTTTTTTTTTTTCTATATGATCAGATGCAATTATGAAATATACAATAATTGAGATATCATACAACTCGTGAACTGCGGTACGCTTTAGGCGTAAAACAGCGTTTGTAAACGTTCTCCATTTTAAGAATGAAACAATCAAAATTAAAAATTGAGCAACAATTTTTGTAGCCAGTTGTACGTTAGTCCTACAACAACATTTGCTTCTAACGATGTTCCTTACATTAGTAATATTATTGTTGCTGCAGTACCTCTGTTTTATATAGTTAATTAACTATTTGTTTATGTATGTTATGTTTGTTTTGGTACGGGAGGGCAGGGGTGGGCAACCTTTGTTGAAATGGGAGTTATACAGCTTAAGTTTGGATCTAGGTTTGTTTTATGCTAAGTTAGATACGAGTATGTTCACATTAATAATAAGTAGCTGTGTTGAATTAAATTCACAGCTACTTCGTTTACTTTTAATGGTCATGACGTGTGAATGATAAATCTTTGGTGATAATCGAGTGCCAATTGTGGCACTGCTGAATGGATTACAAATATATTTTATAATTAAGCTTTGATTTCAATATATTTTTGTTCACAATAACCTTAATCATAGATATCTTCTAATTTTTCACATAACCAAAAAAAAAGAACTGAATTTGTCTTGTATTGGCACTTTAGTTTGACAACGCATAAGCAACATTGATGACTCCAGTTTGGACTCCGTTCAACTATGACTTTCCAGTTTCTCTGGTACTTCTGGTGTTCCGACTGATATTCATCAATAGTACCCGTAACATCAATAGGTAGGCAATTTATTCTTAATCACCAAATCTGCTCCATTTTGAGAAAGGAAAATAAACAAAAAAAATTTAACATTTCCTTGAAAACTTTTCAAATCACATTGATGACTCTAGTTCTTTTCCGGATGATATTCATATAATAAACCATTGCATCATAGATAAATAATTAATTATACATTTCAGGTACCAACCCACATTCAATTTAAATAATTTCTCGACTGCGTCGTTGGTCTAGTCGTCCCAAACGTTACTGCTAAGCATGAGGTCCTTGGTTCGTTTCCAGGGCGGGCAGAATGTTATTGGGTTTTCTATCTGGAATTGGTTAGTTGCAGCCCGGAGTCTGGATTTTTCCCTGTTTGATGACAATCAATTTGCCCCCTATTACGTGGGACTATTACGGCCCACTCATCGAGAGGAGGCCTGTGTCCCAGCAGTGGGAACATTATAGGCTGCTGATGATGATGACGTGGGACTAACATAACTAGCAAAATGTGGGTGTAGTATAGATACACCTCTGTCGAATCGTTTGGAGAAACAAGGCCTGATTATGATGTGTAAAATTCCTTGTTCACATTTTTTTAAATTTACCTCGGGTTGGCCATCCCTGCACTAGTACTACCTTTGTTTCGGTAACGGGAGATTGTCCGCAGTAAATTGGATAATATTTTTCCTGTTAGTGGCCGTTTTCTTTTGTATTAAAGCTGACCTACAAACGTCCTAATTTAATTAAGCGTTAAACACAATGTACTACTTGTTACATTCAATCCTAATGTTAACTTATAGGCTTGAAGTTCTGGATTAAAATTGGGTGATTTGTTAAAACTGGTGTTTTCATAATTTGGAGGTTAGAGGGGTCGCTTTCCAAGCACGAGTAAGTGACTTTGAAACGATTTTTTTTATATTACTGTGGTTAGGAACCACAAAATTAGTATGAAAATGTTTTTGCATGTTTTTTTTAACATTCTGTTTTGCGGAAGATTAGGCAGACGTTTATTTATTTTTAGATTTTCTAATACAAACTCCATAATAATCTATACCAATATTATAAAGCTGAAGAGTTTGTTTGTATGTTTGTTTGATTGAACGCGCTAATCTCAGGAACTACTGGTTTGAATTGAAAAATTCTTTTAGTGTTGGGTAGCCTATTTATCAAGGAAGGCTATAGGTTATATAACATCACGCTAGTACTAAGAGGAGCGGAGCAGTAATGAAAAATGTTGCAAAAACGGAAAAATTGCACGGGTAGGCGATTCGATGCGACGGGAAGGGTCGGGGGAACAAGAAATTTAACGCGGACGAAGTCGCAGGCAGAAGCTAGTCTATAATACGCACGAATTAAGATGTCCACAAACCATTTCTTTCACGGAAATTGTTGTGTTACACGTTTATAAAGTTTTTAATTCGATCTGTCACACATAAATTGCAATGTGTTACTAAGTAATATATCTTCACGCCTGGTTTCCCCAAAGGTTTGGACACAGGTATACCTATAACACACCCACGTTTTTTCAGTAATGTTCAATTCCCATGTAATAAGGGGCGAGCTTATTGCCATTAACCTTGCACAAATTCAGACTCTCGGCTACTACTGAGAAATTCCAAACAGAAAAACCCAATAACACTTTGCTCGACCTGGGAATCAAACCCAAGACTTCATGCTTAGCACTAGCGCTTGCAACCACTAGACCAACGAGGTAGTAATAAAAGTATTAAACGGTATTGTGTAACTGATTTAAGTCTCAATAACGTACAATAAAGTAAAACATTGTATTATTGTAAAACTGAAACTGGAAACTTAATTCTTAGAATTCCCAAAGCGTAGTGATCATCTCAATGCATCGTGTTGTTTCTGTAAGTGAAGGGGTATTAGAAAACAAATAGGCGGTTATTATATTAATATTAGAGTAAGTTACCTACTTCTTTGACGCCATATTATATTTTGTGAATAGTATTAGTGAACCTATTAGATTTATAATTATGTTATTTTTGTTAATTAATTACATACACGTTTTTTTTTGTTTTATTTATATGTTGCAGTCAAAACTTTTAACCAGTCAAAAGTACTATTGACTAGCAAAATCAGTCAAAAGTACTTTTGACCGTATGCTTTAGTCAATAATACTTTTGACTAAAATAACAGTTAAAAGTAATTTTGCCCAATGGAGCTGGTTAAAAGTACTTTTGACTAAGTGATTCCGTCAAAAGTGGTTTTGACTGGTTGCATCAGTCAAAACTCTTAAAAAGTCGGAACCCCGGTCAACGGATCCCCGCTGAGCGGGGCGCCGCCGTTGACCGGGGCGCCTATTTCTGAGTGGTTTAAAAAAATAACCACGAAGGAGATGGCGGGGTCTAAAAGACCCCGCCATCTCCTTCGTGGTAAGAGGTAAGAGGGGGATGGTGGTAAGAGGGGGGGGGGGGGGGTGGTGGTAAGAGGGGGGGGGTGGTGGTAAGAGGGGGGGGGGGTGGTGGTAAGAGGGGGATGGCGGGGTCTGAAAGACCCCGCCATCCCCCTCTTACCTAACCTGTCTGAGTCGGGATGCCCTAAGTCACGAACTCGCTTAATAGTGCTTTTGACTGATGCTTTATTGCAGTTAAAACTACTTTTGACGAAGTGCAGTCAGTCAAAAGTACTTTTTACCGCAAATTTGCAGTCAAAAGTACTAATAACCAATTAATAATTTTTAGTCAAAACCACTTTTGACCAACCTGTTCTCTCAAAAGTACTTTTGACTGATTTTGCTAGTCAATAGTACTGGTTAAGAGTTTTGACTGCAACATATACATACTTTAATGTAAACCAGAAAAACATAGGAAAAGTATATACTTAATATAAGTAACATATTATTTACGTAAAAATAACGAAATATAAATAGTCTTCACGTGATCAGAGTGCTGGCATTTTTTTTACTAAAGAATCGCGTTCGCGATACAACGAGTCAATGCCGTCAGCCTTTTGGACACTTTTCCTGTTGATAGCGAAGCGGATAAATTTTTTGATGCCCTTTGATTCTTTTTCCTCGCGTTTTTATATAAATGTATTTTAAATATTAAGTCTGTTAGCTTATACAATATGTGACATAATCAATTCAAAACCTCATACTCCCCAATTTGAACATAGCTTTTCTTTTTAAGCTAACAGATATTATTAAGAAAATCGTCTTGATTTTAGCATTACTTTATGCATTCAAAATTGAGTCCTATGGCCTTGAAATAAGATTGAATTTTCTTTGGTCCCGTCGGCGGTAGGTATGGCAACTTACATAATTATTGAATCAAATAGCCATATTAAAAGTTACTGAAATCGATTTAAGTAGTCAATTATGAACAAACTACTTTCAGGGCTTGCGCTTATTCTGTTACACCCTGTATATTATGTAAATGTTACAGTCATTCAAAGAGAAGTAAAAACGAAATAAATACTAAAATGTAGGTATTATCGTAGGTACTTAAAAACATGTGTCGCCTTTCGAGGCAAGTCAACTAAACCTACTGTGGTTTTGTTTGCTTAAAGGACTTTACCCTAGTTCCAGACGTAACAATGTTGTACATATACAAATCTGTTAAATTATGTATGAACTTTAAAATGAGACCTTGACCGTTGACTTTGGGTTTGTTATGAGTGTTGATAACAGTAAAAATCACTTTGTGTTAAATGATATCTCAAAGATCAACCAAATAGGCTGTCGGCTGCTTAACCGCACTTGCCTGTAGCTACCCCATAGATTAAGGCAGGGCTCGGTCTTTGCAAAATTCCAAGTTGGAACGGATTTTCAGACTCGGTGAAGGTCTGAGCACCGTAGGTTATGACGGGCAGGACACACATATCGATGAGATTGCGCTTTAGGGAGATCGGCAGATCTCTCTTAATTACCGTATTTATGGACCAATAGCTTTTCCAACCATTTTCGATTCGGCGATCTATTTCTCTTTCCTGCCTGTCTTCGAAAGAAACTGGTCGGGTAGACATACTCATAGACATAATGTATCTCCAGCGCATCCACTTCGACTCTACGCTTAATGCTGTTAGTCATAACTTGAGTTTTAGACCAATTCATCGCAAGTCTCACCCTGAAGCTAAAAGAATAATAATATTATTGAACAGAAAAAAAAGCTTGTTCTTTAAAAAGGACGCTTCAAATACATCAAGTACTAACGCATCATTAGCCTGTACAACTCAAAAACCAATTACATACATTGTTTTTGAAAAAAAAAAGCGCTGTACACAGACAACGTCATAACTGTTACTATTGTTCCATGTACTTCACTCACATAATTACTCAGTTCAGTAATCAGCTGGAAAAAGCTTTCATCCCGCTAACTAGCTGCCGAAGTATAAAACAGTAGGTAGGTAGGTAGTGAGTATTGTGAATAAATGATGTGTGGTTCCGTAGATATCAATTTTTGATCAATTTTTTTCTTTGATTATTAATCATATTGGTGTTCGCCCAGTGTTAATAAAGTCAAAAATCATTTAAAACTTAATGTAGGTATTTAGAATGCATTTTTTTTTGTGGGTGGGAACGAATCAAATGACATCTGCTCTGGATGGAGCGGAAAGGCCGTGTCAGACTTTTACTGACTAAAACCCACCCGTGTTCCTTCAGTTGCCCATATGCCAAGGCCGCTCGTTCGAACAAATATCGCGACCCACAAA
Source organism: Aporophyla nigra (assembly GCA_947507805.1). Taxonomy (NCBI): domain Eukaryota; kingdom Metazoa; phylum Arthropoda; class Insecta; order Lepidoptera; family Noctuidae; genus Aporophyla; species Aporophyla nigra. The sequence continues at coordinate 5,715,054 of OX382315.1, read as the reverse complement.
AAAATGCAGTATTTTGAAGAACCAGAGCGTGAAATAATTCCGCCGCGATATTTTAACGTGGTCTAAGTTAAATATTCAACATTTTATTCATGCTATTAAAATTAAATCACAATTTTCATCGATCTTTTAAGAGATTTGACAAGATATATAGGTTAAGAATTTATTTGAGTGAACGTTATTGTGTGGGGCCGGACGTAAAGAATAGCATTATCCTATTTGTTCCCGTGGGTGTCGTAAAAGGCGATTCTTTGCATCTTACCACGATACTGCGATCGCCAACCCACCTGCCAAGCGTGGCGATTATGGTAAATCCCCTCAAATTGGGGGAGACCTGTGTGCAACAGTGGACGTACTTCGGCTGAAATGATGATGATAACGATGAACGATACTACATTTTGCATTGTTATTTTTTTGAAAAGTGAGCTGGTATGATTACAAACATGTGCAGTGTTATATCTTCAAGGTAGGTGAAAATAATTAAAAGTAAAAGAAAGTTATTTTACAGATATTCGTGGACGGTACCCAACTTCACTCGGATCGAGCGGCAGCCCGTGTCTTACAAAAGAAAAAAAACATAAACAGGAAAATAAAACAAATTGGAAACCTCTCCCGATTTCAATAAAGAATGCCTTTAAAAGGTTTTTAATACAGATCCTTTTAAAAACAATTCTTTATGAATAGTGTCTCGATAAGTTTAAGTACTTCGTAGTTTATTTAATGGCAATGGCGCCGGCAAACAATAAGCCTTTAGCGGTTGTCTATCGAATATTATTGACGTCGATTCTTCAAAACATTCACAAAAGCATTATAGAGGAAAATGGTTGACTTTGTAGGGAATATAGATGTGAGGCTTCTTGTAGTAATTTGCAGGTTTTGTACTTAGATTTTTTTATAGGCAGTTCATGTTTACGATATGCAGATTCAATAATTTGCGAGCTTCTTTTTATAGGCATTTAGTTCATGTTTATGGTAGGTTGAAAATAATTTGTGAGTTCAGTTTGAAATAAATATAAATAAAATTAGTTTAATTCAAGTCACAGGACTCATATACAGACAAATACATACTAAAAGAATACAGACAGGATAACAAACACAGACAAAAAGGAAAACACTTACAATATAGAGACATGTATGCTGCAACATTGCCGGACATATGGACAATCCAGTCTGTCGGCGATCATCAATAGGGCGGTGTTGGGGCTGGTCCGCACTCTGCGCACCAGAGACGTGAACCGCTTGCGTCGCGTGAAAGTAGTCGGTGCGCGCCGCCGCGCCGTGAACATGCCCGAGGCGCTGCAGTGGCAGGGCAGCCCCAACGCGTTATTGAACTGGACGCTGAGGGCGCTGTAAGACGCACGAGTATACTTTTCCCACAGGCTGCACGTGTAGAGGGACGTACAGTAAGCTCTAAAGAGCGTTATTTTTACCTCTATGGAACAACGCACAAACCTACGCGCTATCATGTTTGCTTATTGATAACGCCCTCTTTTCCCGCTCATGTCAGAAATGGCATCTTGGCTATAAGTGTGACTTCGTCAACTTATCGACGGACGTAATAAAAGCACGGTGGGCCTTTTTTGCACACTGTATTTTCAATTCTCGATGGTGAACTGATTATTGAGAATCCAATAGAGTACATTCCAGCGCGTCGAAAATGGAGCAGTGTTCTATTTTTCGATTTTCAACTTTAGACGCTAAGTAGAGCGCTAAAGATCCAGTGCGGGATAAAATCCCACCATCATCCTTTCAGCCGAAAGACGTCTACTGTTGGACATAGGCTTCCCCTAATTTGGGGCTGTTTGCTATAATCGCCACTGTTAGGAACATTATCGAACGATGTATCGGCGGAGGCGGCATCGGTGAGGTCGACGGCGCGGGCGGGAGCGCGGCGGGACGCGAGCGGAGAGGCGCCCGCGCCGACCACCTCCGAATAAAACCGCGGATCAGCGGCGGGGAGCGGACACACATTTTCTCTCGTGCACTGCACACACGTCCGCGTCTTTAACTATACCTAATAATTGTAAATTTCGGCAATAAATTAGTAAAACCAGTAACTAGTCGTCGTCATTGAATACAGTCCTCATAATAACCTCAACAGCCACGCTTGGCAGGCGAGTTGGCAATCGCAGTTTAATGGTAAAATGCATAGAGGACGCTGCTGCCCATTCTCTAGTAAGTCCTTTAGTCACCCACGAGTACAAATGGGGTGGTGGTATTCTTTACGTCCGACATCACACGATCACGATCGATCGACGAACCGACGTCGATTTTATTACAGTATTGTTATTCAATGTTTGATTTTGTACCCACATAACTTTTTTCTAATTATCAGAAAAAAAAAACTTTTTTACAAAAAAACCATAAATACAGATCCTAAGACACCGACTTCCGAAATTAAAGTTATTTTTCACTTTGTAGTGTTTTTAAGGAAGTCGGTTGTTTTTTTTTTTTTGTATAGAAGTTTTTATTTTTAAATTTTTAGTTGTGGTATTCATCCTGCACTAATTCCAAACAAAGAATGCATATTTATGCAATAGCAGAAATCGCGGTTGATTTGCTGTCATTTTTTAAAGAGTTCCGGTGTCTGTCTCCCGAACTCATCATCAGATCTATATGAAAATTATATGGGACCATTTCGAAATAAACCCCTTTCGAACAAAAAAAGAATTTTGGAAATCCGACGGAGTTATGGCCGAACATACATAAAAAAAAAACATAAACATCCGAATTGAGAACCTCCTCCTTTTTGAAGTCGGTTAAAAACAGTCCAATTCACATTATGCTGGCAATTTTAAACCAACTTTTTCCAGTGACAGAAGTCACTCCGACAGTTTTACCCAAAACGTAACAGACAAACTAACTTTCACATTACATTTAGGGTTACAAAACGAAGGTTTAACTTGCTACGGAACCCTCTTCACGCTGCTACCGCAAAAAGGCACATTACCGGTACAAGGATGTTACATGGAGCGTGCTAATAAGTACGCGTCATTACTCTGATGGCGAGGAGAATATACTTGGAGCAACGTTAGATTTTAATGATTGAGGATTATTGGGAAAGGACTGGTTCCAGAGATCCAAATAAATTGACCGTTTTTACAACGGTCTATTCTATAACATACTGACTGTGAAATCGTTAGTAAAGCGAGCTTAAACTGAGCTGTCATTCCACTTGATGCTATGAATTGACACAATTGACAGCTCACTTCATGTAAGTTTTCATGTTGAGTTTTTTTGTAGAATAGACCGACTGAATCTAGTAGTCTTTGAAAAAGATTATACATATTACTGACAAAACTGATATACGTTTTATTGACTGAAAGGCGTGACCTATCAGGCCCAATAGTGAATCGAAACCATGCAGGGACCCACTCTAACACTTCAAAATGTCATTTATATCGATACAGCCGTTTAGGAGGAGTTTAGTGACATTCACATGTACAGAAGTGTTATGTGACTAAAGTTAGTATACATAGGATATGTCTTAACGTCGTATCGATGGCATTCTATTTAGATTCAGTCCATTATTTGGCTAGGAGCTTGGCACCTTCAGTAGCAACCTTCAACTCCTGTAGCGTGCAGACAAAAAAATACGCTAGACACGATATTAAGAGCACCGCATTAAACTCCAGGGCGGAGTCATCTGTCAATCTCTACCTGATCAGGTTTTCTTTGCTTCGGCCTTACTAAGTGTGGAGTCCGTTTAAAGATTTCCAGGTTATTCAAGTCAATTGATGTCATGAAGTGGAACGAATGGTTGGGTAGGGAAGTACTATCTCGCCACAGCTTTAGAAGCAGCTAACAAGCTCCCACTAACTGGTGAATTGTCTAAGGAAAGGCTCTTAGATAATTCGCCAGTGAGTGAGAGATTGATAGATTACTTAGAAAGTATACATAATTATGTAGGTCATTAGTGAAGTATTAGCCCTACCAGACTTAAATCAGTATCAGTCGGTTTCTTACGGTCAGTGGATGACCATAAGAAATACAGGTACTGCAGACCCACAAAATTACTAGATTTTAAGTGTCATTTACAGTGGAGGTCTGCCCTGCCTGGGCGGAGCACCGCCGTGTCGTCGTGGAGGCGATCAGCGGTGGCGACCTCTCGCGTCCGGCCCTGGTGCGAGCCATGGTACGGAGCGAGAGGGCATGGGAAGCTGTCACCTCCTTCTGCAAAATTTCGTTTTTAATTGCAGAAAGTACTCTATTCTAGTATATCCCTCAGAAAATGGATTTTTAGCTCTCTAGCGACAAAGTACCAAATCCACGGAACCCTAAAATAACTGCGAACTATCTACCACAAAAACTTTGTAGATACGCTACATCGAGCGTGCTAATAAGCACGGATCATTAGCCTAATGGCAAGACATGTTCAGTTTGAGGCTTTTTTCATTCACTTTTACACATTCGTTCAGTTAGTCGTTCATTCAGCCGTTCATTCGTGTTGAGTGGAAAGTTGCATGACGCGTAAAGGGCTCAAAATTGATAGGGCACGTAAAAAAAAAATATGTTTAATTCATCAATTATGTTAATTACATTGTTCACATTGGAGTCACCTTTTAAGCAAAGATTTGCTTGTAGTAGGTGGCTCCGCTCTTCCAGTTTACATTTACTATACATATATGTGAGAGAATAAACAATGGATATTTTTGAAAACACGCCAAAAGTTTTTTTTTTTTAAATAATAATAGAAAAAACCAACAAAAAAAAAACTAAAAACAGTAACAAAAAAAAATTATAAAGGAATGCGCACAATATTATGTGTGTGTGTGTGTGTATGTGAGTAAAAGTATTGCTGAAATAATGAATGCAAAATAGAGCTGCCTAAATGGGTAGGTACTTTAAAAAAATTAGCCTCCACTAAGAAAAGCTCCTGGGGGCACCGTTTTTCAGCACTTCCAATTTTAGGCTTTTACAAAAACCAATCCCTCGTACATTTTTGAACAAGGCTAAAAATCTTTCTTTGACTATTTCGATTCCTGAATCCAGGTAATGTGGTAGACAAGTCTATCTTATAGGATCCGGAATCAGCAAACATGAACAAGGATAATTTTTTATTCAGTATCTTAACTTGCTACTGTTCAATGATATTGCTTCTCGAGATGATATTCGATGCTGTTTTTTATCATTGAGGGTGTAAAAAAACGCATCCCAAAACCGTCATCTACGCGTTCTGTGTATCAAACTAACTAACTTTGTACAAAAGTTATTGCTAGAAAACGAATATTTTCTGGCGTGTTTGCAAAATAGGTTCCAAGGGTCGTGAAGGTATTTTAAGTTGAGTATTTACATTTAACCATCACCAAAATAGTTAGAAAAATTGACTTTTAATTCGCAATTTCAATATCGCGTAAACCGAAGATTCCATGGTATGATTAATATGATGAACAATCGTCTTCTACGTTGTTCTTCTCACCGCTACGGTTTCATTTACTCTTCTTTCTCCGTTTCTTGTATGTTCCACTTTGATTTCTAGCTTTATTTCGTATTTATTACTGCCCGCGATTTCGTCCGTGTAAAATTTTTTGTTCCGGGCCCTTCCCGTCGCGTCGAATCGCCTACCCGTGCGATTTTCCCCGTTTTTGCAACATTTTTCATTACTGCTCCGCTCCTCTTGGTTATAGCGTAATGTGATATAGCCTATAGCCTTCCTCGATAAATAGGCTACCCAACACAAAAATAATTTTTCAATTCGGACCAGTAGTTCCTGAAATTAGCGCGTTCAATCAAACAAACAAACAAACTCTTCAGCTTTATAATATTAGTATAGAAGATTTAATTAAGTGGCAATAGAAATACATTTAAAAAAAAAACTTCAACTGTCTACCCATTACGGTTCATGAGATATAGCCCACTAGCAGATGGACGGACGGGCGGACAACAAAGGAGGCTTAGTTCCCGTTAGCACCCTTAAGGTATGGAGTTCTAAAAATGATTAGAATGGCGCTATGTACAAGTACGTCTTAGTTTTGTTAAGCGTCTTTTTATTACATTTGATAAAGCTACTGAGACAATCTACACTTTTGTAATCGACTTTTATTCATTCGAAATTTTGAACAATTTCAATCACTATTTCCAAAGGAAATCGTGACTATACCCGTCCTGAATATCTATCAGCAATAAGTAAAATGTGCTAATAGGACCATTTGTAAGCAAAACGAGATTTCGGACATTTATTTCTTTCAATCTGATTATGTGAACAGTCGAACTAAAGTCTGAACCTTTTTATTCATTGACCAAACTGTAGTGGGACTGAAATCGATCGAGTACCTTCTGTATTGAGGTATAAAGGGCTTCCAAAATCAAAAGTCGTTTATTATAACTATGCCGAGATTCAGTACTTTTTGGACATCAAAATTAAATATGACTGTATCACACCACTTCCTAGTGCTTTGACTGGAAAGTAGAAGTGACGCAACAAACTCTCACGCGGCACAGCTGCCTGTTCAGTTAGAAGAACTAGATTCTAAACGAAAGTAAGTGATTAACAATACGAAACATGAAACATTAAATTAAATAAAATTATTAATTTTTATTTTAGCACACGCCAAAATACCAACAAAACTTTGAAAATTATGCTCTCGCCGAAATCTATACTAATATTATAAAGCTGAAGAGTTTGTTTGTTTACTTGTATGATTGAACGCGCTAATCTCAGGAATTCGAAACGAAAAATTATTTTTGTGTTGGATAGCCTATTTACAGAGAAAGTCTATAGGTTATATTACATCACGCTACAACTAAGAGGAGCGGAGCAGTAATGAAAAATGTTGCAAAAACGGGGAAAATCGCACGGGTAGACGATTCGACGCGACGGGAAGGCTCGGGGAACAAGAAATTTAACGCGGACGAAGTCGCGGGCAGAAACGAGTAAATAATAACATGTAAACAGAACGTGATAGTTTGAAAGTATTAAAGTGGTGTTTGAGTCTGAATCAGAAGTTTTCCTGTCAGTTAAGCTCCATTTTTCTAAAAAAGATAGCCAATACATAGCGGCCGCCCTGATGGCTTTTCTGGAAATGATGGCAGCAGTCGGTGTCAAAGGACGCTCTCTACCACACAAACTTTCTTTCATTAATTATGTTTTAGTGACGTCATTCGCAGACACTATGTGGAATTAGGAATCCGTAGCTTTTGGAACATAATGAACTAAGTTTTCTATGCTACATTTTGGACAGAAACCAGTTAAACAGATACGAATTATGGATAGGTTCATAGGTACAGCGAACACAGTACACAGCCATGGATACAGTATTGCAATCGTAGTCAATATTTATACTAAGTTAGTTTCCAACTGTTTCGAATTTTAAGTTTTCGGCGGTTCGGGTTTAAATTTAAGGAGGCGCGTGGTTTACAATTTTTATTTTCATCTTCTGCAGAAACGACATGTTTAATGAAATGGTTTAACATCTCAAATTCTATGTTCATATGTTACATGTACCTACAAAACGTTGCAAAAAAACACGAACTGACTAAAACATGATTTGTAAAATGAATTGTTTTTTTTTTTTTCGTAAAACCACATAAAAATAAACATTTCGATAGAATATGCTCTACTGTACATTTATTATTGTTTTCTTAGAGATCACAATTCATTGTTATGAATGCTGCTTCACCTCTTGAAGTAAAACAATACCATCTTAGGATAACCAAGCTACACGAATCTTTATTTTATTCTTCCGTATTTAATTTTAATAATCCCAAACCGTATAACTTAAAATCACGGAACGGTTACATAACACAAAATAAATTAAAATAACGCTCCAATAAAAACGGCACAAGTGATTTTAAACTCTAAAAATATAGCGAGAATAACAGCTTAACATAACAAATTTATGTCGTTTCTAGGACAATAAATTGCAATTTGCGGCCTCACAGCCATTTAATGAGGCCTCATTCAGGGTAGAGATGAAATTTCACACTGAAAATTTCAATTTTGTGCTATCCAGTTAACAGTTAACAAGTTGTATTCAGAACCGTATGAAAAGAGTGCCTTTGCCCTATTTTCGGAGCACTGACTTCAATTATCATTAGTGTTTTGGTCCGCTGTTTGTTTGGCCGTTAATTATTTCGCATACTTTGTTAATTACTTTGTTTATGAAAGATTATTAATTGAGGACAACTGAGCTTATTGGTGATGTTCTTCAGAAAGGTCAGGTGTGTAGGATTGGTAGCCGGCGTGCGTGTATGACCAGCTGATCTATTCTGTTAAAATCTCACCGTGATAACTTGGGTGAAGTGAGCTTAAAGTGAGGTGTCATTAGTGTTAATCCCTAACATTAGATGAACTGACAGCTCACTTTTAGGTCACTTTACCTAAGATCTCACGGTGACATTTTAACAGAATAGATCGGCTGCTGATCTATTCTGTTAAAATCTCACCGTGAGAACTTAGGTGAAGTGACCTAAAAGTAAGCTGTCATTCCATCTGATGCTAGGGATTGGCACTAATGACAGGTCACTTTAAGCTCACTTCACACGAGTTACCACGGTGAGATTTTTTCAGAATAGCTCTACTGATGTATTGTATGTATGAACATCATCATCATCAATACAGCCGTAAGACGTCCACTGCTGGACTTAGGCCTCCCCCAATTTGGGGGGCTTTGCCATAATCGCCACGCTTGGCAGGCGGGTTGGCGATCGCAGTGTGGTGGTAAAATGTATAGAGAACGCTGCTGCCCATTCTATAGTAAGTCCCTTAGTCGCCTTTTACGACACCCACGGGAAGAAATGGGGTGGTGTTATTCTTTGCGTCCGGCACCACACGGTGTATGAACATAGCGAATCAAAAAGAGTATGTTAGGATCGGACTGGTGGCGGTAGAAGTTTCTGCTTACCCTCATGGAAAAAGACTTGAGTTTGTGTATGTATATATTACTATTCATTACACGATTAAATGATTGGTGATATAAAATGACCAAAAAAGTAGAGGCTATTTTTCACATCTTTTCATTACTACAAAAACGCGAAACGTTATTTTAATTCCATTAGTGTGTTTGTAATTGAAAAATTGATCCGATATACAATATGTTTTTTTTTTTAGTTTTGGTTAGGTTTTAGTGTAGGTAGGTACAGTCTGCTTCTTAATTCAATGACTCTCTACATTTTTTTGTGAGGATATGTAACTGGCACTTTGATTTTCTAAAATATTGAAAATTTCTATGAAACAGCTGATTTGTTAATTTAACCAACGAAAAATTTAGACAATCGGAGTCGATGTTACTAACATTGCCTAATAAGTCCATTCAAGCAGAACTGGGGCTTAAGTTAGTTTAACCATCGTACTTCACCTTTTCATAAACAGTATTGAAACGACTAGAAGTACGAAAACTCCTGCATTTTTCTTCATTGTCCACTACGCAGAGCGTTGTAATTATTTATCACTATTAAGTATTGTAATCTAAACATTTTGCAGAGACTCATAACTCGCAATTATTTTTCTTTCGCTTTTATTTTGATTTTAATCTGTGGATGATGTTTATAATTCCTTCCAATCTTTTCTTCACCATGTGATAAATTATAACTTATAACTAAATCGTGAATTTACGCAAAAATGTGAGCCTGATGAAAAGTATGGGATGATTTTTTTGTGTATACTATGTTTACTCATAGGTTTTAATTTAGTCTGTTCAAAATATTCGGGAACAGGTTTCTTTATTGAACATTTAAAATCATAATATAACATCATACCTTGTTTCCTAGAAGAGTTGGGTAGAGATTCACTTATAGTACACCCACAGTTCGCTAGTTATGTTTAAGTCCCATGTATTAGGAGGTGAGCCTATTGCCAACCGGGAACAAATCCAGACTCTGGGGTGCTACTGAAAAATTTCGAATAGGAAAACCCAATAACACTTTGAAATTGAACTCAGGCTCTCATCGCGCTCAGCAATAGCACTTGTGACCCCTAGACCAAAGAGGCACACTAAATAACACTTAAAATAATTTTCTTAGCAATATCTTAACCGCAGACTTCACTCAAAATCCCTGCGACCACCAGACCAATAACTTATAATCTCAAGTGTAACGTAATTAAAGTTTATTATGCGTAAAACAAATTAAACCTTTACGACTGGGCGTAAAACAAACGGCGCCCTTATATTCAAATTGTTTTGAATTCTAATTCGGATCGTTAATTGCGACACATAAAGCTACCTTGCTGTTTTATTTGTCTTCTTAAAAGGACACTGTGAATCTTGATCACAGAATAAGTAGGTATAGAAGGTCGGCTCCACACAACGTGTGAAAACTCACGCACACGTATTGTCTTTTCGTAGTAATTTTTGACAACAGTAACCGAATAATTGTAACCTTATTGGAACATCAATAAATCATAACCTGCCTATATTGATCCCACTGTTGGGACACAGGCCTCCTCTTAGTGAGTGGGAGTGGGCCTTAATCTACTCATACTGGCCCAGTGCGGGTTGGTAGATGTCACATGTCTTCGAATTTTTGCTTCTACGACATGTTGGTTTCCTCACAATGTTTTCCTTTACCGTTTTGAGAGCAGTGGTGATGAAATAATTCACACTAAGTAAAACGCCAGTCTGGATTCGAACCTACGACCTTACAACTCGTAAGTTGCGGCAGTTACCACTGGGCCACCACTGCTCGCGATATACATCAATTAATATCACTATTATTTTTGACGGATTTTTCCGTGGCAGCAATCCAACTACAACCTTATTGTAACGAATAAATACAAGGTGTACATTTTGATACTGGCATATGCTTTTTTTTTTCGTTTTAATTTTTGTAGAAAATAATTCAGCGTCACAATTATTTATGTAAAACAACCTTACCTGAAATATGATAACGTCACAGTTTCCTAGTTTTATTGAATATTGGTTTGACTGAAAATTATTTACTCGTAATTATCAATGAACTTACACCCGTATTCAAGAAAAAAATACCGTTAAAAAAAAACATGCCAGATACATACATACATACATAAAGTTACGCGTTTTTCACCTAGGGGTAGCCAAAAACTACGGAACGCCACTTACTACGATCCTTACATACTTTCTTTGCCTCGTTTAGGTTTATACATTTGTTTATACACTTGCCGTTTGCTAGTACTACGCACCTACATACCAGATATGGTCTCATTAATACATTAAACTTATGAAATATCAATAGGAACACGTTATATTAATGTGATTTTGACACTAAATCAATATAAAAGATAAATAACGCTTCCAATCAGTACGCGGGGACAAATCAAGCTATTCATTTCCAGTATAAGCTGACTTGTCACTGTGCGAAAAGTCTATAGAATGGGAGCTCAACTTAAATTGGCAATGACATGTAGTCATGTGTACAGCGAGTACTAGCCATTTTTTTTACAAATTGCCATTCAATCGTACGCATCTGGGAATGTACGTGTGTGTGTGAGACAGTTATTGCTGGCTGTGTGGAGCTGACCTTCTGTATCTATCTATTTTGTGTCTTGGATCTAGTTTTATGAGCTTGACAAAATAAAATAGGTACTCCGTGCACTAATATAAATTGATTTTGTAAGTAATTAAAATCTGTCAATTTAATTTAAAGCCTGGCTGAAATGGTGGATCCGTTGGGAATTTAAACCTCGATATTTCTGTCTGATATTAACGTGAATTTTCTCATAGTATAAACTTATAAAGGATCATGTCAGGAGCATGTAGGACACCGTAAAACGCCCAGTTTTTATCATTTAGACATGCGTTCTGGTACATATAACATGCCAGGAAAAAATTAAGTGGATTTAGTAATTTTCATAAAACAGAGTTATTCAAAAATATTTGATAAAAATATCAAATGGTATCATTATAAAACGATCGCGAAACAGCTTAAAATATATTTTTCATCGCAATATTATCAAAATTCTGAGCGTAAGCTTCTCATATTGGATGTTATGACAATGAAGAGAATTCAAATAATTCCACGGAACTCCGGAGATTTTTAAATGGAATAAAAATGAAAAAATACTTTTATTTTAGTAACGTTTCGATTAAAATCAAACGCATCGTTATTATGAACCTTATTTGTTGCCGCGATGCATTATAGTTAACTACCTAAAAATTGCTTCTTCTAAACTTAAATCGTGATTCGTGCTGCAACTGGGCCTTAAAATAATCTACAATACCTCGCTATAATTCTAATATATTTTGTTTTGTTTCAGGTTCCGCAATTAATATTATTGTGCATAGAAAAGACGATCACACTCACATACTTCGGCAGTACCAACGGTAAATATTTAATTTTCTTTTACTTTTGTTAGATGTCATAACAGTAGCTCTGTGGGTATTCAGCTGATTTCGGCTAAAATTAAAGTCTACCTTAATATAATTAGGCTATAGTTGAAAAAGGTTAGGCAGATGAGAAGATAAAGCTTATTATTAGACCCATAGGTATGAAAATCATCTATGAAGAACAATCAGATTATGTCTAAAATTACTACATACCCACCCAGAAATATATAGTGTAAAAGATAAGCAAGCTTTACCGACAAATTTAAAGTCTAATATTGTCCATTACATACTAGAAGCTGAATATCAGTATTTTATTTGAAGCGACTGTTTATGTCACCTTCACAACCCAGTCACTGGGTACTGGTATACTATGTAAAAATTGATTGTCAGACTTAGGGTCTAAACACACTATGCCAAAGGTACGCGACCGAAGTTCCGCGGCTGATTTTACGTTCTTACATATTCGGCTGATATGACACACAATAAGTGCCGAACTTATGCGGCAGAAATTCAGTTGCGGAACTTTGTGTGTATTCAGTGTCTTGAGCGCTATTGTGGCATCGTGTCGTGTTACATAAAAAGGCGGACAGACAGATGCAAAACAAAGTGATCCTGTTAGGGTCCCTTATTAATTTTGAGGTGTGAAACCCGACAAATAGACTATTTTACAGTAATAACAATTGCAGAGGCTTTACAAGAGGAAAAATACAGGATCTTTGTCGGCAATTGAACCAAACTTCGGTCGCGTATAATGTGTGCTCTACAGAATACGTTTGCCACCGAATTGCGGCTGAACTTACCGGACTGAAGTTCAGTTGTATGCTATGACGCAACGTAATTTCGGCATAATGTGTCATCAGTAATTCAGTTAGCATTGCAGGCGTAATCATGCCGAACTTCGGTCGCGTACCTTCGGCATAGTGTGTTTAGACACTTAGGGCTTCTGGACTTCTAACTGGGTGTAATAACTGTTAAAGCTCTATAAATGACAGTCAGAACCAACGGTTTATCGTGTTTCTTCAGCCAAAAACGAAGTACTTTGTCGAGATTTTGGACGCAATTGACTAAAAACCGAATTCCCCAAAAGTGCTCGAACTAAGCATAACCCATTAAAAACAGTAGCTTCATAAGTATAAAACTTTTCCACTGAAGACAGTTCGGATATTCACTTTGCAGTATATCGGTTGAGCGGTACAGTTAAATAAAAAAGTGCTTATCAGCTATGTTGGAGATGGTTCCCGTTTTATTGGCTTTAAAGTTTTATGTTCGCGACTGTACCTCTGTAAAGTTAGGGACGCTACGAGTGTGGAGAATTTCTGCTGGATTTTATTTGAGGTTTACGGGAAATTATTCGGGAAGGTATGCGGGAATATGGTACGATATAACGGTAGGAACAGTATGCGAAAGTAGCTATATTAATTTTATTTACACAGCGAGGCTACAAGTCTCAAGTATAGACAGTTAATTGTGCCTCATTTGTCGAAGATTTTAACTAAAATTGTATACAGATTGTTTGTATTGATATGGGATTTTTTTTAAATCCTGAAATGCTCTGTGTAAGGCTAGACGTGTCATTTAGCCTAGCTCAAATAGTAGTAACAGTTTGAATACGTACGAAAACCACATGCGGGATGCGGGACGAATCAGTCAATTATGTTCCCACTGTTGGGTACTTACACTTAGGCTTTCGTTCTGTGTTCGGGCCTGCGTGGTACCCACCACTAAGGCCCACTCCCTGGGCCTTAGTGGTGGGTACCACGCAGGCCCAGTGTTGGTTGGTGAATATCACATGTCTTCGAAGTTTTGGTTTTAGGGCATTCTGGTTTTCTAACAATGTTTTCCTTCACCGTTTTGAAAACTATGGCGATGGAATAATATACACAAAGTAACCTGCCTGGGGTTTGAACTCATCACCTAAAACTCGTTAGTTGCGGCTATTCCCACTGAGCCACCACTGCTCGCCCATAAACGCGTAACTTCCTAATTATTAAAACAATCGGCGTGCGCAGTTGTGTCGCGCAAGATTCGCCTCGTCCTTTACACTGTCACCCTATCCCACTATTTTTTAAATGAAATAAAATAAATAAACATCGCATCAAACTGTACACAATGTCACAGGCTCCTGAATTCGCTGACCGTATGACATTTATCTTTTCACATTACTATTTCTTCGTGGAACTACTCCCTAAAGAGTAAAATTCTGTAAAGTTTCCTGCCTCAAGGCTTGAGTTGGAATCGACAGCCGTCCCTGACATATTTTCAATTCCCCTACGTGTGTAAGCACTTACAATCATTCGCGTCGATAGTTGTCCATATTATTCAAAGTAGCAACGATGCAGTTGTTAGAGTGTAGGTCTTAACTTTAGGAAATATAGTTCTATTTTCTGGCTTCCTCAACTTTCTACTTATCAATATGAACTTGGAACTTAAGTCTGTCCCGGTTAGGCCCTGAAAGGGTGACGATATTTATATACCACGACCCCTCCGTGCCTCGGAAAGCACGTTTAGCCGTTGGTCCCAACTGTCATTCGCAGATTTTTGATAGTCGCTACGGGTCGTCAGAAGCCCGAAAATTTGACAACCACTCTTACCAAAGGGTACCGTATTACCCAGTAACTGGGTTGTGGAGTTCAGATAGTCAGTCACTCCATGTAATATACTGGTTATCAGGTGCATACGGTGGAATAAGGCCAGGTGGATATGACTTGAGTTAGAGAATAGTTCATATCGTAGGCAAAATTTATATTTGTTTATTTATTTATTCTTGGCATAATTTACCGTCAAATAACTATATAAATGATGTAAATAAGCATTAACAGTTTCCGTTCACAAGGTTCCACAAATTAAAAACTATCTATTTAAAGTATAGCGAAAAAAAATCCTCTTAAACAAATAAGACAAAACAAATTCTTGTTTAAAACAATTGACTAACAAAATAGAATTAAAACAAAGAATACAACACAATGCAATTACAAGTGCTTTAATTAGGAGTAATGGTATTGCGGTTTGTACCGAAGTATTCCTTATTTATTGTCTTATTTTGCTTGGATTGGTTCAGTAACCAGTCCAAGATTATCGAAGCCAGCAGCGTGAGAAGAAGGCATTTCACAAAATAAAATTTTTCAAGCATAAATAGGTCATTCTTAATTTACTTATAGAAAAGTAGTTGATTAAACTTGTTCTACCCAGAGTTAGGTGTTAGTCTGCTTAGGGGTTGTTGGGGGTGGTTATTCAGAGTTGTAAGGGTTTGTGGGCATGAGATTCATCAGGGTTAGAGTGGCCTGACCTATCTATGCTTGAAAACTTTTATTTTTGATTTTCAGAAAAAATATTGTATTTACTTACAACGAGATCAATAGACTGAATGTGTATGAATTCTCAAAAGTAGAAAAATCCACCTATATGAAAATTTCAAAATGCGATATCTCAGCGAAAAAAATAGATAATTGAGTAAACTTAACGTCATTTTAAAGAAGAAGACTAGTCCCTTGAGTTACTATCAATAATTTTTGAAAATAACTAGGATCGGCCGTACTACATAACCTCAAAAATGAGAAAAATCGTTTTTTTTTTTTTGCACTTTTAGGTTAAGATATCTGAAAACCCTGACGTGATAGAGCAATTTTGAGGCCGGATTTGAATTCAGCGCATCAAAATCCTTTGGAAAAATATAGTCTAGTTACTGGTTAAAAATTTTGTCGGCCTGTGTTATGAATGAGCATTTGAAATTCTGATACCATTGCAACTAATAAGCTGTTTCAGGCACAGGAATTTAAAGAAAAATCATTCAAATAGGCCATTTTTAACAATAGAAATGTGTTTATTCTAGCTGTCTAATTTCTGCCACCAATAGATACCTCGTATAAAGACGAGAAAAATGTAAATGTATGAAAGTATCAATCATATCAGAAGGATCTATTATTTGTAGATTCTTATTAATCAATGCAACAAATTATTTATGTTAAATCGACCACCAATTAATCCAATTCACTCACTACACCCACAACACAATTATTTAACGCGGGAACTGACAAAGTAACAACACTAAAGCGTTGAAATGTTAAATTGGGAGTGAGGATTAAATTCCACTAACTTTCCCACCGTCTGTTTATGGCGGATAGGAACGAGAATATAATGTTATGTAGTAAATAGGATACAAATATACGAGAATTTTCGTGTCGATGGCTGTTGTATCTAGCCAGTACACATGTGTTATAAAGTTTACTTCGAACCTCATTTAAGAGCTTGAATAGAATTCGAAGCAAAAAACGTTTTTTTTTTAAATCACAATACTGTTCGAATTTCGAAGAGATGTCAAGTTTTTGTGTTTCAGTATGATGACACACAGGGATTGTGTTTATTGGAACATGTACACCCTAAGGCCGAATGTCACTTGTACGTCATAAAATATTTCGTTATTTTTGTTTTTAGGGTTCCGCACCTCAAAAGGAAAAAGCGGAACCCTTATAGGATCACTTTGTTGTCCGTCCGTCCGTCCGTCCGTCCGTCTGTCAAGATCCTTTTTCTCAAGAACACGTAAAGGTATCAAGCTGAAATTTATATCAAATACTCAAAACTATTGTCCCTTGAAGCTGTGAAAAAATCAAACTTCTAAGCTAACGCAATCAAAAGATATAGCCGTTTATGCCGCAAATTCCGCAAATTTTTGAAACTCGTAAGGGAATCAGAACCTAAAGAGTACTTCCAGTCGATCTAGAATTTTGAAATTTGGTACGAAGCAACGTCTTATAGCACTGATAAAGGAAAAATTGCGAAAACCTTAAATTTTTAGTTACATCATATAATAAACAGAACAAAACACAGACAGAAATAAAACCACGCCAAGAAACAGAACAGAACTACGACTCGATTGTTCTGATGGGTGAACTTTTACTTATATACCTACAGGTTTGTACGGAACCCTCGGTGCGCGAGTCCGACTCGCACTTGGCCGGTTTTTTTTATGACTAATTCTTCTTTAAAGTTAAACTTCACTTGCACATTATAAAATAGTAAGGTTTTTTGATTTGAATCTAATTTGACAGTGATAGTTGTAGGCATATAAGTTACTAGCTTCTGCCCGCGACTTCATCCTCATCAAATTTTTGCTACCCTTCCTGTCGCATCGAATTGCCTGCCAGTTTTCCTCCGTTTTTCGTTGCTGCTCCGCTCCTTTTGATTGTAGCGTAATGTTTTATAATCTATAGCCTTTCTTAATAGATAAGCTACTCAACACAAAAATATTTTTTCAATTCGGACCAGTAGTTCCTGAGATTAGCGTTTTCAACCAAACAAACAAGCAAACTCTTCAGCTTTATAATATTAGTATAGATAGGTAGATTCAACCGTAATGAAATTTAATTTTTCTGGGAGTTTTTTGTTGAAAGTTGTAAAGCAATTGGGATGTCGACTATACCCACCAGTTGCAAGCTGGTGTTGTAAGGCACGCTAGATTGGATGTAAAGCCATGACTCATCATGTCACATCTAAGCCTCTAAAAACAGTGGAAAAGCCTCTCCATGTGACTATAAGAACAACATACTGCACGTGCCCATGTCGACGGTAACACTTTGACCTTGAGCTGGTGTAGGAGTTTCAATAGCAGGCAAGGCCAGTTTATACTGTTTATGTTACCACTGATATGTGACCTACTGTATACTGTCCTGTAACCTCATCACATACTATAAATCATTAAGAATGATATCGCTAATTCATTGTTTTAATCGCTCGAAAAATTCGTCTACTCGACAACATAAATAAGCCAATGAACTGCCAGGGTCGCAAGATCTGTTCGAAAGAGTTACCGTGGCCCTGGCATATGGGCAACTGAAGGAACACGGGTGGGTTTTAGTCAGTAAAAGTTTGACACGCCCTCCCGCTCCGTGCAAGAGCCGGAGACGTGATTTGATGATATCCCACCCACAAAAAAAGGCAATGAATGTTGTTGAATTATCAAAATTAGAACTATCCCTTTTTTTTTTTGGATGGGAAATCATCAAATGACTTCTCCCGCTCTGGGCGGAGCGGGAGGGCGTGCCAGACTTTTACTGACTAAAACCCACCCGTGTTCCTTCAGTTGCCCATGTGCCAGGGTCACGGTATCTCTTTCGAACAATCTCGCAACCCCGGCAGGCATCGGTCCTAGCAGACCCCTTCAATTTTGCTGACATCTCTTTGAGGCGCGCGTGGAACACTACGCGCCGTCGACCCAAGCTTGGTCCTTATCGGGCGGCGAGCTACCCATTGCTCACCGCCAGCAAGCTCGCGCCTACGGTGGCCGGGAGTCAGCTATCGACTCCCGACGCCCGGGGCGTCTCCTCCTGCGGCGGCTAGGGACGCGAGACTGCCACTCCCTCACGCGCCCCGCCTCTTCCTTCGCGAGCATTACGGCTTCGCAGAAGGAGGTGACGGCTTCCCATGCCCTCTCGCTCCGTACCATGGCTCGCACCAGGGCCGGACGCGAGAGGTCACCGCCGCAGATCGCCTCCACGAGGACACGGCGGTGCTCCGCCCATGCAGGGCACACCTCCACCGTATGCTCCACCGTGTCCTCTAGACGATCCTCGCAATGGAAACACCCGGGTAGAACTATCCCTCCGTTTTAATCCATCGTAATTACTCCATCGAACAGTCAGTTTCGTTACCATTCTTACTGATTAGCTAAACACTCCACCAAATTTTAACTATTCACATATAACTCCTGACGAAACGACATAACTACATTTTTCAACACTGAAAAATTAAAAACAAAGGTTCGCCTGCTGCTACTAAATAACACCGTAATGTGAAATAACTAGTTAATTAGCGAGTGTTTACATGACTGTATTGCAATTTTAGCTGTAAAATTATTATATTAGCTCATGCAAGTTATTATGTTGTCCATTGGTCGCAGATGTATTTTCATTAAAATGTAATTAACTTGTACTAAAATTGTGAACGTTTAATGTCAAAAAATATAGTGTGACCGAAAATGGACGGGTTCGAACGTGGTAACTTGAAAAAAGAAAAACTAACGTGTTACACACAAATAACCAATGAGAGCCAGAGTGACACAACACAATATTTCTATAATACTGTATTTCTATAGCGGTACACGACGCACCTTCCTTATCATCATCATCCAGAGCCCAACTTTTCATGTGTCATCCCCACGCTACTGTGCCAGCCTTATCCAGGTTTTACCCATGATGGCAAGAATAATAGTCCACCCATCTCATCCACCCATCAGTTACTAAAATTCATATTATAATTATGTCGAAAGTGACTGGATCCTGCGACACAAGGTATCCTAGTGCGGGATCCAGTGTCACATCTAAATACTGTAAAACGTTTATGAACCAATAAATATATTACTCTTACTATATCTCACCGCCAGACGACCGACATCTCGTCTTCCAGTCCTTGGACACTAGACCTTTTCTGTCAAAGACATACTATACCTTTCATCACTGCAGTTTGCCAGGTGTCCGGAACACGGTGTAGCGACCTACATATTAGGAGCATACGAGCAGCCGGGACGGAGCCCGGCAGCGCACTGAGGTGCAGACCACGGTCTCGTGGTATTCTACGTGCGCGCGCGCCGGCCGCATCACAGCACCGACTTCATACAAGCCTCGGAAACAAAAGCGTACCGAGACGTAGCTCCAGTGCCATTAATATTTATAGTGTGCGTACAGGCGGCGCTATACGTCACACGCGTGCTAGAGCGAGATAGATGCGCGGTCATTTTGGAACTTCACGTTTGGAGTTTTGGGACCTAGCGCTCTCTGATTGGTTGCCTGATATTTTGCATATTACTATATACAAACACAGCACAGCTACAAATTGTAAAACCCAAAATTGTATGTAAGGCAGACTATTATCTTAATAAACATTCTCTCAAGTATCCCCTACATTGTGAGTTTTACTTAATTAGTGAAAACCCTAAAACGGTTTCCAGTATTAAAAACTGTCGTACATTTTCGTCGATGTTTTGAACTTGGTCTATTAGCCTGTGCCATGAATGGAATGCGCCATGGCTCTCTGTGTAACTCTCAGCCTATACTCAGCCTCCTGTGTATGCATTCACAACGGACCCTACTAACGTCTTATTAACTAGTTTGTGATTGGTTGCGTCGTGTGTTGACGGCCATTGAAACAACAACAAAAACACAACAAAGAAACACGGAAACATTCGCTCGATTTGACTTTTTAGCTGTGGGGCAATTTCTGTATTTTAAGAATGCTCGCAAATCATTTCACTGTCAATCTGTCAAAAATATCTCTGATTTACATTAATGTGTGACAAGTTTTTGACATTGATTGTCGCGAATTATAAAAATTGGTCTCCTACTCAAAACTAACTTTTTTTTTCGTAGCACCTTGGACGACTCGACCAACTAAGTGACAAATGTTTCTTCTTTCATATATTGCAGTTCATTAACGAGTTTTGGAAGCGGACACGAATTAATAAGACGTCCATTCTCTACATGGTATGGAAACGCTTGGGTAACTTTACATAATGCATTATAGTATAGCTTCATAACACAGAATTGATATTAAACGCAACGTTGTTTTCTCATAAAGTAAATAGGACCTAAAAATAAATATTGCAGTGAAGTGAAGACACTAAGGCACCGTTTCAAAATTCTCGTAAATATTTCAAGATGCCATAAAGCCATCTAACGGTTTGCGAAGTTTCTTAATTTTATAGTCATTTGATAACATATTTTATTTTACGAGATTTTAACTAACCCCTGGAGGTAGGAAATTCAAAATCTGGAAGCTTTATCAAATATTTAATGAGAAAACCTAAGGGCACTTCCATAATCTAAAATGATCAAAATCTAGTCGCAATGACACCTTCTAATTTACGTAAATATTTACCAGTTTGTGATGTTGACAATCGCAAAATCAAAAACTGATAAACACTAAGGTAAATAAATACCCATATCTATATATATAAAAATGAATCCCTATTTCCCTTGGTCACGACATCACGCGTGAACGGCTGGACCGATTTCAGTTTTTGTTTTTTTGTTGTGTTTGTAATGAGAGAAGGTTCTTATGAAAGAAAAAAAATTAAAAAATTGCGCGGAAAATTAGAAAATTTAAGAACACTTATTTAAGAATACTTAACAACCATATAATAGGACAAAAAGTTTTTGAATGTAACATTATGACATTTGACATAGAATTGACAGAATGCGTGTTCAAATATCATCAAAGAGACAGGAAAACGTCTGTCGGGTCAGCTAGTTTTTTATAAATTTCGATTGACATTAAAATAAAATGCTATTGCTCCTAAAAACACAGGAATTTCCTCTCTGAACTTCTAAGCCAGAGATGGTCAACATGCAATTAGACAGACCAATCCTACTTTCCTGCTTTTATAAGAAACTAACTTCTGCCCGCGACTTCGTCCGCGTTAAATTTCTTGTTCCCCCGACCTTTTCCGTCGCGTCGAATCGCCTGCCCGTGCGATTTTTCCCGTTTTTGCAACATTTTTCATTACTGCTCCGCTCCTCTTGGTTATAGCGTGGTCCTCTTGGTTGTAGCCTGTTATATAGCCTATGGGCTATGGCCTTCCTTGATAAATAGGCTACCCAACACAAAAAGATTTTTTCAATTTGGACCAGTAGTTCCTGAGATTAGCGCGTTCAATCAAACAAACATACAAACAAACAAACTCTTCAACTTTATAATATTAGTATGGATATGGTAGTTTGAATGTTAGTAACTTAATCACGCAAAACGGCTGACCGAATTTGCATGATATTTGGAGATATGCAGTTTATATCTTAAATTTGAAACAATGACAGACATTTGATCATTTGTGTCTCGGTAATAAGTTCCCATAAAATAATTTCCAATCTCCATGGGTTTGCCATAATCGCTACGATTGGCAGGCGCTTGGCGATCGAAGAATGGTGGTAAAATGTATAGAGAACGTTTCTGCCCATTCTCCAGTAAGTGTTTTAGTCGCCTTTAACAACAAGGAACTAATAGCAATAAAGCACTCGTTCCTTTTTTAAGTGAGAAGAGGGCTTTGTCAGTCAGTGAGGTCATTACATAGGGTCAATGGTTTTACTATGGCATAACCTTTTTTCGGCGGAGGTCAGAGTGTTGTGGCGCAGTCTGGGAGAGGCCTATATCCACTAGTGAACTGCGACAGGCTGCGTGCATTGATTGAATCTTTTTTTATGCACCTATTAAAATACTATAGCGAAATACTATTAAATTCACTCGCTACTCGTGTATCGACCGAAAACAAACAGATTTGTATCAAAGTGACAACGAGTTTATTCCCTTTAAAAATATGCGAAAAAATATTTTGTCCATTTGCTTTTCACCGATTAAACAGAACTGAACGCGTATATTGTATGTATTCATATGATACATCTACATATATGTAAATCTAGATTTATCTATATGGCCGGTAGCTTATAGATAGATTCGGAATGTTTTTTTTGCCCATATACAACTTTCGGCCTGATTTGCATTTTTGGCCAAATACTTGCAGTTCTTTTAATCATTATAATTAACCATATAAACTAAAATGAAACGAAACTTTAAACTATCCTCAATCACACAATTCGTGTGCTCGATGTGATTAATAATAAATAATAATAATAAAATAAAATTCGTTTACTTCAGACTATTAATGTCCATATTTTGTTAGTATCACATTATCTTAAAAACTATGTTAGTCGTGAGGAGATTAAATATACTCATATAGAAAATAAATAAAAATTAAATTGAGACAAATTATAATCAGTTAAAATTAAATTCAAAAAAGTTAAAAATTAAATTAAAATTGCTTAAATTAAAAAAATAAGTGAAATTAAATTGAAATAAATTAAAATTAAATTGAAAAAATAAAACACTTGTAAATTAGCTAAAAATTAAAATAAATGATTAAAACATAGTATTAGGTCACATGCAGCCTGATGAGCCTTTTCACCGCTGGCGACACTGGTCTGTCTGCAATCATCTTTAGGATACCGTTGCTACTCCCTCGAATGCGGAACATTAGTGAGGCTGACTTTTTGCGCATTATAGCGTAAAAGTCATCTACCCTCGCATTGGCAAACATACCCGAGGCACTGCAAAACCGAGGTAGTCGCACCAGAATCCTAAAGACGTTGTTATACTGTACTCTGAGAGCATTGTAGGCCCGCTGTGTGTAGTTGGTTCATAGGGCACTTGTGTAGAAACTTTGGCAGTAGGCTCTGAACAAAGTTATCTTTACTTATTAATGAAGACATTGTAGATTAGTGCCTGAAATGGTCTTTCACAGATTTGAGTGGACCAGTCAGTGCAAGCATTTGTCAGTAATCGTGTAACTCAGCAATTGAGGAGCTTAACAACATGCAAATACGCACAGCCTTTTTTGCGTGGAGAAATGCTCAAGCATGCTACGCTGCCACGGGGATATAGTGCAGTTATGTGAGACTCCAATCCACAAAAACTCCACGGTTTCCTCCTGTGCCGCTTATGGCGGGAACACGGGCACGTGTAAGCTTTCAACTGCGAACCCGCCGCGTCTGTCCATCACCGGACCCTGCTCTGGGGTTACCTCCATCACCGGCAAACTAGAACACATAGCTCGTCGTGGCCACCTCAGGGACCAAAATGCACATGGGCACCAGATGACCCCCTGTATGGCACCCTTGGAGCGAAGGGTCAGGACATGAACCCACCGCCTACCACTTTTTGGCTGCAGGGGATAGGGAAAACGGCCAACGCTATACCAACACTCCTCCTCTCTTGTGGTCCCACCGCTTCCGCTATTGGAAGGTGCCGACCCCGTCCAAGCCGTGGATGGTAAGGCGAGCGGTGCACCGCAATACCGGCACTCCTCTCCTATCGCGGCCTCCAATTCTCAGCCGCGATGCCTCCTATACGAGCCTCCTCATGTGGCACCGCCACCCACCTCCTCGGGCTCCTCTCCGCTTCACTGTGTGGGTCTAAGGCACGGCTTCTGAGCCCCCTACCTTAACACGTTGAGTGCCGAACACAAATTGATGGTTATTTCCACGTGACCCTTTTTTGAGCGCATACAAAATTGTTAGTAGCAAGCACGCGATATCGCGTGATCGGCCATAATGCAGAGCCGACGAATCACGCGATATCGCGTGATCGGCACTCAACGTGTTAACAGTGCGGGAACCTACTGGAGGATGGAGGGAGGAACTACGTACAAAACGTGTAAACCAGCCTTTACCCCTTTTTTAGGGTTCCGTTGCCAAATGGCAAAAAACGGAACCCTTATAGATTCGCCATGTCTGTCTGTCTGTCTGTCTGTCTGTCTGTCTGTCTGTCCGAGTATGTCACAGCCACTTTTCTCCGAAACTATAAGAGCTGTGCTATTGAAACTTCGTAAGTGGATGTATTCAGTGAACCGCATTAAGATTTTCACACAAAAATAGAAAAAAAGCAATAAATAATATTTGGGGTTCCCCATACATAGAATTGAAACTCAAAAATTTTTTTTTCATCAAACCCATACGTGTGGGGTATCTATGGATAGGTCTTCAAAAATGATATTGAGGTTTCTAATATCATTTTTTTTTTAAACAATAATATTTGGGGTTCCCCATACATAGAACTGAAACAAAAAAAAAATTTTTAATCAAACCCTTACGTGTGGGGTATCTATGGATAGGTCTTTAAAAATGAAATTGAGGTTTCTAATATAATTTTTTTCTAAACTGAATAGTTTGCGCGAGAGACACTTCCAAAGTGGTAAAATGTGTGTCCCCCCCCCCCGTAACTTCTAAAATAAGGGAATGATAAAACTAAAAAAAATATATGATGTACATTACCATGAAAACTACCAACGAAAATTGGTTTGAACGAGATCTAGTAAGTAGTTTTTTTTTAATACGTCATAAATCGTAAACCACAATTTACCTTTCATTCAGTCAACTCAAATATAAAAATTAAAAAAAAAAACATTTAATTTCATAAACGATGATGACCTGCAGGTTTGTACGGAACCCTCGGTGCGCGAGTCCGACTCGCACTTGGCCGGTTTTTTTTAGGCTATGCGTCGTATCTCTTTTTCTTCTATTTCGTCATTTTTGCCGATGGGAAATATTATCGGGCAAACAAATTGTGTGTTTGAGGAGTTTCATGTCATTTATTTTTAATGCAGATTTAATACTTTTCCTTGCATATGCCTAAGTATTGGTAAGAAAAAGCATTTTAACAGTTTTTGTGCTATTAGTACTGCTGAGAATAAGCGTCTCTTTCCTTTTGCCCATTCCCAAACTCCTTTACCAGTCTCGTCCAGGTTCTACCCGTGATGGTAATAATTTCGTCCACCCATCTGCCCTACTCTATTTGAGTTCCATTACTCGTTTTCCGATGTCGAAAACGTCTTCTCGACTGCTACCGATCGGTAGGTCTTTACTTTTTTTTGGCCGAAAACGAAAATTGATGAAAATGTATATTTAAGCCGAAAGCCGAAACCAATATTCGGTCGGAGTCTATATAGACAAATTGGTAAACCAACTCGATTTCACGTGGATAAGTTTTTAAAATACCGTGGTACCGTGTGGTGCCGGACGTAAAGAATAACACCACCCCATTTCTTCCCGTGGGTGTCGTAAAAGGCGACTAACGGACTTACTAGAGGATGGGCAGCAGCGTTCTCTATGCATTTTACCACCATACTGCGATCGCCAACCCACCTGCCAAGCGTGGCAATTATGGCAAAGCCTCCCAAATTGGGGGAGGCCTAAGCCCAGCAGTGGACGTCTTACGGCTGAAATGATGATGATGATGATGAGTTATTAAAATATACGAATAAAACAAAAAGTACGACGTAAAATAATTCCAAATACAAAATTGCACTATACCCGAATTATTCATTCATTGGAGTATACTGAGTGACAGTGCTAAGGCTCGCTTGTATCACAAATGACTTTAATCACATTTACCATCTCTGTTATCTAAAAACGATTGATAGAAATAGACAATGTGTTAAATTCGTTTAGCGTCATAATAAAATGTACTTGGTGATTTTTGTTGCAAACCAGTCGAATTGACACTGTAAAATAAAGTTAACATTATCAATTAGAAAATATTGTTATACATTCTATCTTCTATCTAAAAATTCAAAGTCCTGAGTGACTGACTGACTGAAAATATATCAACGCACAGCCTAAACCGCTGGTCCTAGAGACATTACATTTGGAGGGTGTATTCTTTGTGAAGAGAAAAGAAACCCACTAAGAAAGGATTTTTCGAAATTCCACCCCGAGGTGGGTGAAATGGGGGGTTGAAATGGTGAATTTTTTGACATCCACGTGGGCGAAGCCGCGGGCAGAAGCTAGTAGAGGTATAAGGAACAAGGTGTAAAATTCACTTATCCTCCATTGAATAAGGAGGATCCTACGAACAGAGCGGTAATTGCGGAACTTTTTATCGGTATGAATTGGTTTAATATTCATAGGTAAACAACATTCTTTGCGTTATTTACGTTGCTGAACCGACAATTTATTCGAACAAATGACGCTATGGTTTAGAAATAATCTTCAATCCCATTCAGATTCTGATAAATTGTGCGTTTCGCAATTAGGGTGCAGATGTGTGTTGTAACTGCCCGACATTGAATGTTAAAACGTTATTTATAATTATGCTAGTGGTGCGGTAAACTCTGCTTGCGCGATATAGGATTTTGGGTGACGTCATTATGATGAGTAGTTCGCATTTGGCCGCTATTTCTTTAAAAAGAATTGATGGGTTTGAAAATTACACTCACTCCTATTTATTCTTCTTCCTGATGGCACACACTTACATGCATCTGTACTACCATTTCCACCCGTAATTTAACCACCATCTAAAGCCTACCCTAATACCTAATACATGACATTAACATAACTACGCCGGCTTAATTAGTCATCAATTGTAATTCATATCTAATTAACGAACCATTGTTCTAGTGATGCGACACCGTGGTCCCGGGCTCGCGGGATTAGCGCCGACACCCCGGACTACCCCGGGAATTACGGTGAGTAATGGATGGAGTTATTAATGCGGCCCCCGGGATAGAGATATCCCGGAGTGGCGATTAGTAAGGAGTGTTGTAGGGTTATTTTAGTGTGTTAAGGTTATTAAAAGAGCTTTGCATTATTAATTAAAGAGCATTCTGTTGTTGTTTTACTGTATAGCAAAAACTTCTTCTAAGAGGGATAAGTAATGAATAGACTATTATGATAGGTTACTAAAATTTGGTAAATTCAATTTTTTTTCGTGATTATAGATGACCTATTCCATATTCAAATCCTTGTATCCACATTGAGTTACTTCTACAACACTTTTTTTTTTTTTTTTTTTTTTTGGATGGGAAATCATCAAATGTCTTCTCCCGCTCTGGGCGGAGCGGGAGGGCGTGTCAGACTTTTACTGACTAAAACCCACCCGTGTTCCTTCAGTTGCCCATGTGCCAGGGTCACGGTATCTCTTTTGAACAATCACGCGACCCCGGCAGACTTCTACAACACTTAAGGGGGAAACGCCAGGACATCCCACGAATTTAAATTTTTCTTATTTTTTTTCCTAATTGCAGGTCAGTGTCAGTCAGGTTGCATGTTGAACAATATATGAATTTCACGGGCTATCCTGGCGCTGAGAAAAAAATAGTTATAAGTTTGAGAAAATAAATAATTTTTCCAAAAGCAGAATTTTGGAAATTATATTTAATATCATCAAATCCCATCAAATCTCAGTTATACTCACGTGATTGATCTCTCGAGTACCACTTTTGTAAGATTTCATTTCTGAAGGCCAATTCCGTATTTTTTTAAACGTTTGCATTCTCTCAGTTGCAAAAATAAATAAAAATAACTGAAATTTGAAAATTTTGAGATGGGATTACGACTAGGTTTTAAACGTTTTTAAATAACGGAAAGTGATCTTCAGATTTTCTCATAAAATACTTGATTCGACTTTCAGATTTAGCAGTTTCTGCCTCCAGGGGCTGTTAAAACCACTAACATCAAATCTGTTATCTCAAGACTTAAGATATTTCGCGAACCATAAGGTGGATTTATAGCAACTTGAAATTTTTACGAGAATTTTATGTTAGTTATACCTTAATAAGTGAGAAATACCTTATTTGAAAACTGTTTTATCAGTTTTCACAACCATTTTTTCTGGTTATACAGATTATTAGGAATTAATTAGCTTTGTGTTATAGACTTGAAGGTACCTAGACAAGTGGCAATCGCTTTTAAAGCGAACGACTTTCTTTATTTCTTCTTCTTCCTCTCTACAACGATTATCACTAGCATGTCTGTATTACACATTTTTTGACCTTTCCAAAATAGAAAATAATTTCGCTTTCTTAATGTTCTTATTTCTTTTATTTAAAGCTAGACCCTAAATGAGGTATATTAAAATATGTTTTATTATGCATTTTTTTAAAGAGTCTTCAAGTCCTTTCCATACAATACAGAGAGAAGCCTTTTATTAATGAATTGTACCGTGTGGTGCCGGACGTAAATAATAACACCACCCCATTTCTTCCCGTGGGTGTCGTAAAAGTCGACTAAGGGACTTACTAGAGAATGGGCAGCAGCGTTCTTTATGCATTTTACCACCATACTGCGATCGCCAACACGTCTGCCAAACGTGGCGATTATGGCAAAGCCCCCCAAATTGGGGGAGGCCTAAGTCCAGCAGTGGACGTCTGACGGCTGAAATGATGATGATGATGAATTAATTCCGCTACCAAATCTCGTTCATAGTCTATTATAAAAAAAAAAAAATGTTTATTTTGTAACCATATTCAAATAAACATGTTAGTATTATCATTCTTCATCATCATTATTTTAACCGAAAACTACTGCACTGTCCACAGCTGGACATATTATGACTCTCTCAAGCACTGCTACGTCAAAAGGTGGTCAGAAGTCCGAAAGTTTGACAACCAGTCTTACCAAGGGTTATCGTGTTACCCAGGGTTGTGGAGATCAGTTAGACAGTCACCTAATGTAAAATACTGGTATTCAGCTGCATACGGTTAGATTTCGGGAGTCAATAGCGGACTCCCGGCAACCGTAGGCGCGGGCTTGCGGGCGGCGAGCAATGGGTAGCTCGCCGCCCGGTAAGGACCAGGCTCGGGTCGACGACGCGTAGTGTTCCACGCGCGCCTCAAAGAGATGTCAGCAGAACTGAAGGGGTCTGCTAGGACCGATGCCTGCCAGGGTAGCGAGATTGTTTGAAAGAGATACCGTGACCTTGGCACATGGGCAACTGAAGGAACACGGGTAGGTTTTAGTCAGTAGAAGTCTGACACGCCCTCCCGCTCCGCCCAACAGCGGGAGACGTCATTTGATGATTTCCCATCCAAAAAAAATAAAAAATACGGTTAGACTGGAGGTTGACCCTAACATAGTTAGGAAACGGCTAAGCAAATGATGAGATTTAAAGAAAAGTCCAAGGAAAACGCTATGCAAACGTAACACGGTTATGTTAAAACCTCTTGCAGCTCCATTGACCCAAATAGACCAACGTATTCAAAGTGTAATTTGTACGTACACTGCTATCAGAAGTTCGGAAACAGTATGCTGGCCCGTATTTCGTGCTATCGAACATTAGTCCGTAATTACACTTGGTTGCAAAAAATATGGCACAGTCATAATTTGTGCTGATTACGATATTATTAACGTTGGAACTGTATGGTGAAAGGTATAAGAGTATTGATATTAATTGAAAGGTTTGTATGTGTGTTGTTTTTGTATGTGTATGTGTGTTATTCATTAGGTATAATCATGGTATCGTAAAAAGCGACTAAGGGACTTACTAGAAAATGGGCAGCAGCGTTCTTTATGTATTTTACCAACATACTGCAATTACCAACCCGCCTGCCAAGCATGGCGTTTATGGCAATCCCCTAAATTGGTGAGGCATGTCCAGCAGTGGGCGTCTTTCGGCTGAAATTATGTTGATGACGAAGTTTAATTATAGTCCAATCTAAAAAGTTGTTCATTTTTATCAGTACCGAATGTAAGTACCTCATTTAACCTAGCAACACATTTTTTATGGAAAACTAACTTATTCTTCACATTTTTACAAAGTCTTCCACGTGTAGCTCTATAATAAAATAATTTTATCTTAAAATCTTTTGATTCTAACTGACACTGAAAATAATTACTTATTTAGGTACTATTTTATCAAACATGATTTATTACTTATAGAATGAATGCTTCTTTATTTTATTAATATGTCCTCATTTCAATGTCAATGAACAATAAGTGAACAAAATTAAGATTGAGATAGTGACATTTGTAATTAACTAGACGTTATGAAGTCCTTACGTGGAGTTTCTTGCCCATTCTTCTCCATACGAATCTACTTCTTGGAAGGGGTGAGTAGAATCAATTCTATTTTAATGTAACTCTTGACGTTCAAAAGTGCCTTTTATATGTTTATTTGAAATAAATACTTTGACTTACAGTACTACAGCGTTTAAATAACATTGATATTGGCCGTTGTTAGTAAGTAATTTGTGAAATCGTAATAAACAAGATTCGGTGTCAGTTCCGATTTTTACCACGGGTCAAAAGATCCTATTACAGTTGTATGATGATATGGTTTCAAATTGCTGTTGTGATTTTTATGTAAGACATACCAATATAACTTTATATCAGTGTTTATAAGGTACAATATCGATGGGCACATTCTGAACAGTATCTACAGACACTAGTAGATTTTGCAGAGCAAGTTGCGTTTGCCTAACAGAAGTTCGAAAGCATCCGCTTGCTGGTTCATGCTATCGAGCATTATACTTACACTGGGTTGCAAGAAAACTGACCATTTTTTTTATTTTTTATTTCTGGGAGACGATTTTGAAATTTTAAATTGATAAAGAACCAATTGTACTAACCATAGTCCTATTGCTATTCTTTAGAAAGAAACGTTTTAACTACATATTTATCAAAATTGAGTAATTTACTGTCAAGTTTCGTTTGATCATAATTAAACTGCAGAAAATATTACATTTATTTCGTGTGGTCGAAATTTAGAATTTTGTACGTATTTTAAGATGTGAAAATATATTGTTGGTCGTTCGTCTGAAAACAAGATACCTAATTGTAATCAATCAACTTCTTTTCACTCGACTCCATTTAATTAAAATGTTTTGGGCTGAGATACGGGCAAGCGTACTTATGTATTATACCTTAGATAATAATGTACGGTAGGTATGGGTACACAAAATTATTAATAACATTCACAGTTCTATCACAAGTAAAACGAAAAAGTTGCCTAACAGTTCTCTCGCCTGTATTTCCTGTTACCAAATATTTAGTTAAAACACTTGCTAGCATAAAAATTGGGTCGGTAGAAAGTAATTTCAAGTGATTTTATTTTTTTTATTTGAAGAATACTAATGTTTGATTCTCTTCGTGGACTCAGTCTATTACTGTTTAAGTTTAGTTTAAATAAATAGCTGACACGAATTACTATAAATTTATTGTGAGCGAAAAGCAAAAAATAAAATAATTAAAGTACAAGGACAAAGAGGTAGTCTGAAATCAAATTATTGACGCCTCATGTGTGGCCTATCTTGAATAAAAACAGGCCCTGAAAACAATTTCAGTTAGTAAACCATACAAAAACATTTAACACATCTCTGGTTATTTAAATAAAATTATGTTTGTGTTATGCAAAGCAACACAGTATTTATATAACTTCGTAATAAATCACGGACGATAGAAATTTCAACATTCAACAGTTGTAAATCATTTCTTAATGGCTACTCGGAGACAATAAATATAAAATAATATATTGTAGTCACGCAATAAATTGAGAGAACTCTCTTTAGTTTTGTGTTTATTTAGAGCATTGTGTGTAGTTAGTTCTTTGTAATGGTATTTTCAGTAGTTGAAAAGGGTCGTTCAGGAAATTACTTACCATTTACCTTCAAAGCTACTCCTGATAACAAGAAGTATTTGTCCTATTCTGCCGTCGAACAGTGAATAGCCATAATTATTTCTGAGTATATTTTGAATAAATGATAGTTTCTTCTGATGTCTAGTTTACAACACAGTCGATAGACTTCACTTGATTTAACTCTTATAATTCGTTAAATAATGTATGCATTGTAATAAAATCTAATTTTATTTATTTATCGAATAGATACATTTTTTAACTTGATTTTCGTTTTAACTTTTGTAAATAAAATAATGATTTTATGCAATCTCTAAGTAGTAAAAAAAGCCCTTACTTTGAAGTTAAGGTTTTTCACCTTAACTTCAAAGTAAGGGCTTTTTTTTATTTACAATTATAAATAAAACACAATTTGAAGCTAAAATGGAAGCATTCATTTAATAATTATTTCAAATAGGTTTTGATTGAAAGATAGATAGATAATAAAAAAGTACCTTAGATACCTTTAGATAATACAAAAGTATTTGCATAAGAGAATCAAGAACAAAATGACTTAATACAACAAAGAAAGCCGTAATATGGCTGTATGTATTATGGCTTTTGATTATAGGATATCGATGTCACGATCGATGATATTATGAAAAGCCCCGATATAAAGTTCAAATCAGCAGCCTTTTAACGTTCCCACTGCTGAGACACAGGCCTCCTCTCGATGATAGGGAGCGGGCCATAATCCACCACGCGGGCCCAATGCGGGTTGGTAGATGTCACATGTCTTCGAATTTTTGGTTCTAAGACATGCCGGTTTCCTCAAGATGTTTTCCTTCACCGTTTTGAGAGCACTGGTGATGAAATAATTTACACAAAGTAATGCGCCTGCTTGGGTTCGAACTCACGACCTACTACTCGTAAGTCACGGTCGTTATCACTGGGCCACCACTGTATATATAAAGTTATGGCTTTTCAAATATGCAAACTGTCTTTACTAAGAGATAAAGGTTTTTCTTTGGATGAGAAATTATCAAATGACTTCTCCCGCTCTGGGCGGAGCGGGATGGCGTGTCAGATTTTTACTGACTAAACCCCACCCGTGTTCCTTCAGTTGCCCATGTGCCAGGGTCACGGTAATCTTTTTCAAACAATCTCGCGACTCAGGCAGGCATCGGTCCCAGCAGACCCCTTCAGTGCTGCTGACATCTCTTTGAGGCGCGCGTAGAAAACAACGCGCCGTCGGCCCGAGCCTGGTCCTTACCGGGCGGCGAGCTACCATTGCTCGCCGCCCGCAAGCTCGCGCCTACGGTGGCCGGGAGTCTGCTATTGACTCCCGATATAGATAAAGGCTTAGCCGTGTAATTTATGCCTTTTGATTTTAGAGGGCTATGTTTTCGGTCCTAAGTTATGCCTATGTAAATATTTTAACTCTGGCTACCAATGATTTACAGCTTTATATCAGCCACATGAAAAGGTAGACAGTATCCTGGGATATTCGAACCTACATATATTATGGAAGTAATTTTTATAAAAAAATTGTTCTGTCATCATTGTAAGAGGGGAGTATTGGTCTCACGGGTTATGTTAAGAATAAAATTACAAAGGGCTCTAATACATTGATTTCCTTTACTGGGATATCAAATAGCCTATAGACAATATTCGTGCTAAAATTGCAGTTTAGCTGTATTAATAGTTTAAAAAAACACAGTTTGCAATATCCCTTTCTCGTTCACAGTTAATTAGTCATACTTGTAATAAAATCGTCTCAAGTAAATTAGTACTAGGCAAAAATCAATTTTCTGATCGCCCAATAAATCTGTCCTCAAGTGCACGAAACTTATCCAGCTCGTCTCTACTAAAATTGTGGAGTAGATTGTCCGGAAACACTTCGCTGAGCGAGTTCGCGATTTCCTACGCTTCTCCTTTTTTACTTAATTAATTGATCCACCCGGGTATTGTCTGGTGTAATTGATGCATAGTTCCTCTCGCTGTGAACGATCTGATTGGATTTTTGCTTTTAAGCCATTTGGAATGTCTACAGTGTTTTGTTTTTTGGGTTCCAAATGGAGCTGATTGATCATTACATTGCAAATAGGCTGATTTATTAGCAAAACGGCAGGAGTTGTGTGGTGCCCAGGGTAGATGGACAAACTACATAATTTTCTAGTTAGTTTTGAAAGTATTATGATAAATAGAATTAAAAAAATGAGATAAGCCTAGGAATTTTCTTGGTTGTAATTTCAATGGCACGTGTTATTTCTCATTAACGGTTTTATAATCCATAATCAGCCTAATATTCTCACTGCGGGGATACAGACCTCCTCTCTTGGAGAGGGAGTAAGCCATGATTGATTCTATGACGTGCCGGTTTTCACAATATTTCCTTCACCGTTTTGTGGGCATGAAATTAGGGATGATGATATTATTTACATAAAATAAGGTGCCTGTTTGGGTTCGAACTCAGGATCTATGTATGTCGGGGCCATCACTTCTGCTCTCACTGCTTTAAGGTTAATTACCATACCGTTTACTGCAGCAAAAGTTGTCCAAATATATAATAATAAAGCTGCAGCATATATAAATGTGGTATTTTGCGGATTTACTTTCAATCAAACTCAATTTTTTTTATTACACAAACGTAATGCAGACACTTTTAAATTTTCAAGGGGTCGGTCCGTCAGAAAGTTGAAGCTATTTACCCGTTCCAGTGTAGTTTGGTATCTATGGAGAACAGGTAAAATAATCTATATGGACACTCTTTTAAATCAAAATATTGTTCTTCGTACATCATTTAGGTTAACATTAAATACGAGAGAACGATGTTAAAACACGGGGACATGCAAAGTGTCCGTAATAAAAACAAAAATTACATTACATTACATTTTAAAAGAAGAGTGAAAGAACACTATCTTTCCGTATCGACATAGTTGTGTTTGTATTTATTGTTTTAATTACAATTTAATGTTATTATTTTAGTAGTCTGTATGTATGTATCTATGTAAGTATGTTTGTTTGTATGAATGTAAGTATATTTTTATATTATTAGTTTAATTTTATTAAGTTAATAGTTTTTGATTATATATATTTTATTTTCTCATACTCTTACACACGCTGTCTACATCTCTGTATCTTCTCTCCTATCGCAGGTGTGCTGGAAGAGATTTCTTTAGAAATAAGCATCACCTTTGTACTAATTTTTCTGTTCTTTTCTTCTTGTCTGTTTATATATGTGTGTACATAAATGGTTAAATAAATAAATAAATAAAATAAGAATTCTGAAATTAAAATAAACTGTGGCAGCTAAGAAAGGTCAATATCAATTGCCTACATTACTCTTTCCAACTTAATCACAGCAATGTTGCAAGTTAAAATAAATTATACCTTACTGGACAAACTCTTCCGCAAAATAATACAGTTGTTACATTATTCTAATTTTCGCATAAAACTGTACTGCTCAGTCCATTAGATTGTCAGGTACAGCTAGTTGCTAACTCGCTGTGAACGAGGACAATGCATGGAAAAGTTTTGAACGCTACTGTCTGTTGCTGACGGCAAGAGTTATTGCCCAGGCTAGGGAGTGGACCTGTGGTTGTTCGTTCTTTGAATCTGGAGGTACTTGACCTTGTTCGTAGATGAAGTATTAATATACTAAATCTACGAATTAACGAATACAAACGACGATAAGAACGATGTGACTCATCTATACATCTATAAAAATAAATAAAATTGGAGTGTCTGTTTTTAATATTAAGATAACTACTTTTTACTAAGTGTATATGGATGTATACACGGTACATATACTAAAACAACATTGTTTACAATTTTTGTCTGTCTGTCTGTTTGTTCCGGCTAATCTCTGAAATGGCTGGACCGATTTTTACGAAACTTTCACTGGCAGATAGCTGATGTAACAAGGAGTAACTTAGGCTACTTTTATTTTAGAAAAAATAAATAATAGTTTAACAAAAACTTAAAACACGCTGAATTTTGAGACGTATGTCAGCGTGGTTTTCAAAGACAGTTTTTATGAAAAAGTTTTTGTTAAATACCACGCGGACGAAGTCGCGGGTAACAGCTATTACCTATAATATAACCTGAATTAACACATCTTACCGCGGTAGTACGTCCTCCTGCGTTAATTTCTGACATTCACGCGGGCGAAGCCGCGGGCAAAAGCTAGTTGTAATAATAAGGAGACAAAGGTATACTGATAATGTCGAGTAGTGAGTGTAAACGAGAAACAATTGTAAACCTAAATACAATATCAACGAATCAAATGCTAAATTTATGGTACACCGACCTTTAATTCAGCACTTGATTCTAGGCGTGGAAATTGTTCGTCAGTTATTGTAAAATAATTAGCTCTCCCATAATTTTTTATCGCATAGGTCAACCTCACTATTCTATGAAATACTGTTTTATTTTTAATAAAACGGGGAAACATTTCCCAGCAGCTAGGTTTATCATCATCATTCCTGCCAAAATATGTCCACTGCTGGAGATAGGCCTCCCCCAATTTGAGGGGGTTTGCCATAATCGCCACGCTTGGCAAGCGGGTTGGCGATCGTAGTATGGTGGTAAAATGCATAGAGAAAGCTGCTGCCCATTCTCTAATAACTCCCTTAGTCGCCTTTTACGACACTCACAGGAAGAAATGGGCTAGTGCTATTCTTTACGTCCGACACCACATGGAGCTGGGTTCAAAATCATGTAATGAATCTCTGGTAACAGATTTTACATCCAAGTCTCAGCTAGCCTGCATTCATTGTCTTCTTCGCGTATGCAAACTTTTTGTTGTTGTCCGGCTCTGGTGCGAGCCATGGTACGGAGCGAGAGGGCATGGGAAGCCGTCACCTCCTTCTGCGAAGCAGTAATGCTCGCAAAGGAGGAGGCGGCGTGCGTGAGGGAGTGGCAGTCTCTGCGCACTCACGTCCCTAGCCGCCGCAGGAGGAGACGCCCAGGGCGTCGGGAGTCGATAGCGGACTCCCGGCCACCGTAGGCGCGAGCTTGTGGGTGGCGAGCAATGGGTAGCTCGCCACCCGGTAAGGACCAGGCTCGGGTCGACGGCGCGTAGTGTTCCACGCGCGCCTCAAAGAGATGTGAATACTGAAGGGGTCTGCTAGTACCGATGCCTGCCGGGGGATTCGTTCGAAAGAGTTACCGTGGCCCTGGCATATGGGCAACTGAAGGAACACGGGTGGGTTTTAGCCAGTAAAAGTCTGACACGCCCTTCCGCTCCGCCCAGAGCGGGAAAAGTCATTTGATGATTTCCTATGCAAAAAAAAAGAATGGAACCAAATGAAGCACCAGCTTTCTAATAAAAAACAATCATCACAATCGGTTCACCCAGTCAAAAGTTATGATGATAACAAGGCGGCTGTTGATTTCAATCAATCAACTCAGCCTATCGCAGTCCACTGTTGGACATAGGCCTCTCCCATGTTGCGCCACAACACCCTGTCCTCCGCCTTCCGCATCCAGTCTACCCCAGTCACTGCACAGCTGTTGATCTAGCCTAGACTATTCCTAATTATGTTGTGGTCGTGTGTGTGGCTTCCAGTCTTAACGGATTCAGATGAATATCAATATTTTTGAATGAAGCAACTACCTTATCTAACCTCCACACTTCAGTTACTGGATGAAGCCGGGACCGAAGGTTTAACGTACTGTTCTAGGTCTGGAGAGTTCTAAATATGTAATGGATGGCCACTCATCCACGATCCGTCCTCTACAATTGTAGATTCACCTTCGATCAACGCTCGGTTTGTTTTTATTTAGCCACAATCTCCTCAGTTCAAAGGAGAAATGAACACAAATATAATATAATAACAGAACACAAACAAAATTCAACTCTAGCTTAGTCCGCCTCAAAATTACTATCAGTTGCTAATTCCCTGTTTATTCCATGATACATAAACTACACACACGAATACGTAAATTAGGAACCTAATTATTTCCTAAATTGGCTTCATGTTATCTAAATTAAACAGCAATTTGTGTAACTAAAGTATTTTATAACAAAGGAACCAGCAAAAAAATAGTACTAGGGGATAATCACTCAAAAAATAAATGAACTAACCAACTCATTAAGTCTGGAGCGATTCACAAAACAATTTCGCTGAAAAATAAAATCCAGAAATAATCCTTTAAAAATCCTTTTTCAGTCAAATCGCAACACAAAAAAAAAATCTGTTCAAAAAACTCGTAAAAGCGAATCTGAAAATATTTAATCCCCACTTATTAAGGAGCTGAACAATTCGTTTCGAACTTCAACGAAACGCAACGGCAAAACTTTTTTCGCCAATTTTTGTTTTACTTACTCCAGACTCCTTATTGCTATGTACGTAAAGTCTAAATTGGCGTAGTTATTAACAAAGTTTAGTATGGATTAGTGGTCCGGAAGCGGGAAACTTTACCGGGAGGAAATAGTGTTGCGGGCGGTCGAATCGAAAATTCGATTTAGTCGAATAATTTATATTTTGGCAGTCATATATTTTGTCATGTTTATGGACCGTAAATTCATGCTACATTAGTATGCTGTCCTTTATTTTTGGTAACGGAAATCAAATTTAATAGTAACAATAGGCTTGTGTCCGTTTAATAATTTTATCATGATGCCAACAATAGCATATACAAAAAAAAAAAAATAGTTTGGGGAAATACACTTTGGCCCATTTTTTGGGTATAAATAAGTAGGTACGTACTTTCATAAACCAATTTTTTTTATGTTGATGGCATTTGAATTTTTACTGATGTCACTTCAACATACTTGATAGAGCAAAAATGAAAACTAAAGCACACAGTTAATAACGATTTGAAAGTATTCCAATGATCCTTTGATACACTTTAAATTATCCGCTCTATTTTCTCTATAAAGTTAAAACAGCTTTACTCGTATCGAATAAAAAATCGACTAACTCGAATAATTTCGCACACCACTACTAGCAACCGCAGGCAACGGAAAGTTTGTAGTGCATCGGGAGTTAGTTCACTAGTGGGTACTTTTAAACTAAACCGTTTGGAAATTGCAGGATCCCAGTTTTTAGTTTACCCCTTTTTTCTCATTTATGTTTTACTGTAAAGTCGGTTACGGCTGCCAATTTATGACGTGGAGTTTGGAACTACAAGATGGTCTAGCTGGCTGGCTGGAAGGAAAATAGTTTTGAGGCATTCTATTTTCAAATGAGGAAAATTCTAGTAGTGCGGTCTTATAATCGAATTTATTATCTTCTCGAATCAAGTGATGGAACGTAGTTTAAATGCAAAAAAAAGTGAGATTAATTGTCAATTTCTGCAGATTATCACTGATTATGATCATTCGATTAATTTATATAAGACATTAATTTAACAATACAGACATTTTTTTTAGGCCTTTTCTATTATATTGGGTTGTTCGATAATTCATGTCGTTTTTTTTTTTCATATTTTTCAAACTAAATTTATTTATATTAACAACAAACGTTAATCAATGATATATTAACCATTTTGTTGAATGACCTTTTGCCATCTTTCGGTAAGCTGAAAAATTCCACGTTCGAAGAAACCCTGGTTTTTAGAAGCTAAGAACTGGTCCAACTCATTTTAACAGCATGATCGGAATCGAAAGTTTCCATTCAAATGATTTTGAAGGGAGCGAAACAAATGGTAATCTGATGGTGCTAAGTCAGGGCTATAGGGTGGATGTGGCGTCAATTCCCAATTGAGCTCTGTTAATTTTTGACGGGTTATCAAAGAGGTGTGGGGTTAGGCGTTATCATGATGGAACATCACGCCTTTACGATTGGCCAGTCCAGGGCTTTTTTTCTTGATTTTTTCATTCAATTTAGATAGTTGACGACAACAGACATTTGAATCAATAGTTTGGTTTCTTGGAAGCAGCTTAAAGTAGACTATACCCTTGTAATCCCACCACACAGAAAGCATAATCTTTTTTTTGGTGAATATTGGTTTTGGATGTCGATTGTGGGGGCTAATTTTGCTTGGTCCATGATCGTTTTCGGACTACGTCATCATAAACAATCCATTTTTCATCACCATTTATGATTCTTTTTAGGAATGGGTCGTTTTGGTTACGAATCAGCAAAGAGTTGCATATGTTAATGCGTTTGGTGAGGTGGATTTCCTTTAGTTCATGACGAACCCAAACATCCAGTTTGTTTAAATAACCAAGCTGTTGTAAATGAAAGTAAACGGTTGAATTCAATATGTTGAGCTTCTCTGCTATCTTTCGAGTTGTCATACGCCGGTTAGTTTCGATTAACGCCTTTATTTTGTCGTCATCAGTAGTGGTTGGACGACCAGTATGTGGTACATCTTGCACATTAAAATGTCCAGAGCGAAAGCGAGCAAACCAACGCTGACACTGGCGTTCAGTAAGGCAGTCCTCACCATAAACTTCACACAATTTCTTCCGAGCTTGCACCGCATTTTTGCCCTTTCGAAAATAAAACATTAAAATATGCCGATACTGCTCTCTTTGATTGTCTATTTTGAACTTAATTTTTAACCAACTTGTTTTTTCTAATGACGCTCAGTCTTTGACTAAGGATAGTCTAAAGTGTAATCTTTCTTAATGTAAGCCACGCAAACACTTGAAATTGTACACACTACATGAAATTGCAGTTCAAGCCATATATGAGAAAAAAACGACATGAATTATCGAACAACCCAATATATTAGGTTGGGGAAAAAGTCTTTTCGCATTATAGTATGTATGAACTTGTAATAAAATCTCTTTGGCTATACTATTTGTATGTGGCTGGTTTTGGTATCATTGAAAGTTTAAATTTTAAAGAACATAATTCCAAATTCAAATTAGGAAAATGTGTGATTTTCATTTGTTTTTCGTACCGTCAAGATGAGTGAATCTAATGAAGAAATTCGATGCATTTTAAAATTTTACTACAAAAAAGGTAAAAATGCAACGCAAGCCGCGAAAAAAATTTGCGATGTTTATGGACCTAGTGTAGTGTCTGTGAGAGTAGCACAAATTTGGTTTAAGCGTTTTCAATCCGGAAATTTTGATGTCAAAGATGCACGTCGCTCTGGTCGCCCTATTACGGATAAAATGGATGCCATTTTTGAAAAAGTGGAGCAGGATCGGCATACCAGTAGTTACGACGTTGCTGAAGAACTGGAAATTGACCACAAAACAGTTTTGGCGCATTTGAAAAAAACTGGATACACAAAAAAGCTCGACATTTGGGTACCTCACGAGCTCACTGAAAGAAACCTAATGAACCGTGTACTCATTTGTGATTCTTTATTACGACGTAATGAAAGCGAACCATTTTTGAAGAAGCTGATAACTGGTGATGAAAAGTGGATCACGTATGACAAGAACGTGCGAAAAAGGTCGTGGTCAAACGCCGGTCAGGCTTCACAGACTGTGGCGAAACCCGGGTTAACTCGCAACAAGGTGATGCTGTGTGTGTGGTGGGATTGGAAGGGCATTATTCATTATGAGCTGTTACCACCAGGCAGGACCATCGATTCTGAACTCTACTGCGAACAACTGATGAGATTAAAGCAAGAAGTTGAGAGAAAGCGGCCGGAATTAATCAACAGAAGGGGTGTGGTTTTTCATCATGATAACGCTAGACCTCACACATCTTTAGCCACCCAACAAAAATTAAGAGAGTTTGGCTGGGAGGTGTTAATGCATCCGCCGTATAGTCCTGACCTTGCACCTTCAGATTTCTACCTGTTTCGGTCTCTTTAGAATTCTTTAGGCAGTGTCAGGTTAACATCACGAGAGTACTGCCAAAACCACTTGTCGCGGTATTTTGACCAGAAGTCCCAAAATTTCTATAGCAATGGGATCATGTCCCTACCTACAAGATGGCAAAAAGTTATCGAACAAAATGGTACCTACATACTTTAGTTAAATGTAAATAAACTTTATTAAAAAATGTTTTGAATTTTCTTAAAAAATGCGAAGAAACTTTTTCCCCAACCTATTATTTTGCCTGTCCGTTATTTTGTGTAGTTTTATTCCTTGCTATGTAGTGGGAAAAAAGGCGATAAAATATTATCCCCACTGTGGGGACACAAGCCTGTTCTATGAAAGGAAGTGGATTCATGCGGGCCCGGTACGACTTTGTGGATGTCACATGTCTTCCTTGTTCAAAGAGATTCTGGTTTTTACACGCTTTATATTAGCTTCACTTGTATGTTTGTATATTTGTATGTTTGTTTGTAACCGACTCCTTATAGCGCGATTTTAACCCACTTTAAACGACCAGATTTCATTCAAACTTTGCACACCTATCAAGGACCGATGACAATGCAATAATTTCATAAATTTGTGCCATTATCCTTGCCAGGGTTACCAGGATAGCAAAAAAAACTGTTTTCGAAAACTACGCTGACATACGTCACAAACTAATTTGTGCCATTATCCTTGCCAGGGTTACCAGGACAGCAAAAAAAACTGTCTTCGAAAACTACGCTGACATACGTCACAAACTACGCTGACATACGTCTCAAAATTCGAAACAACCTAAAAAATAGAAATGGGGTGCCTGATATCAATAATACCTAAAAAAGCACCCCACGCTTTTTTTCCATTATTTTGTACTTTTTAGTTTGGTTTTCAATGAAAGCGTGTTTGTTAGTTTTTTTAAACTATTTTTTTACTGTTTTCCTACAGCTTGTGAGAGCAGTGGTGATAATGTAAATACAGAAAGTAAAGTGCCTGCCACGGTTCGAACTTACTGCACTACACCACTGCTTTATAATATTAAAATATATAACCTTTAAAATGTACCTACTGTAATACAAAACTTTTTACTTCGTAAAATATAGTTCCACCAAATGATTAATTTATTCGAAAAGGTTCCAAAAACATCGTGCTCTAACTTCCACCATTTTTCTACAAGTTGAATAATTTAATACTTTTTGTCAAAAGAGGAACTGTTATCTATTCCAGACTTACTTTTTACTTTGCTCCTGGGTGTAGTAAAAATTTTAAAGTTTTGAAGTCGATCGACTTTCATGAATATCCATTTATGGATTCCCTGGAGGGTCGTGAAAGTGATTTAAGGTATATCTGCGGTAGTGGAAGATATTCTTGGGTCCTACGTTTAGGTATTATTTTGGGTAAGATTGTAATAATTTTAAATTGTGTCTCATATTGTGATGATATGAACAAAATATTGAATGATTAATAACTTAATTTGAACATTTTAGTACTGTTCCCACTATTGTCAGCATAATTTATAATATAAAAGATTTGTTACTGCATTGTTAAATTAGGAAAGAATAACTAACATTTTAATTCTTCTCAATAGCTGTAATAGATGACCACCTTTTACAGCTTTTGAGAAGAGTCTTTCTAGGAATTTTGTATGAATCTTTGTGTATGAATGATTTACTTAACTGCACCTGGATGCAGTTCAGTAAAACAATATAAAGTTATTATAGATTAACGTAGAGCTTTTTATTTACAGGTATCTCCAAACAAGAAAACGTCAATAAGAATATCCACATATCAAAGTAAGTAATAATTACGAGTCTAAGTCTGATATAAGCAAGTACTCATTCATTAGAAAAATCTATCTGCAAAGATCAATAGTTCCAAACTTAACTTTGGAATAGAATAAAATGAAAAAAAAAACAAACAAATCGCGAATATTGTTTATAATTTACCATCAATCTATATGTATAAAAGGAGAAACT
Organism: Aporophyla nigra; assembly: GCA_947507805.1. Taxonomy (NCBI): domain Eukaryota; kingdom Metazoa; phylum Arthropoda; class Insecta; order Lepidoptera; family Noctuidae; genus Aporophyla; species Aporophyla nigra. The sequence goes on along the minus strand of OX382315.1, from coordinate 5,671,267 downwards.
GACTGACTGACTGATTGTTGATATATCAACGGACAGCCTAAACCACTGGTTTTAGAGACGTGAAATTTGGAGGGTGTGTTCTTTGTGAGGAGTAGGTATCCACTAAGAAAGGGTTTTTTGAAATTCCACCCCTAAGAGGGTGAAATGGGGGGTTGAATTTTCTGTGAAACTTTTAATTCTGAGGGTCGATTGACACAAAAATTAGTACACATACTCTTCAATTATAGTTATGAGATACGTGTATCACAGTTTTTCCAAAATCATCCCCTTACAGAGTCAAATAGGGTTTCGAAGATGTCGATAATAAACTAATTCTCCCTACAGAGTTAGGCACAATTCTGACCATTATAGAAGAGCTAATAGTTAAAATCTACCCAGATATTAGTAATATTCACGACTAGCTCCTGCCCGCGACTTTGTCCACATATAATTTCTTGCTGCCCGACCCTCCCCGTCGCATCGAATCACCTGCCTGGGCGAGTTCTTCGTATTCGTGACTTTTTTCTTTTTGCTCGGCTCCGTAGGGTCCTATCGTGATGTTATATAGTATATAGCCTTCTTCAAATAATAGGCCATTCAACACTAAACGTAGTTTCAGAGATTAGAACATTGAACCAAACAAACTCTTCAGCGTTATAATATTTAGATTTGATTACAATTAAAAACGTTATAGTGAGCCAACCTTAAAAGATAGACATATACTATCACGGATTTTTTTAGAACTTTTATGAGAAACAATTTTGTCATACATGATTGTTGTGTTACTTTAACCGTTTATGCAGCGCATGCAACTGTAGCTTTCAAAAGGATAAGTATTCCCCGTTTTCCAACATTTTCATTGATGTTCTGCTCCTATTAGTCGTAGCATGATGTTATATAGCTTATAGCCTTCCTCGATAAATAGGCTACCAAACACCTAAAAAAAAATTATATTCAAGTAGTTTTAGATATACTCTTCAGCTTTATAATATTAGTATAGATAAACCTGCAGACCTGGTCGTGAGAGCGTGCCATCATAACACCATAAAACGACTAGGCCACAATCAACAATTAAATTATTTTGAGATCGTTCAAAGGAGTTGAAAATCATTATAAATCAGTGGACTCAGAGATTAACAACGATGACGCCATACTTTCATAATCAGCCGATAATGATTCCATTGCTGGGACACAGGAGTGCCATACTTTACCCGGTTGAATTTCTTAACACATTGAAGCCTCCTGGTCACCCAACTCACATATTAAAATTGAGAATTGGCGCCCAGTTATGTTGCTGCGTAATTTAAAACCGCCAAAATTATGCAATGACACCAGGTTGTGTGTAAAAACATTGCAATGTTATCGAGGCAACTATACTGACAGGTTGTTCCCGAGAGGAGTCTGTATTTATTCCGAGGATTCCTCTAACACCATCGAACTACCCTTTCGAGTTCAGAAGCGCGCAGTTTCTCTTCAAAGTCTGCTTGCCATGACCATAGAACTATATACTTAAGGGGAAACTGTTTTTCACATGGTACGTTATACGTGGCCTGCTCCAGAGTAAGCTCACTGAGCAGCCTGGTGATTCTAGCACCTGAAGGGAAAACAATAAATAATGCTTACAAAGAAAACTGCGGTAGGTATATTATTTCGCTGTAAACAACATTAATTGTTTATATTACATGCATATATTCCGGCCAAGTGGTGCAATGGGACCAGGTTGCGTGAAAACAACGGGATATGATCTTAGAGGGGACTACTATTCGCACGGCCAGTTTTCCGTGGCATGCTCGAGAGTGAGCTCATCTAGCAGCCCGTTGTATCAACACCTGAGAGCAGAACTTCTTGAGTAGTATATAAAAAGGTACTTTAAGAATAAACTCAAAAATATATAGTAACCTGTACCCTGCCTGTGAACAAAAATGTAGGGAATAAAGAGGATTTTATATTTTCGCTTTAAAATTGCCTTCAAATTTGGCATATAAGTAGGTAATTTGCCGTTCCGTTATATATTCCGTTACTATTGTTAGGTGTTAGGATTTATTTATCCTACAGCAATCATTTATCAATCCGAGCGCCGCTCCTCAGATAACACAAAGCAAGCAGTGCGATAAGACATTGTTTACCTGGATTAACACATAGGGTACTTTTAGTCTCGGTAGTACGATCCTGTGGGATATTTTTCGACATTCACGTGGGTGAAGCCGCGGGCAGAAGCTAGTCTTATTATAAAGTTCATAAGTAAGGAAATTTATTTTAAAAATCTGAAAGATTTATAATTACGATATAAGTCCACATTATTAACACTAAAGATTATAGAAAATTTATTATTAAAGATCCAGCAGTAACAAATGATAAACGTCACTTTCAACCGAAAACAATTAAACACATAACAGGAGCGTGCACAACTGTCACTCAGACACAAATGTAGTTCATAAAAATTTGTAAAACTCCTTGCTTAATACAGACCACAAACTATCATAGAAAAAGACACACATATATTTTACTACCACCGCGTCCTTTTCGTCAACAAGACAATGCACTACGATAGACCCGATGTAACCCTTAAGGATAAAAATCAATGAAGTTACTTGCCTAATAGATGTTGCCGTTCCCAGCACACATAACATTCAGAAGACAATATACGACAAAAATAATAATAAAAATACGCATTACAAAGATGAAATAATTGAATGATCAGCCAACAAAAAGTTTATGTGGTCCCTCTACAGTCCCCTCCACAACACGTGTTATCCCAAATCACTTCCATAGCTATAAATTACAGAACTAAAGCCTCACCCTACAAAAAGCTGCAATTTTAACTACAAGTCGCAGAAAGTTCATGCAAATAGATGAAAACGATATAGGTGTTCATCACAACACTTCTTAAACAAAATACATCACAGGCTGTATTTACTTGGTTTCGGTTCGTAAATGTTGCAGAAACCAGCCAGGAACCTGAGGAGAAGAAACACTCTACAAAAATTATATGAATAATGAAGTTGGATAAAAAATTAAGGCACAGGGAAACATTATATTTTGTACCGTTCACCAAATGAAACAACAACTACAACACACAGGACGACATTCCTGAACATACTATTTACTATTCATTCAGTATTTCAAACTGAGTACATTTACTCTAAGTTATGTGTACAAAGTACACTCATCAAAATTTTGCATCTCACAACTTAAACACATCAGTAGGAGTTAGGAAACAGGTCGCAGTTGTTTTTACTAAAGACTTATTTAGACGGGCAACAAGTGGTTCTGTTTAGAAACACTTTTAAACTACTCTGTAGAGATTAAAAACCGAGCATGAAAATACTTTCTAATTACGATGGTGCGGAACACAAATAGTGAGCCTTGATTGTTTTGTGCCGTTTTATGGTCGGGTTAATTGATAAAATATGTTTGAAACAAAACAGTTTTTTTTTTTTTTAACAAACCGCGCGGTAGGTAGTCTCTTCTTGTTCGTCGTTTAAACTCTTGACAGAGTGTTTGTGGTCGTCACATCTGGTGTGGTGGTGAGTTTCACAATCCATCGCCATTCCTCTCGTACTGCAACCCTTCTCGTACATTCGTAAAGTGAATTATTAAGTGCAGTTTTGACCTATCGATCCAACGCTGGAGCAACCTGCCGCGAGCTCTTGTGCCTTCGACGGTTGTTAATATTGACCATCTAACCAAATCAATTATTTTAAGTAAAACCTATAAATTTCATGATTACGCTTACAACATTAAACCTTAGTTGACAGAAGCAATGTCTTACGACTACTGTGACCAGTAAACAGACAATCGATACTAATTCTGATACTTTTAAATTTATTTGATATTAACAATTTTATTGATTTTATTATGAAAAAACAAGGCTTGTCCCTTGTCTTTATATTAAAATGGCATTAAGTCCGCCTTTGTATATTTGTGTGCGTGAAGTATTCATTTCAGCCGTAAGACGTCCACGGCTGGACTTAGACCTCTCCCAATTTGGGGGCTTTGCCATAATCGCCACGCTTGGCAGGCAGGTTGGCGATCGCAGTATGGTGGTAAAATGCAGAGAACGCTGCTGCCCATTCTCTAGTAAGTCCTTTAGTCGCCTTTTACGACACCCACAGGAAGAAATGGGGTGTTGTTATTCTTTACGTCCGGCACCACACGATACAGTAGTACGCGTGAAGTATTAAATAAATGTCGAATTTATAAGCAACTCTCATGGCGCTATTTCTAAAACTTTCTCGACAACTCTGTAATGGTTGCAGGCTATACTATTGTCTAAAAATGGCTCGTCTGCATCAGCTAAACATGTTAGTTCTGCAACTGCTCCGTTGAAGTCTGCATTACTATGCATTGGCACGACCGCCCATATCAATGCTTGTGATATTGAAGTGCATACTGTATTATTTTAGAAGGAAATATCTATTGGAATTGTTTTGTTCGCTTTGTAGCGGATATTTTGTTGATCTTGTTTATGGGGAATGGCAATTATGGTTTGTACTTTCCTTTTTTTATTTAAAAACAGTATCAGATCTTATGTACAAGTTAACCTGGTTTACTACTTTGTATGCTATAGGTTACATAAACATATTATCTCGAAAGGAACTTTCTTTTCGACTCATTGGCTTGGAAAGCTAAGGTAATGAGATCCATGGTATATTCCTATATTAAGCTAAGGGATAACACCCTTTACTTTTCAAAAATTGAGGTGAATAATCACAAAATCTTTCAAAGAACAAGGCTGTCAGGCGACCATTAAAATGATCAATTATAAATTATCATTAATCAATCATTATTTTATCTCATTCCCAAGATGAGCAAAGTTACTATATTTTTCGAGTTACTATGTATTGTTATGATCGTATGAGTCAGTTTATTGAAGTAGGCTGTTATCCTGCCAGGGTCGCGAGATTGTTCGAAAGAGATACCGTGACCCTGGCACATGGACAACTGAAGGAACATGGGTGCGTTTTAGTCAGTAAAAGTCTGACACGCCCTCCCGCTCCGCCCAGAGTGGGAGCAGTCATATGATGATTTCCCATCCAAAAAAAAAAGTAGACTGTTATTATGACTCTCATTTTGGTGCGGACCATTATTTATTTAAATTATCGCCCTAATAATATATAAAGTGACCATTTACTGTGGATGTCCAAGTCAGGGCATCACTATAACAGTTATAGTGATGCCCTGACTTGGACATCCACATACATCCATAAAATATATGGAAATATATAATAATGTAGTCGCTTTTAAGCCACTAACGTTAAAAGTTATTCCATACGTCGAATGGATGTGTTCGGAGATTTCCACGATAATATTGTGACATTGGAAATAATAAGAGTGCATATTGAGCGATTTTACGACTAGGCTCACGCCTATGCAGTGACAAATTGGTAAAGAGTAAATGCTTAGGTGGTGTGATCATGTTGCGAGAATGAATAAAAGGCGATTAGCAAAAGGTCACCGGAAGGGGACGCCTTAGGAAAACATAATAGAGACTTTGGTCATGTTCTTCAGGTCTTCAGGTTCTTCTAAAGGTCAGGCGCGTAGTAATCGTAACTGGCGTGCGTGTATGACCAGATGTATGAACGTAAACGAGGCAAAAAGAGTATGTAAGGATCGTACCAAGTGCCGTTCTATAGTTTGTGCCTAACCTCATGGGAAGAACGCATTAGTTTATGTATGTATGTATGAGAGACGATTCAAATAATTCAATTTTCCTAAATAACTTTTGACCTATGACCGCTCAACATGTAAGAGATATAAAGCAATTCTCCACATTTATTTTTGCTGGATTTAGAGCTGATTCCACTGGCGATACGTAATCGAGTGTCAGTTAAACTTGGTGAACGCTTGACAGTCGATTTATTCATGTCGCGACGTTTACTGCGAAAAATACCTGGTTGATTAATCCGAAATGACGAGTGGAATTCAATATTGATCATCTTGTAAGGTCTGCAAATTGTGTTGTCTGATGATGAGCTGAATAGTAATAAAATTAAATCATCTAAAAAGTTTTGGTTGACTGACTTCGTTATAAAAACAAAGATTTTACGCACGATCCCGTATTTTATTCGTAATGCATTTTGTTGCAAACAGCTTATATATTACCATAATTTACACATTGTTCACGTCCTTTAAGAGCTGACATTTGGAGATAAGAGGAGCTTACCTAGATAACCCCTTCATTAGCACAAACAAAGTTTATTAAGAATGATCTGCCTCCTAAAGATAAAATCGTATGGCGGCTCCACTGCAACTCAGGGTCACGCTACGCACAAAAAAGCGCTGGCAAATGAACCAGGCCAATCCTTTCCATAATCGTCATACGTATAGTAGCAATTGACCGTCGACTTAAAACTGCGCTAAAACTCTTATCTAAAAACTACTTTCACCTCCAAAATCTCGTCCCTTTTACCCAAAAACCCTAATTTACCAAAAATCTACAGCAAACAAAATAAACCTTAACAAAGTATAATTACTAACGGGCGCAGTTTAACAGCAGTTAAGTTAACTATGCATAAATTAAACTTAGATTAATGAAATTACCGTACATGGTGCGGCCGTGCTGCTGCATAATTTGCTCTCAATTTGAATTTATAGTCAGGAGCTCGTAACATATTGTTTTGTTTGGTGTTCTAGGAACTACTTGATTACCTAGCCTAGTTTTACCGTAGTTCAGGCAGAATTGTTTGCTTTTAAACATCATATTTAATTCAATCTATATTATTATAGTAGCCCAGAGGTAATGGCACTGACATACATGCAGTAGATCGTTGGTTAAAACTGAGGCAGAAACTTTGTTTTGTGTAATTTATATCAGCACTGATGATCTCAAAACGTTGAAGAAAATATCGTGAGGACACTGGTATGTGCTAGAACCAAGAATTCAAAGAGATGTGGCATCAATTAACCGGTCTAGGCCCACTCTCTCTCACTGAGAGGATGCCTATGTCCCAGCAGTGGGAAGATTATAGGCTGCTGATAACGATTACAAAATTAGAATAAGCATCTTTTTCTTCACGGTTTTGAGAGCAGTAGTGATGAAATAATTTACACAAAGTAAAGTGCTTGCTAGGGTTCGAACCCACGTCCTACATCCGCCGCCGCCGCCGCCGCCGTTACCACAGGGCCACCACTATTCATTATTGATCGTATTTTCCCACTAAACAGCGATCACATGAAACACGAAAACAGTGTCATGATTTGTTTAGTTTATAATATTCATCTTCCTCTCATAGGTTATATAAAATTGTTCTATAAATGTGTTGGCCTATTTTCCATATAAATCATGTATCAGAAAGGTATAATCTAATTAAAGGGCAACACTGTTTAGTTGATGGTCTGTACCACACCCTTAAATATGACCACAACTTTCAAATACATTTTGTAAATGATCATTTTTTCATTAAAAGAGGAAATTACCTACCTAATTAAAGGCATTGTTTTTTTTACAGACCAACCAAACACAGGAAGACAGATCGAAGACCGCATCGTATTGATGGATTTGAAACTTATCGTGAGTATTTAAAGCCTTGGAGATAGTAACAAACAATTAAGGATAAAAATTAGATCCATTTTGTACATCAAACTCGGTTACATTGAACAAAAATAATAACTGAAAATTTACCGCCGTAGCACGCAATCTAAAACACGCAAAACATTGTGCTTATGGGTCATTCAACGGTACAGAGTCGTAGGGGTATTTAAAATAAGATTAAATTAAAAACTTATTCCGTAAAAAAACGTTTTTTACAAAGTTGATACTTTAAACTTGAAGTTTAAAGTATCAACTTTGTAAAAAACGTTTTATCTCCATAACCAGAAAATTACCAGGTTGTATGGTTCCATCATAAAATTATCACAATGACGCAGTGAGCTAAAATCTCGACTTCGTTTAGTCTGATTACATCTAATATTATGGTCTTATTGTATTAATCTATTGTTCTGGTTATACCTATTTAAAACTTGGTCTTATTTTTTTTTTGTAAAAAACAAAAAATTACTAAAAATTTAAAAGTAGAAGTTTAAGTTGAGGTACTTTTGTTCACCACCAAACATCTTATTGCTGTACACTAAAGTTTATAGCCAAAATTCCCCGTCTTTGGTCTGTCATGCGAACTAAAACTCTTCAAGTCACTCGCCTTGAGAGAGAGAAAGCCAACGAAATTCAGCTTTATTTCGACTTCGATGAAAACAATGGAACTTTAAATGGGGAAAACGGAGTTTAATTAATTTTGTTATGTATTTCAGAAGTCCAGTTTATAAGACATAAAAGGGATCTAGGATCCGGCAATATAATTATCACTCAACATTTTAGTGAGAAAGTTGTCACTCCTGGTGAAGAGGTAAGTTAACAAAAGCTTAATGAAATCTTAAATAGGTATAGAAACTACTTACGCAACTACGGTACTCAGCCGACTATCAATCATCCCTGTGAGACAATCTGTCTTTAAGTCGATGAGTCTTATCAACGGATGTTATATATTATGTAAGGTGCTGAAGAATAGAAAAATAACAAAGAATAAGTAATTTCTTGTCTAGTATCAGTCCTAGATGGCAACTAAATATCTAGTCCTCCTCTCTGCCTCTGCTAATAACAATAAATTGTGGTGAGTGGTCAGCAATCCAGATAGCTATTAGCAACGTAATGGGTTTGCAAACGCTGTGCTCGATATCAAAACATCCTAGTATTTCAGCAATAACTGTATATGGGAGGGTATTCTACAACAGTTTAGCAATTAATAATGGTATTATTTTCTTAAGAAAATATACTTTAAGGTACAATTCCGAAGGAGGATTGCAGATGGTAATCTTTTCGGGTTGCAATTTTAAGGCTGATATTCGGGAGAAAAAAAAATGTGGTAAATTCCAAAGCTAAAGTAACTCCTCTAGAACAGCGACTTCAGGAAACTCTTTACCAAGGTGAGATCTCTCTAATCGTTTTTAAAATTTTCAGGTTAGTCTGCAATGTACGGCAACTGCAGACAGACCACCAAGGTTTATTTGGGAGAGAGATGGTGTTGTTATATCACCCAACACTGATCAAAGGTAAGACGAAATCCTTGCATTGATTTGGGGACAGAAAACATTTAACTTTTTTGCGAACATAATCATAATTAATCGTTTGTTACCTTAAAGGCAAGCCAACCTTGAACTGACCAAGTTCAAACGGTTTCTTAAATTCAAGTATTATACAAGAAAATGGAAAAGGGGGACAACACCAAAGAAAAAGCATAAAGAAAAGATAAAATAAATTCGTTATTTTATCAAAACAAAGATGAAAAGCTATATTTGTTTCGAACATACCTATTTACAGAATCTTTACCCTTAACTTTAATGTTTTATGTGAAAAAATATACATGTTTGTGAAATTGTTTCCTGGACTCAGTTCCCAAGTGGGTTCACTTACTTAGTTCCCAAGGTTTATGGGGTTTCCTATTTGAAAATTGTCAATAGGTGCCCGTTATCTAAATTTTTGCCCAGTTAATGGGAATAAGATTGCTCCCCATTACATGGGATTTTTAACGGACCTAATGAATTTTGGGTGTACTAAAATGCACCGCCTCGTTGATCTAGTGCCCAAACGACTAGCAAGAACTATTCAAACCGCAGTGTTGGCCATCCATCCATTTTTCGATTGATCCACGTCTCGAAAACGTCAACCAGTCTATTTCTAACACAAGCTGTGTGCTACATTTTAGGCGCTTCTATAGGTCACACTTACAGGCGCATCGCCTTTTCTCTACTATTTTTGTGGTCCGCTTTCAGTCCATTCGGAGGCAGCTGAATACCAGTATTTTATGTGAAGCAACAACCTTTCTAACTTACAACAACCTACATCCCTATAACATAAGTGCTGACTCTCAGCCTAGTTTGACAGACAGTCATAGAACGTATTGTCATACGTTCTTTGACTGTCGTCAGGACCAACAGCTTAACGTGCTTTCCGAGGCAACGAAGAGTCTCGGTATACATCGGTCACATTCACAGGTATACACAGTATACAACATTCGTATAAATAGAAACAGATTGTTCGAATGGTTTCGTCAAAACTATTGCTAGTTGAAGTCACAGGTTGAAAGATATTCAATTCCTTCTTCAGAATTACAATTAGTTTTTCTAACCCACTGCGACACTATAAAGTAATTTGCAAACATTACGCAGTTGCCTAGCGCAAAGAAATCACACAGCTTAGAAAACTGCTTGGAGCGGCATCTTCAACGCTACATGCAAACGTCATCGCACAAGCAGAGTTTTCCGGCGTGACTATAATAAATAAAACGTCCCGACATCAATCATTGAGCTGTTGCCCACCAGACACAACACCCGTTGAATCGGAGGATCCTGACTTTTCCATCTGTTTCCGTAATATGTGTACTTCTATACTATTTGGTATGTGATTTTTAAAGAACGGCGCTGAAGCTCAAGCTCTTATTTTTAATAAAATTTTAGAACAACTTTCTCTGACAGAAAAAATAAACACAACTTTTAGATTTGCCAGCCTTGGCGTAGAAGAACAAACATACACCAGTTTTAATATTGAGTCCTAAACTTTTTTGCACTCCAGACTAACTATTCAGTTGGAATCAATTTTTAGTTTGTTGGGAGCTCCTAAACAAATAAGTAATTTACTGCGAGAGAGAATTTTTAACTAAATTTTTAGGTCTTATGAACAGTTGATAAAATTAAAAGTATAATGTACGTACAGGTACTGCGAAATATTTGGTTTAACCATAAGTCTAGGTAAATTTTGAAATTTAAGGTAATAAAGAATACAGATATTCATTTTATATAACTCGTCGGACCAGTTTCACCATAATATCCAATTGAATATTCTTATCATAATATTTATACGCTTCCTCTATGTTATATTATCAGCTATTCATAAAAAAGTCAATCTTCTGCTAAGAGTAGTCATCCCCTTACTACGTCTAGATCTTTTTGCTTCATACGATAAATAGCACGTTAGTTGTAACAGTTGAACTACAAAAACTGCTTTTTCATCATCATCGGCCTATAGCAGACCACAGCTGGACAATAAATCTCCAACCTCTCACCATTTAACTTAATCTTTGGTAACTCTCATTCATTCTCTACTCTTCTCGTATCGCCGATCTTCCTCACTGGAGAGTTTACACGCACACAGTTGCTGAACTGCAGTATTATACTACTATAAAATAAAAATGATGTCAAAATCAAACTGTTGCTATGGTTGTGCTATTGGTGCACGATGTTGCCACTAAGAATTGTGATACACTTCAATTTAAATAGTTGAATTATCTACGATATTGAAATTAGTCTTACCTTTATGACTCAAACCACCCAACTTTTTTATTTTTCAGGTACACTCTGGGACAAATGATGTCACCATCAGGAGTAGGTGTAGTCTCCCAGCTTAATATATCCAGGTCTAGAGTTGAAGATGGCGGCTTGTATACATGCTTAGCTTTTGAAGGAGAATCCAGCACCGGACATTCGGCTAGAATTGATGTTTTTGGTAAGTAAACAAAAAAATTAACATATTTTTTTATGATTATTGATATACCCTTCCAACGCTAGCCTATGGTGTAAGGTAGCTTAAATATCTAGATTGACTCATAAAAAAAATTCTTGGCAGTGGAAGACATTGTAGGATAATATTATGCTTTATGCATAAACCAGAAATTGCATGTCGACAAGTCTTTAGCAGAATTTAGTGCACGATGAAACCAATTCCCATTTCTGTTGTTCTTCTATAATTTCTCTCCTTTTATAAGAAATACTTTTCCAGATCGTAAGAGATCTTGTATATTATTTTGGTAACTTTTGGAGTATTTAAAGTGTTTTATTTTTCTTTCAGGACCACCCTACATCAGAACACTACCACCAATAAAAGTTCAGAGCGGAGACTCATTGAAACTGAGATGTCCTTACTATGGATACCCTATTAGGTACATTTATGTTGTTAATTTACACATAATATGTAGTACTTTTCAGGTTAGCCCGAATGCCGAAGCACAATGGCCTGCCAATCAATAAAGGATGACCAGATTGTTATTTGTTCTAACTTATCTATCTACCATTAACGTTTTGTTTGATTAGTTCGATGATTTGCTTTATCCTCTTTAATAAATTATTTGGCACATTTAATATTGATCATATTATTATGAAACCTCGACCTAAGCTTGACTATTCAGTATGATCTTATAAGTTTCGATTACCAGGTCCGGCAGTGTAGTTGGGTTTTTCGATTAGTCATTTCTTTGCAGCAGCCCGGTGATCTCGGCCCAGTTAAATTTCGAATCGGTCCCTATTACATTGTACTTATATTTCACTAGTAAAATGGGTTTACTATTTACCTCTACAGAAATTATTTTTGATGTTATTTACGAGCAAAATGTTTATATTTTGCACTGTACTATTTCACTGCCAAGATAGGTTACATTAACCACATCTGATCACATGCTCCTTAGTTGCAATCTATAATCGTTACAAACAGGAATTTTCAGCTTAGATATGTTACTATTTATAAAAATGGCTTTTTCATTCCAGCAAACTAGAATGGGAACATAAAGGCAAGAAGATCATAAGCTCAACACTTCCCCAGCATTCAAGATATAAACGAACATACTCCACAACTTCAAACAACAGTAAGAACACAAGAAGAAAACGTAAGAAAAGACAGCTCTTTGAATCGGGAGCTGATGGTGTACTGAATATTGCAAGAATTGTCAAAGAGGAGAATGGAGATACTTATACGTGTATTCTTTTTAGTCCTTCAGGAGAAATGGCAAGAAGGTAAGAATTAATAAGGTTGAGAAACATTGTCGAAAAAACAAAATTACGACACATTACAGACAAAATTGCAAGAAACATACTTTATAATACAGTGGAAAAGTTACAGTTTTCGATAAAGATCTTACAAACGGTAATCTTGAAATAGTGTTATAGTCACTTAATTTATCAAAACATGAAGTACTAGAGTAGTTTTCAAGTAAGTCGATGTTATGAGTCTCTTATATTCATAATTATTTTGAACGTTATAGCGGTCATAAGCTTGTATTTATTTGAACTGGAATATTATCCTCATATTGACAATAACTCACATTCATTGTTCTAATGAAATTAAATGTATACTGTAATAATTTTCCAGGTCGTTTGAAATCCAAGTGGTGGAAGCACCAGAATTGGATGAACTCCGTGTTGGTACTGGACTGAAAGAAGGCCAGATAGTTCAAATTACTTGTAATATTGTAGGCGGTGACCCTCCAATTTACTTCTCCTGGCTCAAAGATGGGAAAAAACTTCCAGCTAGTTTGAAGGTAAGAAACATATTGTTATTTCCATATTATAGTAGTGATTATTACGTATTGGTACTGTCAACAAAGAAACGAAAAATATTATCAAAGAATATCAATGTATGAAAACGTTGATACCATAGATCATAGGGCCCAGTATGTTCTCTTGTGTACCACCATCTTTTGTTTTCAGATAACAGAAAGAAGTTCAGAATTATTCAGTGTTTTAATAATAAAACGTGTTTCTTTAGAACACTGTGGAAAATACACGTGCATAGCAACCAATCACGTTGGTAAAGTCAACCAGACCGCAGACCTCTATATTAATGGTATGTTGTTAAAAACTTTGTTAAAATCTTAACCTGAACATTGATGGCCTGTACCTTTTAATTATTTTTTATCGGGTTTCTTTGACAGAGTATATTTTTGAGATTTACCGAAGAAGACAAAGATAATCTTGTTTGCACAAAAGCTTAAATTAGCGACCTACCTGGCTTTGCATGAGTGTAATGTGACAATGCAATAAATAAACCTTCGCAAGATTCTATTAATGACAGTGTGAACCATATCACAATTTACCAATTCGTTTGAAATACTTAGGTGAAACACAAACATTAATACTATTTAGAATTTTAGATACGTATACAATGAATCACTCCTAAAACAATTTGTTTTACAGTTGCACCGAAATGGATAGAAGAACCAGCCAACACGTCGTTACTATTGGGACAACGAGGCGTAGTGTATTGCAATGCAAACGGTTACCCAACGCCGCAGATACACTGGATGAAAAGGGACGGTAGGTGAAATATTTACGCACGATTAATTGCAAACACTCTTGGAAAACGGTTGGTTCCCCTCCATAGGTATTGGCAAATTGAAATGGGCTGCTAGATTCCAATATTTGGGTTGGTGTCGAACAAAATTTAAGAATGGTATTATTAAACTTTGCATAGGCAAACTAAATAATGTTATTCCAAAACTAATACATGATGCACAGATATTTAAAACTTTTGTATTTAAAATGGGCACCTTGTATGTTTGTCATTATTATATCCTTTCTTTTTACTGCGGCTTTCAAAGACGTCAGAATAATCAAATGTTAAACTTACAGTTGATCTGTCATAATATTTTGAATTCTCAGCATTCCGATATATTAGGTTGGGGAAAAAGTCTTTTCGCATTATAGTATGTATGAACTTGTAATAAAATCTCTTTGGCTATACTATTTGTATCTGGCTGGTTTTGGTATCATTGAAAGTTTAAATTTTAAAGAACATAATTCCAAATTCAAATTAGGAAAATGTGTGATTTTCATTTGTTTTTCGTACCGTCAAGATGAGTGAATCTAATGAAGAAATTCGATACATTTTAAAATTTTACTACAAAAAAGGTAAAAATGCAACGCAAGCCGCGAAAAAATTTTGCGATGTTTATGGACCTAGTGCAGTGTCTGTGAGAGTAGCACAAATTTGGTTTAAGCGTTTTTAATCCGGAAATTTTGATGTCAAAGATGCACGTCGCTCTGGTCGCCCTATTACGGATAAAATGGATGCCATTTTTGAAAAAGTGGAGCAAGATCAGCATACCAGTAGTTACGACGTAGCTGAAGAACTGGAAATTGACCACAAAACAGTTTTGGCGCATTTGAAAAAAACTGGGTACATAAAAAAGCTCGACATTTGGGTACCTCACGAGCTCACTGAAAGAAACCTAATGAACCGTGTACTCATTTATGATTCTTTATTACGACGTCATGAAACCGAACCATTTTTGAAGAAGCTGATAACTGGTGATGAAAAGTGGATCACGTATGACAAGAACGTGCGAAAAAGGTCGTGGTCAAAGGCCGGTCAGGCTTCACAGACTGTGGCGAAACCCGGGTTAACTCGCAACAAGGTGATGCTGTGTGTGTGGTGGGATTGGAAGGGCATTATTCATTATGAGCTGTTACCACCAGGCAGGACCATCGATTCTGAACTCTACTGCGAACAACTGATGAGATTAAAGCAAGAAGTTGAGAGAAAGCGGCCGGAATTAATCAACAGAAGGGGTGTGGTTTTTCATCATGATAACGCTAGACCTCACACATCTTTAGCCACCCAACAAAAATTAAGAGAGTTTGGCTGGGAGGTGTTAATGCATCCGCCGTATAGTCCTGACCTTGCACCTTCAGATTTCCACCTGTTTCGGTCTCTTCAGAATTCTTTAGGCAGTGTCAGGTTAACATCACGAGAGGACTGCCAAAACCACTTGTCGCGGTATTTTGACCAGAAGTCCCAAAATTTCTAAAGCAATGGGATCATATCCCTACCTACAAGATGGCAAAAAGTTATCGAACAAAATGGTACCTACATACTTTAGTTAAATAGAAATAAACTTTATTAAAAAATGTTTTGAATTTTCTTAAAAAATGCGAAGAAACTTTTTCCCCAACCTATTACATACCTAACACTAACTTGTCAATGAATTTAGTGATTGTTTTTTCAAGTAAAGGGCTCTTAATACCTTTGGTATTAAGCATTTTACGATATTATACTCAAGACTTATGAACCTAATCTCGTACATGACATTAAATTGACGTATTATTCACTTATTTTCCCAGCAACCCTAGGCATTTGGCGACCGGTCCTCGACTTAGCTGGTGGTGGAGTCATGAGTTACCCTAACGGTACCCTTATTATTGAAGTGGTATCACTTTCTGATGAAGGAATGTATGCGTGCAATGTTGAGAACGGAGTTGGAGATGCACTGAATAAGAATCTGTGGATCAGTGTTAATAGTAAGTATTATAATATTATGAATATTTTTTTGGTATTTAACTGATAAACTAATCTGTGTGTGCGTCACCGATACCTCAACATGATGCCAAAACTCATATTCCTACGCTGTATAATTCTCGAGAAAAACCTTACACCACGTTCTCACACACGTAAAACTCACAGGGTTTTCAATTCTCTGTGTTCAACCGAGCATTGAGAATCCTACAAAATGCATCCCACCGCATCAGAAAAACACATTGTCCGATTTTCAACATACGGCGCTAAGGACTGCGGTGAAAATCCAGTGTGGTTTTTTTTCGTCTATAAATAAGAATTAGTATGAAATAGTCACGATGCAATCACAATTCTATGAAAGCAAGCATTACATAAATAAAATAAATATTTTGAAAGCAAACGTTTCATGTAGGGTTGACAAAAATGTGCGTGCTTACATATTTGGCCAATCAATCAAGTTGATCGATTTGTACAATTAAGTGTACGTGGGGGTTGAAATATGAGACTTGTTTACTCTACTCCTCTTTCACAAGTATTACTTATGATATAAATGAGCTAGCCTACTAGATGTTTGTTTTCAATCCTCTTTTGATCGTGTGTGTGCAAAGAAAATTCCACGATAAAAATCAGCAAATTAGACAGGTACATGAATTCATAATCTCAGTAAATAATAATATTCCATACATCGCTCTACGAATTTACTTTAATTTATGTGAGTTTTTGAAGTTGATGTTTGAGTGATTATTTATTTATCTATACATAAGTAGTAGTCCTAATACAGGTTCGTGTATATTTTATATTATTCAACCAGAAATGGTTTGTGATGGTACTCACATTGGCTGTAATAACACTACTTGATCACTTCTAAGTAAATATCGGCAACTAATACAACAAGGTACATCAGTAGTAAACATTTAACTGGAAGTACCAAACTTGATGCAGCAAATGGTTCTTAGAAAAATTGGCAGCAATAGAATTTGAACATTGTCATGACACACACATGCTAAATAACATAGTACATTAACATTGCTTGCTAAATAATACATACAAAGGTATGGTTGTTCGTAACTAACCATAGCTTAGAGACTGTTCAATGGCGACACATTATTTCATAAGCAGTTGCATTCTCAGGTAATATTATTAAGTCATATTTAGGAATAAATGTTCACGATTAATAAACTCTCAAATTATTTCTAGAGCCGGTGCATTTCGAGTCAGTGGGTGCTAACTTGACAACCAAGATGGGGCTACCGGTGACCCTGACTTGCAGACCGCTTGGTGACAACCCTATCAGAGTCAAATGGTCTCTGGATGGGAAGCCTGTTGATTTTACTTCAGCAAGGTAATATGATTTGATTTTACGTGCAAAAAAAAAATCAAGCGTGGCCGCTAGTTTTTTTTATAGTGCTTAATACGTTTTTTACGGCTTGATGAAGCATAGAGGTTTAATTTTAATTTTACTAAGTATTTAGAAGAAATGCCATATTTAGTTTTTTTTTTAAGATTTTAAACATCATAACTACAAAAAATATCAGTCTAATAATTAACAGAGAGCATCCTGCACCCCAATGGTACTTCCAATCACAAGCCGACGGATTTTTAAAGAAATCCAATGCTTCATTACGTTTCACAAATTATTCTGCGTAATAGCGTAAATCACACGCAGTGCATATTTTGTTGAATTGTCAATTAGAAAACAATTCGCTGTTGTTAGTTTAAAACGCAATTAACCCACTGCTTTGTTTGAGAAAGTAGCGCCATCTAGCGGTTGTCATCAGAACTGTGTATAGCCCCTCTGAACTAACCAACAACCCTTTGCAATTGAAGCAAAACTGAGGAAAATTCTTGATCACACTTTCCACCCACGGCGAAACCTGTAAACGTAGTAATACAGCTTTTTCAAAGATGGCGCTGTATAAAGAGGAATCCGTTTTTCTTTAAACACACTGTAATTTAAGTATAATGCATTTCTGTTTTACGCCATATTTAGAATATACCATAGAAGTCATATTTTATAAGTACTCTTACACGTTTTGTTAATAGTACACATCTACCATTGATTCTACTTCTATTTCGTATAAGCAATCCTTAATACACGTTTACCCACAATGGAAGGATTTCAGTTGTCAAATTACTTAAAAAATCGACTCAACTTGGATCGTTTTGGTTATGAAGACTGCAAATATTTTGTTAAATAATTTCAGGCTCACAGTATCAGAGACGATGACGCACAACGGTTTGAACAGTTTGATCAACATTAACTATGTGGAGGGCAGAGATGGTGGTAATTATGAGTGCCGTGCGAGTAATCCTTTTGGGGTTGCAGCTTATAATGTGCATCTGGATATACTTGGTAAGTTAGAACTTAATCCTGTTATTTCAGTGGCTTTTAATAATGATTATAGATTGATGTATTGAGTATGAACGAGGTTGGTAGTAAGAGAAGGGGAAGAACAAAGAATCGACGGATGAATTTGTGTGAAAGATGATATATCTAGAAAGCGGGTTAATACTGAGATGACGATAACGATGTATGGTATAAGAAAAAATGTGGCTACGATGACCTGAAATGAATTAGAATTTAGTCATATTTTGAACTAACTAAAAGAAAACCTGACAATATTTCTAACAAATTAAAGAAATAATTATAATTTAATCCAAAGCTAACTATTACATTTTCCATTTACAGAACCACCAACACCGCCCCTCGACCTACAAGTAGACTCAGTCACCAGTAACTCAGTGAAGCTCTCCTGGCGAGACACCATCAGCACTCACGTACAGTACTACACAATGCAGTACACCACCAACGACTTCATGATGTGGGACAGTGCTAAGAGCATCAATATTACTAGGTAAGGAGTCTATTTTACCTTCATTTTCATCTTGGCTACTCTAGTCCAGATAACCAGTCAACTTATGAAGATCGTTGCTTCACATAGCTTGAGGGCGTTCTACCGCTTATTTATTATCATCATGATCAGCTTATACCGGGTGACATTTTTAACGCCTTGAAAAAAAAAATGGGTGCTATAGGTGAACGGAGTAGAAGCCTTTGGCATAGAAATTTTTATTATTTTTGAATAACATGTAATGAAATTGATCTAGCAATAAATCCTACACATTTAAAGTAACATTTTCATACTCATCATCATCATCATCAGCAGCCTTTTAACGTTCCCACTGCTGGGACATAGGCCTCCTCTCGGTGAGAGGGAGTGGGCCATAATCCACCACGCGCGCCCAATGCGGGTTGGTAGATGTCACATGTCTTCGAATTTTTGGTTCTAAGACATGCCGATTTCCTCACGATGTTTTCCTTCACCGTTTTGAGAGCAGTGGTGATGAAATAATTTACACAAAGTAATGCACCTGCTTGGGTTCGAACTCACGACCTACTACTCGTAAGTCACGGTCGTTACCACTGGGCCACCACTGCTCTCATTTTCATACTAGAACAACAAAAACAGAAATTTGGAAAAAAAAAACTATCGAAACTCAAATCATACGCACCCTACTCAATGCGCGGCATATTTCAATGATTTCCTACCCTTTGAAGCCGGCCAATAGGCGGCCTCATTGATCTTTCGCAGGCGCACGAGCCGCACACGCATCCCCGTCCGCCCGCGTCCCGCGCTCCTTTAGTCACCTGCGATGAATCTGACGGCCTTCCTGCCTTCTATTCTAGTTACGCAACACACCATATGAAGGTCGAGGCGGTAAAAAATGTCATCCGGTATATTAGTCTACTGCTGAACATAGACTTTCAATCGCATTCCATACAACTAGGTTCTAATCTCATGCAGGTGCCGTCAGATTTCTTGCACAGATTGTTGCTCCACTTAGCTTGACGATTTCCTACTTTACGATTGCCATTGCGTGCTCTCCACACACGACCATGAATTCATCAACCACTATCATTGAAATATTGCGCTGTGAACCAGTTTTTCCTTCTCCGCTTTTGTTATATTTTGTAACAAACATATAAGGAACATGTATTGTTCCTTCAGGCCATAATTTCGCATACATCTAAAAAAAAATTCTTAGTCGTATTAATAATCTTATTTATTTTTTACAGACAAGAGAACGATGTTCGTCAGAATATAGATCTGAGAGATCTACAACCGGCGATGGATTACCGAGTGAGGATCGCATCGGGCAACCAGGTGGACCTGAGTCCATACACGCAGCCTGTACATTTTAGTACGCAGCAAGAAGGTAACGTTACACGAACTTATTTATTTAAAAAAGAGGAAACATTTCACGGGTATTCCTATTAAAGAAATCAGATGGTCAATAAATTTCCGCAATGAAAATGCACAATATCTAGTCTTATATTCGTTTGCAACGCTTAGTGAGATTGAACATGTGAAACATCTTCGTAACCTTCAAAGATCTAAAAAAAATGCTGGTGTGTTAATACAAAAATTAGCAGGTAAATTTTTTAAAAAAAACAAGATTTACCACCCAAGTAACAATAATTATGATTTGATTAAAAACAATAAGCTGGAAATATTCTGGAATTTTTTCTAGTTGTTGTAAAGACTAACTTGACTGTTTCAGCTCCATCATCAACTCCGCTTGGTGTACAAGTCCAACAAACCGACAACCCTGGAGAGTTGGTGGTGTCATGGCTCCCACCGCCTAGAGAGAGTCATAACGGACAGCTGCAAGGATATCATGTAAAAGCTGTACCAAGGATTAGTGGAGATCCAGGTAAGAGGAATAATTATTGTAGAAACTTTTATACAACTGTCAATGTTTAGGCCTTCTTTAACATGGTAATTGGAATTATACAGTGAAATTGTTCTAATGACAAAGCTAAATATTGATTAATAGAGAAACCACATATTATGACAATTTCTATCTCATCTCTAAGAAAAATAGACATTAAATCGTGTACCGTGGTGTCTTGGTTTAAATTAGTTGATATTATGTTCAATGAAACAGTTTCCAATATTATTATTTATTTTATTTTATTAGTGACAAAAAACAGTTACATGCTAAGAGTAATACAATACATCCTTAACGTAGAATGACAAACATGTAACGCACACCGTTGTCCACATATTAATAAAAAGAATAAGTAAACGTAAAAGACAAAACGTATACAAATACGTATAATAAATATATGTGTGGTAGCAATTACATAATTTAATTTAAACAAACCTCCATTAATATTACTCCATTTTAGATAGTTTATCTATAGCCTTTTTCCTTTTTTATATTACTGCAATAGGTGTGCTATTGGTACGGCTGCTCGAACAACACCGCGAGTGTGGCGCATCGCCCAGCACTCTGAATTTAGCAGAATTTTGGCTATCGTATTTTCGTATAACTACACACGTAGTAATTTCAGTGCTAATATCAGTGTTTGTCCATTTTACAGTTCCCAATGACACGCAAACTAAGATGGTAAAAGTGATGTCAAGAAAAGGTAAACAAGAAACGACACTCAGTGGACTGCTCAAGAATATGAGGTGAGGATGACATTCAATTATGAAGACCAAGCTCATCTAGATGCACTATTACGAATTGATGTGTATTGTTCCAGGTACGCTGTATCTGTAAGCGCTTTCAATTCAGCGGGCAATGGACCGTTCTCATTGCCGGTTTATCAAAGTACGAGAGAAGGAGGTAAGATCAAGGGATATATATCGTTTTAAATCTTAAAAACGAAGAAATTACAAAGTAGCATTATAGTGAGCATGCGACAGCAAACTCACTACTATTTATTAGAAAAATAAAATAACCCCTTCATAGTAAATTCAAATGAGATCTTTGCAAAAAAATAAAGATATCCTATTTTTACAGTTATCTCGGATATCAAATAGACGTCTTGTTTTGAAAGTATTAGTTGCAACTCTTTTGTCATTAATTTCAGCACCAGAATTACCACCATCAGGAGTAGAATGTCGAGGGGTATCATCATCTTCTTTAAGGGTCGCGTGGCAGCCTATCACTTCTCACGGAACATCTTTGCTGGGATACTCCGTATACTATAGTACTGAAGGTAAGTAGATACTCACTGTTTTGGAAATCCATAATCGTAAGCCAAACATTTCAATATTTTCAATGCACTGCTCAAAAAGTGAAAAAAATCTATAAAACACTTGCCACGCCAAGGATTTTTTATCTGCCGGTACGTTCCCAACGTTCCCAACCCAGACAGAGCTAAAATTGTCCAATGGGTCTATATATTCCCTTTCCTTAATGATATCCTCAAATTTTCTTATAACACTATATATTATATATTTTAATTAGGTGCACCTGTAGAATTTCATCCTGTTTTTGTTTTAAACCGAAACACAGCATTGTTGCTTTTTAGCGTAAATGGTTATAATAAGTACTATTTTTAATGTTAATGTTGCAGACGAACCCTGGCTGAACATTAGCTCCCCTCACACGGAGCTATATCTCCAAAATCTTCTGAAGTACACCAACTATACAGTCAAGGTGGCAGGCTTTTCAAATTATGGGCTGGGACCTTTCTCTTTTCCTATCGTTTGTACTACATTACAAGACGGTGAGTTACCATACCCTCAGTACAGTATGCGCCTCTGTACATTTGATGTTGGTTTTTAAACTTATGATAAACCCTTAGCAGTTTCAAATAAAACGTTAAATTTTAAAAGTTCTAGATATTATGTGAATGAAAAGTCGAATAGAAGTGCAATTTATGAAAAATGTTGAGTAGGCGTTGATACATGGGCATACTTCTACTAATTTGCGATATCAGACCATAAATAATAGTTATTGGGACTTTGTGCCTTAGCAAATAAATAAATATATATATATATATAATATAAAAGAGGAATTTAACAAAAATGGAACCACCTTTTCTTTTTTTTTTTTGGGATGGGAAATCATCAAATGACTTCTCCCGCCCTGGGCGGAGCGGGAGGGCGTGTCAGACTTTTACTGACTAAAACCCACCCGTGTTCCTTCAGTTGCCCATGTGCCAGAATCACGGTATCTCTTTCGAACAATCACGCGACCCCGGCAGGCATCGATCCTAGCAGTGCTGCTGACATCTCTTTGAGGCGCGCGTGGAACACTACGCGCCGTCGACCCGAGCTTGGTCCTTACCGGGCGGCGAGCTACCCATTGCTCGCCGCCCGCAAGCTCGTGCCTACGGTGGCCGGGAGTCCGCAATCGCCTCCCGACGCCCGGGGCGTCTCCTCCTGCGGCGGCTAGGGACGTGAGGGTGCAGAGACTGCCACTCCCTCACGCGCCCCGCCTCCTCCTTCGCGAGCATTACTACTTCGCAGAAGGAGGTGACGACTTCCCATGCCCTCTCGCTCCGTACCATGGCTCGCACCAGGGCCGGACGCGAGAGGTCACCGCCGCCGATCGTCTCCACGAGGACACGGCGGTGCTCCGCCCAGGCAGGGCACACTTCCACCGTATGCTCCACCGTGTCCTCCAGACGATCCTCGCAATGGAAACACCCGGGCATTTCCTCCCGCTTTAACAGGAACCCACCGAAGCACCCATGCCCGGTGAGAACCTGCGTCAGGCGGAAGGTGAGGACGCCGTGGCGCCTCTCTATCCACTCCTCAAAGAGGGGGCTTACCGCCGCAATTGTGGCGTGCCCTGTGCTGGGTTGCGACAATCGTACCCGCCATGTCGCCATGAGATCCTGTTGGAGCTCTGTCCACCGTGCCACGATTTGTCGCGGCAGCGGAGTTTCGCCCCGGCGTTTCGCTTCCTCGCGCCACTCCCACATGTGGGCAGGACCTTTGCCTCCAGATCCCATGGCGGCACTCCGGCAAGGAGGCTCGCTGCCTCGCATGGAACCACCTTTGAAATATAATTATATGTTTTTTTTTCCTAGTTCATGGTCCCTCCTTCTTTCTATACTCAAATACACAACTCTGATTTTCTTTTTCAACTCGATTTCAGTACCTGGTCCACCTTCAGCTATAAAAGTGTTGGTATCGTCACCAACCTCTCTCCTCGTCAGTTGGAAGAGACCAGAACAAGCAAATGGAGACATTTCACATTACACTGTTTATGTCAAGCCAGTTTCAAGGTAAGCTTGTCTAGTACTTAGCCAATTCATTAAAAAATCCGTTGCTAAAAATATCCGCACTTCCCAAAATAACATTTATATTCGCACGTCGCACTTAGGGTTTTTCCAAGTAAATACTCGTGGAAAACCTTTAAATACATCCATAACTGTTAGGTGCCCTTAAATGACTTTAAGTCGACAGTCCACTGGTATGGGACTACGTTGGATGTGTTGGTACTAAGTGGTTTGCTACGTCAGCTGCGCGGTTCATTTGTCGGATAGCCACGCATTCGTGCATAGCGTAGCCATATGTCGCAACGCAATGGCTGCCCTCTTTTTCAATCAAAGCTGAGTGCACGTGCATAGGTAAGCAGTCCTGCACCGTTGATGGTCAAAATCTAACATATTTACAGTGTCACTGAGATAATCTTGAATATATACTCATTTTCCATTACACTTTACCTGACTTAATCAAATATTCTTTTAATTCTTTTCAGCACAATCTCACCACAGAGCTATCGAGTAGAAGCAACTCTAGAGACACCGCTCCGTCACCTAACGTTTCCGCTATCTGGTTTGTCAACTGGGAGGCAGTATGAGGTATTTGTGAGGGCTCATACAGCAGTCGGAGAGGGTACTCCTAGTAACAGGGTCCATATTGATCTGTCTTCTAAAGGTACGACTTCAAATATATTATATTTTGTAACTTTGTCGAAGCTTGAATTATGTTTAAAAATAATTGAATCCTTTTTATGTATATGAAAAAGCTTAAAAGATTAGGAGTAAAGTTTATATTACGACTATACATATTTCAATACCAAACGCCGAGAATGTATAAATAAAGATGAAAAAAATATATATTAAAAAATGCAGTGATTCACAGTAAATGATGAGTTTGCTCATATAAACCTAGTTATAGAAGAAAAAAATCATGATAACTTATAATTCACGATAAAATTCTTATGATTTTTATTTAAGTTTTTGCCTATCTCTTTACTCAAAAATCAACTTATACAGAATGCTATAGCATACACTTGAGTTAGTGGCAAAGGCTTGTAAATAATCTGAGAATTCAAGTAAACTTATTTAATTGAAGTGTTTCACTATGTCCCTACTATTATGGTATATTCTGATATTAAATGGTTAATGGGCAGTGGTAGCGGGCGTGGCGTCCCTGGGCGGCGCGGTGTGGGGCGGCGTGGGCAGCTCGCTGCTGCTGCTGTGTCGCTGTGTGGGCGCGCCGCCGCCGCGCACCGTGTGGTACCACAACCATAACATCATCACCCACCATCCCAGGTTCACGAGGAACCATGATGACAGTTTGCTGATTAACAGTGAGTGCTTCTTTATCTGTATAGAATTTTTACTTTGCTATTTGTCTTCTAAAACTTCTTTAAACTATACCTACACTAAGTAGAGTATATATAGTTGTATATACTATAGTTGATAAGAGTTATTGCTTTGTAACTAATTCAATAACACGTCGTTTGTATGTTGCCTGTGGCATACAATAAAATTTAAGCCACAAATGACTTGAAACGTCTAAAGACAAACAGTCTACAATAACAGAGGGTGAAACTTGTATTGTTGCTTAAATCAGATAGTCAGTCATTCCATGTGAAACACTGGTACTATTCCGTTGCATTCGGTTAGACTGGAAACCGACCCCAACATTAAAGGCAAAAAGCTAGGCAGATTGACTGACTAACGATAATATGCCACAGGCAAAATTAATCAGTTTAAACCGTCAGTTTTAACCGTCTTATAAATCGTCGTCGATTGGCTGATTGCACTTTTCTTTTAAAAATTATATTTAACGAGATTGACTGTCCTGATCTCCTACAAAACTTTGTTTCAACGTCCCTCAGCGATCAGTTAGATTTAATCCACCTATCTGCATCCCTTTTTCCTCTTCTAACTACAGGCATAACTCATACATGGTGCGAGCGAGTAAGGACTTTAACATTCTTTGTAAAGAGTTCTCGTTTGACCCATTTACTACCAAAACCTCTTCGGCACACGCTCGGCTGAACACCAACTTTTTTGAAACTGTATAGTGCTTATTGTACCTTATTTATATAATCTTTCCTATCGTGCTTGTTAGTGATCTTAAAATCTCTATTACTTTTTCTGTTTTTACCCGTCATAACCTAAAATTGGCTTTATGTTTCTTATACAATTGTTATCCATATGTTATAGCTGTTGGTTCTCCTATGAATAAATATATAAATAAAGTAGTCTTTAGGCTTTTAAACTTGTCAAAATTTGTTCTTTCTTCTTCATTTCTAACAGAAAAATGTATATACCATGCGCTTACCTTCGAATGCCGTAGTTATTCGATGGGTGGGTGGGATCTAGAATTTCAAAATTACAACAATGTTATTGTACATTTTCCAGACATAGATCAAGCGCTAAGCGGCAACTACACCTGCTTAGCTAAGAACTTGTACGGTTCGGACTCAGTATCTTACGAGGTGTCAGTGCTGCCTACACCAGAGCCTCCAAGTGTGAGAATAACTTCACATAAGAACGCCATACACTTGCAGTGGGAGTTACCCAGAAAGATTGGCGGGAAGACGCAGAAAATAAGTAAGCCTTTTTAACCGACTTCAAAAAAAAGGGAGAGGTTATCAATTCGACTGTATTTTTTTAAATGTTTGTTACCTTATAACTTTTGACTGGGTGTACCGATTATGATGATTCTTTTTATTTGAAAGCTGGTACTTCCCAAATGATTTTATTTTAATTTGGTTCCATTCGAACAATGGGATCCATGTGAAAACCATATAAGTCTTAAATTTGCATTAAGTATTTGCGCGACTAATGAACGAATAACGCGATTAGATTAGTGTGGGGTATCTACCATAACAAAAAGTGAAAAAAATAAAAACTTTACACAAAAAAAATAACAACCGGCTTCCTTAAAAAAAAAAACACTACAAAGTCAAAAATAACTTTAATTTCGGAATTCGGTGGCAAAAAAACCTTAAATACAGATCCTAAGACACCGACTTCCAAAATTGAAGTTATTTTTGAGTTTGTAGTGTTTTTTTTAAGGAAGTCGGTTGTTATTTTTTTGTAAAAAGTTGTTTATTATAACAAATACATGGATTAACATGGATTTGCAATGTGTAGCGAATTCATGATGATTTTATTTTTAAATAGAGCTAGTCCGTCCTACCGAACCTAATATAACAACAATATTCTTAGAATAATTACATTTTGTCAGCGAACTTCGTTCGGTCGTTCTTCTTAAGGGAAGAACTAAATGTGTTTTCGTTCATTTCAAATAAATTGTGGCGAACCTCTCCCATTATTGACATTATTATTATTGACATTTATGCTTATGACTTTTTCATTATTATATAGTCATTTATTTAATTCTATAATACAATTTTAATGGGATTATCTGTTGAATGACTGCAGAGTGCAGGTTTAGGATCAATAAATTCATTTAAATAAAAATACTGTGTACATGAGCTTTAAGGTTATAAATTGTAAGGTTTGTAAACTGCACGGTCATTTTAAATTATTTTTGTTATATTATTGGGTGGCGAATCTCTCCCATTATTGAAATAATTATGATTGACATTTATGACTATTACTTTTATCATTATTTTATTATTATTTTGAGATTTATTTAATTCAGTAATACAATTTTAATGGGATTATCTGCTTAATGACAGCATGATTGTGATAATATAATTAATTTAAATAAATAAGAAATGTGTAAGTTTAGCCTATATTTGCACGCCGAAATTAAAGGCAGAATAAGAGAACTAATTCATATGCTTTACCAACCTTCTGTACCTTATTTACGCAAATAAATGATTTTTGATTTTTTTGATTTTGCTTCCAGGGCAATCCTTCTAATAAACCCTCATCCAACTCTGTCTTAGAATTCCTATCTCGTGAATTTGCATAAAACAGTTTCACGTTGCATGGTTTGACAATATCGCTAGTTATCATTCTTTGCAAAGCCTCCCAGCAAATAGACTCCTGATCTTACAATGTAGTCCTCCCTAATTTGCATATTAGCCTTGAAAACAAACATTTTGATATTTTGTCTTGTATTGGTGGTAAATTAATTACCACGTCGCCTTTTTTTTGGATGGTATATCATCAAATGATTTCTCCCGCTCTGGGTGGAGCGGGCGGGCGTGTCAGACTTTTACTGACTAAACCCCACCCGTGTTCCTTCAGTTGCCCATGTGCCAGGGTCATGGTGTCTCTTTCGAACAATCTTGCGACCCTGGCAGACCACGTCGCCTTACAGGTGATTTGAACCCATCCTTATGAAAATAAATCTTTAACTTACTTATTCTATTGATTCCAGGTTACAATCTAACATGGAAAGAAGCGAACGGGTCTTGGCAAGACGCTTGGTCAAGTAAGGGCACGTTACTTCAAGGAACCCAAGAGTACACTCTCCAAGGTCTAAAGTGTGGCACCAAGTATTCTCTGAGAATGACTGCAGCTAACAGTGTAGGATCCTCGCAACCAGCTTATTCGGACGCTACTACTCTGGGAGGAGGTGAGTTTATAATTTTTGAAAATCTATGGTGGATATATATATAATATGTGTAGGGTGTAAGGGGGCACACTTACCATCTCAGTGCCCCAAGTCAACCTCACCTGCACGTGGTGCACCCTGCTGAATAACAAACGAGGCTCTGACGACCGACAAGTGGCGGGATAACCACTTCTATAAAAAACTTCACAGCTAAATGGCACAGACTAGTGATGGGCAGCAGCGTCACCAGCGCAAGAAGCTGTGATCTGCGATCGCCAACCCGCATGCCCAGCGTGGCGATTATGGGCAAACCCTCCAAATGGCAAGCCAAAATCAACCACGGCCCCCAGTTCCCGGCCGCCTTGCTATTCCTAATTTTGGCGGCGGTCACGGTAACGGCAAGGTAGGGGGTGCGAAGAATCCCCGGGTTACGAATAGCCGCCAAACCCAACTGACCTTGGCTACGTACAACGGACGCACGTTACGGCTCGACGAACACCTAGTGCAGCTAGAAGAAGAGCTCGGAAAGATAAAGTGGCACATTCTTGGGTTGAGTGAAGTCCGAAGAGAGGGAGAGGACACCATAACCCTTGAATCAGGCCACCTTCTTTATTTCCGAGAGGGAGGCCAGCTATCCCAGGGCGGAGTCGGGTTCCTGGTAAACAAATCCCTTTGTGACAACGTTGTGGAAGTCTCCAGTGTCTCGAATAGGGTAGCGTACCTCATAGTTCAGCAAGAGGTATAGCCTCAAGGTTGTCCAGGTATACGCACCGACCTCGGCACACTCGGATGACGAAGTGGAGGAAATGTACGAGGACATTTCCAAGGCCTTGCATTCCACCACTAAGGCCCACTACAATGTTGTTATGGGGGATTTTAACGCTAAAGTGGGAGTACAGAATTGCAGTGAATCGGTAGTAGGATCCTACGGGTTTGGCAGCAGAAATCATAGGGGGCAAATGCTTGTCAACTTCCTTGAGAAGGAGGGGCTTTTCTTGATGAATTCCTTCTTCAAGAAACAGCCCCAAAGGAAGTGGACGTGGCGAAGCCCCGACACTATGACAAAAAATGAGATAGACTTCATCATAACGGATAGGAAGCATATATTCAGAGATGTCTCAGTGATCAATAGGTTCAATACCGGCAGTGATCACAGACTTGTCCGAGGCTCTCTGAATATTAATTTCAAGCTCGAGCGAACTCGTTTGATGAAGTCTAGGCTCCGACCAAGTATGCTCCAAACTATGTTAGGATCTGAAGCGTTCCAGTTAGACCTGGAGAACCGATTCGCTGCCATAGAAACCACAAATGACGTCGACCAGGCCCTCGACCAAATGGTGGGAATCCTCAGGGAAGAAGGTGTGAGGTTTTGCAAAATGCGGCGTACGGGCGGGAAGTCCAAACTTTCGAAGGAGACTCTGGAGCTTATGACGGAACGACGTGAAAACCTACCTGTCACTTCGTCAGAACATCGGGCACTCAACAATAAGATAAGATCATTGGTACGACGCGACCTCCGACGCTCTAATACACGCTTCATAGAGAAAGCGATTGAGCAAAATCGGGGGTCGAAAGTGTTCGTCCAACCACTTGGGAGGAGCCACCTGACGAAGTTGACTACATCTAGTGGGGATATCGTCGTTTCGAAGCCGGAGATCCTTTCGGAAGTCGAAAACTTCTACGGCCGTTTGTACGCATCGCATGCATCTCGACCTGATCCCGAAAATGAGGATTCTAGAGCCACCTTAACCCGCCACTTCACAGAAGACCTGCCAGAAGTCAGCCAAGACGAAATCGAGGCGGCTCTCAAACAGCTTAAAAATGGAAAAGCCCCTGGTGAGGACGGGATTACGACCGAGCTCCTGAAAGCGGGAGGAAGTCCTGTACTGAAAGAGCTTCGGGAGCTCTTCAACTCTGTCCTGTTCTCTGGGAGAACTCCAGAAGCGTGGCGAAGGAGTGTGGTCGTATTTTTCTTTAAAAAGGGAGACAAAACCCTTTTAAAGAACTACAGACCCATTTCGCTCCTAAGCCACGTATATAAGCTGTTTTCTAGAGTCGTCTCAAATCGTCTAGCGCGGAGACTCGACGAGTTTCAACCACCAGAGCAGGCTGGGTTTCGTGGAGGATACAGCACCATAGACCACATCCACACAGTGCGGCAGATTATACAGAAGTCCGAGGAGTATAGTCGGCCGCTGTGTCTTGCGTTTGTGGACTATGAGAAGGCTTTTGATTCTATCGAGACCTGGTCTGTTTTGGAGTCTTTGCAGCGATGCCAAGTCAACTGGCGATACATCCAAGTGCTGAGATGTCTTTATGAAAACGCCTCAATGACCGTCCAAACTCAGGACCGGCAAACTGAACACATCGCCCTGCGTCGAGGAGTGAGACAAGGGGACGTAATCTCCCCAAAATTGTTCACTAACGCACTGGAGGATGTGTTCAAGACGCTAAACTGGAGAGGACGCGGAATCAACATCAACGGCGAGTACATCTCACACTTGAGATTTGCAGACGACATCGTCATACTGGCGGAATCGCTGCAGGACTTGCAGCAGATGCTGGACGGCCTAGTTGATTCTTCTGTACGCATTGGTCTCCGGATGAACTTGGACAAAACACAGGTTATGTTCAACGATCACGCAACTCCGGGACCGATTGCGGTCAATGGCGGCGCTCTCAAGGTTGTTCGAGAATACGTTTACCTCGGGCAAACTCTGCAGTTTGGTAAGAACAACCTTGAGAAGGAGGCTAACAGGAGAATTCAGCTGGGCTGGGCAGCATTTGGGAAGCTTCGTCGAGTCTTCTCGTCGCGTATTCCCCAGAGCCTAAAGACGAAAGTCTTCAACCAGTGCGTCCTACCTGTTATGACCTACGGAGCCGAAACGTGGACACTCACGGTACGGCTGGTCCACAAATTTAAAGTCGCTCAGCGAGCTATGGAACGAGCTATGCTTGGAGTATCTCTGAGGGACAGAATCCGGAATGAGGTGATCCGGCAGAGAACCAAAGTTGTCGACATAGCTCATAGGATTAGCAAGCTGAAGTGGCAATGGGCCGGCCACATTAGCCGTCGAACCGATGACCGTTGGGGTAGACGTGTTCTTGAGTGGAGACCGCGAATCGGCAAACGTAAGGTAGGACGCCCTCAGGCTAGGTGGAGCGACGATCTTCGCAGGGTGGCTGGTAGCAGCTGGATGAGAGTTGCCGAAAATCGAGCTAAATGGCGTGCAATTGGGGAGGCCTATGTCCAGCAGTGGACTGCTATAGGCTGATGATGATGATGATGATGATGATGGTGGATATCAAGGGAAAGATCTCCACTGGCTGGACATTATCTTTCCGCAAGCATCGCCAAAATAACCGCAGTCTGTATAAATCAGGTTCCTGAAATCTTCACTAGTTTAGCTAAACTGTTGTTCACAACCATTTGATATGCTTCCGAGCTTAATCAAATATCAGTATATAGAATATCATAATGTAGGATACTCTTTAATACAGTGTGTCTGGTGACCGGTGTCCGAAACGTTAAGGCGAAGCAATATGATCAATTTTATTGCCAAATCCACCATAATAAGGCATTTTGCCACTACTGTTTTGTAATGGCGGCCATTTTTTTTTTACTGAGTGCGGTTGGGTTCATTTAATTTGCCATATTACCGATATTAGAGGTCCTACAGGCATAATAGTGGTTACGTTCGATAACATCAAAAAGTAGGCAATAAATTCACACCAAAAAGTTTATCAAAAAAACACCCATTAAAACCTTAAAAAAATAATGGAAACTTATAAAGTGTGAAATAATTTGGTTGCTTTTTTTTCTACTTTTTCATTGTTTTCCAAAAAACTAGCCTAATAACATACCTTTTTTACGTTTTAGATGCAATAAGGTACCTGTTACCTAAAAACTGATGTCAAGACCTAAGCTTTAACTCAAACAGTTTAGGAGTTAAGACCATTTGAATATGAGACTTTACTTTAAAGATCCTGACAAGTAGAAAGAAAATAATATAAAGTAATAATGGTGTTTAATTTAAAAAGGTACAAAAATTATTACAATAATTGTTCAAAATTACCTCCACGATTTTTTATTATTTTTATTATGCCACTTTTATCTCAGTAGGACCTCTAATATTGCAAAATAAATGAAACCAACCGCACTCAATAAGAAAAAAATGGCCGCCATTTCAAAACAGTAGGGGCAAATATCTTATTATGGTGGATTTCTCGATGAAATTTATTGTATTGCTACGCCATAACGGATCAGACACCGGTGAGGAGAAGTAACGGTTAATACGACGCAGAATTCAATAAAACCAAAATGAGCCAACAAACAAGAAAAATGGTTTATTCATTCTTATTTCAGTTCCCATATCACCAACCAGCACTGAATGGTTCTGGAGTAACGCTACACACATCTACATACAGCTGAGCGGCTGGGATGACAATGGGTGTGAGATCACCAGGTTTGATGTGGATTACAAAGAATATGGAAGCAAGGCGTGGAAGAAAGCTGAAAATAGATTAGTGAGTAAAATAATTATAACTAAATGAAACAATTTTGTAGTGTAACAATGCATAAGGAATGTGAAAACCGGTCGTATCGGCATAACATTAAATGCATAAAAAGGTACTTTTGCGAGTGCAAACACAGCACAGTAAAATTTGTAGTGTCGTGTCCATCCCCATCGTCCTTACACGCTGTGGAAAATTTCTTGGGGTACAGACACTAAGAAAAGTTGTTGTGATAATTTTGTCAACAGTGAATTCACCCACAAGTGTAACGTTGGATTTTTATAACTAAGAAACGAATACCTAATTGAAAACCATCTCACAAGCTTTCAGAAATGTTATAGTTTTGCTCATGGCAAGTTTAATGTAAAGAGCACTTTAAAGACTTAGACATTTTAACAGTACCAAGTTTATATATATTAATAAGCCTAAATTTCTTTGCTAAGTATATTCATGAATATGAAACACAAGAGGAACGTCAAATAAGAGAAAGCACTATAAGGAAGGAATTTAAACACAAAAACTTTTTACTAATTATATTAATTTTGGAAGTCGGTGTCTTAGGATGTAATTAAGGTGTTTTTGCCACCGACTTTCGAAATTAAAGTTATTTTTCACTTTGTAGTGTTTTTTTTAGGAAGCCGGTTGTTATTTTTTTGTAAAAAGTTTTTATTTTTAACTTTTTAGTTATGGTAGATACCCCGCACTAATCTAATCGCGTTATTCGTTCATTTTTCGCGCAAATACTTAATGCAAATTTAAGACTTATGTGGTTTTCACATGGATTCCACTGTCTGAATGGAACCAAATTAAAATGGGACCATTCGGAAAGCACTAACTACTACTACTAACATAAAAAAAGAATCATCAAAATCGGTTCACCCAGTCAAAAGCTATGAGCTAACAAATATAAAAAAAAATCCTGCTCCTTTTTCTGAAGTCGGTTAAAAGGGCGCCAAATCTTAACATAGCTAAGCATTGTTCCCGATACCAAGCAGTTGCGTTATTTAATAGGTTACCGACTGATTTAAAATTATTAATTTATAGCTGTCACTCATTTAAAATTAAACTTAAAGCCTTCTTGTTTGAAAAATGTTTCTACTGGGTATCAAAGTATATGTCAAATGATAAAAATAATCACCTATAAAAATAGCAGTAAACAAGCTATATCATAAATTTATATCTTTTGCCTTAGACACTATGCTCATCATTAGGACCTTGATGAAGTTGTACTCACTATGTTATGTTATTATATTATTATTTTTTTAGGGTTCCGCACCTCAAAAGGAAAAAGCGGAACCCTTATAGGATCACTTTGTTGTCCGTCCGTCCGTCCGTCCGTCTGTCAAGACCCTTTTTCTCAGGAACGCGTAGAGGTATCAAGCTGAAATTTACATCAAATACTTAAGTCTACTGTCCCTTGGAGCTGGAAAAAATCAAACTTTAAGCTAACGCAATCAAAAGATAAAGCCGTTTATGCCACAAATTTCCGCAAATTTTCGAAACTCGCAAGGGAATCAAAACCTAAAGGGTACTTCTAGTCGATCTAGAATTTTGAAATTTGGTACGAAGCAACGTCTTATACCACAAATAAAGGAAAAATTGCAAAAATTTTAAATTTTTAGTTACATCATATAACAAAATTAATTTGACTCTTGAACTAAAATTTCACTTCAATTTTGATTTTAATCAGGCTTTTAAATGTATTCTTTCTGCATGTGATAATTTTATTTAAAATGTTATATTCAACACCATGTTAATTGTTAAAGAATAAATAAATGAATGAATGTTTACAAATCCATGTCAGTAAATCCTTGTCAATACTATTAATTCCAGCCCCAACTTGACCAAGCCTGGAGCCACTACGTGCCCACATCGATCCTTGCTCAACCAAACTCCTTCGTGTTAGCAGAACTATCACCAGCTCAGTGGTACCATGTCAGAGTGACGGCAGAGAACGCAGCCGGGGTCTCTACGTCATTTTATACCTATGCTACTACTACTGTGCAAGGAGGTAAATCATTGAAGGGACTTTATTTACTTAACTGGCTTTCACCTTTTTTACTCCTACAGTACACAAACGTTATTTAAAAACAGTGAAACTTCATGGAAACAATTTAGAAACGACGTTGCCTTTACACAACAACTCATTGATTCAAATTACACTGGGAATCAGCAATTTTTCCACGTCAACATTACATGAGATTTCTTTTTATTTTTTTAGCTGGGAAGAAGTGACAATACAAATTGCTCACGCACACGCAATATTTTTGCAGTAAAGGCAGTTTTAGTTGTTTTAAGTGTAATCACTAATAAATTACTTAAATTTCACAATACAACAAAATTAATTCCTTTATTATAAAGCTTTTATATAATGACGGTGTTTCAAGTTTCAACTTTAATGACATTACTTTCATTATTAACTTCTTAGACTCAATTTTTACGTGAATTGTAAGAAATTTTTGTTTCTATCATTTCAGAATCAGTGGGGCCCCCATCAGAGTTCTTTGATTTAAACATGCTGGTTATAATCTGCAGTTCAATACTTCTAATGATCTGTTCACTGACTTGCGTTTACATACTTGTCAAGAGGCATAAGTAAGTATTCCATTAACATGTACTATGTAAATCAACTATGGAACTATCAATAAAAACACATTACGTCCCAATGTACATTTTTTACAACCAAATATGTCATTGGCGTCATTTTATTTTAAAAAATGGATTGGATTAAATTAAACTAATGGAGTACAACTTACCTAGACGTATATTATACAAGCCAAAAGCAATGCAGAAAATGAAGTCACTAAAACTTGATCTACTCTTATTTCCAGCCAACAACATATGACAGAGTACAGAAATTCATTG
The DNA here is from genome assembly GCA_947507805.1 of Aporophyla nigra. NCBI lineage: Eukaryota > Metazoa > Arthropoda > Insecta > Lepidoptera > Noctuidae > Aporophyla > Aporophyla nigra. Next base: position 5,635,330 of record OX382315.1, on the reverse strand, counting down.
ACAGCTGAATGCAAGTCAGAGCGAAGTAACGTAACAGTGAACACGCCACAAAGTGTTCCCACAGACATGAACAACAGAGTTTACAGCACACCAGTACATCTTACTGCTGAGAATAAGCATGGTGAGAATTGTATTAATATTATTAGTTTCTAACGGGTTTAGCAAAACCTTGAATGACTGATTATTATTAAAACAAAAAAAAAACCGAGCTGAAGTTGGGGGACTCCTGTCAGGAACGATATTCCTTAAGGCTTTTCTTCAACTTCTAATGTAACGTCGTTTACTCTTTCTTCAAAATACTCAAACTTTATTTTGATCTCACTATCGGCTTCAGCATTCTTGAAAATCATGAAACGACACCCAAATATAAAAATCTTTAATTTTCGTTTAACCTTATTATCGGTTTCAGCACCCTCCAAATCCATGCTTAGAATCTCATTCTATCTTGCTTTTTAAATATAATAAAAAGTCACATGGAGGGGGCAAAACGCTTTTTCGTTACGTAACGAGTGACTATTCCTACGATTTTACTCCTACTGCAAACTGATCTAAATAATTTCGTTTCAAATATGCAATAAGGAAGATATTTAGTGACAATAATGCAATAAAATAAAACAGAACATGATACAGAATAATTATTTTTAATATTTCTTCTTTCCACAGAATTATACGAGATAAGTCCATACGCACAGTTTGCAATAGGCTTCCGAACTTTCGGACATGTCGACAATCAAGAAGTGCCAAACAGGGTACACCTGCCGGGTAATAGCAAGTCGAGATACGACAGTGGTGAGTATGGTAATAACTATCTATACTATTATTATAAAGCTGAAGAGTTTGTTTGTTTGGTTGAACGTGGTAATCTCAGGAACTACTGATCCGAATTGAAAAATTACTTTTGTATTAGGTAGCCTATTTATAAGGAAGGTTTTATAACATCACGATTAAATCAAAAAGAGCGGAGCAGCAACGAAAAATGAACGAAAATTAGCAGGCAATTCGATGCGACGGGAAGGGTCAGGGGAGCAAAAATTTGACGCGGACGAAGTGGCGGGCAGAAGCTATACATACACACATAAACTCACTCCTTCATCCCATGGGGGTAGGCAATAACTATCATGATAAGTTAAAACTAAAATAAAATAACATGTCATATTTCTGATCGTCTAGCAGCAGTTTTTTTTTAATCAAGGGGCGTCGTAAAACAATGACACAAAGTTGATTAGTGTTTGTTTTAACAACCAGTTTTTGTTTAACAGTTTTTGTTCATTCAAAGGTTTTTTTTTTTTTGTTATGATGATTTTTTACTACCTAAAACTGAATTTGTATTTATTTTTTCCAGAAACAAGTTTTCAAATGCGGTCGGAGTCTGAGGAAAGTGACTGCGTATCACGAACAACAACACTAAAAAGTGTGCCAAGAAGTAAGTAGATCAATTAATATCAAGGCTTTTAATCATAGAAACCATGGACAGACGGTATGAATGAAAACCCGGTAAAAAAACCATGGATAGACGATGAGAATTATGAAAGGAAGTGACAACCGAGATGACGACTAATGAGATGCATAGAAGAAAAATACATGTATCGTAGACCCTAAATAAATTGACATAAGGGATAAGGGATGATAGTAGAAAATATAGGTAATATTAGTAATTAAATACAACAAATATTACGAAAGTCTTTGCCCACCAGTGGTGGCCCAATGGTATTGGCCCCGACTTACGAGTTGTAGATCGTTTTTTCGAACCTAGGCAGACCCTTTGTGTATTTAACTGCATCACAGCTGCTCTCAAAATGGTAAATCAAAACACCGCAGTGAAGAAACCGGCAAGTCCTAGAAACATAAATTCGAAGACGTATCACAACTGCCAATCTGGGCCCGCATAGTGTATTATGGGCTCCCTACTCCTTCTCCAATCCCTCTCACAGAGAAGAGGCCTGTGTCTCAGCAGGGAAGATTATAAGCATTTTATGCATGCGCATGCTTTGCCCAGCAATAGTAGGACAGTGTATAAAATATCAGTACCAGCCTGGAGCTTGGATTTGTATTTCAATACTAATAATTGGCTCACGGACCTCTTGCCGTAACTTAGTTTTAAAAATACATTCAGCCGTGTATACAAAGTGTGGCGTAAGTCTGAGGGTTCTGAGGGTTTTTTTTACAAAAATCGCTCTTGGACTTGATGGTGTGTTAAAAATTGGGGTTAAAATGAGAGAAGAACCAACTTTTTCTTCAAAAAAGCTGAAATTATATAAAAATCATAATTTATCATGATAGCTCTAGTATTCAGCAGTAATTAACAGAAATCAGAATGAAAAAATAATGGTTTTTGTTGAAACTACAAACAAATATGTAATAAAAGGTAGAAATTTCGTAAATAAAAGACAAAAATGAAATATTTTCGGAACCCTTGGGTAAAAATGGTTAAAATTTTTAATTGTTATAGTTAATTATCTAATTCATCGAATCCTGAACGGTGGACCATTACTTACGCCACACCCTGTATATTATCAGAGCAAGATTGGGATATGAATCTAAACACAGTTTTACCTTTCTTTTTCAGAAGCATGCAGAGTACCACATCATAGGTAGCTGACACAGTTATAACAGAGATAGTAAACAATTTTAAAATGGTTGTGTTCATATCAACTGGTTGATTAAATTTATACTAAGGTTGTATCAGTTTCATTAATGTATCATTGTAATAATGGAGTTTATACTAGTCTATATTAATTATTATTGTGAGCAAGTTAAGTAGCAGTTTGCAATTCCATATTCGATCACCTATTTTTTATTTTATTTACCGGCAGTGTACCTACTTCTTAAGTATTTTATTAACTGAGATTATCAGTTATCTACTGCATTTTTAACATGTGTTTTTTTTTAATAATTATTATATCCAATTTCATAACTAAATAATTGCAAATTGCTCTGTAATTATTTTGTAAAGGTAGTCAAATTTCGATCTCAATAGCATAACTTTAACGAAACGAGTTGTTTTTTAACTAACCGATTTACAAAATAATCTTCTGTTTGTAATAAATATGTAAGTTTTTATAAATAATATAATGTTAATAATAATTTGTATAAATTAGGAATGTTTTTAATGCAAACCGTATATCGTATAGTTTTATGAAATTTAAAATCTGGAAAGAATATAAAATCTAATTGAAATGCTTACGTATTGAATCTTCTAAGCAAAACTAAAACAGTTTTTATTTCATAGACTACACAGCCACTCTCTCAAATTCATGAAAATTGAATTCATTTTGCATGGAATGAGACAAATAAAATTTTGCCAAATCCTTACGTTATAATCATCGGAAATAATCGGAAGATTATTTCAACCATTTCACCCTATACATAAAATTGTATTTAAAATCTTTGAACAACAAACTGTGTTTAACATAAGTAGGTATTCTAATAAAATCCAGTTTCATAGTCTTCAGACATGTTATTTTTAATCGTATTTCAAGACGGTTTTGCCGTGACTAGACGACACCTTAATGACGTATAATTAGATACAAATTAATGACGTATTAAAAGCGTGTTGTGGGATTTTCAACAGTCATCGCCTTTTATGAAGGCATTGTCTTTATTTGATAAAGGAGTCACTTTCCACATGACATACAAATTTGATTTGTTTTAGTATCACGAAATTATGAAGTTTTCAAATAATTGTAAAAAATATAAAAAGACGTCTCTTAACAATGCCACTTTTCATCTTCATTTATTTTTGTTTTTTTTTTATTCACAAAATGTCTGAAGCCAGAGAAACAGGAGTAATGTAGTGAAAAACTAAAGTAAATCGAAAATTAATTATCTTCAAAAAGACTGATTGTTTAACGTTTATTTTTTAATATGTAAATCCTCGATTTACTATAGAAATAAAATTTCGAAAATATTAAATGTTAGACTACTAAAATTTGTTTTATTATTCACCCACTTATCAAAAGACTACGACAATGAGACAAAAATCTGAATACCTTCTTTAAGGTGATACATTGAGAAAACCGTGCTTTTTCTTTTAAGTGTATCTTTCTTACCGTATGATAGCAGAACTAAATATTAAAGTGTACGATTTTTGACTATATGATCTAGTATCCTGTAAAAGGAATACACGATACGATAAAATTTTCTCGATACAAAAAAATCGCAAAGTTCTATCCATGTTTATGATTTTTTTAGCCTCAAGGCACAATGCGTTAGATTTATTAAACATAGTTTACTTTAAAACATTGATAATAATCTTATCTAAGTTTTTGTAAAACAGTTTTCGTTTTAATAACACTTTTCATTCATAAAAGACGGCGATTCGTTTTGGTACATACGTTATTTTATTCCAGGCGCATACACATTATCGCCATCTCTTTTTTTGCCTATAATAAGTAGTCTCATCACTCTCGTTCGTTCATAAATCAGTCGCCCAGTAGGGCTCATCGACGACGGATCTATGTCACTTTTTTTCAAATCGGTGCGATCAAAATTACGTTTTTTAAATATTTATGTCCACAGAACAAGGTAGTAGTAAAGTATTTTGCTGTAAATATTTAATATAAAAAATGTTGGCTTTCCAAAAACTTTATATTTAGACTGTATACTCGTATGTGTCTATTTTTGTGACTGAATAATATAACATTCTTTTTCTATTACTATTTAGTGACGATCTAAATTATGTATGACAATGGGAAGAACAATAAACTAAAACTGAACAGTACCTTCAAGGTTAGAAGTACCTGCACAGGGCAATTAATTAATTCATTTTGCAGGAATTAAATACCAATAAGATGATGTTACCTAATAGTAAGAGGAATTCACCACCTTCACTAAAGCATTACAGCAACAATCTATTCTCACTTTGTAAAGTAATATTGAGTTAACACCCTATTTTTAACCGACTTCAAAAAAAGGAGGAGGTTATATGTTCGACTGTATGTATTTTTTTTTTTTTTTTTTTATGTATGTTCGCCGATTTCTCCGCCAATTGTCAACCGATTTTGAAAATTCTTTTTTTATTCGTAAGGGTATACTCCTGAGGTGGTCCCATATTAATTTTGTGAAGATTTGATGTATACTTTGGGAGATAAACGAAGGAACTCCTCAAAAACAAACAGTACACGTAATGTGATTTGGATATTGTACTAAAGATCAAATATAATTGCTGGTTCTATCTATCCATCCGTGGTGAACTAATTATAGTCTTCGAAGATACCGCATGGAACTCCTCATCGGTGAACAGTACATATAGGAACTTACAGTGAAAGGTTAGAAGGTTAGGGGATAATTCTTTGAATATTATAGGCACGTTTAGACCGTTACTTGTATTCTTATATTCCGTTGAGCTGATGATGGAAGGTACAACTCCTTATCGATCAGGAGTTAGAAGATATCTTGTCCTAGATAGACATACTCGTTGACATCGAGAATTGATTCCTCAGCAGACACTAGAGATGGACTACTGATGATGAGTTCGGGAGACAGACACCGGAACTCTTTAAAAAATGACAGGAAATCAACCACGATTTCTGCTATCGCATAAATATGCATTGTTTGTTTGGAATTAGTGCAGGGTGAATACCATAACGAAAAATTTAAAAATAAAAACTTTTTTACAAAAAAAAAACAACCGACTTCCTTAAAAACACTACAAAGTGAAAAATAACTTTAATTTCGGAAGTCGGTGGTTTCTCGTTTCGGGTGGTAGATCGGAAGTTTTGCCACCGACTTCCGAAATTAAAGTTATTTTTCACTTTGTAGTGTTTTTAAGGAAGTCGGTTGTTTTTTTTTTTTGTAAAAAAGTTTTTTTTAGAGAAGAACGTCTGTTTTATCCCAAAAACTTATAATAATCGTTCATTTAGAAATAAATTAAAATATATGATTAGTTTTTAGGTTTGAAGTACGTCAACAATATATCTTTATGTCAAGTACTGACACTATAAATACAAGAGCACAACGAAGGAATAGAGTAGCATTACAAGTGTGAAAAAGGTGAGGTTTTATAACTGACTGCGGCTCAAAGGAGGGTAATGATTTTACCACGCAAATGTATGGTGATCGGTGAAACAAAGTTGGAGTTTATCAATCTCTTATATACCAACATCCATTTTATTTATATACCTCTAGAAGATTAGTTCGATATTTTTAATTTCATGTCGTAAATAACAAAGGTATGCAAAATTTACCTTTTTGAAAATTACAAACAAAGCTACTACTTACACATTTCAATTTTCATGACGTTTAGCATTAACTTGACTCACAAAATAAACTATTATAAATCCTTGTAATACCTTATTTGCTTGTACCTGAAGCTTCTTTATCATATTTGACATTAAACATTTTCATTAGCCCGTTTATATCTTTACAGTAAAACTGAATCACCGTTTTGAGCAAAAATTGAGACAAAAGCTTTTTCTTACATCTATTTCTCTATATAATATGGAAAAGTAGTGCCCGTAGCCATTTTTTTTTTCTTTTAGTCGAGATCCTAAAAGTTCTGCTGCAATTTTAGAAAGATCTGATTTACGCATTAAGTTGTTTAATTCTGGTTCTGTAAATAGCTGTGGCTCGGTTTTGTCGATAGAGAAATCAATCAGTCGACAGTCAATCACATTTACTAAATATTTTTTATAACTACGAACAAGTAAAATAACAGTCGAAAATAATAATTGTTCATCACGTGCCTAGCCTTTTCTCAACTATTTTGGGCTCGGCTTCCAGTCTAACCGGATGTAGTTGAGTACCGGTATTTTACATGGAGCGACTGCCTATCTGACTTCCACAACCCTGTTCCCCCCTATACCCCTTGGTAAGACTGGTTGTCAGACTTTTTACGACCCGTAACGACTGTCTAAGATCTACGAAAGACAGTTGGGCCCAACTGCTTTTTTTTGGATGGTGGATCATCAAATGACGTGTCCCGCTGTAGATGCAGCGGAAGGGCGTGTCAGACTTTTACTGACTAAAACCCACCCGTGTTCCTTCAGTTGCCCATATGCCAGGGCCACGGTACCTCTTTCGAACTAATCTCGCGACGCTGGCAGGCGGACCAACGGCTTAACGTGCTTTCCGAGGCATGGAAGGGTTTGTAAAGATAGTCACCCATCCACGGACCAACCGCGGCAAGCGTAGCTTAACCTGAATGACCGACCCTTGCAGCTGTTTTAAATTAGCCACAAGCCCTTCCGAAAATAATAATTTTTATCCTATCATATCTGTACTACAAAACCTTACGTGATGGAATTTTTTCTTTATTTTTCCGTTAATCAGGTCCTGATTTCCAGGTGAAGGTCCTGATTCTATAAGAAACCATTATTCGGTTTCAATTAATTTTACCCATGCATATCATTAATCAAAATTTAAGTTTCAGGTTTGTAAATATTTTGTATTAGTTGTCTACTCCATAGTTTACTATGCGCAAAAATTTCAAAGACCGAGACAAATTAACGTCACTTGGCATGCTAATTTTTTTTTAAATATGTTGCCGTCTTTATCTTGCACTTTTATTTAAACAGTTATGCGACGGTGACAAGAATAATTCTTAGCGAAAGGCCATGCTAAGTAACGTTTTTAAATTTCGGTCAGTGATAATTCCTTCGTTCCACTTTTGGCCACTGGTAAAATAAGTCATTAAAGTTTGTGACGATGACGTGTCGGCCGACCAATGAAGATAGATCCGCCACTCCCCGCGTGCGGGGGAAATAATCCAACTATCATTTATTTTCAAGGTGGGGTCTTAAAAAAGAAAATTTAATAAGTACGTGATGCTCAATTGATGACTTGCCTGAGTCTAGTGTTAGTGACCCTGACTGCTAAGACTGAGGTCGTGGGTTCGATTCCCACCCAGGACAAATCTTTGTGTGATGTGCGCAATTATTTGTGCTATGTCTGGGTGTAATTTATCTATAATATGTATTTGTTTAGAAATATATACGTATATTATCAGTTGTCTGGTTGCCATAGTACAGGCTCTGCCTAGTCTGGGATCAGATAACAGTGTGTTGGTTGTCCTAAGATATTATTATAATTAGTTATTGGTTTGCTGTTTCGAGAGTGAAATACACGTAATGAATAACAGCGTACAGTGTGTTGGTTGTCCTAAGATATTATTATAATTAGTTATTGGTTTGCTGTTTCGAGAGTGAAATACATGTAATGAATAACAGCGTACAGTGTGTTGGTTGTCCTAAGATATTATTATAATTAGTTATTGGTTTGCTGTTTCGAGAGTGAAATACACGTAATGAATAACAGCGTACAGTGTGTTGGTTGTCCTAAGATATTATTATAATTAGTTATTGGTTTGCTGTTTCGAGAGTGAAATACACGTAATGAATAACAGCGTACAGTGTGTTGGTTGTCCTAAGATATTATTATAATTAGTTATTGGTTTGCTGTTTCGAGAGTGAAATACACGTAATGAATAACAGCGTACAGTCGCTCACTGTAGCTACATTACTAACATAATTTCCATTAATATTTTTCAAGTATGAGCAATGGAGCAAAGTCGACATACTTAATGATTTCTAACTCCCCTGATATTTACCAAAACCGGTGTAGTGTAGCAAACTTTAGGGCAAAGTGTAGGATAACAAGAACTCTGGGCTTTATATCTTGTCCATTTGAAGGCTAATGCATCAATAAGGTAAGAGGAAGGAGGAGAGGAGGTAAGAGGTTAAGGTAAGATAAGAAGAAGCTCCAATCTATCTCAGCTAGATTTTTTTTTATTTGATTTTTTTTTGTGGATTAACGTGTGAACGTGTTATAGAAACCGACTTAAAAAATAAAATTCTTTATCACTGCCCTATGACGTAAAGTTAGTAAAAGTGGTAATAGTAGTGAAACAAATGAAAACTGCAAAATAACCCCGAATATCATTGACTTCTCTCAGGATACAAATAACTAAAACATAAAAGGATCAGCCTATTTTCAACAAAGAAAATAAACGCAATGAAGCTGAAACTAGCCAAAACAAAGTGAATAAGGTAATTGGAAATAATACTGAAGAAGCAAACTGAAGACTATTAAACTAACCAAACCTTGGGAACTTTCAACGCTAAAGTTTTCATATAAAATCAGTACAAAAACGATTTACTTTGAGTGTGTAGTGAACCGAAAAATTGGAGCGGAACTTTCTAAGAAAGGATTTGGAAGTTTTTGTATTTCGTAGGTTTTGTATTCATAAGATGTTTGGACTTGCCTAGCTATAAATACAAATCATAGCAAGAACTCATTAAGTCTACAAACTTTAGTTCTTGGAGATCGTCAAAGGTCACGGTGAAATCTATTCCATTATTGTAGTGTTATTCTTAAGACGTAGGTGATTCGAAATAGTTACCGTGGCCCTGGCATTTAGGCAACTGAAGGAACTCGGGTGAGTTTAAGTCAGTATAAGTCTGAGACGCGCCCTCCTGCTTCGCTCGGAGCAAGAGAGGTCATTTGATGATTTCCACAAAAAAAGACGTAGTTGAATGTCGTGAGTCAATTTTTCGATCATATCCACGCCCTGTTTTCCGCTGAATCCTAAATCCCTAAATAGTAATTCGTCGTATCTCAATTTTAGATTTTCGTTACAAACTGTTGTGAGAAGTTTTCATTTAGCAGCATTCCTTGTCCTTCATCAGATAAGTAATATACCTATAATGATTGTTAACATTTTAACAACCGATGCAACTAAATATTAATCAAGCATTACATCTAAATATTTAGATATCTAAAAGTCGTTAAAATGAGTCCATCTTGAAGTTTACAAATCCAAAACAGAAATCAAACACATTATCACTGGTCCGTTCAAAGTAATATCTAAATTTCAAAGATACGCGTCCCATGTGGGATATATACGCAAAAATCGCATTTTTCTACCGTTGTAAATTAGGTCATCGATTTACCAGGCCCGGGATATCCAATTTTACGGTTCGTGTGTTTCAACCCCGCGGCACTAGAGACTTCAGTTAGGTTTATACATGTTGGAATGAAAGTTTTTTCATGGTTATTATCATAGGTGTTTAGGGACAGTATGTTGGTTTCTATTAGAAGAGAAAATGTCGAAAGTATATTCAGTGCAAACAAGGAACGATAAACTAAACAGAAAAAAGTTGGACGGCGCTTACTAAAATTTCTGAGGACTTGAGCACCTAGACAAGTGAAATTCTATCAGCGATAATGATGATAGAATAGATAAAATGTACGAAAGTGACATATGCCACAGAAAATTTTATGTTAATCCCGTTGGAAGATGTTGTAGCCATACAAAACGCTATACCTGATATCGCTAAACTGATATCGTTTCGTATTTTTTTGTCTGAAAATGGCAAAACAAAAGTACATGATTTCATGTTTTGGTGCAACATTCGACGCTTAATGTATAATAATATTTAAAACGATCATATCGAAATCATTTTCATAAGTAGGTACTTGAACATTGACAGATTTGACCCATGAATGTTCACTACAAATATGATATGGGACAGCTTTATGATTACCATGACTGGAAGTCTCAAAATTACCATATAAGCGCAAAAAGCTGCTTTGGATGGAATCACCGTAAATATGCAATTACCATAAACCAAAACAACAAAGGAGAAGAAAATTATAGCCTATTGCAGAGCCAAGCGCAATCTTCTCTTTTAATACATATTTACCGATAACTAACAAAATAATTCCTTACTAAATGGTGTAAACTAATTGTTGTGTACATAACTACCTAAAATTTTCGTTGGACCGCGACAACTTGCGAACTTCGACAATATAAAGTTGGTGCTTGAAATTGTTCGAGCCCGTACCTTTAGTTCCCATAACTCGAGATAACTGAGTGCGACTTTACGATCACAAAATTCGAGAATTAAATTCATATTGTTTTCATTTTAATAGTGACGATACTTATGTGACTCCCACCATGGGTACATATCTACCAAGACTGATCTTCTTTCACTGTCATCATACGTGTACATATCTATCTCATGTACAATTTATCAAACACTCATTCTTTTTCAAACTATAGTCTTTTCGCCATAAGATGAGTTCCCTGACAGTTCATTTTTTACCGTGGCACGCATACTACTTTAGACGAATAAATAATAAACTGACAAAAAAAATAAAAAAGAAATGATAAAAAAAATATTGCCTTTCGTAAATTACTAAGTAAATTATTGTAGTTATATTTAACTGTTAATAAATTAAGTAAATAAAATAAAAAAGTATAAACCTTAAAAATGTCTAATTCGTTGAACGGAATGTCGGCCAATAGAGATTGCCACTACTTAATACACTAATCGACAAAAAAATAGATGAATCGGAGCGGCAATTTTGTAATCGCGATCGCGTCGCGTCAGTACGAGTGCGTTATGTCAGGTTTTTGCTCTGCTCCCGTGATGTTATGTAGCCTATGTCTTATTCTGATGTATAAGCTATATTACTGTAAAGTTTCATCAAAATCCGTACAGTACTTTATGCGTGAAAGAGTAAGAAACATCCACACACACATACTAACTTTCACATTTAAAATATTAGTAGGAAGTAGGATAACCAGTTTATTAAAAAAAATATTTTGAAAATCTAAAATCGTTAATCCGATTCCATTTTCTTTGCCAACTGAATCGATATTATAAAAAAATCGATTATATTTCGTTAGGTCACGTCACTACAATTGTCAGACAAGAACTGTCAGGGAACTCATCTTATGGCGAAAAGACGATAGATAGCATCAATTAGTTTTAATATCAGAATTTGCAGTAGTCCTTTTTCGTACAAACTCGATTCTTTCATATGAGAGAGGAGAATAATTCTAAGTATCTTTATCATTCTCTCGTTCCTTTTTCAAATCCACCTTACCACCACAAATACTTTTACTTTATCATTAACATCGTCTGTTGCATAATTTCTAACTTCAACCTATTTTATAATAATATATTTATATTATACTACTATTTTACATTTACAAGCTCGAATGAAACTCGAACCTACCAACTTCTGTTGCCAAAACAGTCTCGGCCCTCACCGTGGTAAACCGCAACAATCCGGCACAGTTTGTCGGCCAAACAAATATTTAATCTGCTGTGGCTAGAGTTTAATTACTTGTTTGAGTTTGTCTTATTCGACGTGAACAGTACAGCAAGATTTATGTTTCAGTAGTGGTTGTGAATTGGTCAATAGGGGGTGATATTGGAGTTGTGATTCTGTTTTCCAGCCCATTCCATTTTCAGTTTTATATCCGCTAGAATGTCATCAGAAAAATGGTCATCATTGGTAACTCTAGACGATTGAGATGAGAAAAAACATTATCATCAAATAATTTACAAGAAAGAAAAAATCACCACCAATTTTTCAAAAACCATCCTTAATTATGGATGGATTTCCTGATACTTGCCTAGTGATCAAATGTAGATGTCGTGTTTAGTGGAAATCCATTCTGTTGTGTTAAAATTTGTTTTGATATTCCTAAACGAATGTCTCTTTACAGGGCTGATATAATAAATAATAAAATAATAATTGTTTATTTACTATACAGGTTTTGGTACTAACAATATGGGACTGAAGTCTCCTTTTTAGCAAGATATGCTTATTTTCGGAGACTCCACTGTATGATATATGATTTTTAAGAGCTTTAGCTGTCGTGTGTATTGGAGAGATTGTGCAAATTCCTAACATAATTATTTAGGTTGTCAGCCAACATTGTATTCTTACAGGATTTTAAGTTTTAATAAAGTGTACAAGTGAAACGGGACGAAATCCACCACTGATTCAGGATGGCTTAGATATTTGGCACTTCATTTTTAGAACCTAAATCTATTTGAGTTTGTGTAAAACACAAAATATTAATGTTCAGAATTATTAAATTATGGGTGAGTTATGGTGTTACATCTGCGTATTATGTTGGTACCAGGACCGCTTCCCCAAATTCAACAACCGTAATATGTCTTTGATGGTGCACCGAAATGTATCTTCGTTAACAGATGTCTTTTTATTGTGAAATTAAAAACATGTCCCATATCCTATTATGGCGACAATATAAAGTTATAAATTCTAGGCAAATAAATATTATTCCTTGGAAATAAAAAAAAATTATTGGTTGCTTGCATTGGTGTCAATATTGCAGCAAAAATAGTTTTCGATGGATAAGATAGAAATTACCTATCAATACCATATTTCGTCAGTTATGCTTAGGCCCCATCTAAGGGTGAGCTTAGAGACATTTTAGCAACCGATCTCGATGTAAAAACCTAATAAAGCTTTGCCTGATCTGGAAATAGAAGTTAGGATCTATGCTCAATAGTAGCGTAACCCAAATAACTATTAACCAGGTTCAAATTGCTCATGCGAAAACAAATGCAGTTCTTGGTCCCTATTCAGATCAAGAATGCGGTCGTCTGCGAGGATCAGACGGCAGCGCAGCTGCCGTTGTAGACGACCTAGCTGTTTGAAGATCAGGAGAAAAAAAGAGATTGTTAGTACATACATTATATTATACATAAACTCACGCTTTACGGGTATGCAGATTGTTAGTAATGGTATAATTTTATTACATTCTAATGCTGTGGTTTCGTCGGTGATGGTTTAGACGACTTAACCTCTTTCTATATCTTTTAAATTACTCACTGGTCGAATGCTGGTAGAGGTCTGCGTTCAAACTTCACGAGTCACGGAAACTATTAAATAGATTTGCTATTAGAAAATTCTCTGTATGCGACTCCAGAGTAAAATTTCGGGAAACACAGGCGTTCTAGCTGTAAGAAAGTAAAGTAATTATACCAAGCCGCCTTGTGCTAGCCTAGTGATCAATCCTTAAGCTATGAGGTAGTGAGACAACAATGGGCTGGTATTAAGTTGCCTAGCTTTTGCCCAATTATATTAAGGTTAGCTTCCAGTCTAACTAAATGCAGCTGAATACCAGTATTATACATGTAGCGTTTGCCTGTCTGACCTGCACAACCCAGTTATTAACCCTTACCTCTAGGTTAGCTTGGTTGTCAGATTTTAGGTTTTCTAACTGACTACTGTCTGATCCCCGAATAAAAATACAGCCGGGACCGATGACTTAAACTCCTTTCCAAGGCACAGAAGGGTATTTTTATATACAGAGGGTCACCCATCCACAGACCAACCCCGGCAAGCGTAGCTTAACCTGATTGATTGATTCCTGCGGCTGTCATTACTTAGCCACGAGCCTTTCCATTCTAATATGCTATTCCATACTAGTATTCTCTAAAAATCACCTCACTTTTTTCCAGAAATGTCCATGTGCGAGTCACAGATGTAATTGCTCGGAAACATCGTCAACTAAGAACGAGTCTCCGCGAATCAAGAATCTTTGTCGCTTTACTATCGACGCTTACTTTACTTAAATACAAGCACTTACTTAGATATCATTATGTCTATTAATTTAGTACTTGCTCAAGTTTTCTCTAAATGAGAAGATATCTTTTCGTAAGAATCTGTGTGCTTTCGTCCTTCAGTTTGTTTACTGTTACGGAATCAACTATTTTTACAACAAATCATAACTCCATGCCTGTAATCACAGAAGGGTTAGCCAGCCATGTATCTTAGTAGGTACAAGTACATTCTCATTTTGTTAGTTATGTTGAAGACCCATGGGAGCCCAATATGGCCCAATAGGGGACTAGCTTAAAGCCATTTTCAACTGTTTTTAATTACAAGTATAATGGCTTTACCGTTAGTATTAACTAGCTTCTGCTCGCGACTTTGTCCGCGTCAAAATTTTGCTACCCTGACCCTTCCCGTCGCATCGAATTACCTGCCAGTTTTTGTCGATTTTTTGTTGCTGCTCCGCTCCTTTTGATCGTAACGTGATATTATATAACCTTTCTCAATGTATGGGCTACCCAACATAAAAAGAATTTTCCAATTCGAACCAGAAGTTCCTGAGATTACCGCGTTCAAACAAACAAACTCTTCAGCTTTATAATATTAGTATAGATTTATTATTATTATAATTTTACTTTTATACTTTATTAAAAACCTAAATGAATGACGCTACTTTCTGAAGCCACTTTGTCTTTTTCTTTAAAATTAGAAAAAGCTAATTTATTGTATTTGGGTATTCATAAAATTCGTTAGTAAGAACCAAAACAACGTTTTAAATGATCCCAAGCAAAAAATATATTCAATCAATAAGAATTAAACATTTATGTCTCATATGTGCAGGATTGGATGTCTCTACATCCAATCCCACACTTTACCAAGAACTTAGAAAGTAATTTATGAAAGTTGCTCGCGGTGTTAAAGTTAGCGCCAATGTTTACTCATCAATAGTTTTCTCATTTGCAAAGACATGATTAAGGGCTCCGAAAAGTTATCAAAATGCACGGGAGCGAGATGGAGTATATAAGGGGCGTTTCACGTTGAAGATCTTGAAAAAAGCTTACCTAAACATTGTGCGCCGCACCACTTTCAGCAATCAAGAAGTCTAGCCTAAAGGTTAGCTAGATTTCTTGATTGCTGGCTCTAAGTTTTTTTTTTTTGTTTGTGGGTGGGAAATCATCAAATGGCGTCTCCCACTCTAGGTGGAGCGGGAGGGCTGACTTTTACCAACTAAAACCCACCCGTGTTCCTTCAATTGCCTGGATGCCAGGGCCACGGTATCTCTTTCGAATAACTTGCAACCCTGGCAGGCATTGGTCCTAGAAGATTCCTTCAGTTCTGCTGACATCTCTTTTATACGCGCGTGGAACACAATGCGTCGTCGACCCGACCTTGGTCTTTACCGGGTGGCGAGCTACCCATTGCTTGCTGCCCGCAAGCTCGCGCCTACGGTGGCCGGGAGTCTGCAATGCACTCCCGATGCCCGGGGCGTCTCCTCCTGCGGCGGCTAGGGGCGTGAGGGCGCATAGTTTGCCTCTCCCTCACGCACCTCACCTCCTCCTGCGCGAGCATTACTGTTTCGCAGAAGAAGGGGACGGCTTCCTATGCCCTCTCATTCCGTACCATGGCTTGCATCAGGACTTGACGCGAGAGGTCGCCGCCACCGATCGCCTCCACGAGGACACGGTTGTACTCCGCCCAGGCAGGGCACACTTCCACCGTATGCTCCACCGCGTCTTCCAAGGCTCTTAGGTTTTATTTAGGTTTTAGTCGTCTACTTTCCTAGGTCACTGAATTCAGATAAGGGATCCGCAGGAATCCGCTGGATGCGGGAAGCACAAAACCGGTTAAAATGGCGGAGCTTGGGGGAGGCCTGTGTCCAGCAGTGGACGTCTTTTGGCTAAAATGATGATGATGATGATGAATTCAGATAAGTGGTATTGCCTTCAGCAAGTAAGCCTCTTAAATGTTACTTCTTTAGAAAGCAGAACGACGTCCGTCTCTGCAGAAGGGAATGTAACAACAACGTTTTGCGTGGATGTGACACATATTTACCCCAGCCTTTTTATATTTTTGTTTTGTTCAGTTTTTTTGTGTCATATTTACCGCATTTAAACGCATTTTCTTTCTTTCTTTCTAACAAACTTTTGATTTAAAAGATACTCTTTGATGCTTTGCCTTTGAGTTTCAGATTTAAATCTATAACACTAACTCATTATAATTTAACACATTTTAATTTGTTGATGGATTTCATGCCATCATACGGGACCGGTGCGCGTTTATTCTCGGTCGAAAACGTGCTAGCTCCCACAGCACCCTGAGTATATGGTGTAATAGGTGGGACAGCCCTATGCTGGCTCACTGGATACGGCTGCACATGTACGTGTCAGTTGTCTCATTTTGTTAATAGTGTTTTATATTTTTCTTTTTTACTAACATTTGGTTATACTTTTACTAACAACATATGGTTAGTATAATTTGGTCTGAAATGAAATGTTTGTTTTCACCTTTATCCATTTGCAAACACTTATAAATTATATTTTTAAATATTAGTACATAAAAGTATAAAATCATTTAAAAATATATAAAAAATCTTAAAGTAAATGTTTATTATTAATATCATTATACATTTACTTTAGGAATAGATCATATTACTTGAACTTTCAGTCGGGTTAAGTGGCAGCTTCCCACAGTTTTAATAATGAACTTTTATCGCTAATCACAACTACCAAGGGTTTCTAATGACTACCGCATACTCACTATCTGAAAGACGCACTGTTTTATTTGCAAGTTTTATTTACACGGTTTCAAATCCCTTTAAAATGAGATCAGAACTTGTGAGTACGCCTTTATCAGTACTGGTCTAACTTAGATTAGTTGTTCGCTGGGTCTTCCACGGTAATTACCGACGCGACGACACGTCCACACTAACTAGTGGTAATATTGCTTTTTCTTTTATAATACGGGAGCCTGGTACTTTTGGTGGAGTGACACACGTTATTATTGCTTCTTGTTATTATGGGTAATTTGGTAGATGTCTAGTATATAGGTACTTTTGGTCTACAATCAAAGTTTTTATTTCCATTAAACCAATTATAGGTACTTTTGAATCCGACTCCTTACAAAGGAGTGTCTGTTAGTCAGAAAGATGAAGCTATCCTGTTCCAAAATGTAGTACATATTTTGATACCACCTATCTAGCATTAAAACGTATATTTCTTTACAATAAAGGCAGTAACATATGTTTGTGGACACTAACTACCCTTTACCACGAAACGTAACGTCGGTCATCGCTATTACACTAGAACTCATAACACAATACATAAATAACACTTTAAAAAATATGGCTCTTTATAATATAGGACTTACTTAGGATATAACTAGCTTAATATGGACTTAGCTGATGTAGAAAAATTTAACCTCTATCATTGACACAACACCTTCGCCAAAAAAACAGTAGAAAGTGAAAAATATGTTTGACTTTGTATTTTTTTTTTTGCCACTGACTTCCGAAATTAAAGTTATTTTTCACTTTGTATTGTTTTGATTTTTTTTATTGGTTTTCTTTAAAATAAAACAACTTTTCATTATGGTACCGTGTGGTGCCGGACAGTCCCGTTTCGTGTCGGACGTAAATAATTCCACCTCCCCATTCTTCCCGTGGGTGTCGTAAAATGCGACTAAAGCACTTATTAGAGAATGGGCAGCAGCGTTCTCGATGCATTTTACCACCCTACTGCAATCATTTATTTGATGGTCATGATAACCTAATAAGTTTGCGATCATTAAAGAAAAAAATTAATTAATGATTGACTGATTGAATTTAATGGTTTGACTTTGCAAAAATAGTTTACTAAGACATACCTATAACATACATTGAATTTAATGCGTATTTATTTAAATAGAGAGCTGTATTGTCCTCCTAAGATCCTGAGTATTTCCTTAAAATTTTTCAAAATAAAAAGCAATATTTCTTAAAGATGCATGCTGTTTTGAAAGACGCGGTGTTCATTAAGTCATATGACTTATATAATAAAACATGCGCCCCGTGATGAAGAAGGTAATTTTACCTTCCTAAATTATATCGCATCTATTTTATGTTTGAGGGCAAAGTAAGGAGATTTATTTGTGTTTATAGTAGATGGTGTAGGCAATAAAACTCATTATAAAAGAGTCTCCCAGAGAAGATACTCGTACTTCTCAAAGCTTGTCATTTATTAAATTATTTTTCTGTCATGTGTTATATGTGCTTATTCAAACCAATGCTTGTAATAAAATCCTGCAATCATACCATGCCATTTAAAAATCCTTCAGGAAACTACACCATAGCCTGTCCACAAATAACATAAAAAACTTGTTTATTCCAACTGCTGCCTCATGTACCCCGAGCCTAACAATAGTAAATCTCATATGCACATCACATTCAGATCTTTTGTGCGGACGCACAATGGCCATCAGAAGCAAACTTTTTTTATATCAAAAAACAAAACGCCAGTGTTCGTTGTTTTTTTTTTGTGTTTAAATTGTACTCGCGTTGTTTTGTTCGTCGTTTAGTTTTGTGACGTATGAATTCAGATGTGAGTTTTCATTCCAATTATACCATGTTTTTATAATTGGGGCGTACCTGTTTTTCCATTAGGCAAAAATCTCAATATACTAAGTGAAGTGTGGAACTAAAACATTTTAGCACGTGTTATAAAACATAATTAAAAACAGGCTAGTAAACCAATACAATTTTAAGGCGCGTGGATTGTTCTTCACTGCAGTATGAAATCACAATCTTATGAGACTAACTATGTAATGACTAACGTGTTAGTAACAGACTGTTACGTTATTAGAGCAGTTATAGTTGCTCAAAATTAAAATCAAGTTTATATTGCCTCTGGCAAATATGCACATGTCATGCCTGTAACATGCATACTTTTACGGAAGTCACTTGCGGCTTAATTTAACATTGAGCTGCTATATAGCAAGTCAATTTTAGTAACGGCAATACTACCTACTAAGACTACTACGAGTATTGCCATTACTGTTCTCACAAACATTTCCCCTAGAGAAATTCTTCTGCCAATATTTAATATTGCCCTCGGTTTTCATTAACTACGGAACCCTAACATAACAAAGAAAGTAACAAGAACATTACCAGTATGATGCAATATACATTTATTTATTATTTATTTATTTATTCATATAACAATTCGCATTGTGTTTGAATTTTGTAGTACATTAATTAATATTTTACAGCTAAAAACAATAAATTATGAATATCAAACAGTAAATTTCACTAAAAATAAAATCAATAACTTATGTGATAAATTAATATGTCAATAGATTGTAAATAGTAATTATATAAATTATTGTAAATATTGTCATGTCAAATTCGTATAAATCTATTCTCTAAAATGCACAAAATCGAACAATGCCTTGAATGTATATTTAATGTCAAAAAGGTAAATTACTAAATATAAAAACTATTCACCATCATTTGTCACCAATTCAGATATAGAATATAAACATTTATTCAACAGGAATGCTTTAAGTTTGGCTTTGAATAGTGTACCTTTGTAAATCAATGATCTTAAGTCAGTAGGCAACTTATTAAATAATTCTACTGCTTGGTATTTAGAGCAATGTTCAGTAATATTAAGTTTCGGCGCTATTTTATTTTTTATAACGTTTCTTCTAGATTTCTCTCTAAGTTCACGTTCTTCCTGTGATTCGTGCTCGTGTATGTATTTCGCAAAGTGGCTGAGTAGTACTAATACATATAAACTTGGCACTGTTAAAATACCTAATTTTTTAAAATATTCTTTACATGACTCTTGTTGTGGGATTCTGACAATCGTTCTTAATGCACGTTTCTGTAGAATGAATGCTCTTTGGCAATTATACCCGTAACTGCTCCCCCAAAACATAATGCTATATCGTAATCTGGATTCTACTAATGCATAATATACAGATTTAAGTTGCTTAAGATTAATATCGTCCCTGAGGCTTCTTAGCGCGTAACAAGCTGAAGATATTGAGGAATCAATAGCGGTGAGCTCCTTTTTCCAATTTAATAGGGAATCTATATAAACTCCTAAAAATTTAACTTCGTCCACCAGTCCAATATTTTTCTTTTTAAGCTTGACATCTATACTATCTTTGTTGCGTGACGTTGTTTTAAACAACATTACATTGGTTTTGCTTGGGTTTATTATTAAATTATTTGCTGTAAACCAAACAGAAAGATTCTTTAAACATTTATTTACATTTTCTGTCAACTCATTTAAGTTTGGCGACCCGAGTATGGCAGTCGTGTCGTCTGCAAACATTACAAGTCCTGCGTCGGGTTGGGTATTATTCATAAAATTTAGTAAATCATTTGTAAAAATTAAATATAATATTGGTCCTAAGATTGAGCCTTGAGGAACTCCGCGGCTTATGTTGGTAATTTTTGACTTATATATTACTTCATTCACACACTTTCCGTCACAATTGTTTGAGTTAATGTCTTTTATTTCTACGAACATTCTACGGTTTTTTAAATAAGATGTCATAAGTTTTAACGCTTTTCCTCTAATACCATAATGCTCTAGTTTAGCCAGAAGTAGCTCGTGATCTACTGTATCAAACGCAGAACTTAAATCAATAAATAAGCCAGCTACCTTCATTTTGTCATTCAATTTATTAATAATGTCATTAACAAGATTATCTATCGCATCTGAGGTGCCTATCCCCTTTTGGTATCCAAATTGTTTATAATTTAGTATTCTATTTAAATGTAAGTGGGTCATTAATCTAGCTTTCATTATCTTTTCGAAAATTTTTGATAAAATTGGGAGTAAGGATATTGGCCGGTAGTTTTTGGGATCCGTTCTTGTACCCTTTTTGTGTAGCGGAACCACCTTTGCCAATTTAAGTTGTTCAGGAAATACAGACTCTTCAATACATTTATTAATGAACTCAGATAAGGGATACGCTAATATTTCTATATTATCTCTGATCACCGATATTGGCACGTCATCGTGTCCACAAGACGCTTTGTTTGCCATTTTACGTACAATTTTTGTTATTTCCTGTGGTGTCGTCATATTGAAAGTCATCTCACTCTCTACTCTCAATGTTGAGTTTCTTAGGAAGGCCAGCGCACTTTCTTCTTCTGTTTTTAAAAGTGATGATTTATGCACAAATTTACCACTTTGTTGTTAATGTTTAGAACAAGTTTTCTTCTAACTTTGTTTTGCTTTCTCTTTGTTTGATCATTTACAATTTTCCATGTCTCCTTTATTATATTTTTGGCTTTGTTGAGATGACATGATATGGCTAATTTTCGTGCGTGCTTTAAATCTCTTCTATAGATCCTTACGTAATTCATTTTATAGTTATAGACACTAAAATTAATGGTGGTGCCCGAACATAATATTCTTTTCATTTTGCTTGACACCTTAATTCCCTTGGTAATCCACTTTATCTGATTATTGTTCCTCAGTTTTACTTTACTGGTTTTCTTTGGGTAACACTCACGAAATTTTTAAAAAAACTTTTTTGCAAAAAAACACAACCGACTTCCTTAAAAACACTACAAAGTGAAAAATAACTTTAATTTCGGTAGTCGGTGTCTTAGGATCTGTATTTATGGTTTTTTTGCCACCGACTTCCGAAATTAAAGTTATTTTTCACTTTGTAGTGTTTTTAAGGACGTCGGTTGTGTTTTTTTGCAAAAAAGTTTTTATTTTTAAATTTTTAGTTGTGGTATTCACCCTGCACTAATTCCAAACAAACAATGCATATTTATGCGATAGCAGAAATCGCGGTTGATTTCCTGTCATTTTTTAAAGAGTTCCGGTGTCTGTCTCCCGAACTCATCATCAGATCTATATGAAAATTATATGGGACCATTTCGGAATAAACCCCTTTCGAACAAAAAAAGAATTTTGTAAATCCGTCTATATATGACGGAGTTATGGCCGAACATGCATAAAAAAAAAAAAAAAAAAAACATATAAACATCCGAATTGATAACCTCCTCCTTTTTGAAGTCGGTTAATAAAATGGTTGAGAAATGTATTGATACCTACGATATTATCATTTGTATTTTGAAAGCACTTTTTAAATGCAGTATTATTTTTTGTGTTGAATGTTCTTTTATTAATCAATATGATATGTTCAGATTCATTTGTCCTTTTATCAATCTTATCAAGAATTATGTTACAAAGAAGGCCGCCATGCCATCTGCTAAACCATTATGATCTACCAAACACTGCTCTATATCATCGTCGGAAAGATTAGTCAATACATTGTCAATGCAAGAGTACGATTTGTTTCGAATAAAAGTTGGAGTATTTATAAGATGCCTAAAATTGTACGACGTTAATAAACTTATAAATTCTAAAGATTTTTTACTTTCCGCGAGTATGTCAACATTGAAATCGCCACATATAATGCACTTCCTGTCAATATAATGTTCTAACAATTTTTCTAGGCTCTTTAGAAAACTATCAAAATTTTTGTCATTTGGACTTCTGTAACAACAACAAATATTCAATCCTGTCTCAAGATCCTTTACACCACAAACCTCAAAACTTTCTGATCTGTATAATTTCTGTATTGCATCAATATTTTCACATTTTTTATCCATATACGCTAAAATAAGACTACCACCTCTTTTTTTGTTTGTCCTTGTGTTATATGATACTAAGTTATAATTGCTTAATTGAAATAAGTTAATTGATTTATCATTCAAAAAATGTTCTGTTATACAAACATAGTCTAAGTCTTTACAAAAAGTTTCAAAATATGATTCAAGCTCAAGTTTTTTATTATTTATACCACATACGTTTTGGTGAAATAATTTTAAACACATCGTCTCTGATAGCAAGGGTTCTGAAAGTTTTTTGTGATTTCGTGATTCTACTTTATTCTCGAAAACAAACGATATTGCCAAAACTAGGGGAATTATTAATATGTGTAGAAGTAGAAGTAGAAGGGTCTATTAATAATCGGGGTGTTACAGCATCTAATTTTTCTTTGCCATCATAATTACAATCTGTTTGTATGCATGCATCTCGTGATTGTATATTTAATGTTTTTTCCTTATTATTGAGCACATTTTTCCTGCAATTTGAGTAGGTAATTGTATATCTCACATGGAGTATCTCCCTATATATTAACTTGCATGCAATTTGCTTATTAAAAGTTCTGCGGTAATTATCATAGTCATTGTCTAATAAAATAAATTTTGAATTATTGCAATTACTACAGATAAATTTTAACATATCATTTAGTTTCAAAACATTTAAATAATTGTTACTATAGACCCTGCCGACTAAGATATTTGTGTTTGGCATATTCTGCAAAGTGTGATGTAGAGAGCTTAAAATTTGTAGGGGATTGTTGTCATTGGAACCTGCCATAAATAACACGAAATCTGAATCGGTAAAATCCGTACACATAGACAAACTTGAGCTTAATATATCACTAAGAGGCGCATTTGATTTAATGAATGACGTCACATGAAATGCATCTCCCACCAAGTCCTGTAAATTTTCTCGTATTCCGAATCCAGTCTGATCGGCGAATAAAGCAATTCTGTGTTTCGATGTTCTAACAACATCTGTTAGTACTACTCTTGAATTCTTGTCAATTTGGTCTTGTGTGATCCCTATACTTCGATCGAATGATTGTTCGTTTTGTGGATTAAAAACTGACACTGTAACACTTTTCTTAGAACAACTCAGTTTTGTTGTAGGTACATTGCTTTGTGGTGAATTTTGTGGTTTTTCTTGTGGGACTAGTGAAAGAGTGTTGGTAGGAAGTTTTTCATCACTAGATGAGCTTTGCACCGTGAGCGGAGAGTTCCCAAATGACTCAGTAAGACGTCGCTTGACTTTATGTTTCTGCATGGTTGACTGAAGTAACGTTGTTCGTGGACTTCGGCAAATCTGTTTTAATATGTCAACTTCCTGAGATAGTTGGGCAATTTGTTTTTTCTGTTCCACATTTTCGAGAATGACATTTTCTAATTCATTTTGTGTAGATTGTAGGTCCGCTTTTAATTTGTTTATTTCGATGTCCATTTCGTCTCGGCATAAAGCTGTAGTATGTGAAGATAGGTCAAGTCTTCTACTCAAGAATTCATCCGAATAAGACGAGTTAGTGGAGATGTTCATATCCAGTTTTTCTAGCGATTTACACTTTTTTAAAGATCTTCTAAAAGTTACGTTATCAAGGTCTTCCATCGTTATGCGCCCTTTATATTAAAGTTGTGGAACCAACTTAATGCAATGCAAATAGATCGGTACTTATTGAGAGGTCTTTCTATTTGTCAGCAGATGTCGTGTTTTAGACTGCTTGGTAATCGATGAAGAAAGTAGCGCCCGTTGTTTGCGATGATCTTTAATTACGTGTGATGTCAAAGATGAGTATTGCTTTCGAAGTCCGAGTTTACTCGAAGCTATCGTACCGCCCTCTGCTGTGGTTTTTTATAATTATTATTATATAGTTGGTGACTTTGGAGAGAATGGTGAACGTTATGTAGAAGTTTGGTATTTTAGAAAACACAAAAAGAACCAACGCTTGCGGGGCTCGAACTCGGGTTCGGTTGATTATTGTTTCGACCCAACACTTAGTGCCACTGAACCAACTGTGCTTAATTACTTGTCGCGAAATTGAGCAGTGCAATGCACAGATGAAATATTCAAACGAACGAAAACGGTTAGAAATGACTCATTCAATTGGAATTTTTTGCAATGTCGAACACTTGAGTCACTCTGTCTTTGTTTATAAAATCTATGAAATAGACACTTTCTTGCACTTTATATGTTTTGTTTATTGGAGGAAATTAGGATATAGTACTATTATGACAATTACACCGATAGTTTAGTTCACTTTTTATTTTATTTTAGTCAAACGTTTTTGTTGTAGACGTATATTTTAATGTTTTTCACTCCATAATAACGATCACTGTTTTATAAGTCCCTGCCCATACTGCACTCCATTTCCACTAATAATATTGTCCTTATTGTTAATTAGATTTTTCTTTGTTTACTGAAAGTTTGCTTTTTATATTGGATATATATGTTTATTTTCCGAGATAACACTTTCACTTATTGATGGCAACTATTTAAACAAATTAGCGAAAAAAAAGTCAACAGAAAGTAACTTTTACTATTTTTTAGTTAATTTAGTCACGGAGCTGATTCGAACCCATGTATAGTCGCGCGCGCGCGGTGAGTAATTCACATTAACAGTTCGTTAATGTCGCTATTTGTGGTTGAAATGTACACATTGCGAGATTGCGTTAGCGAATTAAATCTAGTATTGTGGTGAAACAAAGTATGATTCACGGAATTTACTGGTTTTATTTAAAATGTGGCTATGTTGTTTCTGGTGTCTGTGTATATAATAGATAGAAAGAGGAGCTCAAATCGTCACGGGTATGTTATAGCTTAATTCAGCTAATCTCTGTTATCTAGATGCTGAATACATACAGTATTCGTATAGTCTACTTGTTCAAAACAGGTCAAACCTCTCGCTTCAGGGCCGAGAATCGCCCTTTTATAAATTTTCTGTAATGGTCAGTCACTAATATTCTTCAGTAAGAAACCAGATCCAATTCAGATCAGATCAGTTATAAAAATATTCTCATAAAACTTTTGCAATGTATTTTAATCAAGCAACTCGTTAGCACGTCTCAATATATAGTTGAAAAAAAAAAACCGGCCAAGTGCGAGTCGGACTCGCGCACCGAGAGTTCCGTACAAACCTGCAGGTATTCACGGTTTATGCATAAGGTTTATGTTTATGAAATTATTATTATTTTTTTAATTTTTGTATTTGAGTTGATTGAATGAAAGGTAAATTGTGGTTGACGATTTATGACGTATTAAAAAAACTACTTACTAGATCTCGTTCAAACCAATTTTCGGTGGAAGTTTACATGGTAATGTACATCATATATTTTTTTTAGTTTTATCATTGCCTTATTTTAGAAGTTCCGGGGGGGGGGGGGGGTTACACACACATTTTACCACTTTGGAAGTCTCTCGCGCAAACTATTCAGAATAGAAAAAAATGATATTAGAAACCTCAATATCATTTTTGAAGACCTATCCATAGATACCCCACAAGTATGAGTTTGATGATATTTTTTTTTTTGAGTTTCAGTTCTATGTATGGGGAACCCCAAATATTATTGTATTTTTTTTTTCTATTTTTGTGTAAAAATCGTAATGCGGTTCACGGAATACATCTACTTACCAAGTTTCAACAGCATAGCTCTTATAGTTTCGGAATAAAGTGGCTGTGACATACTCGGACAGACAGACAGACAGACCTGACGAATCTATAAGGGTTCCGTTTTTTGCCATTTGGCAACGGAAATAGTTTTCAAAGTAGCGGAGTTCGTTGGGAACGAGTTTGTCTGGGGATAGATACTAGCTATATATGTTTATAGTTTTGTTTATTGGTTCATAAAAGTTTACAATATTCAGGTGTGACACTGGATTCCGCACTAGGATGCTCTGTGTTGCAGTCGCTGTCTCTTTCGACATTACTATTCTTGCACATAGAATATGAAATTACAAACAAAAGCAACGTACTAAAACTACAGACTAAAAGGTAACCTAAGAGTGTGTGCATGTGATGAGTGTATGTACGAGTATGTGATGAGTGTTAGTGTGTATGTAAAAAGTGTGTGTATGTGATGAGTTTGTGTATGTGAAGAGTGTGTATGTGAGGAGTTTGTGGATTTTTATTTTATTTTATTTTATTTTATTTGGGAAAAAAAACGATATTACATTACATATTAGGTATGAAAAAAGTTGATGTGATGAGTGTGATATAATTCTGTTGCTAAATAGCGTATCTGTGTTAACATAAGCATAGGATGTTGTTTGATAAAATAATACAGGCATACGAGAGTTTTCAACTGTGTCTGTGTAAAAACCCAAAATAAAACAAAGTTGTTCTGGTTTGTATCTGAGTAACCTCTTGGTTCTTGTAATTTTAAACCTAGTTAAGTTTGCTGGTTAAAAATAACTTAGCATAAATAAGCCTATATATATTACGCTTCTACGGCTGGGACATAGGACTCCACCATATGAATCAGACCGTAGTTCTTGGCGCCCAGTGCATGTTGGAAAATGTCGTATGTCTATGTTTCTTTTTTAATTCTAAGATAAGCCAGTTACATCATTACAAAAAAATATTTGATTTTTTTTTTTGATTTCGGAAATACTCCTGAGTCCCATTTCTTCCCGTGGGTGAAGTAGGAAAATGAAGAAAAGCTATCAACTTTGAACACTATTTTGATCTTGGTTCCCTCCTTTATAACTGGCCAATTTTAATTTTCTTTTCTCCCCAAAATAACTCCCATAACAATAATTTAATTTCCGAAACACCCTCGCAAAATTAGTAATCATATAAAAGGGAAGTACCACTTAGCGTTCATACCCGAAAACATAAGCAAATTCGATGTGATGTAAGGAAACAGACTGTCTTTATAGGCTATTCCGCACACCTGTTCAATGTAGATTGAAACAAGTCGGAATTTTAATCGGAATGGAAAGGATAGTATTCCGGACGTATGTAATTTTTTGGAAATTACCATGCTGTGAGCTTCTATATGTCGCTCAGCTCAAAATATGTGCCTAAAAGGATCATTACGAAACGAGTTGTCTAATCTTTTGCTTTGCTTTTCCCAAATAGGTTGGAATCGGTAATATCTAGTCTAATCAGGACTGAAAAACAAAACTACGAGTACTAAAACCGTGGGATAGACAAGTGAATCATTTTCAAAGCGAATCTTAGTACTACAACGATTTTCAACAGTATTGACATTAGTTTTCTCAGTAGCTTATGTGAATCCAATACAGTTTTGAATATTCCATCAACGTTATTGCTGATAGAATGTAACTTGGTTTCAGTCCTCAGGTCTTCGCAACCCAATTTTGTTTAAATTCCAAATGTTTTTGGTTTAATTGTACATAACGGGTTAACAAACTCTCCTAGGCTCATAATTATACTTTTGTGCAAATTATGGTTATGGGTTCAAAGCTTCGCAGAGGCTGGCCTTAATCACGATAAGCAAAACATTTTAATTGACCGTTGAGGAGGTGAAGAACATATTCTCACTTTTCCACTTTTTCAAATTTTTGAGAAAACAGTAAAATGTAAATAACTAAATGACTACAACACTTGCATTTTGTTTTAGTTGTGTCAGTTAAAGTAGTGTTTCAGTCAATCTGATGTACCAAATGACTGATGAAAATGATAAGAATCTTAGCTAATATTTTGAAATTAAATTTGGAAATGTGAGGTTTTGATTAAACATTTTTGGAAAAGTGTGGTTTTGATAAAGACTTACCGAATACAAAAAGTTCTAAACCGAAAAACTTTGACAACTTGATAGTTTTGACAACTTGAAAAGTAAGATAAAACGTCAAATAACTGAAAAAATGTTGCCACACATATGACAAATAAAACTATCACAAAATATTTAGCAAAAAGACCATGCATTAGAAGTTTAACACCTCTAGTCTAAACTCAACGTTTTTATATGGTTTTGATGAAGTCTTAGTGATACCATTGAATTTTGCTCCAATAAAGTGAGCTTTTGAAAATAATCCAGGGAGACTGATTTTTTTAAAGTATTAAGTGTGCTTTTGTTCGAAACTCTCTATTTTAAATGAAAATTTTTATAAGAAAAGAGGTGTTTTTGATAATGTTTTACTTATTTGCTTTAATCAATTTAACATCGTTTAGCACATCGACTAAAAAAAATAATGTTTGTTTTAAATGGAAAAGTGAGGTTTTGTTCTTCACCTCCTCCGTTGTATTTATTGCTATTGACACAAACACTAACTAATGAAATCGTGAGATGATTAGGTGAAATTGATTACAAAAGAAAAAAAAATTGTAATATTACAAGCTTGTAACTGTCCCCATGCAGGGCAAAGACCTCTTCTCATATAGGAAAGGCAGTTTGAATCACCACGCTTAAGGTGGATTGAAAATTACAGCCTTTTTTTTTGTACAATTTAGAGCCTAAAAACTTAGGCCCAACTGAGAAAACTGCAAATAAGAATTTCTTTTTGAAGTCAGTTTTCCTCTATAAGAATCGCATTTTTATGCAAGCTGTTATTCTAATATAATGGCGCCAGCAACATTGCAAGCTGTTGCTAAAAGAATATGAGTATACTGCAGGAGGTACTTACCATTTAAGGTGAATGCTCCAACCGGCCCGCGAAATTCAAATTTTCCTACTTTTTTTGCAATTTGCAGGCCAGTGCTAGGTTGTATGTTGATTAAAATATTATTCGCGCCTACAAGACATATGTAGTTACAGAATTATAATCATCAAAATCATCCATACAACGCTCTTAGTTCATAAAGCTGCAGGAATGACTTTTTCAGTTTTTTTTTTTGTTCCTAAGCCTTTATGAACTTGGAGGGTTGTATTGGCGATTTTGATGATTATATAATTCTGTAACTACATACGTCTTACAGGCGCGAATAATAATTTAATTAACATACTACCTAGCTCTGGCCTGCAAATTGCAAAAAACGCAAGAAATTTTGAATTTCGCGGGCTGGTTTGGAGCATTCACCTTAAGAGGAAACAAAATAGTAAAGTTAGTGTTCCGAAAGTAGGTACCTACTTTTAGTACCTAACAACTTCTATTTTCTTATTTGGCCGGGCAACATTTCCCTTTCCGGTAGTCATTAATAGTACACTTATAATCAGGGAAGTGATTGTTAAGCAAAACTACCAAATTAAATTTTCCTTTTATAATAATCATAATTGTCATTTTTTGACAGTTGTATGAAATGACAATAACACGGCAAATTGACGCAGGGTGTCACTTTGTTGAACAATTATTTACATTTGATGCTATACGACATATTTTGATAATCGCAAATAAAAATCAATACCTA
The DNA here is from genome assembly GCA_947507805.1 of Aporophyla nigra. NCBI lineage: Eukaryota > Metazoa > Arthropoda > Insecta > Lepidoptera > Noctuidae > Aporophyla > Aporophyla nigra. Next base: position 5,605,093 of record OX382315.1, on the reverse strand, counting down.
TAGGTAAAGGTACTACGTGCTGACCTAGAATAATGATATTTGGCAATAAGCAAGGTCTCGTAGCGTAAAATAATATAGAAATAAAAGAGCGTAAATAGTCGAATTGTAGTTTAATTCCACGATACCATATTTTTTGTGCATATAAACTTACCACTTGAAAATTGTTAGTGACCGTATACCGATGGTGAGAGAACGTGTTTTTCACTATAATGTGTGTGTGTTTGTTATTGAATAAACTCATCACTTCAATGCGCGACTAACACGCACTTGGCTGGTTTTTAACGAAAGCTAGTTTATCAACCACCTCTAAGCCGCTTCTTGCCTTCCAATGTTTGGAATTTGAAACAAGAATAGTAGATTATCTCGTACTTTCTCCTTTATCGTGTATAGTTGCTTGCTATTAGTTTATTTGTTACTTTAATTAGGTACTAACGACGTAAGCGTGTTTTGAAACATCAACACAAGGAAAATGGGGCTTTTGTGATCATAAGGGATGGTGCTTACGATAACCGGTATTACCGGTTGAGGGACAGAACTGGTAGGTAATAGAAACCAGTGAAGACTCGTGTGATATATTGTCTTAGGTTTTGTCTTGTAGCAACAAAGTTGAAGTGGTTGACTATGTAAAGTTCCTAGGTGTTCACATTGATGCATTATTAAACTGGAAGGTTGAGACATCGTCTGTAACGAAGTCTGTTAGCTCAGCATGCTATGCAATCAGAAGCCTGAGGGAAGAACTGACTTGCCCAGCTTAGGATGGTTTACTTTGCCTTGGTTGAGTCCAGGCTTAGATATACAGTATTAAGTTTTGGGGCAATAGCTATAAGTACAATATCCACTCGGCATTTGTAATTCAAAAAAGAGCCATAAGGACAATGCTCCGCTTAAAACAGACGGATTCGTGCTGAGACCTTTTCAATACACTTAATATTTTGACAGTGCCATGCCTTTATATACTGGTGCTGCTAACCAATTTTGTTAAGAATTTGCACAAATATGAAACTGATGACCAACTACAAGTTAGATTAAATACACGCAGGAAAGACTTACCTAACACAATACAACCGAAAATAAACGTGGCTCATCACAGTCCTAGGTACCAATCAGTATTTCTATACAACAAGCTTCCCTTAGAATTTAAAAGCATAAATAGCGCTAACTTATTTAAAAACAAATTGAAGACATATTTACTGAGGAAGGGCTATTACAGCGTCGATGAGTACCTAGATGATAAACGACAACCATAATATTATTATTTTAGGATGGAATTAAATTTTGACGATTATGAAAACTTTGACATCATTTAAAATCTGAAATTTCTTGACATCATATTTAAAACTGTTTGACATTATATTTAAAGCTTTTTAGACATCGTATTTCAAAGCTGTTTGACATTTTAATTATATTGTTTAATTATTATTTTTTTGACATTGCACTTGACATTAGGTATAATTATATTATTTGCGAACTATCTAGTAGTATGTCAAATCTGTTTGGACATTATTCTTGAAACTGTTAGTATTATATGTTGTTTTTTTTTTTTGGAATGTTAATGAATAATTCTTAGTTCTTATAATTTTGTGTAAATTGCATGTATATTCAACACAATGTGAATAGTCAGGAATAAATGAAATGAAAATGAAATGATATTCATATAACCTCATGAAAACTTTAGGAAAAGCATAAAAAAAGACTGATCAATCTCCGAAAGAGAGAGAGAATAGCTTAAACAGCTAAGGACTTCTACAGAAAAGAAGTAATAGAACATTCTCCTGTAATTGTGAAGGTCACGCAACTTTAAAGTGATTTGTAGCTTTAAATATAAGTATCCTTGAGGTGCATAATACAGCTAATGTTACGCACCTCATTGATAATTTTTACTTGCCTGATTACTTTTCCAGCTACATCATTGCCGACATTTTGAATAACAAGTTACAGTTTGAAAATACATCCCATCCCACCAATGACACAATTTCCAATGATACTCCACTGTGTGGACAAGGCAATGTTAAAATTACTGAACAATATGCCTCTTCCTTGACTGTACATCTAGATGGGCATCTCAGGCTAAGCTTGCCAGTAGATACACTGTCTCCACTCCAGGAGGTAGACATGACCGGCCCACTGCCATTTCAACTCGCTTACTCTTACATGCTTTATCAATAACGCCCATGTACAATTTACAATTTCATTTATTAAACTTTCACATAGTTTACAAGTAGCATGCAAGATGAGATTCTAAGCAGCAGAAGACTTTATTAAGATTTAACAGCGGGTCCCAAACTAGGCACAGCCTGTATCTTGGTGACCCAAACAATACACCGAGTTTATTAATTTAAGTTCTGCTAGCGGAAGATGGTAATTGATGATTTCATAGTAACATTCATAATAAAATTAAATTTAAATTAAATCAAATTAAGTTCACAAAAAATAAAAATAAAATAAAAGCCTGAGTAAAAAGAAACTACATAGAATAGGCAATACAAAAAACAGTTAGGTGAGTGAAATGTGTGTTTATTTGTGAGTGTTGAGAGTGTAGTGAGAATTAGCGTAAGATACAAAGTAGATTCTCAGTTTCGTCATATATCCGGCTCAGCAACCAAGGTTTAAGTTTTGTTTTGGCCTCAATGTAGTTTTTTGGTATGGTGAAATTTTTGCTTATAGCATTGAACACCCGAATGGGTAAAGACGACGAAAGCCGGGCCGCGAAGAGGGTTTTTGTTTTTGGAAGTGGGATTCTTTCAGTTGTTTTCCTGCCCATCTTACTGCAGCTGGATCGATTATTGTTGAGTTTTATAAGGTTAATAAGTGCCCCTAGGATGAACAGTTGACATACGCGTAAAACTCCAGATTCCTTATATAGTTCGTCCGTAGAAAAACGCCGGGGCCTTCCCAGAAGTACCTTGAGAACGGCCCGCTGGGCTCGTTCCAGTTCAAGCATGTAGGTCTTGGCGGCGCTGCCCCAGACACTAACACAGTATTGCAGAGCAGATTGGCATAGGCAGCTGTAAGCCTGAATACGTATCTTTTTGGGAGCACCGGCTCTTAGGAGTTTCGCAACATAAATGAATTTCCGAGTCTTTTTTGAGAGTGCATGAATTTGTGCTTTGAAGGACAGGTTCTGATCAATTATGACACCTAGATATTTTGTATTTTCTACTCTGTCAATGGCATTACAGTTGCAGTTAGTAGCGCAGACGGGTACTGCTGTTAAGACATGGCATTTGTTGTTATGTATTTTTAAGGAGTTTATGTTTGGTCTGCTAGATCGAGTGACGTGAAATGTCAAGAAGTTATTTTTTTTTTTAAGTTTAACGTTAATAGATTATGTTCCAGCCAAGTTGAAATGATACTCATCCCTTTTTCAGCTATTTCAAGAGTCTCTTTCCAAGTTGATCCATGAAAAATTACAGCTGTATCATCAGCGTAGCAAATTAGTTCCGAGTGATCAAGATTAAGACTCAGAATGTCGTTCATGTACATAATGAAGAGGGTGGGACCCAAAATACTTCCCTGTGGCACCCCGAAGGAGACCGGAAGACTCCCGCTAACACTATCCCCAATTTTAACAAGCTGATGTCGACCAGATAAGTAACTCCTGAACCATTCTAAGGACAGGCCTCGGACACCAAAGGATTCGAGTTTTTTTAGCAGTGTGGGAATTGAGACTGTATCAAAGGCTTTGGCCAGGTCTAGGAAGACACCAGCTGTACGTTGGCCTTTGTCGATATTTGAGGAGATAATGTCAGACAGTAGACTCACAGCCTACTCAGTAGACTTTCCTCGTCGAAAGCCAAACTGTCGGTCCGAGAGTAGAGAGTTTTTATCTAGAAAGCTGACGAGGCGCTTGTTTATGAGTTTTTCAAGGATTTTAGAGGTTACACAGAGCAATGAAATTGGCCTGTAGTTATCAAGGACATTTTTGGGACCATTTTTGTGAATGGGTGTGATAACAGATGTCTTCCAGCAAGTAGGCACGACTCCAGTTTCCATGCTCAGATTGCATATGTATTTTAGGGGTTCTAGTATGTATATCTTTACGTGTTTAAGGAGCAGAGGCCGAAATTCATCGAGACCTGGAGCACTGTCGTCTTTGATATCGTCTATGATATTACTGATTTCTTGATTGTCAGTAGGAAGTAGGAAGAGTGAGTCTTTGGGTGTAATTTTGCCTTCAACACCCACGAATGGTTCGACCCTCGCCGTCGGTCGTCCATTTCTGAAGTTAGTTGCTAGGTTTTGTCCAACTGAGACAAAGAAGTCGTTGCACTTGTCAATGGAGATGTTGTTCTTTCCATTATTTTTCAACAAGTCTTGGTTGTCCCTAGTTCGCTTGGGGACTTGACATATTTCTTTAATAGTCCGCCAGAGCTTTTTTGGTTCTTTGCTGTGTTTTTCCAATTCTTGTCTGTCATGTTCAGTTTTTCGGTGTCGCAGAATGTCGTTGCAGTAGTTCCTGTATCTCAAGTAGACAATCTTTAGTGCTTCATTATTGGGTTGCTGGTTTGTTTGAGCGTGAAGAGTGTCTCGGTGTCGGATGCATCTAAGAAGACCCGGCGTGATCCAGGGCTTTAAGTTAAATTTAGAACGACTGATTTTAATATTTATAGTGTGTTTTTTAATTATGTCAATAAGGGTCTTATTGAATAGAAGTACTGCATCATTAATATTTGTTGCGAACGTAACATCGGCCCAGTCGACCCTGCTTAGTTCATCAATTACCATAGAGTAGTCAGTTTTGAGTTTGAATCTGTTTTTGGGTTTGGTTTTAGGATTACAGTTGTTGATTCCGAGCAGCACTAGGTGGTGATCCGTCACCGAGGCCTCACAGACGATTCCCTGAGCAGTACTGCCTTTTAGTTTAACGTATCCATGATCCAGACAAGCTTTCCCTCGAGTTGGGTGAGTGATAGCTGGTAATAGCCCATGTTCAGCCATCAAGCATTGATAAGGCACATGGGGAGCATTTGGTGAGTCATTTAGTAGGTCAATGTTGATGTCACCCGTCACAATGACACATGCTTCGTTCTTTAGTTTGACTAAGTTATCGTCCAAAGAGTTTAAAAAGCGATCGATGTTGGTGAATGATGGTGACCGGTAGATTCCAAGGAGTGTGATTTCATTCTGCAGTTTGACCTGTAGGCAATTGGCATCATCAAATTCTGGTTCGGAGACTGACGTGGTCCAGCTATCCCTGACGCAAATAGTTACCCCGCCACTCTTGTTGATTTTTTTGGTAGAATGGAAGCTTTTGTATCCGGGCAATTGGAAAATAACTGAGTTTTCGTTTAACCAGCATTCTGTTAGGATAATAACATCTGGTTGAAAGTCAAGATGGCTAAGCGATACTTGGAGGCTGAGAAAGTTTTTTTGCAAGCTCCTGATATTTGAAGTCAATACTCTTAAGTTATGTTCCAATAGTAGGTTCCCGCATAACTCAAGTTTCTCGACAGTGCGGCAAGATATGCTCAACTTCTCGTGTATTTCACTTAACAGGTCCGTTTTATCCATTATCGAAAATAATTTTAGGAGTACGTGAAGACAGAGGAATGATTAAAGCCGCAATTTTGCTTGAAGGTGTTTGCGAGAAGTGCATAGAGTAATGGGAGCCAGGAGAGATTCTTAATTTGGTGTAAAGAGTACCAGGATACGTGTGTGTGTTATGAGTTATAGTTTGAGTGTGCATTGACAAAAGGTGTTTTTGACGTGGAAGTTTATAGTGTTGAGGTGGTGTGAATGTAGAAACTGTAATTTTACATAAGATTATGAAAATATGAACAATAAAGTTAAAGAGCACATAATTAACAATAAAATCAGGGAAACAATTTTAGTGTAAAGTATCCGGTATGACACTTGAGTCAATTTGCATTCCAAGAAAAAGATCGAGTTCCTTTATATTCCTGATAGTAATGGCTGGTTGCCCCTCAATCTTGCGGATAAGTATACGACCGTTGTTAGTCCAGCAATATTTGTGTCCCGTACTTTGGGCACGGGCGCGAGCTTCACGAAACAAGATGCGGTTGTCCTTCGTTAGATGCTCGTTGACAAAAATCTTCCGGACAGGTCCTTGGAAGACAGATTGCGCCTGGTTTTGGTTGCCTTTATTAGCTCATCTCTTTTAGCCCGTCTCAATAATCTAACGATGACTGGCCTAGGGAAATTCGTAGTTGAATTAGACGCAGGGGTTTTCTTTAGGCCTGCCCGACTTGTCCAGTCGATGTCATCATCATGTTTCGGATAAATCTATTTAATTTCCTTGTTTAATTAATTTACCAGAGAACAAAAAACTGCAGATATTTCCGCCTAGTCCAAATCCTAAGAAGCTTGTAATTTGAGTGTAACAATCTCAGAACAATCAGAATAAGTAATCTTATTATCTTTATACCCACTAAGTTCCATTTGGTATTCCCTTTGCCTTCAATGCTCACACAATTGTGCTTCTTGAGTAATTAACTGAGAATTTTCTTCATGTAGTTGTTTGTGAGATGGGGATGGTTTCTTTGAAGTTTTGATTTTGTGAGGATTAAAGCCAAATGTGAAATGAAGCTACTCTGGATGTTGCAAGACTACTGTTAATAGGATTTGTTTAAAGAGTATCATTTTTGCCATTATTCAGTCTCGAAGTAAAAGTGAGTATAGGATCGGTGAATAATATTTTATGTTTTTGTAAACATGATGACAAGTTTGGGTCTGTTTCACTAGGTCTAGCTAATCTTAGGTTAACTTAGTTTCCAGATCATAAAGTAGTAAAGCATGTGTCCAACACACAGTTCACAGAAATAGTGTTCAAATCGGTAATCGCTAATTAATTTGTAATATCAGAGGTGTTCCGTTCAACCACGCATAGTGATTAAATGATTTTACGTGACTTTTTAATGTCCAAATAGGGTCGAGAAAGCGAAACCTAAGCCTTCCTTATTGATATAAAATCTACGAGCCAAAACTGTAACTCTAACATGTTAAATATAATATAGACTCAATGTGACCAATTTCTGACCACGGCTCCATTATATAGGTAGTTATTTAAATTTTAATAACGAATCTTTCTAACTTCAACTTGTCATTTTATATTTGACTATTTACAATTTCTAAGCCAACCGATTGATTAATATCAACATTTTGCGTACGCATCGGTTATTACGATACTACAATAAAAATTTGGATGGAACTTAATTTGTATCGTAGTTTGAATTTGATTGCAATAGGCCCACCTGCTGATACAAGACTTATGAAACTTGAACATAGCTGGAAACAAAACTACTGTGGGTGATCAAAACACGTCTGCCTTTCACTTCTTTCGTTCAAGTTATGCTTACATAATAACGAAGAGCTTCAAACTTCAGCTTCAAATATTTATGAAAATCCAATTTCTGTATATACAAAACTACATAATTGTATAAATCTGTTCAAAGTCACAACTCAAACGGTGCTGGGATCGCAGGTAGAATAAATTAATGCAGAGACAACGTGAACAATGTTGTATGTTAGAGTGGGTAACTTGGAACTGATATGATAGTTTAATTACATGTTGGGGCATTTTGTGAAGCTGGAAGTTTGTTTTCGGATGGCTGGAACGACAGTGACAGAAATATTGTTTTGTTTTGAATGAAAAAAAAATCTGTGAAGATTGATCGACAAAAAAATTGAAAACTGTCGCCCTTTTAGTGAAAATTGATATAAATGGGAACAATGTATACAAGATCACGCATAAATATTTATGCACAGTAATTTCCAGTATCGTAACCTGGATTTATAATAAAAAGTCTGAAATCACGGATCTGCCTCAAGCCTGCAAGGTGAATAATGCTCGTGCCACTTTTGTATGATAAAAGGCCTTGGCCTGGCAGTGGGTTATTAATTTAACTTGGTTTATAATCATTCCATACTTACTCTGCACTAGTTCCGTATGATGATATAAATAAATCAAGTTAAAATGTGTCAAATTCTAATACGCAGTCATTTTATCCTAAAACAAAACTATACGCACCATCTAACACAAAATTACCTCCTCGTATTTTCTGACATCCCTTACATGCCATCCCTGTCTCCATATTGTGGGCTCAACCTGCATGTCGTTACGAGCCGTGTCTCAACTCATCCATAATTCACATAATGAGGACAAGCAGAACACTGTAGAGACGAAATAAGTTATTCACCGAGTTAGTTATTTAAATTTTGATGGTCGTGATGGCTGTTATGTAGGAAGGTAGGGAAAGAAGAATGGGTTTAGTGAAATTAATAGTGTTCTAATTTGAGATGGGTTATATTTGGAATTGTAAAAAGGAAAGAACGATAGATGATAAGAAAGAACATCAACGATGACATTTAAAAAGAGCTGCAAGAAAGTATGTATATTAAAAGAAGAAACTTAGTGAACAACAAGGAAATAGGAGGTAAAGATGGAATTAACAGAAATAACTTATAAAAATGCTCCCGATCCTGATCTTAAAAAAAAATACCAGATTTGTCTTTAACATTTACGTTCTTGTTGGAAAATCTTAGTATTAATCAAAATTAGAATAAAGTCTGATCCTCTGAATGCAAGTCAAACACACCTCTTTCAGAATTATTAATAAAGTCTCGTATGATTTCTTTCGGTTTCAACTAACTAATAAACTAGAACGTTCAATGCCACAACTTGTCTTACCGGTTTGAATTCCTCATATAATTTCAAACCGCGCAAAATAATTATCTCTAACTGAATCAGAGGTGCTAATGAGCCCACTTTTAAATTTTCATTTAGTAAAATGTTTACTATCTTTGTTTTTGAAGATAATTAGATTTTAAAATGGCATCATTAGGCATTCCAATTTATAATTAATTTAAGAACGCTCACATGTTTCCTCTATTCCTTTTGAAATAGCAGGAGACAAATCAAAGACGTTTGTATTGCGGCGGTGCTGCATACATTATTAAGCAGAGCTCTGATAAACCGACAAATTCGTGTAACACTACCAACTAAGCTTTGCCATTCAGAAATTGGCGTCAGAAGATTTCCAACCTTATCTAAACTGTTTAAGATTTACAATAGATCAAACTTTTCAAACTTAGCTACAAATGTAAGTAAGTTGACTTCCATTCGTTCACAATTATTTTGCTGGTAGTAAGCTACGTAATTCGTTCTTATTGCATACTATATATAAGGTTGGAGTTCGCTTGCCAGATACATCATATCTTCAAATGGCATTAACGGGAAGTTACCAAGAAAATACATCGAGTTGCTTAAAATGTTGATAATTTAAATTCCAAGTCTGCAATGAAACAAATGTTTGTATTGTAAGGATTGTGGGCGTTAAACGCTTTATTAAAACAAAAGTTTAAACGTTGTTTCTTCCACTTGATCCAATTTCTAACCAACTTGTTTTGGATTCCCAATTTATATTAGGCTAAGATTTGTTATTAATAGGATACTTTATTTTGTTTTATGTTTCTCACAAAAGTTTCAGAGAAACTATCAACACCAACAACTGACTGAACACTGTTCATAACTGGATATTATCCTGATTTGCTAAGAACACTTACTCTAGTGTATTAAATCAGTACATATTTTGTCATGAACTTCTGCTGTTAAACATGACAATCCTTTAGCTGTTTTAAAGGATAGAAAACTCAAATATGAAATATTCCTCTTCTGTAATTAAATTAATCAAGATCTCGCAAAAGAAGTTTCAAATAAAAAAGTATTAAGCATTACAAGTAAAAGTATTGAAAATATATTAAGTTAATTCCTCTGCCTAGCCTTTTATTTACTTGAACTGTGTTGTGGTCGGCTTTATTCACTGTTTATCCGGGAGCAGCTGAATGACAATATTTTAATGTACCTTTACTTACTTGTGGACCTGGACAATGTGACATTCTGATAATGAAGGAAAAGTCAAAAATGTATGGAGCTGACATGATTACATGAGCTACCAAAAACCGATTAGAAGTCGTCTGAAATACAAACCGCCTTAAAAGTGATTGCTCAGGTTTAGGCACGCTGGATCTCGAAAGATCCGGAACATAGATTCAATTTTTTTTTCATAGCAACCAAGTAAATAAATAAATTGCATACAAACACCAAACATTACAAAGTTAAAACTCGACGTTATTGTTGTTGGGGTTCTACGCGCTTTGCTACGCCGTAGCAGGTAGCGCTACGAGGGCTACGAATTTGAGGGGATTCCGGACGTATTAAATACATCATTCTATCTCAAAAGATTGACAGAAACAGAGCGATGTTTCAGATAAGCTTAGCGAAAAAATATTCAGCAATTTGTGGTGCAAGCGGGTCTAAGTATTTTTGCCCTTTGTCAAATAATTTATTTGCATAATACATATTTGGTTTTTTTTTTTTTGTTGTTGTTTAGTAATATAAAATTGCATTTTCTGATATTGAAAATGAACTCACATTTAACAAATCAAACAAACAATCTCATCGCCCTTAGATTGTATTCCAATATATTTATGCAAAGAAATAAAAAGTTTTGATACCAATCACAACCTGTCTAACCCGTGAAAAAACACAATAGGTCACAATTCCAAACTACAAAGAAACTATACTTACACTTTTAGATTATTCTTACTTACCATTGCAAATACTCACTCGAATACCGAAGCTAATGGAAAATTTAAATTCCATTGCGTCGTTTGATAGGAAAAGCAATAAAATTGGCTTTCAAATGTAAAACGATATGGTGATGTATAACGAGACTGCTTTTATATTCGCAGCACGATGACGATATTTCACGGGTAGATCTGTTCGGGTTCAGATAAAACGTGTGGGAGGTGTGGAAATGGATTTTGCTATTTTGATTTTTTAGATTTTTGTCTGGAGTAGTGGGACGGTTTGAAAAAAGAACAACAGTACATTTTTTCAGTGATGAATATTGCCACTTAATCGGTGTACAGCATTTAGAATTCATTGAAGTCAGCTCGGTTCCTCCGCGGGGAGCGAAGTACGTAATCAGTGCGCTGATTACTTATATATAGATTTACAACGTAGTTTATGTGTTGCTGTAGAGTGAGATGTACGGGATGGTTGATTGGAGCATTGTTTTGTTAGTACTTAATTAGTGGAAGATCTTAAATGAAGTTTTATTGAAGAAAAAAAAAAATTTCTTCCGTTAATATGGCAAATAGCGAATAGCGTACAGTACTCTCAGTCCCTATGTAACAATTAATAGACAACACATTATATCAACCATCATATTATTTCCGATAAAAAGCATAATATTAACGCGATTAATCGTTCGTCATGGTTGGCGAAATAACAATCACATTGAGAAGGAAGTGAACACTATTGCCTTTATTCCTACATTCACCTGATATAAAGCTTTAGTGTGAATATTATACAACCAGATAATCTTCTGTGCGACGAGTTTTCTTTGTTTGCAAATTATTATTATCAACATCAACCTACAGCTCTCCACTGCTGAGCATAGGTCTTATTTCTCGCTATCTAGCTAGAGTATCGGCAACTATTATCTAGCTGCTAAAAGTCACCCTGCGAAGATGTCTGTTCCACATAGTATTAGAGGGTCCTAATTTTTGTAAAAACAGAAAATATTATTATTCACCAACTCATTTAAAACTTCATTCATTTAGATTAACAGATCAACGAATCAAAATGCTCAAACTTATGCCACTTATACACGAACCTATCCATCAACATTTTACAGAGACGTATTTTTCGTTGGTCAACCATTATTATTTACAAATGCATAGACATTTGTCAAGATACCGGTTTAGTTTCAAATTCGCTTGCAGGAAGCTGTTACAAATCCTTAGAAACTTGGAACACAAGTCGATGGAAACAGGATATCAACGACTACTTATTCATAAATAAGTACTTGAAATTTATTCCTAACTAACCTATGCTTCTCGAATCCACTGGATGCGGGTAGAAAGGGCCACTTCGGTAGAAATGAAGACATTAATATGTGACAGGGCCAAATAATAAAATTGAAATAAAGCTAAAAACAGGTAGTAACCCTTTAAAAGCAAATCTCTACAAAGTAACCTACTGAAGCCACGTAAGATCGACTATTCAGAATTATTGCACAAACCACACATTTCTTAGGATTTGGCCCACAAGTGCTTCTATTTCCCTAAATACCAAGATAGCAAAATGGCCTAAGCTAGCAGTTTTCCCTGGTTTTCACTATCACATCAAATTCATGCAACCCTCCACGTTTCATCATTGGCCGCAAGCCGAATAAAATTGGTTTTTAAATTTTTGACTCGTCTGCGGTGAAACTCGGTGAATTGATGGCAACCTTCATATTTCATTCCTGTGTTCGTTGGGAAGCGAGTTTCTTTTTTTCTTGCCTCCCGTATTTTTGGGAGAATTCAATTTGTTTCATTTAAATATTGGAGCTAGTTCAAATATTTTGGTTTTGATGATTTTTCTGCGCGGGAAATTGGATAGTCTGCAAAATGTGTGCGTTCTTGTTAATATTCTTAATAAAAAACCAATATTGGTAGACATTTCCTGTCAGAACAAATGCATCTACATTTTATAGTAAAACATCATAGAATGAAACATGGGGACAAAGTGTAGATAATCTAAAAAGATGGGATAGAAAAACAAATATATGGTAACAAGGAGCTTATTTTTAGCGTCACGCCATTTTTATTTGTACTGTTTATAGAGCGAAGTTATACCTAAAAATATGCTTTCGAATTCACTTTGGTTGTTTTTACTGATTTATTTTTAACCCGAACTTTGCTTTCTTACCGTAACAGATTTGATTTAGAGGTTCGATTCTTTTAAAACAGCAATATTGACTTGAATTGCATAATTTGGCACAGGAAAGTAAGTAGCGAATAATTCTGAAAATTATTTAACAGGAGAAGTTTTCTTTTAGTTTACAATGAGATTCAAACACAACTGGGATGAGTATTCTTGATCGAAGACATTTCATCTCATTGAGATAATAAATCTGTGTATCCCATGTGTAAAATATGATCGCAATATTAGTTTATTTAACTCATATTTATAAGGCTTCACAATTTGTTAAGATAACTAATAAAAAACTGACAAAACCCGGAAAATATTCACGAAACGAGTTTACAATCTAATAACAAATATTGTACTCAAACTTTACCGTAATAAAATAAAAAAATTACAAAGGCTTGTAAAAATTAACAAAAAAAAAAAAATGCACTCGGTAGTTTGTAGGCCACCGAATCTAGTATTCAGTGCAATATAAAGAAGACTTTTGTGCAACGAAAAAGTGGGTCAACCTATTCCTCTATTACACTGCCGTGCATGAAAATGTGGATCGGTATTAAAATATTTTTGAATAGGGTTAGTTTCCCATTTGTATGTGCATGCTGATGACCACAACATCAAAATAAATTGAATTGAATTCAACCTTCTATTAAGGTACAGTCGTCAAATTTCTTCCCCGAACCTAATTTATTTCCCCATCGGTTTCTTTTTTTTCTAAATAACTGTATCTAGTGTTTTTGCATCGAAACAAAAGTTAGTGGACTCAGTCAGCCATTGCAAAAGTTTGGCGGTAAAATGTCGCTTTTGTGTTAAGATATTGAAAAAACTTTTTACAAAAAAATTACAACCGACTTCCTTAAAAAAACACTACAAAGTCAAAAATAACTTTAATTTCGGTGTCTTAGGATCTTTATTTAAGATTTTTTGCCACCGACTTCCGAAATTAAAGTTATTTTTGACTTTATAGTGTTTTTTTAAGGAAGTCGGTTGTTATTTATTGTAAAAAGTTTTTATTTTTAACTTTTTAGTTATGGTAGATACCCCGCACTAATCTAATCGCGTTATTCGTTAATTTGTCATGCAAATACTTAATGCAAATTTAAGACTTATATGGTTTTCACAAGGATCCCAATATCCAAACGGAACCAAATTAAAATGGGACCATTCGGGAAGCACGAAAAATAATCAAAATCGGTTCACCCAGTCAAAAGTTATGAGGTAACAAACATAAAACAAATACAGTCGAATTGATAACCTTTTTTTGAAGTCGGTTAAAAAAGGAACAGAAATAACTTCCTATCAAACTTAAAAAGTATACTACCCACTCCCTACATTAAAATATAATTTATGATTTAGTTCTCGCATTTCTCCTGTGGATTCTTCTTTTCTTCACGTGTTGGCGGCATGCAGGGTTAATAGAAAAGCTGTATAAGGTGGAGAAATGTCGGTTGATATTTGTATTTTTTTAACTTTATGCTAACTTCATTGTTGCAGTCATAGTGACTTTGTTCCTGCTTAGTAATAATAATAGTACCAATTTGTTTAATGTATTCTGAAGATACTTTTTGCTAAGCAAGCGACCATATCTTATCTATCTCTCTATTTTTCGTTGTTATTTCTTATAACCAGTTGGGATTTGAGAAAGCATTAAGAAATCTTGATATACCTTCAAAACAGGATCAATTCCACTTATCTAAAAAGTAAAAGTACGAGCACAAAATAAACGCGAGACCACTATTCTTGTCCCACACTGTATGACACGCGTGTTGACCATCCGTTTGGAGTTGTACAGTTTCCAATTAGTGGTACGGCTTTGTATCCTGTGCGATTGTCGTTTTACTACAACATTCGTGAACGGTATGACCCTATTATGTTCCGAATACACGTAGGCGTTTGAATGGAGCGGGTGGAGAATGAAATGGGTGGAAAGTTTAGAGGTAGTAAGTTTCATGAAAGTGACACTTAGTGAAAAATGCACAGTAATGAAAATATTCGTGCGAACAGCTATTTTTTCATTCAAAATGTAGATTGGTGTTAGTTAGAAATATTTCAGTCTTATAATAAAATCTGTATGGATAAAAATATATTTTGTACCTAGTAGGTATATTAAATTTCATGGCAGTGTCTCAAAAACAATCCTGAAAGTAAATGCCGAAATTTTAAGTATAAGATGAACTTTTTGAAACACTTCGTGTATCCATTGGATTATTTTTGGAAATGATTATGAATTTTGCTACCCGTTCCCAATCGCTATCTTATTCCAGAAGCATTAAAAAAATCTCAGTAAGTACTACCTTCCTAAGTGGCTAATCTGTTTTCCAGGAAATGTTTTAGGCATGCTAATACTTTTCTGCTTGGCATCATTTTATAGAGCCGGGTCATAAAATCGCATATTTATGCATTCGAACGAAGTTTGCCGATCGGCACATGCCGAATGAAAGCCGAATAACTATGTGAAGTAAAGGCTACAGGTGTTTCCATTGCGAGGATCGTCTGGAGGACACGGTGGAGCATACGGTGGAGGTGTGCCCTGCCTGGCCGGAGCACCGCCATGTCCACGTGGAGGCGATCGGCGGCGGCGACCTCTCGCGTCCGGCCCTGGTGCGAGCCATGGTACGGAGCGAGAAGGCATGGGAAGCCATCACCTCCTTCTGTGAAGGAGTAATGCTCACGAAGGAGGAGGCGGGGCGCGTGAGGGAGTGGCAGTCTCTGCGCCCTCACGTCCCTAGCCGCCGCAGGAGGAGACGCCCCGAACGTCGGGAGTCAATAGCGGACTCCCGGCCACCATAGGCGCGTGCTTGCGGGCGGTGAGCAATGGGTAGCTCGCTGCCCGGTAAGGACCAGGCTCGGGTCCACGGCGCGTAGTGTTCCTCGCGCGCCTCAAAGAGATGTCAGCAGCACTGAAGGGGTCTGCTAGGACCGGTGCCTGCCAGGGTCGCGAGATTCGTTCGAAGGAGTTACCGTGGCCCTGGCATATGGGCAACTGAAGGAACACGGGTGGGTTTTAGCCAGTAAAAGTCTGACACGCCCTCCCGCTCCGCCCAGAGCGAAAGAAGTCATTTGATGATTTCCTATCCAAAAAAAAGGCTACAGGTCGGCTTTATAATTAAAATAATACTGCCGAATCGATTTGCCGACCCGTGTGTAGCACCTCTGACAACATCACTTAGAACGCAAGTATATACCGAATATACGTCATACTAGTTACTATGTTAAGCCATAAACCAAGATGGCCGCTACTGTCATTGTGATTACAGTAATGCAAAGATGATGATGTGTAAGCACCACGGAGGATACCATAGCAATCTATATATAATTATATACGTACTCTGGGTTTATGGCGCAAATTGGAAGAAATTAATAGAGTAGATTTTCTTTTAACTAATGGTCATCCAAATTATAAATTGAGAGTCATAACTAAACTTTTTCTAAGTAATTTTCAAAATCTTAAATACTTTTTTATGTCTAAAATTAATCTACACCGTACAATTTACACATTCATAAATTGTGAGCTTGTTTTATTACAAAAAATCAGCGGAGTACAGCTAAGCTCAAGTTGCTGATGGAAATTAATTTCGCTGTGAACGCTTGACCGCGCCGGCGAGATAACATGTTGTTACAGCCACGTGCTGCGTTTAGAATAGGCTAGGATTAGGTAGTGGGGTGAGTGGAAGAAAACGTACTACACTTTAAGCTATATACACATTAGTAAGGGCGAGTCACTGTTGGTTAAATTCCAGGCTAAAACACCCATGGAAACTTAAACGAATCATAACTTTTAGACGTTTTTTAAAGTGACTATGACAGTCAGTAGTATATGTTCTATCGCTACCAGCTCAAATGCTTGCTATAGTTTAGTGACCTTATGGGCCAGTTAGCTGTTAGTTTTATTGACGTCTTAAAGAAATATGTTATCTTAGCTAACTAGTACACTAATTGGTAACAAAATACCTTACTATTTACCTTGATCTAGAAACACTCAACAAAACTGGAAATTTTGATGCAAAAACACAATTCAGAATTTCATAATTAAAGTAAACTTGCCCGTGCAAAGACGCACTGGGCGCAAGCCATATCATTGGGAATTTCGGTCGGCCCGCATGGCAGCGCCGCGCGATACCAACCCCAATTCTGTTACCAAAATTACTACGAATTTGTAGATATGCTGCTATTTTAATGGCTTTGCTAAGTGATACAAAATTGTAGCTTTAGCTGGTTTTGTTTTAGCGTGGTGTAGGACATGTTCAGGTTTAGTAACCTATGTGCTTTTTCAGATAATCGTTGAATCGTTGAACAAACTACCAAAAAAGAAGCTGTATAAGGGGTTCGATCCTCTTGGTGCAGACTAAGATTGTATATCTAGGACTATTAGAAAATCATCTCTATTTCAGATTTTAATAAAGTTTATTTTCAACAACAATTGCCAATTTTCAAGATTTAATAACGTTGACGAGTTCTCTCCAAAAGATGTTATCCACCACGCGAGCCCAGTTGGTGGATGTCACATGTCTTCAAATTCGGTTTTGAGACATATAGGTCGCCTCACAAAGTTTTCCTTAGCTGTTTTTTTCTCAAAATATTTAGATTGTTGGCGTACATTACCCCAGTCGGTCAACAAATGCTGTTTTCTTCAGTCATTTAACAAATATTTTTAAAAATGACGTTTTAAAACCACACACATAAATAAAAATATTTAAATCCTATTCCATGTATCACATATACGTATTAGGGCAACCCGTAATAGCGGCTCAGATGCGGCAGAACGCAGCTGCCCGCCATTTGCATGTATATAGGACTGCTCTATGCATTGTCAGTAAGTGGCGTCATTATGATCTGAATTGAATATCCGTACGGTCTCCTTGGAAATGTAGTTATTTGGTTTAGAAATTGTGGGTAAAATGAATCAGGAGATAATGATAACCAAAGGGAAACTAGAATTAGAACATAGAAAATAATGGTCTTAAGATAGTTCCTAAAGTTAAGACTAGGTATTGAAGCGCAGGCTGGCAGCGTTCGTTAACCACAATTAACTTTTTTTAAATATCGCTCAGTTTCTTCAAAAACTTTGATCATGCATAATCAGCCTATAACGTGCCCACTGTTGGGACACAGGCCTACCCTCGATGAGAGGGCGTGGGCCGAAATCCATCACGCGGGCCCAGTGCGGGTTGGCAGATGTAGGACATAGGAGGCCGTGCCGGTTTCTTAACGATGTTTTTCTTCATCGTTTTGAGAGCGGTGGTGATGAAATCATTTACACACAGTAAAGCACCTGTCAGGGTCCAAACCAGGACCGAGAGGACTGGACACTGCTCTCAGAAAAAAAGGCTTAAGATGACACAGGCAGAATTATATTTTAAATATTAAGTTTCAAGTGTAGTGCAAACGACCGTAATTATTTAGCTACGTTGATAAAAAGTAACCTTAGGCATATGTTAGTTCAGGGCATTCTCTATTTGTATAGCCATGTATGTGTGATTCAGTAACAAAAATATTTTCGATCCTACATGTAATATTTACCTACATTCAGCTTTAACTTACACCATGTATCACTTAAACGTTGAATGCTGAACGAGGGCCAACCTGACCACAACAAAGAAGTGTGTAGGGTGTTACTGCGGTTTACACCACGTTTGGCACCCGGATTGGTGATCACGATGAAATGTTAATGTATGTTTGGCACAGGTATAAAATAGTTTGATTTGGAGATGAAAATAATTATGAATAAAAATATTAATAAAAAACACTATGATACTCAACTTGATGTTGAGCCACAAAAGGGATAAATGAAAGGCAATTGCATGCAGCTGCAATTGTAGTCAGCCCCATACCAAAAATCAAGTTCTAGTCCAGTTCCATAAATTCCCATCACAAAGCATTTTGTTTTGTTTGACGAAATTATTGTAAAATGCCTCGTTGGTCTTGTGGTTGCAAACACTACTTCTGAGCATTAGATCCTATGGTCGATTCACCAGGCCGCCCAAGGTGTTTTTTAACCGACGAAAAAACGGAGGAGGTTCTTAAATTGACGCGTATTTTTTTTAAATTTTAAAATATGGGTTTTCTGAATAGCAGCCTGGAGTCTGCCCGATGATCAGTGTCCCAGATTGATGGCAATAGGCTCGCCCACTAAAATATGAGAATTCAAACATAACTGGCGAAATTTGGGTTCTACTAGGTCACCTCTGCTTAACCCTATACGGGAGACGGGCGATATGTCATGTTTTGTTATTGTTAAAGTAAACAATTAAATCAATAGCAGTAATTTTTACAGAGACATTGTAAATAACCTGGTAAAATAAAACCATTAAGACCAAAAGTTTATTTTCTCTTGCGAATTTGAGGATGGCTATTTTACGCTTATCGTCTATAAAACAATTACTACGTACACCTAGATGCTTAAGATATTATTACCAAAAGCTATTATAAAATCTCTTTAATTCCGCCATGTTTGTTTTGAAGTCCAAAAACACGGCTTCTTCCAAGAAATATTACTGGTATCCATTTTGAGAGCGACAAATTAAACTTGTCTTTAACCGTTGTTTATTTTAACCCTTTGTAATTAAGATGAAGGTGTAGTATTACTAATTAAGTAATGCGACACTTATTAGGGGGACTCAAATACATATATTAAAATTTAAAAAAAAGCTGGTGATTTGTAAAGCGTCCCTAACAGCACGATTCGATATTTTTTCATGCACTTAGCCACAATTAAAGTGCAGTTCAGCACACCGCTGTAACGATTGCGAGCATTTAATGAGTATGTTGGCGAGATCCCAAAGTGTGGTCACTGGAATATACGTTCATACTGAGGGATTTGGTACTTAATAATTATTTGGAACTGTCTTGGGCCGGTAACCTCGCTACCATCTTCCTGACTAACTTGTATTTTTCCTCGATGTGAGTTATTTATAGATCGTGCTAATCATAATCTGCCTATATTGTTCCCACTGCTGAGACACAGACCTCCTTTCGGTAAGAGGGAGTGGGCTATAATCTACAACGCGGGCCCAATGCGGGTTGGTAGGAATGTCACATGTCTTCGAATTCTTAGTTCTAGGACATGCCGGTTTCCTAACGATGTTTTCCTTCATCATTTTGAGAGCCACCACTGCTCTCAAAATGGTGAAGAAAAACATCGAATGAAATAATTTACACAAAGTATAGCGCCTGCCTGATTTTCAACCCACGGCCTGCAAACTCGTAAGTCGGCACTGACACTACTGGGCCACCACTACTACTACTGATCGTGTTCATACGAGGGTAGAAGTTAGACACTCAGGAATTAGCGATGGTAACAGTGTTTTAGTCTCAAGTAAAACTTTACTGACACTTAAGATCACGGTTATATTGAACGATCAAAAGAAGGGGATAAAATAAGTATTATAAAATGGAAAAGATGGTAAGAAAGAAGACATTAACAGTCGAGTGGGGAGACAATAAGAAAGAAAATGTATCTTGTAACTTATTCATTGTCACATGTACATGCTATACGTCTTATTTTCTATTCAGTCGTAACGAGCACTGAACTCTGATAATAATAATTTATCAGTATTACAATATGAACAGCCAGAATGACAAGCGTAATTGAAATTGCAAATGCCAAATGTTAAGTTTGTAGTTATGGAAGATGCTTAAATTTTTATTAACGTAGAAGAATACTAAAATGTTAATTGTTTTGAAATTTTAAGCTAGTAATCTTTATGTTCGTGAAAAGACATGAAAATGTTGATGTTTAAAACACTATATTAGTAGCTACACGGTTAACTCCAGATTATATTCGATATGATATCTCTAAGTATAATTTCTCTCAAGAAATCGCGATAGTACACTAGTGTACATGTTTCATTTTAGTCTTTTAACTACTAGTACAGACTACTAGCGTACATCTTTCATTGACATGTAAAAGTGTTTGTACAAACCTACTTACAGAAATAAAATCATTTATCATTTGCGCTGGAATAGACAATAAGAAATCCCCAATAAACCCTTCAGATAAGCTTAGAGTAGAAAACTTATTGATTAACTTAGAAATATAATATTGACATAATACAAAAGCAAAAATATCTAAAATCTGAATTGAAAAATTGAATCCAAGATCTCAGTTACCTAGTTATAACCATACCAACGACACAGTTATTTCCTACAGGTAAATTTTCTCGCTAAGTTGTAACATAAAATTGATCTTTAACGATTCCCAGAAAAGTCAAGTCGCACTCAATTTCAAATCGTATTTATCATCTTATCGGAATCGAATCGATTACTTCTGGCGAGTGTAATGCAAATTGAATAAGTCTGGACAAGTGACTGTGATTTAAGATGCTTGGCAACATTTTAATGTTTACTTTAATTAATGTGATTGGAAAGTTTACTTGAAGCAATTTTTATTCAATTTTCTAGCACTTAGGCTTTTTGTAGATAACAAATGGATGGTATGCAAATTTTTCAAGTACTCAAAATGAAAACACCATATTTTTCATTATCTTTAGACATTCATTGATTGAGTGAAGTATAGATAATTTTATCGACAGCGCCTAATATAAAGTACCGGCTTAATTTGTTATTTAATTCATTCTTAAAGTGGCTAACATATTGGTCTACTCACAAAAGTTTCTGTTCCGAAGAAACTGACGTACAGTGAGGTATTCCACGCAATATTTATTAAATTATGTTCCACATTATGTCTTCAAATTGGCGAAATCGACCAACCAATAGCATATTGAAGGAAATTGGTACTTCATACCATAGAGTATAATGCGGATTCCGTACATTTCCGCATGAATCTAGCAGCTAGCTCCAGGAAGTGGGTCATTATAGAGCTCAGTGATTCACTGGCGCCCTGTAGCGTCGTAGATTGTATGTAGTACTGGAGTTTGAATACAAGAACTATATTTGAATTATAACTATGTTATTAACTATGAAAACGATATTTGTTAATGAAATTGATAATAAATTGAACAGTAAGAGCGCCAGAAGTAGTAGTAGTTAGTAGTAATTATGTATATATTAACAACCCATAGACGAAACAACATTAATGCTTATCACTCAAAACATTTCTTCTAAAAATATTATAATCGTAGTTACACTTTCTTACGAAAATCGAACGATTTGCATGCGGTTTGTATCTAATAGCACCGCGACCTTCACAAAATTGTTTATGTACTACATAATATTTTTATTTTGTTTCAAAAACAAAATTAACTACAACACAACAAACCATTGACATTGTTTCCAAAGGAACAAAAAACTTTTAGGACGTGTTCTAAAGCGAAGTTGTGCATAAACTAACAAAGTGTGGAATATCTTTACTAATATTATAAAGAGGTAACATTTGTTTGTAAGATTGTAATAGGTTGGGGAAAAAGTTTCTTCGCATTTTTTAAGAAAATTCAAAACATTTTTTAATAATGTTTATTTACATTTAACTAAAGTATGTAGGTACCATTTTGTTCGATAACTTTTTGCCATCTTGTAGGTAGGGACATGATCTCATTGCTATAGAAATTTTGGGACTTCTGGTCAAAATACCGCGACAAGTGGTTTTGGCAGTCCTCTCGTGATGTTAACCTGACACTGCCTAAAGAATTCTGAAGAGACCGAAACAGGTGGAAATCTGAAGGTGCAAGGTCAGGACTATACGGCGGATGCATTAACACCTCCCAGCCAAACTCTCTTAATTTTTGTTGGGTGGCTAAAGATGTGTGAGGTCTAGCGTTATCATGATGAAAAACCACACCCCTTCTGTTGATTAATTCCGGCCGCTTTCTCTCAACTTCTTGCTTTAATCTCATCAGTTGTTCGCAGTAGAGTTCAGAATCGATAGTCCTGCCTGGTGGTAACAGCTCATAATGAATAATGCCCTTCCAATCCCACCACACACACAGCATCACCTTGTTGCGAGTTAACCCGGGTTTCGCCGCAGTCTGTGAAGCCTGACCGGCCTTTGACCACGACCTTTTTCGCACGTTCTTGTCATACGTGATCCACTTTTCATCACCAGTTATCAGCTTCTTCAAAAATGGTTCGGTTTCATTACGTCGTAATAAAGAATCACAAATAAGTACACAGTTCATTAGGTTTCTTTCAGTGAGCTCGTGAGGTACCCAAATGTCGAGCTTTTTTGTGTACCCAGTTTTTTCCAAATGCGCCAAAACTGTTTTGTGGTCAATTTCCAGTTCTTCAGCTACGTCGTAACTACTGGTATGCCGATCTTGCTCCACTTTTTCAAAAATGGCATCCATTTTATCCGTAATAGGGCGACCAGAGCGACGTGCATCTTTGACATCAAAATTTCCGGATTGAAAACGCTTAAACCAAATTTGTGCTACTCTCACAGACACTACACTAGGCATTGAGTTAAATAACTAGAGATGCAAACCTCAATAAAATGTGTCAAAAAACTGTTACCACTATTTAAACGCGATGACGTAGCTTTGACACTACTAAACATTTAAAAGTAAACATATATCTGTCTCACTCACACAAGTCGGAAGAATAATACTGGCGCTTAGATTAGAAAAAGATCGCAATATAAACATGCAATGGCGGGATGGGGTTGCCTACCCATACGAAATTTTACCCAACTTTTAAGCCATAAAAACGTTTAATGAAACGTTATTCCTAAAATTATTTTTAAAATATTTGAATTATGTATTTCTTATTGAATGTGCGTCAGAAGTTTATCTCTAATGAAAATAATTAATACATTTTCTTTCTGGATATGGTTTATTTATTAAATAATAGTGAAATGAGTTTTGCATATTATTGCCTTTTAGACTCTTTTTTTGTTTTTTTGTAAGTGAATAATTTGCTTTATTAAACGATTTTATTATTGCAACTATTTTATTATTTAAAAAAAATATTTAAAATCCTTTATTCAATAAATTAAAAACTCCCACAAATGTGGGAAACTAAAACTAAGTTTTTAGTGGTAACACTGAACCTAATTTACAAAATTTTACATTTTATTGCGTTTTTACTTTGATATAAACACTGAAACAATAAACTTACGTGTGGAAAGTAATTCCGGTTAATTTATTATGTTTTTGAGATCTTGAATCACACTCTTTCACAACGCATTTACCCATTTTGGGGATATTTTCTGTCACGTGTTACTCGGTTGGCGTCACATAGAGCACTGAACTGACGTCAGCTACGCATAAGGCTGTGGCCTTATGTCCAGTGGCAACGCTTTGACGCGGTAATTGCTAATCTAGTGTAACATATATATCAATGACACTAGGTCCATAAACATCGCAAATGTTTTTCGCGGCTTGCGTTGCATTTCTACCTTTTTTGTAGTAAAATTTTAAAATGTATCGAATTTCTTCATTAGATTCACTCATCTTGACGGTACGAAAAACAAATGAAAATCACACATTTTCCTAATTTGAATTTGGAATTATGTTCTTTAAAATTTAAACTTTCAATGATACCAAAACCAGCCAGATACAAATAGTATATAGCCAAAGAGATTTTATTACAAGTTCATACATACTATAATGCGAAAAGACTTTTTCCCCAACCTAATATGTTTGTATGTAGGGGGTAATCTCCGGAACTACTGGTCCGAATTGAAAAATTCTTTCTGTGTTGGGTAGCCTATTTATCGAGGAAGGCTATAGGCTATATAACATCACGCTAAAACCAAGAAGAGCGGAGCAGTAATGAAAAATGTTGCTAAAACGGGGAAAATTGCTCGGGTATGCGATTCAACGCGACGGGAAGGGTCGGGGGAACAAAAAATTTATCGCGGACGAAGTCACTGGCAGAAGCTGGTATGCAATAAAAACAAAACCCTTTACCGCCCAACGAAGTGGGCACAGGTCAGCTAGTATTTTATAAAATTTGCTGGTAAATTACCAATTTATGTGTCAAATAAAGAATGTTTCTGTATTGTATAAAAGTTTTGTTTGAAGTATTTTTTATAAATGAATTAGAATGAACATAATACAACATCACACCTTCTTTCTCCGAAGGATTGAGCTGATACTTAGGTATCTATAGTACACGTGAATTTGAATTGAATAGATATGAAGGTTAATAAAGGTCCTCTTATGAAATCGACCGGCAGCGGCCTGGACTCTGGATATGTGCTCGGTTGATAGCAATAAGCTCGCCTTCTATTACATGGGAATTATTCATAATTGGCGAAATGTGGGTACACTGAAGGTACCTGTCTGCCTCACCTTTCGGAAAAAAACAGACGTGATATTGTGTTGTAACAAATTAATGGTATCATGCCTATACACGATACCATTAATTTGTTGACACTACTACAGAGACACTATTGTCTTATTCAGAATATCATTGACTCTTAAACGGTATAACTTTTATGTTGCTCTATCTCATAGCATCGCTTTGCAAAAACCCACAGGACAAGGCTAAAAGGAAGTCTTGCGTTAAACAGAGGTTTTGGAGTGGCACGGGAAACTCACACAAAAACGCCCGGGTTATAATATACTTATTTTTCCTTTCATTGGTCGGACAATACGGATCATAAAGTTTTATCCTGCGGGGCTGATTGCATTGTTCAAGAGTTTCGTTTAAGGATTAGTTAGAATGTTGTTCTGTTGTGTATTTTATGTGTACAGTAACTCTTTGGCTTTATGTTGCAGATATAGTTATAGTCTATGTATTGTAACACTTAAGCTGAAAAAGTAAATAAATTGATAATCTGTCATATCTGCCAGGTATTATCTTCAGTTTAATTTAACTAACTCATACTCGCGGCAAAGATTTGAGCTGGTAAACAAAGTTATTGTGAGGCAAAATCGACACTTATAAACAACAAGCGATGTATCCCGTGAAAATATAATTATTATACTTTCACTATTCCTGTCTGAATATAAACACCACCGTTCATTGACCTCAAACATTCCGTCAACCTGAACACCGGTGCCACCGACCACTGTATCCCAGCTCGTTCCCTGTCTCAGAATATCGCGGGAAGCACGAAGTACTTAAGATTTTATTCTTCGTCGTCTCACTTACGTCGTAAAACTTGTACGTGGCTCCTATATCCAAAGCTGAGTGAAATTGTTAAAGTATAAAAGTAGTTTTTTAGAAGAGTAATGTGTTCTTATTTGAAGATCTTCTATTTATTTGTTGGATGAAGTGACCCTTAATTTTGAGTTTACGAAGAGTAAGCGCTATCAATTTAAATATATCTTAATCTTAAGGTTTCTAATAAGTATTTAAATTAAAAAAATATATTTCTCTGATGTAGCTTTACTGTTGTCTTAAACTAGAAAGTCATCATTATCTTTACGGTATTGATAAATGTATAATTTGGTGTAAATCAGAGAACAGCCAAATAAGTGACTAGCAAAACAGACGATAAACAACTGCATACATTTCCCAAATAAACTTACAATAGTTACCACAAAATTCTGGCCTTTCGAACCATTTAATCCTAAACTCTGGTCTACAAACCAACGAAGCTTATTACTAAATCAAGTCGCACATTGGAAGCATACAGTTTAATTCTCTACCGAAAAGCAATCATGACAATATAAGCAAACAACTCTAACATGTAGCATACATGTAGTACGACACAATGTATGCTGTATAGTTCGATAACAATTTTCGAAGTGATTTAACTTTAGTGAACAATGCACGTGCTAATTGTATCTTGTGAGTTACCGCGTGCTTTAATAAGCTCTGTTCTGGTCTAATTAAGTTTTTATTTAAATTGGCATGTAATTTTGAATTTAATAGATAGACATTTTTGTGTGTTTGTGTATTAGTTACGTTTGTGTTTGTAGTCGCTTAGGTTGAACAATTTCATTTTTAAATGATCTAGTTTCATTATGATTGTTATTTTAAAAGTATCGATTTTGCAACAAGATGATTATTTATTCTTTTTTTGGGCTTAGCTAAACGTTCAAAAAAGAAAATTCCAAACCAAAACCTATCCTACAGGTCGACAATTTCGAGATTTATTTCAATAACTCTAATATCCATAAAATACTTTTTCAAAATGTTTTATTATTTTATTTTTTAACTTAAATGTAATGGCTTATGTTTAACTTACCAGCAGATATAGTAACTTATAACAGACAAAAAGAGTAAATGATCACCAAAATTAAACCCGCATTTTAATGTAAAATTATAACCAAAGTTTTAACATCTCGATATTCTATTTAAGCAAAATGACTCCAAATAAATCATTGTTAATCCAAAAGTAGTAAATGATCACCAAAATTAAACCAGCATTTCAATGTAAAACTATCACCAAAGTTTTTACATCTTGCTATCCTATTTAAGCAAACTGACTCCAAAAAAAATCATTGTTAAACCAAAAATTGTTAATGAACACCAAATTATTAAGAGTGTACTACGTGAGCTCGACAAATGGATGTGCGAATAACGCTTGTGCGACAAAACTGTACTGCAACTCACCATAGTTCGAATGCACGCTTGTGCGACACACTGAATCTAGTCGTTTCAAGCATAGGAGGTCACAGTTTTAACCTAACCTAACCTAGTGAGCTTGAGTGTGTCGCACAAGTGTTATTCGCACATTCATTTGTCGAGCTCACGTAGTATACCCAATTATTAAGATTTGGTGATCATTTACTACATTTGGTGTTCGAATACATTTTGAAGTGCAGTCGTGACCAAAATAGCTAGTACTATTGTAATTTTAGACTTTATTTTTCTGGTGTCAAGTATATATTTTTGGTAAAAGAACTAAGGTTATCAAAGCATTTTATGGTTGTCATTATATTTAATCCCAAATGTAATCCATGCCCAACTGCGCCACAAGCCCATTACTTGATAAGCACAACACATATTACTTAAACAGTGTCAGTAAACTCAACGTTCGATCGCCAGCCATTTGGAAACCGATCTAAGCTGTCGTGATACAATGCAATCGATGCTGAAGCGGGGAGGAATCCCGAGTGCTTCCAACTCTGGTTACTCGTTCGCGAAACATTTCGGTATCATGAATAGTTATGTAAAATTCAATGACAGGCTCAATATTCCAAGAATTGAGGATGATTTGACAATTATTCACTTATCTTTTTCCAAAATTTATTCATGATTATTCTCTCAACGCCTTTTATCTTTATAATATTAGTTTAGATAACTTTCTCTTGAATTACTGTTTGTTAATGAAAACCGCATTCAAATCCGTTACGTACGTAAAAGATTTACGCGTAAGGAGAAAGTAATTTTGTTTACACACTATACACCCAATAAAACCAAAAATACAGACATCACTTGTAGATAACACTCTTATTTTCGATAACTAGATACAATAAAATAACAAGGTCGGCTAGATTTTTTTTTCCCTAGAATCACTTAAAATGTTATAACCATGCAATCAAGTCTTCCCAGTATTACTAAGCTTCCGAGTACAGTTGAAAATATAATCTACCATACATACATACAATCACGCCTTTTTCCCATGGGGGTAGGCAGAAACCACGGAACGCCACCTGCTACGATCTCTACACACTCCTTGTACCTCGTTTAGGTTCATACATTTGGGCATACACACACGCCGGTTGCGAGTACTACGCACCTGACCTTTCTGAAGAACATCATCAATAAGGCCACTATATGTCCTCCTAGGGCGTCCCCTCCCGGTGTTTCCACTCACATCTACCTTGTACTGTATAATCTACCAACCTAGCGTAATTAATTTATCATATTCAACGAAACACAGAGCAAAATACTAGTAGATAACGAAATTATGTGTATTGAAGCTAGGTTGGTTCACGTTTTACAATGCCGCTGGCAAAATTCCATCTAAATATAGCTGGCCCTATAAACGTCAAACTGGGAACATACCATGTATTTCACAGCTAGGTAGTAGCTATTCGACTGTATAAATACCTTTAGAAAGATTTGTTAAATGATGATCAAATAGTTGTTCAAATCTTTGGAAGATGTTTAACAAATGTTTGAGCCAAGCTCTTAGAGTTCAAAGCGGTGCACGGTTGTGATCAATTTATTTCGCAAATCAAAGTAACAGTAAAGCAGTCATCATTATAAACACAAAACAAGGATCAGTAAACTCTAATTGGCTTTCCAAAAGAACAGGAACACTCTTAAAAGTATGTTTAATGTGAGCACTTCCCGGAACAAACGTTTTTAAAAAAGGTTTCGGAAAACTCCGTGCTGCAAACCGGAAAGTATTCTTAATTCTGTCGTGCACTTACTGCGTGAATAACGTCTACGACTTAATTTTCCAGGATACTGAGTTTTGAAATAGCTACAGCTTTAGCAATTTCTGGATGGCACCAGCATGTTTTTTTTTTAAGCCGGGTGGTCATACCAACATTGTAACTCTGTAAATTAACATATTATAAAGATACGTCGGTTTTCTTTTCGTGACCTTGTGATTTTTATAAAAGATACAGATACGCCCATTATTTATGAAAAACTAAGACATACAGAACTATATACTCTTAGTTATAATTCTTGAAAAAAATTTAGCTACTTTTCATTTTACATTCTAACGAAGTCGAATGATTTTGTTCTAGAAAGCCGATGTAGAGAACATCATTTTCTGAAAGATAAACAAAAACATAGGTTCGTCATATATCAACTCTAAGTACGAAACTCATTTTGCCAAGTAAACAGAGTCTGAGAAATTTTCGTATATGCAGTTTGAGCTCAAGACCATTTATTTGTTAAGGATAGGGTCCATTGGTGAATGTATTGCCTCACCACCTAATTTAAGGGGGTAGCCAGTGAACTTAGTTGTGTGAAGGGGTTCTTGAAGAAATTAAACTGTGCTTGTGGGTTGCCTGAGGGCGATTGTTTGAAGCAGTTTGCTTTTAAATTGGTATGGTGTGGTGTATTTCTGTGGGAAGGTATATTTTGTACGGGTAAGAAAGGGTCCGTGTGAAAAACCCGTCATCGGTTGATAAAAGATTCAGATTCAGATTCAGATTTATTTATTTGCAAAAACATGTGTAGATAATATACATGGTATAGTATGGTTGTTACAAAGTGGGTGGTTGTGGCTCAACATGTTTGACCATGGCTGGTGTACAAATTTAGTCGAAAGACAATAAGATTTAAAATAAAAAGAGTAGCAATAAAAATAGATTATTAACATTAAACAATATGATTAGATTAAAAACACTAGATCAGTACGCATGCGACACAAAATAAATAATGAAATAATAATTTAAGTCAATTTCTCAAGATCGATTTATCATTTAAAAAATCATTCACATTATAATAGGCTTTTTCTGTCAGTATTTTTTTAAATGTTTTCTTAAACTGGTCTGCATTTAATGACTTAACACACTTTGGGATATTATTATAAATGATTGGCGCTCTGCATACCACGCTTTTATACAGTAGCGCTGTCTTTGCTGGCTGTACACGAATTTTACTGTTATCCCGGCGAAAGATGCATAATTAGTAATTGACTCGAGTATTTCCACACACTATGTTAGTTTAGTTTAATCATTATTTTAATGAAAGCTACAGGTCTTATGCTACTTAATTGATCTAGATACAGGATAGTAACATTCCTACTTCATATCGATTGGTACAGTCAGCGTCAAAAATATCGGGACGATCAGACTGTTTTAAACCTTATCTCAATCGCATAAAGTTCTTGTCAGAATAAAAATGGTCGTGTATTGTCTTCATTCTGAAACATTCCTTGTGTCATTGGTTAATATTTTATTTTCATATTTGTTTTGATCATTTTGAACATTCTGATCTTCCTGATATTATTGTCACTGACTGTATCAACATGACAAAATTTGTCTGTAAGTTACCAAATATTGGTTATCATTTTAATGCTATCCACTGATACAAAGACGTCTTGTGGTGGAGCTGGCTGGTGCTGATTCACACATCATGGTCGTGAACGGGTGCCATCGATTGAGACTTGTCGTCTCCTAACTTCGAGATCTTATTTAAAATTTTATATTTACAATTGTATCTTAAATTTAAATTGTTTTCACATAATATAGAACCAACAAGAATAGTGTACCCAGGATTGTGTAATATCTTGTTATAAAAGAGTCTCCTTGCAGTTTCTTGCCCACTTTTTTCCATAGAGATTTACGTTTTGGAAGGGGCTAACTTCGACTTTTTTACCGTTTAAAAGTGCGTACAAACGGTTTAATTGAAATAAATCCTTTGAGTTTGCGTATTATGATAATTACTTAACCTTGAAGAGTAATAATAACCCTCAGTGCACGTGAACTTAATACTTCGAAGTTTTCAGAACCTGGATAGTTTGTAGTATGTACTATCCTTTCCATTTCCATTGTACACATACATTTTAAAGAAACAGAAGAAATCAAAATCAAATCTAAAACGCAAAACAAAAGTATTCGGAATATTCAAACGACCCACATACATGCAGTGGATGCAATATACACAAATGAGTTAGTAGAATAGTGGTCTGCACGCTATAGTCTGTTCTATTTATTAGTTTTTTAGTGTAGTACTCTTCGTAATAGGAAAATTTTGATTGTAAAGGAGTCTCGCATAAATAGATAAGTAGAATATATAGTGAAAATCATCATAGTGTAGGAATTATAAAAAAATATACTTTATTATTCGATACGTCCAATATGCCTTTGCGTGTTATGTGCTTTTGCATATAAATACATTTATACCTATATATACTGTTACGTAGATCGTAAAGACTAGAAACATCACGCTAACTCCATCTCAGGAGGAGGCAGTGTTACGTAGATCGAAAATTCTAGAAACGTCACGCTAACTCCATCTAAGGATGTGTTTGTACTACTACTTTGTACAGTGTTTGAAACTACAAGAAACGACACGTTAACAATACAATACAATCCTTTATTTCAGACAACTTAGGCCCATAAAAACACAATAAATAAAATAATATATAACAATTACTATAAACTAATACATATTCTATAAAACAAAACTTAAACTATCACTAAACACGTAATGATGATGGCGACGTGTTCCGCTGCGTGGTGCCGCGTAACCGTCCTAGGAAACGACGATACAAGACACCTTTCGGCCAAAAGTCCTCTCTCAGGCAGGTCTGTAGATGGTGGGTTGGAAATCGTACCACAAACGACTTAAAATTGATGTTGTGGCGCTATTCCAACTTTTTGACCCTCAGAGTCCAATTGGTCTTTACTTTCAAGTACTGCACAACTTCCTCAACCATCGTGGAGTGATGCAGACGTGAAATATTTAGGTGCGTCGTAGGCACAGCAGGGCGCAGCAGCATGTTGGGTCCACTCGGAGCTGTACCATACTGGTTTCGTGAACAGGGCTTCTTCTTCTTCCTTTCCACTTTCGTGAAACCCTCTTCATCAACTAACACCATCTGTTATCAAGTAACAAGTACTACACGACAATTGTACGTAGACGCCACCGCCATCTATCGTCGAATAGCGGGATTAAACAGTAAATAATTGTCTCTGGAAGTACCTGGAAGTTTCTACGCTACTTAAGTTTCGAATGTTCGCGAATGTTCTGCTCGGGATATAAATAGCGGATTGTCGGGCTGATGGGCAGTTCGGCTACAAATGTGATCGAATACGATTCAAGCGATACAGTACAAGCGAAACTTGATTCCTTGTGACGTTTCTTGTTGTTGCGATATTTGTGTTTATTTAATTAAACTGTTTTGTGTGTTTCGGTAATATCGGTTTCAATTAATTTATCCCGAACCCCAGCTCGTAACAATACTATTGTAAGACAATATTGCATGAAAATAAATGTGAAGAAACCGGTATGTCCTAGAACCAAAAATTCAAATACTCGGCATCTACCAACCCGCACTGGGCCCGCGTTTCGTTTACAGCCCATTCCCTCTCACCGAAAGAAGGCCTGTGTACCAGCAGTGAGAACATTATGGGCTGATTGTTATGCTCTTGCAGTTATTTATCTTTATAAGGACATCACCTTCCTAAAGTCGTCCTCAATACACGGTTTCGGAGGCCAAATTTAACCAGAAGAATATTATATTGCACTGATGTGAAACAGACGTATTCTCTCTTCCATATATTGACACTACTCGCTACCCTACTGTCCTGGTTACTATGACGAGTTATTGTCAAAATACTCACATTTAGCACTCTGATGAAGAACCACTGCTATCCATTATTACATCGGAACCAACTGCAACATTTTAAGTGATGGACTGTATACCTTTATCAACAACACGTCCGACAACACGGCTGGTTTTAGGCAACAACACGGCCGAGCATTACAGTTCAAAAACAATCCCAAAGTCCAGTAAATCCGTCCAATCCATTACTTCCATGAAAGATTTCAAACATTCCTTCAGTACTATGAGCGAGTTATGCCATAAAGACAAACTTCGTCCCAGTGGACCTCAGAGGTCAAACGGCAATCGTCGTAAAATCAGACCTTCTAAGGATTGTAGGAAACGGAGTTACACCGTGTAATGTCTAATAGTAACAAGTTACAAATTTGTTAGTTTAGAATAGTAATAGTTAATATTCTGACTATAATTTATTGATTACTAGTGTACCGCCATTGCTTGAAATTTTTGAGCATTCAGTTTATCTAAGTTAATTAATAATACAAATAAATTTTCTGGAATAATATCTCTAAATCATGGTGTTAAGCCGCAAAAAAATCCAATGTGTAGTTAAAAAGAACTATGTAGTCACACAGACGGACACGAAAAGCGACAATGTTTAATACTATGTTTATAGATCGATTTTATCGAATGAAGAAAGATTTCTGCTTTTGGAAATCCAAGATGAATTTATCAATAGACATTTTTCAAGTTCTATATCCTCATTTCAGGGAAATGAAAAGGCAACACCGAGTGAATCACCTGGCTAAACACTGCTCATTACTTATCACTGTGAGTTGGGCAGGACACCTGGCAAGGCGCAGCCATGACAAGCGGAGTAAGGCTTGGATAGAGTGGCGTCCGAAGACTGGAAGACGAGATGACGGTCGTCCGGCGACGAAATGTGCGGTCGACATTGTTGCTAAATCGCGGGCAATACATGAGGATGAGGTTGCCATAGGAGTGTGGGGATTGGTACAAGAAAAGAGAGGCCTATGTCCAACAGTGTATGAAGTCGGCCTGTGGATAATGATGATGTAGAAATATTTCTGATGAAAATGTGAGGCCAGACATTTACTCTGAAATGGGGCAAGAGTTTTGTTCAAGAAATCCAGTTATTACTTCATAAACTATTTTTAAATTATGTAGGTATTGTCGCACGTCAGTGGTAACACTTTGATGTTGAGCTAGCGTCTTAGGATATATCAACAGCATAAGAGGCCTGCTTCTGGTTTTGTTACTTCTGACGTGCGGTCCAATCGCTCTTATTACATGTAAACTTTTTGAACACAGCAGTTACCAAAAAACGGCCGTTAAAATTATTCTACTTAGCTTGAACACTTTTTTCAAGCTAAAAAAACGACCCACTCTATGTCAGGAAACAGAGGTGAAAATATTTTATTCCAATCCATTTATTCCACTGAAATATTTCAAGCATTCACCCCCGCTTCGCTGTCCCACTTTCGGCGCAGTATTCCGTATGGACAAAGAGGAAACTTTTATGAGAACAAACTTTTAAATCGTGAAAGTATCAATAACACCGCTTCAGTCATATTTGAAAATACCTATAAAGCTGAATTATTACACTTAAGATTTAGATTCTGTAAAAGGGGAAATAACTCTCTGAGATTGGACTTCGCACTGTACTTAAAAGTACACTTCACTAATTCACTGTTCACTTTTAAATTCTCTTCATCTAAGCTTTAGCGGTAAGAATTTTACAGAATAGACCGTCTTTGATTTCTCCACCTACGGGATTTCCACGACCTTTACCTGGCTATTCGTTTCAGCATATGGTGCACCTTCTAATAGTATGTAGCAATATCGGTAAATATATTACTCGGATACCTCTTTAACACCATTGTTTCTTAAATGACCTACTTTTGCTAAACTAACCATATTAGATAGTGTAAAAAGTATTTGACATTAAAAATAAACCTCTTTGTAAAAATATGCAAAGTTTTGAACGTGGAGAAATAAAATGCAAAGTATGACCATGTGACACAAAGTTCTGCAAATGGTATAAAAATAAATCGTTAAAATGCACATAAAATGCATTTCATTCTGAGCATTTACATATATTTTGGTTCTCGAATTTAAAACTTGGACGAAATTTTAAGCAAAGGTGATTGTCTGGTCTTTGTTGTTAGGCACATAATTATATTCTGAGTACTCATATACCACGTACAACTTCTGCGACAAAGTTCAAATCTCTGACATTATCACAATAATACACAGAATGTTTCGCACTAACTTTTGAACGCTTACGGCTCATTTAACGTGTTAAACACAATACAGCATTAAAATTCCATGCGTTTTCTTCCAGAATCTCATTTGTACACAAATTACTCTTGGTTCATATAAAATATCGTTATACCGCCAACATTTATTCCCAAATACTTTTACAGTTGAAAAAATTTACATCAATTCTAAAACAACCCTTACTCGCTTGAAATAAGAACGCAATGAAATGAAAATTCAGCTGGCGAAAAGTAAATGTTATCTTGGGGTGGGTTGACAGGGATGTTTCGGTTCAGTACGTTGCTGGATGTTACACTGTTCAGACGCGTGTGGTTTTTTGCGGTCCCCGTGAAATAAAGTTCGAAGTTTAGAAAGTTTTCCGCGACATCGGATGTGTTAGATTTTTCGTGAAACTTACACGTGTGCAATTTTTTTGTGTTCAAACTGTGGAAAATGTGATTCAGCCTATAGTGGATATTACAGGTAAGGCCTTGGTCAGTGGGTCGTCTTAGGGGCGGAGTGTAGGAGTTGGAGTATACGCTTAGGGGCACTATGAGAGGCAAAGAAAACAAAAAAAATGCATAAGATGATTTTGCGATTTGCTTTTAAACGCATATTCATTTAAAAATGGATATTACTGCTAAGGAATTAGTAGGTACCAAATCTATGATTGGTGGAACGGCAGACTACATATTTTGAAATTCGTGAATTAAAAAAATGGAAAGAATGTTTGACTTTAATTTTCACTCGTTAACATGAAACACAGAAATTATGGTTCCGCAAAACAAATTCTCGAACGGTACCTATTTGGGTTTAAAGATTCTTTATTTATTATAGAAGAACATACATTATTTGATAAAGGTTCTTTGAGATCAAAAAGATTCCTTATTAATTAACTTGTTTATTAATTTAGTAACATATATGGGTAATGTTTTATAATTTTTACTGCCTTAGGTATGTTTAATGAAATGGGATTTTTTATCACTAGCAAATTTTCACTTAACATGCGACTTTTGTACAAACCTAGAGACCCATCTGGGCGCCAACTTTCCCGAAGATCGCTTGACTTGCCAATTATTATAAGTCGTATCAATTATTATATACAGTTCGGTTACACACATAGACAGATTAAATTGAAGGGTTGGAAGAAATTAACTACCGAGACTGAAAAATTATATCCCTTGACGTGTCCACTTCCAATAATCCTTTTGTTGCCTTTAGTAGTTCAAACTGAGCTCATAGTTTATCAAACTTGTCCGTTTCTAAAGTCTGTGTTTATTTTTTTCCCGATGTTCTCGTATTTGACCTAGTACCGACTAGGTGTCTTAACATTGTCACCTAACGTTGAGAGGGTGGATTTTAAAGTTTTACAATATTTCTAACTAAAATTATGAAATATCCCTCTGTAGTGTACTAACATATTGATTAAATATTGCAGTCATTAATATTGTACTTACGTAAATCTTCAATTATAAAAAGCAATGCTTTGTTTTACGCCTAATGATTATAACAGTAAAAGGCCTCTTCTCATACAAAAAAAGCACGAGCATTGATCACCACACTTATTCAAGATGGATTAATATTAAAATATGCGGTTGACGATGATCCGCAAATACTTGGAAACAACAACTCGGTAATCGGAAAATACACTGTTATTACCGTTACCATGGAAACCAGTTATTTCTCGCAGTATTTCTCTAGATTTGTCCTGGCAAACTAGATTTGGTAGAATTTCATCCTTTATATATAAAGGCAGATTTTGCCTGCCGTACGCCGTAAACCAATTACACTATAGTTGACCTAGTTCAGATAGTTTTGTTTCAGTGTATGGCTATTCGTTTTTTCGGTTATTCGTTGGCTAAGAAGTGTGCGACCCATCTGGTGGTAAGTAGTTATCGCATCTATGGAGACTGATGTGCAGTACTAGATGCATCATCGT
Organism: Aporophyla nigra; assembly: GCA_947507805.1. Lineage (NCBI taxonomy): Eukaryota > Metazoa > Arthropoda > Insecta > Lepidoptera > Noctuidae > Aporophyla > Aporophyla nigra. Next base: position 5,568,172 of record OX382315.1, on the reverse strand, counting down.
ATGTCGTTTGCAGTTTCTCAATATGCCTTTAAACTAATAGGTTGGGGAAAAAGTTTCTTCGCATTTTTTAAGAAAATTCAAAACATTTTTTAATAAAGTTTATTTACATTTAACTAAAGTATGTAGGTACCATTTTGTTCGATAACTTTTTGCCATCTTGTAGGTAGGGACATGATCCCATTGCTATAGAAATTTTGGGACTTCTGGTCAAAATGCCGCGACAAGTGGTTTTGGCAGTCCTCTCGTGATGTTAACCTGACACTGCCTAAAGAATTCTGAAGAGACCGAAACAGGTGGAAATCTGAAGGTGCAAGGTCAGGACTATACGGCGGATGCATTAACACCTCCCAGCCAAACTCTCTTAATTTGTGTTGGGTGGCTAAAGATGTGTGAGGTCTAGCGTTATCATGATGAAAAACCACACCCCTTCTGTTGATTAATTCCGGCCGCTTTCTCTCAACTTCTTGCTTTAATCTCATCAGTTGTTCGCAGTAGAGTTCAGAATCGATGGTCCTGCCTGGTGGTAACAGCGCATAATTAATAATGCCCTTCCAATCCCACCACACACACAGCATCACCTTGTTGCGAGTTAACCCGGGTTTCGCCACAGTCTGTGAAGCCTGACCGGCCTTTGACCACAACCTTTTTCGCACGTTCTTGTCATACGTGATCCACTTTTCATCACCAGTTATCAGCTTCTTCAAAAATGGTTCGGTTTCATTACGTCGTAATAAAGAATCACAAATGAGTACACGGTCCATTAGGTTTCTTTCAGTGAGCTCGTGAGGTACCCAAATGTCGAGCTTTTTTGTGTACCCAGTTTTTTTCAAATGCGCCAAAACTGTTTTGTGGTCAATTTCCAGTTCTTCAGCTACGTCGTAACTACTGATGGCATCTTGCTCCACTTTTTCAAAAATGGCATCCATTTTATCCGTAATAGGGCGACCAGAGCGACGTGCATCTTTGACATCAAAATTTCCGGATTGAAAACGCTTAAACCAAATTTGTGCTACTCTCACAGACACTACACTAGGTCCATAAACATCGCAAATGTTTTTCGCGGCTTGCGTTGCATTTTTACCTTTTTTGTAGTAAAATTTTAAAATGTATCGAATTTCTTCATTAGATTCACTCATCTTGACGGTACGAAAAACAAATGAAAATCACACATTTTCTTAATTTGAATTTGGAATTATGTTCTTTAAAATTTAAACTTTCAATGATACCAAAACCAGCCAGATACAAATAGTATAGCCAAAGAGATTTTATTACAAGTTCATACATACTATAATGCGAAAAGACTTTTTCCCCAACCTAATAGAATCTTCAAATCAGAATAGCAACGCTGTTTGGCGCTAGAAACAGGCACGCTAGTAGTTTTCTACGTCCAGTTGGATCAAAGATCAGATCAAAGGAAATAGCTACCTAGGTTTAAAAGTATCTTTTTTTAAAATCAGTGAAAGTCAAACCATGGTTTATTTTAGGGAAGATTACTGAAAAAACAAAAAAAAATGTCGAACGACTTTTTAGGGTCTAAAAATCTTTCAATCGCTTTTTATCCTAGGGAAATAATGTGTGTGTAAACCACACCACAACATTGAGCTAAGAAATAATATCATGTAGATTCCCGGAGGCAGTCACAGAGTCAAGTGTCAAGTTAAAACAGTATCAAGTGTCTAAAAGAAAGTTTTCAAGTTCGCAGGAAACATTTGAACTTTCTGGAAATTTGCGTCCGGTCCTGGTCGGAGCCGGAGCCATGGTACGGAGGGAGAGGGCATGGGAAGCCGTCACCTCCTTCTGCTAAGCAGTAATGCTCGCGAAGGAGGAGGTGAGGCGCGTGAGAGAGTGGCAGTCTCTGCGCCCTCACGTCCATAGCCACCGTAGGAGGAGTCGCTCCGGGCGTCGGGAGTCGATCGCGAACTCCCGGCCGCGCCGCAGGCGCGGGCTTGCGGGCGGCGAGCTACACATAGCTCGCCGCCCGCAAGGTAATGACCAGGCCCGTATCAACGGCGTCTAGTATTCCATGCGCGCCTCAAAAAGATGTCAGCAGAACTGAAGGGGTCTGCTAGGACCGATACCTGCCAGGGTCGCGAGATTTGTTCGATAGAGATACCGTGACCCTGGCATATGGGCAACTGAAGGAACACGGGTGGGTTTTAGTCAGTAAAAATCTGACTCACCCTTCCGCTCCACCCAAGAGCGGGAAACGTCATTTAATGATTCCCACCCACAAAAAAAAAAGGTAAATTTGAACAATTTTGTAATTGACAGTATTCGTTACGCGTTTAATATGTACTTATTTAAAACAATTTATTCTTTTATATGAGTAATACTTGTCTTATTATGCTAGTCTCGAACACAAAATCACACCTTGTTGCCCCGAAGTATTGATTCGTTCACTTGAGTGAGGTTCATAGTAAAACAGAATTGCTTCTGTTCTGCGCTGAAACCAAAACCGCAATCTTTAGCGTCGAAGCCAATCACAAGTTCACTTTGCCAACCACGCTATTAATATTATTTGTTCCTTCAGGTTGATACTGAGAATCCTTTACCAGGCAACCAATAATACTGTTTTAGGAATCATAAACTAGTCAAGTCACCTAGAAATGATAAAAAGTTGCTCTTGCAACCTTGCCTATTTCAGCTTTTTACCGAGAGCAAAGTTTATTCATTATTCCTAGGTCAGGAAAATTTTAATTACGTTTTCCATTACGAATTTCTCAGTAGTAGTCTATGAACACGGGCGTGGTGTTGTTAGTTGTAGATAGTTTTAAATTGTTATGAAAATGCTCTCCCAAAAATGTGGGATTTATAATCTGTCAAATTAATTAAGCTATCCTGTAATAGATAGATGAAAGGAACAGTTTATGGATTGAGTTTCAACATAATTACAGACTCATATTGTATTGTTTGTTTGCATTTACTTTAGAAGACTCTCTGCTACATAGGAAGCTGAGTGATGAAAGCGTGCGCGGTAGCGATTTAGTGCCTCGGTTTTTGGTACCTCGTGTAAACGCTGACTAAGACACGAGTTCCACAGAATTACACAAAACTTATGCTAAATGTATGATTTAATATTTGGGCATGACAACGGAGGACGCAATATAAGTTAAATTCTATTAATGAATCTTTTGATCTTGCATTAAAACGGTGTTACTTAGAATCTATGACAAAAATACGTTAAATGTTATTTTTATATGTAATACTCAATAGACATCAAACGGACTAGTGATTATAGTTATTTAGACAATTAACAGTTTAGTCAATTAACCATACAATAGCTTTTTGATACAACTGTCAAAGAATGGCAGGTGTGATTTGATTGAACAAACATTTAAGTTGGTAAACTATTTAGTTGAAATATTAATTAAATTATAACCATATAATAACAAACTACCGCTTCTCGCTTACCGTTTTCTATGTAGCGGTTTCTGTTTCATTTCGACACTTGTGTATTTAAGATGTTTATTCAGTATCTCGTTCAGGATTTCATTTAGTTTAGGGAATTAAAGTTTGACTTAAACAGGTACCTACGTTATGTTGAATCGCAAGGTTTTAACGTAAATTACTTTGAATTACATCAAAGATAATAAAAAAATAATTAGATACAGGATTTGCAATTATTACTATTCCTCGCGATTAACTTAGAAATTGTTAAACGCCACAGACGTAATTCGTTTTCTTTTCCAAAATGGATCTTGATAAACGTCTTATTTATAATACTAAAAAAAAATGCCTAAAATCTTTAAGTACATACATATTTCGAATTCAAAACCAGTCACCACCATAATAAAACTACCTACATATGTATAGGATTATCGTTTGAATTTACCTAGGACTGCAATAGCTGTACACTATTGTATTTACAAATGTTATGTTTTCTAGTTCATCATATTGAGTAGTTGTCGGTAATGAGCAAAGCTTTATAAAAAAAACAGCACAGTGAAATGAAAATAAACCAAAAATGTTTGCAGAATGCGGGACGCCTTTTATTTCATACATATTTATTTGACAGTTGATATTCAATATAATCTGGAGAACATATATTTTTCACAATAGAATAAAATGAAAGACTGTCAATTCATGTCCGTATATTATAAACTTTATAAACGATATCTTTCAAATCTACATGCTCTAAACCAACTTATCGAAAAGTTTACAGAATTCAAAAAACCATTGTATCTAGCATTCGTCGATTATGCAAAGGCCTTCGACAGCATCAACCACGATTCACTTTTCAAAGCTCTTAGTAACCAAAATATAGAATCCACTTACATCAATTTACTTAAGACAATATACAATAATAGTACAGCGTCAATAAAAATTAACACCACTGGACCGTCTTTTCCAATAAAAAGGGGAGTCAATCAAGGAGACCCGTTGTCCCCTAAGCTTTTTACTGCCACGCTTGAGGAAGCCTTCAAAACCTTGGCTCCAACCTGGGTAGACAAGGGATTAGTTATCGGTGAAAAGAAGTTATCAAACTTCCGCTTCGCCGATGACATTGTTTGTTTTTCCTCATCAGCGGCTGAGCTGAGTAACATGCTCGAAGAACTGAACAAAGCAAGCCTCGAGATTGGGCTTAAGATGAATATGTCAAAGACCAAACTCATGACAAACAGCATCAAAAAGAGAATACACATTGGGGGTGAGGAGATTACATATATCCAAGACTATATCTATCTGGGCCAAATAGTCTCCTTTCAGGCGCGGCAAGACAAAGAAGTCAACCGACGCACTGAGAGCGCCTGGAGGAGCTATTGGTCAATGAAAGACCTTCTGAAAGGAGATCTACCACTTTGTCTCAAACGGAGAATTATGGACATATGTATTCTCCCCATTCTCACATATGGTGCTCAAACCTGGTCTTTGACACTTCAGCAGAGGTCCAAGCTCGAAGTTTGCTAGCGAGCCATGGAGCGCAGTATCCTGGGTGTTCAACTATCAGACCGTATAACGAACACAACACTGCGCGCCAAAACCAAGGTTATAGATGTCACTCAGAAAGCTGCGGAGCTCAAGTGGGACTAGGCCGGACATGTCTGCCGGATGTTTGATGACAAATGGGCTAAAAGAACCACCAATTGGGTCCCACTAAACGCTCGACGCCATCGCGGCAGGCCGATACGAAGATGGCGGGACTAGCTTGACTCCTACCGAAAGGACTGGCCAGAACTAACAAAAAACAGAATTCTGTGGAAAAGGGAGAGGGAGGCCTTTGCCCTGCAGTGGGACAATATAGGCTAATTAGACTAGATTAGATCTTTCAAATGTAGAGTTCTCCCATTAGGTATTTGCTACTTATTCCTACGTATACGTATACCCATACGTAAAAAAAATATGACATAAAATACCCAAATTCTTTTTATTTTATACCTATCTATCTAATAGGTTGGGGAAAAAGTTTCTTCGCATTTTTTAAGAAAATTCAAAACAATTTTAATAAAGTTTATTTACATTTAACTAAAGTATGTAGGTACCACTTTGTTCGATAACTTTTTGCCATCTTGTAGGTAGGGACATGATCCCATTGCTATAGAAATTTTGGGACTTCTGGTCAAAATACCGCGACAAGTGGATTTGGCAGTCCTCTCGTGATGTTAACCTGACACTGCCTAAAGAATTCTGAAGAGACCGAAACAGGTGGAAATCTGAAGGTGCAAGGTCAGGACTATAAGGCGGATGCATTAACACCTCCCAGCCAAACTCTCTTAATTTGTGTTGGGTGGCTAAAGATGTGTGAGGTCTAGCGTTATCATGATGAAAAACCACACCCCTTCTGTTGATTAATTCCGGCCGCTTTCTCTCAATTTCTTGCTTTAATCTCATCAGTTGTTCGCAGTAGAGTTCAGAATCGATGGTCCTGTCTGGTGGTAACAGCTCATAATGAATAATGCCCTTCCAATCCCACCACACACACAGCATCACCTTGTTGCGAGTTAACCCGGGTTTCGCCACAGTATGTGAAGCCTGACCGGCCTTTGACCATGACCTTTTTCACACGTTCTTGGCATACGTGATCCACTTTTCATCACCAGTTATCAGCTTCTTCAAAAATGGTTCGGTTTCATTACGTCGTAATAAAGAATCACAAATGAGTACACGGTTCATTAGGTTTCTTTCAGTGAGCTCGTCAGGTACCCAAATGTCGAGCTTTTTTGTGTACCCAGTTTTTTTCAAATGCGCCAAAACTGTTTTGTGGTCAATTTCCAGTTCTTCAGCTACGTCGTAACTACTGATGGCATCTTGCTCCACTTTTTCAAAAATGGCATCCATTTTATCCGTAATAGGGCGACCAGAGCGACGTGCATCTTTGACATCAAAAATTCTCGGATTGAAAACGCTTAAACCAAATTTGTGCTACTCTCACAGACACTACACTAGGTCCATAAACATCGCAAATGTTTTTCGCGGCTTGCGTTGCATTTTTACCTTTTTTGTAGTAACATTTTAAAATGTATCTAATTTCTTCAGTATATTCACTCATCTTGACGGTACGAAAAACAAATGAAAATCACACATTTTCCTAATTTGAATTTGGAATTATGTTCTTTAAAATTTAAACTTTCAGTGATACCAAAACCAGCCAGATACAAATAGTATAGCCAAAGAGATTTTATTATAAGTTCATACATACTATAATGCGAAAAGACTTTTTCCCCAAAGCTGGTCTCCATCAAAAATAGTAAAGACAGTGAATCGTCTTATTTTTCAAAAAAAGGAGTCTTCAGTTCCTTCTTAAACTGTTCGTTTTTTTACGTAATTCACCACTTCGATTCACACTATCATAATCATCATCATCATCTGCCTAGCCTTTTCCCAACTATGTAAGGGGCGGCTTCCAGTCTAACTGGATGCACAACGCAGTTACTGGGTAATACGATACCCCTTGGTTAGACTGGGTGTCAGACATTCGGTCTTCTGACGACCGGTAACGACCGTCTAAGATCTACGAAAGACAGCTGGAACCAACGGCTTAAGGTGCTTTCCGAGGCACGAAAGGGTCTTGGTATGTAAAGATGGTCACCCATCCACGGACCAACCGCGACAAGCGTTTTACACTATCATATACAGTAATAAATAGAAAATGATATATCTCTATTTTCCATCACCACGACCAAGTGAATACCGCTATAAACACAGTCGTCCATTGATATAATATTTAATAAGAAACGTAGTCCCTACTCGATGGAAACCATCTCCAATTTGTACGACTTCAGGAAATAGCTCTCCTTATTATGGCTTCGATAGGCTGGCTTAATTTATTTACCCTTATTTTCACACAAATGAAACCACACAAATTCATCACATTCCCAATAAAAAATAAAATTTCTCATTCACCCCATAGTAAAACCAGAATTAGCATCAATGATAATTAATTAAAGTTTAAAGCCATACTATTTTATGGGGGTGTATAACAGCTGTAACTTTGATGGGGGTTACTAAAACGAAGGTATTATTTAGTTTTATTGTACCCCAAGCGTATATTAGGGGTAAGAGTTAAATATCAAGTACATGCATAAATAATAATTATGGTTAATTAAATAAAATGTTCCCCAGACGTTACTTGCAAAAATACCTTTTAGTTTTTCAGTCCTGCGTAACATGGGTTAAGAATGAGGATGTTCTTATTTTAAATATGCACATAAAAGGCACCTTTAAACGTCAACAATAAAATAGAATTGATTCTAGTCGTCCATTTCAAAAGGTAGTTTCCTTTTGGAATGGACGACTAAAATCAATTCTATTTTAACCGGCTTCAAAAGAAGGAGGAGGTTTCTCAATTCGACCGTATATATATATATATTTTTTTTGTAGTTGACGTTTAAAGGTGCCTTTTATGTGCATGTTTAAAATAAATTCTTTGTGTTTGTCTTTGACTTTGAGAACAAACAAATCCAACCTCAGGGCTGCAACTGCTCGTGGAGGCGATCGGCGGCGGCAACCTCTCGCATCCGGCCCTGGTGCGAGACATGGTACGGAGCGAGAGGGCATGGGAAGCCGTCACCTCCTTCTGCGAAGCAGTAATGCTCACGAAGGAGGAGGCGGGGCGCGTGAGGGAGTGGCAGTCTCTGCGCCCTCACGTCCCTAGCCGCCGCAGGAGGAGACGCCCCGGGCGTCGGGAGTCGATAGCGGACTCCCGGCCTCCGTAGGCATGAGGTTGCGGGTGGCGAGCAATGGGTAGCTCGCCGCCCGGTAAGGACCAGGCTAGGGTCGACGGCGCGTAGTGTTTCACGCGCGCCTCAAAAAGATGTCAGCAGCACTGAAGGGGTCTGCTAGGATCGATGCCTGTCAGGGTCGCGAGATTGTTCGAAAGAGATACCGTTACCCTGGCACATGGGCAACTGAAGGAACACGGGCGGGTTTTAGTCAGTAAAAGTCTGACACGCCCTCTCGCTCCGCCCCGAGCGGGAGAAGTGATTAGATGATTTCCGAACCAAAAAAATAAAAAGGCTGCAAATGAGTATATCATTTGGCAAAATATCTCGCCAAAAACATTTTGGTTGACGTGAGCATAACAAATTGCTCACCAAATATTTTAAAAACTTAGTTCAAAATCAATCAACTCAGCCTGTCATAGTCCACTGCTGGATATAGGCCTCTCTAATGATGCGCCACAGCACCTTGTCTTACACCTTCCGCGTCCAGAAATTAGTTATTAAGGTTAAATAAAAAGAGTTTATTATTTTTTGCGTTTCAGGTTTTGGCGGTTTTTTTTTTCTGTTAAAAAGGTTTTTTCCTATTTAATTCGGATCGTCAGTGGTTTTAAGTAATAATTTGACAGTTAGATACTCATTCCATTAGAGGAATTTTGACGTGATATAATGTGTAACGAAACGTAGAACGGCATATTTTTTTATAAAGTTCAAATTCATATCAGCAAAATACTTTGCTTTCCCATCCAAAACCTACAACCGAGCATGCAATTTGACCCTCCGTGCTTTTAAGTTGATAAGGGAACGATTGAAACACATTTGCGTAGATGAAATCCTTAATTAGCAGAATAAGGAGCTTAAGACGACATCCTACGTCGGTTTCAGATTAAAGCCCGTAAAATCTACAATTCAAATCCTTCAATGGAATTTAAATGAGGTTCCTTTAGAATAACTTCGCATTGGTATAAGTAGTAGGCAAGAGTTTCATAAATACTCAATGTATTGTTGTAAAGCTAGTTGTCCGAGAGAAACAATTTTTTCTCCCATTGAAATTTTTTTGTACTAAGAGCGTCCGTTTACGTAAGAAATAACCCGTGAAAGTATTCTCCAGATGTTCTGAATCGATTACTCACAAAAAAATACCATAAGCTCTTAACTAATTACCTACAACATTTTCATTCCATTACATACATCTACAATCATTTACCTAGTCCTTTCCGAACTATGTTGGGTCAACTTCCAGTCTAATTGGATGCCGCTGGATAGAATTTCACATGCTGGAATTGTTTATTTGATCTCTACAACCTATTAACTGGGTAACACAATACCATTTGGTAACACAGGCTATTAGACTTTTGACAGATAAATAGTATAAAAGAAAATCGCTTTTTGGGTCTGTGTGCACAAAAAATTCTATGCAATTTTCACTATAATTAAGAGCATTTCTAACACCACTATCTACTACCACAAGATATGAAACTCAAAACTTAATAGAAAATTGGAGAATCTCATTTACATGCCTCTACCAAACCCAAAGATCTTTGGGTTTGGCATCAAGCCATCACAAAATCCCTTGAGAGAATCCGATACAAAATAACCACCGTCACCATCCAAACCTGCCTAAAATCTCATTCGATACGAGAGCCATCTACCTACGTAGATGAAGCTCTTAATTAGCACGATAACGGTTACCGTTCGGGACATCCAGCGTCGGTTTTAGATTAAGGCCTGTAAAATCTCCAATTCAAATGCTGCCATGGAATTCAAACGAACGGAGCCCTTACTAAGTGATTTGGGGACGAGGATTTCAGTTAAGGTTGTTTTGTTTAACAGGAAGATTGTATTTAATTTCCTTGAAACTTTTCTTAGGAATTGAAAGTCCTTGACAATGTACGTACGTATTTTAGAAACGGCTGTGATTGACCTAGACCAGGACAAAATAATTTTCTGCCCTTGTTGAGCTTCAATTTCGATTTTTCACGTCGTCAATAGGGTCTCTAATTATCGTTAAAACTATGGCTGACCACTAGTCACTAGTATGTAAATAAAAATGCTTGAGAATAATCTATATATTCATCAAATATTTGGCAAGACGTTTTCAAAACCAAATTGTAACTATAGTAGTGTGATTAACTGTTCACATTTTGCATTTGGAGAAATCAAATAGGTCTTATGGCCGTATATTTGCCTAAAGAGTAAAAACAGTAAGTGGGGAAACTTGTAATGTGATACGAAAAGTCATCGACCCGGAACTTGAAGGTCGAACTCAACGTCGAGTCAATTTTTAACATTTGTGTTATAATGTCAAGGTCACTTTACACTCCAAGATCAAATACAATTCCATAAAAGCTTTGGAACAAAACAATTTGGAACTGATGTGCGAGTATTGGCTAAAGATTAGCATATTCGGTCGTTCTATTGGCACTTTGCCAAGGTCCGCGCGGCTTAGCTCAATCTTAGGAGACCAGACTATTGGGAACCTAAGTACCATGTGGGAATGGTAAAGGTATTGGCTCTATCGCTTTTGTTTTTCACTTAGATTTAATTGGTGCAGGCATAAATATTATTTTGTTGGACAGACATAGATTGGTTAATGTTATAAAAAGGACAAATTAGTAATAGACATGGAGCGTGAATTGAAATTACAGCCTCCAGTAGTGACGATAGCACATCCCGCACGCTTATTGCATAACACATTATCAATTAGAATTTGAATAATTCTGAAGGACATTGCTTCGCATATTATGTTCGAAAAATGTGTTTGCCTAGCAACGTAAATAATGAAATTAATGTTCATTGCATTATTAACGTTACTAAGCAGACACATTTTTCGTTGAACAGTCAAAATTAAAGACATTCCTACTATTAGTGTGTTACGCAATTACCCTTCTGGACACTCAGCCCCCTACTACCTTGCTGGTGAACAAATAATTCTATAAGAAGTTCATCTGTAATAAAAGTAGAGTAATATGACATACCAACGAATTTACAGTGCTCACCTAGCTCAACTTAATGTTTTTTGTACAGCAACACAAGGGCACCAGGTTGGAATATTATTGCAAGTTGGATAGCTGTTCTATCCTTCGTCTCCATTAGTGTTAAACTTTGAAAGTCTGATTCAAAAGAAAAAAATCCCTAGTATTTCGTTCTCCTTTAACAAAAACAACTCGAACGTATAGAAAATAAAACTTGATTGGTACATAGGAAGCTTGTAATCCTTTTTTATGTCGTCATTCTGACTCGAATCACGTTTCCTATCAAATCCTTTAACGACAATGCGTAAAAACGTTTATTGAAAAGGTAATTGATTTAAAAATCACACGGAAGCTACCTATTACGTTACTTATCAGAAATAAAAATCTTTGCCTAAACAGGATATTTTTAGATTACTTTTGAAATGACATAAAAGCACAATCGTTTTCATTCTATAAAACTGCACTATTTTCATATTAAAATCTTCGCTATCAGAAAACGCACAGTTTTCCTTCTGAGCTCTAGCACTGAAAGAAAATATCTTTCAAATCATACTTTCTATCACATGTTTAAATGGTTGATGTTATTTACAAACAAGTATGTGTAGTGCAGGAAAGATTTCGAAACTGACTGACGGTCGAAGTTTGCATGCGAATTAAGTCGTAGCCTGCTATTCTGAGATGAACGTCACATGTGGAAGTGAACGGCATCTATATAGCTGATCGATACTCCCACTCTTTAAATAAACTCATAAGTGAGATGAAACTTCTTTGTGAACACCTGAGCTTTTCGACCTTATTAGGGTTCGGTACATCGATTGTAAAAAAGAGAACACCAGAAGACCTACTTGGGTCGTGTCATTACGAGTGCACAATATTTGTCTGCCACGAAAGGTTTACTTGAATAATGTAAAACATCTTTTTCTTTTGATTATTCAACGCTCATTATCGTTATACTTTTCTTCTTCTTTTTTCGTGATGGTAGAATAAGAGTTAAAAAGAACCAACTGTCTTTGATAAATACATATATATTTCTACTAAAGTCATGAACATCACAGACATTGTAGAATTATTATCTTGTTGCCTTTGTTTTTTTCAAATTAAATGTTTAATGTTCGTATTTCTATTATCTTGTAATGTTTTCTTTTACTAATCTACTTGCTTTCAGTTAAAATAATATCTTTTCTTTTACCTTATCCAAGCTGTTGGTACAAAATATTCCTAAGAAATTACAGAACAAGTTTTCCTTCAAAACTTTTTGAATTCTCAATACCTACAGCAATAATATTGTTTATTATAAAACTCAACGCACGTCTTTAACTTTTCAATAAAGTATCTACACACTAAAATCATAAAATAGGACTGACAGAAATAAATTACATAAACTATTATCAAGTAACCTACAGATAATGTCGAATATTTGATTGTAGACAACTGATTGTTGATAACTTTCGAGTAATCATTTTGGAAGTATTGGATACAAATTTGGATGAAATTATGTGAATGGGTAGTTTTTAAAAGATATCTCTGGTAAAAGGAGAAATGAATTTATAAGCAACTTAGAATGATGCACCACTAATGAATACAAACATCTACACATAACAACACGCTTTTTCCCGAGATTAGGTACAGATGTACATAGTTCTTCCGCGTTTCGCCAGTTATTTTAAGTCCCATGTAATAGGAAACGAGTCTATTGCTATCAACCAGGCACAGTTCCTGGATCAGGGCTGTTACTGAGAAATTCTTGATTGAAAAACACAATTACTTAACATCTAAAAGTATTTGTATGGAAACTCAAAATTAACGTTAGCAATTAAATAAGAGACGAACAGTAAACGATATGTAGACGGCAGACAGACAGACAAGAAGACTGTGTAGGTCTTGCGTTAAACTGAAATCAATCTGCATAAGGGCAGGAGGAAGCCACAGGAGCTAAATAAAATGCAAATCCGACATTTCATTTATAAAAAAAAACCGGCCAAGTGCGAGTCGAACTCGCGCACCGAGGGTTCCGTACAAACCTGCAGGTATTCACGGTTTATGCATATGAAATTAAATACATATTTTTTTTTTAATTTTTATATTTGAGTTGACTGAATGAAAGGTAAATTGTGGTTTACGATTTATGACGTATTAAAAAAAAAACTACTTACTAGATTTCGTTCAAACCAATTTTCGATGGAAGTTTACATGGTAATGTACATCATATATTTTTTTTAGTTTTATCATTCCCTAATTTTAGAAGTTACGGGGGGGTGGGGGACACACATTTCACTACTTTGGAAGTGTCTCTCGCGCAAGAAAAAAATGATATTAGAAACTTCAATATCATTTTTAAAGACCTATCCATAGATATTCCACACGTATGGGTTTGATGATAAATGTTTTTTTGAGTTTCAGTTCTATGTATGGGGAACCCCAAATATTATTGTTTTTTTTTTCTATTTTTGTATGAAAATCTTAATGCGATTCACAGAATACACTTACCAAGTTTCAAGAGCATAGCTCTTATAGTTTCGGAAAAAAGTGGCTGTGACATACACGGACAGAGAGACAGACAGACATGACGAATCTATAAGGGTTCCGTTTTTTGCCATTTGGCAACGGAACCCAAAAAAAGCAGAAAGGGTGGCATGGCTTACGGCAAAAAATATCCCTTGCAGTTCTGACATGCTGAAACCAGAACTGTATAAATTAATTTCTATACATAAAGAAAAATTTAAAATATTAAATATTGATAAAATTTTAGAAGAACACAATCACACAAAGGCAAATCACCTTACCATCCCGGCTTGAACCCCATAGATATGGCTTGAGCATCCATAAAAGGTTACGTGGCGAAAAAAAAAATTCACAAATAATATAACACATACATTATATGTATATTAAATAAAATAAAATAACCTATGAAATAAACACGAAGTTTATTATCACCAAAGAAAAATAAATTGACATAATATAATAAGTATTAAAAATGTGAGAAAACGAAAATTATTTGGTTGATTACGTATTGTCCACTCGAATGTACCGTACCATGCGCAAGTTCGGACTCGCGACTGTATTCTAGGCGGTCAAAAAGATTGGCGCGGGCTTGTACGTTCATAAAGTTCAGAATAAGCGATATCAAATTTTATGAGGGTAATTAAAGTGCTTGTCATTATTAAAACTTGAAATTTTCACTCTCACACTAACGGTCATGCTGGTAGTGATCGAATGTATTTAACAGTTTCAGTTATTGTGAAAGTTATAATTTAAATAATATGGCGTCCTCAAGCCATGACGCGGATAAAGAAAATGTGTATAGAACTAGAATACCGATACCGAAGGCTCCTTTACCACCCTTGCCGAAACATTTGCTAGTGAACACCATAATGGTTCGTAAGCAAGAAGTTCCAAAGCGACGTCCTTTGAAGACTATCAATGCACAAAGCACGATTATGCCGAAGCCTGGTCCAAGTAAAGTAGTTCCACAAAAACCCGAACATCCAATGAACATCGACACGAAAAATCTCACCACGAGGCAGGTAAGTGAAAACTTAGACCTAGACAAACGTGCTAAAGATAAAAACACGAGTATACCTAAGCCTGGTCCAAGTAAAGTAGTTCCACATAAACCTAAACATTCAATGAACATCGACACGAAACACGTCACCACGACACAGGGATGTGAAGACTTAGACCTAGACAAACGTACTAAAGATAAAAGCACGAGTATACCGAAGCCTGGTCCAAGTAAAGTAGTTCCACATAAACCCAAACATTCAATGACCATCGACACGAAACATGTCACCACGACACAGGGAAGTGAAGACTTAGACCTAGACAAACGTGCTAAAGATAAAAGCACGAGTATACCGAAGCCAGGTCCAAGTAAAGTAGTTCCACATAAACCCAAACATCCAATGACCATCGACACGAAACATGTCACCACGAGACAGGGAAGTGAAGACTTAGACCTAGACAAACGTGCTAAAGATAAAAATTCCAGCGTTATATCTATAAGTGATGATGATTTGGAAGATGAAGGTAGTCAACGCCATTTTGTAGATAATGAAAAGGAAAAAGGCGCAGTGTTGAGCGCTGTCACGCCGAATCTGAAGGTTATTTTGGGCCGAATCGCGTGATGAAAAAGCATCATAGTCGAGAGCTGCAGGGTCTGTCTCCTATTGTAGCCATACAACAGACGCCTGATAATAAAGTGAAGCATCGTGTTAAGTTCAATGAGAATACACAAGACAGGTCAACAACACCTGATTTCTGTAAGTACCTACATAGATAGTATGTTTTTTTAAGTTTTATCATTTTGGTCTTCTTCAGACGTATTAGGCAAAAATATTATAGCCTAGTTAAAAGAGAAATAGCCACAGAGAAAGCTAAGCAAAGACGAAGAAAAAGCGCGGGCCCGGGCAGGCGATGGAATGCGATATAATGGGGTCGGGGCCGAAATGTCACGATGACGACGTTTTGGGTAGATGCTACTAGTTGTGTGTATTTAAACCAATGTTGCTTGTTAGTTTAATATCTTGACCGTTCAAGTGGGATAGATTATTTGTCTTGTTCGAATATAATGATGATATAACGTAGGTGCTTAAAACAACAAATATAACATAGGAATATACAGTGAATGATGACAGGTTTTGCTTGTTATTTCACTATGGAGTTCTATTTATTTGACGTAAATGCATGAAACCTCTTGCCCTTTTTAGGGTTCTGTTATGTGGGTACCTCCTTATTTATAATTAATAAATAAGTAGGGTAGAATAGCGATTTAGTTTTAGGTGAATGACTGCTGCGTCAGTCCAATATATGAGCTTGTACGTATCGGTTGCGTTATTTCATCTCCACCCCCCCCCCCCCTTCGGTTATAACAGTTGGCGACGAGGTCAAAGTACAAGTTACACGTGTATAGTTAATTTAATATGGCAAAAACTACAGTTGCGGTCGGCATAGTAACAGTGTTTAACCATGAACATCAAGAATGGCAATTGTACAAAGAACGACTTGAACAGTGGTTTCTTGCAAACGAAACTGGGGAAGATGTGGATAAAGCCGGTAGAATCAAGCTATAAATTGATTCGCGATTTGGCTACACCGCGGCAGGTCGGTACCTTGAGCTATGTTGAAGTAGTTGCTCTATTGGATGGACATTTCACGCTAAAAAAGTGCACGTTCGCAGAAAGGTATAAATTCCACAGTGCCACGCAACATGTGGGCGAAGGATTGCTGGAGCGGGCGACACGTGTACGTGGTTTGTCGATACACTGCGGGTTTGTGGCGTCAAGTATTGATGAACACCTTCGCGACCGATTTGTGCTCGGTATGGCGCCAGGACCAGAGAGAGATAAATTATTTACCAAGGCGATGTCGGAGTTGACGCTCAGCAAGGCCTTGGAAATAGCTGAAGGTGTACGCAGTGCGCGTATGGGGGCAGAACAAACAACTCGGCATGCGGATATGACCTTTCAAGTGATGAAGATGGACACGACAGCACAGCTTGGCACAGCACGCGGAAAAAGCATGCAGCAGCGCGGGCATGGGCCAGCAACACCCACATCTAGCGGCGAGCACGGTCAAGACGGCGGCAGCGGCTGCACAGCCTGTGGCTACGCTGGCCATCAGGCATCAACGTGTCGGTTTGTGCGGTATAAGTGCAAAAAGTGCGGCGTTCAAGGACACCTTAAGCGAATGTGTAAAAAAAGTGTAAATAAACAACACTATGTTGAGTGCTGTGGGGATGAAGACGATGATGGTAAGCATGTATGCTATAATATCCGCACCTTACGCGGCGAACCGATGCGAGAATCTGTTTGTGTCAATGGAATCAATCTAACTTTTGAAATACATAGATACGGGTTCACCAGTTATCGTTATTTCTGAGCAAATGTATCTTAAACACTTTGTGAAAATAACATTAGAAGCCAGTGACGTAATTTTGCATAGTTACAACGGCGATAAGTTACAAATTGTAGGTAAAATAAATCTTTTGTTCAGCTATAACAACAAATCATTCACATTAGGAGTATATGTTGTACGGAATGGAGGGCCACCCTTATTAGGCAGAGATTTCTTTTTTCGTTTTAACTTACAAATATGTTCTGTAAATAACTGCAATGATTTCTTATCGGGTAATTCTTCCAAATACCCACAGTTGTTTGGAAATAAATTAGGATGTTTTAAAGGCGTCAAGGTAGAATTACTATTGAAACCAGATGCAAAACCAATATTTTTTAAGGCTAGACCTTTACCTTTTGCTCTTCGCGAGAGCGTTGAAAAAGAACTTAACCGTCTTGTAGGGTTAGGTGTTCTGGTACCAGTAAAATACGCAGAGTATGCAAGTCCAGTAGTGCCTGTTTTAAAGCGAGATGGTTCTATACGGCTCTGTGCCGACTACTCCGTGACTATTAATAAGCAGTTACTTGTCGATAAATATCCATTACCTAGGTATGATGAACTGTTTACTAAATTACATGGCGGCAAGTATTTCAGTAAATTAGACCTATCGCATGCATATAATCAGTTATGTCTAAACGAGAAGTCACAAATGCTCACTTGCATTAACACACATAAAGGATTATATAAGTTTACATGCTTAGTGTTTGGTCTGGCTAGTGCGCCAGCCATTTTTCAGCGTAATATGGAAGCGCTTCTATCAAGACTAGATGGTACTCTTTTATTTCTTGATGATATTTTAGTGTGCGGGGCGGACAAAGAACAGATAATGAGTAGGTTAAATGAAGTTTTCCGTAGGTTACAGGAAGCGGGCCTAGTATTAAACATAGACAAATGCACCTTCTTCCAAGAATCAGTTTCCTACCTGGGGTTTGTTATTGACCGTAATGGTATACATAAATCTCCGGAGAAAATTAAAGCCATTTTGCAAAGTCAAATTCCAACCAATACGTCAGAATTAACATCATTTTTAGGTATGGTCAACTATTACCGGAATTTTATTAAAAATGCTTCATCAATTTTAAGCCCACTGCATGAGTTGCTAAAGAAAAACGAGCCTTGGTCATGGACCAAGAAACATGACGAGGTGGTGTCGTTCGTTAAACGCGAATTGGTTTCTGAAACCACCTTAGCGCATTTTAATCCGGAAGCATTGTTAATTGTAACGGTTGATGCGTCACCCAGCGGGTTAGGCGCCGTTTTATCACAGGTCGAAGGTGGTATAGAAAAACCTATCTCGTATATGTCCCGTTCACTTAATGCAGCAGAAAAACGGTACAGCCAAATTCAAAAAGAGGCTACTGCTATAATATTTGGAATAAGGAAATTCCATCAATACTTATATGGTGGAATCAAACCTTTTATTTTAAGAACTGACCATAAACCTTTAGTTTCAATTTTTAATCCTGACAAAGGCATTCCCGAGATATCAGCAAATCGGTTACAGAGTTATGCTATTTTTCTGTCCGCATACAACTATAATATTGAATATGTAAGCAGTGTTCATAACTTTGCAGATTTCCTAAGTCGATCGGTAGCGGAAGATTTAAAAACGACCGATACTAACTCATTACGTGACAAATCTAGTTATGTGCGTTTTGTTTACGAAGGTGAAAGATTTTTGTCGCTGACGGATGTCAGAGATGCAGTTAGGCTAGATAATGTAATAACAACCGTCATCGACTATTTGACAAATGGTTGGCCCAACAAAATTAAAGAACCATTTGTTATGGATTATTATAGCCACCGGTTGGAATTATCGGTTGAAAATGGTTGTCTAATGAGGGGTCACAGATTAGTAATTCCTACAAGTCTGCGACACAAAGTGTTAAACGAGTTACACTCAGGTCACTTAGGAATCACAAAAGTGAAAGAAGAGGCACGCAATAGATTTTGGTGGCCGGGTATGTCTGTCGCTATTGAGCAGCACATCGGCGCGTGCGCCGTGTGTGCATCGCAGCGCGCCGCACCCCCACACCCGCAACCGTGGCATCGCGTCCATATAGATTTCTTAGGCCCCATAAGCGGTAAAACATTTTTAATTATAGTGGACGCATATTCAAAATGGGTTGAAGTATTTGATGTTTCATCGGGTGGTACTTCGCGAGTTGTCATTGAAAAACTGTGCGAAGTAATGTCACGATTTGGTTTATTTCATACGATTTGCTCAGATAATGGCACTTTATTTGTATCTATCGTATCAATTTAAACAATTCTGCACTCGTAATAATATCACTCATTTAACTTCACCAACGTATAATCCGGCTAGCAATGGACAGGCGGAGAGTTATGTTAAGATTATTAAAAAAGCAATAAAATCATACTTGTTGTCAGGTTCATGTTTAAGAGATTTAAATATTAAAATATCGGAATTCTTGCTTAGTTATAGAAATTGCAAACATACGACCACAAACAGATCTCCCGCTGAAGTTTTGTTCGGTCATAAGTTGAGATGTAGACTGGATCTCCTGATACCGACTATCACGACGCCATCCGACGCAGCACTCGACACAGTTGTTAAGGTCAAACAGTGTTCGCAGATTGACAATTATCGTGGTAACCGTAACGTTACGTTCAGTGTAGGTGACCAAGTCTTAGTGAAACTGTATAATCAACATAAACATTATTGGTCACGTTTCATGGCATTATTATTAGAAATGTAGGAAAAACAGTTTATTTAGTACAACTGAGTGGATCGGATCAAACGGTCAAAAGACACGCTAACCAGTTGCTTAAATACAGAGGGAGGGAAGATGGGCCATGCGAAGAGATCGTTCCCGCATTTGTAATACCATCACATCCTATGAGCTCCGGGCAGCAGCCATCCGAAATCTCTATAGATGAAAAACCAGTTGAGTCTGAAACGCCTGCATCAGAACTTCGTCACGGTGACCATGCCGCTGAAAAGGAAGAGATTTTGGCAGCTCCCTCCATAGAACCAGAGCCAGACGTTCGGTCGAAACGAAATAGAACTGTGGTAGATTATAAGAAGTTTCTCTGATTAAAAGTGGAGGGATGTTATGTGGGTACCTCCGTATTTATAATTAATAAATAAGTAGGGTAGAATAGCGATTTAGTTTAAGGTGAGTGACTGCTGCGTCAGTCCAATATATGAGCTTGTACGTATCGGTTGCGTTATTTCATCTCCACCCCCCCCCCCCCCCCCCTTCGGTTATAACAGGTTCCATAGCCAAATGGCAAAAAACGGAACCCTTATGGATTCCTCATGTCTGTCTGTCTATCTGTCTATCTGTACGTCCGTATGTCACAGCCACTTTTTTCCAAAACTATAAGAACTATGCTGTTGAAACTTGATAAGTAGATGTATTCTGTGAACAGCATTAAGATTTTAACACAAAAACAGTTTTTTTTTTAAACTGAAACTCGATTTTTACCATCATCGTCTTCATCCCCACAGCACTCAACATAGTGTTGTTTATTTACACTTTTTTTACACATTCGCTTAAGGTGTCCTTGAACGCCGCACTTTTTGCACTTATACCGCACAAACCGACACGTTGATGCCTGATGGCCTGCGTAGCCACAGGCTGTGCAGCCGCTGCCGCCGTCATGACCGTGCTCGCCGCTAGATGTGGGTGTTGCTGGCCCATGCCCGCGCTGCTGCATGCTTTTTCCGCGTGCTGTGCCAAGCTGTGCTGTCGTGTCCATCTTCATCACTTGAAGGGTCATATCCGCATGCCGAGTTGTTTGTTCTGCCCCCATACGCGCACTGCGTACACCTTCAGCTATTTCCAAGGCCTTGCTGAGCGTCAACTCCGACATCGCCTTGGTAAATAATTTATCTCTCTCTGGTCCTGGCGCCATACCGAGCACAAATCGGTCGCGAAGGTGTTCATCAATACTTGACGCCACAAACCCGCAGTGTATCGACAAACCACGTACACGTGTCGCCCACTCCGGCAATCCTTCGCCCACATGTTGCGTGGAACTGTGGAATTTATACCTTTCTGCGAACGTGCACTTTTTTAGCGTGAAATGTCCATCCAATAGAGCAACTACTTCAACATAGCTCAAGGTACCGACCTGCCGCGGTGTAGCCAAATCGCGAATCAATTTATAGCTTGATTCCGATAAGTTGCTTAGCAGAATAGGTCGACGTTTAGTACCGGCTTTATCCACATCTTCCCCAGTTTCGTTTGCAAGAAACCACTGTTCAAGTCGTTCTTTGTACAATTGCCATTCTTGATGTTCATGGTTAAACACTGTTACTGTGCCGACCGCAACTGTAGTTTTTGCCATATTAAATTAACTATACACGTGTAACTTGTACTTTGACCTCGTCGCCAACTGTTATAACCGAAGGGACGGGGGGGGGGGGTGGAGATGAAATAACGCAACCGATACGTACAAGCTCATATATTGGACTGACGCAGCAGTCATTCACCTAAAACTAAATCGCTATTCTACCCTACTTATTTATTAATTATAAATAAGGAGGTACCCACATAACAGAACCCTAAAAAGGGCAAGAGGTTTCATTCATTTACGTCAAATAAATAGAACTCCATAGTGAAATAACAAGCAAAACCTGTCGTCATTCACTGTATATTCCTATGTTATATTTGTTGTTTTAAGCACCTACGTTATATCATCATTATATTCGAACAAGACAAATAATCTATCCCACTTGAACGGTCAAGATATTAAACTAACAAGCAACATTGGTTTAAATACACACAACTAGTAGCATCTACCCAAAACGTCGTCATCGTGACATTTCGGCCCCGACCCCATTATATCGCATTCCATCGCCTGCCCGGGCCCGCGCTTTTTCTTCGTCTTTGCTTAGCTTTCTCTGTGGCTATTTTTCTTTTAACTAGGCTATAATATTTTTGCCTAATACGTCTGAAGAAGACCAAAATGATAAAACTTAAAAAAAACATACTATCTATGTAGGTACTTACAGAAATCAGGTGTTGTTGACCTGTCTTGTGTATTCTCATTGAACTTAACACGATGCTTCACTTTATTATCAGGCGTCTGTTGTCTGGCTACAATAGGAGACAGACCCTGCAGCTGTCGACTATGATGCTTTTTCATCACGCGATTCGGCCCAAAATAACCTTCAAATTCGGCGTGACAGCGCTCAACACTGCGCCTTTTTCCTTTTCATTATCTACAAAATGGCGTTGACTACCTTCATCTTCCAAATCATCATCACTTATAGATATAACGCTGGAATTTTTATCTTTAGCACGTTTGTCTAGGTCTAAGTCTTCACTTCCCTGTCTCGTGGTGACATGTTTCGTGTCGATGGTCATTGGATGTTTGGGTTTATGTGGAACTACTTTACTTGGACCAGGCTTCGGTATACTCGTGCTTTTATCTTTAGCACGTTTGTCTAGGTCTAAGTCTTCACTTCCCTGTGTCGTGGTGACATGTTTCGTGTCGATGGTCATTGAATGTTTGGGTTTATGTGGAACTACTTTACTTGGACCAGGCTTAGGTATACTCGTGCTTTTATCTTTAGTACGTTTGTCTAGGTCTAAGTCTTCACATCCCTGTGTCGTGGTGACATGTTTCGTGTCGATGTTCATTGAATGTTTAGGTTTATGTGGAACTACTTTACTTGGACCAGGCTTAGGTATACTCGTGTTTTTATCTTTAGCACGTTTGTCTAGGTCTAAGTTTTCACTTACCTGCCTCGTGGTGAGATTTTTCGTGTCGATGTTCATTGGATGTTCGGGTTTTTGTGGAACTACTTTACTTGGACCAGGCTTCGGCATAATCGTGCTTTGTGCATTGATAGTCTTCAAAGGACGTCGCTTTGGAACTTCTTGCTTACGAACCATTATGGTGTTCACTAGCAAATGTTTCGGCAAGGGTGGTAAAGGAGCCTTCGGTATCGGTATTCTAGTTCTATACACATTTTCTTTATCCGCGTCATGGCTTGAGGACGCCATATTATTTAAATTATAACTTTCACAATAACTGAAACTGTTAAATACATTCGATCACTACCAACATGACCGTTAGTGTGAGAGTGAAAATTTCAAGTTTTAATAATGACAAGCACTTTAATTACCCTCATAAAATTTGATATCGCTTATTCTGAACTTTATGAGGGTACAAGCCCGCGCCAATCTTTTTGACCGCCTAGAATACAGTCGCGAGTCCGAACTTGCGCATGGTACGGTACAGTCGAGTGGACAATACGTAATCAACCAAATAATTTTCGTTTTCTCACGTTTTTAATACTTATTATATTATGTCAATTTATTTTTCTTTGGTGATTATAAACTTCGTGTTTATTTCATAGGTTATTTTATTTTATTTAATATATAATGTATGTGTTATATTATTTGTGAAATTTTTTTTTCGCCACGTAACCTTTTATGGATGCTCAAGCCATGTCTATGGGGTTCAAGCCGGGATGGTAAGGTGGAAGCCTTTGTGTGATTGTGTTCTTCTAAAATTAGGGATATTTTTTGCCGTAAGCCATGCCACCCTTTCTGCTTTTTTTGGGTTCCGTTGCCAAATGGCAAAAAACGGAACCCTTATAGATTCGTCATGTCTGTCTGTCTGTCTGTCCGTGTATGTCACAGCCACTTTTTTCCGAAACTATAAGAGCTATGCTCTTGAAACTTGGTAAGTGTATTCTGTGAATCGCAATAAGATTTTCATACAAAAATAGAAAAAAAACAATAATATTTGGGGTTCCCCATACATAGAACTGAAACTCAAAAAAACATTTTTCATCAAACCCATACGTGTGGGGTATTTATGGATAGGTCTTTAAAAATGATATTGAAGTTTCTCATATCATTTTTTTCTAAACTGAATAGTTTGCGCGAGAGACACTTCCAAAGTAGTGAAATGTGTGTCCCCCACCCCCCCGTAACTTCTAAAATAAGGGAATGATAAAACTAAAAAAAATATATGATGTACATTACCATGTAAACTTCCATCGAAAATTGGATTGAACGAAATCTAGTAAGTAGTTTTTTTTAATACGTCATAAATCGTAAACCACAATTTACCTTTCATTCATCATTTCATCATCATCATTTAAGCCGTAAGACGTCCACTGTTGGACTTAGGCCTCCCCCAATTTGGGGGGCTTTGCCATAATCGCCACGCTTGGCAGGCGGGTTGGCGATCGCAGTATGGTGGTAAAATGCACAGAGAACGCTGCTGCCCATTCTCTAGTAAGTCCCTTAGTCGCCTTTTACGAGACCCACGGGAAGAAATGGGGTGGTGTTATTCTTTACGTCCGGCACCACACGGCACCTTTCATTCAGTCAACTCAAATATAAAAAAAAAAAAAAAACATATGCATAAACCGTGAATACCTGCAGGTTTGTACGGAACCCTCGGTGCGCGAGTCCGACTCGCACTTGGCCGGTTTTTTTTATAAATGAAATGTCGGATTTGCATTTTATTTAGCTCCTGTGGCTTCCTCCTGCCCTTATGCAGATTGATTTCAGTTTAACGCAAGACCTACACAGTCTTCTTGTCTGTCTGTCTGCCGTCTACATATCGTTTACTGTTCGTCTCTTATTTAATTGCTAACGTTAATTTTGAGTTTCCATACAAATACTTTTAGATGTTAAGTAATTGTGTTTTTCAATCAAGAATTTCTCAGTAACAGCCCTGATCCAGGAACTGTGCCTGGTTGATAGCAATAGACTCGTTTCCTATTACATGGGACTTAAAATAACTGGCGAAACGCGAAAGAACTATGTACATCTGTACCTAATCTCGGGAAAAAGCGTGTTGTTATGTGTAGATGTTTGTATTCATTAGTGGTGCATCATTCTAAGTTGCTTATAAATTCATTTCTCCTTTTACCAGAGATATCTTTTAAAAACTACCCATTCACATAATTTCATCCAAAGTACCCAATACTTCCAAAATGATTACTCGAAAGTTATCAACAATCAGTTGTCTACAATCAAATATTCGACATTTCCTATAGGTTACTTGATAATAGTTTATGTAATTTATTTCTGTCAGTCCTATTTTATGATTTTAGTGTGTACTTTATTGAAAAGTTAAAGACGTGCGTTGAGTTTTATAATAAACAATATTATTGCTGTAGGTATTGAGAATCCAAAAAGTTTTGAAGGAAATCTTGTTCTGTAATTTCTTAGGAATATTTTGTACCAACAGCTTGGATAAGGTAAAAGAAAAGATATTATTTTAACTGTAAGCAAGTAGACTAGTAAAAGAAAACAGTACAAGATAATAGAAATACGAACATTAAACATTTAATTTGAAAAAAACAAAGACAACAAGATAATAATTCTACAATGTCTGTGATGTTCATGACTTTAGTAGAAATATATATTTATCAAAGACAGTTGGTTCTTTTTTACTCTTATTGTGCCATCAAGAAAAAAGAAGAAGAAAAGAATAACGATAATGAGCGTTGAATAATCAAAAGAAAAAGATGTTTTACATTATTCAAGTAAAACTTTCGTGGCAGACAAATATTGTGCACTCGTAATGACACGACCCAAGTAGGTCTTCTGGTGTTCTCTTTTTTACAATCGATGTACCGAACCCTAATAAGGTCGAAAAGCTCAGGTGTTCACAAAGAAGTTTCATCTCACTTATGAGTTTACTTAAAGAGTGGGAGTATCGATCAGCTATATAGATGCCGTTCACTTCCACATGTGACGTTCATCTCAGAATAGCAGGCTACGACTTAATTCGCATACAAACTTCGACCGTCAGTCAGTTTCGAAATCTTTCCTGCACTACACATACTTGTTTGTAAATAACATCAACCATTTAAACATGTGATAGAAAGTATGATTTGAAAGATATTTTCTTTCAGTGCTAGAGCTCAGAAGGAAAACTGTGCGTTTTCTGATAGGGAAGATTTTAATATGAAAAGAGTGCAGTTTTATAGAATGAAAACGATTGTGCTTTTATGATATTTCAAAAGTAATCTAAAAATAGGCAAAGATTTTTAGGCAAAGATTTTTATTTCTGATAAGCTATGTCAGACAATTCAGTTGTTTCAACACATAAATCAAGTTTTGTCGAACCAGCTAGCATTGACCGGGTTTTTGAAAGAACACAAGTGGTAACCGCAGCCGTTGTACAACTGACATGATCCAAACACAGGCAAATGCGTATAATATTTATAGTACTTACCATTAAACCTCGCACTGTTGAAAATTCAGAGCTAGCTTTGATTCCTTCAACATAAAACTGTCAAATAAAATAACAAAGAAGGTTATCGGTTATGGAAGACTTTACTATCCAGCTGAAAATCTTTGTAGACGTCGTACTAACTTTATGTTAGCCTAGTTTAATCTAAGACCTTTGTGTAGTTTGTTTCCCGAAAATATAAATGATAGAAAGTGTTACAAAATTTATAGGGTAACTTTACGCCCTTCACTTGTTTAGAATTTGACTTGGTTTAGGGAGTAATACATTTCGCTGTTCTATTGTTTAAGAAAAAAGTGATTACTTGAGATTATTTTTACTCGTCGTATGCGATGCTTCCCAGTGGGCAGTCGCTCCATGTAAAATACTAGAACTCAGCTGCATCCGGTTAGACTGGAAGCCGACCCCAACATAGTTGAGAAAAGGCAGATGATGTATGCGAGGCTTCCCCTTGTTTACACCACCGTATTAAACATATTGTATGTATCTAAGTAATGTTTTATTTATCGTATATACCTATAACAATACTTTTAGAAAAAATAACAAATTATTTATTTAACAAATCAGGTCTGAAACAATGTTACTACATGTTTGATCCACTACATTGTGCAGATAATATGACCAGTATTTTAAAGTTTTGTGGAAAATAAGTTTCACAAGATACGTGAACGTAAACACGGAGATACGATTATGTGTTGTTCATATTCACGTGTAAAAAGCATACCGTATATTTACTTACCGCATCTGTTGAAGACCTTAGTCATGGAATATCGTTGCAAACTGATATAATTTGCTAATACATCATTTTGTGTTGGTATGAGTTATTCTGTCTTCTTTAGTTTTGATTCAACATTCAATGTGTCCTTCATTTGTCATCAAATTACGCCCCAGTAATCAGACGTTTGTTCGTCATTATGAATACAAGTCGAGATCTTTGCAAATCTTCTTTGAATGTATAAAAATATTATAGGGAGCAAGAGAATTCACCTTTCTTGGTAATTGGAGGGCAAAAGAAATATTTTGTGGGAATTTATTTTGCTTAATGATTGTACAAAGTTTTTTTTTGTGGTGCGGAAGTTAAAGAAACCGCTTTTCGGAAAAGGAAAATTAGTGTAAATATTTATCACTAGTCCATAAAAAAAATGAAATATTAATAGATAAAGAGGTTTTGGAAGGATTTGAGAGAGTCCGTACCTATTTACATTGTAATAACGATAATGAACTCATGTCGTAGACCCCTCGTAGCAGCGTAGACTGCTACGAGCTGCTACGCGGCCACGAATATGTATTACACGATTATTTTTATAAACATTTTGAACCTTGCATGTAACAAAGAGGTTTTTAATAAATATACATTGAAATATTAAATAAATAATTGACTTTATAAGGTTTTAAAAATACCCAGACTACCATTGGCACTGTAAGATGAAGGTGCTTCTCATACAGGGAAAGAACGCACATTGTTCACCACGCTTGTACTGCTACTAGCTCTTTCAGAGTATTTATTCCAGGTTTATTCAACGTAGTAGTGCAAAACAGTGTAGCGAAGTACCTTAGCCACTGTAACGAGAATGACATGAATTAAAATTTCATATCTGCATTTCTCTATTCCTCTCTGTTCAATTAAACAGACAGCCTAAGAAGCAAGTGAGACCACCACTCCATCATATACATTCTATGAAACTCATAAAAAGTCACATCTGAAACAAACTTATAATCACAGATCAACTTCGCAGTCTCGCGCTGATCTCACGCTGTGGCTTAATTAGTTACCTAACTGACGTCAGAACGTGAGCCGAACTAAGCTAATGAGTTTGTAGAACTTTTAGATGCTCCTGTTAGTCTTATATGGAATTAGTTTTCTGTGTAATGATGCAGCTTTCACACTTAGAGTGATATAAAAACTAAAAGCTGTCCATTGCTGGAATTTGTAAGACTAGCATCAAAAATGATGATAATGATAAGGCTAGTTACAATAGTGAGTTTGCGACTTCGTGATGCTACAAAACTACGGGGTTTTTTTATCAACTGTCTACACTATTCCCAACTATTTTGAAGTCGTTTTCCATTGTAACCGGATGCAGTTGGATCATCACCATCATCATCATTTCAGCTGATAGACGTTCACCGCTGGACATTGGCCTTTCCCAAAGACCCGTGGCCTTGACCACTGCCGTAGCCATGTGCAGGCGGGCCGCCGGGCACTCGAGACCGTTTGTTTTTTTTTTATGCTTGACTTTTTTGGGAGTTTGCCATAATCATCACGCTTGTCAGGCGGGTTGAAATCAAAATCAAAAGTCATTTATTCAAATTAGGCTGAGGATCAGCACTTTTCGAACGTCAAAATTACAAAAGACAGTCCCCCCAAAACGCCCACCCGTCGCGCACTTCCTAGTGCTTTAGCTGGGAAGAAGAAGTGGCCAACAAACTCCCCAGCAGCACAGCTGTCTGTCCAGTTAGAAGAACTTGATTCTATACAATGGTATATAGTAAAACATTAAGAGACACAAATTAAATTAAATGATTTGCTATATGCCAGCTAGCCAACCCAATATACCAACAAATAAAATGAAAACTATACTCAAGCATAAGCAAAAAAAAAATATGTATATAGAAACATGGCTGCAAAAATAAAAAACTGGCATAAAGGGCGTGACAGCTTACATATGCAATGCTGAATGTTCACATAGCTGTTACGACCTGAGTTACAACTCGAGGCCACAAATGATAAACTAGGACCATCGACGTAAAATAAATTAAACAGTTAAGTAACATTAATAATAATATCAACATCAAAGTCAGCAAGACGACCAGTCACCACAAGCAGCACCCGTTCACGAGCATAACGCAAAGATCAGCCATTGCCCCCCTCGCCATATTTGAGGGAAGGGGGTAACCCGACCCCCGACGCTACCGCAAGCATTGACATCTAAGGGAGCATGACGAACTTGCTGCCGGTTGCTCAAGCAAGAATTGAATGATTACTTGTCGAGGTCGCTAGCAAACCACATTATGCAATACTAATAAAATAAAATTGGCATAAACAGGAAAAAAATATGGAAACAATTATATTGAACCTATCTATGTTGGTTATCATATTGGCGGTTTGAAGAATAAATATAAAGGTAATGCTACTGCCCATTCTCTAGTAACTTCCTTAGGTGGCTTTTACGACACCCTTGGGATGAGATTGGGTTGGGGTTGCAATTGAATACCAGAATTTTATATGGAGCGACTTCCTTCCGATCTCCGAGATACACCAATGAAGTTTAACGAAATAATTGATGCGGACGAAGTCGCGGGCAGAAGCTAGTTGATAATAACTTGATTAACATAGCGTGACTACACGGAGATGCCTTTATTGCCCAATGTTGTGAGTGCTGTGTTATTAAGAACAATCATCATCATTTCACCCGAAAGACGTCCACTGCTGGGCATAGGCCTCCCCCAAGCTCCGCCACTTCAACCGGTTTTATGCTTCTCGCATCCAGCGGTTTCTTGCAGCCTTCACAAGGTCATCAGTCCACCCTGTGGGAAAACAAACCTTGATTTGTTCTTGAAAATGACGATGGAATCATCAGTCCAGTCTTGACGCCACCGGTGTGCAACCATCAATCCGGGACTAAAGCTCAACGTATCATAAAATTAGTAACTGTACAATTAGTCTTTCATAGGTGAAAAAAGCCAGAGTTCTAAATGATTCACCAGTACCAAATATTCAAGATCCACCTACAATTTATTTCTTCCTAGTACTTTCAGATTAACTCTCATCTTACGATAGTTCCAAGCTAGTAACACCGTTGCTTGATTCATCAGGAAACTTCAACTGGGGCAGTTAGGAGTAAGGGTGGGGTGGGAGTTAGGGCGGGATTACACTCATACGATCGATGCCTTCATCAACGTCGATAGCTTGGTTTAACGTCAGAATCGAATGTGACTTGTAAAAAAAATTGAACGGAAAGGACTTTCGTTCGGTTGGTCTATCGTTAAGCACAGTTAAATAGCTTATGATAATTGATCAATATGTTGGAAAACTTTAAAATGACATAGTTTAATTGCACACAGTTTAAAAGATCAATCTACCGAGCCTCTTCCCGACAACGTTGGAATCGGCTTCCAGTCGAACGAATCCAGCTGAACATTTGTTTTTTACCAGTATTTAGTGCATAAACAAATACATTCGAAAGCTTATTTGGGAAGCCCTGAAAATAAATAAAAAATAATCTCACAACTCGCAAACACACTAACTTTAAACTATTAATCGCAGATGTGGCAGCAGGCGGGATATATCACACGGAGTTCCCGAATTAAGAAAGTTTTATCCAAATATCGTGCATGTGCCGCCACTTGTTACCATGCAAACGAATGACATTTAGCTAAAGTATTCGTTTGGTTTAGGATTTATTATAAACTTTCAGATTGCGACAAGTTATATTGTGGTTTTTGTTTGTAAATAACCTCAACTGATGACTTTTACTATAAATTCTTGTTCCATTTTAAACCAGAACAGCCTTTGCTACTACTAATAGGCCAGTCTAAGTTTCGATAGCGGCGCTAGCCGCCGGCCGAGAGGTATATTATTATTATTGAAGAATTTGCTTTATCTTAAAGAATCACCATAATTATTTTCTTGTTATTTACAAAATGACACATTTTCCATAATTTTAGTCATCACGGCGTAAAAATTGATAACCATCTGCCATTTTATCTTTCGTTTCTACGTAGTCATTCTATGCACCATCTAGGCGTGTTTTGTGTGGTAAATAAATTGACCGATACAATCAGCAATACGATTGGTACACCGCTGTATAATCGATCTCGTCATTGAATTCCCACTAAATTAAAACACCCCAAAAGGTAAAACTATTTGTTTCATAGACAAATAGTTTTCGTCGTTTAATGACGTGCAACTGACATTCAACTTAGGTTGTACAGTAATTATTACGTCATAGTCGAGTACCAAATATAATTTAGTCAGGGGTCGCCAACTGGCGGACCGCGGTCCGCATCCGGACCTCCGAACCATTTTGTTCGGACCGCGAGAACACAGCAACTTGCATTACAGAGTACGTAATTTAGTAAAAATGTATCCCCCGCATTATCTTTGTTGACGTCAATCCAAAAACGGCCGGGCGAAGTAACGAGCTAACAAATACCTTTTTTTATTTCTGTAAATACATTTGTTTAATAAATATTTGTTTCTATAAAATGTGGTGCGGACCGCGATGATCATTTCATTTCATAAAACAGACCCCGAGCAAAATTTATTGGTGATCCCTGGCCTAGATCATCCTCACGTCGTAATATTCTTATAGTATATATGGTTTATATATAAATAAGAAATAAAGTTTAACAATCTTATTTGAACTCTGAGCCATTTGATATGAGAACTGTTATATTCCCACGTATCTTTCTTTTTTATATATATATATTTAATTTTTATTACTGCAGACTCTTCAGGGAAGCATTCGATATTGTTTTCTGCTTTCTCGAATAACGTTCTTATATTATCCTGTAAGAAATTTTAAGTAAGTGGAGCAAGAGTAAAATTGTTTATTTAGTGAGCTAGTAATAAAAATAAAATATCTTATAATTAAAATGGGACTTTATTGCCAGGAATAAAGGAATAATGATTGTATTGTAGCTTAAATATAGTGTATACAATATCTCTCAAAGAGGAGGCGAAATAACGATTCTACATATGTATTTGGGACAATGATATAAGCTATTTAGTAAGACTACTTTTACTCTGCCTGCATTGATAGGTGTGTGAAAAATAATTGATTATGAGTTCAGTGATTAAAGAAAATTCAGGAAAATTCATACATATTTATAGCCTATACCTACATGCAGTGTATGCCTAAGTTGACCCCAAAATTAATTTTAAATAAAGATTTTTGTAAACTGAGCAGTTCACTACATCGATTTCCAAAATGAATTGTCACCAAAAGACATGCTGTCAAAACTCTATTATATTGAAAAAAATATTTATAGTTTTATAAAAACCTTAAAAACTATAGCGGTATAACAGGAAAAAAATATCCGTGGCGTGGTCCATTTCCAGATTAATAACGCAGTTCATTTGATACATGCAAAACCCTTTGGGAACTGCGTGTATTAATTTTCCTGAGTAGTGTGTAAATATGTTTCTCAGTCATTGTATTTTTACGTTATTGGATTTTTGTCATACTCAAAGGTGATGTACATAATGTACATAATTGAATGTTTTCTTGTTATGAAGAGGAAGTAAATCTTTGTCATTTTATTCTTATTCTAATTTATTTTGGAGGTCTGCGCAGCATCTTATGACCCTTGTCATATTACACTTTCTTGTTTGATTGTTTTGGCTTCAGTTCCAGTTACTGTTATTGTTGTCACAGTATAGGTAGCTTCAATTTCAGCTTTAGATATGCACACACCACACACACACACACATTCACATTTTTTTCTGTGACTTTGGTAACATCAACGAAACATTTTTTTGATGAATTTAAGTTAGGTATTTTAATGTATTTTAATTTTACATGATACCGATGGTAGCATCAATTCTTTAGCTGTCGTATATTATTATGAACACAAAACTGTCTCACTTTCTAAAACCATTTTTAACACATTCAAATCTAACCAACCATCTACCGATAGTTCACCAAATCCTTCGTCCTAGATTAACGGATTAGATGTGGCGCCATCTATGGCTAATCGTTAGCCGTTGACATCGTTATTGATGAGCGAGCAATTCATCATGATCACTTGTCTAAAGGGGTATAGTTTCACTTAGCGCCTCTTTGCGTTTGCCATTTACTTTTAGGTAAACTTGAGTGTTATGTGAAGCTTGTTTTGGGTTTACATTATTCTGAAATGTTTTACAAAACAGAATCTGTACATAAATACGGACTTCTGACAGTATTGGTTTACTTTTTCGCAGCACACAGATAAACCAAAAAGAGTTTTCGATGTGTGAATAAATCAAAATTGTAAAATAGGCTTAGTATTTTGGAAATAATTAAATAATAATAAAATTTGAGTTTGTTATTGTATTTTCCAACGGCTATTAAAGAGATCGCAGCGATAAGACCACCAATTCAAGATTTACATGTTTCACATTTATTGTAGTAGATTGTTTTTGTTTTCGATTCTAACACAGAATACTATTCTATTCTATTTTATTTTAAAGCTATTTATATTATTGACTGCCTCGTTGGTCTAGTGGTAGCAAGCGCTACTGCGGTGCATGAGGTCCCGGGTTCGATTCCCAGGTTGAGCAAAGTGTTATTGGGTTTATTGATTTCGAATTTTTCAGTAGCAACTCGGAGTCTGGATTAGTGCCCGGTTGATGGCAATAGGCTCCCCCCTATTATATGGGACTTAAACATAACAGGCGAAATGTGGGTGTACTGTAGTTACACCTCTGCCCAACCCTTTGGGGAAACAAGGCGTGATGTTATGTACGTTTGTATGTATAGTTATTGTAATTAATGTATCGCTAAGAAATAAAATAAAACATAGTAGAACTAATAAAACTTTTGCATGAAACTTTAAAATTAAAATCAGTATAACTATTTAATATATTATTATGTAGTATTTTGTGAACAACAGTAATCTACCAGTGATGGCAATCTATATGAAAATACAAAACCGAACCCGACAACAACCGAACCGTCAACAATTACATGTATCTCATGTAAATATAACCTGCTCATCACACTTGCACGCCATATAAAGAGCACGATTCATAGCCAACATGAAAGTATAATATAAGTATGACATCGTAAAGTCAACTCAACTTGACCCGCCTTATATCGTCTAGATTATGTTTGATGATATCTCATAGTTTTATGTTTGGGAGCTGGTTTAAAGGAAAGGCGGCTTCGAGGTTATTACTTAGTTTCAAATGCTTCTTAGAATCATCATTTGTGTTCCTAAATTACTAAATTCCTCCTTATAACTTATGGAGGTGTTTAGTTAAAATCAACAACAAGAGATCAGTGTAAAAGTATTGTTGATGAAGTTGTAGTATTGGCAATTTCATTGGAGTTGTTCTACAAATATAGTTACTTTTAAGGTTTAAAGTGATTTTTTTTTCGAGACATTCTAACATTTCATTTATACTTTTTAAAATTAGTTCACTTATATGGTGAACTTATTTTAAAAGTTTTAAAGGATAAATTAAGCAATAATAAAATACATTACTTGTTTGTTATTTTGTTTACTAAGACTATTGCCGGTTGTGATTTTGATATAATTTTAAGAATAATATTTTCAGAAGTATTCACACTTTAACAGTAGATAATTAAGCACCGAAAATATTTTTGAACCAAGTAATGAGCGACATATTCATATAATTATAAAAATAATGCAATATAAATGCTAATTAAACGTAACACCCTGATAAAATAATGATTGTGTTTAAACTATCCATTAAAGAGATTGTAATTTGATTATTGTATAAATTACGACAAGCCCCGTAGTGTTAACAATGTAAAATTGCATTCTTTGAACTTTGGAGTTTATACTACTTGCTTTCCTGTAAAACAACGAACTCACAAAAGAATAACAATAAAAACAAACATGATCCTTACGACGTGAAGTTCCCTTCATAAAATTTCCAAAAACTATTCATAACTTTAAAATTCTCAAAAGTAACTTTGTAATATGTATATTCGTATGGAACCCTAAAAAAACTTAGACAGGCGGGCTACTACTAACATACCATACCACACCATCCATCATAAGTTGGTCTATCAAACGCGTTGGACAAAACTTTGAATGCTTAGACGGATATAGAGTAGAGGAGTCACGGTGACTGGTCACATCTGCTCTTGAAACGTATACCTAGACGTAGTTTTAATTTGACGCAACAGCGGGGAGAGACATAAAGTAAGGAATTGGGTTGCTTACTACGAGTATAAAAAGTATCAAAGTTACGAGTACGTATGACGCAATCTTTGTGAAAAATACTAAAATTGATGAGCAAAAAGATTTTGTTGCATAAAATCTGATAGTTATAATTGTGCATTACACAATAATGTGTGATAGTAATTGAAATATAACTATAATCATTAGTATTAGGATTATGAAACTTTTATTGACATATCATTAATCTCTCGTATAAATGCTTCCCTCTAACTCAATGATTTAGAAAAGCGATTGATTCTAATACGACTCTGTAAATGTCGGTAGAGTTTATGACCAAGCTATTATATTGAAGGTTTATTGTAGAGTATCAAATTCATCATCATCATTTCAGCCGTAAGACATCCACTGCTGGACATAGGCCTCCCCCAATTTGGGGGGCTTTGCCATAATCGCCACGCTTGGCAGGCGGATTGGCGATCGCAGTATGGTGGTAAAACATAGAGAGCGCTGCTGCCCGATCTCTAGTAAGTCCGTTAGTCGCCTCTTACGACACCCACGGGAAGAAATGGTAGAAGGAATGGTAGGAAGTATCAATTATCCAAAAAGCAAAATATTTAGGTATAAATATGGTATTTGCGATGAAATATTTCACTGTGATGAATAAATTCTCCGTATTTTTATTAGCTTATACAACTTTGATACAGACATGTAATGGCTATCGTTATTAAAAAAGTTATAGTTACACATACGGACGTACGTTATTCGTTTAATTAAATTCGTGAGCTTTTGCTACATAATAATGTTATCCTGTTGACAACGTCGAGTAATGACGAAAAATAAACTTGTAGAAACATCTAATGACAGTTATTCACACTTTTCGCAAAAACTTTTATCCGATTACATGAATTTATTTTATCACATTATTACCAGAACTAGCTCAAATTAATTTTTGTTTGTGCTTAAAAACTTAGCAAAATTCTCTTCATGTCGCTAATTCAAAGCCAAAAAAGTATTTCTAAAATTTTATCCATCACAGTAAAAAGTTCTGTTGCCATTTACTTATGTTACATCAAGAGTAAACCATCTTACGGTGATGTCTTGCGAAAGCGACCCTTAAGTGCGTGTTAAGTATTACTTTAGAAGCTTAAGACGTGCTCAAACATTTTCAACAAGATATTTGGCTGTTATATTTGTTTGATATCCAACGCTTTATTGAAAAATGTAAGCGTTACCAGATTTTCATATGAATGTAACAAAGAAGAATTTAAGGAGTTAAGAATTTTTGGGCTTTGGAGACAGTAGAATTTGTAAGGAATCGGTTTGTAATCTTTGAATTTTGAGAGTCATTTGAAGGAATTTTGCACTTAAATACTTGGTCCCTTGTACGATATAGTGGTCTTACCATTCTTTATAATCTCCTGGCGCAGAGTGGTACTGGGACAATCATTTATTAAAGGACTTTGCATATTTAAAGATTTAAGCTCACCTTAATGACTTATTAAAAAGAAAGAAAGATGAAACTTATTAACATACTTTGAGAAATAAACTATATGTATGTATGAGAATATCTTACAATTTTATAAAATATAAGTCAGCAAGGTGGTAGCGGAATGTTCACTATTCATGGTGGTGTAGCAGCTCATACTTACCTATGATATTACATACACAAGAGGAGCGCACACGGCCGTCCGCCACCGCGCGCCCGCGCATACTAGTTAACGAAACTAGCCAAGGTGAAAGCAATGGCGGATTATATCATCGCGCTCGCACGACGAAGGGAGCACGGCACAGTCTAACGTCGTTACTCGATTATCATGAATGTTTACCGAGTATTGCTATATAAGGAGTGAATCCTAATAAATTACACAGATCATTATTAGCCTTCTTATTCCTAACAACTAAAACCTCTAAAGTGGTGACCCCGCGTTCGAAATGGCTACGCCCTTAACAAGTGAAGACAAGATTACTACGCCCGAAGACGTCGAAGCAATTAGCGTCCAGTCACGATTACCCAAATTCTGGAGCAACAGACCTAAGCTTTGGTTCGCTCAATTTGAAGTAATTATCAACAACCAGAAGCTCAGCGATGAAGGCAAGTTCGCACTAGTGGTTGCTCAGCTGGAGATCAAGGATATCGACCAAATCAGCGATATCATCTTGTCACCGGCCAACTCCGGCCGATACGACGCTGCAAAAAGAAGGCTGTTAGAGGTTTACGAAGATAGCGAGGTAGTCAGCTACAAAAACTGCTGAATGAAATGGAGCTCGGCGATCAACGACCATCGCAGTTACTTCGCCGAATGAGTAACCTAGCTGGAAAAAAGATGCCTGACGAAACCCTGAAAATATTGTGGCAAGGACACCTACCCGCTTCTACACGCACAGTGTTGGCAGTGAGTGAAGAATCCAAGTTAGACTCGTTGGCTACCATGGCAGACAGGATGCAAGAACAGCTGAAAGAGGTAAACGCCGTGTGTTCCTGCCAGTGTCAACCTCCCTCGTCAAAAGCCCCAGCGACAGCGGCGCCTGCTGAAATAGCGGCGACACGTGGACCCGCAGACCAAGAACTCTATGGCATGATTGAAGCCCTGACCAAGGAAGTTGCAGCGCTAAAATATAATCGTTCCCGCAAATTTCAACGACGATCCCACCATTTCCGAAGCCGTTCACGCTCGAAATCTGGGGACAGAAGAAATTCCACGTGCTATTTTCACAACAAATTCGGCAAGGCAGCATACCGATGTAGAAGTCCATGCAGTTTCAAAGGTCAGTCATGTGAAAAGCCGGAAAACTAAACGAGACCCAAGCCGTGGCGGTGGCCGAAGTCAAAGATTTATCCTCATACCGCCTATTCTTAAACGACATAGGTATCTACCGGAAAAAAAATCCTAATCGACACGGGTGCAAATGTTTCCGTGTTACCCGCCACTGCTCGTGATAAACAGCGGACTCCGACCAACTACTTGTATGCAGCAAATGGTTCACAAATACCCACATACGGCGAGCGAACCATTGTTCTCAACATCGGAATGCGGCGTGCCTACAGTTGGCGATTTATGGTTGCAACAGTCAGTCGACCGATATTAGGGGCTGATTTTTTGCACCACCACGCACTTATGGTGGACCTCCACGGACGACGATTGGTAGATAAAAGAACCAATTTATCGACACGAGGTTTCCTGTCACCCGCAGCTGAAGGAAGCATCCGGACGATCGATGACAAGCTTCCCTACTACGACCTGTTGGCCAAGTACCCAGATATCACAAGACCAAACTTAACGAATCTGGGAAATAGTGAAGTCGAACACTATATTGAAACTACCGGCCCGCCGATATTTACAAATGCGAGACCACTACCGCCGCATAAATATAACGCGGTAAAACAAGAATTCCAACTCATGATGAGCCAAGGAATTTGTCGACCGTCTAATAGCCCATGGGCTAGTCCATTACACATGGTATTGAAAAAGGATGGTACTGGTAGATCCTGTGGTGATTACCGTAGACTCAACGCAGTAACCACGCCCGATCGATACCCGATACCACGGCTTCACGATTTCACACATAACCTCCAAGGCAAGACGATATTTTCAAAAATTGATCTGCAGAAGGCCTATTACCAGATTAAGAACAGAGAAGAAGACGTGAAGAAGACGGCAGTGATTACTCCTTTTGGCTTGTACGAGTTCACTGGGATGTGCTTCGGTTTAACGAACGCAGGCCAGACATTCCAACGCCACATGGACAACGTGCTTTGCGGTCTACCCGTTTTTCCATTCGTCAACACAATAAGCCTTGAAGGCATTACACCGACCGAAGAAAAGGTGCAAGCAATCCAGTCCTATCCATTGCCAAATACGATCCAAGAGCTACGTCGTTTCGTCTGAATGCTGAACTTTTATCGTTCGAGTATACCCCATGCGGCTGAACATCAAAAAGAATTAAGCAAGTACTTTCACAACGCCAAGAAAAACGATAAAACAAACATACAATGGACGGAAGAGGCAAAAGAAGCATTCCAACAATGTAAACAAGACATCGAGAACTGCGCATTATTGTCCTACCCTTCACTGAGCGAACCTTTCGCACTGATGGCAGATGCCTCAAACACATGTGCTGGTGCCGTTATCCAACAAAAGATCAACGGCAGGTGGAGACCACTGGCATTTTTCTCCAAGAAATTCAGTGACACACAACAAAAGTACAGTACGTACGACCGTGAGTTGCTATCCATCTACATGGCAATACGTCATTTCCGTCGAGTCTTTGAAGGACGAGAGTTAATTGTTTACACGGACCATAAACCACTGTGCAACGCATTATCTTCAAACAGCAAGTCTGAGACGCCCCGCCGAACAAGATACCTTGAATATATCGGACAGTTCACGTCAAATATTCAACACGTAACCGGCCAGGACAACAAAGTCGCAGATGCACTATCACGAGTCGAAACAATAACATGCCCGACACCGTTGGATTACACCGAGTTAGTAAGGAAACAAGACCACGACGAAGAATTGAAAATGTTACAAAACAAAGGAAAGTACCTATTCAAGAAGATCGCGATTCCCAACTCAATCACCAAACCAGTTACCTGCAAAATGTCATCAAGCACTGCTCGTCCATATCTCCCATCAGATTTTCGAAAAGCAGCTTCCATGAATAGCGACGTAAACGAGTGTACACGAACGTGCGACGCATGCCAGCGTGCTAAGGTACAACAACACACGAAGACACCTATAGCGAGTTTCCAACAAGCAAACAGACTGGAGCATGTACACATGGATATTTTTGGCCCATTACCTATTTCTGACGGCTATCGATATGTATTAACCATGATAGATAGGGCTACCAAATGGCCTGAAGCCGCGCATTAGAGGACATAACCGCAGAAACGGTTGCTAATGCATTTTACGAGGGTTGGATCGCCAGATTCGGTTGCCCAGTAACCATAACAACCGACCAAGGGAGGCAATTTGAGTCCGACCTATTTAATAAATTAATGCAACGCATGGGAATTCACCGCACCCGCACCACTGCCTACCACCCGCAGTGTAACGGTGTGATAGAACGATGGCACCGCTCACTCAAGACGTCACATACCGCACGACTCAAATCAACAACGTGGTCACATGAGCTACCTACAGTGCCGCTGGGACTGCGCGCTTCAATCAAAGATGTTGGTGCAAGTACTGCTGAACTGCTATATGGCCAAACGCTGCGATTACCCGGAGAATTCTATGAAGAATCTACCAAACATCACGATACGATTTCTAACTTCATGAATAAGTTGAATGGAGCGTTAAAGAAGGCCCAGGCGCAACGGAAATCTAACCAATCCCGAGCAACATTTATTCACGATGACTTACATAAATGTTTGCATGTTTACCTACGCAATGACGCATCAAGTAAACCACTGACGCCGACCTACTCTGGCCCGTACGAATTTATCAGTCGTAAGGACAAGTATTTTACTATCCAGTTACGCAATAGATGCACTAATATCACTGTTGACAGACTAAAGCCAGCTTTCCGGATCAACACTGAAGAAGCACCAGTCACAGACACGTACGCATACGTCACAAGATCAGGAAGGACATCGAAGCCCTGTGTACGTTTCACTAGCGGGGGAATGATGTAGCAGCTCATAATTACCTCTGATATTACATACACAAGAGGAGCGCATACGGCCGTCCGCCACCGCGCGCCCGCGCATACTAGTTAACGAAACTAGCCAAGGTGAAAGCAATGGCGGACTATATCATCACGCTCGCACGACGAAGGGAGCACTGCACAGTCTACCGTCGTTACTCGATTATCTTAGTTATAAGTTTTATTAATGTACCCTTTTATTATGAATGTTTACCGAGTATTGCTATATAAGGAGTGAATCCTCATAAATTACACAGATCATTATTCGCCTTCTTATTCCTAACAACTAAAACCTCTAAAGTGGTCTTACATATAAGTATTGCCGCACGTGGAGGCCATTTAAATGCTGATATATGTAAATACTGTATCATTAATCTATTTCCATCTCTGAATATAACACCAGTACAATATAACTGTTCAGGTTTCAAATCGCCATTGTTTCGCTTTCACCTAGCTTAGTTAAAACATGTAACTGGCAAATTTCGATTTAACCTTAAATGTACATACATATTTAATTTCTTCCCGTGGGTGTCGTAAAAGGCGACTAAAGGACTTACTAGAGAATGGGCAGCAGCGTTCTCTATGCTTTTTACCACCATACTGCGATCGCCAACCCGCCTGCCAAGCGTGGCGATTATGGCAAAGCCCCCCAAATTGGGGGAGGCCTAAGTCCAGCAGTGGACGTCTTACGGCTGAAATGATGATGATGATGATGTACATACATATACTAACTTGGTATGGATTGAACGATGGACCGAATTCGATAGCGGTTTGGGCTGGAAGCGGACGGTTGACTGTCATATTGATTCTAAGTTTTCTATAAATAAGCCTTTTTATAATTGTAGGGTGAGGTTAAAGCCATTATAATTGAGTGCCATCCATAGTGATCGTGGAATATTTTTTATGTTTTTTTCTGACTGCGGTTGTTATTTTCATAATGACATAAATAGTTGCCTACTTTTTCAATAATTGGTAAAAAAGATTTTGTTATGTTATTATCATTCAAAAGTAATGTGATAATTATCGCTGTTAGCACTCAAATCAAAAGCTGACTGTAGTTCGTCACATTCATTTGTTTTCAGTATCTACTCAAACTAACTGACAATTTTATTGATAACAAGGTTAAGTCAACCTTGTTATCAATAAAATTGTCAGTTAGATTGAGCTGCGCTTTGATTCTGAAAATAACTTAAAATAGACAGTTCTATTTACTACAATAGAGCATCTTGTGCCCTTGAAATTATCCTCACACACTACACCTCCACTTTCATAAGAACATTTATTTTGGTTTTCTTATAAAAAAATATTATACTACTTATATAATCTTTTTACCTGTAGCGTGGGTGTCTTATGAGGTACCAAATAGCGAAGAGTACCATCGTACGATTTTATTATTAG
This sequence comes from Aporophyla nigra, assembly GCA_947507805.1. NCBI lineage: Eukaryota > Metazoa > Arthropoda > Insecta > Lepidoptera > Noctuidae > Aporophyla > Aporophyla nigra. Next base: position 5,526,045 of record OX382315.1, on the reverse strand, counting down.
TTACATTGTCGATCCATGCAGAATTAAGGATATCTACGACGAGTAGAATAGTTACGTACGCCTTCTACTGCCAAGGAGTTGCCACCATAAAAGTTGCAGGACAAAATGAGAACTAAACCGTTTTACAAAATCAGATAATATGGTTAACCCTTATTACAAGTCATTTCCGAGCGTAACGTTTGTTTTGTGTTTGTTTCAGAATTGTCCACCATGGTTGCGAAGGTATTCGTATTCTTCGCATCAGTATCAGCCCTGAGTATTGGTAAGTCACAACATAAGTTTAATCATTTATATTATAAGCCAACCAAATTTAACAGTTTGGTAAACATACTACTTATTATCTTGGAAGTTTGTATTAAAAAATAATAGTTTAAAAAAACTAAAAAACACGCTTCCTTGGAAAACCAAACTAAAAAGTACAAAATAATGGAAAAAAAGCGTGGGGTGCTTTTAAGATATTTTTTTATTGATATCAGGCACCCCACGCTTTTTTTCCATTATTTTGTACTTTTTAGTTTGGTTTTCCAAGGAAGCGTGTTTTTTAGTTTTTTTAAACTATTATTTATTTTCTATTTTTTAGGGTATTTCGAATTTTGAGACGTATGTCAGCGTAGTTTGTGACAGTTTTTTTGCTGTCCTGGTCTGGTAACCCTGGCAAGGATAATGGCACAAATTTATGAAATTATTGCATTGTCATCAGTCCTTGACAGGTGTGCAAAGTTTGAGTGAAATCTGGTCGTTTAAAGTGGGTCAAAATCGCACTATAAGGAGTCGGTTACAAACAAACATACAAATATACAAACATAAAAATATACAAACATACAAATATACAAACATACAAACATACAAGTGAAGCTAATATAAAGCGTGTAAAAAATACAAAATACAGGCAGATAAAGTTGTTGGCAATAGCTACTCGTCCTTTAATCATATTGGATATCGTTTTTTTTTTTTTTTTAATTATTCTTTCCTTCCAGTTTACCCTATAAGAAAACAAAAAGTTTTTTTAAAAGCGATTTATAAGTGAAGTACATTTTTTTCCTGTAACAAATGGCAGGTAAACATAAGACAAATATTTTTTATTCACAAAATTATTTTCATAACAGGCCAGTTCTGCTCTGACATCGTTTCAATTTTGCAGCTAGTGCAAAGTTTTAATTATGCCACGAAATTAATTCGGGATCAAATTTGGCACTCCCATTTGTGTTTGGTGCCTCTCGAAAAGCTACATTTTAAATGATTTTTCGTTGATGCCGTCATGTGCATGTATGTACACGTCCAAATCGTTTTATTTTAAATTGCATTTTACAAAGAAACGATCTTTTATCTGCTATGTAAAGTAACTTGTGTGGCTGCAAAAGTAATGGTTTGTACAATTGATCTATAGAGACTAATTTCTTTTGATCTTATTGCGTGCAATTTATTTGGCTAACGATTTAATACCAATTTACTCACACGCACCACCTAGAGCGGGAGACGTCATTTGATGATTTCCCATCCACACAAAAAAGTAAGTTATTGTCAGAAAAAAAAAAAGTGATTCCAAACATTTAAAACTAGGGGCTGATACAAAGTGGATAAGTTAACCTATAGTGACGTCCTCATTGTACTAAGGAAAATGTTTGCTTTAATCTATCTTTGAGACATTGAGTTTATAGCACCATCAGAGCATTACAGATATTATTAAGAAGTGTGGGTAATTCCGGGCTGATAATAATGATGGTGTTGATAAGTTACATCCATCTTTAGTAGGAAGTAAATTATTATGCTGAAACTGACAACTAGAGAGCGAAAGAGAGAGAGAGAGGAAATATTATTGTTGGAGAAAAATGTATCCTAACATTTTTCTCCAAAAATCATATTTCCTCTATTGCTTCAAAAAGAAAACTATAAACAAACCACAGAACCTGCATTTAAAATACTAACACCACCAACATAGGTAACTGATAATCTTTTTCGCAATCATAACGAACCCAATGAGGCGAAGTAAGAAAGACAAACAGTTTTCACTTCCCTCAGCCAGCGAGCGACAAAAAGGAAAATATGGCGGCTTTGGCTTAAGGATACAAAGGCGTAACCGCTTGTCATCTCTAGCAAATTGTAAGAGATAACCAAGAGGGGCTTTTATGCTTTATGAGTGATGAGTTACGAGAAGTAGTTACAGAAAAATATTATGAAATCAAAGCTTAAGTTACGGAAGTCTTTAGCTGTTATTTGGTTAAGAACTTATCTTCAATTTTGACATAGCACACATCAAAGTTTTCTATCGGTGTATTCTCTAGTTGTTGGACACTTAGCTAGTTGATGTTTAATGTGGTTTTCACTTTAATTATGAAAACGATTTTTGTGCAAAAAATAACATAAACGCACTATGCACTATAAGCACTAGAAGTGCACTAGTAGTGCACTGTTCTATTTCAGAATTAAAATTATAGCATACCATTAACTAGTTTTTGGATCATCTCATATCAGAATCAAACAACAGGGACCACTCTCGAACTGATCCATGTTTTATTTTGCAGGTAACCATTTTCCTTTCCCACACCACACCATAAAACTACTACCGATTGGGAAATCAAAATTTCTTAAAATGACTCCATTTTGGAAGAAAAAGCCGCCACCAATGATGCGACATTTCGTTACGAATAATTTGACTTCGTAACGATTCAAGAAGAAAGATAAAATCAACCAAAGATAAAATAAATCGACAACCAAAAACCACAATGTAATTTTAAAATGATTTTAATCGAAATAATGACGGATATAATAACAGAGACAAAAGTACCGTAACATTTTTTTTTACTAAACAAAAATCTCGGCTTTGATTACAACGATACTCATAAACGAATCGGTCTGTAGAAATTTTAATGAGTCCACCACTACAATTTGCTTTATTTTTCCGTACAATATTATGATTGCAATGGTGAAGTGGAGAATATTGCAATATTTTGATATGAACACTTTGATGTGCGCGTTTGTAAAATGCGCGGGATTAATGAATCCCTTGAAGTTTTATTTATGTTGTGTTAATGTAATGGTGTTGAATCTGTCGTACAATAGTTTTCACGAATAAGTTTAGCATAAAGGAATGGTGTAAGCTCAAGAGCTATAGCGTAAGATTAGATGACAAATCTTAAAGTAAAGCTTCAAGATTTCAATCTAATTTTAAAGTACATAAATCCTTAATCTTTCTTATGTTATCGATATGAAACAAAACAGTTAGCATTTATTTTGGGAACAGTAGCGTAGCTGTTTTGGATTCATAACGAAATTAATATGATGAAACACCTAGACAGGAACAAAATGACTGAACTAACCTATCAAAATAATTATTCTTTTTTCTATTGATTTCAATAGACTCTGTAAAAGCTAAATAAAAAACTATTTTTACTTGAACCATCGCATTATGCCACTTACAAAGTACAAAAATACCAGCAATATATTTCCAGTCAACACCAGATGCCTCTCCCCTTTTCCTCACCCCTATGTCATTAATTATGTATCACATACGCAACATTATGTATAATTATATAACATAAATATATCATCACAAAGCAAATATTTGTAGGTACTTAAACATTATGTCGAAATTATCTTTCCGCTAATCCTTTTGGTGTTTGGTCGTAGATAAGTTTTGATTTTGTTATAATAATATAATGTTCTCAAGAAGAAGGGAATTTCGTGTTAATTATAATGTTATTATTGTAATGGAATCATGTGAAGTATCTCACGTTGTTGCTTTGAAGTTGTATGTTAAAGTTATTTCGATGGTTTTTGACAGGAGTTTCACGTGTAATATTAATTTTTGTGGGTTTGCTATTTATTTTCAAGCTTTTATTTATTCTTTCAGGTAATTTCATTCATACTATCATAGTGTTCTTTTTCGAAAGGGTTTCGTCCATATATATTTATATGTTTTTTTTATGTTTCTAAAGTTTCTCCCTTACAAGGAAAAATGCAACCGTATATGATCACTTTCCTGTGGTCTGTCTCAGAGTTTCATTGCGAGATTGATGCACCGTACGAATTATAATTTTGGCTTGATGGTAGGTTTTGCTGACGTACGCACATATCGCCAGACAGAACATTTTTACAACCATTTTTGCATTTAAAAAAATTGTCTGAACCTGTTTGAATTGAATGACCAGTCGAGGCCAATGCCAGTGTACCACCACTGCTCTCAGATGTACGTACAGTTTGAAATTTACGAATCATAATTCGGTATGTTTCAAATATCAGACTCGCTAATATTTGTACGACGGCATGAGTTTTCCTGTCCAGCAGTAGAGATTAATAGGCTGAGTCGATTGATTGATCCAAACTTTCATGGAAGATTGAAGTACCTAGGAAGAGTCAGAGAAATTAATTGTGAAGCAAATTGACACCCTGCAACAATCATTCGCCATAGCCATTTATATTTAGTTGTCATACAGACAATTTCAGTCGGTAGTGAATTTGCTAAAAACGTAATTTCCCAGCTTTGATTACCTACAGTAGTTCTTTATCCAATTAAGTAACATAATTTGACGCGTACATTCCAATAATCACAAACCATGTACATACCTATATTTGAACATAATATCTACGAGCTTATACTCAATCTGATTGACGCTCAAACACATTCCATTCATTGTGTATGTCTACTTACTATCTCATAAACGGGTCGTATGTATTTTGTCGTTTTACTAATGGATTGATCCTGGAATTTTTCAAGTCAAAGCCAGTATTAATGAATGCTACTTATATCAACAGGAATTATTATTTGCCTTAGCTACTCATCACACCTCAGTACTCACCGAACAGTAGGACAAAAGTGTATTGTACCCACTTTTCACCGTCCCACGCACTAGGAATCGAGCCTAGCAACAGGCTCAATCAACCAAGCTAAAATCTAGACACCGAGCTGCTACTAGGAAAATCACTAATGGAAACACCCAATCTGACTCAGGAATTGAAGGCTGCGCACGCTGCAGTGCAGGCGTCAGTAACGTGCATCTTTATTACACAATTTATTTATTTAAACTATATACTTGAATATTACAGGACGACAGTTCACTACAAAGCAGAACTATGACGAAAAACTCCGACTACTTATATTCTATTTAATACTTCTTATCATTATCAGTAGAAAACACGACCGTTCCAATAACAGTCAGTAATGTATAGCATCCCGTTCATTCACCAAGAAAACATCATTCACAGGTGGTTCTAAAACGCGTTATTCTATTTTCCCTGTATGATGAAATGCTCGACATTTTTCACGTCAATTCCTTCATACGTTTCTTACGGCGAGTAACGCTGATGTATGAACACGATATATTTCAGTACACCCTGTATTCGAGCTTTAATCGTATACAAATAGAGAAAATTGGTTTCGGAATTTCCAATTAAATGTGAGATTGACGACGTTATACTTATTCCAGTTTTATTAACATTCGGTTTTAAATTAAGGTATAATACTAACATAAGGCATTATTTGGAAAAAAACTTATTGCAATAGCTTTCAAAAGTGGCAACGCTGAGGTTTTTAGTAACAGAAAACGTATAATGACTAAATGTATTGCGTGCTAAACATAACTAAAACATCAATCTGTCTCCGTCATCTTCAAACGACTGATAGACAGCTGGTCTAAAAATCTAACAAGTCTTGTGAAAATGCAATAGTCTTTAAACCTATTCAGGAGTTTAAATAGGAATAAAACGATTTTCTTGCCTTTATCATCCTGAAAAGTATTTTATAATATATCTTAAATCTATTTAAACTAAGTCGCACACAAAATCTAGTTGCTAGTTAATACTTCAGTGATCTTGCACTTAACCGAGCTACTTAACGACCAGCTCTCAAGACCAATTAGACACATTGAAGGGCATTATTAATTATTTAGTCTAATTGGCAGCATAGGTACATGTTACTGACAATTCCCACCGAGTTATGTATTGATCTAAATACCTAGAGCTGATAAGCTGTAGGCTAGTCATGTAGTAGGTTTTAATATTGGTGTTAGAGTATACAAAAGAAAGAGCATTGCCAAGCCTTGCATGCCTTCAAGCTGCCGAATAATAAACCTTGCTGTCACACGTATTTCTTTTAAACATTCACACCCATTTGGTTTTATGTAAGATAGCGTACCGAAATCATTTGAACTAAAAAGCGGTGTTGTTTCTTTTATTTTGTGCGGTAAATTGTTTTTATCACACATAGTAAAAGCATCTCTCTTAGCAAGTGACAAAAGTGCAGTAGGCAAAGATTAGAAGACACAGAGTTGATGTTGGATGCCGCTTCTTCATATATCTCCTAAGCCTTTTCCCAACAATGTTGCGGTTGGCTTCTAGTCTAATTAGATGCAGTTATTTACATGGAGACCAGTATTTTACATAAAACGACTTCCTACATTATCCTTACGACACTGTATGTGAAGTATTGTTATTCGTAGAACTATATGACAGTAAAGTTAGTTTTTATTCCTTCTCTAACAAGCGGCCGGCAAACAGGTTAGCAATTATTGTTTCGCTTTAGTTAGTATACTGGGTAAATCTGTTGAGGACGTCACGTTTACCTGAAGTTAACTTGTCTTATTACTCAAAAACGTTTATCCGAATAATATTGTTTGATCCATCGATTGGTCATAAGAATGATTTCCCGAAGAATGTTTGCCCGAAAGAGTGATTACCCGATGAACGTTTGACCGATAAAATGGGCTTGATTTTCGTGAGAGCTTGTAACCTTTTAGGAGACCGTCACAACACTTAGAATTTTACAGATGTCATGCCCATTTCCATTGTCCAATTGTGCCTATGATTATTGAAAACATGTAAATAACAAATAAAATGCTCCTTTAACTTCACATTAATCCCAATAATTAAGAATACATGGATTAATTAATAAACAACCAGCTTGTCACCACCAATCACGATTCTCTTACCTCAGTAACACGCCTCTCTGAGGCACGCTCCACATAGGCTCATTCACCGCAACCACTAGTCTATGCCCCGAATGACGTCACTTCATGCATTTTAATGAACGCAGAGCATCGTCCGTATGCAAACAGACTGAATACGTTGCCTTACTATTTTGTGTAGTACGAACTTTTTACGCTCTGTGTAGTTTTTGTTTTTCAGTGGTGAGTACGAATTTGTATAGGAGAGATTCACGCCCCTAATAATGTGTCAGTGCGACGTAATGATGGTTCTTATCGCGTACTACTTTTATTTGAGTGCTGTGAGAAATCTCGGTGTTGTAATATGTAATTAAGGTGGTTTTTTTATGTTCAAGTGTTGAGAGTTTCTTTCTTATTCTAAATATATACTGACAGGCTACTAAAGCTGCAAGTGATATGTTGATTGAATAAAATTCTACATTGGACTAAATTTTATAATCTTAGCAAGTGTTTTGTGTACATACGATTACAAGGCCAGCTATCAACAACGGTGAACCTTCGCTACTGCCTTTCTTTACTTTCTCTGAACAAATTCTCAGTAATGTTGGCAAATCGTAAAATTTTGTTTTAAGTTTTTATAAATTAGGAACATAACATAACATATCGGTACCAAAAGAGGGGAAGCGGTTGTGGAAGCGGCTGAAAAATTAATTTTATTAGATGAAATATCTAGAGCCTCAGCGAACCTTTTTAAAAATATAAACCCAAATGGGATCAGTATGTTAAGTATAAAATAATTACATACTCTTATCTTCGTAGCCAAACCAAACGAACTTAGAGACACCACACGAAAATAGCTTCAAAACTTTCACCAAACAACAATGACTTCAGATACTTAGCAAAGAGCCCTTTAAATCAGATACATAGAATATGCTATTTTTGTTTTTGTTTGTATCATATAGTAATAACATCGCATTGGCGAATCATAGCTGTTAGGATGTTATGTACCAATTTTAAATAAATAAATAAATAAATAATAAATAACAACTTCGTTTGTTACGACTTGTCAGTTTTGAGGTAATGAAATACTCGTAACTACAACCTTCAATTGAGATTTCGGAAAATATAGATTTATTTTGGAGTTTTTGGAGTATTAAGGAAAAAGAAGAGTTTGAGAGTTAGCTGCTCAGAGAATGTTATTTCTTTATTGTTTCGTGAGAGCATAATGATGTTTGAAAAAGTTAATATCTTTTCTCATGTACTTCGGGCAAAATAGTTTCCAACTCGAATGAAACTCTTAGAAATCAGATCATTGTCATAAACTTATCTAGTAAATCTAGAAAATGTTGCATATGATAAGATAAATAGATTTTGTAAACTAGGCCGGAATGCGCCGATTATGTTTGGCGTCTAAGGTCTGATTTTACCTAAAGTCACATATCTTTAATCCGTGGAATAAAATTGACGTCTATCAGGTTTTGTAAGGAAAATTTTTCAAAATTTCATTATTCATAGGTTATACCTACATAATAATAGGGTGTGTCACGGTTGATATAATAACAAAAAATCTAACGTTCACTTGACCTAATTTCAGTTAATATACTTTTGTTTAATATAACGATCAGTTGAGATAATGAATTGTTGATATAATTTCATTTTATCTAATTTCTTATGATATAATAAACATTTCCTATAATGCACATTTGACATAATATTCATGTAGTATATTATTCATTTACTATAATATTCATAATCTCTAATAACTTTTAATATACCAACTTTTACCAGTAGAAATTGGATGCAATCTGGACTTTAGGGCACCCCGACTCGGACAGGTTAGGTTAGAAGGGGATGGCGGGGTCGTGTGAGCGAGCGAAGCGAGCGAATAGATCCCGCCATCCCCTTCATGGTTATTGTTTCATAAACCATCCAGAAGTAGGAGCCCCGCGAAGCGGGGCTCCGTCGACAAAGCCCACCCTCGACCATGCACTGAATATTTTAAGATTTGGTTAGGTGCCATTTGAGTTAGGTTAGAACTGTGACCATTATACATGAAAATTAGGTCAAAAGAACATTAGGTCAAATGAATGTTATATAAAAAGAATATTATACATATTGAAAATTATATAAAATGAACGTTATACTAAATGTTTTATATGAAATGAAAATTATATCATATGAAACATTAGGTCATATGAAATTAGGTTATATGATTTTATAGCATATGAAAATTATATTATATGAACGTTATTTCAAGTGAAATTAGAGCATTTGTTATTATATCATACATTACACACCCATTATAATAACAGTTATTTAAAACTAGGCACAAGAATTTGTTTTAATGCACCTTGAAAACAATTAAATCTAAGTGTTCACTTTCTGGGACCTTTTACATCTGTTGAAAACGAACGAATTACAACTATTTAACAAAACCTATTACAAAAATTAGCGTCATGTTCCATTATAGCATCAAACTTCAAACTTTTACCAACAGAGACTGGTCCTGTATTTAAAGTCACCTTGGCTACATAATGTAAAAATATCGTCATTTTACAAAGCAACAACATAAAAACACAGCATAAAAATCCCTCTGTAAAATTCTCAACTTACCCAGTATAACAACCAGGAGATAAACCTGAGTACACTCTGTATTTTTTGTGCAGCCAAGCTTAGCATTCAAGACTAACGTGCATCTCAGTATCTATATCTAATAGTATTTTGTTTGTTTGCAGATGCGTTCCTTGTCCCCAACACACAGGACTTGGCCAGTGTTGACGCAGCGGGTACGAGATATGGTCTCACCACGTAAGTTTGATTTTGGACCTTATTTTTAAACCATAAGCTAACATTTTGAGGAGAAAAGTTGTTTTACCTTCCCAACAAAATCTCAATCGTCTTTCTACTTTATTTATTCAAGTTAAAGGTTCTTTTTCCTTTGAGTCTTAATGTTGTGCCCTATTTGTTTCTGTAGAGGCGCCGCGATACAAAATTGCAAGTTTCGGCCATTGTTGTAAAGTTCTTTTATGTGTGACGTAATTAGGGTTCATTCCCGGGAATTCTCGAGCCGAGAATTCCCAGGAAATCATTGGGCTTTGTTCCCGGGAAATCAAGCTCACAAATAAAATATTTTAGTACGAAAGGATTAAATATTTAAATTAAATTTAAATTATATTGTGAATTTTATTAAAAATTTAATAAAAATATTATTTGAGAAAAGTCGAGAACTCGAGAAATCATGTACCTATATAGAAATTAAATCGCCGTTTTATCTCGCTGCAAGCGCTCTGCGGCGTCGTTTTTACACGTTCATTCGTGTTTCGACTCTAGCCAAGTATAATTTACGTATATATAGTCCTCTTCACCGTGTCCGGCGACAGCGACCCTGACTACTTCTCTCTCCTCTCGTGAGCTCTTTGATGGCTGGCAAAACCGAATTTGGTCTTAAAAATCCGGTCACACTGTATACAGATGAGCTGACCAGCATCGTCATATGTATAAGTATATGATGGCTTCGGGCGACTTTTCCGTATTTGGCGCTTCTTGTCTAGATCTTCAAGACGATTCCTTTCAAAGCATTCAGCTGCTTTGTGAATTGAGCTGCGCCACCTTTCACGATTTCGAGCAAGCTCCTGCCATTGATGAACGGGGATACTGCAAGTCTTAAGGTGACGTTTGAGGACGTCTTTGTAGCGCAGGTATTGTCCACCCTGTACGCGTTTTCCCTGGGCAAGCTCCGAGTAGAAAACGGTTTTAGGCAATCTGCTGGTATCCATGCGCTCTACATGACCACACCATCTCAGTTGCATCTTTATCAAAAACGCCTCCATGCCCATCATTCCAGTGCGCCTTAGCACCTCCGTGTTGGGAACACGATCCTGCCATTTCGTGCGAAGAATAGACCGAAGGCACCGTAGGTGAAAAGTGTCAAGCCTTTTAATGTCACCTCTATAGAGACACCAAGTTTCTGCAGCGTAGCTGAGTATAGGTAGAACTAGGGCCTTGTAAACGCATAACTTAGTTTGTAGTTTCAGGTCGTGAGATGCCCATACACGTTTATTAAGTTTCCCAAACGTGGCGGCCGCTTTAGCAATCCGAGCTGATATTTCAGACGCAAGTCTATTGTCATTGCAGACCTGACTTCCAAGATATTTAAAATGTGACACCTCTTTCAGTGGCTCAGAATGCAGCTTAATGGTTGAACTTTCAGCATCACATCCCCTTGGTGGCTGCTTCAGGATTTGGGTCTTTTTCACACTAATTACAAGTCCAAATCTACAGCAGGAGGTTTGAAGATTATTCAAATAATCTTGGAGTGTCTCCATACAGTCAGCCAACAGACACACGTCATCGGCATAGAGTGCGTCAAGTACGGGAACCCTAGACGTCTTGCTCCCCGTTCTGAAGCGTGAGATGTCGAAGACACTTTTATCGGTGCGGACGTTAAGTTCAATCTGTCCAACACTATGCTTCAGCGCATCGTTTAACACTGCCGAGAAATAAAGTGCAAACAATGTGGGAGCCATGACACAGCCTTGCTTCACACCACTGGTTATATGAAACGGGTCTGAAAAATCGTTTTCATGTTGTACACGTGCCGTCATACCGTCGTGAAACTGACGGATCATGTTAACGAATTTCTCAGGACATCCAGCCTTTTTCAACACTACCCAGAGAGCAGCGCGTGGCACGCGGTCAAAAGCCTTTTCTAGGTCAATAAAACACATGTACAGAGGACGGTTTTGTTCAAGACTCTTCTCCTGCATTTGCTTCACTATGAAAATGCCGTCAACGGTTCCTCTGCCAGGTCTAAAACCACACTGCGACTCTGGAAGTATGTGCTCAGCAAGATTTGCCAAACGGTTATTGATAATATGCGCCAGTATCTTCCCCGCAGAGGACAGGAGGGAGATTCCCCTGTAGGAACTACAGTCGGATAACTCACCTTTGCCTTTATACATTTTGCAAATGGAGGCATCCTTCCAGTCCTGAGGTACCACTTCGGTTTCCCATACTTTGAGCACTAGATTGAAGAGCCTACTTTGTATATGCGGACCACCGTATTTGTAGACCTCCGATGGTAGACAATCAGTGCCTGGTGTTTTGGCATTCTTCAATCTCTTAACAGCTGTCATGAACTCAACAAAGGATGGTGGATCACCTAGATCTTCCTGAACGGGACGGCATTCAAGGTTCTCAACATATAGTATATCTGTGGTCTGTGAGCCGGGATTAAGGACGTCATTAAAGTGTTCAGCCCACCTCTCCAGGATTTGCTTGTGATCCGTCAGTCTACATACCCTGTCACGGGAATATATTGGTGCCGTTTTTCTTGATTTTGGTCCGAAAATTGCTTTCAGACCCTCGAAAAATCTGCCCGTCTGGTTTGTGTCAGCAAAAAGTTGGAGTTCTTTTGCTCGATCCAGCCACCATTTATCTTTGAGGTCACGTATTTTGATTTTTAGCTCACGTTGAGTAGATCTTCGACTATCAGCTTTAGGCATGGATCTCAGTTCTTGTCTGTGACTCTCAAGTAATGCTCGGATTTCTTCGTCTGAGTCATCGAACCAATCCTGGTGCCTCTTCTGCGGCTTTGGTAGAGTGCATGAGATGCTATCGTGAAGGTGTTTAGCATATGAATGCCACGCTTCATTAACATTATCTGTAACGTCCTCTATGTTGGTGCTGAAGTGTGCATCCAGATCCCGCATGATCTTCTCGGAGCAAACCATTCAAGCTACACATGCATTCACTGGTTGCTTATGTGCTGCGCGTCGAGGAGGTTTTAATTTTAGACGCATCTTTGAGCGAATAAGTCGATGATCTGACCAGCACTCTGCACCCCGCATTGCTTTTGTAATAAAGACGTCGTTTAGGTCTTTTTTGCGTACAATAATGTAATCAAGAAGGTGCCAGTGTTTGGATCTGGGGTGCATCCATGAGGTCTTATATTTCGCTGGTAAACGAAAGAAGGTATTAGTAAGGCACAGGTCAAACTCTGCACACAGAGTTAGAAGTTCCAAGCCGTTAGTATTGCAGTTCCCAACTCCATTTCGACCAAGAACATCAGGCCATGCTTCGTAGTCAGTACCGACACGTGCATTAAAGTCCCCCAGCAGGACAATTTTGTCTTGTGGTGGGATACCCGCAAGAACGCAGGACAGGTCTCGATAAAACTTTACTTTATCATCATCACTTGCTGTCAGGGTAGGTGCGTACCCCGGGCGTCGGGAGTCGATTGCGGACTCCCGGCCACCGTAGGCGCGAGCTTGCGGGCGGCGAGCAATGGGTAGCTCGCCGCCCGGTAAGGACCAAGCTCGGGTCGACGGCGCGTAGTGTTCCACGCGCGCCTCAAAGAGATGTCAGCAGCAGTGAAGGGGTCTGCTAGGACCGGTGCCTGCCGGGGTCGCGTGATTGTTCAAAAGAGATACCGTGGCCCCGGCACTGGGCAACTGAAGGAACACGGGTGGGTTTTAGTCAGTAAAAGTCTGACATGCCCTCCCGCTCCGCCCAGAGCGGGAGAAGTCATTTGATGATTTCGCATCCTTAAAAAAAAAAAAAAAAAAAAAAAAAAAAAAAAAAAAAAAAAAAAAAAAAAAGGGTAGGTGCGTAGATGCTGATGAGGTGGACATACCTACCATCGTCAATGAGCAAGCGTAATGTCATTACCGGCAAAACCGACACCACTAGCCGCTCGTTCTCCTGCTGGTCTTCCAATCCAATAATAGGTATATCCACCCAGCCGTTCGCAAAGGTCTCCGCTATCACTAAGATGGGTCTCACTTATAGCAGCAATATCCACGTTGTATCTTGAAAGCTCTCTTGCCACGATTGCAGTCTTCTTCTCGGGACACAGGTTAGAGTCATGATCCAAGAGTGTACGTACATTCCATGCTCCCAGTATTAAGTTTTTCGTCGTTCTCATCTTATGTCTTTTATTATTACGACCGCAAGAAAGATTAGTGATCAGATGACTGCGGTTTGCCATCCGATTTGGAGGAGAGACGGACTATTTTTAGGCCACCTTTTCTAGGCCCCTCCCCGGACTGGGGAAAGCAGAGCGATCCTAAATAGGTCTGCTTTGTCGTCAGTCGTGCTGCCGAACCTGTTCTTCCGTCTCAGTCAAGTCCAGGAGCGACCACTCTCCACTGACCGCCTACGTGCCGAGCTCCAGCTAACGCCATTGATCCACCGAGACCACGACCTCACCACCAGTTCCCGATCGCCGCAGGGCTTGTATAGCTCATATCCTTAGAAGGAAGCCAGGGTCATCCGCGCGTGAATATATTTAAGTGGATAAGCAGTTGCGCTGGTGCAGATCCACTCTCTCGTCCACAAAGTCCAGGTATCGATGGACCGGATAACCGGTACGACCGACAGGAAGTTGAGAATGCAGGAAGTTGGCCACAAATGAAATCGATATAGTGATTTGACATGCGCCCTTTGAGGCACTCCACCGCGTGCCTTGCTCCGTCGCCACAATAGCCGGATTTTCTTGCCTATCGACAGTATCCGCCTGTTGTACCGATGAAGTCTGTAACAGAGCCTAATTGGCTGCCTCTTTCGCCTTACATTGCCGTACCGATGGTTTCCATCTCCACCAACGAAGCCGTTGAGGTCTTCACCCGTGACCCTGGGCAAGGGATCTGCGTTATACCCCGCAACTCTGGGTCCCCATCCGAACTTCGCCACCAGCCTGCCCTGGCCTACTAGGACAAGTGGCGCCCACCCCCGCGACATGGACGCGTCGGACAGGAATTACTCCGATGGAAACTAGAGAAGGACACTCTAGGCACCTCGGAGCCGAGTTAATGACCTCGTTTGGATCCGAGATCAAAGGCAAATAATTTACGTAGTGAGTGTTTCAAATATTACGTGATAAATTAAAATCAAACAGGTACCTAAGTCTTCTCACTTTAATTGACACATCATGGCTTATTATTCATATTATTTTTATCAATAATACAATCTAAATATGATCTTAAATTTTACTAGGTACGAGTACCTATCTGTTCTTTTCTATTATTTTTTAGTCACTAACGATACATTAATTATACTACTTAGTCTAATTATATTTCCTATTTTTGTAAAACACCAACACACAAGCTTAGTTTTTAATTATTCTAATATGTTTTTCTCATGTAAGTAATTTTAAATTAATTAATGTGTCATTTTAAATTTGTGAGACGAATATGGCCAGTTGTGTTATGTGTGTATCACATATTAATCCAAGGGCTTATTATTAATTTGAATTGCATTTGTTATAGATTTTATCGAAACGTCACTATAACACTAAAGATGCAAGCATCAAAAGTATGGAAATATTGAAAAAAAAATAAGAAGGAATCAATAAAAGTTTTATAATTAATTTGATACTTTTACTTGAGAGGAAAACTACTGATTTTGTTGACGTTATTGGAACCAAATAATATGAGAAAACGTACGTAAATGTAAATTTGTCGACAACCCGAGAAGCCTCGAGAAATTAGCCTCGAGAATTCTCGAGACCCGAAAAATTAAAAAGCTCGAGAAATCATGAACCCTAGACGTAATGGACTAATTTAAATAATATAGTAAGAATGTGAAGTGAAATAAAAAGTAGTGGGGCTTAATGTAAACAATTTTGAAGAGTTATAAAATGCAACAGGTATTTCTCCGGTTCTAGTGCTCAGCCCTAACATTGTTGAGCTAAGGTCCTCTTTATCATCAAACTGCACTGTTTTCTGTAGTGATGCCCAGTTGATGGTAAATCTGTCATTTTGCGTTTCACCATCACTTTTGTGGTCTGCCTTAATGTCGCATTTCTAGTCAAAAATCCACTGAAATTAAACATACACAAATAAACATACAGTAAAGAAAAATAACTATTCAATGATGATTTGAAAGAAAAAAACATTTATAGCATTTCCTATAACTCTAAAACTTTCACTTTATTTCTAGAGAAAGAACAAATAAAAGACTAAACAGAACGAAAACTTTGTTAGCAGACCTTTTTGAATATTTCAAACACTTGAAATACAAACGGGAATTATTTTCTTGAAGTAGACTTAGTTGGTCGTCAGATGAAATGGTATTTAGTAATTTTGTAAATTTAAATACTTGTTGTGGCCGTGGTTCTGCTCGGATAGGCTTATGTCTATTATATACTCAAGCCTATGCACCTGAACAATTATAATCTGTGAAAGTAAGAAATAAAACTTTTACTTTTAGGCAGCTGATGATGAAATAGAGATAAAATCTAAGTTAATACATGACTTTTAATAACGTATTAAATCTCCGCTTTGCTAATAAAGATTCGATTTACAAAAAAAATAAGGTAGACAAAGAAATAGCAAGAATGAGAGTTCGACCCTCGTTTGCGTCAAGATTTAAGCTGGACGCACAAGTCGCGAGCGCACGGTGTAGCGGTGCGGGAAAACGTACAGTTGTGGAAGATAGCGGTAGCTGGCTTCTCACAACTCCATGCTTGTGAAACTTTTGTGTAATATACTACTCGTATACCTCACAAGCAACACAACCAATAGCAGTTATGTTTAACTTATTGGTTTCAATAAATAATGTTATTTTCACATTTACAATATGACCCTATTCATTGATCTTTAATTTCCTTCTCACGAGTTTCTTAGAAATGAAACAGAACGCCATTAAAAAATATTCTGCATCTATATGAAAGACAAAGGGAAACTTTTATTGTGGCAAAACGATCAGCCAGTCGATGAGCCTAAGATGCGTAAGGTAGACTTTTACTGCATTTCAGTTATATAAACAGCTTGAATTCCACATAAACTAAAAGAAACACATTTTCAATAATACCCTGAACAATAAATATTCAGCAAAACATTTAAAGCGTGCAATAGACTATAAAACAGAGCACGGAATAAAATGCTTTTTGCTCGAACGCTAACACTTTCCTACACAATGGTCCAGGTACCAGTACCAGTCTGTAAGACGATTGGGATTGTAAAAAGTTGCAAACTCGACTACGCCTGGTAATAGGATTTACCTAGGTTCTAGATCAAATACAGTGATTCCTGACTATTAGTTAAGACTTCAGACTTCATGACAGAAACTGTAATACTATTTCCGAAAAACCTTGGGTAGTTATTCAGTCCGTAGCGTCACATCTGTTTTCCCCTATGGGAATGTTGGAAGTGTACAGTGTGTGACAACAATTTCTAGCAATAAGCGTTGTGGTTAAACTGTTAGACATTTATGTATTTTCTGAATAAATAAACAGTTCACGCCAAGTCAGTAATGTTTAAAATCCATATTATAAGGGTCGGCCAAATTGTCCAAATTGACCAAAATCCCCGCCTATTACTATCCCACTGCAGGGCTAAAACCTCTTTTTATACAGAGAAGTTATTTTTGTAATTAACAGGGTAGGTACTATTTCAAGTTCTGGGCTGTTATACAGAATTCCCTAATGGTAAAACACAATACAACTTAAAGCTGTAGTATTTTGTAGCACTGCCTACCTTTTTTGGGAATACAAGCGTGATGTGTGAAATGATAAATTATTAATTTATTAGAGTTTCAGTTAAAAATCTCGCGAGGAACAGTTAATTTAACTCAGCTCAGCTTTAATTTAGCAGGTTAATCGTTTTCTAACAATGAATTTTCTGGTTTCAGATCTAAAATCCGAAAATTGGATCATAAAGGTAAGTTTTTATTCAAACATTATTGTTAAGGTTTTCATGGATTTGTTATTTTATAATTCCTATGCTCTAACAGAATATCAAAACAATATTATTTAAGATCGTTCCTTTGGGAAATTCAAAAAAGAAATCAGGCTAAAATCTAGATAAACCTTACTTGCACGTGTTTTGACTTAGATGTCCTGTCTTTATCCTGTAAATGTAGGCTTACAAGTATGTGACAATGACAGGGTTTTTAACGCTTAGCTAAAGTATGTGCTACGTAATTTTATAGATCTAGGTATAAACTGGAGAAGACATAACCAGAAACAAAAATAAAAACGATTTTTTTAAGTTGATCTTTACATTTCCAACTTTGGCAAAATATTTTTTTCTATAAACTATTTAAAATGTATAACTTACAAGTCAGTAATTCTGCAAAAAGGCGAAAGAAAAAACGTTGAATATTTACAAAAAAATCCCTTTGTCAAAAGTTCTGAAAACCTCTTTCACGAAATTACATAAAAGAGGATTGTGAGAAATATCCTTGAACTACTATAAAGCATTGTTCTTAGAAGTTTTCTTGAAGTTTGATAGCTGGAACGAAATAACCTATTCATTTCGCTGTTGTGCAACTTGCGACGTACAATTAATAAGTATCGTGATTATTAAAATAGCTCTGCTTCGAAAAGTAAGCGAAGATTTAACATCATCAAAATCCGATATTTCTAATAGCCTAGCTTTACACTAACATTTTCTACAATGCTGCACAGCACATTATTCATTCAGGCAATCATTTAAACAAATTTCTCTATAGACTTTTATTCACGACAAAATACATGATGTATTATTTTTTTATCTACAGTGAAAACCAGTTTTGACAGCGGGTACACGATTCAGTCCATGAAAACTAGATTCTCCCCTGAACAACGAAACTTTAGCAATCTAGGACAGAGATAAATAATCTCTTCATACATTTAGTACAGAATTTGGTCAAGGTCGAAACGATAAAGTGAATAATGTCAGTAAAGTTTTTATCGTTACGTCCACGTCAGCTCCTATAAAGGTTAAGTACGGGTCTTATGACTAGCTACATACATAGCCACATTTTTTTATACCTTTTATTATAGAAAGCCAAATTAAGAAAGTGAAGTAATAAATAACGGGAGTGCATGTTATAGTGCTAGTCAGTAACTGCCCATAACTGTAGCACTAAAACTTCTTTCAATGCGGAGAAAGAGTAATGATGGATGGAATCAACTCGGTTGCTCATGACAAGTTGGTGGTAACGTAAGCATGTGTTAAGAAGAAATCAAATGCGTAGTACTACGTGCCAGTATTCAGACAGTGTACCTTATAACCTTACTATTTGTTTGAATTATTTATTGGCGAATGGCGGCACATCAAAGCCGCCACAACCATTTGAAAAGTCACATTGGAATGTGTAATATTTTGAACTTGTAACTATGTTAGTAAGTCGCTTCATGTAACTTACACCTGTAAAAAGAGCATCTGTAACTTCAAAAAACCTAAATAGAAACAATTCCACTTATAAAACCTAAAAAGCGAAGAGAATTAAGGAGATCAACATAAATGTTCAACAATTCCACCGTTGATCTACCTTTAAATCCGCATTTGCATTTTCTTCGTCTCATGGCTCGAAGCCAGTTTCATCATCATCATCATCATTTCAGCCGTAAGACGTCCACTGCTGGACTTAGGCCTCCCCCAATTTGGGGGGCTTTGCCATAATCACCACGCTTGGCAGGCGGGTTGGCGATCGCAGTATGGTGGTAAAATGCATAGAGAATGCTGCTGCCCATTCTCTAGTAAGTCCCTTAGTCGCCTTTTACGACACCCACGGGAAGAAATGGGGTGGTGTTATTCTTTACGTCCGGCACCACACGGTACGAAGCCAGTTTGAACTGCACAAATCTGCCTAAATCCAACGGGAGCCGGATTTTGGCGGTCATTCCCGAATCAACGTAAGATTAACGAACTTTACGGCATCTTGCAAGGTGTTGATTTTCAATTGTTTGTGGTTTTATGGAACGTTAATAAAAATATAAGTGGTTAACAGTTTTGTTTATTAGAGAGGAAAATCAAAAGTTTACGTGGGAAGCAAGCAGTTCCAAAGGTAATAAATGCTTCACTGTTTAGGCTTTTAAGAAGTTATTGTACTTATATGCATTATCAGCCAATATTCTTCCCACTGCTGGGACACAGGCTTCCTTTATGAGAAGGAGTGGGCCGTTATCCACCACGCGGGCCCACTGCGAGTTGGCAGATGTCACATGTCTTCGAATTTTTGGTTCTAGAACATGATCGTTTCCTTTCGATGTTTTCCTTCACCGTTTTGAGAGCAATGGTGATGAAATGATTTACATAAAGTAAAGCACCTGACTGGGTTTAAACCTACGACCTAAAACTCGTAAGTTGCGGCTGTCATCATAGGTCCAACACTGCTCCACCACATAGATATATGGTCGCTCGTCATTCATAGAATGAGCTAGAAAATATAATATTAGAAAATAACAATCTTCGTCAACAAATAAATAAGCTAACTACGGAAATAAAAATGTTAAAAACAATTTGCCACTCTCCCACCATCGAAAACAACGCAGTTATGATTAGAGGAAGAAAACAGTCCCTACTACAACAGACATTCTCTACACCTTCCACTCCTCTTACTAGCAAAACTGATGTAAGTGACTACAAAAGCAACAAAATTGTTTTTTTACAACAGAAAATTGCAGACCTACAAAAAGAATTGGAAAACGCACAGGAACAGCTTACAACTTACAAAAAACAAACGCGCTCAAACACTATAATGATAACAACCATCAACAACCCCGGGTGCCGAAAATCTGCTCACAAATGTTTGCGTGTACTCTGGAACAACAATGTGAATTGCCAAATAGAATCCTAATCTTTGGCTCTCAACAATGCGTCGGCCTAGCAGCAGCTATCATTCAATCAAGGAAACATACTCAGTACGAAAGGTATGAAACAATCTCTGAAACAAAACCTAATGCTTTAAGTCACCAAATCATTATGAACTGTCGTCGTACTAAGTTAAACCCTAACGACAAACTTGTAATTTGTGTGGGAGAAAACGACCATAATTTAAAATTTATTTTATCGCAACTACGGATTGTGCTAGATACATTTTATAACAACATGATTATTGTCCTGAATGTGTTTAAAAATGAGAATTTAGATATTAATAATCTTAACTATCGTATTAAAAACTTGTGTAAACACTACAAAAAGTGTAAATTTTTAGAATGTGGAACTTCTAACACATACGGCATATTATGTAACAAAATAAATTTCCTTATAGACTATAATGACTACAGCGAGAACAATCTAAATCCAAGAGAACTAATTAGGAAGATAGCGAGTAACAAACCAAGCCTTAAATTAAAAGTCAATATTAATGAACCCAAGAAAGGAACAATTCCTTTCTATTTTCAACTTAAGAATTCAACACCACAAACACTAAACTCTATACATCCCGTATAAAAACCTCAAAAAGGAACTATTCCGTACTATTTTCCGAAAATAATACGAAATAGCACATTTTTTCTTGCCCAAAATTGATCGTCCAGTAACTCATAACCTTAAAATACTTCACCAAAATATTGCCAGTATCATATCAAAAAAAGAAATTCTAGAATTAACCATACAAGAAGAACATAACGACCCAGACATAATATGTCTTTCCGAAACCTTTATCAAAAGAGACTACGAAAGCCACATTAAAATTTACGGTTATGAGATGGCTTCTAACTACTGTAGAGAAAAACAAAGAGGTGGTACCTGTATTCTTGCAAAAAAACACCTATTATTCAAAGACTTGCCACTAATAAAAAGCTACGCCACGCAAAACATTTTCGAAGTATACGGAATTGAACTTACACATCAAAATTTAATAATAATTTGTGTCTAGAGAACACCTCAATCAGACCCGAACCAATTCTTAATCACATTAAATAGTCTCATGCATAATTTATTTCAACAATATAAATCTAGAATTAAAGTGGTTTTAGCGGGTGATTTGAATATTAACACCCTAAAAAAAGGCAACATTACTACTCAATTGCAGGATCTAGCATACAACTATAATATGAAAATTCACATTGATGTACCAACACGTAAGTCATCATGTATAGATCACATTCTGAGTAACATTCACGACGCTACTGCTGCAGTTTTGCCACTTCACCTGTCTGACCACGATACAGCACAAATGTTGATTATTCCCTTAAAACATAAAACCCAAAGTCAAGCAATATATTATACATACAAAAGAGATTATAGTTCAGATAATATTCACAAGTTTAAGGAATGCTTAAGTAATCTTTCTTGGTCTAATATACATACGGCTAACAACGCAAACTCAGCATTCAATCATTTTCATGAAACGTTTTGCCTAGTTTACAATCTTTGTTTCCCTAAATTAAAAGTAAAAGTAAATTTAAATAACAATAAAAACTTTTTTACAAAAAAAAAAACAACCGACTTCCTTAAAAACACTACAAATTGAAAAATAACTTTAATTTCGGAAGTCGGTGTCTTAGGATCTGTATTTAAGGGGTTTTTTGCCACCGACTTCCGAAATTAAAGTTATTTTTCAATTTGTAGTGTTTTTAAGGAAGTCGGTTGTTTTTTTTTTTTTGTAAAAAAGTTTTTATTTTTAAATTTTTAGTTGTGGTATCCACCCCGCACTAATTCCAAACAAACAATGCATATTTATGCGATAGCAGAAATCGCGGTTGATTTGCTGTCATTTTTTAAAGAGTTCCGGTGTCTATCTCTGGATCTCATCATCAGATCTATATGAAATTTATATGGGACCATTTCGGAATAAACTCCTTTAAAAAAAAAAAAAAGAATTTTGCAAATCCGTCTATATATGACGGAGTTATGGCCGAACATACAGAAAAAAATAATATATATAAACATCTGAATAGAGAACCTCCTCCTTTTTGAAGTCGGTTAAAAAGAAGCAAAGTTGGATAAGCAAGGGCTTAAAAAAAAGTTGTAAAACAAAACGGTCATTGCGCCATCAATTTTATAAAAACAAAACTGCGATTAATAAGACTAAATACCTTAAGTATGCTAATCTCCTTAAAAAATGCATATTTAATTCCAGGCAAAACGCAAATATCAAATACATAGCTAAAAACGATAATAAATGCAAAGCTACGTGGAATGTTATAAAAGACGAGCTAAATAATACAAAGCCTAGACATAATATAGGCAGTATCAAATATAACAACACACTTATTACCAATCCAGTAGAAATAGCGTCTGCCTTTAATGACCTTTACATCGATTCAACAAACAAATCAATGCCGCCGAATGTCTCAGGTAATTCTAGCAATAGTGTAACTGTTGGCTCTATGTTCCTCAAACCGATGTCGATAGCTGAAGTTAAGCAGGAAATACTGCTTTTGAATAATACAAATTCTGAAGGGCACGACGAAATTAACACCAAAATCATTAAAGACTGTGTCGACGAAATTATTGAAGTACTAACACACTTGATCAATTTGTCATTCTATGAGGGATTTTTTCCAGAAGCTTTAAAGCTTTCCATTGTTAGACCACTTTACAAAAAAGGAGACAGACATGACCTAAGCAATTACCGCCCTATAACCTAAATACCCATTTTACCTAAAATATACGAAAAATGCATGTACAAAAGAATTGCAAATTACTGTACAAAGTTCAATATTATAAAAAAAGAGCAGTATGGCTTTCAAAAGGGGAAGTCTACAACATTAGCAATCTATGCCCTCATAAATCATATATTAACTAACGTCAATGACAACAACCTAACCACAGGATTATTCTTTTATTTATCGAAAGCCTTCGACCTAGTATCACATGATCTACTACTGCAAAAGCTAGAAGCAATCGGGATTAGAGGGCCTACTTTAAAGTGGATTAAATCATCTAGGTATGATTTAATCCACTTTAAAGTAGGCAACAATGCGTTACCATAACAAATATTAATGAAAATAAAGAAATAACACAACACTCGTCGAAATATAGATGTAACAAGTTTGGTGTCCCACAGGGAAGCATACTAGGGCCGATCTTATTCTTGATATATATAAATGACATCATTAAAATAACGAAACATAAGTGCATATTGTTTGCTGATGACATCTCTATTATTGTGACATCCAAAGAAAAAATACAGTTTGTGACCACGAAACTGACATTAACAATACAATTGACATTTTAATTCACTGGCTTTATGTAAATAATTTAAAAATAAACCTTAACAAATCCGTTTATATACAATTTAATAAATCAAATAATCATAAATTTAACCTCAAATTAAATATACCCAAAATTAAACCAGTAATGCATACCAAGTTCCTGGGAGTAACTATTGATGAAGATCTACATTGGAAAGTGCATGTAGACAGTGTTTCAAGCAAGATAAACAAATTTGTGTATGCTCTTAGACAAGTAAAAAAAAGTACTAATCTAAAAACAGCTATATTAGCTTACCATGCATATGTGGAATCTAATGGACTTATAATATGGGGTAACAGTACCTACCAGAATAGAACATTTGTTACTCAAAAAAAAAAATGCATTAGAGCTTTACACGGACTTCATCCTGAGGAATCATGTCAGCCAATATTTAAGAAACTTGGCTTGTTACCGCTACCTTGTCTGTACATTAATGAAATATGCATGTTTGTATGGAAACATAAGGAATTATTTAAAATAGCAAACGATGTAAATCCTCGAAGTCGACGAGATCCTCACAGGCTCATGCTTAACAATGCTCCCAGGCTTGCTAAGTACAATAAAAGCTGCTTAACTATGTGTGTACGAATCTATAACAAATTACCTACTGATCTGAAAATGTTAAACTCGAGATATGCTTTTAAGAATAAATTGTATGTATGGTTAAATGATAACAACTTCTACAGAATAAAGCAATTCCTCGAGCGAAAATAGTATTGTTGTAATGTTCTAGTAGTAGTAGTAGCAATAATTATGCTTAGGAAATTGTTACTATAATTATAATGTTGAATATTTGCATGCTATGTTTAATCTTAGCAAAATATGTCTGCTCTATTTTGTTACCATAAGACCCTTTTATACCATGTTTTACGCAAATAAATGAATAAATGAATAGAATTATTCATGGGGAAAGGGTTAAAATCCTTTACCTAAAAATAAATATTCAGTTAATCTTACTATTAATGGAAAAAGCTAAATTACTTTTCTATGTCGAAGAAAAAACCCAGCTCTTTCAAAAGAATCGAGTTGAAAGCTCATCCGTGTGACGTAAAACCTACGTCATCTTATCGACATCCTCAGAAAATACACAAAGTGCAGGTGACACTTTTTTTCAAAAAAACAGTTAAGTATCTTGCCTCGAAATCAACGAAGTAAACCAATTAACTTATAAATATAGTCCAAACAATAAAACCTCATCTTTTATAATTCGTTGTTCTTGCGAGTTTCTGCAAAAACATAAAACATAATAATAGTCAAAGCTATCGGAAAACAGCTTTAACAAAAAACAAAACAAAATATACAAACAGAGTATTCATAAAATGCACACAAGCGTAAAAAAAACCTTTGTGAAATTTTCAACGTAGCATAACAATCGACAAATCTATATACGAAATTCCAAACACGGCTAAGCCTCGACTTTTTAGTAGAACTACATATACCTAGATTAAACCGTTTCTGGCCGGATTTCAGCGCTCGCTACCGGCAAACGGCCAATCAGGTCGCTAATCTCAGTTAGTTACGATAACCCTTATTGTTGGACACACTTATTAGTTAATCACACAATGGTTATTATGGGATCACAATTAGTTTAGATTCATTATATTTACTTTTTTGGGAAATCTACGTTAATTATACTTGGAATGGTACGAAATTAAAGTATTTTCCGGCTTAAGTGTAATTAAACACTGAATGATTTGTTTTATTATGTTTGAGGCTTGATGCTGTATTTTCCGGTAGTCGCTTTGAGAGTAAAAGAAACATTTAAAGCACCTGATGTTCATGAAAATTTCATAATTATGGTTTAATTGATAATTTTAACATTTTGTCTGTAAAATTTTAATTAAGATTCTCTGTTTGCATTTTAGAAGTACTCTTAACACTTGGGAGTTTTTTTTTTATTTAGCCTATACTGTCCCACTGCTGAGCAAAGGCCTCCCCCAATTTCTTACAGGAACTCTTGTCTCGCGCCACCTCACACCAGTATAACTTTGTAAAACTCTAACATACTCGGATAAAATATGGCGCCCACAAAATCCAAAAACATAGTCCGTCACTGTAAACCACAGGCTTACAGGGGGACATCTACCACAAATAAGTACCACCAATTTATTCAGTAAACGTCACTGTGTTCTAAATTTATGCGTGGACACAATTACTACGCAGACGAAATTAGAAAACGGACTGTCGTACTGGCGTATTGTGCTAATACGCCATGCTGGCGTAGTATATGGATCGACGCACACAAAACATTTTATTGCACGTTTAACAAATCACTTGAAATTGTAATTTCGGTGATGGTAATGGCTCATAGACACCCTATAATTATGTTGAAATCAGCAGTTCAGGATTTATAAACTATATTTATGAATTACAAACCGTAAGATTATAAACATGAAGGCAGAGGGTCATATTGTAAAATAAAAGAGGTTCCTTCAATATTAAGGAATTATTTAATCAATAGACCTTACACGAAACTGCACTTAATCAGTTTCCATAATTATTAATTTAACGCCTTATGAAAATAGCTATGACACCCAGTAATACAGTTACAGTTCATATAAAACAGCTTTTTTTTTGGTGGGACATCACGTTGTTAATCCTGAAAAGATTCTTACAACTTAAACGGATTTTATGCCAATTCGCCGCCGTGCGGCGTCTTTTATACGGAAGTATTGGGGGTGGGACAACGACGTAGTACGCTACGACGTAGCGCACACTAACTCCGCCCATCAGCGAGAAGGTGGAAGAATGGCGTAGCGTGCTACGATGCTACGGCGCTATCGCGTACCCCGATGCACGTGCTGCTTACAATGTGACGCCGACAAACACATTCTATTGTATTTGCTGTAGTAGGACGAGAAATGCCAAGACCTCCAAATCCTGACTTTCTAAATTGGCAAGTTGGCAACAGGCTTACAGGGAGTATCAACATGTCGTGTTTGCTGCTTTATGACGTCAGCATAAAAAAAATCCAGGCATTTCCTTAAAGAGCGCTTTAGGTGACGTCGCCGACATTTACAGTTTGTGATTTGTCGAGTGACAGCGTTTTTATATGCATCATCATCATCATTTCAACCGAAAGATTTCCACTGCAGGACTTAGGCCTCACCCAAATGGAGGTGTTTTTGCCATAATAATAATCGCCACTTTTGTCAGGCTGATTGGCAATCGCAGTATGGTTGTAAAATGCATAGAGAACGCTGCTGCTCATTCTCTAGTAATTTTCTTAGTCACCTTTTACGACACCTATGGGAAGAAATGGAATGTTGCTATTATTTACATCCAGCAACACACGAAACAACATAACAGAAACACATTTATAGGCGTCGATTCATAATTTGTTTGCGCTTTAACTATTTTCGACGCATTCAATACCACTGTATTGTTGTTGCCATCACTATATTGTACTCGGTGTAATGGCGCGTGTGTAGACAGGTACCCGTGTCGATTTCCGCTTCACTGACTATGGGATTGATGTAACTATCTCGCTGACTCAGTAGCTATTGCATTGAAATGTATACTGTTGAGTGATTGTGTTTCTTTGCTTTGGGAATATCTGGTTATAATACGTCCTGTGTTGTGACCTGAAATTAGTTTGATAGTATTTAGCTTGTTTAAAATTATCACTAATACTATTAGCTTTGACTCATTACGCGTGGACGTCAACTGTATATGAAACATATCCTATACTCGGCAACAGTGTCGCATTCTATCCTCGAACGAATTGTGGAAATATCGGTTCTGTACTTTCAGAGACTATCCCTTACAAACGAAGAAACAATTTTGCCCTTTAAAAAATTTAATTTAGATTTAGGAAGCTGAATCATAACCAGTACATAATTAAGTATAGGATGACACGTTTTTTAGGATTGTGTCTACCTCGTTAATCTTTGAGAGAGTTTTCCTTGGATTCACATGAACGAACATCATTTCTTGAACCTTTTCTCAACTAGATATGTTGTGGTCGGTTTTCAGTCAAACCAGACGCAGCTGAATACCAGTTTTTATATAGAGTGACTACCAATCCAATCTCCACAACCTAGTTACTGTGTAACACGATACCCCTTAATAAGACTGGTTGTTAAACTTTCGAGCGCATAAAAGATATACTGCCAGGTTGATTTTCAGTTTTCTCTTATCAACTTTGTCTCCTTTGACTTCATTCACAGGTTTTCTTCTTATATAATGCTAAAGGTTTATAAAGTTTTCAACTTCAAATGGTAACAGTTGATTTGTATTGAGAATTAAATAGCTACTTCATTAGCCTATGCAGTAGCGATTCTATCTTATATAGAATGGCTTTTTTTTTTGGGATGGGAAATCAGCAAATGACTTCTCCCGCTCTGGGCGAAGCGGAAGGGCGTGTCAATCTTTTACTGACTAAAACCCACCCATGTTCCTTCAGTTGCCCATATGCCAGGGCCACGGTAACTCTTTCGAACGAATCTCGTGACCCTAGCAGGATATAGCATGGCTGCGAGCTAATCCACGAAACTATATTTTAACCGTTTAATAGTCTCAAAAATACGTAACTCCCACATTAATAAACTGATACCGTTACGTTTCCCACCCCGTTAACTCCGTATATTATGTTAATTTCATTCGTCAGCATATAAGCCGTCACGCTATATAATGCTCTATGCAGCTGCGTTAGCGATGCACTGTTGAGCCTTAATTTATACAAAAGTAATATTGGTTTATTTATACTTAAATCATTTTGAATGTGCATTCTGAGTCGCATATAACTGTCAAATATTTCACTATTTCGACTAATGATTAAATATATATTTTTAAATTTGAAAATCAACTGCATTAATTAATATCGTGACAAATAGTCTTACCAGGGGTAACGTGTTATGCAGTTACTGTATGTGGAGAACAGATAGGCTCTATGTAAAGTGATGGTATTCAGCTGCATTCCGGTAGGTGAGTCCATCAATATCGCCCACGACATTCAAACTTTTTCTTACGATTTTGCTAAAGAATTAAGGATCAACTCAGATACTCGATGTTGTAATGCGAGAGAAAAAAGTATACGAGAAAATAAAACTGCTTTAGATGGTTTATGAAGGTATGGATGTTTGGGCGGAAATGAGAACTGATTGCTGTGGGAAATAAATTAAGAACTACCTTCATATGTACTGCGAAGCCAGGAACTCTCCCTCGCATAGAGAGTGTCGTTAGTCAGCGAAGGTAACTGGATAGTCGTGTAGTCGAACTTGTCTGTATATGTATGTGGGTACACCCTTATGTTGCATGTGGTGCCCATTTTCAAATTATGAGTTTATGTGTGTCTAATAAATTAGTGTATGAAGGATTTATGTTTTGGAATTCACTTACTTGGATGTTGGTGATTTTTAGTTGTTCTGGTTTGGTGATATATTATTATAGCATAAATATAAACGGATTAAGAACGTGGCCGAAGTAACAAAAGTAGATAGGTGTGTAAGAATCTTAGTACCGCCCTATATGATAGTACACCTAATGATATATTTGTCAAAAGATATACAAAAATTTCATATTTTAACGATAGTACTGGTTAAAAAAGTATGAAATGAAATGAAATGAATTGCACCGATCCCAGCGTGGTTTGACCAGACTCGATTAATCGAATGAACCCCGAGATTTGCACTAGCCCCTGAAGCCTCATGATTCATGGTGCTACATAGGCCATTGCATATCAAGAAGTAGACCGGGGGGCGCTGTAATGGTAGGGAAGACGTGCCCATAGGATAGGAAAGGATTACGAGCCTACCGACTATGCAACCTTAAGTAAGCATTGGACTAGTGGAGAGAAGGGTGATTTGTCTATAGGAGGGCATCTTTTCACGTCGTCGCCGGCATGTTGATCCAGGTAGAACTTCACCGATGCATCTTTTGGTGGGGTTAACCGTTTGCTTGGCTCTTTTCTTTGTCGAGGCTTCGCTATGTTCCGTGTTGTTGTTTTCTTGGTCGTCTTCTGAGTTCTCGCTGATATCAGTTTCTGTTTTTTTTGTAGACTAGCCGCTTTCTTGATCTTATTTCTGTCTCCAGCCGTGTCCCTCCCAAACTGGATTTCCTTGTCGAAGTATTTCATGTCCTGTTTTAGGTTGTCATTCTTTGTGTAAATAGGTCGTCCGGCCTTTATAGATTTGGCCCTTTACTGCATTGCTGCATGTAACAGGTGTGGTTCAGAGCGTCTGAAGATGTGTGCTGGGTAGCACATCCTGTGGTTCTTGATGCGTTTTGTTATGGTTTTCCCAAGATTTGAAGCATTTTCTTCTGTCTCGGTTTGTTCCTAGCGTGGTTGATCGAGTCTCTCATGATAGCTCGTTCATTATATTCTCGGTCTTGAATGGTTCGCCTTTGTGAGTGCTGATATTTTTAAGCCATATAACATACAAGGTACGATAATGTCTCCAGCTGTGTCCGTCTAAAACTTGATTCCCATGTCGAAGTAAGTACTCGTATTTCATGTCCTGTTTTAGGTTGTCGTTCCATGTGTAAGTAGGTCGTTCGACCTTCTTAGATTTGGCCTTGTACTGCATTGCTGCATGCATGTGCGGAGTGGTTCACCGTGTGCTAGGTAACACATCCTGTGGTTCTTGACGTGTTTTGTTACGATTTTCCTATTAAGATTTGATATATTTTCTTATGTCCGCAGTTTCCTAGTTTCCTGGTTTCCTTTTTCCTTGCTTGGTCAATCAAGTCATGACTCAACTCGTTCACTTCTTCTAAGTCTTGATCTTTTCGCTTTACTGAGTGTGGTATTTTTAAGCCATTTGTCATACACAGTACGATAATCATTACATAAGTCTATCTAGCTTCCAGTCCATCTTTGAGTTTACTATGCATGGTAGTATGATTTGGTGTTTCTTGTGGCCTGTTGCCATCGTTTTAGTTCTTCCAGCTCATCTGTAATGTGTGTGCTCATCTGTGATTTTCTTTATTTCTTTCGTCGTCGGTCTTTCGCATTGTGTTCGATTATCAGTTTTGTTTTATTAACCGGTGGTATATGAAGGCCCTCGGACCTTTTTTTTTCTCCCATTTGGATATCGGTATGTACTTACCCTGCCCTTTTTCGTTTTTGTTTGTTGCTTTTTTTTCCTGTGGAATGTGTTGAGCGTTTGCATGTATTTTGCGGGGTGATTTTTTTCCCCTAGTCCGGTGAAGCAGGTTCATCGCGTTGTCTGCATGTTTCTTGTTCTGATATTTAACCTTTTGGAGTGTTGTCTGGCTTTCTTTTACGTGATTATGCATATTGCATATTGTTGTTGTTGTTATTGTTATTCGGTTGTTTGATTTGTAGGAATTTTGCCTTCTGTAGGTTAGGAAACGCTAATCGGTGGTCCCTTGAGTAAATTGGCTGAAGAGTCAGAGTTACCTCCGTTAGAATGTTCCAGGGTACTTCGATGTTTTCATTCGTTGGGGTTATTACTACATTTGCTAGTTTTTTTTTTTTTGTTAACCAGTCTTGGTATTTTGGTTTGGTAGAATTTCTATTCAGCGCGCCACAGTTGCATTGTTTATGATTGACATACTTTTTCTCAACCGTTGTTTCATTCGTACCTTTTCATTGTTTTTGTGTTTGGTTTTTCCCTTTTTGTTTACTGTTCTATGATATTTGATCTTGGCAGTCCCCAAATTATTTTATTGTATTCTATTTGAAGTGTTTCCCTGTTGGCAATATTCATTAATAGTTCACCGTTGTAGTTGGAATTTACGATAGTACTGGTTAAAAAAGTAGAAAATTTATTTTAAAAAAAAACATTTAAAATTATCAGATTATGGGATTTGCGTCTGTCAGTTTTATTAAACAGCATTCTGCAACATCTGCCTACACTCTGCTCAAAAGTCGAATCTATCTATGACCCTACATAACAACCTAAAATTACCAAACCAATGTTCGGTACCAACATCCAAAGCATTCCTGAATCA
Organism: Aporophyla nigra; assembly: GCA_947507805.1. Classification (NCBI taxonomy): domain Eukaryota; kingdom Metazoa; phylum Arthropoda; class Insecta; order Lepidoptera; family Noctuidae; genus Aporophyla; species Aporophyla nigra. Next base: position 5,494,337 of record OX382315.1, on the reverse strand, counting down.
ATTCAAAATACAAAACGAAACGGGAACGTACCGTAAACTATGCATTTAGCATAGCATTTGTACGATGCATGGCCAATAAGTGGAACTGAGGGATTATTCTAAATCTGGCTTGTACACAGTAAGCCTTGAATTTATTGTTGGAAGCGGAATCGCAGCAAAACCTTTCTTACGTGTTTTTGATTTGTAGTACAGATTTCGTGGGAATGAATTTTTTGGAGAGCGGTTTTGAGTAGCTTTTTTGCGTCTATTCGGGAACAATAACGGTTGTTGTCAAATAGTTATTTGACTTAGTAAATATTCTAAGCTACAGGACACTGAGTAGATATTACAGAAGATTCGCTATGATAAAATTTTGACTATTACTACTATTCTGTAAAGTAAACTATGAACCTCACGTGAGCGACTGCATACCATTCGAAGGCAAACTCATTTGTTTGAAAAGTATGTAAATGATTGTGGATTCATACCTCAACACCGTTCGAATTTAAAGTTCTTTGAATACAATAACACAACAGATAGTAGTGATGTTTGCACACACAATACCTTTCTGTCTCGATACTATTCATGAACCTGTCACTTTTTACATAGTTATGCATGTGTAGTTGGTGCAGCACGTCATCTTCTTTTATTACTTTCATCAGCCTCATCCTCAATTCCTTATTCTTTGGTTAATTTTGGCCAAATGACCTTCTGTACCACATTTGTGCCATGTCATCAGTGCGAAACTTTTATGACCTACAAACGGACGTCATAAACTTGTTTTCTACCGTTTTTTTTTTGACGAATGAGCGGAAAAAGCTGGTCTTATATTTTTTAGAAATGCGGACAAAACATCGTATGGTACCAACTAGACTCGTGTGTGTTATACAATTTATTACTGTATATGCTGCAAAATAACGGTCCAAATATTCTGTACTAGCTTTTGCCAGCGGCTTCGCCCGCGTGCAGGTCGGAAATTATCCCGCGGGAACATACTACCGGGATAAAAGTACCCTATGTATTATTCCAGGTTATAAACTATCTATGTGCCAAATTTCATCTAAATCGGGTCAGTAGTTTTTGCGTGAAAAAGGAACAAACATCCACACATCCAGACATCCATACACACAAACTTTCGCGTTTATAATATTAGTAGGGTTTCTACACGAAATAGTATGAAGTTTTTTTATTTAGCAACACTCTCATGTCGAGCTGCAATAGTGTTAAAACAGTCAGCAGCCAGAATTTCTATAATATCTACCTATGGCAGGTGGACAGGTGACTGCAGTTAAGGACGTCAGGGGCAATGTGATATATTTAAAAAAATTAAACATATTTTACACGTTTTCACGATTAGTGATTTAATTTTTAATTAAATCACTTATCGTGAAAACGTGTATTGTAACGTGTATTCGATTAAAGATTTAATGAAGCTGTTTTAGTTTGGTATAAGATTATAGTTCTCGTGGAAAAATATTTAGTCACAAGGGTCGAGCGATCAAGGGTTAAGCTACGCTAGGCAAGGGGCGGTCAGTAGATGGGTGAACACAGATAACGAGTGTCAGTCGTAGATCTATAATAGTCGCTACGGGCATTCCGAAAGGAAAGTCTGACAACACATGTTACTAAAGGGAGGGAGCAGCAACGAAAAATGGACGAAAACTGGCAGGGAATTCGATGCGAAGGGAAGGGTCAGGGGAGCAAAAATTTGTTGCGGACGAAGTCGCAGGCAGAAGTTAGTACCTAATATACAGTTTACCAGTTATGTTTAAGGCCCATGTATCTAAGAGAGGCGAGCATGAGGCGAGCCTATTGCTCTGAAAGCACTAGGCTCGTTCCGTCATTTATATCATTTTCCCTTAAAGTCACACCAACAAGTTGCCGTATTATGCGTGTATACCTAAAATCATGGCGCATCTGCCTCCAGTTAACTTAAGTAGAACTTATCTTTTGTTCAACAAAACAATATGTTATCACAAGCTGCTTACCTACACCAAGTTTGGTATTATCATAACTTGCTAACTAGACATTCTTAGCACTATTTTGACTTTGTCCCGTCCTATTGTGAAGGCGGTGTGAATGTTAAGACGTGTACTTTGTAGGCATACGCGAGATGAGTATAGCTTAATACTAAGAATATACTACATCTGACTGGCCTATTAGTCTAGTGGTTAGTGACCCTGACTGCTAAGACTGAGGTCGTGTGTTCGATTCCCATCCAGGACAAATCTCTGTGTGATGAGCACGACCATTTGTTCTGTGTCTGGGCGTAATTTATCTATAATATGTATGTGTTTAGTAATATATAAGTATGTTTATCAGTTGTCTGATTACCATAGTACAGGCTCTGCCTAGTTTGGGATAACGGTGTGTTGGTTGTCCTAAGATATTTATTTATTTTTTTATCTAGTAATGTGGCGATACGTCAACTCATCAGAAGAAAGTGAAATATAAAGACGGTATCGACTGTACTCCTTTAATAAATTGGTCCTTTGCAGCCCAGGGCAGATAGATATGCTTTTGCGTAGCAGTGTGATGTTAATGGCTAAAGATAAAACAAACCTTCTGCAATAAATTTTATTAATTATGGTGAAAACGGCATCAAAATCTATTGCGCAGTTTAGAACTTAGCGATGATACAGAGATAGACGAAAAGTGATTTTATGAAATTATTTATAGTTTGTACAAATTATTGTCAATAGAATACAGAAAATAAAAGTATTTTTTTCATTAACGGTGTTTTCAGGTAAGAACTAAAATAAATAATTCAGTTATGTATTACAATCATATAGCCCCCTAATAAAATCCAACGTACAAAGAGAAACAAAATAAACACAAGACTCAAAAAACCCTATTTAATTTTAAACACGAAACAACATCGGTAATAACTTCGGTGAACTAGTTTTATATATTTATGTATTGCATGTTATTATTATCTACAAACGGCAGACGTAAAACAAGTTCCTAGTTTTAAAAACTTTTTAATAATTTAAACTTATGACTTATTTACTCGAGAAAATTCTCGAGTTTGTTTCGGCCTTTCTTCTCAGAGTAGTAGAGTTAGGAAAAGCCGACCTCATCTAGTTTAAAAAATATCATTGACGTGTAAAAGTGTTTGTACAAACCTACTTACAGAAATAAAATCATTTATCATTTAAAACGATGTAAATAGATGTCTTTCACTAGTGCTATATAGACAACCATGCTATTGCTTTAGCAACTTTAGGTTGAATGTCACTTGCAAGACATACATTGACAAGGTTTATTTGTCTATGTCACAATCTTATCGATCTTGTTAGATAGTTTCAACCTTAGTGAAGTGTCAATTTAAGCGGAATTTAAGGTCAAAACTGACATAGTCCTTATGTGGTCGACGTTACCAATTATAAAGTGGATACTTTAAAAATAGATTACCTCAATTACTTTCAAAAACATTCATACAACTTTTATACAACTTAACAACACAGCACTTTCCTATACATTATCTAAAACACACCTTCTTCGAAACAATTCCAACAAATTGCACTGAATACATCATGAACACAAGTTTGATATCCTGATTATTCTGCTGCACTAACATTCATTAGCAGATTGGTGGATCACATATAAATATTTAGCAACATTCTAATACATTAGGCGGTAGACGTTCTCTTGAATTATGTATTAGGTGTGCGGGAAACGGCCGGCTATCGTTCGCAATTGTTTTAGTGGTGTTTGAAGGCAAATGAGACTTCGTTGTTTAATATAAAGAGCACGATATAATACCGATTTCCACGGTACCGGTTTATTTTATTTTGTTTTGATAATTTTCTGTGATTTGAGAATGAGAAATCCGTACGTTTATGTTTGACATGTCGCCACATCAGAAGATTTCACCCGTATTAGGAGCGAGTCTCTAGTTTGAGTTTAAACGAAATAACTACCTGTTAGGGCAATTCCTGTATTTAAAAATGTTCAAAATGTAGCTGCAATCTCATCTCAGTGACTGAGTGAATACCAAAAACTTGTTAAAAACGTAGGTAAATAAAGTAAAATATTAAGACTGAGAAAAGAATGCGAACGTGCTTAAGTTTACAAGAATTGCCCCTCTGGACGTTTCTAACTTAGGTACACCACACTTCACTCGCTGAATTTTACATATAGTGAATAACATATTCGTTCATTTCCCACTAAATAAAACAAGCAGGCTGATTGTGATTGAGAGAGGATTTACAAGGATCCCTTGTGTATCATAGTTACAAATACATACATGTAGGAGCATCTTAATATTCCTAAGTAGTTCTTTGTTTGATCTCTCTTTGTGTTTGATAGGAATAGAGGATGGGTTCAGTAAGTGGACCTTTTTATTTTGATTAGAGTAATTGTTTTTGCAAATGGAACGGAATATGAAGAGAAAGTTGGTATGAAAACGGTTATAAGACATTTTATGTTCTACTTTTGTATTCTGTAACAAGTAAAATAGAAGCATAATTATCATAAGTATTTTGCTCTCGATTGACTGCTAATCCTTAAAAAAAAACTTGTAGACTTTAATTTAAATGATATCCCATTTACTACATAACAGCACGTTTACCCAAATCAAAATTCTAATCTAAAGCTTTTTTTTTTTTGATGGGAAATCATCTAATGACTTCTCCCGCTCTGGGCGGAGCGTGAGGGCGTGTCAGACTTTTACTTACTAAAACCCACCCGTGTTCCTTCAGTTGCCCATGTGCCAGGGTCACGGTATCTCTTTCGAACAATCTCGCGACCCTGGCAGGCATCGGTCCTAGCAGACCCCTTCAGTGCTGCTGACATCTCTTTGAGGTGCGCGTGGAACACTACGCGCCGTCGACCCAAGCCTGGTCCTTACCGGGCGGCGAGCTACCCATTGCTCGCCGCCCGCAAGCTCGCGCCTATGGTGGCCGGGAGTCCGCTATAGACTCCCGACGCCCGGGGCGTCTCCTCCTGCGGCGGCTAGGGACGTGAGGGCGCAGAGACTGCCACTCTCTCACGCGCCCCGCCTCCTCCTTCGCGAGCATTATTGCTTCGCAGAAGGAGGTGACGGCTTCCCATGCCCTCTCACTCCGTACCATGGCTCGTACCAGGGTCGGACGCGAGAGGTAGCTGCCGCCGATTGCTTCCACGAGGGCACGGCGGTGCTCCGCCCAGGCAGGGCACACCTCCACCGTATGCTCTACCGTGTCCTCCAGACGATCCTCGCAATGGAAACACCCGGGCAGATCTACGAACATCTACGAGTTTTACAACAAAAATGATTGTCCTTTATGATATGATACATTCAAATACAAAGTTATTTGTATGTCTTACTTTTATCATTAATCGCTGGTAAATGGTACTATGTAAAGAGTGTGACTTGGTATTTTCAAAGCTGTACGCACCCTCGGTACCATATTGGTTTTCAAAATTGAAAGTTTTGGATAACTAAACGAAGAATTTTCGGCAACTCTCATCCAGCTGCTACCAGCCACCCTGCGAAGATCACCTCGCCTGAGGGCGTCCTTACGTTTGCCGATTCGCGGTTTCCACTCAAGAACACGTCTACCCCAACGGTCATCGGTTCGACGGCTAATGTGGCCGGCCCATTGCCACTTCAGCTTGCTAATCCTATGAGCTATGTCGATAACTTTGGGTCTCTGCCGGATCACCTCATGACGGATTCTGTCCGTCAGAGATACTCCAAGCATAGCTCGTTCCATAGCTCGCTGAGCGACTTTAAATTTGAGAACCAGCCGTACCGTGAGTGTCCACGTTTCGGCTCCGTAGGTTATAACAGGTAGGACGCAGCTGGATGAGAGTTGCCGAAAATCGAGCTGAATGACGTGCAATTGGGGAGGCCTATGTCCAGCAGTGGACTGCTATAGACTGATGATGATGATGATGAAACGAAGAATTATCTAAACTTTAATTATAAAATATACTGTTTCATGGCTCAAATGGTCGCAAGCTCTACTGCTGATAATGAGGTTCTGGTTTCGATTCCCAGGTCGAGTCAAGTGTTATAAAGTTATTCAGTTCGAAATATATCAGTCTGCTCAGAGTCTGAATTGGTGCACGGGTGATGACTATAGGCTCGCACCTATTACAAGAGGCGCTATCACATAACTTGTTGCTAATCCCTGCGGGGACTACTGGCGTAATGTTATGATGTTTGTTTTAAAAATAATCCTATTTATGTTTAACAAAAACATAAAAAGGTCTTGTTTTTCATTATACACTTTTTAGTTCGTGGAAATTGAAATAGATCACAAACACAGATGTTTTGATGGCAGTCTTGTCAGAATATCACCATATAACCTGGCCAGGTTGAGCCCGACCATCTGTAATGTACTACAATTCTTGCAAAATAAATTTCATTTCATTTCATTTCATTTCAATACGTGAACATACATGTAACAGTTAAACGAAAATATTGGACGGGACGACTAGCTTCATTGTTATTATTTATTTGTTTTCTACGAAGCAGACAAAAACTTGGATTTTGCAAAGATTTCAAATACAAATGATCACATTCTAAATTACTTTATTTTCAATATTTAAAATAGCAATCGTTGTTTTAAAATGTCTGAGTTTTTTTTAAATTAGTTGTTTCTTTCATTTACCTTTAATAACCAAGCTCTAACAAACAGTACAAATACAATCGCGAAAACAAGAAAATACCTCAACACAACGTTCAATCGCAAATCAACAAAATAATAAAACAACCTACAAACGGCAGAAACATAGAAACTCTATTCAGAGAAACCAACTAACCGTTGTACCGTACCTACACAAAAAATATTTTTCCCGAAGCAAAATTCCCGGAGGCATTAACCAGGCGTACTTAGTTCGTATCCTGGGATACCAATAAAACATATCGGCGTACAGTATTGACAATATAATCCGTGTAATTCCGCAGCAGTCCGATATATCAGTTTAGTTCGACAGCCGGCTTACCGCGCGTCAGTTCGGAATGTAGGTATGACATGTGTCGCTTTAGCGAGAATTGTGACGAGAATAATTATGGCTTAATTAGTGAATAGTTTTCTAGGTTGATAAGCTGGCAAATGATACGACAGGCCAAAGAATTAGTCTCGAAAACTATACTAACGTATTAAAGGTAATATGAGAAAAAAAAGGTATTGAAAAGCTGGCATTTAGCCACGTGCCACATTTGGCTACGTTGCATAGGTTGAAATAAGGTGGTATTATGGAATTTAGCGCCGCTAATAAATACCTACGTTTTAATTACTAATATAGTACGAAATTCAAAGACCATCTTCGTATCTCTTTCTATCGAAATTCGGGTCAACTTCCGGTCTATCCAGTCCGACTGAATATTTTACAAAGAACGACTGTGATCTATCTTCCATAGCCTTATTACCACCTCATAAGGGTACGTATGTAAATCAATAGGTAAAATTCTGTCTGACACATTTCGAACCTCTCTCAAGTGACCGCGCACAATTCATAAGTGGAAAGGTCTAAAAGAAAATCATCGTACTTTCAGAAATATGGCATGCTTCATAGTGCGCATTCAGGATCGCATGCAGCCGGAAATATTCAGCCATATATACTCAGCTTAAAGCTCGTAATTCGGTTGAGCCCAGTTTGGCGTATCGTGTTGCATCCAGAGTTATGCATCAGCATGATCCGCACCAAACCGCCCAGCGCCCGCGTGCTGGATTAAGGCCCGCTCCGTCTCACCGAGAGGAGGCTTGAGTCTCAGCAGTAGGAACATTGTGGCTGATTGTGCATATGCTTATGATACGTACATAAAACATCAGTAAGTCGTCAGATTTCCAGACTTCTGGCTACTCGTTACAATTCTAATAGACATTTATATGAAAATCGAGACGGACGACTGTCTTTGAAGTTCAATATTATCATTATGCGTATTGAATAATTTATCAAAAGGCCACAGTCGCAAATACGTCTTCGTTGATAATTGTGGTGAATATATTTGTACAAACCTACCTAGATTGTGGTTATTCGCTTTGATGCTTTTAACTGTTTCCCTCCGGCAATGAGTGTTAGGTGTAGATAGATTCTGGCATAGTAACCTCCTTTGTTCGTTTCGAGTAGCCAGAGGCCTGAAACTCTGATAACCAGTCTTACCAAGGAGTATCGTTCTACCCAGATGCTGGGTTATGGAGGTTAGATAAGCAGTCGCTCTATGTTTAATGTTGGTACTCAGTCGCATCTGGTTAGACTGGAAACTGACTTGAACATAGGGGAAATGCTTATCACGTGATGACGAAACTCCTTTCAGTTGGTAAGGACATGGAATCCATTACTATCATAACTTTTTCGCCGAAAGAGGAAAAAATTAATATGACTTTAATAAGAGCCCAGTGTTGCGTAAACACCGTATTATTTACCTGAATCCGCTTACCTTGTAATAACCGTGAATAAATCATTGAACATAACCCTGAAAGCAAAATGAAATATCATATACTGACATTTACATAATCATCATCTTACAGACACAGTAATGCCGTCAAAATTGTATACATTCCGTTAAAGGTTTGCTGAACCTAACATAAGATTCAGCAATTATTCTTCCGATTTCACTTTGACAAATAACTACACAATATCACGTCTTAAAATTCTTTCAATAGTTTCCTAATACAAGTTTAATTGTTCCAGGTACAACTTTATCACACTCTGAAGATGCAGTGAGATTTGCGACGCAACATTTAGAAAAGTAAGTTTCATGTTTTAGAAGTAAGTTTTTGATTAGTATTCGGTTATAAGTAACATTAGAAACTCACATTCACGTCTAAATAACATATTTGTCAGAAGTTTTAAATTATCATTTTCAATTTTAAGTTATTGATCTCTGCAATTATAATAACAGATGCAACTGTAGTACTCAACAGAGCAGAGCAGTGGGGGCCCAGTGGTAACGACCGCGACTTACGAGTAATAGTAGGTCGTGAGTTCGAACTCCAGCAGGCGCTTGACTTTGTATAAATAATTTCATCACCAGTGCTCTCAAAACGGTGATGGAAAATATCATGAGGAATCCGGCATGTCTTAGAACCAAAAATCGTGGACATGTGACATCTACCAACCCGCACCCGCACTGGGCCCGCGTGGTGAATTATAGCCACTCCCGCACTGAGAGGAGGCCTGTGTGCCAGCAGTGGGAACATTTATAGGCTGCTGATGATGAGAGCTCAACAACTAAAAATTTAACCATACATGGCGATCGATTTAGACCCTAAAATGAAAAGATAACCAAAAGTTTCTTACCTGCTTATCACTTATCTTTCACTCGCACTCCTAAATTACATATTCCTCAGACACAGATGTATTCTACTCTCCGTAATATATCACTTCCATCAATAAGGGAGAGTGCTTCACAGATTCGACTATCAACTTGCGACAGAATTGTCAATATCAATCAACCAATCAACTCAGCCTATCGCAGTCCACTGCTGGCCATAAGCCACTCCCATGCTGCGCCACAACATTCTGTATTGTCAATATGTATTTACGGAATACCTGATGGGACCTAAGTGCTAAAGTCGCTAGGCGACAGACGGTTCTCGTCTATCACCCAGAGACTTTAACTATATATGTGGATACTTGAAAAAGATTAAAATAAAACACTGCTGTATGTTTATTGATTACTAAAAATAACAAAATAATTTATTAACTTAACCAAAACTATACAAAAACTAAAATAAAGCGTCGAAAAATTCATCCTCATCGCTGTCGACCGGCAATGTACCCAAGAGACTGGTGGCATTACCACGTTGTATAGCATGCTTAGCCGCTGGCCAAAATAAAAACAAGCCCTTGGGTCACAAGAAGTGTCAACCAGCCGTTTTGATATTTCTTTAAAGAGGCCATGAGCACTCTGACTCCACGGCCCGAGGGTTTCAACCCCAAACGGCTCAAAAATATAATTACCAATAAGGTTGCAATCAAACACTTGAAATATTTTTGACTGATTAATTACTATGTATACCTATTCAAAACATCTCCTCATACACCATATAAACACTAAACTATTCTCTATACAATTAAACCCTAATCAACACCCAATACTCGTTATCTAGATTAACTAACAAAATGCTTCTGACCTGCTATTGAAACTGTTTTGAAAGACACCCTTTCAATAAAGGCGAAGGCTGTGTATATTGATGAAGGGACAGTTTGGATAGTGAATCGCTTTCCTTATAAAGGATGTCTGGGTTAACGAGGGACACATTAATGGAAGTGATATTTTTCTGCTCACAAATCTGATCCTACTTTAAGTCGTGTTATTAGAGTTTTCACTAGGATTCCTTATAAAATATTTAATAATATTCGCAAAGTGTGAACACTCCCGCTTGGCCATCTGCACCGGACTAGACTTTGTGATAGCATGGTCGGCCCCTTCATACTTAAAACTGGGTTTAGGATAGTGTCCACAGTTTTGTCAATCGTATGGTTGAAACTTACTAAATATCTTCAATGTATCCCTCGTTTAACTGGACATACTGATGTAGTCGGGGTATAATTAATTGTATAAGGCACCGATTATCGGGAGACGTGGGTACTGGGTATGCGGGAACGTTTTTTGCTGTGTCAGTGAGAAGGTTACAGAAAATGCGGGGGTGAATGCGTTTTAAGTAGATCTGGTTACTCTCTATATCTGCGAACTTTTCATATTCGGATAAAAACGGTGGGCAACAGTGCATACTTACCTAGAAAGAGCAACCTATTCAAACGTTATTAGAAGACTCAAGTTTTGGAAAACAAGTTACGTCAAGGAGTGTTCTAGGCTCAATGAGTCATTCCGAAACGTTTAGCGTGTATGTGTAGAACGGATATCCACAATTCGTAATTATTTCAGATTAAATTACCCGTTTGTCAAGAGTGATGATTTTGAAATACGGTCATACATTCACTAAACCAATCTATTCACCCTTATTCACACAGGGATCGATTTAAAACGAATGTTCGATGGAATCGAGCGATATCCAACCCGGGAGGACATGTTTACTGTCCTGATATGCTTACATTTTGCTTCAGCTCGAGCCAAGTTTTAAGATCGGTACAAGTACTGTTTACACCGTGGTGTACCTCGTGTCTTATTGTTCTATGCACTGGAAATTTCATGACTGACAAACCTTGCTTAGTGATTCTTTTTTTCACTATGCCTTGAGATTTTCTCGTAAGAACTTCGTACAGATAACATGTGCCACGCAAGAAAATACACGCATGTGTAGGGTGTCAATTGCTACACTTACTTATTATTAGTTGGTAATAGTAGAAAAGTGATCTACAATTTTCACAAAATCCTTTATCATTTCTACGTGCATGGGTTGGGAAACGTACCTAATTTATTTTTTTAAGGTAGTTCTATGTTTTAACGGTTACCCTTCAGTTGTTGATAGTCAAACAGTATCATTTTAAGCCAGCTTATCTTTAAACAGTTACGTTACGTTGTAACCCGCAGCCACTGAATTTCATACTTTTAAAGAAGACACATAAATTGTGTTCAAAGATAACGTAAAACACAGTGTTTGTTTCCAATTTTAATAACAATATTTTACATCACTTTTCAGTGTTTGTAGCGTATCTAGCTTGTGTAAATATCGATCATTTACTGTGGAAATACAGGAGGTAAAAGTATTTAGGCTAGGTAAAATCAAAAATGAAAAGCATGTCCTCCTAGATTTTAATATTTTGTTATGAATGTAAATGTGACTAAACAGTCAAAATGAGAGCGCATTTCCATTAGGAACAATCCGAGTGTTCAAATTAAATCCTGTACGCTAGCCAATCTGTATTTTATAATTACATTGAACTACACTTACGGTAATCTGTATTTACAACTCGCAAGAAGAAATATAAATTTTATTATGGAAACAGCAATGTCAGGCTATATTTGGAAAAATCGTAACGAAACTGCCAGCATTATTCCACTTCATATCAAGAGACTAAAGCTTGAATCACATTGCTCATATTTAAGATTTGGGCACGTGAGGGAGAGGCAGTCTCTGCGCCCTCACGTTCCTAGCCGCCGCAGGAGGAGACGTCCCGGGCGTCGGGAGTCGATAGCGGACTCCCGGCCACCGTAGGCGCGAGCTTGCGGGTGGTGAGCAATGGATAGCTCGCCGCCTGGTAAGGACCAGGCTCGGGTCGACGGCGCGTAGTGTTCCACTTGCGCCTCAAAGAGATGTCAGCAGCACTGAAGGGGTCTGCTAGGACCGATGCCTGCCAGGGTCGCGAGATTGTTCGAAAGAGATACCGTGACCCTGGCACATGGGCAACTGAAAGAACACGGGTGAGTTTTAGTCAGTAAAAGTCTGACACGCCCGGGAGCTCCGCCCAGAGCGGGAGAAGTCATTTGATGATTTCCCATCCAAAAAAAAAGGGTGAAAAGGGTGGAGGGGGAGTTATAGTTTGCGTTTGATGTTAGTATTGCTGTAGTCTTTTATCTTATTTAAAAGAAAGTATTCTATATGTCTGAAATTTGCCAACCTGCCTTGAGCAAGCGTGTTCATTATGTTCATATCTTCTCTGTATGAGAAAAGACCTTTGCCCTGCGGTGGAATGTTAGGTAATAAGCTAGTATTATTATATGTTTACATTATTGAGTAGCCTTTAGTAACTGTTTGATATTTGTTTTTTTTTTAATCCACATACTAGGTTAGAGGTCTCAGTATTTAAAGTTGGACACCTAACCGCGACAAGCCTTGATCGACCCTTACTACTTGTAAAATTAGTAGTAGTTTCAGATTATAATCTACTATTTTTGGTTTTCAATAAAAGCGACTGGTTGGGGTTGAACCTCTAAGACCTATTAAACAACATGTTCTTGAACGTTTGCAGGAAAATAAGTTTTTATCTTACCCTGTTGTAAAATAAAATAAAAATAAAACCTCTTTTGTTCTTTACAGATTTGAGTCAAGAGACTTAAAGGACATAGCTCTAGGTAAGTGCATAGAATAAGAAGAATATTATAGAAGTGACATTCATGTTCAGTACTCAGGTTTAAATGAGACATATGTAGTTTGAGAAAATCTTTGTACTGCGTCATCTCTGACTACCAGTCATGTATGATGAATGTCTCTTTCTAAAGCTTGTTGAGTTTTATATATAAATGTGTGAGAATTGTTTTCAATTACCTACTTATTGTTGTACGTTCTGCTCCCCACCAAGGTGGAACTCAATTAAATGTTGATTGACAGTGACCAATCAATATTATTTTATTGCCTCAAAACATTATTGCTAGTCAATTAATGAACTTTATCCAGCTGCCATGCATCATACTAGTTTGATCTGAAGGGTCGATAATTGATACACACATTTGAAATCATGTGGTACTGACATATATTATGTTTCCATGTTAATTTATATACCCAATTGTAATCCACAAATATATCAATTAACCGGAACAATAATTATAGAAGCATCTTTACATAAATCGCTATCTATAACATAATCTTGTCTATGTGGGACGTCTTTTATGCTCTGATACCGTATTAGGCACTAAAAATGGGTTCAAAGTGGAGAGTTTACCTTCTATAGGATATCTTCATTTTTCATTTGAGGTAAATGGTGGCAAAAACTCCTTTGAAATATTCATATGTATACTGTGAGCTTAGGTAGCTTTATTTTAGAGAGAATGTATACGGATATGACATAGAATATGAATGCGAAAAGGGTTTCGGTACTGTCTTCTTCATGTTAGTGTTCCTGGTGTGCTTAAAATAATTAAACAAATATACACAACAATTAGGAATAATGTATCACTGTGAAGGCTGTCATCCGTTTCAGTATAACATATAACATGCATTTGATCATATCGTGTCTGCATTAGGTCCTTACGTGATGAACGAAAGCAGAAGAAAATTAGTCATTTGTGAACAGCTTCTTTTATTTTCAAAATATTTTCCAATTACGAACTCTAATCGTTTTCTCAAAACCGACCCTCCTCTCACAAACTGAATTAAATCTCAAGATCCTTGTAACCCAAAACTCTGTTGTTTTTCAATTCCGAACTAACACTTCACATACATCTTGACGTAATCCGAAGGCGATAGCAAAAACTAGTTGTTTCCGAATTAAAGCAAACAAAAGAATGTTCTGTACCCAAGCAGCTTTGGAAACACTTCGGACGGTACCGTCCGTTAAGTTTTGCCAAATGCACCTTAGATTCTGAAGTTGCGTTTCGTGTTTTGTTCGGGTTTTGGCAATTATTTTTTTTATTTGCGCGGATAACTTTTATAGCTGAAATTTATACTCTGAATGATTTACGACTTTCTGATTTCTTGTAGATTTTGTCTAGATTTCCGTGAATTCTCCTGGCGCAAATCCTTTCTTGCGGAAATGGTAAGAAAATCCAAATACAGCTGTCTAACAGCTGTGTTCGGGTTTTCTTAGCATTTCGGTTCGAAGGCATCTGATTCGTGAATGACAATTTTCCAATGTTTCCCTTCACTGGAACATGATTTAAATGAAAGTAGGTATTCATTTTATGCAATAAAAAAAAAAAACACTTTTAAATAGAACATCTTTCAACCTTTATAACACTTACTGCACTATTAACTTCCAAATGAAAATCAACGTCACTAGAAAAATTAAGGTTATGTTTTAGTTCTCTTTATACAATGGGCTCATCCTTCTCCGTCATCAGATTGATTAAATTATCAGTGCTAGGCTTGTTAATCGTGGCTTTTATAATTTATTCCCAAAATTTTAAAATGCTTAGCTTTTATCCTTCTCCAAATACTATAACATGTTAATTAAAGATTAACATAGTATAGGATTATAAACTAACAAGAAAGAGGGAGAAATCATATTCCGTACGTAATTCTTAGCCCTGTCCACCGGGTGGCGCACCCCGCAAGACTTTTGGTTTAAGGGGTGGTGATGTACCACTGGTAGCCATAGAAAGATTCGCCCAAACAATAACATATAACAGTTCATGTGGCCTGACCGTAATAAAGATATAATAGTGTTTTTAACATGTGACTTGAACAAAACTGGTAAAACCTGAGTGTACTAGACACCGCTGCCTAACCCTACGAGGTATACAAGCATGATAGTATACTTATGTCCGAAACAAACGTGCATACAACACACGAAAGTTATTACCTAGTTACATAAAACTCTTCCCTCATAATTCTCTTTAGTAAATCTTCCTTCAAATAAACATAACATTATCTCAGTTACTTGGGTGGTTACCCGTGCCTCGGAAAGCACGTTAAGCAGTTGGTCCTACGCCTGATCTCTCTCCGGTCGTGTCGGATTGCCGTCCCATCGGACTATGAGAGTGAGGGAAGAGTGAGTGCTCCTGTGTCTGCGCATACACTTGAGCACTATAATATCTCCCGCGCCGATGGCTAGTCTCCATTGAGATTGGCCGCCGTGGCCGAAATTCGGTCTGGAGGACTATATATATACTTGGGTGGTTTACTGTGATTAATTCTGATCTTACAGGATTCAAGTTTATAAACTAAGTACTGTTGATTCTAAAGTTCGAACGTTACTATATAAAATCAAATCCATACTCTCAAGGGGGTTGGACCGCAAATCCGTGAAGGTTGTGTTAGGGTAGGACTTTATCGAACATTATAATATATGGAGGTACTTATGCAATAAACCAGTAATGAATGAGTTAACTTACAAAGAGGAGTTGTTTAGGGCCATGGAAAATATGACACTTTCAGCAACGGTGATTTTGCAACTGCGCGCATCAATCCTGCATCGTGTTAGGCCTCGTTCACACCAAACAGACAGTCGGCCGTGAAAGTAATTCTGTTTGTCTGACTGTAACTTTTTTACGCCTTAATGACTGAGTGGAGTTCGATTAAACGCACACAGGTAGACCACAATATGGGTTAGGAAATGCGATACTTTTATCCTAGTAGTACAATCGTGTGGGATAATTTCCGATGTCACGAAGCCCCGGGCAATAGCCCGGCACGGCGGACGAGTATAATAATATGAACACACAATAACATTTTTGCCTAACCAATGGTTAGGCTCAATACAGTAAAAAGGTAAAACAAGTGATCATTAAAAAAATACATTCACTGGTTCGTGAAACACACAACTAACTTTCCTATTAACATAGTATGCACTGAGTTTATTGACAAAACTTTTCAAATATGAACACTGCACAATGGTGCTCGGTACGAAAAACGCGATGAAATAGACGTTCGCTGTGAATACGATGTCCTGTGAAAAGTTCAGAAATGTTTTGGATTATTCAGCGTGTTCAAATTTCAAATATAATAAAGCTGGACATAGTCCTCTCCATTACTAATGAAACTTACTAGTGACTCGCCCCTGTTTTGCACGGGTGCAATACATTGATTTGGTGACAATTTCAAACACAGAGAATTCTGAGAAATTATTAAAAAAAGGTAAATATTTGGCGGCTATTTGCGATGTTGTCAATATTTAGAATACACGCATGGTTCCATGGTACGAAGAGCGGACTTAATGCCTTAGGCATTCTCTACCAGTCAACCAAGGGTAAATATTCTAAGAATACTAAACATAAACAATAGACGACAAACCCAACAATCAAATTGAAGAAACACGCGCAGCGTTCAAATACCAAACCCTTAATTTCGCTACTTAAAAAGTAATCAAAACAAATTATATTCCGCAATTACGTCAACCAATAAATCTGTAGCGAGCTCAGTATACAACTTAGAGGACTCGTCGAAAGTTTAGTGTTTAAGCTAAGGTTGGGGCGCTTATTGGCATAGTTTGAATTTACACGAGTATAGGCTAAGTAGGATTGAAGGGTTGAAGTACATATATATAGGAGTTGCGTGTGACTAGGTTCAAGATCAAGGTCGGAAAATCTAGTGCTATACTATAAAGTTCGCTTTCAATACTCATTCAAGTTACAGTAGACGATTCGAACGGTAACTCATTTGTTTCAATTAAATTTAATTATGGAAACTACATAATGTTCCAGAATATATCTACCTCGGATAGATAGTCTCCTTCTAGGTGAGACAAGAAAAAGAAATTACCCACCGCACTGAAAACGCCTGAAATAGATATGGGTCAATGAAAGCCCTTATGAAAGGAGATCTTCCAATTTGCCATATACGCAAATTAATGGACATGTACATTCTCCCGATGCTTACATACGGCAGTCAAACCTGGTCTTTGACGGTTCAGCAGATGACCAGGCTCAAGGTTTGCCAGCGAGCGATGAAGCGTAGTTTCCTCGGAGTTAAACTTACCGATCGGATAAGAACACGATAGTGCGCTCTAAATATAAAATCGTAGATGTCATCCAAAAAACAGCCAAGCTCAAATGGGACTGGGTCGGACACGTTTGCCGTATTTCGGCTGCATTGTGGCCTAAAGTCACCACAACATGGGTCTCCAAAATCGCCAAACGGCATCGCGGAAGATCCATACGTAGATGGTGAGACGAACTCGGCATCTTTATAAGGGATTGGTCCTTATTGGCTCAGGATTAAATTGAGTGGAAAAAGGAAAGGGAGGCCTTTGCACTGCAGTGGGACAATACAGGCTGATTATTTTATGGTAGATTCACAGTGAGACACCATTCGAACTTCGGAAAAATGTTCACACTAACAAAGTTGCAGCTTGTTTTCATGCATTTCATGGTAACAGATAAGGTGCTTACAGATTCACCGGATTTTTGACGGTCGACAGACACGTGTCGATTTTGTTTGATCACACGATCAAACAAAATCAAGTAAATGTTCTAGCAACAACAGGCGCGTTAGCAAATGATAAACCCACTGTGAACATTTTAAACTGTACAGGTAAATATAAACTACAGGACACCTTGACTCAATTCACCACTGAACTAAAAATATATCTCCCCTCTATCGATTGAAAATTACAATTTCTATACCCACATAGAAATTACAAAAACCGATTCCATTTTCAATTGAATGTGAGCCCGATACGCATGCTCATTATAAACGACGATACGTAGACATTTTTTGTTCACTAATGATCATACGCCGTTCTCATTGCCTTACTGTAACGAGGACCGCATTTTAGCCTTTCATCATTTAAAGGATATCATATGTGTTGAATCAGCGATTCTTTTGGAAGTTCTTGATTGGAAGGATTAGAGGAAGGTACATTAAAGGGGATTTGATGTTGTTAATGCGGGTTTGGATTCTAGCGTGTGGGTTTTTAAAGCGTTAGCGCTTGGAATTTGTGAAATGGGTCAGCTCTTAGGATATAGAACTTGGTACATTTTAGGATAACTGTTTAATTGAAGACAATTTTAAGAAAGTTTAAGCTCACTTTCAAACATAACGCGGTTAACATTGAAAATGGAATTAAATCTTTTCGTCACTACCACAGATTTCTTTCATTATTTGTATCAAAAGCAAAAATCTTATTTCAATGCAAATATCTTTTATAGGAGAGAACTCAGCATTTCATTACATGACTGTCATAGTCACATTGAGCGTTTTTCAATTTCCGCCCTATTTCCTTTTAGTTGTTCCAGTTAACGGAGCTAACATTGTTAGTGAAATAAGCAGTTTGTTGTTATCATTGTTAGGAACAATGATTACAACAAAAAGCTACGATAGTTTCATTTGAATATTGTAAAAAGGTTGCGCTCGGTGCTATGGTGACCTAACACTACTTTTTCGTATTGATAGAGAATGGTTTTGGTTAAAGTTAAAGTCTTCAATTAAAGTGGAAACAGTTATATTAAATCACTATAAAGAGTTACAAAGTAAAATGGTAAACTATATAACTACTTATTGGTAATGGTTAAATGGTAATGGTAATGGTTTTGAGTGCGTGGTGTCTCTAAAGAGATCTGATCGCGTACTGGTTCGATATTGTGGGACTCAAGCGAATGTGCATACTTGCGATCGATGCGATTATGTATTTTCGCTGAGTGTTCGATTAACTCGAACCGATGCAATTATATATTTTCGCTGAGTGTTCGATTAACTCGAACATATTCCCGAGACGAGAAGAAGTGCAGGATGATTCTAACTCTACGATATTATGGTGTATATAATAACATTTAAAAATATTAAGCTTAAATAGAAAACAATAAAAACACATTTGTTTAGAGTAATCTTACTGGTCTAACAACATTAAAACTTAAATCATAATGCATGCATGATAAGCAAAATAAAGATATAATGGTTTACATAAATAATAATTCATCATCATCATCATCATTTCAGCCGTAAGACGTCCACTGCTGGACTTAGGCCTCCCCCAATTTGGGGGATATATATAATAATAATTATTGTTAATAAAAAAAACATAAAATTTGGTTTAAAGTTAAACTATCGAGTCCTCTACAGAAAAGGCGACATTTCGGTGGCCTGAGTCCTTATTTTTGTCCCGTTTGAATGCACTAGGCCAGCGTTTGGCACAACTGTATAAACTAAACTCGATTTCACTTTTATTTTGTAGATCTTTCGCACTAAGCACTTCACTATAATTGTCACTTTTGCTTGGTTTCGGTGTCGGCCGAGCCGCTGTAAACTCTTGCTCATGGCGACTTTCGCTGCGACGCCGCGGTTTTGGCGGGGCCACCGCCGCCTCGTGCCGGCAGGATCCCTCACCAGGCTGCCCAGGCTTGCGGCACAGGCTGCATCGCCCAGTTTTCCACGTCCAGACTGCTGCCGCGCATAGAACGATCGACAGTAATACGTAGCAAATTACGTACTGGTGGATATCATGGGGCGATATCTCTTCTATTTCCGCATCGCTTTTCTTCAGTTTTTCTATCTTTTCCCCGAGACTATCCATTGATATGGTAAGGTTTCCGTCATCAATTTGCTTTTCGTCAGGGATTTTTATGTTAACCAAGTGATTGATTTGGTCGAATTCAGGCATATAAATGGTTGGTGAAATGCTGACATGGTTGGATTGATGACGAATCGAATATAGTGAGAAGTCCTTGCCTTTAATGATGCACTCTTGACCTACGCCAATAACCCCGGCTTGGCTCAGCTGACGAACTGTTACTTGATCGTCGCATATTATTTTTATTGTGTAGGTGTCACAACAAAAGTATAAGTGCTGAGAAGTCAAATGTAATTCGATCCATGCATTGGTGCAGTTTGATTTTTCAACTGTACATGTATTTGTTACCGGGTCTTTGTCGCAAAAACTTTCATCGTTTTTTAGGTCTAGAATTGGTTTCAGCAGCTGACACATATAAGTAGGTCCATGGTGTACACATTCTGTAAGTTCGTGGGTGGACATACTAAAGTATGAATCTTTCTTTAGATTGACTGCAACATATTCTGAGACTGGTATTATTTTGGTCATACGGGTATTTGTTTGGTGCGGTATAGGTACTATATTATACAATTGGGAGCTTTCTCTGGATACAAGTGGGAAAGTAACTTCAATAATAACATATTTTTGCGTCGCTCTGGCCTTGACTTTCAGTAGCTTGTAAAGATACTGAAGATCAGTGTCTATATTTGTGATTGGTAGTGTGAGATCTTCCGGCATCTGACCGTAAATGGTTTGGAGCTCACGTTTAAGCTGCGTTGGTGGCAGTAAATGTATATTAATTCGACCGTGGAAGATGTCTGTTATTGCATCGAGCAACGTGTCTTGAAGTCGCTTTAAACCTTGTAGTAAGCCGTTCCCGGACATCGCTAACATTGTGAATTCATTGGCGTATGAAATATTTTGAATGTTACGTTGGAGAACGCTCTCGTTTTCTTGCAAATCCATTAACTTTTTATTAATCAATTTGTGCTGTTTGTTTACAGTGATCTCCATTCTTTTCATAAGGTTGAACTCAGCTTCAATTACGGAAGTTTGGTTTTTCCATAAATTGGAAAGGTGTTTCTCATTGCGATGTATGGTCTCAATGTCCTTTTCGTACTGGTTTGCAAAACGTGAGTCCAATACTCCGAATAAGTCATTCGCTAGATACCCGACACCGTCGATTAAACCTCGTCGGGGCCGACCCGTCTGTCCCGCGCGTCGCTGTCTAGCGTGGACATCAAAATGCTGTGATAACAAAAGTTCATTGTAGTATTCTAGTTCCTGGTAATCGTGGCGGGCTTGCTCGACGATCGAATTACAATGAGATTGTGTTTCAATGGTTGCGCATAATTGTTCTTGATAATTAGCTATTTTATTGTATGTTTTTATGCCTGTCCAATAAGGTTCCATGTCGTAGTACATAACTAATGTCCATTTGTCCCTGATTAGTTGTACTTTTGATACAGGGTCAAAATAAAGCGTCTGATTGCTGGGAAATGGTTTTACTTGGACTGAACCGTAAGTTGGAAAAATCAGCATGAGAAAACTCAGTAAAACGGTTACTACAGTTACTATTTTTGACCTTGGCTTTCTTTTTCTTTCTGGTAATATGGTAGCAAGTTTTGTTGGCGGTTTTGGTTCCGTTACGTTATTTTGATTAACAGGCAAAACTGAGAGTTTCACGATAGGGCGTTTCATGACCCCGTTTTTGGTTTTTAATGAAACTGCTCTGGTTAGACCGTCGTTTCCTGGGTGCGTGTCGATCACACGTCCAAGGGCCCATTTTCCTGGAGGTAGATTCTCATCATGAATCACCACTAAATCTCCAATAAAGATGTTTTTCTGTGGTTCCATCCATTTATTGCGAGACGAGAGTTGTACCAAGTACTCAGTCTTCCATCGCTTCCAAAGATCCTGAAATAATTTATTGGTTAAGTGCCATCTAGTTCTAGCATCTAGCTCAGTTTCTATAATGGTTGTTCCTGGTCTTCCTGATAAGAAATGAGCTGGTGTGAGGAAGTTTATATCATCGGCATCCTCAGATATCGCACAAAGCGGTCGAGAGTTCAGGCACGCTTCAAGTTTAGCTAATAGTGTTGAGTACTCCTCGAAGGTTAGTCTTTGTTGACCAATGACCCTTTTGAGATGGTGTTTTAGACTGCGTACTGCTCGCTCCCACAATCCACCGGCGTTAGGCCAGCTAGGTACATTAAAGTGCCATTCTATGCCCATTTCAGTGATCTCTGTTAAAAAACTTTCACTGAATATGTTCTGAAGCTGGTTAAACTCTTCCTGAATCAATCTGTTAGCACCCACGAAGTTAGTACCATTGTCACTGTAAATGTGTCGTGGTGCCCCTTTTCTAGCTGCCATTCTTGATAGAGCTGCCAAAAAGGCGCAGCTGCTCATATCTGACACAATTTCTAGGTGAACAGCTTTCGTGACCATACATACGAAAACTGCTATATACCCTTTAGTGGTTTTGATTCCACGTCCTTTGTTAGCCTTGACCTCGACGAATCCTGTGTAATCTACGCCGCAGTGATAAAACGCATGTTCTGGATTCACCCTTGGTTCTGGTAAATCTCCCATGAGCTGGTGTTGCCTTATGGGATTATGTTTTCGGCAAATGACACATTTTCTCACATACTTTTTAGTTGCCATATATCCACCGATTATCCAAAACTGCTGTCGAAGGTTTGCTAACGTTAGACGCGCTCCGCCATGGAAAGTCAACTTATGAGCTTGGTCTATGAGTAGTGTGGTTAGCAGATGATCGTGTGGTAAGATGATAGGATGTTTCATCTCGAGGCTCATGTGGGCATTTTCCAATCTGCCGCCTACTCGTAAGATTCCATGTTCATCTATGGTTGGATTCAATTTCAAAATCTTACTTTTGGAGTGCACTCTTCCGTGTTTATTTAAATAATCTAGGTCGTTTGCAAATTCTGCCTGCTGAATGGTTTTGATTATCAGCTGTTTTGCATGACGAAGCTCGTGTAATTCGAGGTATGGCCGTCTTACTTGTTTATGCAAGGTAGGCAATCTCAATATCCACGCTAAAATACGTATGATTTTTGTTATGCAGCTATACTTGTTAATTAGGTGATTGACAATTTCGGGAATCAGCGATTCTTGCTTTTGTGCAATGACTATCGCGTTGATTTGTTTTAAAATAGACGGCTTTGTTTCTAAACTCGTCTCATAAATGGTTTCACAATTTTCTTGGTTCGTGTGCGATGGTAGCCATGACGGCCCTTGCCACCATAGCTTGTGGTCTTTGAGTTGCCTGACAGTCAAACCACGACTTGCACAGTCAGCTGGATTATCCGTCGTCTCGACATATCGCCAATGTTTTGATGGTATGATTTTAGTGATTGTCGTTACACGATTGGCTACAAATGGTTTCCATCGGGCTGGATCTCCTTGTATCCATCCTAGTACTGAAGTTGAATCGGTCCAACAGTAAACATCCGTAGGATAATCCGCTAAGCAATTTTGAACTTTTTGCATTAGCTGAGCTAACAGCTGAGCGCCCATTAACTCTAGTCTTGGTGTGGATAAGACTTTGCTGAGTGGCGCCAATCTGGCCTTCCCTGCAACTAATGTGATGGTTGTCTCTTCTTTCTTTACTACCTTACAGTATATCACACACGCATATGCCTTATTTGAGGCGTCACAAAATCCTAACAACTCTATTCTTTGTTTCTCTTCCATTCCTAGCCATCTGTTGACCTGCATTGTTTTTATGTCTGTAAATTCTTGTTTTAATTTAGTCCATTCGGAGTTCATTTTCTCTGGTAGGTGGTCATCCCACTGTAGCTTGGACAGCCAGACATTTTGAAACAATAGTTTCATGGTAGTACTCAGGGGGGTTAACCACCCTAATGGATCGAATAGCTTCGAAATGTCCGAAAGTAAACTTCTCTTGGTAATAGCTGCAGGCGATTCTAGCTCTATTTTAGAGTTGAAGGAAAATTTATCCATTTGCGGGTTCCAACAGAGACCCAATGTTTTGGTAGAGTCGTTTTGCTTGAACTCGTACGTTGACTGGTCACATTGCTCTCTCTCTAAATGGGTTAATAACTCTGGTTTGTTTGAGGTCCATTTTCTAAGATTAAATCCTCCCAATCGACACAATTCTATGAGATCGGATTTTAACTTATTTGCTGATTCAATGGTATGACGCCCCCCGCAGAAATCATCCATGTAAAAGCTGTCTTCTAATTCTTTTGCAGCGTCAGGGAATTTCTGCCTTTCTTCAGACGCCAATTGTTTCATGCACATCATCGCTAGGAATCCTGCTGGTTTGGTTCCGTACGTGAGCGTAACGAGTTGAAACGATTGTATTGGTTGGTCGTTTGATTCTCGCCACAGTACTTTTTGATACGCTTGATCTTCTTGGTGCACTCGGATCATTCTGTACATCTTCTCAATGTCAGAAGTATATACAAATTGATATTGCCTCCATTTTAGAATAAGCTCTTGTAGGTCCTTTTGTATATTTGGGCCCCTGTACAGGACGTCGTTTAGACTGTACCCCGTTGATGACTTAGCTGAGGCGTTGAAAACTACCCTTAGCTTGGTGGTGGTAGATTCAGCCCGAATGACTGCATGGTGTGGTAAGTAACACTCGGGTGTCTGGATGACTTTGCACGGTATCATGTGGTTTAACGATAAATATTCATCCATGAATTTTTGGTAATCCGTTTTCATGTTGCTGTTCTTCTCCAATTTTTTCTCTAAGTTTCTAAATTGAGCTAGTGCTTGTGGTTTGGTTACCCCCAACTTCTCCTTATTTTCCGGCTTAAATGGTAGTCGAACTTCGTACCTTCCGTCCTCAAGCCTCTTAGTGGTTTTCATAAAAAACTGTAAACATTGATGGTCATCGTTTGACATTTCAATCTTCTGGCTAATGTCTTCGTTCTCCCAATATTTGAGTAGGTCCTCTGTATTGTTTAGAACAACATTGCATTGGTATTGCGGTTTCATGGACCCACACAGCAACCATCCCAGTTGTGTCTGTTGAGCTATTGGTTGTTCGTTTTTATTTCCTCGCAAAATACCTCCCAACATTATTTTGCTGTAAACGTCGGCTCCTAGAAGCATGTCCACGGGTCTGCTTATATGAAACTCTGGATCAGCCAACTGAATCCCTTGGATATGATCCCACGATGTTGGTTTATTAAATGTGTTATTTGGTAGTCGTTTGATCAAGTTGTTCATAATAACAACTTGTGTCTCGCAAGCAAAATCGCTATTTACCGACTTTATTGTTATGTGTAACATTCCTTTTGCATTATTTTGTTTTTCACCGACACCATAAATTTGACCTTTAAAATAAGCTCTCTTAAATCCCAAGGTTTGGGCCGCGTTTTCGTTGATCAATGACAGTTGAGAACCCTGGTCAATCAAAGCTCTCATTTTGTGCTGGTTTCCATCAGCTCCCTTTACTTTTACGATTGCTGTAGCTAAAAGTATTTCAGACATTTCATCCCAAGACACGTGAGATGACCTAGATGTGCTCTTTTTGGTTGCAACATTGTTGGCGATTTCTTCTGTTGACGCTGCTGGACTTTGACTTGCCAATGCTTCGTGAAGCAAAGTGTTATGCGCAGCTAAACACTTACGACAACGCTTTTTCGATTGACACGGTTTCTTGTTATGACTGCATAGACAATTTTTGCAATAATTTAGTTGCTCAATTTTGTTCAATTTCTGCTCGTGCGTCATCTGCAAAAAATCAGGGCAACGCCACAATCCGTGTTCTGTATTGCACAATACGCAAATTGTTGATCGTGACACATGACATGAATTATTAATGTTCGGTTTTGATTGATGATTATTTTGGTAAAAACTTTTCTTTTGGTTTTGGTTGTAATTTTTGTGTGGTTGCTGCTGTATGGTTTTTTGGCTGGTTGGTTCTTGCTTACGACGGGACGCTTCTAATGCTGTAAATTTCATCTCTAAGAACATCAGGAACTCCTGTAGATCGGGTAGCTCTCTTGGGTTCTTGACAGATTCTATGTATTCGGTGAAGGTCTCGTTATCAAGCTTTTGCGCTAGTAGATGCACTAAAAGCGGATCCCAAGTTGCTATCTCTACTCCGAGATTCTGAATAGCGTGAAGCGTCTCCTTGGTTAGGTCATGCAGCTTCTTAATCATGGCCATCGATTGCTGTTGCATGTTGGGGAGACCGAGGAGAATGTTAATATGGGACGTAAGAATCAATTTCTTATTACCGTACCTATGTTGTAAAATCTCCCAACATACTCGATAATTGTCAGAGCTTATCTGTAAATGGTGAATCAGGCGCTCTGCTTCCCCAGTCACCTTACTTTTTAGGAACTGCATTTTTTGCGCATTAGACATTGACGGGTTCCTATCGATGGCTTCGCTGAACAAGTCTTTGAACGGGATCCATTGGTTGTAAGTCCCATTGAACACGGGGATGTCCATCTTTGGAGCCGACTTCTCACGGTGCCTTACCGCCCACATCTTTTGGTTGATGTCATTTGTCAACTCACTGAACATTTCCTCGTGCTTGCAGAATTCCGCTTGGTACGTTAAATTGTCGCCTCCGTCCTCACCTTCAATTTCCCAATGAAGTTTGTCGATCTCGCCCCATCGGCTTTCCAGTGATTTGAGAGCATTCTCGAATTGCCATTGATTCTCAAACGTATCCAATTGGATATTACATACGGTTCTCATAAACGCCTTGAAGTTTATGTTCTGCTTTTTCACTAACTCGTTCAGCTTGCTGGACCCTCTCCCTTCATAAGGCGAATTGTCTCGCTGCAAGGACTGCTCACTGTACGATGACGTACCTGGGCGGGGCTGCGTTGCCTCAACCCCCGGCTTGCGATAGTCAGCACTTAGGTATTGTTCAGCTCGGCTACCTGGCAATGGTTTTAACTCCTCCGCTCCTGGTCTACGGGGACTTCCTGCTTGAAGCTGCGTTGTGGTTAACTGCTCGAGGGTATTATCAATAATTTCCTTACTTTTTAAATAAACTTCCTGGGCTGTATCGAAACAACCTTTCTTGAAATAAATGTGCTCAAGTTTCCCAAGCTCACAAATCTTCTTATGATTGTCTTGGTAATCGCGCCAGTATGCTTCTAACATGCTAGCCTTGCGTCTGTAATTATCGAAGGTCTTCCTTTCGGATCCATCCTTCTTTAAATTGGTCAAAAATTTGGTCAAGATTTCGTAGAGCTCGGTTTGGCTCATGAACAAGGAGTCAGTATCCATTTTTGGAGTTGAAATTGGTTAGTAAAAATAAATGGTTTGATCTGACCTTATTTGCTCCAACCGTCAAATTGCAGCGAAGCTCTGGTTTGCGTGGCGCTGTTTCACTGATAATCACTGGTAAATAAATGCTCGAAGGACCATGTAAAAAGGTTGCGCTCGGTGCTATGGTGACCTAACACTACTTTTTCGTATTGATAGAGAATGGTTTTGGTTAAAGTTAAAGTCTTCAATTAAAGTGGAAACAGTTATATTAAATCACTATAAAGAGTTACAAAGTAAAATGGTAAACTATATAACTACTTATTGGTAATGGTTAAATGGTAATGGTAATGGTTTTGAGTGCGTGGTGTCTCTAAAGAGATCTGATCGCGTACTGGTTCGATATTGTGGGACTCAAGCGAATGTGCATACTTGCGATCGATGCGATTATGTATTTTCGCTGAGTGTTCGATTAACTCGAACCGATGCAATTATATATTTTCGCTGAGTGTTCGATTAACTCGAACAAATATGTTGTGCAGCCTTTTCCCAAAAACCAATTTAACCTACCTATGTAATAGTTATTGTTATTGTATACAAAGGTTTTTTGTGTCCATAAACTTATTTTATTTATTTATTTATATAGTCTTTACAGTTTAGTCGGTTTTTTCGGCAGTATATCTGCTGTATATTTTTGTGATAAAAATTATTTGATTGGAAGGTCTAAATAAATAGACAGAATACTAGATAAGACTATTCTTAGCAGTTTGATAGTAGGAGTTTGAGGTACAATAAAATATGCTCAACTAATGGGAATACATTATTTCCAATATAACAATAAAGCTCATCAATAAAAACTTGTTCTTATTTCTTCTACCGTATCAAAACATCTACCGAGGTACTTACTTCTTTATTATAGTGCACTCCTATCAGGGCTCTTCCTAATCAGTAAAGTCTCCTAATAATGGCGTATAGGGTTGCGACAAAGGCAAGTTAAATTGACTTCTCTAAGAAAAACGGGAGCCCTTGTGTGTGTAGGGCTCTTGTCACATAACGAGCCCGGTACATTTTGTGCCCTATTTAAGGGGTTAGTGTTTTTTATTACTTTAAAATGTTTATTATAAATTTGGATAAATGAAAATTAGTGAAAAAATGAATGTATCACCAACGACTTGAATATATTGGTTAAAGAATAAGGATGAAAACTAATATAAAATAATACTTAGACGTATAAGTGTTATTTTAAAGGTCAGATTCAGATAATTAATTTAAGGATTAAACACAGGATAGATAACAAATGACTGCAGTATAAAGGGCCAAAATCCCTTGAGATCGCTGATTGTTGCAGTCAGTTTGAAGGATCTTGTAGAGTGGGCAATATTATACCAGACCAGCTACGACTTTTTTGTTATTGGTGGAACTTTAGTGATCAGAGCGTAGGAAACATTGAATATTAGAAGATCTTATTCTAGAAAGAATTAGAACATGATCCTCGCAAAAAAACAAAAAAAAAACTGCCTTCCCTTTTTCTCATACACACCCTAATTGCGCGAACGTAAGCATAATAGAGCATGCAAAATGGATCCACATCCTTTACAAACTGTATACCTTTTCCTCTAACGTCGCAAAACAAATAAATGACCGCTTTCTATGCACGCCATTGTACAGCTTGTTAAGGTACAGTTATAAAGTGACAATTTGCGAGAAGTGGAAAATGGAAGGCCGCTTGGGACAAAGAGAGGTAGTAACTATATCTTGAGTGATATTGTTTTTTTATTTCAGAAGTAAACCAGCTTAATGATGTTGTTGTGTTAAATTGTTTGGTAGAAGTAATTGTTTGGTTTGAGGAGTTGTTTATGAAATAAACTTTCTGTTTTGATGTTTCTGGTTCAATGGTCCAGAAAGTTCAATATTAGCGCTGGAAAACTAGTGAAGTTTAATTATTCATAAAACTAGGTTCAAATAACAATTTAGAAAGCTGTTGTATTTCTAGATTTTAAGACTTTTAAGATAATTGCTCGCAACATTTAAAACTTTGACTCACTTCGTAATATTAGCGATGCAATTAACCCAACAAATCCTTTTTTTAGGTGGGTAATCATTATGACGTTTTCCGTTCTCGGTGGAGTGGATGGGCGTGTCAAACTTTGACTGACTAAAACCCACTCATGTTCCTTCAGTTGCCTGTGCCAGGGCCACGGTAACTCTTTCGAATAAATCTGCGACCCTGGCCGCCATCGGTCCTAGCGCACCTCTTCAGTAATGCTGACATCTCTTTGAGGCACGCGTGGAACACAACGCGCGTCTTCCCGAGCTTGGTCCTTGCCAGGTGGCGAGCTACCCATTGCTAGCCGCCCACAAGCCCGCGTCTAGGGTGGCCGGCAGTCCGCTATGGACTCCCGACGCCCGGGGCGTCTCCTCCTGTGGCGGCTTGGCGCGTGAGGGTGCGCAGACTGCCTCTCCCTCACGCGCTCCGCCTCCTCTTTTGCAAGCATTACTGCTTCGCAAAAGGAGGTGACGGCTTCCCATGTCCTCTCGCTCCGTACCATGGCCTGTACCAGGGCCGGACGCGAGAGATCGCCGCCGCTGATCGTCTCCACGAGCCCCTTGTTCAAAACAGTATTTTTGTGGTATTTAAATAGTAAGTTGGAAGAAATACATCTGGAACAGAAAAACTCATTAATTATCTGCATGCCACAGAAATACTGCCATACCCATAATTATAAGTTTAAATACACCTTCAATACAGGCATAAATTATCCTAGTAAACAGGTTAAACCTAGTAGTATTAAATCTGTTAAACTTCAAAATAATCCTTTCCATAATTCTCCACGCCAAATATAAGAAACATGTTTAACTTTGTAATTAAAAGTTTAGCTTGACTCAGATATAGGTTAGTGGTTCAGTAAGCAACATTGATCTTACTCGAGTGGATTAAATAAAGTAGGCTGTGTGTTGTTCCTTCCTGACTGGATAATCATTTTAGCACACCTAAGTTGCCAAATTTTAATGACATACTCTAGCAACATAATTAGCACAATAAAAGCTGCTGGTTGAATCGAAGCGATCCTTCCTTTACAAATATACGATATTAAAATTTTACCTCAATACGGATTCTGACTACCACACCGTAGCGTATTTTATTTTGTACATTCTGTAAGATATATACAGTAGATCCTCCATTTTGTCTGTACATCTACGCCCTCAGCCTTGTTGCAAAAGGCACTTACAATCGTTAAAAACTGTAATCAAATAATGTGAAACTCTATGAAATTAAATTACGTTTTATTGTATAAAGGTTCACGAAATAAGAGCCATATACTGCTTAAACCACAAAGATAGGTAAACTCTATTGTATTAATACAGCTACATGCATAGCTCGAAGTATTGATGTTTAAAGAGGTGCGGAAAACAGACACTATCCTTCTGAATAGATAATAAAACAGTACGGTGTAACAGGCAGGCCCATTCAAAGCAATTTGTTTATCTGAACCTGTTAAAATTCTCCACAGTCTCTGACAAGGGTCTTTAAATGTTATCATCGCGACAAGGCATTACATGTACCTGCAATAAATGTTTGAAAATGGGATTCATTATAAAAACTTTTTTTACAAAAAAAAACAACCGACTTCCTTAAAAACACTACAAAGTGAAAAATAACTTTAATTTCGGTAGTCGGTGTCTTAGGATCTGTATTTATGGTTTTTTTGCCACCGACTTCCGAAATTAAAGTTATTTTTCACTTTGTAGTGTTTTTAAGGAAGTCGGTTGTTTTTTTTTGTAAAAAAAGTTTTTATTTTTAAATTTTTAGTTGTGGTATTCACCCTGCACTAATTCCAAACAAACAATGCATATTTATGCGATAGCAGAAATCGCGGTTGATTTCCTGTCATTTTTTAAAGAGTTCCGGTGTCTGTCTCCCGAACTCATCATCAGATCTATATGAAAATTATATGGGACCATTTCGGAATAAACCCCTTTCGAACAAAAAAAGAATTTTGCAAATCCATCTATATATGACGGAGTTATGCCCGAACATACATAAAAAAAAAAAAACATATAAACATCCGAATTGAGAACCTCCTCCTTTTTGAAGTCGGTTAAAAACAGTTTTTATTCAAAGATGATGGCTGCAAACGATTGAATTCAATGAAGCAAGATTGGTGTCTAACGGAGCCTATTGGCGTGAATGAAAATATTTTTGGAAAAATGTGTTGATTTCTATACCGACCGTTAATATGGTAAATATTGAATTTTATGTAAAACGTAAAGCGTCGTTACTCATACCTGTATCATAGAATTGTAACAGTAACACAGTTGGGTCCAGTGTGAAGAACAAACTGTTGAACTATATGCAAACATTCATAAATTTGTAGTCTCAAAATTAAATGAATTTTAATGATTTCTGCCTAAAAGTCCCGTACATAACTGCTACCAAGCATCACCGTTGCTTGATGTCAGATTTGAAGGGTATGATTTCACATAACATTATACGCACATGAGATATTTCAACTTCATCTCTAAAATTGACAAATATATTCCCATACTATCCCCACGGTCATAATTAGATTCGTCAGATTGTTTGACTCCCTTTATGTAGAAATAATCTGGGACCCTGGAACCCATTGGTGGAAGTCTAAAATAAAACATGACCACACAAAAATCCCAAATTTAACTTTTAATCTAAAACGACCTTAAAAAAATCAGCCACTGCCATGTAACCGACAAAGCGAATATTGTTGAATCGGAACGCCAAAAATGTCGGCTCAAAATCACTTTTAATTACGAACCGCAACTGTCAAACGTCAGGCAGGAGCCGAACGCACGGAAGTTGGCGGGAAAATTCATTATTCACTGTTATTCAACGTAAGAGTGTTTCACTGGATGACATTTGTACTTTTGAATTTAATTTTGGAACATGTCTTTTCTTTACTTTATTGTTTTTATTTGCCAGCATTAGTTCTCTTTATGTCGAATTTGCATGACCCGTATCTAAATAAACCCATTTTTTATAGGGAAGGAGGTAAGAAGTATTTAAGCAACGTTACCATTAATATGAGAGATGCTACTCTTATTATGTAATTATAAGAAAATCAATATTTTAATGAATTACAAACGATGGTCCCGCATTTTGAAGATTGTAATGTTTATTATTTGATTTGCACTTTTTTAAGACTATTTCCGTCCAAAATAAATAAGAGCTCAAAAATAAAATTCCAAATGCTTTCGCTAAAACCAAAACTAAATATTGTCTAGAAATTATTCTATTACCACTATACTAATTGACTAACGAGTTGACTTACACAGTTAGGCGGAGGTAGTAAAATTTTTAGAAAAACTCCCCTTTCTGTTCTGTGATAAACATTCATGAAGTAACTTCCCAGACATAAACACTCAAAATTCAGCAATAAATGCAAAAGAAACAATAAAAAGCATATAAAAACTTTACGATCATTGTTACCCCTTCTAATAACTCAAAGTCTTTGGTGCACTTTAAACGTGACATCTACTGAGGAGTTTTTAAAGTCTCACAAATTAATTTTATGAATAAAATATTTTCCTGATTCGTTCCGCCTCTTTCGTTGAAAACTGTTGGTAGTCGGACAACAAAGGGGCTTGTATAAGTCTTTGACCCAATTTCTTAAGGAGGAGGGTAAAAATTAAAACATTTTTCGCCTATCTTAGTCATGAAAATTCTAAGTATTTATTGACGTCATATAATTGTGTTTATGTGAAGTTTAGATACCGACCTTTACATTTATTCTAAAATAGTAAGAAAAAAATAGCTAGTCTTACAAAAAAAACAAAAAAAAACATCAAATGAAAGTTAGAAAAAGTGCTTAAAATAACAAATCTCCAAAGAATTTGCCAAGTTTGATGATTTTTCTTTATATGTCTTGCAGGTGATTTAGTAATTTTTTTGTGGAAATCTTGCAAAGCTTTTCATATATTTTACAAAATCGAATGTTAAAGAGTAAATTTAAATTTCTATCAACTTTGATTTCAAGCATGTCCTTTTTCTCCAAATTAATATAACTCAAATTGATTTTTTTTTCTCTATGGACTTTCGAAGTGCGATTAATTGGTCTAATTGAAAAAAATTATACAACTTGACTTTGTAACCACTTTATTTAACAATCGACGCACCATTCTCGAATCGGTAGAAATTATAAGGCAGTAGTCCTTACCTTGGTTAACATATTACCCACTCAACAAGGTGTAGATGGGCTAACTGTTCAGCATGAGCTTCGCGTTTATTTCATACATCTTATGATTAATCATCACTTTGCATTCTGTGTATTTATATAATTTTATGAAACAAAAAAACATTAGCTTAAGCGTTAAATACTCAGGGCACGCCACTATCGCGGCGGTAAGGCTCCTCTTTGCGGAGTAGCTAGAGAGGCGCCACGGCGTCCTCATCTTCCACCTTACGCGGGTTCTCATCGGGCATGGCTGCTTTGGGAGCTTCCTGTTCAGGATACGGCGGGAGAAAACGCCCGGGTGTTTCCATTGCATGGAAGACACGGTGGAGAATACGGCGGAGGTGTGTCCTGCCTGGGCGGAGCACCGCCGTGTCCTCATGGAGGCAATCGGCGGCGGCGACCTCTTGCGTCCGGCCTTGGTTCAGGCCATGGTACGGAGCAAGAGGGCATGGAAAGCTGTCACCTCCTTCTGCAAAGCAGTAATGCTCGCGAAGGCGGAGGCGGAGCGCGTGAGGGAAAGGCAGTCTTAGCGCCCTCACCGCCGCAGGAGACGCCCCGGGTGTCGGCAGTCAATCGCAGACTCCCGGCCACAGTAGCCACGGGCTTGCGGGTGGCGAGCAATAGGAAGCTCGCTGCCCGATAAGGACCAGGCCCGTGTCGACGGCGCGTTGTATTCCACGCGCGCCCCAAAGAGATGTCAGCAAAACTGAAGGGGTCCGCAAGGACCGATGCCTGTCAGGGTCTTGAGATTTGTTTGGCATAAAGGCAACTGAAGGAACACGGGTGGGTTTTAGTCAGTAAAATTCTGACACGCCCTCCCGCTCCGACCAGAGCAGGATAGGTTATTTGATGATTTCCCACCCAAAAAAAGGCCTTAAATATCCAATCCAAATATCAGTTCTTCTAGAGGATTGAAATAATTAGTTTTGGTGTTATGTACATACTCGTACAACCTATTTTTGAAACCATTTTATGAAATAAGTAATTCCTCAAAAATACAATCGTTATTTTACGAGAACATTACTTTTGAAATTCAGGAAGGTAAGTGAAGGTACTTGTATACGCTCGTGTCTGTACACGAGTACAGGAGGCAATTGTAATGATAGTCCCGAATACCACATTTCTTAGTAGTATACAGTGAGTAATAAATGGCTACTTAACTGCACTTTTTCTCATTGCTTATTTACAAGAGAAAGAAGCATTTACCTATCAACAAAACAAACATTAAGCTTATATTATATTATTATTACAACAGCTAAGTAATTGAAACTCGACGCTTTTGTATTATTTTACGCACGAGAACAAGAGACAAACTGGCGATATAACATATTTGTGTGAAGAGAGATAATAACGCCATCTAGTGAGTGTTACAGGTGTACTGCGATATTCGCCGGTGATACATTTGTTACTCATGCCGCCGCCGGTGTTGGTAGGGTGGCTAGAATTTTGGGACTTTTATTATCTTCTTAGCGTATCGATAGCAATCTAAATAGAGTTAGCCCAGAATTTGGCTACGACCTTAGCATTTTCAGTAGCGTCCATCAAATTCTGTATCGTGTTAACAATAGGACACGGTGGACAAGATATTATTTTCTTAAAGGATGAATGCAGGGTTCCTGATTTGAATCAATGACCAATGTTAGTTATTTGTTACAAATTAATGCTGATTTGGATTTTTTTATTTTAAATTCGCATTGGTTGAAAACAGGAAGATAACGAGGATAAGCCTGGTGTGCGGGCGGCGAGCAATGGGTAGCTCGCCACCCGGTAAGGACCAGGCTCATGTCGACGGCGCGTAGTGTTCCACGCGCGCCTCAAAGAGATGTCAGCAGTACTGAAGGGGTCTGCTAGGACCGATGCCTGCCAGGGTCGCAAGATTTGTTCGAAAGAGATACCGTGGACAACTGAAGGAACACGGATGGGTTTTAGTCAGTAAAAGTCTGACACGTCCTACCGCTCCACCCAGAGGAGAGACCCGGGAGACGTCATTTGAAGAAAAAAAAGCCTGGTGTTGTAGTCGAATTTGTTAAAATATAACATCAATTTCTAAATACCAAACTTTCCTTAACAAAGTAGCATAGTAAAACTAAAACATATTTGCTGAATTAAAAGTTAATGACACTCAAAACACTCAAAGCTTGCCTATGTAGATAGTAACGAGGCACATAATTCAACAAAAAGATCCAGCGGCATAGGTTTTTGTTAATCTATTCATCTTAATTACTTTTTAATTGATTAACGGAAATATGATGACTGAATGAATAAAATTTTTCTACGTGGTATTGATAAAATGTGTTAACTCTTCCAACGCTAGTCTCCGGTATACGGTAGCTGAAATATAAAGACTCATTCATTAAAAAAAACTTGGCAGTGGAAGACATTCTTACCAATACCATTCAAAAACGTATGCACTCTACAGCGACGCACAAAAAGCACTTTCTCAGATTGCAAGTTTAATATCTTCGATATGCCACTGAAAGCATCCTGTAATGCACAATTTATCCTGCACACGACGGGTTTTAGAGGACGCAAGACACCTGCCATTCTAATGATTTGCGATAGCATGCTCCGAATGGATATAGCGGTTGATGAATGACTATTATTTCTAACAAATATTACTGACTCCAGAATATAAAGAGATGCTAATGTCAATATTTTATAGCGTATGAAATAGGGCTTACAACTATCGGTAGTTTTTAACTTAAACATTGCTCTGAGGCATCTCTTTTATGCTTTAAATACAACTTCTTTGTTAGCCGAGTTACCCCAAAAGATAACACCGTATCTGAGAATGGATTCAGTTAACCCGTAGTAAGCAGTTAGTAGTACATCTATGTTAACAGCCTGAGACAGATTGTACAAGGCGTACGCACAACTACTTATTCTCTTAGTCAGGCTCTCTACATGCGCCTTCCAATTTAAATGGCGGTATATTATAAGCCCTAGAAACTTAGTTGTACTAATTGTGTCAATTGTAATATCATTATATTTTATGTCAAGATTGGGAAGAGTCAATGCGCGCTGGCTAAAATGCATAATTACGGTCTTATTTAAATTTATTTTCAAATTATTATTGTCTAGCCATTCTATAGCTTCTGTTAATGTTAATGTCATATTTATGTCTTCTTTAGTCTATAGTTATTGTACTATCATCCGCGAACAGTGTCATAGGATGTTTGATTGCCATCGGAAAGTCATTAATATAAAGTGTGAAAAGCGGTGGTCCTAGTATACTTCCTTGTGGAACTCCGTAGATGACGTTACGTTCCTCAGATAGAAATATTTCTTCTCTTTTGGAGCTTCTATTAATTCTGCTTATTTCCGTCATTTGTTTTCTATCGTGTAAGTACGATTTGAAGAGCTCAAGGACATTTCCTCTTACACCGTAAGCATCAAGTTTTTTTTAGTAAATTATTATGTTGCACATAATCAAGTCATGTCACAAAAAGTGGCACACACTGGAGTATTTTTATCCATATTGGTAATAGCATTATGTAAAAAGTCATAAATAGCCATGTTTATTGTCTTGTTTTTCCTAAATCCTTTTTGTTCGTAGCAAAGAATATTTTTCGCTTCTAAATATAAATTGAGTTCTTTATATACATATTTTTCAATAATTTTAGAAAATATTGGTATTAATGAAATCGGCATGTTATTACAGGTATTTCCACTAACTCTCTATCTTGTTTTTTGAACAATGGCTTTATAACAGATTTTTTAAGGGCTTCTGGAAAAATACCTTCGCTTATACACAAATTTATAATATAACTTAAAGGGCAACAAATTTCCTCAGCTACTGCTTTGAGTATTTTTGTACAAATGCCATCGTAACCTACACTATTTGTATTGTTAAGGGCTAAAGTAATTCTTAATACATCATTTGGTAAACTTGGAGCCATGAACATAGAAAGAAACAATTGTAGTAACAGTTCTTCAGCACACGATTAGTTGTTTAATAACTAATTGATAGGTATTTCTATTATAACATTTTGAATGGCACTACTTAGTTTATTTCCTTCTCCCTAAAAAAACACTGACTTTTGGAAAGAGAACATAGAAAAGAGCAGACTTCTGCAGGTCAGGTAGAAGAATATTTATAACTTGGTTATAAATATTCTACTACCTGCCTTTGACCTGACTATAGTCGACTTTCTAATTGCTTTAATAACACTTAAGACAACATTTTTCAATAAATTTAAACAAGACTAAGGTTGGATCCATCTAACTATCACATATAGATCTTACCTTTTATGATGTGCAAGTGAGATTCAATCTTAAGTCGATTATATAATTATGAATTTAAAAGACGACAGCTACAAAACGATATAACCAAATTATAAGATTATCAACGTTTATCGCCCGCCGTATTGAAATTAGCGTGACGTCATCTACTCAGTATAAAGTGCAGAGTAATTACAAAACGTAATGTCACCTCATTTGCCTAAATCGGTTGAAGCATTTAAGCTGTAGGTGCCCTACATTGAAGCTTACTTTGCCGCTTTTTAGCTTCACTGCGATGGGATAAAAATGTCAATTAGTGTTAATTGGTATTACGGTTATTGTATAAAAAATGGAAGGGGAGGGTGGAGGTGTATGCAAGGCATACGGTGGACTGCATAGGAATGTTCATTTGACAAGTAAGTTTGGTGAAACGTTTTAATTATATCAGAAATCGTTTTTGTTATTTATTTATCGAGAGCCAATACAGACTATCTATAGTTGATGGTAAGATATTTCATTCATCTTGTTTTATCAGTTTGTAATCTTATTTTCTTATAACACTTGAAAGCTCGTTTTCATCGTGGTATCTTCCCGCTGATTGTTTACACTGAAAATGGTTAGCATGCAAATCATATACTTCTAGTCTGTCAACTATCTATATATCTATTTTGCCAACTCCAACAGCATTCCAATGCAAATGCAAGAATACATGAAAAAAAAAACAATCGGCTAATTATTCCCACCAATACAAACACACTCACATTCTTACGACCAATCAAAATTAATAGCACCAGTTCCATTTCTCCCAACACAATATGTTCATACTACAACAACGTGGGGCGGGCACTTTGCTTGATTGTAACTCTGACCTTACATCTGTGAAGCAGGAAGTTCTAGTTTTTATAATAGACAATTTATTACCTTTGGGATTGTTACTGGCTAGCTGGAACATATTTTTAGCTGGCCTTATAGGCTTCGAATTTTATAGTCTTACATTCTACTTGGGAATTTAGGTATTGAAATAACTATGTCACTTGTGTCTCACATGAAAGGCATATTGAGAGTACCTATGTTTCTTAATAAATTGACTAGCTTATTTTCGCTGTGCGGAGGTC
This sequence comes from Aporophyla nigra, assembly GCA_947507805.1. Lineage (NCBI taxonomy): Eukaryota > Metazoa > Arthropoda > Insecta > Lepidoptera > Noctuidae > Aporophyla > Aporophyla nigra. The sequence goes on along the minus strand of OX382315.1, from coordinate 5,455,879 downwards.
GAGACCTATCTCACAAGAACATACTACCTACACATCTTAGCCTGCTTCAATTAACTTCGCAATTAATTACTGTTTAACAAATAATAATAAAAGAAAATCTTTATTGCAGACCACATGATCCATACAAAAATACACAATTAATCATCAAAAATAATTAGTTCATAAATAAAAAATGCAAAAGTAATATGAGTAGGTATGACCATCTAGACTTACTTTCTGCTCGACTCAAATCTAGGAACAATACATGGGTCTTTCAAGAGTCGTATTTGTGTGTACCTACTTCTTCATTAAAAAGATTATGTCTGAGAACTAAGTAATACCTAATGGTCTGCCACTTCAGATTACGCAGTTTAAATCACGTTATAGCTGCAAAGACATCTAATGATGATTACATAATATGAAAACAAGTTTAAGCTAACGTTTTCAAAACACGAATGACTTTTTCCTCTCAATAGTTCAAGCAATAAAGAAAACACAAAGCAGCTTCAAATCGCAATAAATCTCGTCTCACTTTGATTCGCACCAAAACAGCCAAAATAAAAACTTTTTTACAAAAAAAAACAACCGACTTCCTTAAAAACACTACAAAGTGAAAAATAACTTTAATTTCGGTAGTCGGTGTCTTAGGATCTGTATTTATGTTTTTTTTGCCACCGACTTCCGAAATTAAAGTTATTTTTCACTTTGTAGTGTTTTTAAGGAAGTCGGTTGTTTTTTTTTTTTGTAAAAAAGTTTTTATTTTTAAATTTTTAGTTGTGGTATTCACCCTGCACTAATTCCAAACAAACAATGCATATTTATGCGATAGCAGAAATCGCGGTTGATTTGCTGTCATTTTTTAAAGAGTTCCGGTGTCTGTCTCCGGAACTCATCATCAGATCTATATGAAAATTATATGGGACCATTTCCGAATAAACCCCTTTCGAACAAAAAAAGAATTTTGCAAATCCATCTATATATGTCGATAAGGAGTTGTACCTTCCATCATCAGCTCAACGGAATATAAGAATACAAGTAACGGTCTAAACGTGCCTATAATATTCAAAGAATTATACCCTAACCTTCTAACCTTTCACTGTAAGTTCCTATATGTACTGTTCACCGATGAGGAGTTCCATGCGGTATCTTCGAAGACTATAATTAGTTCACCACGGATGGATAGATAGAACCAGCAATTATTTTTGATCTTTAGTACAATATCCAAATCACATTACGTGTACTGTTTGTTTTTGAGGAGTTCCTTCGTTTATCTCCCAAAGTATACATCAAATCTTCACAAAATTAATATGGGACCACCTCAGGAGTATACCCTTACGAATAAAAAAAGAATTTTCAAAATCGGTTGACAATTGGCGGAGAAATCGGTGAACATACATAAAAAAAAAAAAAAAAAAAAATACATACAGTCGAACATATAACCTCCTCCTTTTTTTGAAGTCGGTTAAAAATCGGTGAACATACATAAAAAAAAAAAAAAAAAAATACATACAGTCGAACATATAACCTCCTCCTTTTTTTGAAGTCGGTTAAAAAGTTAAACAAATTCAGCGCTTCTAGCGTTATTCTTTCGATCCAAGATCCGAGATTACGACAGCTGTTTCTCACTTCTAAGTACTCACTGAAATATTCAAGACGCTAAGTAGTCCCTGAAAATTTAAACCGCCACCCCAATTTTTCTTTGGTAATATTAGGTGGGCACATAATATTTTGTGTGAAGAAAAGGTGTTGCTTAGAATCTTACATTTTTGTAGATTTTTCCACAGTGTTAATCTGTAAAAAGGTTATGAAATATGGTGATGGAATTATTATGGATGGGTCTGATAAAAAAATTGCCAGATTTGCACCTCTTGGTTTCTTAAAACTCTGGTAGTTAAGTGATTGTGTCAAAAATATGAGTATTATATAAAGAGCACATAAGTTTTTGAGAAAAGATACCATCGAACGCGACTATAATTTATTTCTTCATATCGAGAAAATAAGTAAGAGACTAAGTTATGAAAATCGCACGGCTCGATTTTCAAGATTAAAAAACGTGTCTCGGAAAGCCCGAAATCGTTTGTTCCGGCTGTTATTTGTAAATCGTTGATTAATCTTAACAGTCCTTGCGGGTTATCGGAATTTCAATAATGTGTGAACCAATTTTTGCAAGGGGTATTTGGTTGTGGAGGTCGGTTAAGCAGTCATTACATGTTAATTATTGGTAGTCCATTGCATAACAATATAGTTGAGATAGATTAGGTTGATGATGATCAAGAATATAATTAATTAAATAATTTAAAACACAAATTTTAAATTAAGTAAGAATGGTGATTATCATTATCGCCTATGTGCTTGTACATAAAAATGGGCACCAAATGACAAGCTCTCTTCAATTTTTGTTTGGTCAAAGATTTTTCGGAGAAATTCATGTAAAAGGTGTTTTCCAAGACCCGTTCTGTGTTACTTATCTCTGAATTATATTACTTACCAATAAATTACATTTATTGGACGTTACCCAAACGCGAAAACACGTCTTCAGGGAAATTAAGATGTTATCACGTAATGTTTCGAACTAGCTGCAACACTATTCATAGTTTTTTTGGAGATGTAAAATGATAGGAAAATTGCTAAGCTATTTCAGTTATATCTGCTCCCGCATGAAATTATAATACATTAAAAAAAAACAACTAAAATTGCTTCAACAAGTGGCGATACTAAAAATTACATTCGTCTGACCCTGCGCAGTCAGCTCTGCTATCACTGGACCAACTGGTTAATATCATGACCAGGGCGTAACTATCTCATAGTTCTTGCCGATAGGTATGAGAAACAGGTTATGCCAACGGTCTGAGCTTACATGCCAGTCCCGACTGATTTCATGGCCCTACTACAACAAACTCGACTTGAAAATAAAGACAAAAAACATTAGATTTCATACGAAAATCTTTACCAAAATGGCAGCCATCTTGCTAAACTGTGCCTGAAAATAAAAGAACTTATGACTTTATGCGAACACTCTTTCCAAGATGGTGGCCAACTCACTAAAAAGCATTTCAATATGAGTTGACAGCATCCCTTCAAGATCCCTGCCTACCTATCAACATGAAACGGGATGACTTCTCATTGAATTAAATTTACGCCAACCTTACACTCCTGATGGTATATTTGAAAGTTTATATTCAAAGTAACGTTGTTCTCTGTAGGGCTGACAAAACATTGTCTTTTGTTATTAGACTTTTGTTGTATAAATCTTGGATATAATAAGGACGATTTTTCAAGTTTTTCGTGATGTATCGTCAGTGGACACCTACATCGTAGTTATACGTTTAGTCAAAATCACAACGAAGCATCATGCTCACATTTACCTATGGCTTGCTTCATAAGTGTGTACATGTTCCTTCAATTAAAGACTCCACAAACAGACATGATAATGTATTATTTAGTGTCACAATAATTAAATAGGCAATGCTCAGACACTTTCAAACGATGACAACGCATAAGCAACTAAAGATAGAGTTGAGACGTAAAAGTAATAGTGTACTGAAAAAACCGTAATTTGAAAAGCAAAATTGAAAACTCATCGATAACTACGCGTGTTGCAAACACGAAACCTTATCGGCAAAAGCATCGGGAACTTCGCATCCAAAAAAAAAATACGTTCCTGACAAAGTGAAACGACTGAGATCAGACGTTTCACCGTCAGTAATAGTGAACGTTATTGCCCTCCACATCCCCATAATTGCTTGTTTCCCTATTGAAAAATACTGAGCACATTCCTCACAAAACTAAAATAAAAATGTTCACCAACCCTGCACACGCTACCGTATATTCGGGTAACAAACAACAGAGCTGTCTTCTCATATTTAGCCAGCAATATTTCACCTACCCTTTGTGTACGGAACGAAATCTCGAAACAAAATCCCCGTCAGATGTAGTGAATCGTCTTCTTGTGAATTACACGGTCATTTCATCTTTATGTGCCACGAAATAAAGGTCATTTTTGTTTGGAGTTCTTTTACTAAAAAAGTGGAAATGAAATTGGACTTTCCGTAGAGTGGAGTTTATTGATGTTTTTGGTATAGTAGATTCGTATTTTTAACACATATTTTAATTTATTTTTACTTAAAATACAAATAATGGCAGAATGATTTAAGTCATATTGACAATTCCTCGTCTTACCACCATCATCAATCCGCTCTTTAAACAAAAACACTATAAAAAAAAACATGATCATAAAAACAGTAGTTATCAGCCATCGTCGGTCGGTAACAGCAAACTCAATCTCCCAAACGAGTGTCAATGTAAGCCCAAATTAAAAACCGCAAAAAAAGAACAAATTATAGATGGCACAAATATAAAGTATCCTTCCGAAATCCTTCACGCTGCCTAAATATTTATCAAACCCATACTTTACGGTAGCTTACACAAATAAGTTTTTTTTATATCGAATCCTGTCATTTGAGTAGATAAATAAATACATTACTCGAGCCAGTGGAGCCGAAAATTGCTGTACAACGTGCCCAGCGGTTTCATTTGCAAAATAATCTCGTTGCTGGCTGTACATGGTTTACAGTATACCTATTTTGGTTAGGTGTCTGTTATATGTATATCTAAGAACACAGAAATTGTGACGATAAAGAAGGGTTTCAGGTCTCCAAATGTAGTTTTAGGTCTGTTATCCTGTTATGTATTTTATCATGCAAAAAACAAAGGTTTGATGTACGGTAGCATCTTTACTAGAGAATGGGCAGCAGAGTTCTTTATGCATTTTACCACCATATTGCGAACCATCGGTCAGCCAAGCGTGACGATTATGGCAACCCCTCGCCGAATGACGGTCGCTGCCGTCTTTCTGCTGAAATGATGATGATGATACGCATATATGGTTATATTTTGGTTTTATTATTATCACGATAACAATTAAAATGGTCAACTATTAAACTGAGGTTGACAGGTAGAAAATGCCTCAGGCGTATCATCTCATAATGTCAAACTCTCAAAATGACAACCAGACGCAAAATGTCCACCTCTCAGAATGTCAACTTCATAGAATGTCAAATTCGCATAACGTCAATATCTCAAAATGTTGAATTCTCACAATGACAAATTCGCATAACGTCAACTTCTCACAACGTCAACTTCTTAAAATGGTAAATTAGTTAATAAATAAAAATTAATAGAGTTTGACATTATGAGGTGATACGATAGCATGCCCAGACCTCGGAATAAGGAAAACAAGTTTTGTTTTTATTACTTAATAGATGAAATAAATATCAAATGTGCTGATCTCAGATTCAAAGATGACAGAAAAAGAATCGTAGGTGGGGACCTGCACAAAAAAATGCAGCCCCACGTGAACTGAATTGAATGCAAAGAACGACAACTCCGTAATAATGGAATATTACCAAACAGATCAACGCATTGAGTTAATCACAACTAACTGAATGAATCTACGTGAAATGGCGCTGTAAAATGAAAGTAGCGGAAAAGAGATAAACTAGACATACCCATAGGTCTGCCTCGTTGGTCTTATCAGCTTACGTACCTCAGATTGATGCCTTAGTAGTGCAAAATGTCATCAGGTTTAGCCTTTAGTCTCGGAATAGTATCGTTAATTTTTGCCCAGTAAGACTGGGATGTTTCACTTGTACAAACTTTATACTTTTTTAACCGACGAAAAAAACGGAGGAGGTTATCAATTCGAAGCGTATTTTTTTTTTTTTTGTTTTTTTTTTTAATGTATAACCACGCTTTATTTTGTACATAGTTGTCCGATTGTGATAATTCTTTTTTTATTGGAAAGAGTATACTCCGAGTGTGGTCCCATATAAATTTGGAAAACAAAATCAAACCCTAAGTGGCAGAAAACAGGAGATGATTGGTTGTTCACTCACTGATTGTAATGTATAACCACGAATAACTTTATACAGAGTAGTCCGATTTTGATAATTCTTTTTTCATTGGATAGGGTATACCTTGCCAAGTATTATATCAAGCCACAAAAAAAATATAAAATAAAAACTTTTTAACAAAAAATTAAACCGCCGAAAAAACTTAAAAGCAAAAAATAATAAACCTTAAAATTTTGAGTCGGCGCTGGAAAAATAATGAACAAAGATCACTCAAAGCGCCGACTCATAATTTTAAGGTTTATTATTTTTTGCTTTTAAGTTTTTTCGGCGGTTTAATTTTTGATGTCACACATAATAATAATAATAAAAGCCTTTATTAACAATCTTACAAGTTACAATTCATCTTAACTCTATACTTATTACTACTAGGAATGTTTAGATATATCTATTTGTTTTTTCCTTATTTGACACCGGTTCCTTGATTGTCTTGCTTTCCAGCATAGGCCTCCCCAAGTGATCTCCACAAGCAACGATCTCTTGCTTTCCTCATCCAATTCGTACCAGGCACCTTTTGAATATCGTCTTCCCATCTACGATACTGTCTGCCTTTTCTTCTTATTTTATATTTCGGACACCATTCTGTCACTTCTTTGGCCCATTTCCCCATCTGACTTCTTATTACATGGCCTGCCCATTTCCACTTCTATTGTTTTATTTTGTATTGTACATCTATAATTTTGGTTTGTTTCCTTATTGTTGTTAATCTTATTCTGTCTTTTAATTTTATGTTGAGTATACTTCTTTCCATTCTATGTTGGCTAGTTTCAAGCGCTTTCATATTTTTGTTTGTGCAACTCCATGTCTGACACCCATATGTGATACTTGGCAGAATACATGTATTGAATACTTCCTTTTTTGCTCTTAGCGGTATATCTGAGTTTTTCATGACTTCTTTTAAAGCCCAGTATTTCTTCCATCCTAAGGTTATTCTATTGTTAATTTCTTTTGTTGTAAGATCTGTGGGAGATATTATTTGGCCAAGATAAGTATACTCTTTTACATACTGCAAATCAGTAACATTGCGCGGTTTTATTGGGATGTCCGTGTGGTTTGTCATCAACTTGGTTTTGCTTCTATTTATTGATAATCCCACCTTTTCGCTTTCGTATACTAGTTCCTCAATCATGATCTGTAATGTCGCTGGGTCTTCACATACCAGGATGAGGTCATCCGCGAATCTTAAATGGTTTAGTACAACTCCATTAACATTTATTCCGTAATTACTCCATTCTAATTGTCGAAATATATGTTCTAAGGTTGCAGAGAACAGTTTTGGTGATAAGGGGTCTCCCTGTCTAACTCCACGTCTGATGGAAAAACATTCTCCTTCCCTTTTTGTGCGTATTTTAGTCGTCATATTTTCGTATATATTTTGGATTATACGTATATATTTATTATGGACTCCTTGTTTGGTGAGGGCCTCCCATATTTTCGCGTGTTTTAAAGAGTCGAAACTTTGTTGTAGTCTATAAACGCCAAGTAATAGTTTATTCCATATTCGTTGCATTTCTGAATTATCTGTTTTATAGTATGAATGTGGTCCATGGTTGGGAAGCCACTTCTAAACCCTGCTTGTTCTTTTGGTTAGTTCTCGTCCAAAGTCTTTGTTAATCGTTCTAGTAGTATCTTAGAGAATATTTTATACACATTAGACATTAGTGAGATAGGCCTGTAGTTAGAAATGTCATCTGTTTTACCCTTTTTATGAAGTAGAATTATAGTTGATGTCGTCCATTGATGCGGTATATATTCAGTCGTTAGAATTTCGTTAAACAAATTTGTTAATGTATTCAGAATAATCTGTGATGTTCCTATCAAGATTTCGTTTAAAATTCCATCTTCACCTGGTGCTTTCCTTCTCTTTTGCGATTTAATGGCTTTCGTAACTTCATCTTTTAGTATGTTTGGAACTGGTTCTTCAGTATCCATATAGACGTTTGTTTGAGGTCTTGTTCTCTCTGCATTGTAAAGCTCACGGTAGAAATCACTCGCTGCTTCTAGTATTTCAGTTCTTTTAGTGTTATGTTTTTGTGTCTTATGATGTGTTACGTTACCAATCCAACTTGATTTGTCTTGAAGCTCTTTCCATGCTTTATTAAGTCCTCCTGATTTTTCTATATGCAATTGTATTGTTTCGGTTCTAAGTTTCTTTCTGTATTTTCTTATTTCTAAATTGATTTCTTTACTTAGTTTTGTTATTTTTTGTTTATTGTTCTTCCTATTATTTAACAAAACAGCCCTTTTTACCATTAATTCTCTTGCTTTTGGTCCCAATCTATCTTTTGATGCTTTTTCTCTCTCTACTTTTTTCTTGGTTACTTTGAGTTCTTTTTCAAAACCATCGTATTTTTCCTGGATCGTTTGAAATTAATTAATTTGGTGCAGTTTAGTTTCTAAAGATTCTAAGACGTTATTTGGCAATGTTAGTGTAATTGGTAGCTTCTTATTAGAGATATCTTTTCTTGATTTCTTTGGCTCGAACATGTATAACTGACCACGAAGCAGTCTGTGGTCAGTATTGTAGTTAAACTGGTTCACAACTTTGACATTTAAAAATAGTTTTGGCTTGTTTGTAGTTATGAAATCTATTTCGTTTTTTACTAGTCCTTTGGGAGATTCTCAAGTCCATTTCCTGTTTAATTTTGTCTTATAAACACTATTCATGATATGCAAGTTATTTTCCAAGGCGTAATTTATCATTCTTTGCCCATTATCATTTCTTTTTCCAGATGTATAGGGTCCAAGTATTGTATTTTCGTTTTGTTTCCTTTCACCAATCTTGCTATTATAGTCTCCCATAACGATAACCGTGTTATGTAGATTTTCCATTGTTTTGTTCAAGTGCGCATAGAAGTTGTTTTTTGTTTCCTTTTTGGCTACCTCAGTAGGGGCTTATATCTGCACTATAGAAGTGGGATGCTTGTGACCCGGTAGTATAATGTTTAAGACGGCTATTCTGTCTGACACTCCTATAAATTCTATTATTTTATTTTTCAAGTATTTCTTAACTAAGAAAACCACGCCATATAATCCTGGTTGTCAAAACAACAACAGTGTAACGTAAAGTGCTCCCGGTTTTATCACGAAAAAATTGTAAACAAATCGACGCCAACCGTGTACCGCACATAATTATCACAGTAAGAAGTCTTAAAAGCAAATAAGTTAAGGAAAACCACACAAAGAAGCCGATTAATCTGAAAAAGTGCAAACAAGACATCGATTCAAGTGAGGATAGAAAATATTTCTTTAACAATTATCCTATCTGTCATTGACTGACAGATCACAGAGACAAAGACATCATCCAGCAGTGCCAACTTAACGAGCGAATTACGGTCGGTTACACGCAAAAAAACGTTTTGTTATTGCAACATGAGTACTGGAGGGATGTCGGAAGATATGGCAAAACTATTCCAGTTGATGAAAACCGAACTCGACAAACAAACCGCAACAATTACACAAACTGTCACGGAGAGTATCATGTGCAGTATAGATGATAAACTCATACCTATACTCGAGGAAAATAAATGCCTTAAAACAGAGATGGAAACATTGAAAGGGAAAATAAAATATTTAGAAGAAAAAACCAGAAAAAATAACTTGATTATACACGGTGTAAAAGAGACGGAAAACAATTACCAGGATTTATTCAAGATAATCAAAGAATCCCTGGAAAGTGTCACACATAACCTTTCACCAAATAACTATCAACCAATCTAAAGATAAAATTGTCTGATACGAATGAGGTTTGCTTCTAAAACCACCTTTATGTTTTTGTTTAGTCCGTAAAACAATGAAGTATCTCAGTTGCCAACAAACCTTAACAAAACACTGCAACGACGAAAGCTGAAACCATAAATAACATCAATGATACAGCAACAGCAAACACCAAGTGGATAGGGACTGAAATATCAGTCTCTATAATGAGCTGTCAAATCTCGGGAAACAAGAGTGTTACGGTACAAGAGCAAATGATAACCATCTAACAAACGTTGAATTGTGTTTAAGTATATCCATCCATCAAACAGAAGTTAATTAAATTACATGTTGATGATTTGTGATTGTAATTCATATTTTGACCATGTGTTGTTTTGAAATTAATGCAGTGAAGATTAAACACATTGGTAAGGATGAGGCATTCTGCCAAGGTTGCGAGATTTGTTCCAAAGAGATACCGTGGCCCTACCATAAGAGCAACTGAAGGAACACGGGTGGGTTTAGTCAGTAAAAGTCTGACAAACCCTCCTGCTCCGCCCCGAGCGGGAAACGTTATTTTATGATTTCTCAGGCACAAAACAAAAAAGGATAAAGCATTATAATTAAATCAGCTATCAACTTCAGTAATAATTGTAGTCACATCGTCCCTCTTTGAGTGTACAACAAAAACTTACCTATTTGTCGTGTCTTGTTAGTTTCTGATCGCAATGTAACAAGTGAACCTTTTGTTTCTATTTGGTTCGTGGCAGTAACAACGACCAATGATTTATGAAGCATCTTTGTTTGTAGCTAGCGCTGCCTGTCAATTAACGAATCTAGTGAAGTGAATGGATGGCGATGAAATTAAATTTTGCAAGAGGACTCGTGTTTCATAGTTCGCTTTCCTTATTATTTTAATTTTAAAAAGATTCATACATAGATGCATGAATATACGCCAATTTGTCAGTCGTATAAGTAGAAAGTAACATTATACCTTCCATACCTTCTACGCAACTTGTTTTATCCACGTTCGAACATCAGGGTTAATACGTTAACTGGCCTGTTGGACTATGTGTCCGACACTTTTTGTTCCATTCAGGCTTTGTCGGACTTTATGACTGACAACACAATAACAAAATCTGAACATGTTGTTGCTGCCTGGCGGCCATGTTTTTGGAACAAATAATGTATTTATGGAATAAATAATCCATTTAAAGTGAAATAACACTAAGTACATTTTTTAGACTTTTTCTGATTTTAGCCATGGCAGTTAACGTGTTAAAATAAATAATTTGTACATACATACGTACGTATGCGCGTCGGATGCAAGTATTAATGATTTAGATGAATAACATTCTTACTCTGTTTGGAAAGATAAATGTTAATAATATAGTAATTATGGCGTTGCGATTGATTATGTATACGGCTTTCAAAATTTTTGTTTACTTGCACGTGTCTAGTATCTATCTATTTGTTAACTAGTCTTGGATCTGGTAATCTTTTGTAAATGAGGTAATTTACAAGCAAGCTCGCGAGTCTACCAGTTACACTAGGCAGTTTTCAAACCATGACGCGTACAAAACACTACTAATTTCTTGTCTACTTTGTATAAACGTGCCTAGAACCTTCAATACAATGGGTAAAGTGCCCCCGCACCCACAATGAGTTTGCGCAACATTTTTATTACGCCATAAGTCAGAAAATTCAACTCTAACAGGCCGTTGATAGTGATACCATACCAAATCTTTCCTTATCATACAATTTAAAATCAAAACTGATCCCTGTTGCTTCAATAAACAGATTATCAACCAAAATTGATCAAGCAACTTCACTATTTAATACCAAATCTGCCAATCACTTACAACTCGACCTAAGTACACAAATACATGTAAAAGCTACATGAACACAGCTACAGTTACAGCTAGTACGCTGCATATTTTACAAGTCCATCCATCTGCTCAAACGGAATACTAAATTTAGGTAATGAAACTGACAAAGTGATATTTGAAAGTCATTCCGAATTCACGTGTTAGACTTTGAATATTTTAATGTAAATGTGTGCTTTACGAAGGTTTAAATGTCAAAGGTTAATTTTTAGTATTTTAATTAGTATATAAGGTTGTTTATGTAGGCTGGTTCCCAGAAGTAAACACATTATATCTTTTGAGGAAGTTATTTATTTAAATTTGTAGCCACCACATACTATATTGTCATTTGTTTGCCGATCATGCATTGTATTTGAATTTGTTGTGCTTGCTTTGATAGAATTATTTTAAAGGTTTGGTTCATAACAAACTTATATTATCTGTATTGTACTTACATTTCAAAGAGCTACAGTAACTATTCCATATCCAGGAGTTCTACGTTCAATGAAGTCATGGCAGCAAACTCAGCCTGTGTTTGCTGTCTTTTTCATCACAAATCGGTGAAGACTATAAATAATAGTACTTTGTTCATGTTTCCGCAAGTTTAGCATCAGAGCTGTTTGAACATCGTAGGTACTCTGGACATTCAGTATCTTTGCATAAAACCTAGTGTCACCAAGCTTTTCTTAAATGCTATTGATCACTTTTTCTAAATATAATTTAAATACATAAGAATCTAATTCTGTACAAAGTCAAATCTAAATATCAGACTTTTCCTAAATAATCCTTCAGGACAAAACCCTCAAAAAGCAACTATAATATGAAATAGTTATTACTGTCCCTCCTATGTTATTTTCCACATCATCGACTCTCTATCTGTTTTGTCCATCTGTCTGTTCAACAAGAACCAACAGGCTTGTAAATTGGATATCACTTGCTGACCACCACTTCGCTCTGTAACGTGAGCATCGGTTTATTGAAGTTGAAGTCCGTTATTGTTGAAGCCAGAAAATGGGAATCGATTTCGGTATAACTTTTAGGGCGACGTACAATTATTTAAAAGTTAAAAACTGGAAATTAGAAGCCCAGTAAAGAGGGTCTACGATCCCGCCACCAATATCAATAAATAATAAAGTAATTGCAAGTTGCCGGTTATTAAAATGATACCCTATTCTAATGAACGCAGAATTTGGACAGATTCTTATGTAAGTCAAAGCAATATTATGTTAATACGCATTACAAATATAGTTATATTATAACGGCCACTCCGCGTTCAGACAGACTGCCTACAAAAATGAAACAAAACTACAATGACCCTTTATCTTCACCGCAGTCAAAGCATAATACGAGTACGTAACTTTGTTCCCAAAATCCAGCAAAAGCTGACTAAAAGTGATGGACGCAATTTTAAACTCAAGCAAGCAGAATCGTGAAATGTAGTTCAAAATAATTGGGAGCACCGTATTTTTGCAACATAACAAGTTTTTCGGAATCATGCAAGCGAGTCTGATGCCTGGTACGGTTTTTGTAGATGCGAATTTTCAAATAAAAAACGAGCTGCGTTTACCAAATTATGGTTTCACCAAACATTTTCGGCCTTTGGTTGAACATTTGTTGATGTAGACTATTTGACTGTGTTTGAAGAGCTCAGTTGTTTTTTTCGTTTGGTCTAAAAGGCTAATGTTTAACCACCATCACACACCTCATTGTTTAGTAAGCAGTGACCAGTTCGTCAAGAGTACATGCTTGTCTAGAAGCTGAAATTTAAAGTCTTTCACTCGATTTTCAATTGGTCTAGTCTGTAAAATTTTATCAATAGCGTCAATCTCTAGCATCAGGTGGAATGTCAGCTTACATTAAGCTCACATTAGGTACCTAAGTTTTCACGACGAGGTATTTATAGAATAGACCGTCAGGACTCACAGTTCTTAATACAGGAAGCCATATTATATAAACGGACATTGTGAATTTCAAAACTACTGTCGTATTTCATATTTAACAAACACAGAAGACTTATTACTTATAGAGAAGAATTTGTCTGTTATGAACACTATGTTTAATCATAGAAAAGTTCATAGGTATACGTGGGAAAGGCAAGACAGTAGAAGTATGATTGACTTTGTGATTGTGGATGAAAGATTAAAGAGTAAAGTGACAGATACTAGAGCTTACCGGGGTGTTAACGTAGGGACAGATCATTATCTGGTAATGTGTCGGGTGGATGGTCTGTTCAGACTTTGGCGTCACCGAGTTCCAGTTCCTGTGAGTGCACTTGAAAGAATAAAAGTAGAAAGACTGCAAGATTTGAAAGTAAAAGAGGAATATAAGCGGGAAGTAAAGGTGAAGACAGATAAAATATTTGATGATACGAATGATTATAGTATGGAGGAAGTATGGGATATACTTAAAAATAGTATGGTGCTAGTAGCCACAAATGTATGTGGTGTGGCACGGAGAAAAAATGGTAGTAGAATGAGTGGTTCTTGGGTAGATGGTGAAGTTAAAGAGGTTGTGCGGAAGAAGAAAGAGGCCTGGCTTAATGTTTTAGCCTATAAGGCCCAAAATAGGATGAATCAGGCAGCGAATGTGACGGATGGTTTGGAAAGAGTTAAAAGGAAATACTCCGAAATGAAAGTAAAAGTGAAAGAGATAGTAAAAATGAAAAAGGATGAAAGGCAAGAAAAGTATAACAGGAAGTTCTCTGATAAATTCAGGGCCAATGTTAAGCTGTTTTGGAAACAGGTAAGATTGGCTCGTGGAGTAACAGGAACATCAAGTATGAATGTTATAAGAGCAGAAGATGGATGTTTATTAAGTGAAGAATGTAAGGTCTTGGAACGCTGGACTGAAAACTTTCAAAGTATCCCTCTTTGAAAGTTTATTCAGTTGTCAGGACAGTGTGCAAGGAGTGGGCAACTGGGCAGATGCCAGTTTAGAAGACCCTTACTCAGAGGTAGATGAAGATAATGAAATAGAAATAGAGGGGATAGTACGAGCGCTGAAAGGTATGAAAGTTGGAAAAGCTGCAGGATATGACAGAGTGTCTGCTGAAATGCTGAAGAGCGGTGACTGGGTGGTAGCAAGCCTGTTGTGCCGGATCTTTAATATGTGTTGGAGATATGGCCGTGTACCGGATGATTGGTGTAAGGCTGTAATCGTACCACTATATAAAGGAAAAGGCTCACAGCAGGAGTGTAAAAACTACCGCGGCATTAGTCTTTTGAGTGTTGTCGGCAAACTGTATGCGAAGGTTTTGATAAATAGAGTGATAGGAGTGACCGGTGAGAAAATATGGGATGTGCAGGTAGGATTTAGAGAGGGGATGGGCTGTATGGACCAGATCTTCTCCCTAAGGTGCATAGCCGAAAAACATCTGGCAAAGCACAAGAAAGTCTACTGCGCTTTCGTTGACTTGGAGAAGGCCTATGACAGTGTGTGCAGAGACAAACTGTGGTCAACACTATCCATGTACGGTGTGGACTGGCGCTTGGTACGGGCACTGAAATCTTTATACAAGGATTCCAGTGCTTGTGTTAGGATAAATGGGGCATACACGAACTGGTTTTGCATCTCGAGGGGTGTTAGGCAGGGCTGTGTAGCGTCACCGTGGCTGTTCAACTTGTACATGGATAGTTGTCTGACAGATTTGAAAGAGGGTGAGTGTGGATTGACAATGAGTGAGTTGCCTGTCAAATGCCTTCTCTACGCAGACGATCAAGTTCTACTTGCATCGTCAGCAGAACAGTTGCAAGACATGGTGACTGTAATGGATGAAGCATTTAAGATGAAGGGGATGAATATAAATGTGAATAAGACGAAGATCATGGTGTTTGAAAGAGAAGAGAACGTATCGGTATGTGATGTAAAAATAAATGATAAGAGTGTGGAGCAAGTAAGTGTGTTCGTATATTTGGGGAGTTTGTTTACAAGGGATGGAAAGATTGATAAAGATGTGGAAAAAAGAGTGAATGCGGGAAATAAAGTAAACGGTGCTTTACATGCGATTGTGACCAACCAGTTGATGTCCGATAAGGCTCGACTGGCTGTTCACAATGGTGTACTGGTGCCTACGCTTATGTATGGAAGTGAATGTTGGGTATGGCAAAAGAAGCTTGAAAGTAGAATAAATGCTGTGGAAATGCGTTCCTTGCGAAGCATGTGTGGTGTGACTATGAATGATAGGCTAAGGAATGATGTGATAAGAGAACGGTGTGGTGTAAAAGAAGATGTAGTGACAAAAATTGAAAAAAGTATGCTTAGATGGTTTGGTCATGTTGAGAGGATGAATGAAGGTCGGCTCACAAAAGGTATTTACAAAGCAGATGTGGGTAGAAACACCGGGAGGGGACGCCCTAGGAGGACATATAGGGACCTTATTGGTGATGTTCTTCAGAAAGGTCAGGTGCGTAGTACTCGCAACCGGCGTGTGTGTATGACCAATTGTATGAACCTAAACGAGGCAAAAGAAGTGTGTAGAGATCGTAGCAGGTAGCGTTCCGTGGTTTCTGCCTACCCCCATGGGAAAAAGGCGTGATTCTATGTATGTATGTAGAAGACTTATTCTGCTGACCGCAGTTGTATGTAAACTTTAAATTACTAGCTCATACATAACATCCAACATAAATAACGTTTTCGGTCAACTAAAAGAACTAAACTGGACCATTTTAATATCTAAGAAAGTGGAAATAGCTCAAAGGCCATATACAGTAACGTAGGCTGGAGAAGAGAGAATTATGAGTGCGATCTGAAACTATGGCATCAAATCAGAAAGAACCCATATTTGTCTACTAACGTTTTCTGGACTTGCGTGGAAGTCTATGGCCCACCCCCTTCCTTATAGAGAAGTCTGGAGTCCTAGCTGTGGGAACTGAATAGGCTGGTGTGCTTTTCACATTTCTTGTAAATGACTCTTATCATAAAATTATTTGTTGAGGCTTGTGAGTAGATCTCTGAGTCTACAAGATGAACCTGTAAATAAAGAAACATATAAAAGATTCGTATTCATTTATTCATTTGCATTTATTTTTAATCGCATTCTTTAAGGAAAATACCAGATTAGTTTCTCTCATTTACCACATTCACCCATCCATTTGCATTAAAACGTTTCCTATCGCACATTTCAATCTATCTACACATACAGATACACTTTTAAATACCATCTCCATCAGTGCAGTCAGGTAGAAATCTGTTTGTGTCGTTGAAAATTTTTTCCACATTATCTCTGCCGTGATTTCCTACCGAATGCAGAGAAAGGTGTACCTACAGAAGGTCCGCTCCATACAACAAGCGAAACCGTACGCACACAGGACACGCTTCACGTGCAGCGAGTACAAGGGCACTCCCAATTGAAATTCGGCTGAGACAAAATGAGGTGAGAAGCAGTGGTGGCCTATTGGTAACGGCCCCGGCTTAAAGTTGCAAATCGTGAGTACAAACGCCGGCACGCACTTCAGTTTGTGAAATTTATTTAATAAAAAATTACTAATCTCAAAACGATAAAGGAAAACATTGTGAGGCAATCGTCGTTTCTTAGAACTAAAAATTCGAAGACATGCAAAATTCACTGATTCCGCGTGATGGATCATGGCTTATTCCCTCTCACATTGAGGAGGCCTATGACCCAGCAGGTTAAACTAACGTTACAGATTGATTGTGATTAATTGAAATTACCATACAGACGGGTGTATGTATGCGTGCACTTGTTTTCACTCGTTGTATGGATCCAGCCTTCTCTTTATACTAGCCTGTGGTTTGGAGAATGTTTCCCGCTTTTTCAGTCACTGAACAGTTTTAACAAAATTTATTTTAGATATAAATTTTAAGGCATATTTTTTATAAGTTCAAGTGTAGCTATCACCGCATTGACTTAAAGTGACAGCACTTTCAATCAATTTCTAGCCCAAAAATGTAAATGTTTCATATGCTACCAGAACATTCGGATTCAAGCCTTATATGGCCTATAAGTCACTTTGTATAAAAACACTGTGGCGGCATTTATATCGAACACACATACGGATCAAATATTACTCCTGACGTTACGAAAAAATCCTACATGACGGTAAGATAGTTATCTGGGAGATTAACGCACACATTATAGAAACCTGCACCCTAATTGAGAAACGCACAATTTATCAGAATCTGAATGGGATTGAAGATTATTTCTAAACCATTGCGTCATTTGTTCGAATAAATTGTCGGCTCAGCAACGTAAATAACGCAATGAATGTTGTTTAACTATGAATATTAAACCAATTCCTACCAATAAAAAGTTCCGCAATTACCCCTCTGATTACAACAGTTCGGCAGTAGTCCATCACAAACAACACCCGTCTAGTCAGAGAATACTATGTTTTCCAAAGAGGATGAGAAACTTTATACGCTGCTCCTCATACCTCTATAAGGTCTTAACTACTAACGCCACAACTAATCTACATGGAAATCTGCCCACACAATACACACTCATGTCGTTAACCTCTCAACATCCAGGTTCTCAAACTACCACCTACACTATCTACATAATGCAGATATAACAAGAAAAGTTTTAATTGACATACCGAGGTCTGACCCTCATTATAAGAAACACCTATTTTGACAGCCAAGTTTGAGAACAGTACTTTAGAAGTTAAAGTGTTTTCTGAATATAAAAAGTTGTTTTATTTTTCTTAAATTCGAGTTTCACTCGTGTTTTTGGGAGTGTAATGTGCTGTGTGTTTTATGGAGCGAATTGGTGTAAGTACATTTTTCTTTGTTGTGAAGGTAAAATTTAAATAATGGTAGGTAATGGTAATTTTAGAACAAGTGGAGTTTAAAAGAGATTACGGTTAATTAATATGATGACTGTATAATGATATTGTTAATAATAATTACAGGGACTTCTACCATTACCTCGTACAGTAAAATTTAAGTTCAGAGCATTAACAGGTACACCGCATATTATTATGGTTCATTTTCGCTTAATACTTACATGACACTTAGCTCGGAATGAACTTCCTTAACGTGGCTTGCGGGAGGAGTTGGCTGGCTGGAATGGCTATGTTACCTCCATGCGTTTTTCTCTGTTTCTTTACATAATAGTATGTGTGCGTGCCAGTATCACGTCAGGAACTTCAAACCTGACGAGGGTCCTCAGACCGCTCCCGTCAGGATTAGTTTTTTTTTTTCGAAATAATATTAGTATAAAGTGCATGGTAATGCATGGCTCAAATAATTCCTTGGAATCGGCCAACCGACTAAAAACATCTGCAAGAGGATACCGCAAGTAGAAACTCATACACACATAATCTTAGAGGTTTCAATTATCAAACTAGAACTACGAGCCAAGCTGTTACGGTTAATACCTATTTAACCGAACCAGGAATGGAAAAATACAGATCTTCTTTACATGGTATAAAACACACTCGCTTCCCACATTTGTACGCTTAGATCTTTTAAACTTCGCAACGGATTTTATTGTGGTTTTCATTAATAGATAGGGTGATACAAGAGGAATTTAATGTGTATAATACGCGGGCGAAGGCACTGGCAACCAGAATTTATCCATAAACTCAAACATGAATCAATTAAACTGCACTTTAGGATTATCAAGGAAGGCAAAGAGATGAAATCGGTGCCCTTTCTTTGCCAGCGTAGTAGGTTCCTACAAAGATTCTGAATGGGATAAAAACCATGGACGGTTTCACATAGGCCATAGGTCTTTATAGGAGGCCTATGTTTAGCAGTGTAGGTCTTTCGGCACCACCATTTCCACCGGTTCTATTCTTCCCTCAAAATACCATAATTTAAAGTTTTTTGTTTTTAGTTATCCATGAAGGTCATCGCATTGAAAATTCACGTAAATACAAAATGTTTTATAATTATGAAAAAAAAAACGAGTCGATACGCGTCGTGGAGTTCCCGCTTCCATTGAACTAGAAGACCTCAGTTCATGTACGCTGACACTAACAGGGAAATGCATAATCCAGACTTTAATCAAAATATTGGATTCCGGTTTTGAAAATAAAAACGACTATAGATATATTTTTTTGTTATTTAGGTCAGTTAGATTGTGTTTCTATAGTATTTCTTCTGATAATGAGCTTAAAGTAGTATTTTATTATCCAAGTTTGATAAAATAAATGCATAACCCAGAATTTAATCAAACCTGTTGGATACCACTTTTTTTTCAAAAAAGACTAGCGATATTTTTTAGCATTTGGCTCGGAGATTCGTATTTCGTTATAAACGAGGTTGATATAGCATTTAAGTATCAGATTTTAAAATGAGGAAGCATAATCCGGAATTTAATAAAAACCTGTCGGATTTTGCAACGAATTTTTTGTAACAAAAATACTAGCGATATTTTTTTGGTATTTAATGGTATACTAATTCTACAAACGTCATAAATAAATCCTTAAAATATTCTTCTACAAAACATAAAATACCTATATTCCGACTTACTACTCTATACTTATGGCTGTGTTGTACTTACAGCTTGCATAAAGCCGAAGATGCAGAGAATTATGAATAATTCAATCCACCGGCTTTGTGGTGCCCTCTCGCGTCATCTCTCATAATTTCGTCCTGTCAAGTCTACCGTATAAGAAATGGGTGCTTATTCCGATATTATGTGATGCTATTTAGTGGGTGCAACGTTATTACGTAATTTTATTTGGTGTACTATTTGATCTTTTTGCAGTTCAAAAGTCCGGGACTGTACGTAACAGCTTTTTGAACTGAGAAAGAACGTGCCTCGTCTGCTCATTACTATCGCAACATTAAACATATACATAACAGTTTTCAAATCAATACTTTTTGAAAACTTTTTTTTATTGTATATTTTTAAAAGTTCAGTTTTAACTTAACAAAACTAATTATTTGATTAATTAAAATGCGTCCGCATATAATCTAATATGAATAATAGTTAACAAAACTAAAATGTGCAACAGTTATATTTCACGAAGCAATTCGGACCTACTACTCGTCTGTATTCGGGTAACGTTCGCTGTTCACATACAATGTATGTGAACAGCGAACGTTATCTACCAGATTAATTATGTCACTCACGCCAGCGCACGTCATTACGTCATTTCAAAAGGTAGTTGCTGAAAATCAGCGCTGCTGACGATAGATTCGTCTGACGTCGCAGCATTTTGCTGAGCAACGACCTGTCTTGCACAGATACGACGCACAGATCAAGTGTTCTTATTTTAGTGGTATATTTGTCACAAAACTAGCCAGAAATGCACTCTGCATCCGGCAATTTTGTTTTTGTTTTGTTTTGTATTATATAATTACTGTCAGTGTCATAACGCAGATATATGATTTGTATTGTCTTTGGTCCGTAGCCGTGACATCAATGAGCCATAGAAAACATTCTACAACGTTTTTTTTATCTTGGCCTTTGGCTACCTTGTACGTGTGCATTTTTCTTTTTTGTAACAATTTTTTATTTCATGTTGTGCGTTTTGTTTGTGCAGAATAAACTATTTTTCTTTCTTTCTTCTTTCTTCTGTATGCAAAAATTTTATGTTCCGACTCGAGTTCGTACATCACCGATTTGAGATTTAACACAAAAAAAATGCTAGCACTTATTGCATGGATCTTACGACACTGGCGAAATATACTTCGATTTCATACTGAAGCTACCTTTGAAGAATACAGGCGTGAAGTTATGTGATTTTAAAAACAATGACAAGGACAAAGTTTTATTGCTAGAGTGTTCCTAGGAACACAAAAATCTATATCTAGATATAGATTTTTTAGGCTCAGTGTACTCATGTGTCAAAGATTTCCCTGACAAAGATCCGATAGCTGAAATAAATAAGTAATTTCATTTATTTACATTATTCAACAATACAATACAAATTAACACTTAAATAAATATATTATGTACAATTAAATAAGGGTAAAAAAAGGAATAGCATAATAATCGTCATGTTTCATTATTTTCTTTATTAATAATATTTATGTAAAAAACATCACCTGTTATACCAGACGTTTGTGATTTTTCTAGCCAATTTATCTTGACCTCTCGACACACAGAGCCTGAATTTTATGAGAGGTCTTCTAAAATTAGACCTGCCCATTCACATTTTCAATATTTTGACAATTCACTGGTTCGAAATATTAGACATTGCTTTTGCTGACACGAACTGAAAAAATGTAAAGATAGGTTGTACCTTTCATGTTTTCGTTTAATTATACCTAAACGAGAATAGAATAATAATTTGAGAAACGTTACTGGTTTATTTTATTTAAATAAAGTTCAGAATGTCTGTAAACTTTTTTTCTGGTATAGTCATTTATTTGAACAGATAAATATATTAACCACATTTTTTTTTAAATATATATTTTTTTTACAAATAAGCTTTTTTTTACAAAATTCAAATGATTCTGATTAGGTATAATTATTAAATATGGTTATGGTTGTGGTCATTATCATACGATCATAAGTGCCGATTATCAGTGACATTTAGATCACAATCGAGACCTTGGCCACCAAAACAGAATAGACCTACATAGAAAGACCTCAATAAGCGCAGCCTAACCTCTCAGGTAAAAGACTTTCCCCTTTCCTAGCATACTAGTCCCCAGCAAAATGTTAACCCCTTCCCCAAACAACATATCAATATGATTTCATATCGCAGTATAATTTCATCCTGTGTAGCCTGCAAACACAATATCCTCGTATTTGTGCGTCGAACTGTACGAGCGTGTGCAATCGGTTGTGAAGTTATGAGCTTTGACATTTGGCTCTAGCCACTGAGAAATATATTACAGAAATATTAGATGATGAAATAAGATTGAAAACATAAAATGCATCATGACAAGCCGCGTAGTGTCGGAGCGCGTAGCTTCGTAGCACGTAGCGTCGTAGCGCGTAGCATCGTAGCACGTAGCCTTGTAGCACGTAACGTCCGCCATTTTGAATTATTGTTAAGTCGGATGTACAATGAGACTGAGATGAGACTCTATTAAGTGAGGTAGTCTTCTATGCAAGGCGTAGAAGAAAGGACGAACTTCGCGTCTATAGAAAGGACTGGCCCACAACAGCAGACGACAGACGTGTTTGAAAAAGAGAAAGAGGGACTTTCTATCTCTCTTTTGACCAGTTGTAGGACATTATGGGCTTAAATAGATAAATAAGCTGACAAAAGTGGTTACCGCCACCCTAGACACTTGCACCACCTGCAACATCTATACATTGCGAAGCTTATATACAAAATCCTGTCGAATTTAACTAAACCATGCCATTCTCATGTTTTCAAATGTTAAACTGTTTATACAGAATTATACTTTTTACATGCGTCTTTTTTGTGGACCAATAATTCATTTGTAAAACGTAGCAAGAACACGTTCTGTTTTGATCCTAATATTACATTTCTAACATTCTCGAATTTAAGAAATCAATGGATAAGAAAGGATCATTGGATATTGGATCATAAATCCTGATCGAGTAGACACGTATTACACAACTCAGAGAGGCGTCGGAGCGTACTCCATGAATCATTACCGTCATACGTAAAACAAAACAAACGACCATCTACCGATCAACAACAAAAGTCGTTCTGATAAATAGGAGCTTCTGTTACACCGCAGTGAGCAACTGAAGTAGGATACGAGGAAGTAATAAATACCATTTTGAATATATAATTGGCTTATTGGGTTGGTCCTGTTGGTCTGTTGATCCCGGCTGTCTTTCATAGATCTTAGACAGTCGTTATGAAAGCCCGAAAGTCTGACAACCAGTCTTACCAAAGGGTATCGTATTACCCAGTAACTGGGTTGTGGAGGTCAGATAGGCAGTCGCTCCATGTAAAATACTGGTACTCAGCTGCATCCGGTTACACTGGAAGCCGATCCCAACATAGTTGACAAAAACCCCTTTTCTGTAGAAATACACTTTCATATGAACCAAGAACTATTTCATAACTGCCCTAGTATTCCTGTCCTGCAGAGTACAAGCCACTTACTAGAGCAAGAGCTTCTAATTAACGTTTTGCGTCCATCCTGTAGATCAGTGTCATATAGATGACGTACCGTTGCCTAGCAACGCTGAAACTAGACACCAATTTATATTATGTAAATTAGATAGTTCGTAACGTCACTAAATGGCTATTATCGCCCCTACCCTTTCGGGTCTCCAATTTAGTGAGAACATAATTGGTGTTTTCATCCTGATGGAAATTTTGGGAAATCTTATTTCTTTAAAAATATAAAAAAATATTTTCAGATGGTACTTGACAGCAAACTAAAATCTGTTTTCATACAAAGAAAGAACCTAAGAATCTTTCTTGATAATTTAAGTCTCATGTCATTTTCTCTCTCTTTTAGGTCTTGATAGAAGAAAAAGGCTAGCAGATATGCGGTTAGTTATCACACAACACTTCACGGAAAGAACAGTCACACCGGGAGGCGATGTGAGTATTCGGGAACTTTATTACTAATCTTCATACAGGTAAGAATTGTCTAAGCTAATGTTTAAAACCTGCATAGCTCTTGTCGGACCACGCACAGTGACGGAATCCGTAGTTAGGATTAAGAATTACGCATGCACAGTATTAATTTTACTGACCGTAAAAATACACACTTATTGTTACGGTCGGTATAATCAATACCTACAAAACATTAAGAAAAAACCGGCCAAGTGCGAGTCGGACTCGCGCACCGAGGGTTCCGTACAAACCTGCAGATCATCATCATCATCATTCGTCATCATCGTTTATGAAATGAAATGTTTTTTTTTTTTTAAATTTTTATATTTGTGTTGACTGAATGAAAGGTAAATTGTGGTTTACGATTTATGACGTATTAAAAAAAAACTACTAACTAGATCTCGTTCAAACCAATTTTCGTTGGTAGTTTTCATGGTAATGTACATCATATATTTTTTTTAGTTTTATCATTCCCTTATTTTAGAAGTTACGGGGGGGGGGGACACACATTTTACCACTTTGGAAGTGTCTCTCGCGCAAACTATTCAGTTTAGAAAAAAATGATATTAGAAACCTCAATTTCATTTTTGAAGACCTATCCATAGATACCCCACACGTAAGGGTATGATGAAATTTTTTTTTTGTGTTTCAGTTCTATGTATGGGGAACCCCAAATATTATTGTTTAAAAAAAAAATGATATTAGAAACCTCAATATCATTTTTGAAGACCTATCCATAGATACCCCACACGTAAGGGTTTGATGAAAAAAAAAATTTTGAGTTTCAGTTCTATGTATGGGGAACCCCAAATATTATTGTTTTTTTTCTATTTTTGTGTGAAAATCTTAATGCGGTTCACTGAATACATCTATTTACCAAGTTTCAATAGCACAGCTCTTATAGTTTCGGAGAAAAGTGGCTGCGACATACTCGGACAGACAGACAGACAGACAGACAGACAGACAGACAGACAGACATTGCGAATCTATAAGGGTTCCGTTTTTTGCCATTTGGCAACGGAACCCTAAAAAAATGAACAAATTGTTCTGAAAGCGGTTAATTAACATCTAATATGGCTGCCAAAGAAACAGTAAACCATGCATAGTTCCTCCAGCCACCTTCTTTTCCTTGCACACTCAGTACCTATTTTACTCTTTTCGGTCCACGTCTGCGTTTAATCCAAGCAAAAGAAAGTTAATTCGTATTTTCTCACCTGACTTTACACGATCATAACCTGACCGAGACCTTTTCAGATCAGCATGCAGTGTGCAGCGAGCGGTGACAGACCTCCACAGTTCGTGTGGGAAAGAGACGGCATTATTGTGTCGAGTAATACTGATCCAAGGTAAGATTAAAAAAAGAAGGTACAAAATAATTAAAAATTAAAGTCGTGTACTTTAATGTGGGTAACCGGTAAATCATGATTTGCTAAATTAACGATAAAAAAACGAACAAGCGTAAACTACAGTAGTTGATTTCATCACGTTCTCTGAGAAACATGACAAAATAGTTTTATAATAATCCAAGTTCGCGTGTCCATCCCTACTGCATTCATAATTTTAAGTAACTCTACTTAAAATAATAATATTAGTATGGATTTGTAGGGATGGACACGCGAACTTGGATTATTTCTAAACCATTTGTTAACTTTTCAATTTTAAATCTATACAAATAAATAAAATTGGAGTGTCTGTTTTTAATATTAAGATAACCACTTTTTACTAAGTGTATATGGATGTATACACGATACATATACCAAAACAACATTTTTTACAATTTTTGTCTGTCTGTCTGTCTGTCTGTCTGTCTGTCTGTTCGTTCCCGCTAATCTCGGAAATGGCTGGACCGATTTTGACGGGACTTTCACTGGCAGATAGCTGATGTAACAAGGAGTAACTTAGGCTATTTTTATTTTAGAAAGATTCTTTTATTTTAGAAAAAAATAACTATCTTCGAAAACTACGCTGACATACGTCTCAAAATTCGTAAAACCCTGGCTGAATCCTACGAAATAGATCAAAATAATGTACTACAGTATTGTACACCTTAAAAAGGCCTACAAAAATGTGCTCAATGGTATATGTCTATCTCTTAGGGATAACCCACAATAACCATTTTTTATCTTTTACTTTTTACGAGAAATAAGGGCTTATTTACGAAGCGATTTTAAGCAATACAACATTAATCCTTATCCAATTAAGTACCTTAAATACATTGTGCATTTATTATAGATCAATATGGCCCTTTACAGCATGTAATTTAAATGAATATCTTAGAAGATATTAGAGATTTAAAAAGTGGGCGCAGAGCGCGTTGGCAGGGGCCGGGTAGTACAGGATAAGTAGGATTGTAATTCATATTACTTTGGCTTCAAAGTAATTGCGAATATCATGTGTGTTCATTATACTCAAAATAAACCTAATAGTATTATTTCAAGTAAGAGACCGCGAAATTGCTTAGATGTTTAGATTTTTGGATGTTTGTTTCTCAATGATGCAAAGACGGCCAAACGGATTTAGATCGAATTTGGCACAAAGATATATCATGGCTATGTAACAGATAGGATACCTACTTTATCCCGGTAGTAGGTTCCCGGGTGATATTTTCCGACAGCTATACGGGCCAAGCCACTGGCAAAAGTACTATTCCTATAATTATGTTCAGTGTCTGGTAAATGATTGAGTGTCTGTATAGGTAAAATAGGAGCGTTAAGAAAAACCAGGAAGACTTATATTCAACTAAACCAAGCCCTATGTCACAGTCTTCTTACTCTGAATACTATTACTTTTATTTTAAAAATACCAACACACATGATGTTCTCATAAACTATGAATCCTAAGTAATATGAGTTATAATCCTACTACTAATAATATTATATATGTGAAAATATGTATGATTGGGTGTTTGTTTCTCAATCACGCAAAAATGGCTGAATGGATCTGGATCGAAAATAGCACACAGAGTCTATATTACCTATATAACCTGGAATAACACATTCTTATCGCGGTTATACATACGTCCTCTTGCATTTCCGACATCCACGCGGGCGAAGCCGCGGGCAAAAGCTAGTACAAAATATGTACATGCCGAAGAAGATGCTCGCAATAAGTAGGCTTTTATATCAAAGTATTGCTTAAATAAACATAATGTTTTACTTGTAATCATTATTTTAAGAAAAAGAATTGGTTCGTCTTGTATATAATTTTTTACCTTAATAATCGACTTAACCAGCATAAATAAACTAAGTGGCCATTCCTTTCAAGATACGCCCTCGGCCAGTTGATGACATCAGAAAACTCAGTGGCGACACAGCTGAACATCACTCGAGTGAGGGTCGAAGACGGAGGCCTGTACTCCTGCACGGCCAGGGAAGGTGAGCATGTGGCCTCACATGAGAACAGGCTGGATGTTTATGGTAAGTGTATCACAATGCAATATAGTTGATATCCATCTTGATATGTCGGACCCGTTGCTTCTCTTAAGCCTTTATTATTTGAGAAGCCAATAAGTGGAACTCCCAGCAGCGTCTGAATATAAGACACAACACACCCAACTGAATTGCGCAATACTAGGTAATTTTGGTTAAGTATGACGTCCCTCACGAGAGGAGGCTTGTGTCCCAGCAGTAGGAAAATTTTTGGCTGATGATGATGACGTTTCTGCAGGACCAAACAAATTTATTGTAATATCAAGATTGCTAAGTAATTGCCAGGAATTACGCAATTTCAGTGCAACATAAAAGTTATGTACATTATTTCATTAGCGCATCATAACAGTAAATAGGCAGCTTCTGAGCGAGCTCACATGATCTTATTGAACGCCTTCCGTCATTTCGGTGAGTGGTGACTGAGATCGAAATCAAGAAGAGAGAGGACTATTTCAATAGTGAATTCAAAATGATCATTCGTCAAAAATTAGGTAACTATATTTCTGTAACAAATACTTTACATTATATCTATTTTCAGGACCACCATACATCAGATCTCTTCCACCAGTGAAAGTGCAAAGTGGGGAATCAGTTAATTTGAGGTGTCCGTTTTATGGATATCCGATAAGGTAACTTAGTATTTATGCTTATAAATATTTAACTACCTACAAAATAGTATACGTACACATGCATTTATTTCTTCAAAAAGTATTTAGTTATGTGTTGAGAGTAGAATTGGTATGTCCTTAAAACAAATTCTCTTAATATTTCAGCAAAATCGACTGGGAATTCAAAGGCAAGTTACTAACCTCTAACGCAATATTCCAATCCCGCTACAAGAGATCTCATCAAAAACGTAAAACTAAACGAAATGCATCAAGCGTCAACATAAATGGAATTCTTTCCATACCAGAAATATCCAAAGAGTCGAATGGTGCAGTATACATATGCATAGTTACTAGTCCTTCAGGAGAAATGGCTAGAAGAGCCTTCGAGATTCAAGTTATAGAAGCTCCAGAATTAGATGATTTGTTGTTGGGAACGAATCTTCGGGAAGGTCAGATTGTGAATATTTATTGCAATTTAAGGACTGGCGATCTGCCGATACATTTTGAGTGGTTGAAAGATGGGAAGAGGATTCCTAGTGGTTTGAATGTGAGATTTTTTATTTTTTATTTGGGTTTTATTATTCATGAATCGTCTTGAGTATGAAATAAGAGCTTAAGGTCTGTGGTCGTAGAAATTTTTCTGAGGTCCTAAGTATAGGAGTACAGTGAGTGATTAGTTTCTTGATCTGCAGTCTTACTCGAGTGTTCACATACTACATAGAAATTTATAGCCCACAAATTCAACCATTCAACTAAGGTAAAATTACACACAGTTTATTATACGTTATACAGATGGTGGAAAGAAACTCGGAGCTGTTCAGTGCGCTAGTGATCAAGAAAGTGTCTTTGGAACATTGTGGTACTTACACATGCGTCGCATCCAACCACGTGGCGAAAGTCAATAGATCTACTGAGCTGTATATAAAAGGTATCTTTATTTCTGTAGTAATTGTTTTCAAACCAATATTGACTTATTTCGTGATGAAAAATTTAGATTCGAAAACGACTGATTGGTAAAAAATATTTACCACTGCCTTTGGACACCAAGAAGTTCAAAGAAAATTGGAAAATGTCATGTGTCTGTAATTTTAAAAGCAACATTACTTTTCAAACTAAGTGCAGAATTGGTACCGTAGTGATGACTCCCATTATGTCCTTATTACCTCTGGGTTCCCTACTACACTTCATAAAATCTGCCTCCCAAAGATGCTGCTACTGAGATACTAAGTACAATTTATTCCATTGTAGTTGCACCAAAATGGCTAGACGAACCATTCAACTCTTCACTCCTCCTCCGCAGAAGAGGTACAGTGTCCTGCAGTGCACGTGGCTACCCACAGCCACAAGTGCATTGGATGAAGAAAGATGGTACGATAAATATTATCAAATTTTGTACAGGTTATAAGCAAAAAGACGTTTAAAGATTTCGGCCTTAATGTTCTCTTTAAATAAATCTTTCTTAATAAAATTAAATAATAATTCAAGTTCACTGTTGATTCTAGCTCTTCTGGGCACATGGCAACCACTCCTAGAACTGTCTGGTGGTGGGATCATCAGTCTATTTAACGGAACCCTCATCATTGAGGAGGTGTCTCTCACTGATGAAGGATTATACTCCTGCAACGTGGAAAATGGAGTGGGGCAACCGCTGAGCAAGACTGTGTGGATGAGTGTTAATAGTGAGTATATATTATAACAATCAAAGTATACATATGTTATCATGTACGTAGCCAAAGTAAAAAATATAAGTAGCTTGGAAAGTTTCACATGGAATACATTCTGTCAACCTTTAATGAAAAAAGGAATTACTTTTTAATTCAATTTTACTGTTGTTGTATAATGATGATAACATCATCTTACCGGGCAAAAAGTTTTATTTAAAGAACGTGTATTCCATTAACATTGTCTAAAAGTGGATTCCAAATTTGGTGAAAAGCTTCATAGTTTTCTTGTTTCAGAGCCTGTCTATTACGAATCCTCTTCAACTAACGTCACTTCGCGACTCGGACATCCTGTCACTTTAGAATGTCGACCACTAGGAGACGAACCTATTAGAGTCACGTGGACGCATGATGGAAATGCGTTGGATTTTATAAGTCAAAGGTAAGCTGGGTAATGTTTTGGTATTAGAAAATTCTACCATGACTTCTGCAACCATCTCTATTCTTTTTGGCTAGGCCTCAGAGGGACAATAATGCAGTGCAGTTGCGATTGTCGATAGGCTGGCATTCACGATATTCCTTGTGGGTCGTTGACCTACTTTGAAACCAAAGAATAAAACGTTTTGACATCAGCTCATCACATTTTCCTTTCCAGAGCAAAGATATCAGAATCAAAGACGGCGCTCGGTGTGCTGAGCACCATCAGCCTGCAGTACTTAGAGACAAGTGACGCGGGACTGTATCAGTGCAGAGCTACCAACCCTTATGGGACTGCTAGCTATAGCGTGCATCTCACTATATTGGGTGAGGAGTAGTGTGTTGCTGTTTTTCCCAACTGACCACGTTTTTACTTTAATGATGAAGGATGCTTACAAAATATATAAATCTAGCACAGCAGTTTAATGTTTTGTCTTTGTAGTCAGTGCTAGTTCCCTGGTTATTTAGTGCTTGGAAGAGTTTGCAATCTGGCTTTTGAGATAATTCTGCTTACGTGTGTCCAATACTGAATTGAGTTAATTAGTTATTATCATGCCGGATTATGTCCACACGACTACAGGTCAAGCTATATATTTCCAATATTAGCTGACCTTGCATTGTATAGGCTTTTCTTACAATGATATGTCAGGTTATACTGGAAATGTATAGCTTGACGTGTGGCCGTGCTTACCTGCAATAAAATAAAATAATTGAATATTTTTTTCTGAAACACTATAATATCATCGTTGAAAACAAAACTGCTGGCTTCATCTTCTGAAAGAAGTTTACCGACATTGTCTAGCCACTCAAACCAGCTCTGCACCAGCTATATAAAAAATTATCATGTCGCACCCCTAGATCTAAAGGGAACTAACTCAAAATTCTTAATTTTTCAGTTATGCACACCTTCGAGTCTGTCATTTCAATACCTATCGACCAATAAACCAGATTCAAAACCATTTCCAATATTTGGAGTCGAATATTACTACTACTTTAGATCTAGGGGTGCGATGTAGTCATCTTTTCAATTTTCATTTGGGACATTGTACTAGGTAATATTTTAAAGATTTTTGCGCATTTCCAGAGCCCCCCACCCCACCCTCAGACCTGCGCATAGAGTCAGTTCGCTCGCGCACCGCCAAAGTATCGTGGCGCCACACGCTGCGAGCGCACGCGCGGTACTACACGCTACAGTATAGTACTGTGCACTACAGTGACGTTGTGTGGGAACATGCTACTACCATGAATATTACCAGGTATGGAATAGTCAGTGTCATTTCTACTATATTTTAGCATCTTGGCGCATCCACAGCATGGATTCCTCAGTTAATGTTCTTCAAAACTACTTTGAACTGTAGTAGTCTTGAAGAACCCAAATAAAGCAATTCAGGCAATCAATTCAACCAAAAGTTTATGTTATTTTAATGAAGAATTATTCAGATTATCAGCTAACTTACAAAACAAACTAATTTGCTTATACATCTGTCTTATTAGTTCCTTACTTTTATAATTGTTTTTCAACAATAATGTGTAAATTCCTTTTACCAGCAGCTTTTCTGAACTTCTTTTCACCAGCTCCAAAAATTATATTCTGTGCTTTGTTTATTGAACCAAGTACCAGGTACTTTTATATTCTACTAGCTTCTGCCCATGATCTCGCCCGCGTCAAATTTTTGCGACGGGAAGGGTCAACCTTCCCGTCGCATCGAATTGCCTGCCAGTTTTCGTCCACTTTTCGTTGCTGCTTCACCACTATTGACCGTAGCGTGATGTTATATAGCCTTTCTCAATAAATAGGCTACCCAACACAAAAATAATTTTTCAATTCGGACCAGTAGTTCCTGAGATTACCGCGTTCAACCAAACAAACAAACTCTTCAGTTTTAGTAAATACTGAACACCTTCCCTTTTCTTCCTTCATTATTTCTATCGTTAACCCTCGTTCTTATCTCAGAATTATTGTGTTTTTGAGTTTTGAACCTACACTACATAATATTAATATCCTTCAATCAATTAAATTTTATAATTTTAGAAAAGAGCAGGATCTCCGTCAGTCTGTCGAGCTACAGAACCTCCGACCAGCCACGCCGCACGCCGTGCGCGTCGCTACAGGCAACCAAGTCGGCATGTCCATGTATACAGCGCCTGTTCATTTTACTACACAAGAAGAAGGTACTTACAGACTTCCAACACATCAGACTAAATTGGTTTTAACTGACCACAAAGTTTACTTATCGATATCACGTAGTTTTATTTTCATTGCAATATAGAAACTGCAATATGACATACATTTTGTCTCACTTTTGAGAGCACAGCCCTCTTCTCCTACATTGTTTACGTATTGGTCAATTCAGACTGTATGGCTGCCTGCGCATGACCATCAGTCCTGAATTCCTGATCTTATCCGTTCTAATACTTAAAAACCTTTTCCTTTTGTATCGGGTTGGAAATTCCTCCACCCTGAGGCGGACGGATGGGTCTGTCAGATTTCTACTGTCTAAAACCACACCGGCTACGGGGACGCTTAAGCACTCTTCAACGCAGCCCTCGGCTGGAATGCTAAACAACCTAAGTCAGCCCTGTTAACCACCATCAAAAACAAAGTCTCAAAGTGACCTTAAAAAGAGAAAGAGAACATTGATACTTTCGTGGCTTACGAATCCGTCACCCTTCAATGGCAATCAAAATATGCAGGACCTTACAGTATCCTTTTCATGTCTTTTTTTATTCAATCCAGCACCATCATCTGCACCAGTGTATGTGCAAGTAGAACAGACAGACAGTCCGGGCGAGCTGCACGTGTCGTGGTCGGCGCCTTTGAAGGAAACACATAACGGAGTCATCCTGGGCTACCATGTGAAGGCTGTGGCGCAGAGTGGCGGTTCAGGTGAGTTCGTAAAATTAATTCCAAATATCATAGCGTCATCATCAGCTCCATTTAATGTACAAGTAATCCAGAGAGAGACGAACAACAGAGACATCGTGGGATTATGTGTGAAGCATGTAGCGCAGAGTGTGGAGACAGAAGAATAGATCAGTCAGTATATAGATAGTATAATAGATTGTGTCATTTTTTAACAGTATGTTCAGTTGCATTCTACATGATGTAAGATGTTGCGGTCTGATCCATACTGAAGCTAAATTACAATAATAACGGCATTAGTAAGCAGTACTCTCAGACGATTAAACATAAATCCGAAAAAATAAACGTCTAAGCGAATAGTAAGATTGTGTAACTTGAATATCATAACAGTTTTCTACAAATCCCCAAAAAGAAACGTCTAAAATTATCATATTTCTAATGTGTTTCTAGTTTGACCATTTTTACCCGAATAACATTTAATTCTGTTTTACAAAAACAATACAGCCGCAATAAAACTAGAAACTACTGGTCCAAAATTTAGAATAGACAAAGAACTCAAATAGGGCGAATCGCTATCTCGTAAACTGTTCACAGTACCCTCGAAGAAATCCTTTTTGTTTTTTTTTATTGCCTATCGTACTAAAACATAGGCTCATGGACATGTGTATTCTTTCCGTCATAACCTATGGTGTACAGACTTGGTCTTTGACTAACGTCCAGAAGTCCAAACTCAAGGTCTGGCAAAGAGCAATGGAGCGCAGTATACTAGGCGTTAAATTAACGAATTGTGCCCGAAACACAATACTGCGCTCCAAAACAAACATAGCTGACGTGGCTCAAAAGGCTGCCCGTCTTAAATGGGACTGAGCAGGATATGTTTGCTGCATGACAGATTAACTGTGGGTCCAAATAGTTCAAAACTAGTGCCCTGAGACAGTGAGGTGGGGTCTTAGCTCACCACATAGGGGAGACGGGTTGGATAGATTCCGTGAAAACTTGAAGGAGTACGCGCGGGCCCGCAAGCTGGAAGTAGTGGAGGGAGGCCTTTACCCAGGAGTGGAGGCTACAAAAAAAAACATAAGTCTATTTCAGTGAAATTTAAACTCAGGCATTGATATCACTTGAACATTTCGCGTAAGGCAAACGTTTCCAAATAAACTTTAGTCAATAGATTCTGCAGCATTCCTTGATTTGAAACATATAGTTCAGATTCCTTGAAACTTAGATCTTTGCTTCTGTCATTCCGTTTCAGACAAAGACGACACGCGAACGATCAAAGTATCGCAACTGTCGGGCAAGCAGCAAACTTTGCTAAGTGGCTTGATGAAGAACACCAGGTATTTTATTTGGCATAATCTCCATATAGCCTGGCTTCAAACGTGATGTTATATTTGTATCAAACTTGACCTAATA
The DNA here is from genome assembly GCA_947507805.1 of Aporophyla nigra. Classification (NCBI taxonomy): domain Eukaryota; kingdom Metazoa; phylum Arthropoda; class Insecta; order Lepidoptera; family Noctuidae; genus Aporophyla; species Aporophyla nigra. The sequence continues at coordinate 5,421,567 of OX382315.1, read as the reverse complement.
TTTCTAGGTACGCAGTATCGATATCAGCTTTCACTAATGCGGGTGCGGGTCCATTCTCACTGCCGGTATTCCAAGATACAAGAGAAGGCGGTAAGCATTTTTTTTTAAATTGATTTAATGTTCCCCATGAACCCACATTAGCTGTTGTATAACTACACTTCCCCTCGCCCCCACCTTTCGTTAATTATCGATATATCTTCAGTTGGACACCTGGTTATCAAACTAATACTGTCTCCAGCTCCAGAGCAAGCTCCATCATCAGTAGAATGTACAGCAGTGTCCTCTACATCTCTTCGTATCGGCTGGCAGCCCATCGCTCTACCGGGACAGGACAGCTCGCTTGTAGGATATACGGTGCTGTTTGCTACTGATGGTAAGAGAACTTGTAACTCTTGATAAAAATAACTAGTAAATTGTCTTCCCTAATGCGGAACCTTGAAGCGTCCGAAGATTGGTCGTTTTTTTTTTTTAATTGAGTAAGTTACGATAATTTATTTATTTATACTACAAATTAACTTCGACATTTGTTGCAAGAAAAGGAATTTATTTCGTTACAAGAGATAAACATTCGGCTGCCTATCATTTCGATCAGGAGCATTCGTCCTACATAGAAGGAACACTGTGACTTCCTCTTACTCGTTCATCGTTATCAGTTCAGTAGGAATCACTGTTATTACCCGACTTACTCATTATCTACACTTTATTTTACTATTGATAAATTGTCCTTTATTATTAGGGGTCTGTTACGGAGATACTATGTTAATGTTGGCCTGCCTATTGTTATCCTATTCGATGTTTTAGAAGCGGCTTGGCAGAACCAGACATCGTTACACTCGGAGCTTTACTTACAAGGTCTACTGAAGTACACCAACTACTCAGTGAAGGTTGCTGGGTTCTCAAACTTTGGAGTTGGACCTTATTCCTATCCTATTGTATGTGCTACATTGCAAGATGGTGAGTACATACTTATTTCCATTGGAATAATTTACTTAATTAATTATCGCTCTCAATACCTTCTATTCAATTTAAGAAGATTTTAATTGACAGTAAAATGGACTTAGTTGGCAGAGAGGAGTTGAAGGGCGATGAAATGAACCATGAATATAGTGGTACCCTTAACATGAAAATCGTGAAACGTGAGGGAATGGTTTAACAAATTTTCTAGAATCTTATCTACTGTTATACCTACTTACATTTTTTTATTTACACAGAAATTATGTGTAATGAGAATTACGATGTTACACAGAACCTGAGTAACTTCTTATTTCGTGTGAGACCCTTATTATCTTGTAAAGGATAACAAAGTTCAATTTTTGATTACGTCATATTTACCCAGTACTTTCACTATGCTCTCCCGCAGTGCCCGGTCCACCAGCAGACATCAAAGTCCTAGTACTATCATCATCATCACTCCTCGTCAGTTGGAAGAAACCTCTCCATCCCAACGGAGAACTGCTGCACTACACTGTCTATGTGAAACCTACGTCCAGGTCAGTTTTAATTGCTTTTAGTTAATAGGTAGGTACATATAATTTCAAACAAAAAGATGGTCAAATAAATTACAGCTTACGTCTCATTTTATACATGGTCGTTTCTCATCCTTTACATTTAACAGTTAGGTCCAACTGTCTCAACTCCACATCACTTAACATCTGTAGGCACACTGAACGAATCCTGTGTGATGTTGGAAGGGACTGGGCGCGTCGACCGTTTTACTGATTACGAATATTCGCGACTATTCGCGACAGTCTGCACACCTCCATACAAGTTAATTGGCAAAATGGGCGCGAGCAAATTTCGTCCTGCATCTTGCGTGGAATTAGCTTGAGTTTGGCCGGAGCTTAAATCACTATAAGTAATACGAAACTTTCAACTATGGCAGGGCCTATTTATGATTTGTAATAGGTCCCATTTATCCACTAGGTTAATTTTACTGAGCCACTGTAGTCACACATTACGTCTTAAAAAAGTACCCCTATGTACAATTTTAGTGAAAACTCTATCCATGATATTATTGAACCTCAAAATAAAACTTTAAGTCAAGATTGCCCATACGCTTCCAAATAATTACAAGTGCAATTAAATTCCAAATACTTTATGTCACATAAACCTACATACTTATTTATAGGCACTTATGAATCGTCTTATCGTTAAACCAGAATCTTCACTAATGTTCCTCCATGGAGACATTCTCCACCTAATCTAGTACTTATAGCATGTCACGTGACCGCAGCCCCGGCCCACCACAGACATTGCGCATCGCCACGCTTGGTCGCTCCGCGGCGGAGGTCAAGGAGCTGGTCTCCGGAAAGACTTATGAGGTCTGGCTCACTACTAGCACGCCGGCTGGAGAGGGCCTTGCCACCAGGAGGGTAGCGCAAACGCCTACACATAGAGGTAACTACAATCTTTAGTTTAAATGACGTAGGTAGGTACTTTGAAAGGCTGTGTCTATAAGTTAAAACCGACAGTGACCGTCTCATATGGAATCTCATTGAAATACAAATCTCAATCAAATTTGTAATACCTATCCCATTCATTTAAAAAGTAAAGAATACGGTCGGCCAAACGTATGCCTGACGTGTTCGTATTACCTATAAGAAAAATAATAGTTTAAAAAAACTAAAAAACACGCTTCCATTGAAAACCAAACTAAAAAGTACAAAATAATGATCATTGCTCAAAGTCATGACCTTCAAACCATACCGTTTCCCGACCGTAACTTTGTACCAAAATTGTACAGTGCTCACAGTAAGACAGCTATATGTTCTCAATATCACATTGAAGCAACACCTACTCACACCTATAAACAATAGTTACAAAAGTAAACGAACAGTCACTAATGTTTGTAAATACGTCAAATGTAAGACTGCCTCAGCTAGAAGGCAACATCTTTTTCTTGCTACGCATATCTACAATAAGGTAAACAAGACCCTAGATATCAACCCATTTCCCAAAAATGAAATTAAAAAGAAAATAAACACCTTTCTACAAACACTAGATTACATACAGACAGAAAACTTAATAACATAAACCCTGCAATTAGCGCTTCCCATTATAAACATGCAAAATAAATATATAAATACCACGATACCCACCATACTCACACACACACACACACCCTTGTTTGTACAGACACCCTTACGAGGACCTTGGTAGTTCTTGACCGTACCGAGGACTCTCCAAAAAACTGGTTTTAATACTTCGTTGGCCTTTTTGAATAAGATAGAAAGAGACAGATGACTAAATATATAGTGATAAGCTTATTGGCATAATGCTATCTCAACATTTTTCTGTATGAATTGCGGCTATCATACCGAGGACCTAAAATACACAGCCAAATGTGACCAGCGATGCACATACGAGGACTTTGTGTATGCCAACCGAGGACCCCTTAAGTCAGCCCTGCGACACCCTTCCGAGGACGTATTTTTACACAATATTTCTTATATCTTGTACTAACTGTGGACGCTGTGTTACACTTTATATCACTAAACTGAGGACAGTTTTCCGAGTAGAACTTGAACACAGCGAGGACATGAAAAAACTTCCTACCTAAATACCATTAGATAATTTATTAATGTAAGTAGAATGTTCCGAATTATTCCTTACACACATTTTCTAAAAATGAAGTACCAAGCGAGGACGAGTCGATTATCTTTACGTTTGTAGGCGCTTTTCAAAGTATTATGTTATATCAACATAATTGGCGAAACGTAGGTGTACTTTTGGTATACCTCTACCCAACCCTTCGGGGAAATAAGGCGTGATGTTATGTTACGATTCAATGTTTATTTACACAATATTTTCACGGAAAGTCTCTTTTCTCTAACATTATACATAAACAAACTGGCCAAGTGCGAGTCGGACTCGCGCACCGAGGGTTCCGTACAAACCTGCAGGAATTCACGGTTTATGCATAAGGTTTATGTTTATGAAATTAAATGTTTTTTTTTTTTTATATTTGAGTTGACTGAATGAAAGGTAAATCGTGGTTTACGATTTATGACGTATTAAAAAAAACTACTTACTAGATCTCGTTCAAACCAATTTTCGGTGGAAGATTATATGGTAATGTACATCATATATTTTTTTTAGTTTTATCATTCCCTTATTTTAGAAGTTACGGGGGGGGGGACACACATTTTACCACTTTGGAAGTGTTTCTCGCGCAAACTATTCAGTTTAGAAAAAAATGATATTAGAAACCTCAATATCATTTTTGAAGACCTATCCATAGATACTCCACACGTATGGGTTTGATGAAAAATTTTTTTTTGAGTTTCAGTTCTATGTATGGGGAACCCCAAAAATTATTGTTTTTTTTCTATTTTTGTGTGAAAATCTTAATGCGGTTCACAGAATACATCTACTTACCAAGTTTCAACAGCATACTGCTATTATTGCTCTGACTGAAAGTCTTTTTAGAACTTAATAAAACAAACAACTACAGTGACTCGCAAGTCGCGAGTGAGCGAATGACAATATTACAATCGATTCAAATTAGAAAGCGATACCAAATTAGATGTGTATCATTCATACTCTCACAGTTTTTTTTCATCGTCGGTATCCATGCACGTAAATTTGATCACGAAGGAGCTTACATATCAAATACTATTAGGTCGTTTTATGCATATAATATTTGCAAAATAGTTCCATGAAATAAGAAGAGTAGTTGAAAATGTTTTGGAACCCGGTATCTCCAGTTTCTACCAGTTTGTAGGGACAAACTGGCAAGATACTACGCGATGCATCCGCCTACCGCCTGATCTTATAGGCGCATATAAGTCCGAGTTACCGGAGTTATTACTCTTGAGTGCAATTACTCTTGTTTCATGCTTTCATAGGAGTCCAGATCCTATGTTTGCCAGGAAATATGATCCCATATACCGATATAAGTACAAATTATAGGATTATGCGTACTTGAGTAAAAACAGCATCTATTTATGCTGTTAAAAGCGCAGTAGCAACCACCAAAACCATCATCGGAGCTTTATAAGTCCGCGTAGCATTATAAAATCGCCATCCAGAATTATTTTGCTAGTTGGGTACTTAATGTTATGTTAAGTTTTTAGCCCAAATTATGTCGATCTAATTATTTTCTCTGTAATTCGTTTTGTTTGAGTCAAATAGTTTGTTTAATTTTAAAATAAAACTTTCTTTATTTCGTTGTACTTGTTTACTTCAACTTGTTGTTTGTGTCCCATGACCGTAAATATTTTATGGTTGAAATGATAATGTTGTGTAATCTAGAAGGCCTAGGTAGTTAGCACAAACAGCAGAAGAAGCCTCCTTATTCCTCGTGCGTCAAGTAGCTACTAACGATTTGCTTAAGGGTTCAGTATACCTTCGATGTTTTCCTCCATAATTTTATTTAAATGATAACACATAACTCGTCTTCTACACACGAGGAAAACTGTCTAAACGAGGACTAGAATACACATTGTTCGGAAAATCTAGCAAACCGAGGTCTCAAATACACATTGTTTGGAAAACCTACCTAACCGAGGTCCTTTGTGTTAAAGTTAACACAAAAGTCCTCGAATAATACAACCAACGTGAAATGAGTGTAAAGAGGCTGTGTATGAGGTGACACAGGCGCCACCTGGTGGATACACAATGCGTGTGTAAGATTATGAAAAATTTTGATCAAACCGAGGTTCAGACAACTTTTTCCTATTAAGTACACAGAAAGGCTCAAAATGGCTTGCAGAATACGAATCTTTGGTCAAACCAAACCGAGGACCCTCGAAAAGGTCCTCGCTTTGAAAAGGTCCTCGGTCGTGCCTTGTGTATTCATACGCACGTCCTCGGATGATACTTAAAACAAACACACCCTCACACCGCACCACACACACATACATACACACGCACACACACACACAAACACACACACACACACACATACATTTATACGCCTTAAGCAGATATTGTGTGATGTAAAACTGTTTAAATCTTATTGCATAATTTTTGTGTAAAACTACTGGGAGAAGACACTGATTCCTGTAACACAGGTTACAACCTAGCGCAGGAGTCAGGGTTTCCATATAATAATGTAACATACTTCTATGTCAATAAAGATAAAGATTATTATTATAATGGAAAAAAAGCGTGGGGTGCTTTTTAAGGTATTTTTTTATTGATATCAGGCACCCCACGCTTTTTTTCCATTATTTTGTACTTTTTAGTTTGGTTTTCAATGGAAGCGTGTTTTTTAGTTTTTTTAAACTATTATTTATTTTCTATTTTTTAGGGTATTTCGAATTTTGACACGTATGTCAGCGTAGTTTGTGACAGTTTTTTTGCTGTCCTGGTAACCCTGGCAAGGATAATGGCACAAAATGAAATTATTGCATTGTCATCGGTCCTTGACAGGTGTGCAAAGTTTGAATGAAATCTGGTCGTTTAAAGTGGGTCAAAATCGCGCTAGAAGGAGTCGGTTACAAACAAACATACAAGTGAAGCTAATATAAAGCGTGTAAAAATAAGCGTTATCTAACAGACTACTCATAACTACGGTGTGGTAGGTGTGGGATGTGTAATAGACGTAACCTTTTAAAGCGGAGTGAAATTTTAATTATTTACGGGCTATTTAGTTTCAAGCATATTTAATTTTAGTCACTGTCTTAACAGCATTAAATGATAAATAAATGATAAATGATTTTATTTCTGTAAGTAGGTTTGTACAAACACTTTTACATGTCAATGATATTTTTTTTTTTAACTAGATGAGTTCGGCGTTTCCTAACTGACTACTCTGAGAAGAAAGGCCGAAACAAACTCAGAGGTCACAGTCTCTTTTAAAAGTCCAGACATAATATTGGTCACAACATGTGAAGACCATGTAGATTGGTGACTGAAATGGTCTTTTGAGGAAAGAACCACACAGATTGAGTGGACCTGTCCAGTCAGTGCAGGCATTTGTCACTAATCGTTTAGATCAACACGGAACATAAATTACTCAAACTGCCAGATCATGATTACTGAGAAAGAAAGAAAACAAAATAAGAAAAAGACCCACATAGTCTTCACATTCACAATAATTAAAGCAATATGATACTTTACAAAGTAAATATTCATGTCATTGTATATATGAAAAATTATCACTGTCAATATGTACATAAAAAAAAGAAAAAAAGAGAAACGGATACAATTTTGTTGGTCAGATCATTTGATGACCATGTAGATCGGTGTCTGAAATGGTCTTTTGTGGAAAGAACCACACAGATTTGAGTGGACCTGTCCAGTCAGTGCACGCATTTGTCAATTATCGTAAAACTCAACTCAGAACTTAAGGAGCTCAACGATTCGACGAACAATACCAAAGGACATTTGGGAAGGCCGCACAAACTACTCAAACTGCCAGACCATAATTAAAAGTGATACAATGACCCTCATAGTCCTCAAATTCTCAATAATCAAAGTAATATTCATATAATTAATATTCATGTAATGTAAAATAAAATATAAAAAAATAAATAAAAAAGAGTACAATAGCAAAATAATAATAAAAAAAAACAACATTCAGTGTAGATTTATTGGAGCAGCTCAATCCCAGGCCGTTTTATCCTCAATATAGTCTTTTACAGTATAGTAGGCTTTCTGACATAATTTACGCTTTATAAAAGATTTGAATTTATTTAGGCTTAGTTCTTGAATGAGGCTAGGAAGTTTATTATAAAATCGAATACATTGGCATCTAAACGAACCACCTATTTTCTTGAGCCTGGTTGTAGGAATAACAAATTTTTGTTTGTTTCTAGTATTTACATTATGGATATCACTGTATCTTTTAAAGAGATTAATATTTTTATGTGCATACAGCAGATTTTCATAAATATACTGAGAAGGCACAGTCATTATATTAATCTCTTTATATTTGTCTCTGAGGGAGTATCTAGGACTTAATTTATAAATCGAACGAATTGCCCTTTTTTGTAAAACAAATATTGTCTGAATATCCGCGGCATTTCCCCACAGCAGAATACCGTATGACATCACGCTATGAAAATAACTAAAGTAAACTAAAGGGGCTGTCTCTAAATCAGTTAAATCACGAATTTTTCTAACGGCGTATGCTGCAGAGCTAAGCTTTTTTGACAATTTATCTATATGGGGGCCCCATTGAATCTTGGCATCTAGAGTTATGCCTAAGAATACTGTTGAATCTTCGGGTTTCAACTCTTCACCCTTTATGAGGACACTAGTTTCGACTTGTCTAACATGAGGTATCGTAAACTTAATACATTTAGTTTTTTTCTCGTTAAGGAGTAGGTTATTAACATTAAACCAGTTAACTACATTAGAAAGGGCTCTATTTACATTGTCAGTAACCAGCTGCTGACGTCTGAGTTTGAATAAAAGTGAAGTGTCGTCTGCAAACAACACTATATCATGTTTATCCTTTATGAGGTAAGGCAAGTCATTTATATAAATAAGAAATAAAAATGGGCCTAAAATTGACCCCTGGGGGACCCCCATTCTAACTATAGATCCAGGTGATCTTTTTCCGTTGACGTCAACTCTCTGAATCCTATCACTTAGGTATGAAGTAAGAAGATCCAGGGAGGCGTTCCGGATTCCGTAGTGGTGTAGTTTCCTGATCAATGTTTCATGAAGAACACAATCGAATGCCCTGGACAAATCGCAAAAAATACCCAAAGCATCGCATTTGTCCTCCCATGCATTATATACATGACCTAAAAGTTCAACTCCGGCATCGGTAGTCGAACGACCCTTTGTAAAACCAAACTGTTTGTTGTGTAATAAATTATGTTTATTAAAAAATCGTTGCAATTGATTTAGAATAAGTTTTTCAAAAATTTTACTAAAGGTAGGTAGCACTGAAATTGGTCTATAGTTAGTAGGGTCTGATGTACTACCCGATTTAAACAACGGTATTATTTTACTGTTTTTCATTAGATCAGGAAACTCGCCACGGTCTATACAATTATTAAAAATAACAGCTAAAGTTGGTGCTACAATGTTTATGATCGACTTAGCCGTATCCACAGAATTACCCCATAAATCGGCGGTCTTTTTAACATTCAAAGAGTGAAAAGTTTTAATGATATCGTTACAGGTTACATATTGGAAATGAAATTCACTATCACAAGAAGGTACGTTTTCTTTAAGTAAAGACTCTGCAGCAGTGGGTGAAGAGTTCAAAGACTTGGTAGTAGATACGGGAATCTCTGCAAAGAAATTTTCAAAGGCTGCGGCGACTTGAGAATCTGATTTAATTATTTTGTCATCAATAGCAAGACTGTAGTCACTACTTCGGTTGCATGACCTTCCTGTTTCGCTATTAATGATAGTCCAAGTCGTTTTAATTACATTACTGCTATTTTTAATTTTCGAACTTAAATAACGTGACTTGGCTATGCTACAAACTTTTTTAAATAATTTAGAATAATTTTTAACATACAAATTAAATTCAGCAGTGTTTATACAAGTCCGTTCATCATATAATTCATAAAGTCGTTTTCTACTTTTATGTATACCAATGGTGGCCCAATCACTAAAAGAAGCGTTATTACTAACCGAAAAAGTCTTTGGAATGAATATGTTATCAAATTGTCTGCAATACATTTTAAAAAAATCATTATATTGTTCATTAGGGTCATCATTTGGTAACACAAGTGGTAGATTACTTGAAAGTTTAGTTTTAAACAATTCTAAGCGATTAACAGTTTTTGGGTTAACAGTGATATCTTTTGTAGATTTTTTATTGTTTACATTTGGAATAGTGATCAATTGTCCACAATGATCTGAGTCTAATAAATTAATAATTTCCTTGTGGATTGTTTTAACATCTGTATAAATGTTATCTAAGCAAGTGGCACAAGTGGGAGTTATTCTAGTGGGCTCCAAAAATTGGTTAGCAAGATTGTATGACTGAAACAGACTTATAATTTTAGTACTAAACCCAGAATTTTCTAACAAGTTAACATTAAAATCACCGCAAGAGATGATAAACTTATTTGAATTTGAAATTTTGTGCAACACTTCGTCCATTACCTTTTCAAAACAATCATACAACCCTGAAGGAGGCCTGTACACACTTAATATAATGAACTGCTCCAATTCAATACATTGATGTATCTATTAAAAAAATAGCATAATATTGCCTACAATTTATATCAAAGGTCCTGTACATATTATTTTGTGTACTCTTTAGACCATTGTATTTGTGTTTTTTTTTAATTTTACATCAATGCTTACCTACCTAACAGTCTATCAATCAATCAATCAAAACATCAATCTATTGCTATATTATAATTATGTTATGTGTTGACTATTTCTATACGGGGGTGTTTAAAATATGTACCTATTAGGTAGCTATTAATACATTATGATCTGCACCCTAATTGCGAAACGCACAATTTATCAGATTCTGAATTGGATTGAAGATTATTTCTAAACAAAGGTCTTAAATCTCTTTGTTTCTAAACCATTGCGTCATTTGTTCGAATAAATTGTCGGCTCAGCAACGTAAATAACGCAATGAATGTTGTTTAACTATGAATATTAAACCAATTCCTACCTATAAAAAGTTCCGCAATTACCCCTCTGAAACCATAAGAAAAACAAACGCGTTCCGCTACCTCAGATAATAATGGCGGGAAGTTCCTTCCTTCAAAAAATCTTGTCAGCGCACTTACGAAGTAGCTTCACTCGGTGCTGCCAACAATATGCTATTGATTTGGAGCATTTTTCTTTGCTTCATCTTTCATCATAAGCTGATAATCAAATTAAAAGGATTTCATTTAAAAAAAACGCACGTACTATGTGCGTTTCGATGTTAAAGAAATAATAACTAATCTTTTATAAACGGGACTTGTAAAATGTTTGAAATAGTAACACTATTTACGAAAATTTTGGTAATGCGTTTTGGTTTTGCAACTATGTAATTAGTTGGCGCGCATTTCTTTTTTTTTTTGTTGAGGATTCCGCACAGGATCAAATTGGAATCTGCAAAATAAATATGCATATTCACTATACTAATGACTTATTTTTACCAATACCTACACCAAAAAATTATGATATACTACAGAAAATAATCTTCGATGATAACAATCATCAATGGAGGAATGATAAATCTTTAGGTACCTATTCTAAGCGTTACAATACTATCTTCCGAAATCCCCGCGAACTAAGTTGCAAGCTTAGGTAGTTAATTGGTCCAGGCCATGGTACGGAGCGAGAGGGCATGGGAAGCCGTACCCTCCTTCTGCGAAGCAGTAATGCTCGCGAAGAAGGAGGCGGAACGTGGGAGGGCGGAATGTGCAGCAAAAATGTAAGGGGTCCGCTAGGACTCATGCCTATCAGGGTCGCGGAGTTGTTCGAAAGACTTACCGTGGCCCTGGCATAGGCAACTGAAGGGACACGGGTGGGTTTCAGTCAGTAAAAGTCTGACACGCCCGTCTGCGCCACCTAAAGTGGAAGAGGTTATTTAATGTTTTCACACTCAAAAAAAGGTCGTAAATTATTATGATTATTTTCAATAAGAGGTCCTATTAATTCATATAATATCGAGTGTGTTCGCTTAAACTATACCCAGGAAATAGGGTGTCTGTGAAGTGTACAGGCCTGCCTACGCCGTGCACCGGATTACGAAAGCAAGCAAAAAAACTGAGGATAGCTCAACTCAGCCATGGCTGAGTTGAGCTATCCTCAGTTTTTTTGCTTTTTTATTAAACACGATTATTTTTATACTTTACACTGCGCTTTAGACATGGAAAACAACCACCCCAAACTCTATTTGTCCGTATATATGCAAAAAGGAACCACCCAGCAAAAACGCACTTCTGAGTTATCAAAGGATTTTCAAAAACATGTGCAGCTATGTTACATGAAGTATAATTACTATTTATTTTATTTAAATTTATTGATAAATTACTTATTTATGTATGCGTATATAAATTTGCTCTGAATACTCTTAAACATACTAGATAATTAAGAAAATGTGCATGTGGTTCCTTGTAACATTTACTAATTGATAGGTTTTCTCATACAACAAAAAGAACTACAACCCAGGGATTTACTGATATCAATTAAACTATGTAACTTGGTTCCATTTGCTGTATTCAAAATAATTGTTAATAATAGAAATACGTGTAATTTATAATGGTAGGTACCAAGTATGTGTGGATCTGTTTTGTATAAAATGACATAGTGATAATATCGTTAATTTGTTTGAACAATCGAGTCCCGTTGTGCTGTGTTTCGGTTTTGCTTTTTATGTAATATTTATTGTTGCAGTTGGTTCCATTCTGCTTTTAGTATACCTTGTTTCCAAGGGATAAATCATGTGTTTTTTTTGTTTATGAATTTAGACCACTTTTAAATTAGTTTTCTGCAAAAAAAGTAAAAAACGAAATTTGTCGTGTGGTTCTATTTTGCATAATTACGAACATTTATATTAGAACTTATATTAAACTCTGTTTAGAATATTTATGTTTTACTAATCCTTATCCTCGTTTTTCAGCGATTAACAGAATCTGTAAACCTACCACAAACTGCAAAGTTTGCGGCCCGCAGTTCGCAGCTGCGCAAACAGAATACAAAACCACAAACAAAAACCAAATTTCTGTATACTGTGGATTCTAAACATAATAATACAAAAGGCGGATTATTCAAAAAATTCGTCATCGCACCATGCACTATCGCACGGTCTCACTGTCACTGGCAACACAGAAATCGGGGGCCATTTAATTACTAAAAACAGTGGGAATTCGAAAATCCAAAGTTCCAAACAAACAAAAGTTCAAAAGAATGGCGGGCCGCTGAAGTATTGTAGAATTTTGTTTAAAACATAAGTTACAGGTGGTAAAGTAGGAATTCAGTGTAAAGTGTTCTTTTTGTTACGTGTTTTAGTTGAGACGCCCTTGAGTTTTTGTTTTCAGAAATTTTGACAAATTAAAAATAATGTTTACGTTTTTCACTTTTGTAATTAAATTACCATGGTTTCCACCGGCAAAATGTACGTTAGAAGTGTACCCAATATCTAAGCTGTAAGTATTTAACAGTAAGTACCTATTTACTTACCTCAAAGTCTGATGATAAAAGTTAGTATTTATTTTGTTAGTTTTCAATGTCTGTTTATCGTTTCTTTTATCATTTTAAACAGTGGTAATATAAAGATTTTGAAGAGTAACATTAGAACTCGCTAAATCATTATTGAAATAGACAGAAATATGGGTATAAATGAGAAAATATGTAAAATAACCAATAAAAAAAAAAACAATGATGTTGTTTTGTTTTTTAACGTTACTGTCAGAGTGTTAGATAAGCAATTAGGAAAACAATGATTTTAGCAATAGGTCATCATCATCATCATCATTTCAGTCGAAAGACGTCCACTGCTGGACATGCGCTCCCAATTAGGAGGGATTTTCCATAATCGCCATGGTTGGCACGCGCGTTAGCGATCGCAGTATAATGATAAAATGCATAGAGAACCCTGCTGCCCATTCTCTAGTAAGTTCATTAGTCGCCTCTTACGACACCCATGGGAAGAAATGGGATGGTGCTATTCTTTACGTCCAGCACCACACGGAGTGTATTTCAATAGGTAGGTCTACAGAAAAACCATAGTAATACTGATTCAGAATCTATCATAGATCTAGGGAGTATATAAACTTCATCTTAAAAGTTTTGGAACCACAATCTCTGTGTCATCCATTATACTTCCCAAAAAAAAAAGACCTACCTTTTGTAGCTTAAGTAGATAGTTGAGTAGTGTTAATGATACTCAATATTTACTTTCCTATGAAGGAACATAACATCCCATTTGTTTACTCCAGTCGGTTAGGCAGCGGTGTAGTAACACATTTTGCCAGTTATGATTCAGTCCTATGTAATAAAGGATGGGCCGATACACTTCAACGGAGCACAAATCCAGACTTAGGGTTGGTCACGAGATTTGTTCGAAAGAGTTACCGTGGTCTTGGCATATAGGCAACTGAAGGAACATGGGTGGGTTTTAGTCAGTCTGACACACCCTTCCGCTCCACCCAGAGCAGGCGACGTCATTTGAGGATTTCCCACCCACAATAAAAAAGGTTGGTACTGAGAGTTTCCTGAATAAATAACAATAATACTTTTTCAAACTTTGGAACCGAGCTCAAGATGTAGGTTAAGGTAATAACACTTTCACACTTCTAATATTTAAACTAAATAAGGTTGGTGTTTTCTGTGACAGTAGTCACTGAAACCAACGCTGTCATAGTTGCTTATAAAGTCCAGACATTTCTTATGAGTCTGGCGACCACCATGCAGGTTAACGTCAGAGATGGTCTCTTGAGGTAAGAACCACACATGTTTAAGTTAACCTGTCTTGACTATTGGCCATAAATGTCATGTGTGTGTGTGAATTTGGGAAGTAAGTGAAAAAGTCATAGATAAAATCTACAACATTGGGATAATAATACACAGACACAGCTACATATGCAGAGCGTTTTGTTTACTGGGATGGTAACTATGAGGAAATAGGAACTCTTATAAGAGTTATGGGAAACTGTTTTTTTAATACCTACTTATTTTAGTCAATGTCAAGTGTCAGTAGTCCCTAAAAGGAAAACTGACACTGAGTTTTTTTTGTTTTTCTACATTTTCCTGTAATCAGTCTGTGTTGCTGTTTCATTTATGGATCAATTTGCTACATTGTATAGAAAGAAAAATGTTTCTTGGAGTATAATTGACTGTTTTTTAATGTTTGTTTAGTCACATCATGTGAGAATTATTTATTGTAGGTATTGGAAGAAAAAAATTTGGACACCATAAGTGAGAAGGATGTAAAAACACCATGTCAGGATCAGCATTGCATTCAGTTTGCATAGTTGTTGGGATGTTAAACTGCGGTTTACGTCACAACTTTTTTTACAATCCTTGTTATTCACTCAAGGACTTGTCTGCTGTAATAAATATCCTCACATGCTGCAGGAAAAAAATACTAATGTTAGGTATAGTTTGTTTACTTTACAAGCTTTCAGCAATATCAGTTTCCTGTCCTCAAAAAGACTCTCACTAGCTATAATTTAGGACCTCTCAGACTGCTATCCATTCCATCTATTTACATATCTTCTAGACAGTATTTGAATCATCATCATCATCATTTCAGTCGTAATACGTCCACTGCTGGACTTAGGCCTCCCCCAATTTGGGGGGCTTTGCCATAATCGCCACGCTTGGCAGGCGGGTTGGCGATCGCAGTATGGTGGTAAAATACATAGAGAACGCTGCTGCCCATTCTCTAGTAAGTCCCTTAGTCGCCTTTTACGACACCCACAGGAAGAAATGGGGTGGTGTTATTCTTTACGTCCGGCACCACACGGTACAGTATTTGAATAACTGTATATAATAAAAATGCAAATCAGTTCCTTTAGATGCCATTATTGACTGCTTAGATCCTTTTGCAAATATCAAAGTAATTTTAAATTATGACTAATCAAATTCTGTAACATGTCTCGTCAAATAAAAATATGTGTGTTCCCACTGCTGGGACACAGGCCTCCTCTCAGTGAGAGGGAGTCGGCCATAATTCACCACGCGGACCCAGTGCGGGTTGGTGGATGTCACATGTCTTCGAATTTGTGGATCTAAGACATGCCGGTTTCCTCACGATGTTTTCCTTCATCGTTTTAAGAGCAGTTGTGATGAAATAATTTACACAAAGTAATGCGCCTGCTTGGGTTCGAACCTACGACCACCAACTCGCGGCCGTTACCACTGGGCCACCACTAGTCTTCCTCACTTTTTCTTAAACATATTCAATGTAAGTACTTAGGAATTAGGTGCATACATAAGGTAGATAGGTAGGTACATCATTCTAGTTAGGATAAGAATATCAATGTGTTTGCGTTCAATGTCCTGTTCATACAGGAATCTACAACAATGAACTGTTTTTTAGGGTTCCGTTGCCAAATGGCAAAAAACGGAACCCTTATAGATTCGTCATGTCTGTCTGTCTGTCTGTCCGTCTGTCCGAGTATGTCACAGCCACTTTTTTCCGAAACTATAAGAGCTATGCTGTTGAAACTTGGTAAGTAGATGTAGTCTGTGAACCGCATTAAGATTTTCATACAAAAATAGAAAAAAAAAACAATAATATTTGGGGTTCCCCATACATAGAACTGAAACTCAATTTTTTTTTTTTCATAAAACTCATACGTGTGGGGTATTTATGAATAGGTCTTTAAAAATGATATCGAGGTTTGTAACATCATTTTTTTCTAAACTGAATAGTTTGCGCGAGAGACACTTCCAAAGTGGTAAAATGTGTGTCCCCCCCCCCCCCGTAACTTCTAAAATAAGGGAATGATAAAACTAAAAAAAATATATGATGTACATTACCATGTAAACTTCCACCGAAAATTGGTTTGAACGAGATCTAGTTAGTAGTTTTTTTTTGACGTGACAACGTCTTATAAATTGGTTTGCCGGGTGACACTTCAAGAAACTGCGTTACGCTCCGCTCACGTTATGCGCTCACAATGAGAGCGAGTGAGAGGCACGCGTCCCTTCCACTCGGGCATGGTTAGCCCGCCTAAGAGCGAGAGAGACAGACATAAAAAGTGAAAGGCACGCGTCCCTTCCACTCGAGCACAGTTAGCCCGCCTAAGAGCGCCTTAGATGAATAAATTGTTACTATTATTTCATCCTTCTTCCTACTATACGAATGAATATTCACATTAAAATTATTTTACCACTCAAAGTCGTTGTCACGTAAAACTTTCGCCCGTATACCGACTTTACAGGCAACCAATTTTTTTTAATACGTCATAAATCGTAAACCACAATTTACCTTTCATTCAGTCAACTCAAATACAAAAATTAAAAAAAAAAAAAAAAAATTCATAAACATAAGCCTTCTGCATAAACCGTGGATACCTGCAGGTTTGTACGGAACCCTCGGTGCGCGAGTCCGACTCGCACTTGGCCGGTTTTTATTTATTTACAATGTCTTAGTGTTAGTAAAGAAACAGATATCCCAACGTGTGTGGCGGTGTTCAGTGTTTATAACGAAACTGAAATATCCCGTGTGGCGGTGATCAGTGTAAATAACGCAACTGAAATATCCCGTGTGGCGGTGATCAGTGTAAATAACGAAACTGAAATATCCCGTGTGGCGGTGATCAGTGCTAATAACGAAACTGAAATATCCCGTGTGGCGGTGATCAGTGTAAATAACGAAATTGAAATATCCCGTGTGGCGGTGATCAGTGTAAATAATGAAACTGAAATATCCCGTGTGGCGGTGATCAGTGCAAATAACGTAACTGAAACATTCCGTGCGTGGCGGTGATCAGTGAAGTTATGAAACTGAAACATTCCGTGTGTGGCGGTGATCAGTGTAGTTATGAAACTGAAAAATTCCGTATGTGGCGGTGATCAATATAGTTATGAAACTGAAACATTCCGTGTGTGGCGGTGATCAGTGTAGTTATGAAACTGAAACATTCCGTGTGTGGCGGTGATCAGTGTAGTTATGAAACTGAAACATTCCGTGTGTGACGGTGATCAGTGCAGTTATGAAACCGAAACATTCCGTGTGTATCGGTGATCAGTGTAGTTATGAAATTGAACCATTCCGTGTGTGGCAATGCTCTGTGATATGTTGCAGTTTCAGTCACGGTTAGGACATTGTGCACCTCTCACCAATGACAAGAAAGAAAGAAAATGTATTTATGTAGCACTGTTTAAAAGGCACACAATAGGTATACAGCAGGAAAGAGTCAAATAAAAATAAATTTAAAAAGTGTGAGTTGTGAAATCAGAAACTAGCATTATAGTGTGCCTTTGCAGCTGCGCCAAAAAGGCCCAATTCAGCAAAATGCCAGACTACTAGTGCCTGACATTGACTGCTTACGTAAATTTACATATGATGAATGCATACCATATACAACATGTCCCGTAATTAACGCACACCCTCTTAAGGCGTCATTGTACTCATCATTATGAACAACTTTTACGATGGGACCAAACCTGAAATCGCGAAAAAAATCAGCTATTTCATTCAAAAGTTAAATACCTACTCGACCAAAATGTATGAAACAGCAGATTTTTTTTTTCACGATTTCATGTTTGGTCCCATAGTAAAAGTTGTTCATAATGATGAGTACAATGACCCCTTAAGAGGGTATGCGTTAATTACGGGACGTGTTGTATATCATATTGAATTAACATGGGCCTCTGCCTACCTATAATAAAATAGTAAGGTTTTTTTTTTGAACTGTACATCGCATCCATTATGTTTGAGTAAAACTAATTACTACGACGCCGGAAATAATATAGTTTTTTTGACTTATTCATAAATCCAAACGCAACGCAAAAAATACTGACCAGAGGGGTAATTGCGGAACTTTTTATCGGTAGGAAATGGTTTAATATTCATAGTTAAACAACATCCATTGCGTTATTTACGTTGTTGAGCCGACAATTTATTCGAACAAATGACGCAATGGTTTAGAAATAATCTTCAATCCCATTCAGATTCTGATAAATTGTGCGTTTCGCAATTAGGGTGCAGCTTATGTATGTCTATGTACTAACTTCGCAAAACTATTTACTAAAGGTTGGGCCAAGACAAAGGCTCCAAATGATAACGCTATTTGCTGTGGTGGATGAGCAATAATGTAATAGGTGTGTCTGGTTTTTTCTGCAGTTTACTTTTGGGATTGTAATTTGTAATAAGACGAGTGAAAATGTTACAAAATTGCAGATCACCATTGCATGCAGCATGACCTTAGTACAAGGAGCGAAGCAGTTTATAATGGCATGCTTAGCAATGGCTATCGCGTTGTTAGATTATTCCTATAAATATTTACGGATCTGTTTTTGGATTTAAAAAAAAATCTATTTGTAAAACTTCAGGTATCCACAGAGCTTAGAATGTATTCTATAAAGTATTGACACTGCTGAAATTGCTTTGCGATGGTTTGAAGAAAAAGTGGGGAAAGACAGTTGAGAATTTCTGAAGTCACACCATAATTTTAAATAACGCCTGTATTTCGTTAAAGGGTCGACAGGCCTGTTTAGTGCTTTTAGAGTTCCGTACCAAAAAGTTACTAAACGTAAGTCCTCGTATCTGTTACGTCTGTGCAGTAGGTAATCCAGAGCAATTTGCTGAACGTTTGGATAACTGTAGTTTCTATAAGTATGGAGCAAAAATAAATAGAAGATAACCTGTAATACGTTAATCTGGTTTGGAACCCTTAGTGCACGAGTCCAACTAGTATTTGGTTCGGTTTTCAAGAAACTGCCTGCATATACCAAAAGAGAGAGTAACCGGGGTCGTCGGATATCATTGAAGTTTAGTAAGAAACTGATGGATGTTTTCTAATAAAATTAATAAAAACAAACAGTTCATGTCTATAATTAAATTTAAACGGAAAAAGTCCATGGGTTTTTTTTTACTAAATTTCAACCATTTTCGGCCAACCCTTTTGGTGACTGTAGGTACACGACTATTCATATTGGTTCCTAATCTTACCTTTAACGTTACACTTACACGGGCTACTAATTTAAGCAAATTAATGTGCTCATTATGACGTCTGAGCAAAATTATGAAAACGGCAATTCCAAAATTGCCAAGGATGGCGCAATTTTAGTTGCCCGTGTAAGTGTTGATTTCAGGCGCCGCACTGAGATACTATATCAGTTCTGAAAGAGATCGATTTTCCATATTTTGGTAAACGTATTACGTACGTAGGTAAGTAACGGTATGGTAGTCGTGCTTAATTATTTATTCCTAGAAAGTGGTTCCAAAATATCTAAACCAAACTAAAGAGGCCGTGGCCATATCGTCCACGGCCTCTTTTTTAATATTTGTTTTTATTATTACGTAACTAAATCTTATTTTTTTTTGCATGGAACAACGTTCTGTATCTGGAGAAAGGCGTTGTAAGCGGCGCTACAGTTTATTCTTTTGCAGCTGTTATCCTTTTGTATTTTTCCACAATTACAATTGATTAATTGTTAGTTGTTGTGGTTATATTTACCAATTAATCAATTGTTAATCTTTAATTGTTCTTGCAATTAAATCTGGAATGAAGTGATCCGGCAGAGAACTAAAGTTGTCGACATAGCTCACAGAACTAGCAAGCTGAAGTGGTAATGGGCCGGCCATATAAGCCGTAGAACCTATAACCGTTGGGGTAGACGTGTTCTTGAGTGGAGACCACGAATTGGCAAACGTAAGGTAGGACGCCCTCAGGCTAGGTGGAGCGACGATCTTCGCAGGGTGGCTGTCAGCAGCTGGATGAGAGTTGCTGAAAATCGAGTACAGTGGCGTGAAATTGGAGAGGCCTATATCCAGCACTGGACTGCTAGAGGCTGATGATGAAGTCTTTACGTGAGGACTTGTAATTGGCTTTCGGATGTCTATGGTTTCCTTTTTTGTCTGTTTTAATTAGCTGTAAGTCCTCCGTGTACTAAATAAATAAATAAATACACTTACATGGGCGTACCCAGGTTCTGGGCCAGGGGGGGGGCAAACCAGGATTTTTTATAAGCACCTAGTCAAATAAATAAACAAAAATAAAATAGTTTTTTTTTTAATTCTTTAGATATAAAAAAAGTAACTTTCGAAGGTCTTCAGCAAAACGGTCTGTGACGTCTTTCGTGAAATAATCGCCCATAGCGTTAATAAATTTTCTATGTACACTGAGCACACAAAGCCCATTTAATCGACTTCAATCATGGTTGATCTTAGCTATGTTTTTACGCATCTGAGTGTGCTGAATGACGTTTCAAATGTAGCGGTGGAATAAGGTATTAATTGCCAGTAAAATTTCTAGGGCTGTCTTCACCTTCGGGTAAAAAGATTCTGCTACGCCGTTATTAACTCTGTTATTCCAATACTTTCAAAGTCCTGCTGCTGTTTATTCATCCAAAAAGATCCAAATATGATCCCTCCTAACTCATAAAATTTAGATACTTCATACATTTTTGTAATTTTGGAACTGTAATTTTGATTATCTGAGTAGACTGCAACAATGAAAGAGTAAACGTTGCTTGGTGAATTGTTTTTGCCGAATATCGCCTCTAATGAAGATGATAACGAATCCAAATAGGGAATGCATAACGAGCGACGAAAATTATTGCTAAAGGAACCCGCTACAGTAGGCAGCTGGTTGATTTGCCGTCTGTTGTTGGGCGGCTTGCTGTCTTAGGTCAACGCAGCTCAAGGTTCAAAGCCGCAGCAATTTCTTCAGCTGAATCGATAAAATTTTCACTCGCTTCTTCCGCGGAACGCCTGTGTTCTGCACATTTTATTATGTCCAGCGTTTTAGACTTGGGCACGCCACTATTGCGGCGGATAGTCCCCTCTTTAAGGAGTGGCTAGAGAGACGTCACGGTGTCTTCACCTTCCGCATTACGCAGGTCCTCCCCGAACACGGCTGTTTCGGGAGGTTCCTGTTCCGGATATGGTGGGAGGAAACGCCCTCGTGTTATCACTGCGTGGATCGCCTAGAGAACATGGTGGAGCATACGGTGGAGGTATGCCCTGCCTGGGCGGAACAACGCCGTATCCTCGTGGAGGCGATCGGCGGCGGCGACCTCTCACGTCCGGCCTTGGTGCAGGCCATGGTACGGATCGGGGATCGCGGAAGACATATTGGTTCCCGTGGTCCCCGACGTAGGTGTGGGACGGAACACCGGGGTGGTTTTAGTCAGTAAGAGTCTGACAGACCCCTCCGCCCACCCCAGGGCGGAGGACATCCATGAGGATTTCCACCTCGTGATCAAAAAAAAAAAAAGGCCATGGTACGGAGCTAGAGGGCATGGGAAGCCGTTACCTCCTTCTGCGAAGCAGTAATGCTCGCGAAGAAGGAAGCGGAGCGTGTGAAGGAGAGGTAGTCTCTGCACCCTTCCGCCCCTAGCCGCCAAAGGAAGAGACGCCCCGGGCGTCGTGAGTCGATTGCGGACTCCCAGCGACCGCAGGCGTGGGCTTGCTCGGTAAGGACCCGTCTCGACGGCGCATTGTGTTCTACGCGCTCAAAGAGATGTCAGCAGTATTGAAGGGGTCCGCTGGGACCGATTCCTGCCAGGGCCGCGGATTTGTTGGAAAGAATTACCGTTGCCTGGGCACAGGCAAATGAAGGAACCCGGGTGGGTTTTAGTCAGTAAACGTTTGACACGCCCTTCCGCTCCACCCAGAGCGGGAGACGTCATCTGATGATTTCCCACTCACACAAAAAAGCGTTTTAGACTGTTAAATCTTTGGGACGGGTGCAGCTGGGAATTGTATTTATTAACTGACTTCAAAAAAGTAGGTGGTTCTTTGTTCCACTGTATATTTTTTGACTGCTAAAAAAAAAATGACCATGGTCCCATATATTTTATTGACTTTGCTTTGATAGTTTTTGCGTTGGATTCGATAATTCGTATTTAATCCACTTTATTCAGCGTGTTGATATTCTAATACTTACAGTCACTGCTATTGACTTGGCTAGTAATGGTTTACGAATTAGTGCAGGCAGATAAAAACGTATTTGAAACAAAAAAAAAAAAAGACAACCGACTTTCAAAAAAATACTACAAAGTGAAAAATAACCCTATGTAACGGAAACTTTGAACATGATTTTGACCCCCTTCCAAACGTCGGATTAACTTGAAATTTGGTATACTTATAACAAGGACCGATGACAATACAATAATTGTATAAATTTGTGCCATTATCCTTGCCGAGGCTACCAAGAGAGCAAATAAAAAACCGTCTTCGAAAACAACGCTGAGATACGTCACAAAAAAGAACAAAAACTACGCTGACATCGTCACAAAATTTTAAACACCCTAAAAAAATAGGTAAAAAAACACGCTTGCATATATAAACTATTTTAATAGTGATATATGTATTACAAATTGCAAAAAGTTATTTTTCTTAATTTTTATCGACAAAAGTAGATAGTAGGGTCGTTAACAAACTCCAGGGGGGGGGGGGGGGGCAGCTGCCCTCCTCTACCCCCCCTGGGTACGCCCATGTACACTTACTTTCGTTATCCTTTTTCTCTTTTCTTGAAAATTAAACTAAGGTATTTTTAAGGTACTAATACACCGCTAAACGGGACCATATTATTATGTGGCGTTTCATGTCAGCTTCAACGCCTTGCCTTTGTAGCCATTTAGGCGTTTTTAGGCGTACGTAATACATTTTCTTCAGTACCGGAAGGCCCCTACTTTTCCTTCAAGGTGGTTCGAATAGTTTTAGTTTTTTGCCGATTCCAAGTGCTTCTGCGACGCGATCTTGCACTTGCGTTACGGGCTATAAAGGTCCACCAGTAACTGATTCATGTTCGAAGTATTCGGTTAACTTCGCAACCAAGTCGCGTGACTGACTGTTGATTGTACAATGTACGTCCTCTTTTCGATATGTTGAAACAGTTCGGATAACAATATAACAAAAAACACCAAAAGCGAGTCCAAATCAAATCACTATCTTTAAACCAATGTCCAAAAATAGAAGAGCCAAGGTCAACGTAAACAGAAATGGTGCCGAGTGGAGAATAAAAATATCAAACAAAACGAGCGCACAGACAACTTCACAAGCATTCACAAGATGGCGAACGAAAGATTGTGCAGTGCGCGCGTGGACGCTAAGTCACTGGTCACGTGCCGCTTGGTCAGAGACAAGCCATTCTATAGAAACCAGTATCGCCAATTCAAAATGTTATTTACGCGTGGCCATAGCTCTTACGTTCTGTAGGTCGTAAAGTACAAACATTAGGGCTTCTTACTATTT
Organism: Aporophyla nigra; assembly: GCA_947507805.1. Lineage (NCBI taxonomy): Eukaryota > Metazoa > Arthropoda > Insecta > Lepidoptera > Noctuidae > Aporophyla > Aporophyla nigra. The sequence continues at coordinate 5,397,821 of OX382315.1, read as the reverse complement.
ACATTTTCTACGAAATCGTATCAGTGGTTAGCAAAAAGAATGGAACCTCTACTAAGCTCTGTTTAAGAGAACTGCATGGCCGTGCGGTTCTCCATGTGCCGACCGCGCGGCCATGGTTAGACCTTTGTAACTTTCTGAATATTGTTTCTACGTATTTGCGACTTTCACTGTTAGTGTTTTACAAATTCCTTCTAAATGTAGACGTAGTCGTTTTTCTTCTTTCTACACTATGTCCGATCAATCGAAACGGACACGCGCAAAAAGAATGCTCGCAATATATTCCATCATATTGTTTAACGCGCCAAAACAGGTACCTCTGAATTATTTTAAACACTTTATGTACCTAATTAATTATTATTTTATTGTTTCTTTCAGTTTCGTTCCAAGTTACATTCTAGGGTCTTTCTCAAGTGTCAAAACGGGCCTTTTATTTATTGACAACTTTAGCGCTCGGTATTGTGCCCATTGTGCCAGTGTCTTGTCATCGGATGTGACGTATGGTATACAGATAATTCAAGTCCACGACACTCTAAGCTAACAGCGCCATCTATGAAATCTTAACTTATTGAAGCGCCCTGCGCTATCAAATATTGAGCCTGCTATGCCATAGACAGTAAAAAGTTTTGGATTTGAGCAGCCTTCAAAGAAGACTATTGCTATTAGGTTTTTTGCTGATTAAAAAATAATGATTTCAAAAACTAAAACCCGATTGCTGAATGACTATGAAACCAGACAATATTATGTTCATCTGAGAGCCGTGCTTCTCCGCTTTGCTCTAAGCTCTAAGCTTTATAATCGCTTACTTATGTTATAATGTATTGTTAAGACGGCATACGACTATCGCTTTTAGGTGAGTATAATTTACTATACTTATGCTATTACTGCTACTAAATTAAAAACTGTTAATAAATAATTCGTGTGTTTTTATTTTTATTTTAAGGCTAGCAGCATACGTACACACAGCTACTTATCAATTTATACACGTTGGCAATTACATGCAGCTGAGATGAGAATGTTAAGAGGGATGTGTGGTGTTACACGAATGGATAGAATAAGAAATGAGTACATAAGAGGAAGTCTAAAAGTGGCACCAAAAAATATTAAATTTAAAAAACCCCCGACACAAAAACCTAAGATCCCTTTAAAAAGTAAAAAATAATAAAAAAACTCAATCTTAAAGTACCTAAGTATGTATTAATAATTTTAAAAAAATACGTCGCGTTGGGGGACCGCTCCAAACCTAAAAATTTAATTACAAATAGTCTATCACCTAACTGAAGAAAACTTTTATAAAATTACTTCTAAATACTGCATTTAGGATACGATCGTCAACGTCGTCTGCCCTCGCAGAGCGGTCCCCCAACGCGACGTATTTTTTTAAAATTATTAATACACTAGCTTCTGCCCGCGGCTTCGCCCGCGTGGATATCGAAAAATATCCCACAGGACCGTACTACTGGGATTAAAAGTACCCTATGTGTTAATCCAAGTAAACAATGTGTTATTGCACGGTTTGCTTTGTGTTATTCAAGGAGAAGCGCTTGGATTGATAAATGATTGTTGTAGGATAATTAATCCTAAAACCTAACAATAGTGACGGAATATAAAACAGAACAGCAAATTACCTACTTGCATGACAAATTTGAAGGCAACCTTAAAGCGCAAATATAAATTCTCTTTATTCCCTGGGAATTTCGAAAAAAATTGTTACCTAAATTATTCAAATGAAGATTTTACTTAACTTGCTGTACACAGGGGTTTAAGGCTATTATTTTTTTAGTCTATCCTTAAAGTATTTCCTTAAATACTACTTATAGGTTCTGCCCTCAGGTGCTAATACAACCAGGCTGCTAGATGAGCTCACTCCCGAGCGGGCCACGTAAAAGTGGCCGAGCGAGAAGAAGTCCCCTCTAAGATCATATCCCGCTGTTTTCAGTGACTGTTCTCCTTTAAGTCTACCCCTGTTAAATTAAGTGTTTTGCCTTGAGATTTATTTATGAACTTGTCAAAGCAGACTTTGAGAGGAAACTGCACTCTTTTGAACTCAAGGGGTAGTTCGATGGCGTTAGAGGAATCCTCGGAATAAACACAGAATCCTCTCAGGAACAACGTGTCAGTATAGTTGCCTCGATAACATTTCGTTGCAATATTTTCACTCACAACCTGGTGTCTTGCATAATTTTAGCGGGTTTAAATTACGCAGCAACATAACAGAAGGCGTAGCATGAACAATTCTATCTCTATTCTACCAAGAATAGACAAAGTTCTTTCTATTCAATTCGACATCTCTTCGGCCCGAGCACGGAGCGACCCGTAAACTCGGGTTTCTATGAAGACAAAGACAGTTATTCTTTCCATAGCAAGAGAGTGGTAACTAATGTAATTAAGGTGGATCCGCAAGGACTTTTTCATTGAATAGTCAAACAGTGTGATTAAACGATCTTTAAGTATTGTATTGCTGATTATAATTAACATGATTCTGTAAAAAAATGTACCCCCAATCGAATCTCCAACTCAAAAGTAGAGAAAAATTGGTCGCCATGTTCATCGTAGAATTTTGTCGCCTGAAGAATAGAAATATCTCCTCTCTTTTAGTTTTAACATCGCCGTCCCATTTTGTCTATTCTTCCGTCGACAGAACTTGTTTCTATGGTGGTCATACTACGCGTGCTGGGCGCAAACTCAAAATTTTTATATGTGCGTTGGGAGCCCGAGAAGCTTCAATGTGTTAAGAAACTAAACCGGGTAATGTATGACGTCATCGTTGTTTATCACTCGAGTCCACTGATTTTTAATTATTTTCAACTCCTTCAAACGATCTCAAAGGAATTTTATTAATGATTGTAGCTTGGTCGTAATGTTTTACTTTAAAACTACCGAACCGATCATCATGAAACTTTGTACACATATTCTTGGAAGTATTAGAAGTAACGTAAGATAGTTTTCATGAAAAAAAAATTACGAAAGATAAAATTTGGTACCGGGTAAGTTTGAACCCCAAGAAAGGACATAGGTACGCCTATTTTTATTCCGAGATTTCGTCTTCGTCCACGATAACCGTCATTTACGCGGATGAAGTCGCAGGCCAAAGCTTAGTTCATATTAATATCAGTTACATATGTGATACTTCTTGATACTTTGGTTGAGATTGGACACCTGTGACGACAATGCTCTACGCGGGCTGCCACGCATGCCATGCGTATGTCTACCATTCCACGTAGGATTTTCGAAGCCCTATTTGACTTAGTAAGGGGATGATTTTGGAAAAATTGCTATACACGTCTCATAATTATACTTCAAGAGTATGTGTACCAATTTTTGTGTCAATCGACCCAAAGAATAAAATGTTTCATAGAAAATTCAACCCCCCATTTCACCCTCTTAGGGACGGAATTTCAAAAACCTTTTCTTAGTGGATACCTACTCTTCACAAAGAACACACTCTCCAAATTTCATGTCTCTAGGACCGGTGGTTTTGGCTGTGCGTTGATAAATCAGTCAGTCAGTCAGTCACTCAAGACTTTGAATTTTATACATATAAATTGAATAGCCTATTTATCGAGGAAGGCTATATACTATATAACATCACGATAGGACCCTACGGAGCCGAGCAAAAAGAAAAAGTCATGAATACGAAGACCTCGCCCAGGCAGGCGATTTGATGCGACGGGGAGGGTCGGGGAGCAAGAAATTGTATGCGGACAAAGTCGCGTGCAGGAGCTAGTCGCGAATATTACTAATATCTGGGTAGATTTTAACTATTAGCTCTTCTATAATGGTCAGAATTGTGCCTAACTCTGTAGGGAGAATTGGTTTATTATCCACATCTTCGAAGCCCTATTTGACTCTGTAAGGGGTTGATTTTGGAAAAACTGTGATACACGTATCTCATAACTATAATTGAAGAGTATGTATACCAATTTTTGTGTCAATCGACCCACAGAATAAAAAGTTTCACAGAAAATTCAACCCCCCATTTCACCCTCTTAGGGGTGGAATTTCAAAAAACCCTTTCTTAGTGGATACCTACTCCTCACAAAGAATACACCCTCCAAATTTCACGTCTCTAGGACCAGCGGTTTGGGCTGTGTGTTGATATATCAACAGTCAGTCAGTCAGTCAGTTTCTCCTTTTATACATATAGATTAAAAATTATAAATCGCTTCGAGTCGAATCCGCTGTTAAAAAATCTCAGAATTTATACAACCGTCAACGACGTCTGCCCTCACGCGTCTGCCCGTGTTCGGGTCGCTTACTCGGCCATGGCGCGTCATTGCCTGGCCCGCCCCTCCACCCTCGTTCTGCTGGCCGCGCCGCGCCGTCGACTCATCGCAGGTCATTCTTATCGTTATAACTTTTAAACTATTAGTCCAAATTACTTAGTGTAAAAGACAAACTTCATCTACATTAAATACCGAAAGTGATGAAGGTATTTAATTTGATAAGAATTAACTAAATACTCTAAAATATGCAATGTAAAAAAACTATTCAATTTAAATGTTTTTATAGCTCACTATTTTGGTTATAATGGCTTCCACATAAAAGGTAGATATATGCTGTCGCGGACTTTTATTTAGAACTCTTTAAGATAAACAATCCCACAATACATTCTCTTCATGTAATTCTAACGGTTTAGGCAGCGCACGCAAAGATAGATCTCAGAGGGCAGGATTTTTTCCGACTTACTTGATACTTATCGTTATATTATGGCCAAATCACATAAAATCTTTATAAATTGTAGCCTATGTGTTATTCTGATGTATAAGCTACATTACTGTAAAGTTTCATCAAAATCCGTTCAGTAGTTTTTGCGTGAAAGAGTAACAAACATCCATCCATCCATCCTCACAAACTTTCGCGTTTATAATATTAGTAGGATACTTAGGTACTTTAAGATTGAGTTTTTTTATTATTTTTTACTTTTTAAAGGGATCTTAGGTTTTTGTGTCGGGGTTTTTTTAAATTTTAAATTTAATTTTTTATTTTAAACTTTTTTTAGGTATACTTATTATAATGTAGATTTTGTTAAGTTGTAAATACATAGAACTTCGCCGTGGCCAACAGGAAGATGGGAAGCTTCCAAAATCAATATCAATTCAATTTGATGATGCCACTATCGGCCGGAGTTGTGTTGACGAGAATGGATGGATTCTGATAAGGCCACAAAATGTAACTTTTCAAGGTCTTAGAGGATATGGAAATATTGAAAGAACAATGTTTCCTATCATTTTATGTTGGGCGATTACGGCATATATGCCATAATCGCCGCAACTTATAAGTTGCAAGGGACGACAGTTGAAAAAGCTGTGGTTTACTTAGGTAAAAGAACTTTCGCAAAAGGCCAAGCCTATGTAGCCTTAAGTAGAGTATTTTGACTCTGCTTAAGGCTACATAGGCTTGGCCTTTTCCTTGGATGGTGTAGCAATTTGTGAGCTCGACCAAACAACACTATTTAATAACCCACATGACAAATCATCTTTAGTAGAATTGCAAAGACTGAGATGTAGTCATTGATATTCTTTTTTTTTTTTTTTTGGATGGGAAATCGTCCCATGACTTTTCCCGCTCTGGGCGGAGCGGGAGGGCATGTCAGACTTTTACTGACTAAAACCCACCCGTGTTCCTTCAGTTGCCCATGTGCCAGGGACACGGTATCTCTTTCGTCATTGATACTCTCACGTGACAATCGGATTTCCATGTCCCAATTTTCCCACCACCAATTTTCTCATCAAGCGAAGCTAAGAACATCATTCTCTTTCAGTGCGCTTTCATTTGAGACCCCACTCGAGTATATTTGTAGACATTCGGTTATTCTTCCCCACTTTCACCCCCCACAACTTTTAAACGGCTCAACCGATTTTCATCAAACATGTCTAAGAACACTCGCACATAAGTCACCTTTAATACAAAAAAAAAAAAAAAAAATTGAAATCGCTTCATCCGTTCGGGAGCTATGATGCCACAGACAGACAGACACACAGACAGACAGACAGACAGACAGACACGTCAAACTTATAACACCCCTCTTTTTCCGTCGGGGGTTAATAACTGAAAAGTTGTGTGGGAATCGGTTGTCATGGTATGGTCACGTGATACGGAGGAATGAGGAAAATGTGAGGAAAGTATTGAGTATGAATGTCGATGGCTTTAAGAGTAGACGGAGACCAAAGAAACGAAGGATGGACTGTGTGAATTATGACATGGATTAATTACATACTTAGATGACGACTAATAGAGAAGTGTGGAAGAAAAAGATATGTTGCGACGACCTCAAATAAATTGGGATAAGGGCAGGAGAATGATGAATGACACATGATGATGTCCAGTTTTAGGTGACCTCGCATTGTAAAGGCTTTTTGTACAATGAGAGGTCAGTTTATGCTGAAAATGTGTAGCTTGATTTGTCCCCGTGCGTACGGTTTCTTGTTCACACATGTTTAATTTTAAGTCTAGCCAGTAATTAAGTAATTATTAAAGTTAAACAACTAACATTTATTAATCAGTTTAGAAGGAGTTTACTTTTTGGTACATAGTTATTCCGTGGTTTACCTACTCTGGCGTAAATTATAAAGGTATGTTTTGCGAAATTGCGACGATTTACGTAGGTACTAAGTTCTATTCTATTTTTTATAAAATGCCAAGTAAAGCCGATGTCGACTATTCTGCCAATGTCTCAAGTGAGTTGGAGAAACAAGTGTGCATGATATTATATATTAATACATTATTTAAATCAATATCAGACATCCATGTGTCAAAGGAAAACATTTCTAGTTGTTTACAGGAGGAGATCGGAGATTGAATTGTGGCGAGCAGGGGCACTTTTTTAGGGTTCCGTTGCCAAATGGCAAAAAACGGAACCCTTATAGATTCGTCATGTCTGTCTGTCTGTCTGTCCGAGTATGTCACAGCCACTTTTTTCCGAAACTATAAGAGCTATGCTATTGAAACTTGGTAAGTAGATGTATTCTGTGAACCGCATTAAGATTTTTACACAAAAATAGAAAAAAAAAGCAATAATATTTGGGGTTCCCCATACATAGAACTGAAACTCAAAAAAATGTTTTTCATCAAACCCATACGTGTGGGGTATCTATGAATAGGTCTTCAAAAATGATATTAAGGTTTCTAATATCTTTTTTTTCTTGCGCGAGAGACACTTCCAAAGTGGTAAAATGTGTCCCCCCCCCCCCGTAACTTCTAAAATAAGGGAATGATAAAACTAAAAAAAATATATGGTGTACATTACCATGTAAACTTCCACCGAAAATTGGTTTGAACGAGATCTAGTAAGTAGTTTTTTTTTTAATACGTCATAAATCGTAAAACATAATTTACCTTTCATTCAGTCAACTCAAATATAAAAATTTAAAAAAAGACATTTAATTTCATAAAACATAAACCTTATGCATAAACCGTGAATACCTGAAGGTTTGTACGGAACTAAAATACGGAGGAAAATACGGATATCACGCCACTGTCTGGGAACAAAACCGTTTTGTAAAAACAAATTGTATAAATTGATTAATATTAGTTTAGCATTAGTAGGTAGATTTTTTAACATTGAAAATGATATACCGTCACAACCTGGAGCTGTATCTGATTTTATACTTTTCTCTAATTCATGCTGGGAAATACATTTTTCTAAAACTACATTACAGGATTTAAAACTTGGCTCCTTATTACTAACGTAGTCAGGTGTCAGACTTTGTAACAATTGAATTGCTTGGGTTTCACTTACATACCGGTTTCTATTAGTGTGATAGCCTTTAAACCATTTCATTTTTCTCCACATATCACTGGAACAGGTTGAACAATCAATTGATGAACAAAAGTTTTGAAACGACTCACTTCTCGCTCTTCTTAAGTCTCTTTGCGTGATACTAATTTTAGATTGTAACAGCGATAAATTATTTGGGAGTTGGGTTACCACGAAACTGAGCCAGTGGAAGTCTTCGTTCCGCCACATTTTTGGACAACGCGGGAGTCCAGTAGGTTTTTGGTCTAAAGTTATTGCTGGGGTCTTGATTCATTTTTATCACTGGAATGTGGTGCTCCGCTACTTTATTTAAAATATTCAAGAAATTTTCGTATGTCTTTTGTAAATCATAGTTATGTGATATTAAAATCATAAAAGGCCTCCTCCAGATATAGGTGGTACTGCTGCCAGATAGCCTTCTTAAAGTTTCTCCTAAAATCAGGTTGTCTGGTTGATACACAGTTGACTGAGATTTTAATGATAAGGTGGTCGCCTCCTAGGCATTCATTGGTCACGGTCCAATCATACTTTACAGCAATATCTGTTGTTATGAGTGATACATCAGGAGATGATTTTTGTAGGCCTCCGTCTACCCACTTGATTCTGGTCGGAGCTCCATCATTCATCACTGTAAAGTTGTGACCCAACAGGGATTCAAAAAGTTGTTTGCCCCTTGTGTCATTTTTATTTGACCAGTTACTGTGGTGCCCGTTAAAATCTCCAAGCAGCAGAGTTTTAGCATCACAGATTGATAATAGATCATCCCAATCCTGTAGACACGTGCGCACGGAGGGTGGGCAGTAAACGGATATAATATTATTCAAGGCCTCACAATTATATACCTTCACGCGTATGATTTTAAAGCCGAAATTTCCAATCTGACCTTGAGCAACCTGGGTTTTAATTGAGTGGTCGACTAAGATTAAAACTCCTCCATAACCGTCCCATCTATCTTTCCGATATATATGTACATTATATCCACTTACTCGCAGGTTGAACTCAGGTTCCAGCCAGGTCTCTGTCCGTGCAGCAATATGTATCTTTTCTTGAGAAAGAAGGGCTTCTAATTCATTTAACTTTCTTTTTAGGCTTTGGCAGTTCCATTGGATAATTAAAATTACAATAAATATAAATAAATATAGAAATTGTTAGAAAGAAGTTGATTTTAGAACGAATTTGACAGCTGTCAACTTGACGTAACGCTGGGTACCCGTGATGCGGCAGCCCGCCAAAAATGGAAAGAAAACGAAGATCGAGAAAAAAGAATTCTGGCTTTGATGTTGCTTGGCCAAGTGATATTTACATTTACATGATTATTAAGATGTTCTGTGCTAGTGATCATCGTGGAACCTCGTTAACATTATTGTTTATTTTGCTAATGTGATTAATCAGAATAATATTTTTTTAATTTACTTCATCTCGCCTGCGTACTCACGTTTATGAGATATTAAGACCTTCTCATTCGACCTCATACAGATTTGATCCTAGATTCAGACCTCTTTTGATAAAGACACCTTCATTGTAGCTTTGTATTTGCTCCGTGCATTATAGATATTATCGGTACTTATACTATTTTGATCAATATAACTTTTTTTAAAGTTTGTTTTCGTGCCCATATTTATTTGTATCGTAGATAAGTTAATATAGCTTTAAATGAGACCACAATGACGCGTTAGGTACACTAAACTGTTCTACATGATAGTTACGAGGGAAATTTAATAATGACGTAAAAAATAAAATCAAACTAACAGTTACACAGGCTCATTGATAGTGTTTAGGAATATCTTTAAAAATTCGAATGCAAATCTTCAATATTATACTACCTGTACCTTTATCACTCATCATATAACCTTTCTCCTTCCAGTTGTGGCTGGTGTATCATCTCTAGGAGGCACAGTATCAGTAGGAGTGGGCAGTTCCCTCCTGCTAGCGTGTCAGTGTGTGGGAGTGCCGCTACCTCGCACCGTGTGGTATCACCAACATAACATCATCACCCACCATCCTAGGTTCACGAGGAACCACGATGACAGCTTGCTGATTAACAGTAAGTAAAGTTATTATTATTATTTATTCATCAGCCAACAAAAGGTCCACACTGACAAAAACAAAAATAATTAAAAGGTGTTAGCAACAATATATCTTACAATCTATGTTAGTACTTATACACTACTACAGACAATGTTGTTTTGATGAGATGTCCCATTATGAGGCTCTCATCAGGCCTGTCAGCTATCACCTTCAGGAGGCTGTTGCCACTGTCACGCAATCTGGTGAACAGAGACGCACTTTTCTTCTGTACTGTCGTACGCTGTCGCTGAGAAGTTGTCGACTCGGGCTTTTGCAAACATCTCTGACGCACTGCAGTAACGTGGCAGCCACATCAGCACCCTGAAGGCGTTATTATATTGGACGCGCAGTGCACTGACGGCACGTTTGGTACAGCTGATCCATAAGGCGCTCGAGTACAGAGATGTGCAGTATGCTTTAAAAAGAGTGTGTTTGACCGCTTCTGTAAATCGAGCAAATCTACGGGCCAACATGTTCGCCCGTACCGCCAGTGCCCTGCGTTCCCGTTCGTGATGTTTCACCATCATTGTTAAGGTCGTTAGCAATGATATGTCCCAAGTATTTAAACTGATGAACCCGATGAATTGGGATATCATAAATTCTAATTGGTGCACATCTACTGGTCTTTTCTTGCCAACAGCCTTAAAGACCATGAGTTCGGACTTTTTTACATTATATAACAACCCATGGCTGGCAGCATAGTTCTCGCAGATGTTTACAAGTTTCCTTAGTGCACTGACCGAGGGAGCCAGCAGCACCATGTCAACCGCATAGCTGATGTTGTTAAAACACAACCTGTCAACAAAACAACCCACATGCGCACTGCTGATTCCCTCGATCAATGCATTCAGGTATAAGTTAAAAAGATTAGGGGAGGTTAAGCCTCACGCCACATTCCAACCTGTACGGTAGAGAATAGCCATTCCCCCACCTTACAACGTTTGTTTGGTTGCCGGACCAGTACTTAAAAACGTTCAGCAGCAAAGAATGTCTTATGAGATCAGGGTGCTTGCTCTCGAATATAATTCCAATAGATCGACATTGGAATCTTCAGTCAAACGTCAGTGATTGGCTGGACTCACTGAGTCTAGCCAATTGGAATTATATTCGAGAGTAAGCACCCAGGTCGAAGGCCTTGGAGAGATCCAGGAACGCTGCATAAACAGGTGTTCTCCTGTCTACTACACAGCGTGCTTAAGGCACGCGATTGCACTTTCGGTGGATAAACCAGGCCGAAAACCAAATTGCGCAGCGTTTAAAGTTATTACATTTTTTTTTAATGAAATCTTGATTCTTCAGTCATTATATCCTATGTCTCCAATTTCAGATATAGACCAATCCCTAAGCGGTAACTACACCTGTTTAGCCAAGAACCTGTACGGCTCTGACCAGGTAGAATACACAGTGATCGTCCTACCACTGCCTGAGGCGCCGATACTACGAGCGACGCCATACAAAGACTCGATACTGGTGGAGTGGGAGCAGCCTTATTATACTGTCAGCAATAGAAGTGCTATTCAGAAGATTAGTAAGTTATTCTTGTTTTTGGAAATTAAATTAAAATTGGATTCAAGGATACATTTTTGGTTTTCAATAAGTCCCTGCAACCAACCTGTTAAAGAAAACAGTCTACAAAATAATTAGCAGAGTATATCTGTAGTGCTTCATAAAAAGTAGCAACTAAAACTGATGACAAATATAAAAATGAATCTGAATTTGTATCAAAGGGCCAAATGTACAACAACAGAATATTTGAACTGGTTACCTACTACGATTGTATAGACACAACCCAGAGGCAGACATATAGACAGACAGGCAGATATAGGTTTAGTAAGTAAAGGTTTGAATTCTACTTAAATATTTTGTACTAATCAGTAATCTCTACAGGTTACAGCCTAAGCTGGAAAGAAGCAAACAGTCCCTGGAGAGAAGCATGGCCAGCGAAAAAGTGGTCCAACTTATCGGGTGTCCAGAAACATGTCTTGACCGGACTGAAGTGTGGCACCAAGTACTCTGTGAGGATCACTGCCACTAACAAAGTTGGGACCTCACAGCCTGCTTATTTAGATGTCAGCACTTTGGGTGGAGGTAAGCTACTGTTATTGGAATGATATAAAATTTAAAAAATAAGGCTGGTGTCAGCTCCATTTACCTGTTTTGTGAACATATTACCTACTGTAGTAACAGCAATCCAAAAGATTCCAGCCATAAAAAGTGCTTGTGTCTCAGTAAGAGAAAGTTTGCTGTCTATGATATGAATTAATATGAATCTGTAACTTGGAGAACATTTTAAGTTTCGTTGTGGAAACAAAACAAAAGGGCACAAGTACTATATTTAAATCTTTTTAAGATACGAGATGTGATGAAAATTATTTGTTAAGTACGACACCTTGGCAGCCTTGGGCGTGCCTGCCTCACTAGGTATCTCTTCACAACAGTTTTTAACCAAACCTGCCACATTCAACTGACATTAATTATCTCCCTTCTACCATCCCTCTCAGTTCCAGTCCCACCGAGCACAAGCCAGTGGCTGTGGAGCAACGCGTCGCACATGTACGTACAACTAGCCGGCTGGCAGCACGCCGGCTGTGCGCTCACAGTGCTGCACGTGGAGTATAAGCAGCGCGGTGCCAGCGCGTGGCTCACAGCTCATCATGATATGGTAACTATTAATGTTTTTGATAATAATCCCCAAAATCTGAAAATACACTTTGCTAGTTTAACATGTTCATAAAAGTTTGTTGTGTTTCTGTCGCAACACATACACTGTCACAGAAACAGTCACTGAAGGTTGTGCATCCTGAAGGTTCATGCACTGTAGAGTGACAGTTTCAGGTATGCCAAGGGGTATAGTCTCACCCAGAAGCTGGGTTTCAGAGGTCACACGAACAGTTGTTTCATTTAAAATACTGGTACTCAGCTACATCCGATCAAACTGGAAGCTGACTATAACATAGTTCGGAAGAGGCTGAAAAGATGAGTAATATAATTTTGACTTCCTAGTTAATGTAATTCACGAGTGCCAACTTGGGACCAAAGTAATAGGTCTTGGGGTAGGTTGGCTATCCAATGCCGACACTATAAGTTTCTAAGAGTAAGAACGTAATAATTGTAGTTGTACCTTTCTCTCCCACAGCCGTACTCGTCCCTCTTCTCCTGGAGCCAGCCGGCCCTCTCCCACACAAAGGTCCCTCCGTACGCGATATCAGACCTCTCGCCCGGCACGTGGTACCAGCTGCGAGTGACAGCTACTAATGAGGCTGGTAGTGTCACTACGACCTACAGCTATGCTACTAAGAATGAGGATGGCAGTAAGTTTATACGTACGCGATATCAGACCTCTCGCCCGGCACGTGGTACCAGCTGCGAGTGACAGCTACTAATGAGGCTGGTAGTGTCACTACGACCTACAGCTATGCTACTAAGAATGAGGATGGCAGTAAGTTTATACGTACGCGATATCAGACCTCTCGCCCGTTTATGAAGTACGAAAACCAAGTGTCGCAAAATCGCGTATTATTTGTACATTTTATAATTTTATATACGTTATTTTATTATCTTACGAGTACTGAGCTTCTGACTTCAGTATTGTTATAGATTGTTATAATTTACATCATATTTGTGCTGAAGAAACTACTTTTCTTTCATGCATTTCTTTACCTGCTCATAGATAGCACATAAATATCCAGACTGGTTACTTGCCTCATTAGTCTAGTTGTCACAAGCGCTCCTGTTGACCATGAGGTACTGGGTTCGATTCCCGTTTCGGCTTTATTGATTTTTTTTTTATCAGGGATTTTTCAGTAGCAGCCCACAGTCTGGATATGTACCTGGTAGATGGCAATAGGCTAGCCTATTTCATGGAACTTACACATAACTGGCAAAATGTGAGTGTACTGTAGGTACTGCTGTACCTAACCCTCCGTGGAACACAGGCATGATGTTGTATCCACATTGATTGTTTGTCGTTATACTTTTTTTTTTTTTGGATGGGAAATCATCAAATGACTTCTCCCGCTCTGGGGGGAGCGGGAGGGCGTGTCAGACTTTTACTGACTAAAACCCACCCGTGTTCCTTCAGTTGCCCATGTGCCAGAGTCACGGTATCTCTTTCGAACAATCACGCGACTCCGGCAGGCATCGGTCCTAGCAGACCCCTTCCCTGTTGCTGACATCTCTTTGAGGCGCGCGTGGAACACTACGCGCCGTCGACCCGAGCCTGGTCCTTACCGGGCGGCGAGCTACCCATTGCTCGCCACCCGCAAGCTCGCGCCTACGGTGGCCGGGAGTCCGCTATCGAGTCGTTATACTCTTCCGCTATTTTTTTTTTCTTTATTTATTTATAGGGGCTTTTACGCATAGCGTATGTCAGTCCCGTCGTAATAAGACGTGGCCCATGAATTTGAACAAACTCTTCGCATCGTCGCCATTTGGTTGGGATAGAATTATATGGAACATGCCTACATCAGCTCTGTTCAAATTCAAGGATCTCACTAAATTATTTCTACTGGACTCATATTGGACACATTCCATCAATAAATGTTGTAGGTCCTTGACAACTCCACATTCGTCACAATTTGATGATGCGATTTTCTTCATCATGAAGGCAAATTTTTTGCATGGAATATGTCCAGATCTGAGTCTCAAGGCAGTAACAATCAATTTTCTACTCACATCGCTATTCATGAACCAGGGCACGCGAAGAGGTTCACACTGTATGGTTTTATACCATAAACCCTTCTCTAGTGACCGTTTATTAAAATATTCTCTCCAATAATCATAACATATATTTCTAAATTTTGGTAACTCTGAATTCTGAAGACCATTCTACACAAGTTTCTAATATTGGTATCATTTATTATATCAATGTAATTGTTCCAGCTGAAGTAGGCCCACCCTCGGAGCTCTTCGACCTGAACGTGCTGGTAATAATCTGCAGCTCAATACTACTCACGATCTGCCTGCTTAGCTGTATCTACATACTTGTGAAGAGACAGAGGTATGTGCGACCATTTTTTTTTAATGTAACTTGTATAGGTACTACAAGTGAATCAGTGATTTAATACAGACTTCTTGTTACGTAGCATAGTATTATGCTGAGTTGCTTGATCTCTTTATTATTTGCATTAAAAATACTCCAGTAGCAAGTATTATTTCGGAGTATCAGAAGACCATTTCTAAATTTTCTTGCATCAGCCAAAAAGTGTATCTTATGTAAAGCTTTGAAGTTTGGTGACAAAGATACAGAATCATTTCTTCCACAAATGAACTGTTACTAACACACAAAACATTTTACCTCTTTAAATATTATTTTAGATGACTGGATCCAACATTGTTTACAATAACCTCTTCCTCCATTAACTGCGCGTCATCTATGTTCCCAGAAGCGTTCACCTCACAGAATACCGCGCCTCAATGACATTGGACAACAAGTCGGAGAGCGACAACCTGACGGCAAACACCTCGCACACCAACTTAGCCAACGTTAAAGAGAACGCCATGAACGTACAGAACAGGATATACAGCGCTCCTGTACATGTGGGGAGTGACAGGACACATGGTGAGCTACTTTATAGAGCTTCCTAGCTTTAGCCGCAGGTGTTACTGCATGCGGGCGACCGTAACACGTCAAGGAACATATTTACATTCTCGTACTTAATTTCTCATTGTATTAAGCAATTTTAAAGAAGAGGAGTTTATTCATACAGGGATTTTTGTTTCCCGTATGTAAATAAATTTTACACTGATAACTGGGCCGATTTAAGTCAGTACTTTTTCATTTGGTCAAAGATGACTGCGTGGTGGTCCCATATCAATTTTATCAACTTTTCTTGAGCAATTTTTTGTCGCTTAGTTTATTTTTAATCCAGTCCATCTATGTCAGTGTTCGCCAGAAAACATTTCACCCTCAGTAAATCTTTATCAGCCGTCATCTCAGCAGTCAGTCCCTCTCTAACTGTACGTATCATCTTCTACACAAAATACTTGCATCTATCGTTCCTCTGGGCTCACCTCCTTGGTCCATACTCAAAACTGTCCTTACGTTTCCGAATTTCATTATATATATTTTATGGACGCTAATATACATGACATATATTATTTGCAATCTTAAAGCATGTGGTAAAAAAGCATTGAAAACCTAATATCCACTCGTCATTTGCTCTGATACAAACTATAGATTTTTGGTTCAGGAATATAATAGGCAGACTACAAAAATGAGATGAGATATGGTTTTGGGGTTACAATTTTGCATAAACATGCATCATTATGAAAATAAATTTAACGGTACAAGTAAATAGTAATAATACGTAAGTATTACACGTGATATTTATAGTAGGGAAGTGGGTGACCAAGAATTTTCTTTTTTATGTTGGTTATGTTTTTTATTTTCTTTTTCTTTTTTTATGTTTACCCAATCTTAATTATAAAATCTTACTAATGATGTTTCTGCCTCCCACGAGTCGCAATCAAGCATGAGTTCATGTATATGTGTAATAAGACTCATTATTTACTTGCAGAGTTGTACGAGATAAGTCCTTACGCACAATTCGCAGTGGGCTTTAAAACTTTCGGCCATGTGGAGAACCAAGACATGCCTAGTCGACACGCGAAACATAGATATGACACAGGTAACATATTAAAACTAGATTCCTATTTCTTAATAGGTACCTACCTAAAACTTAAATACAAAAATCACCCTTACAGCTACAAAATAGAGGCGTTATCAAAGGCACACTTTTATTCTGGATTACGAAATTTCTTGTCGTCGAAGGATTGTTTTTTCTAGCTATTCCTACGGGTCGTAACCAAATCAAAATGAAATAATAAGTCATTAGAAATGACAATTGAACTGTATAACTGTATCCTACTACTGAGTCTATCAATGAATTTTTATCATGTTGTACTGACCTCAAATAAATTGTAATAAGGTAAAAAGAGTTATCACGACGTAGTTCAGGCGACCTACCCTAAGCAGTGGCGGGAACACGTCTTCCAATGTTGATGACGACGCAGTAGGAGGTCTTACGTACCTACTGTATAAAAATATGTGTCACAAAATTACGAGAGTATGTCAATTATGGTGGCTCTGATTTTTAATAGTTTTCTTATTTAAAAGAATGGTTTGTTTACACAAACTTTTTTTGTATCGATCTGCTCAAAACTGATACTTTCCAAAATCTGAATTGAAATTCTATTTAGATTTTGGAAATTATCAGTTTTCTAAAGACCAAGTCATGATTTCATTTTCATAATAAAAATAATAATTTCTTCTTTCAGAAACGAGTTTCCAAGTGTGTTCAGAGTCTGAAGAAAGTGACAGCATATCAAAATCGACGCTAAAAAGTATTCCAAGAAGTAAGTAGGATCATGCTTGTAACTCTCGAAACTAGTACTGTAAGATTCACTTGCACCACAAGTCACAAAAGAGCTAAAAATCACAAATTTAAAACATCATTCCTGCCTGTCATCTTCAAACGATTGATAGAAACAGATCGATGTTTTAAATTCGTTTATCGCAAATCATGTTTTTGGTGTGAGCAAATTTAAATAAATCTCATCAAAATCATTATAAGTATTTATAAGTCATATTTTGACGCCTCATAAAGATGCATAGATATTATGGGAAATGTTCTCACAGGTGGTTATGAATGAACGTAAAAAGTAATGAATATTTATTAAATTCGGGTTTGATTCCCGGGTGGGAAAAGTGTTAATGTGGTTTCCTATGTGTAATTTCTGAGTAGCAACCTGGAGTGTGAATTTGTACTCAGTTGATGGCAATAGGCTCGTCTCCTATATCATGGGACTAACATAACTAGCGAAATGTCTGTCTAACGGGAAATACAGGTGTGATGTTATATGGCGTGTTAGTTAAATTAATAGGTCCATTATGTTTATTTCCAGGAGTCTGCAGAGTCGCTCACCATAGATAGCTGTACAAGGAAGAACTTTAATTTTAAACAAGTATAGAAGGAACAGTTTCTGTAATATCAAAAACATTTAAATTAACTTGAAACGAAACAAACTTGACGCTGCCAAAGTGACTTGAATAAAAAACTACTTTAATGCCCAAAAAACAAATCAACATATACAATAGACACACTACTTTTATACATATATATGTAATTTAAGCCTGCTCTTAAGAATTTGATTTCGTCTACGATTGTTACTAAACGCAAATAGTTACACTAAGAAATAACAAACATTTCTATAACGATACAATGAAGATTTACGATGTCATCCAATAAGATTTGAGGGTTCTCTAGGTACACTCAGCGACCAAAGTTAATTATTATTAACACTAGATTATTTAGATCGTTATTATTGGGCTAAACATTTAATTAACATCCTAACAGGTAAAAAGTAAAAAAAAAAACTAGCTGCTGGTTTTCTAGATAAAAAAAAATGATAAGAACTTAAGGTACGGAATTCCCACTTCCCCCCACTATCTCCTCAGACAGGACTGTCAGGAACAAGATTATGCAGTGCATGTCCCAGCAGACTAGAAAGACAGACAAGATCTGTCTGCTGTGCTCATAAATAAGCTATAAATCCCTTCAGTGTTTTTGTTCATTTTTGTGCAGACTGTAAATTCTAACCTAGATAATTAAGGTAAACTTTAAGACTGATTTGTGCCTAAACCGATGTTGTTGATTTAAAAAAAAATTAAGTTTGTTAATATTATAATTACAATTGGTTTTTTTTTTATAAGGGTTTTTAGAATACTTACTAAGGTTAGTGTAAGTGCATGTACCTATAAGAATTTTATCATAATAAAGTGATTTAATAATACTTCATTTTGTTTTCTTATTAATCCTATTTGATGATTTTGATAATAAATGAATGTGCTGGTATGTATTTGGATGTTATTACTGGACCACATAGTTCACAGTATCGGAGTCCTAAGAGCACAAAATGACTCTGTTTATCACACTTATTAGGATCATTTTTCGGAAAATGTAAAATGTAATTTCATGCAATATTAAAAAAAAATCGATACTGCCATACAAACAGTCAATATTCTGTTTAACTTTTATTGTGAATTGTCTGGCAACAACCGCTAGATATCTCTGGACCTATTTTAATCGAGCAGGATATGTAATGCTATCTATATCATTAACAATTCGTCCATCCGCATGACAATTTCGTACAATGTTCTAAATTGGTCGGATATGGAGGCCCTAGACTTGCCACAGCAATCAACAGCATCGTCCTCAATACAATGCGCACATCTGTAATTGTAAGATGTATGATGTGTCTTATCGTTACAATCATTACCGATCATAGAAAGCCCTAGGCACACAGGAACTCAAGGAAGCCTCATAAGGATAACGCAGCCTCTAAGGAGAATGTAGGATGCAAGAGCGACCGAGGCAAGCTCGAAATCTATAGCATCCTGCCTCTGAAATTTTCAGTTCGTTTTGACGGTTCATATAGAAATAGAGGAAAATTTATCGACTTATGTTAAAGTAACACTGATCACTAAAAAACCTCACGAAACTACAACAAAAAAGGATCAGACCATTTTCGATATAGACAATGAACCCTATGAAGCATAAAAAGAAAGTGAAAGTTTGGGAAATAATACTGAAGCAGCAAACTAAAGTCTATTAAACTAACAAAACGTTAAAAACTTTCAGCGTAAAAGTTTTTATATAAAATCGTTACAAATAACGATTTACTTCGAGTGTGCAATGAACCGACATATTGGTGTGGAACTCTGAAAGAAGGATATGGAAGTTTTTTTTTATTGAACTTGACTGAGTAGCAACACACCATTATATTAACTGATTATTCTAGAACTTTATATTTGGAGACTGTCAATTCTATGTTTAATCAATTCATCATTGCAGCCAAAAGACATCCACGACTGGATGTCCAGCAGGTCGTAAGTCGGAGTCGTAGTAGGTGAAAGACCTACTATGTATTATTTTATTATTATTATTTTTCATTTTCATTTTAAACGTTTTGAGGTATTTAATCCAGCAACTTTCCGTGTACTTGATCAGATGAGTAATAGATATACCTAGGATTAAATTATTCTTTACATTCTAATAACTTGTGAAGTATCGAAAAGAACATTAACTACATCTGTATTTTTAGGTACCTAATATTTATATTCCATCATTTTAAAGTGGTTAAAATAAAATGGCTTAATCATGACGCTTTCATCTTCTTCAATACCAAAGACACTAACTACTACACACACATTTTCACTGTTCCATTAAATTCAATTCTAAACTAGATTGATACTAACTCCATGTGGGATACTTCCAATGAAAACCGATTTTTTTTTCCAACTTTGTAAATTAGGTCACCGATTTAAACAGGCCGGGGCTATCCAATTTTACGGCTCGTGTGTTCCAACCTCGTGGGACTAAAGAGAGATAAGTTCACTTTGTACATGTTTCAACGAACGATAGTTTATTCTTGATAATTATTAAGGGTGTTTTTGGATAATATGAGGGTTGTGAATGGTCGGAAACATCGTAATGAGAAGAGACGAGAATATGTCGACAGTAAAGTCAATGCAAACACGGGTTTTAAATAAATAAAAATAAAAATACTTTATTTCAGACATGAATAGTCCATAGGTTGGTTAGTGATGGTAGTAACAGAACGTACTTAAAGCTTATATTAGTATTGTTAGTAAGGACACAAAATACAAGGTACAGGTACAGGTTATAGGGTATTATTTTTATTACCAATGCAACAAACGCGACGAAAGCAAGACAAAAAAAAAATTAAATTAAAAATTAAAAAAACCCCCGACACAAAAACCTAAAGTCCCTTTAAAAAGTAAAAAATAATAAAAAAACTCAATCTTGAAGTACCTAAGTATGTATTAATAATTCAAAAAAAAATATACGTCGCGTTGGGGGACCGCTCCAAACCTAACAATTTACTTACAAATAGTCTATTACCTAACTGAAGAAAACTTTTATAAAATTAGGTACTTCTAAATATTGCATTTAGGATACCCTCGCAGAGCGGTCCCCCAACGCGACGTATATTTTTTTTTAAATGATAGGAAACATTGTTCTTTCAATATTTCCATATGGAAATATTGAAAAAACAATGTTTCCTATCATTTTATGTTGGGCGATTACGGAATATAAGTTGCAAGGCACGACAGTTGAAAAAGCTGTGGTTTACTTAGGTAAAAGTACTTTCGCAAAACGCCAAGCCTATGTAGCCTTAAGTAGAGTATTTTTACTCTGTTTCAGGTTACATAGGCTTGGCTTTTTCCTTGGATGGTGTAGCAGTTTGTGAGCTCGACCAAAGAAAACCATTTAATAACCCACATGACAAATCATCTTTAGCAGAATTGCAAAGACTGAGATGTAGTCATTGATACTCTCACGTGACAATCGGATTTCCATGTCCCAATTTTCCCACCACCAATTTTCTCATCAAGTGAAGCTTGAACATTCTCGATTAAGTCATCAATATTCTCTTTCAGTTAGCTTTCATTTGAGACCCCACTCGAGTATATTTGTAGACATTCGGTTATTCTTCCCCACTTTCACCCCCCACAACTTTTAAACGGCTCAACCGATTTTCATCAAACATGTCTAAGAACACTCGCACATAAGTCACCTTTAATACAAAAAAAACAATAATTGAAATCGCTTCATCCGTTCCGGAGCTATGATGCCACAGACAGACAGACACACAGACAGACCGACACACAGACAGACAGACAGACACGTCAAACTTATAACACCCCTCTTTTTCCGTCGGGGGTTAAAAATGACTTGACTTGTGATTTGATTAATTTATTGAACCCAAATGTGATGACTCCCGGCTGCTATCAAAAATAGTATCAGTACATTGTTATTTTACTAGGTTCTTCAACATCCTCAGGTGAGAACCTCGTTACGACTTCGATGACTGGAACTTTCGTTTTCACCAAGTGTTTAGAAAATATTAATATGATAAGCTACTCACACGTCAGCATCCCACTGTTCATAGTGGTGAAAAACAGAGCAGTATGAAACTACTATGTGACCCTAAAAATATACAATGTCGGATTGATTATTACCGTGTGTACGGGGCCTTACGACGAAATAATATTATCTGGAATTTCCATCCCAATAGGAAAACAACAAAATATAAGAAAATGATGGCCTATTACATAGCCAAGCAAAACCTCCCCTTATAAATTTACCGATAACCAACAATATAATTCCTTACTAAATGATTGTGCAAACAAACTGATTGCTGTGCACATAACTACCAAACACTTTCGTTGGACCGCGAAAACTTGCGATCTTCTATAATATAAAGTTGGTGCTTTAAAAAGGTTCGGGCTCGTACCTTCGGTTTCCACTCGAAATTATTGAGTGAGACTTTACGACGACCTGTTTTTGATATAGATTGAATTGATTAAGAGCTCAAACTTTTGAAAATAAATCGTAATTGTTTTCAGTTTACAAGTGACTGTATTCACAAGTTGGTATGTTTCTCGCACCGTACAATTGGGTAACATTTCTACAAAGCTTCATCTTCATTCAAATTAATTTATATTTATATCTCTCTCGTATCGTGGAGTAATGTATTAAACACTGAAACTTTATCTGATCGCACTAAGGAATTTGAACATCAGAATAGTGGGGTCTAGTTCTTTTCCGTACAAACTCGACTGTTTCTTAAGAAGCTTTGCTTTGTTTAGAATACTTAAGATACTATTAAAATAATATGAAACTCGAACCTACCAACTCCAGTTGCCAAAACAGTCTCAGCCCTCACCGCGGTACACCGCAACAATCCAGCACAGTTGTCGGCTAAACAAAATAATTAATCTGCTGTGGGCTTGTGGCTAAAGTTTAATTACTTGTTTGAGTTTGTCTTGTTCAACGGGAACTCACACTAGTACAGGAAGATTTATGTTTTAGTTGTGGGTAGTATTTATCCTAATCGGGTGGTTAGAACCAATTAACAATAGCCAAAACAACATTTTGATAGATGCCTAGCAAAAAGATATTTTATCAATAAAAACAAACAATATTTCAGACATCCAAACCTATGCTTCACCAAGAACTTAGAAAGCAATTTATGGAAGTTCCTAGCGGGGTTAAAGTTGCTAATGTTTATTTATTTGCAAAAAACTTCTGGAAACGCACGTAGGGAGAACGCGAGATGGTAAATATAATGGGGGCGTTTCAAGTTGAAGGTTTTAAAAAACCATACCGACACATTGTGCTTTAGTGGTTCCCCACCAATAAAGCACAATGTGTCGGTATGGTTTTTGACCCAACTGAATTTGTGTAGGCCGCTGCGATACTTTATCAATATTCAAGGAATCCACCCATGGATTCACGTAATCATGAATCTACATGGTTCAGTACTTAATTCAGACAAGTGTTATCGGATCGCTTTGAACTACTAAGCCTCCGAAAAGTAACTTTATTAGGATGAAGAAAGTTCTAGATAAGTCCTTTTTCCAGACTCTGTAACTAAACAATACTTTCTAACAAACTTTTGATTTAAAAGAGTACCTATTCATGGAGATTCTTACGTAAATTAAATATACTTAGGAACAAAAGCAGTAAGATTTTTGATTTTATTATATTTTTTGACACACGGACATTATAATGACAACACAGAAATTACATTATAAATGAAACAAAATACAAATAAGTATTTAATACATACTTTGAATAGTTTTTCGTTTTTCTTCATTCGAACCTACTTTGCTTTTGAATGGATAACTAGATTTATCTTCCTGACTTACCTTGACACTACAAAAGTGCCTGAAATTGGTTTGATTGAAATAAATGCACTAGAATTGAGTTTGAACTTATTTAGAGTACAGTGCACAGAATCGATCTAACTATCCTCTCTTTATCTAAAAACACGACTAAAAGTTGCTGTAGATGTAACCCATCGGACCATGACGGACCCATGCGGAACGGAACGACAATTATTGGAGACATCGTTTCAAGGAAAACGTATACCTATGAAAGAGCAAACGTCAAGAGTTTACGCACGACGTACATTTTGGCGACATTCGTCATCATCATCATTTCAGCCGAAAGACGTCCACTGCTGGACATAGGCCTCACCCAAGCACGACCACTTCGACCGGTTCCGTGCTTCTCGCATCCAACGGATTCCTGCGGCATTCACCAAGCCATCGGTCCATCTTTTGGGAGGCCTTCCAACGCTACATCTTCCAGTACGCGGTCGCCACTCTAGGACCTTCCAGCTAATCTGTTCTGCGAGTAATGTGCCCTGCCCACTTCCACTTAAGTTTGGCAAATCTTTGGGCTATGTCGGTTACCTTGGTTCTCCTACGGATCTCTTCACTTCTGATTCGATCGTGACATTGATTGGCGACATTCATTTTAAGGTGCCCGTTATGTAGGTAAAAGGCCAGATCGTGTTAAACCCGTTTAATTGGACATCTGAACTAAAGACCAGTTGACTACGCCTTTACAAGCTGTTAGCATCGGTGCTCATCCAACTTAGATTAGTTGTTCGTTACGTCTTCCGCGGTAATTACCGACGTGACGACCGAACTAGCTAGCATTAATATTATTTCTCGTATTTTATGAGAGCCACTTTTGGTGTGGTGGCTCAAGTTAATATTACTTATTTTTATAATAACGGTAATTTGTAGCTACTTTTGGTGATGATCCTAAGTAAAAACATTTATTGCCACTAAACCATTAACAGGCACTTCTGAATTGTCAAGGAGTCGTTCTGTTAGTCAAAAAGTTGCGGCTAGAAGCACGTAACACTGATGACCAGAGGTCGGAGTAGGCTATTCATGGAATGTACTTCGTACTTTTGGTGTAAATCAAAAGTCACAGCATTTATTGCTATTAAACCATTTACTGGCACTTTTGAATAGGCAAGCAGTCGTTCTATCAGTCAGAAAGGTGAGGCTGTAAGACTGAAGGTAGCCACTACACCAGAACTTATATTCAGAATATAATTTGATAGTGTTAGGTATATTATATTAGATTATTTCAAGCTGCAGCCTCGTGCCTTTAGCCGTATGTTCATCTTTCCATAACATAATAGAACTTACCAATAACAACACAATAAATCGCGAAATTTGGTCATACCTGATGTAGAAACTAAACCTCAATCAATGACACAAAACTCCTGCAAAAAATCGACCAGCTTATTGGCAAAGCAATCTTTATCATTACAAAAACGTGTCGAACATACTGTTTCACATTAGCGCATTTTAAGCCGTACTCTCACGAACCTAAATCTCATAATGTTTTGTGCATTACGTCTTTATTCCCAGAGGAGAATACCGTTTTACGCAGTTTATGTAAGAAAGTTTATTTAATTGTATATCTAAGAAACTGAGAAGCTCTGAGATAATTATCAGTTTCAGTGCAAAATATTTCGGAGTATAAGCACAAATTGCAACCGGCTTGATTATTTTTCTTCATGCTCACAAGTTCCTATTGAGTTTTATTGGTTTGATTTCGCATTTATATTTAAATAAATGCTTTTCAAAATATACTTAGTAAGGCAGGTACTGCAAAGTACTGTCGTGCATAAAATAAGAATTATAGTATTGAGCCTGAAAAGAAAAAGCAATATTTGTCTACGGTGCTCACTGGCTTAAAATTTGACGTGGTATTCACAGAGTGTTATGACTTATTTAATAAAATTTGCACCCCGTGGTGCAGTAAACTGTGGGATATCTAATGTAATAAACGGTAGGATGAGTAATTAAATAAATTTGCATGAGGAAATAATAAAGAAAATAATTTTACACGTTATTTTATCTTTCTTAATTATTTCTCGTCTGTTTTATTACAGAGGACAAAGTAAGGAGGTTTATAGTAGACGTTTTATGCAGTAGAACTCAGTGTGTACAAGAGTTTCCCTAAGGAGATTCTGGTGATATCATTTAGAGAATTATTTATCTTTATACTATATTGGTAACGGTATCGACAAAAACACTGCGCCTGCCAGTCGTTCGTTTGCTCTTTTTATGCACTTTATTTTTCCCAACGAGTATTATTACTGAGTTCTGTTTTGAAGGGTCTTTGGTTGTGGTAGTTTAATGACAAATACATATTGACTGTTCAACTTTGTAACTGAGATTGGCAATCTTGATGATGGAAGCGTTTGTCTATAAGCTATGTTATCCACAACCCAACTTAACATAAGGTGTTATTACTTCAGTTCATAGGCTTCTTTATATATAGGCCAATAATTCGGTCCTCGGTCACTCTTATTGTCATCATTCTCTTCCCAATATTTATATTTGTGGTTTGCGCACAGGTAACTACGTCTCTCATACTTCTGTCATCTCAGTACCTAGTCAACCCCTTTGTAGTCTCAACATCTTTCATATAGTCCATCCATCGCTTTTTTCTTGTACCAGCCTATTCAGACTGTTTACTTCTAACATAAAACAAAAAGTTAGTGTTCATACTAACATGTTGCCTCGTGTACCTCGACCATAACGGTAGTGAATCTCATATGCACATCACATGCAGATCTTTTGTGCGGACCCACAATGGCCATCAGAAGCAAACCTTTCACCCTGTTTTATATGAAAACAAAATGCCTTTGTTCGTTGCTTTTTTTTAAATATTTTTTGTGTTTTAATTGTTCTTGCGTTGTTTTGTTCGTCGTTTAGTTATGTGACTATGGATTTTGACTTGAGTTTTCATTCAGTTTAAACCATTTCTTTTTTAATAGTATGCCTGATAAATCGGTGCATATCAGTAACTGGGTAGCCTGGAGTATGGAACTAAAATATTTAAATGCGTGTCATAAACGTAACTAGCAAAACGTTATCGCAGTTCTTTTCACACTAAGTTTTGCCGTTATTGCACACAGATATTTTTCGAAGAGGAAAGCTTCTCTCAATATTTGATTTGGCTCCGTTTCATTAACTACGGAACCTAAAATAACAAAATTCGTACCCCGGAACATTACCAATATGACACAATATACAGTTGGTTAATAACGGTATTTGTGGTCGAAATGAACACGTTGCGAGATTGCGTTAGCGAATTAAATTTAATATGACTGTGGTGAAACATACGCTGAATATACTGCTGTTATTTAAAACGTAAGTTATGTTACACTGTTTTTGCGGTATGCGGTTATTATTATAATTATATTATGATTAATTAGGGGCGATTGCAAGTTCAAACAGTCACGGATAATGTTAAAACTTAGTTCTTCTGATCTCTAAAGCCTCGATGCTGAGTAATACATCAGACAACGGAATACCTGATACTGCGTATCAGAAACAAAAAAAATCTCCGGACTAATTCAAAACAGTTCATACCTACAGCTTCGGGGTCTGGATTCACCTCTTTATTACAAAGTATTTTTCATACTTATGTCCTTCAGCAACCAACCGAAGCCATTTTTGGTTTTTGCAAACCCGTGAAATTTTTTGATGCGATCAGTTATAAATAATTGATTCCCACGGAATTGCAGTCTTTTAATCAAGCAGTTCGTTGGCGTATCCCAATCTTCACTTGGAAAATTTAAAGTCCTTCGAAAATAATATCAACTTTCCTTCTCGGTAACTACAACGGAAAATGTTCCCCACATACAACACATTGTACTTACTTTCAGCATTTTAAACTTAACTCAAGCCCAAGCTCAGCACTATTTCCAGTATTGCATAGAAGGCACAAAATGAATGAATCAACCACAACACAAATTTTACAAAAATCCACCCTATGTCTCAAAAAATAAAGATTACTGTGACTACAATGATAACTTTGCCTCTTAACTAAAAATACTTCTGAATGCAAATTGGCCGCAATCTAGATACATTCAAGAAAGTTGCTCAAATTTTTGTGTCGGAGATATTTTTTTCAGATTAAATTCGGCGAAAGAAGAGTTTTAAGTAGTCACTAACTTGCTTATAAATTGCTTTCCTAATCTTCTATACCTACGCAAGCGCATCTTTCTTTACATTACAAAAATAAGGGAGAAAACATCGAAAAGATGCTGTTCCTTTATTTGTGCGTGAATTGTAAGTTTTGAATACGTTTTAGAAGTAATAGAGCGTTGTTCAACAGTTTCTCAGGGGTAAGTACGATAGGCACCATAGCTGTACATGATTTCGTCACAAAACTGCATAAACCAGTGTTTAGATATGCAAGGGATGCTGTGTGATAAAATAATAGAGGTGTACGAGGGTTTTCAACTTTGTGTCTGGTAAAAACTAAAGCCAAACACAGTTATCTTGTTTTAGTTAATAGAATATCTTGGTTCTTGTAATTTTAAAATTAGTTAAGTATACTGGTGAAAAAATACATCGCATAATCAGTATATACCTATATGTTCCCACAGCTGCGATACAGTCGTCCTCTCTATAAGAAGGACAAGGCCGTGATCCACCAGGCAGACTCAGTGCGAGCTGGTAGATGTCACACGTCTTCGTCGCCATTTTTGATTCGAGAACACGCCGGTTTCCTCACGACAAAAATATATGAAATAATGTAATATCACATACATCTTAGCTAAAGGCAAAATAGAGAGGGGATTAATGTTGAAACTAGAAGCTTTAAGAAGTAGGAAAACGAGGAAGTCATATCAACTTTGTACCCTATATTTGTGCGTACGGCCATATATCAAGCTATATATTTCCAGTTTTAGATGAGCTTGCATGATGTAGATTTTCGTGCGTGAGAAGTCAGCTTATACTGACAATGTTTAGCTTGATTTGTAGCCCTGGATACTCAATTCCTCCTCCACATATAGCCATTTTTATTTTCCTTTCACCCCAAAATAACTAACAAAAAACAAAACCCGAAACACCCTCACAATATTAGTACTCATATAAAAAGGGAAGTACCACTTAGCGTTCATACCCTAAAAACATAAGCAAATTCGATGTTATGTAAGAAGGCAGACTACTATTATGGGGGCTATTCCATTCCGCGCACCTGTTCAATGTAGATTGAAACAAGTCGGCTATGCGGTGCGCTCACTATGTGGGATAGGAATTTGTTTTAAAAGTGCTGAACATTATCGCTTCTTGACCGTACATCTTCTGGCACGGCTCTATCTTATGCTACGCTTGCCAATATTTAAACTGTCTCCACTTCAGGAGTCGTACGCAATCAAGACCGACCCACTGCTACTTTAACTGGCCCACTCTTGCCAACGCCAAATCTGTTTCAGATAAATTCATTTAATTTCCTTGTTTAATTAATTTACCAGAGAACAAAGAATTACAGATATTTCCACCTAGTCCTAATCCTAAGAAGCTTGTGATTGGAGTGTAACAATCCCAGAGCAATCAGAATAAGTAATCTTGATATCTGTGTACCTACTAAGTTTCATTAGGTATTCTCTTTGGCTGCAATGTCCGTACAATTCGTGTTACTCGAGTAATTGTAACAGCAAATAAATAATTTTGTGTGAGATGGGGATGGTTTCTTTGAAGTTTTGGTATTGTGAAGATTAAAACCAGATGTGAAATGAAGCTACTCTGGATAGTCCAAGGCTACTTACTATTAATAGGATTTGTGTAGAATTTTATTTTTGCCATATTTCATTCTCGTAGTAAAAGTGAGTATAAGATAATACAAGAATAAGCGTAAAAGCCTATTCAGTAAGGGGAGGGGAGGGGAGGCTGTAAATGGATTACATAATGTAAGTGCGTGTAAGCAAGATCATATGTTTTCGTAAAATGATGACAAGTTTGAGTCTATTTCACTAAATCTTGCTAATTATAGGTTAACTTAGTTTACAGATCATAAACTAGCAAAACATGTGTTTTTATTCTGTGCAAATCGGTAACCATTAACATATTTATATTATCAGAGGCGTTTCGTTCCTACGCATAGTTATTAAATGGTTTTACGTGACTTTTTAATGACCAATTAGAGTCGAGAAAGCGTAACCCAACCCTTTCTTATTGATTTAAAATCCACGATCCAAAACTGTAACTATAACATGTAAAATAAAATATGAACTCTTTTTGATCAAATACTAAACCACAGCTACGTTTTATATTGATATATTAATAACAAAACTTTCTAACTTACATCTTATATCATATTTGTTCAATTGTAATTTAACATTTTGCTTATGTATGGCGCATCAAACATACAAGTTTCTGCTGAGTATTTGATTCAAAATCAGGCTGAGAGACTTCTGGGGCACTTTTAAAGCCATAACCACATAAGGCCTAGAGGATTCCTAGGCTTAGCAATGTTATTGTAGTTTTCCATCAGATTTTTTATCGCAATCTGAATTTTATTGTCAACTGATCACAAGAGGCGCTCCTCCTGATACTTTTGAAAACATGCCCATCTTCCACTTCTTTCGTTCCAAGCATGAAGTTATGCTTACATATTAACGAAGAGCTTTCAAACATCAACATCAAATATTTATCAAAATCCATTTGTGCACATAATTATATAAATATGTTCAAAGTCAGAACTCAAACTGTGCCGGGATCGCAGGTAGAATAAATTAATGCAGACACCGTGAACAATGTTGTATGTTAGAGTAGGTAACTTGGAACTGATTTGATACTTTAATTACGTTTTGGGGCATTTTGTGAAATTAGAAGTTTGATTTCAGATGACTGAAAAGACAGTGTAGGAAATGTTTTTTTGTTTTCAATAAAAGATTTTTTGTAAAGGTTGATCACTAAAAAAGTTCAAAACTGTCGCCCATTTAATGAAAATCGATATAAGTATAAATGGGAACAGTGCACACAAGGCTAAAACCATGGACACACATAACTATTTATTTGTCCAATGTAATTGCCTTCCACTGTCATAACGTTTTTTTGGACTTATAATAAATTAATGTTTGAAATCGTGAATCTGTCGTCATCCAGCGTGGTGCAATAATGCTCATGCCTTTTTAGTATGATAAGAGGCCCTTGCCCTGCAATGGGTTAATAATTTGGCTAGGTTTATAAACATTCCATAATCACTTTGCACTAGTTACTTATGACATAAAAAATTCACACTAAAACGTGTGCGGATTCTAATATACAGCCTTTTATCCAAAAAAGTCTTCAACACCTCCACGTTTTCCTCAAATTCTATTCAATTCACACACACCATCTAACACAAAATTACCTTCTCGTCTTTTCTGACATCCATTACATTCTATCTCCATATTGTGTGCTCAATCTGCATGTCGTTACGAGCCGTGTCTCAAATCATCCATAATTCACATAATGAGGACAAGCTGAACACTGTAGAGACGAAATAAGTTATTCACCGAGCTAGTTATTTAGATTTCGGTTGTCATGATGGCTGTTATGTAGGGAGTGAGAGAAAGAAGAATGGGTTTAGGGAAAATTAAAAGGGTTCTAGTTTGAGATGGGTCATATTTGGAATAGTGAAAAGGAAAGAACGATATATGATAAGAAAGAAGAACAACGATGAGATTTAAAAAGAGCTGCAATATATGTTTTTAAAAGTCGAAACTTAGTAAACAACAAGGAAATAGGAGGTAAAGATGGAATGAATAGAAATAACTTAAGAAAATTGCTCTCATTTGATCTTAAACAATCTTACAAGATTTTCATTTAACATTTACTTTCTTATTGGAAAAACTGGCGAAAAACTTTCAGTGGCACAAATGGTATTATCGTTTCGAATTCCATGTATAATTTCAGACTCCGCAAAATAAACATCCCTAACTAAATCAGTGTTGCCAATGAGCCCCATTTCTGCTGTAGAGTTAATGAGGCATTGTGTATCTTCATTTAGTAAAAAAAATACAATCTCGGTTTTTGAAGATAATTAATAATAATTTATTTAATTAAAACGATTACAAAAAGAGCACATTTATCGAAGAGTGTTAAATTTTCCATACAATTATAGTGCCTAAAGATAAACTATTTCTAAAATATTTTTATCACAAGTGCAAATGATGATTTATCGGAATTAGAATGTAGGGTAGCGACCCGCCCGATCTAGATTAATTCAAACCTGTGTTTCGGGCCATCACTTTACATTTCAATTAAATTGGTGCAATAATATTTTGAGTATAATTGAAGATAAATGTAATCTATTAATAACTAATAGGTTGGGGAAAAAGTTTCTTCGCATTTTTTAAGAAAATTCAAAACATTTTTTAATAAAGTTTATTTACATT
This sequence comes from Aporophyla nigra, assembly GCA_947507805.1. Lineage (NCBI taxonomy): Eukaryota > Metazoa > Arthropoda > Insecta > Lepidoptera > Noctuidae > Aporophyla > Aporophyla nigra. Next base: position 5,365,915 of record OX382315.1, on the reverse strand, counting down.
TAACTAAAGTATGTAGGTACCATTTTGTTCGATAACTTTTTGCCATCTTGTAGGTAGGGACATGATCCCATTGCTATAGAAATTTTGGGACTTCTGGTCAAAATACCGCGACAAGTGGTTTTGGCAGTCCTCTCGTGATGTTAACCTGACACTGCCTAAAGAATTCTGAAGAGACCAAAACAGGTGGAAATCTGAAGGTGCAAGGTCAGGACTATACTGCGGATGCATTAACAACTCCCAGCCAAACTCTCTTAATTTTTGTTGGGTGGCTAAAGATGTGTGAGGTCTAGCGTTATCATGATGAAAAACCACACACCTTCTGTTGATTAATTCAGGCCGCTTTCTCTCAACTTCTTGCTTTAATCTCACCAGTTGTTCGCAGTAGAGTTCAGAATCGATGGTCCTGCCTGGTGGTAACAGCTCATAATGAATAATGCCCTTCCAATCCCACCACACACACAACATCACCTTGTTGCGAGTTAACCCGGGTTTCGCCACAGTCTGTGAAGCCTGACCGGCCTTTGACCACGACCTTTTTCGCACGTTCTTGTCATACGTGATCCACTTTTCATCACCAGTTATCAGCTTCTTCAAAAATGGTTCGGTTTCATTACGTCGTAATAAAGAATCATAAATGAGTACACGGTTCATTAGGTTTCTTTCAGTGAGCTCGTGAGGTACCCAAATGTCGAGCTTTTTTGTGTACCCAGTTTTTTTCAAATGCGCCAAAACTGTTTTGTGGTCAATTTCCAGTTTTTCAGCTACGTCCTAACTACTGGTATGCCGATCTTGCTCCACTTTTTCAAAAATGGCATCCATTTTATCCGTAATAGGGCAACCAGAGCGACGTGCATCTTTGACATCAAAATTTCCGGATTGAAAACGCTTAAACCAAATTTGTGCTACTCTCACAGACACTGCACTAGGTCCATAAACATCGCAAATGTTTTTCGCGGCTTGCGTTGCATTTTTACCTTTTTTGTAGTAAAATTTTAAAATGTATCGAATTTCTTCATTAGATTCACTCATCTTGACGGTCTTTTCTTTTTTTGGTTTTTTCTTAACTTTCAATGATACGAAAACCAGCCAGATACAAGTAGTATAGCCAAAGAGATTTTATTACAAGTTCATACATACTCGTCGTCTTCTCGTTGGTTTAGTGGTAGCAAGCGCTACTGCTGAGCATGAGGTCCTGGGTTTGATTCCCGGGTCAGGCAAAGTGTTATTGGGTTTTTCAATCTGGAATTTCTCAGTAGCAGCCCAGAGTCTGGATTTGTGCCCGGTTGATGGCAGTAGGCTCGCCCCCTATTACATGGGACTTAAACATAACAGGCGAAATGTGGGTGTACTATAGGTACACCTCTGCCCAACCCTTCGGGGAAACCAGGCGTGATGTTATGTTATGTTACATACTATAATGCGAAAAGACTTTTTCCCCAACCTAATATGAGAAAAAGCACATTAGTAAAAACAACACAATAAAACAATAATTCCTAAAACTAAGCGATTGTAAATACTACAAAAATAAATACTTACGAGGGAATAAATTATAATCTTAACATAATTTCTAGAAGTTTTTCTGTGTCTGTGTAATTAAGTACCGCTAAGTTTTTGATGACATTTTACTACATTTTTTATAACTTAAACTATAGATGCTTAATAACCTGTTAAGTCTATTATACAGAAGAGGTCCTTAAAACACAAAAAATCGCTTCGCAAAATTAGATTACAAAATGACATCACCGGGCATTTCAATTAAGTATTAATTTAAGACCGCTTACACGATTCCCCTATTTCTTTCGAAACAGCAGGAGACAAATCAAAGACGTTTGTGTTGCGGCGGTGCTGCATACATTATTAAGCAGAGCTCTAAGCCCCGGCAACTTAATTGTATCTAGATTTAAGATAATAAACACATTCTTATTTTTTTTTTAGCTCTGGTAAACCGACAAATTCGTGTAACATTACCAACGAAGCTTTACCTTTCGGAAATTAGCTTCAGCAGATTTCCAACCTTATCTAAATTAAATAAGATTTACAATAGATCAAACTCTTCAAACTTAGCTGCAAATATAAGTAAGTCGACTTCCATTCCTTTCGCAATTATTTTGCTGTTACTAAACTATTTCATACATTCTTATTACAAAGATATAAGGTTTGAATTAGCTGCCCAGCTAACTCTTCCAATGAGGAGAAGCCAGCAAGAGAATTAATCAAGTTTGTTTAAAATGTTAATATTTCGAATTCCAAGTCTTTAATGGGGCAAAATTTGTATTGTAAGGATGGTTGGCATTAGGCGCCTTATTACAACAAAGTTTGAATGCTGTTTCTTCCACTTGATTCAATTTATAACCAACTTGTTTGGGATTTCTAATTTATAATAGACTAAGATGTTGATTTGAGAGAATACTTTATTTTGTTTTGATGTTTCTCACAAAAGATTCAGGAACTAACAACACCAACAGATGATTGAACAATTTGTTTATCATGACATTACTTTAGCTGTTAAAAAAAACCGGCCAAGTGCGAGTCGGACTCGCGTACCGAGGGATCCGTATAAACCTGCAGGTATTCACGGTTTATGCATAAGGTTTATGTATATGAAATTATTTATTTTTTAAATTTTTATATTTGAGTTGACTGAATGAAAGGTAAATTGTGGTTTACGATTTATGACGTATTAAAAAAAAAACTACTAACTAGATCTCGTTCAAACCAATTTTCGGTGGAAGTTTATATGATAATGTATATCATATATTTTTTTTAGTTTTATCATTCCCCTTATTTTAGAAGTTACGCGGGGGGGGGGGGGACACATTTTACCACTTTGGAAGTGTCTCTCGCGCAAATTATTCAGTTTAGAAAAAAATGATATTAGAAACCTCAATATCATTTTTGAAGACCTATCCATAGATATCCCACACGTATGGGTTTGACGAATTTTTTTTTTTGAGTTTCAGTTCTATGTATGGGGAACCCCAAATAGCATTGTTTTTTTTTTTCTATTTTTGTGTGAAAATCTTAATGCGGTTCATAGAATACATCTACTTACCAAGTTTCAACAGCATAGCTCTTATAGTTTCGGAAAAAAGTGGCTGTGACATACACGGGCAGACAGGCAGACAGACAGACGGACAGACAGACATGACGAATCTATAAGGGTTCCGTTTTTTGCCATTTGGCAACGGAACCCTAAAAAAGAAACCCCAAATATACAATTTTCATCGGTTTTGATTAAACTGATCAAGATCTAATTGACGTCGAACCAAATTAAAAAGTAGTAAGGTTAAAAAAAAAAATGCAAAGAGTTCATTCCTGTGCCTATCCTTTTTTACACGCTTTAAATTAGCTTCAGTTGTATGTTTGTTTGTAACCGACTCCTTATAGCGCGATTTTGACCCACTGTAAACGACCAGATTTCATTTCAAACTTTGCACACCTGTCAAGGACCGATGACAATGCAATACTTTCATAAATTTGTGCTCTTTCATTATCCTTGCCAGGGTTACCAGGACAGCAAAAAAAACTGTCTTCGAAAACTACGCTTACATACGTCACAAACTACGCTGACATACGTCTCAAAATTCGAAACACCCTAAAAAATAGAAAATAAATAATAGTTTAAAAAAAAACTAAAAAACACGCTTCCATTGAAAACCAAACTAAAAAGTACAAAATAATGGAAAAAATGCGTGGGGTGCCTGATCTTAATTAAAAAATACCTTAAAGCACCCCACGCATTTTTTCCATTATTTTGTAATTTTTAGTTTGGTTTTCAATGGAAGCGTGTTTTTTAGTTTTTTTTTAACTATCATTTTCCACTAAAAGTCTGTAGTGTTTAGGTTTAAGTAACTGTGCCTACAGAGACAGCTGAAGCCCAGTATTTTTGATATACCTTCACTTACACTTGTGGGCCGAGACTAAGTGAGATTCTATCAGCGATAATGATGATAGAAAAGTCAAAAGTGTATGGGACTAACATAATATGCTACCGAAAAGCTATTTAAAGTTTTTGTAGAAATACGAAATGCCCTGAAAACGATTGCCACTCTCTAGGCAATCTGGTGAAATATTGGAGTCAAAAGCATACGAAAGATCCAAAACAAAGCCTTGTATTTTGTCATAGCTATCAAATAAATAAGCAAATTGTTTACTAACCTCGAAAATTACAAAGTTTAACTTCGACATTTTGCTAACCCAGCTTCTCTGACTTTCAAAGTCGGAGCCACTCAGGATTCTGCAAGCTTAGTACGCTATAGTACGTAATTTGCATAAATGCTTGTGTTAAAGTGGGGCAAGCATATACTTGTGCCTTTTGGGTAGAAACTGTCGGATTAGTACGTCACAGCTTGCTAGCTATTGATGTTGAGGTTCTACGAGGTTTGCTACGCCGTAGCAGGTAGCGCTACAAAGGCTACGAATTTGAGAGCATAGAGCTACGGCCGATGATTAGTATTTTTAACCGACTTCAAAAAGGAGGAGGTTCTCAATTCGGATGTTTATATGTTTTTTTTTTTTTTTTTTTTTTTTTATGTATGTTCGGCCATAACTCCGTCATATATAGACGGATTTGCAAAATTCTTTTTTTGTTCGAAAGGGGTTTATTCCGAAATGGTCCCATATAATTTTCATATGGATCTGATGATGAGTTCGGGAGACAGACACCGGAACTCTTTAAAAAATGACAGGAAATCAACTGCGATTTCTGCTATCGCAAAAATATGCATTGTTTGTTTAGAATGAGTGCAGGGTGAATACCACAACTAAAAATTTTAAAATAAAAACTTTTTTACAAAAAAAAAAAACAACCGACTTCCTTCAAAACACTACAAAGTGAAAAATAACTTTAATTTCGGAAGTCGGTGGCAAAAAAACCATAAATACAGATCCTAAGACACCGACTGCCGAAATTAAAGTTATTTTTCACTTTGTAGTGTTTTGAAGGAAGTCGGTTGTTTTTTTTTTTGTAAAAAAGTTTTTACCCTTTGTTTTGAACAGTTTGCCACAAGCAATTCAATGAATCTAGGGCGTTTTAGTCCGGGTTTTTTTTTCCCGCACAAACTTTCGACTGCCGTCTGTTTTTACCGAACCTTCCGTTTTTGAATCTGCTACGGCATCGACTGTCTTTTTAACCGACGAAAAAAAACGGAGGAGGTTATCAATTCGACGCGTATATATATATTTTTTTTTATGTATGACCACGCATATTTTTTTACATAGTGGTCCGATTGTGATCATTCTTCTTTTATTGGAAAGGGTATACTCCGAAAGTGGTCCCATATAAATTAGGAAAACAAAATCGAACCCTAAGGGTCGGAAAACAGGGGATGATTGATTGTTCACTCACTGATTGTAATGTATAACCACGCATAACTTTGTACCGAGTAGTCCGATTTTCATAATTCTTTTTTCATTGGATAGGATATACCTTGCCAAGTATTATTAGTACATTAAAGCAACAACAACATTATAAAATAAAAACTATTTAACAAAAACTTAAACCGCCGAAAAAACAGAAAAGCAAAAAATAATGAACCTTAAAATTTTGAGGCGGCGCTGAAAAATCAATGAACTAAGATCACTCAAAGCCCCGACTCATATTTTTAAGGTTCATTATTTTTTGCTTTTCTGTTTTTTCGGCGGTTTATGTTTTTGTTAAAAAGTTTTTTTTTCTACAAAAGTTTATACAATGTGTAAATGTTTTACGTGCGAAAATTACTCTTTGTGATTGATTTTTGTTAAGAAAATGGTTAATGATTCAGAAAACCAACATGCATAGACTGTTCAATTTAGAAACTCTAACACGATGCATATGTCTTGCCTGCGGCATACCATACCACGAATGACCAGTATCGTTTAAACACTGTTAAGACGATGCAACTTGTATTGTTGCTTTAATGAATGGTATGCCATCATATGACTCACTTTCTACCAATTAGGCTATTATTACTAAACTTGTTCACTGCGTGATGGCTATTTCAAACCTAATGGTTATTTCAACTTTTTGATACTCTTACTTACCATTTCAAATACGCACTCGAATACCGAAGCTACTGGAAAGTTTAAATTCCATTGCGCCCTTTGATAGGAAAAGCAATAAAATTTTCATTCAAACGTCAAACGATATGGTAATGTATAAGGAGTACTGCTTTATATTCGGAGCACAATGACGATATTTCTCGGGTGAATCTGTTCGGGTTCAGATAAAAGGGGTGGAATGTGTGGAAATGAATTCAGCTTTTTTTGTTTTCTTAGATTTTTATCGCGGATGGATAGTTTGTAAGGGTTTGAATGGATTTGTTAAGGAAAGTACAACCACCATGTGTTTTCCGTCGAACAGCTGTTCAGTTCTCAGTGTTCGGGGATGTTAGTTTTTTTCTATTTTTACGATTATATTATATGCCAAGTACTAAAAACGCTTAGTCATATCGATAAAAGGCCGGATAGAAAATCAAGATACAGTTTGAACTTTAAGCGGATTTTTACTTCTTGATATTGTTCCCAATCGAGTATTCTGATTGTAGTTTATAAAGGTACTAGATGTGCCCAACTACAAAGTAAGGAAGTGTATGTCTTTTGCACAGATCACGGAGATGTATCGGCGGCCGCTGCCAGAGATAGTCTTGACAATACTCACCATACACACAAACGTGTCCGTGAGCGTGAGTGTCATCTATTACTCATAAAGATTTACGACCCGTGACCACTCTGACAATGCCTCTGACAGTCAAATTCGCGCTCAGCAATAATTGCACAGGTACGAATATGATTAGTACGTGAGTTTGTAGTCGCAGTCAGTGCGGCGATCTGTGCTCTGTGATGTCTACCGAGTAGGAATTTACTTATATAGATTACTAACGTAGTTTGTGTGTTGCAGTAAAGTGAGATGTATGGAATGGTTGAATGGAGCAGTGTTCTGTGAGTGGAAGATTCTTAATGACGATTTGTTGTAAAAATACGTTTCATTCGGTTAGTATGGCAAATCAAGTAAAGAGACTGTCACACATCGTACTCTCAGTCTCTTCTTAACAGTTAATAGACAACACATCGTATCATCCAGCACATCAGATATCATCGCGATAAATGAACACGCATGGTTAAAGAATTGATAATCAGTATATTCTATTGCCTTTTAACCTAAATTCATCTGTTATATTAAGCTTCTATGTGAATATTATGTAGCTAAAGATAAAATAATCTGTCTCAAATATGTGTGTATTAGAGAAAAAGAGAATAAATAATAGGATCTATGTTTTACAGAAACGTGTTCCTCGCTGGCCATATGAACAAATGCATAGACGTTTGTCAAGATACTTAATAATAATAATTATCATTTATTTGCTAATATAGGTAAATTACATCATCATCATCATCATTTCAGCCGAAAGACGTCCACTGCTGGACATAGGCCTCCCCCAAGCACCGCCACTTCGACCTATTCTGTGCTTCTCGCATCCAACGTATTCCTGCGGCCTTCACAAGGTCATCGGTCCATCTTGTGGGAGGCCTTCCAACGCTCCGTCTTCCAGTACGCGGTCGCCACTCCAGAACCTTCCGACCCCATCGGCCATCCGTTCTGCGAGCAATGTGCCCTGCCCACTGCCACTTAAGTTTGGCAATTCTTCGGGCTATATCGGTTACCTTGGTTTTCCTACGGATCTCTTCATTTCTGATTCGATCGCGTAGGGAAACTCCAAGCATAGCCCTCTCCATTGCTCTTTGGGTGACTTTGAGCCTTCTTATGAGGCCCATTGTGAGCGACCACGTCTCAGTGCCATATGTCATCACTGGCAACACACACTGGTCAAAGACTTTTGTCTTGAGACACTGCGGTATTTGGGACGAGAAGATATTGCGTAGCTTCCCGAACGCTGCCCAGCCGAGTCGGATTCGGCGATTGACCTCTTTCTCGAAGTTGGATCTACCTAACTGGACAGTCTGTCCTAGGTACACGTATTCGTCCACAACTTCGAGTGTAGCGCCTCCGATCTTCATTGGAGTGGGTATCACACGAGCATTGGACATGACCTTTGTCTTGTCCATGTTCATCCTAAGACCCACTCTTTCGGAAGCTCTACTGAGGTCATCGAGCATTGTACTGAGGTCCTCCATAGTCTCAGCCATGACTACTATATCGTCGGCAAATCGAAGGTGAGTGATGTACTCGCCATTGATGTTGATGCCAGCCCGTTTCCAGTCCAGAACCTTGAAGACATCCTCCAGTGCAGCGGTGAACAGTTTCGGAGAGATTACGTCTCCCTGTCTCACCTGGTAAATTACATAAAGTTGTTAAAATATATATATATAGCACAGTCCAACCATATTACACCTTAAGGCATGCAAATCACAAGCTTTATTATTTATCAGTGAAACAATTAATGAAGTTAATATTAATGTCATCAAAAAAAATTCAAATTTAAAATGTCATATATTAAGTAATAATGTCAAAATAATATTAGTGATTAAATGTTAAGTAAGAATATAATTTAAATTGATACATTATTTGGTAATTTCATCATGGCAAATAATAATGTAACTTAATAATCATGAAGCAAATAATAATTAAAAATGTCATGTATTAAATGAGAATGTCAAGATATATTTGTAAATAGATGTCAGAGTAAATGTCAAAGTAATGATATTAATAGTAAAATAAATTAGTGAGTCACATCAACAATATGTCCTTACATCCTCCTTTAAATAATCCTGAACACTATAATAACATTTACTTAGCAAAAATCTTTTTAATTTCTTTTTGAATTCAGCGATAGATTGAGTTTCTAAAATGGACTTTGGCAAGTGATTTTATATACGCGGCGCCATACTGAAAATGCTTTTAGAATATAAGGCCGTCTTACTAGATTTGCCACAAATTTTATCACTATGCCGCTTACTTCTATACTTATCAAAAAGATGTTTGTTAGTTCTCGCAAAGCTAGCAATCTCATAAATATAAACACACGGCAATGTTAATATATTGTGCTTTACAACTTACTTAGAGAATATCGTCGACTACTTATAAATAACTACTTGAAATTTATTCCTAGCCAGCTTTTGAATGCAGCTTCAACCGCGTGTAAGTCGAAATAATCTCAGACGATTGTACCACCGAGACAAAAAGTAAGACTTATGGCGTTACTCCGTGGGATAATTGCTTAACAATAATAGTAGATTCCGAAACTTTCATTTTGACAAATCAACAATATTAATTGCGTTATTTACGTTATTGACAAAACAAATCTTTCAAACTTATAAAGCGATAAATTAGCAATATGATTCAACAACTTCAAAATGATTCAGACTGTGATTAATTATGTGTTATGCAATTAGGGTGCAGGTTATGAACTAACAGTATGCCGAATTTCATCGAAATCTGTTTAGACGGTAAATCGTGAAAAGGTAATACAGGGACAGAGAGATAGATAAATTTATTTAATTAGTATATTTACTTCAGGGGTCTCTTTGCTAAGTGCTTGATTTGTAACATATTAACAAAATTAAAAAAGTACCTAAGTGGTACGTTAATCTATTTTGATGTTACCACCTCCAGCAGTAAATACTAACCGTTTGCAATAAAGTTGATACCACCATATATAGTGTCTGAATGCATTTAAACTCGTCCATGAATTTACTATCAACTTACATATAAAACCGATTTTTACCCAACATGAGAGACGAAAGCGGAATTGAAAAATAGTCGTACAAAAATATTTGTATACTAGGTGCTGCCACCAATGGTTTCACTTGCCTCGTAGGTTAAGATGTTCATGAACCCAAATAGAAATATTATACTTAATGTATGTATTAGTTAAGACCACAGTTTCTATGTTTACTCAAAAAGTACTGAACGACAGTACTCTTGAGTAATTCAGTAACAAACATCCGACGCGACGTTCCCATTAATTTTAAGACAGGTTTATGACCGAATGACTTTTGTTCCAAACGTTTTTTTATGAGATAAAATCGTTTCTGGCACTCGCCGGCTGCTGCCGCGGCACCACTTGCTTCACTCGCTCGGTTCGTGCGTAGGAGGTCACAGTTTTAACCTAACCGAACCTCCCCAAACCATGTTGGATCTGCCTTGAAGGGTATTTCAAGGCTTATAAATAAAAACACAACCTAAATAGCCTAATAACTGACAGACTTTTATTCCAAACGTTGTTTTATGAGGTAAAATGAAAAATAAAATGAATTGTTTGTCAAATTATACGATATTAAAAAAAAAGTTTATCGGATAAATATTTTTTTATGTGGGATATTTGACAAACTTGTTGTTGTATAATAATGAAATGACAAATCATGTTTTTGCCAATCGTTGCTTGTCAAGTTAACTTTTGTAAATTAATTTTTGGTGAACTGACAGGACACCTCAGCAAATATTACAATGCCACAGATATCCTTTAAATAGAATGGTAAGTCATTAATTTACACTAAGAATAATAATGGACCCAGTTTTGAGCCTTGAGGTACACTTAACTGAACTAGTAGCCTGAAAGATTTCACATCATTAACATCTACACATTGGTGCCTATTCTAATGAGCTTATTACATTGAGAGCTTTGTTTTGAACACCGTAATTACGTAGTTTATGCAAAATCGTGTCATGGTGAACGCAATCAAAAACTTTGGAGAGATCACAGAAAACTCCAATAGCATTTTGCGAGTTCTCCCATGCGTTGAAAATATGTTTCAGCAGAGCAACACCCGCATCTGTTGTCGAACGACCTTTTGTAAAGCCATATTGCTCATTATAAAGGAGGCTATTTAAAATAAAAGGTCTTCATCATCATTATCATTTCAGCCAAAAGACGTCCACTGCTGGATATAGGCCTCCCCCAAGCACCACCACTTCGACCTATTCTGTGCTTCTCGCATCCAACGTGTTCCTGCGGCCTTCACCAGGCCATCGATCCATCTTGTGGGAGGCCTTCCAACGCTCCGTCTTCCAGTACGCGGTCGCCACTCCAGAACCTTCAGACCCCATCGGCCATCCATTCTGCGAGCAATGTGCCCTGCCCACTGCCACTTACGTTTGGCAATTCTTCGGGCTATGTCGGTTAAAAGGTCTTAGCTTGAGTATTAACTTTTCAAATATTTTAATAGATATAAACGCCTCAAAACCAGTGCTCTACAAAGTAACTTACTGCAGCCATTCAGATTAATCATTCAGAATCATTGCATAAACCAAACATTTCGTAGGTTTTGGCCACAAGTGCTATTACTCCCTTAAATACCAAGATAGTAAAATGGCCGAAGCAAGCTGTTTTCCCTAGTATTCACTAACACATTAAATTCTTGCAACCCTCCACGTTTCATGATTGGCCGCAAGCCGAATAGCATTGGTTTTTAATTTTTTAACTCGTTCGAGGTGAAACTCGGTGAATTGATGGCAACATTAAAATTTCATTCGTGTTTTCGTTGGGAAATGTGTTGCTATTTTTTTTTGCCTCCCGATTTTTTTTTTTGGAGAATTCAATTTGTCCCATTTAAATTTTGAAACAAGTTCAAATATTTTGCTTTTGATGTCATTGCAGCATGGGAGATTGGATAGTCCATAAAATATACCAATGCCTACTTGTTGATATTTTAAATAAAAATACGAAATTGGCAGACAATTAGGTATCTGTCAGAGGATATGCATCTATATTTTACAGTAAAACACCACATAATAAAACAGAGTGTTAAAATGATGGGATAAAATAACAAATATATAAGAACCTTATTTTTAATCACACGCCATTTTTATTTGGCAATACAACGTGCAGTCTAAAAATAGCCTAAATAGCCATTTAGGAGAAAAACGAGTTTTTTCCCTTCATATAAAATAACTAATGTTTTTACATAAAGTAAGTAAGCATAAAGTAGTAAGTTAAGTAACATAACACGTCACCTTTTAAAATATCGATGCAAAGTTGCCAAGTTTTAAGTAAAACTTTTAAGAAAACATTTCATTTTTTGAGCGAGGTTATACCTAAAAAGTTTGCTTGGTGATGAAACTTTAGATTTTACTTTACTAGTTGAAGTTGACTTTATTCAAATAAATGTATGAATGATAATATATTTATTTGCAAGAATATAGGTAGCTAAAATAAGTTCCTGCGATCTGAAGATTGGTTTTACTATATTTGGCATTTAAGCCGTGCAAATATTTCATCTTAAGAAACTTTAGTTTTCTTCGAATTTCGATTCTTTTAAAACTAAGAAATTAAATTAGTAAAAAAAAAATCCGTAATGCACAGTATAATAAGTAGCAATTAATACTGAAAGTAATTCAACAGAAGATGTAGTTGTCTTTGGTCTAAAATGAGACTCAAACATAAATAATAGATAAATCTACATGTCCCTTGTGGAGAATATGGGCGGAATATTAGTTTATTTAAATCATATCTATATGGATTTACAATTTGTTAAGATAAATAATGAAAAATACAAAACCCGGAAAATATTCACGAAACGAGTTTACAATCTAATAACAAATGTTGAACTCAAACTTCGTCTTAATAAGATAAACTTAACAAAGCCTTGCAAAAATATTTGGACGAAAAATATTCTTATCTCGGGTAACGAAATTCACAAAAAACACGCTCAGTAGTTTGTACGCGACCGAATCTAGTATTCAGTGCAATATAAAAGAGTCTTTTGTGCACCGAAAAAGTGGGTCATCCAATTCCTCTATTACACTGCCGTGCATGGAAATGTGGATGAATATTAAAATATTTTAGAATGCTTTTAGTTTCCAGTTTGTATTGGAGCATGCGACCACATCATGAAAATAAAAATAAATAAAATACCCAATTATTAATTCATCCTTGTATTAGTAAAACGCGATGGAATTCCAGTATGTTATTGATTATTTACTATTGTGTTATTTCGTAAGGGAAAACAAAAAGCAGTCATCATCAGCAGCCTATAATGTTCCCACTGTTGAGACAGGTTTCCTCTCGGTAAGAAGGAGTGGGCCATAATCCACCACGAGGGTACAGTGCGGGTTGGTAAATGTCTCATGTCTTTGAATTTTTGTTTCTAAGACATGCCGGTTTCTTACGATTCTTCTTTCACCGTGTTGAGAATAGTGGTAATCAAATAATTTAAACAAAATAAAGCGCCTGTTTGGGTTCGAACTCACGACCTACTACTACTCGAAAGTCGCGGCTGTTACCACTGGGCCGCCACTGTTGCAGCCAAAATGTTTGATTTAGCTCTCGCATTTTTCTTGTGGATACTTGTCCTCACACGTGTTGGCATGCAGTAAGTGAGAATATCCTCCGTGACATGAACAGACTTGCCAGTTAGTTTCTTTTTCTTCTGAGCTGCGTGATGTGGAGAAATATAGTTTGATATTTGGATATTTTTGGGTGCGTTTCTTAAACTTTATCATTGTTGCAATCATAATGATTCAGTTCGTGCTTGGGCAGTACCACTTTATTTTAATTTATTTTCAAGGTATGTTTTATAAGGGGCCATGTTTTATTTCTCGCTCTATTTTTCGTAGTGCTTTTTAGATGGGGTATAAGAAAGCATGAATAAATCTTGATATCTCATCAAAACGTGGGATCAATTCCACTTCTCTAAAAAGTAAAAGTACCAGCAAGTAGTAAGCACGGGACCACTATTTCTGTCTCACACTGTATGTCACGCGTGTTGACCATCCGTTTGGTGTTGTACAGTTTCCAATTAGTGGCGCGGCTTTGTGTCCTGCGCAATTGTCACCTTACTATTACATTCGTGATCGGTATGACCCGGTTATGTTCCGGGTGCATGTAGGCGTTTGAATAGAGTGGGTGGATAATCGAATGGGGTTTCAAGCTAACAGCTATTCTTCTTATTCATGATTCTTAGAAATGTAGGTTGGTAGAAATGTAGGTTGGTTGGAAGAAATATTTCGGTCGTGTAATAAAATATATATAGATAAAAATGTCTTTTGTTCCTAAAATCCTTCCTTAAATTCAATGCCAGTATCTCAAAAATAATGCTGAAATCAAGTTCAAAATCGTAAGTATTATGTGTACGATTTCTGACACTTTTCATGTATCCAGTTGGTTTATAACGAATTTTGCTGCCAGCTCTCCATTTCCTATCTTATGCCTGAAGCATTAAAAACTCTCAGTATGTACCACCTTGCTAAGTGGCTAATCGGATTTAATTATTTAAATGATAGTTAGATAGTTACTATGTCTAACTAGTTACTATGTTTAGTCATTACCCTAGATGGATCTACTTGAATTGTGATTATAGCAATGCATAGATGATGACGTGTTATATATAGATACGTGTGATAACATAGTAATGTCATACGTTTCTCTGGGTTTATGGCGCATATTGGAGGAGAAATTATAATTAGAATGCAGGTTGTTAGAGATTTAGGCTTGATTGTTGTGTGTGGATATAGACAATGGAACTACAACATAGGTAAGTTTATGTGGGAAAATACAAGGTAAGTGTTTTTATAATTGTTTAGTGAATTATTTAAAACTACACCGCCTACTTTGTCCCAAAGCTGCTTTAGAAAAAAAAAATATCTGTGGGTATTTTCTTGCTAGCATTTCTAAAACATAAATTGGCAACAGTTCACTTTAAAAACAATTGATGAAAGAAAAGTTATTCTTCAACTTGGAAACTACCTGTAAATAATTAGTAGAGTTTCTTTTAACCATAGGTCAAAATTAGAACGTATTTTTAAACTGAGAGAAATAAATAAACTTACTTATCCTAAGTATTTTTCAAGCGCCGAACAGCACTTAATTCCCAATTCGTTAATATTATTTTTCAAAAACATAATCTACAATTTCATAAATTGTGTGACCAGCACATTCATAAATTGTGAGTTTTTCATTGCAAATGTTCAGCGGAGCTACAGCTAAGCTCAAGCTGCTGATGGAGATTTATTCCGCTGTGAACGTTTGACCGCACCGCCTAGATAACATGTTGTTACAGCCACGTGCTGCGTTTAGATTAGGCTAGTCGAGGGGAGAGTTGAGGTATACATACTACAGTTTAAGCTATGTACACATTAGTAAGGGCGAGTAATTGCTGGTTAAATTGCGGGCTAAAACACCCATGGAAACGTAAACGACACACACTATTTGACGTTTTTAAAAGTGACTATGACAGTCATAAGTGTTCGACCGTTACCAGTTCAAATGCTTGCTATATTCTAGTGACGTTCTGGGCCAGCTAACTGTTGTGTGTTTTTGTTGTCTCTACTCCGATGAAATAGCTTTTATCAAAAAAATAAATGTTCACATGTCTAATTCCAATATACCTCATTGTAAACCTCGATTTCGAGACTCTAATCCTAAATGGTAAGTTTGGTACAAAAACACATTATAGATAAAAATAAACGTATTTTATAATTGAAGTAAACTCGCCCGTTTCAACATGCACTGGACGTAAGCCATATCATTGGCAATGTCGGTCGGACAGCATGGCAGCGCCGCGCGATACCAACCCCAATTCTGTTACCAAAATTACTACGAATTTGTAGCTACATATGCTGCTATTTTATTGGCCTTTCAAAAAAAAAACCAGCTAAAGCTAAAATTTACCGTCTTTTGCTGGTGTTTTTTTTTGGCGTGTTATAGGACGTGTTCAGTTACCGATGTGCTTTTAAGATATACAATAGGTGGCAGTTTATATAGAGGGTTCGTTCCACTTGATCCAACTAAGACTGTATATATAGGACTAGTAGGAAGTCATCTCTATTTTACATACACAATAATAGCCAATTTTAAGATTTAATAACGTTCAAGAGTTCCTCTCAAAAGCGGTTAACCACGACGCGGGCTCAGTTGATGGATGTCACATGTCTTCGAATTTTTGTTTTTGAGATATATAGGTCGAACAAAGTTATCCTTAGCTGTTTTTTTTCTCAAAATAATAAGATTGTTACATTACCCCAGTCGGTCAAACAATGCTATTTTCTTCAGTAATTAAATAAATCGTTTAAAATTGACGTTAGAAAACCACACACATAAATAAAATATTTAAATCACATACGTATTAGGGTGAGCCCGCGATTTGCATGCATATTGGATTGCACTACATATTGTCAGTAAGTAGCATGTAATTTGAACTGAATTGGACGTACGGTCTCCTTGGAAACGTAGTTCATTGCTTTAGAAAATGTGGATGAAATTAAACAGGAAATAATGATAACAAAAGGGAAACTAGAATTAGGACATAGAAAATAATGTTTATAAGAAAAATCCTAAAGTTATGGCCAGCTAGGGAACCACCGGTAGTCTGTATACGTTAACCACACTAAACTCCTTAAAAAATGCCCTGTTTCCAGTTTAAAGACAACAAAGGCATAATTACGTTAGAAATATTAGGTTTTACGCTAAACGAATTTAGAGATGTGTGGTGCAAGCGACCTTAAGTACCTACTTAGCTATTTGGATAAAAAGTAACCTCATTATGTTCATTCAGGAATTTGTCTATTCGTATGCTATGTCTAAGCTTGTTTAGCCAAGTATGTGTTACTGAGTAACAGAGATATTTACGAAACTATACGTAGTACTGACCAACATCCAGTTTTAATATGTACAGTCACGAGCACTAATACGTATACACATAGCCAAATTCAAAAACGATTTTCTCTTTAAATATGGATTGCAATTATAAGATAAGGCTTATTTCATAATAGTGAAGGTTATTAAATAATATGCTCGTAATAACATAAAATTATAAGCAGTGCAATAGGAGAAAATCACTTTTAAAATTTGCTAAGTGCATACATATTAGTGCTCGTGACTGTACCATGTATCACTTAATGTTGAATGTTGAACGAGGGCCAACCTAACCGCAACAACGAAGTATTTAGGGTGATACCGCGGTTAACACCACGTTTGGCAGCCCGATTGGTGATAACGTTGAAATATTTATGTAAATTTGGCACAGGTATAAAATAAATTTGAATTGGCGATGAAAATATGTATGAATGAAAGACTAGGTATTCTTTGTGATTAATTCAAAAAGTGACGAGAGTCTGACTCGTGGGAGTCTCGCAACAAGTTGTATCACATAAGTCCACGTTTTATAAAATAATGCTTGGAAGGTGGTCAAATAAACACATAACTCTCGATGGGTGGTACTCGATGGATGGGTGGTGATTCGACTAAGTTATCATAATGAAAAATTGTTCTAAAGTTTTGAAAAGGAAAGGTCCAAGATGCACTGATACATAGTTACATAAACTCTCGTAATATATTCTTTAGTAATCTGGTGTCTATGACGTAAAGAACAGTAGGCCGTTTGCTAACAGGATTATCAATAAAAACAAATCCCGAAAGTATTTAGAGCAATGTTTTCAAAGTCCAACAAAAACAAAACTAGATAAGACATTTCTTTAAAAAGAGACGGCTACTCTCTACACCACGACAAAAATTACCTCAAATGTACATCAACAAATTGAACCCAAAAACTAAACAAAACGACGAGATAGATTTTCATATCTCCCGCACCCGAATATAAAGTGAATTCTTTGAAAACCGCGGAGAACCAAAGAGCGTAAAAAAGCCTCAACGTATTAATTCCCGCACGAATAGCTGCTCGTGACAGGCGGCGGCCATCAATATGAGCGATGCATGCTGCGTGGAAACATCAGTTTAGGTGTGAAGAGCGTTTGTATTGGGTGGATCACGTGCTTGGTGTGGAATTGACCGAATGCGCAAAGTAATCTTCAATTTCGTCTTTGTGTTCTGTTTACAGACAGTGCATGTTTACAGGCTGCTTAATTATTTTTGATAAACATAATATTGAAATGTGAAAGTACAAAATACTGTCAACTAACTAACCTGTGGATTATATAAAAACAACAAATATTACCTAACTGAACGTTGAATTGTGATCCATAAATCTTAATGAAATGATTTCAGAGCCGTAAATCAGTAAGGTAAACTAATTATACTAGTCAAGTCTACTGTCCCATTCAAATGCACCAGATACAGCAGTCAGATCAAATTTAGGGCTACACGTTACTCGCCATCCATCCGAGATGTCCTATGATACGATTGTCCTATCTATGAGCGATTTGCCATATCTAGGTATGTCTGCCTTAAGTTGTAAACTAGATCAGGAATTGAAAAGAATCTGCAATCGGCTTGTTGGGAACGCAGGTCAAGTTGACCTTTTGAGGTGAACATTTTCTGATACGTATTTGGTTATTGATTTTATCAGTTTGAATATGAGTAGCTTCGTGAGAATCCTATTTTTGAGACGTAACGAAAACAAAATGTGATGTATAATCAGGCGGACACAAGAAATTATAATTATTTTAATAGTCCATTAGATAAATCTACTTTTCAGCCAGTCCCATATTAAGAATCAAGTTCTAGTCCAGTTCCAGTAATTCCCATCACAATGCATTTTGTTTTTGTTCGACGAAGTTATTTTAAAACGCCTCGTTGATCTTGTTTTCGCAAACACTACTACTGAGCTTGAGGTCCTGGGTTCGATTGCCAGGCCGTGCAAGGTGTTTTTAAACGGTAAGGTTAAGGTAAGGTTCTTAAGTCGACGCGTATTTTTATTTAAATATGGGTTTTCTTTGTAGCAGCCCGGAGTCTGCCCGATGATGAGTGTCCCGGATTGATGGCAATAGGCTCGCCCACTAAAATATGAGAATTCAAACATAACTGGCGAAATTTGGGTTCAGTAGACCTAGTAAGGCTACCTCTGCGTAACCCTTTACGAGAAACAGGTGATATGTCATGTTTTGTTTTTGTTAAAGTAAACAATGAAATCAATAGCAGTTATTTTTTACAGTGCCATCGTAAAGTAATGACCTGCCAAAAGAAAACCATTAAGACCAAAAGTTTATTTTCACTTGCAAATTTGAGGATGCGTACTTTACGTCTATCGACTATAAAATACTTAATTACTACGTACACCTAGATGCTTAAGATATCACCATACCAAAAGCTATTATAAAATCTCTTAAAATCCGCCCTATTTGTTTTGCGGTCCAAAAACACGGCTTCTTCTAAGAAATATTTCTGGTATCTAATTTGAGAGTGGCAAATTAAATTTGTCTTCTACCGTTGTTTATTTTAACCCTTTGTATTTAATGTGGAGGTGTAGAATTACGAATTAAGTAATGCGATACTTATTAGAGGGGATTCAAATAAATTTATAAAGCTTTGCTTTTCAAAGATTACCCTGTAATATCTAGGTAAAAGTGCAAATTATGGAAGAATATCAGTTTTTGTTAACATTTTTTGTAATGATTCTATCTGTGACAAGAATTCCTTTACAAAGCGATACAGCTAAATACAGACAATAAGCCCATGCATTAATTAATTGCCCACGATGACTAATTAATTATATGTCGTTCATTAGGTAAATTACAGTTATAATCACGCTTGATTGGAGGATCGGTAAAAATAATAAAATAAAAAAATAAAATAAAGTTTATTTGGAACAACTTAAGTTTACAACATTTAAAATGTTTTATAATGTTTTGTTAGTAGATACAGTAACTAGCGAGATGCCTCACGTTCTAGTGGAATAAATATGGTCATAATTATAAATCATGCAGAATTTGGTAATCATAGTACATTCATAGGTTACTTGCTTAATACGTAGACCATCTGAAGGTTAAAGAAAATGTAGAGACTTTAGAATGAAATATATTTTATTGATACTGCAGGTGAATAACAAATAAAATTGGTCATATTAAAGTTTCTCTGCAACATAGGTACAACAACTATTCTGAGCACTTATTTAGCGTTAAAGAATTTAGATTAGGTAGAGGGCGTACTCTACAAAATAATTTCCTACACTGACGAGTTTCTTCAGCTCTTAAGTTTGGCATGGATTGATACTTCTGAAGTCCATACATCGCCGCGGTTCCCTAAAAGCACGATTCGATATTTTTTCATGCACTTAGCAACAATTAAAGTGCAGTTCAGCTGCAACAATTGCGAGCATTCAATGAGTGGGTTGGCGAGATCCCAAAGTGTGGTCACTGGAATACACGTTCACACTGAGGGAGTTGGTACTTAATAATTATTTGGAACTGTCTTGGGCCGGTGACCTCGCTACCATCTTGCTGACTAACTTTTATTTTTCCTCGATGTGAGCTATTTATAGATCGTGCTAATCATAATCAGCCTACTATATTGTTCCCACTGCTGGGACACAGACCTCCTTTCGGTAAGAGGAAGTGGGCCATAATCTACAACGGGGGCCCAATGCGGGTTGGTAGGAATGTCACATGTCTTCGAATTCTTGGTTCTAGGACATGCCGGTTTCCTCACGATGATTTCCTTCATCATTTTGAGAGGCTGCTCTCCAAACGGTGACGAAAAACATCGATCATCAATGAAATAATTTACACAAAGTATAGCGCCTGCCTGGTTTTCAACCCACGGCCTGCAAACTCGTAAGTCGGCACTGACACTACTGGGCCACCACTGCTACTACTGATCGTGTTCATACGAGGGTAGAAGTTAGACACTCAGGAATTAGCGATGTAACAGTGTTTTAGTGTCAAGTAAAACTTTACTGACACTGAAGATCACGGTTATATTGAACGATCAAAAGATGGGGATAAAATAAGTATTATAAAATGGAAAAGATGGTAAGAAAAAAGCATTAACAGTTGAGTGGGGAGACAAGAAGTAAGAAAATGTTTCTTGTAACTTATTCATTGTTGCCTGTACATACTAAACGTCTTATTTTTTATTCAGTCGTAACGAGCACTGAACTCTAATAATAATAATTTATCAGTGTCACATTATGAACAGCCAGAATGATAAGTGTAATTGAAATTGCAAATGCCAAATGTTAAGTTTGTAGTTATAGAAGATGCTTAAATTCTTATTAACGTAGAATAATACTAAAATGTCAATTGTTTTGAAATTTTAAGCTTATAATCTTTATGTCTGTGAAAAGGTGTGAAAATGTTGATGTTTAAAACACTATATTAGTAGCTACACGGTTAACTCCAGATTATATTCGATTTGATGTCCATTATTTTAGTCTTTTAAATTGGTGTACATTATTTTAGTCTTTTGCGCTAGAATAAGCAATAAGAAATCCCTAATAAACCCTTTGAGATAAGCTCAGAGTAGAAAACTTATTGATTAATCTAGAAATATAATATTGACATAATACAATAGCAAAAATAATTAACATTATATATAAAAACAGGAAATTGAATCCAGGATCTCAGTTACCTAGTTATAGTATAGTTTCGGAAAAAAGTGGCTGTGACATACTCGGACAGACAGACAGACAGACATGACGAATCTATAAGGGTTCCGTTTTTTGCCATTTGGCAACGGAACCCTAAAAAGGAAATTGAATCCAGGATCTCAGTTACTTAGTTATAACCATACCAACGACACAGTTATTTCCTATAGGTAAATTTTCTCGCTAAGTTTTAACATAAAATTGATCTTTAACGATTCTCAGAAGAGTCGAGTCGCACTCAATTTCAAATCGTATTTATCATCTTATCGGAATCGAATCGATTACTTCTGGCGAGTGTAATGCAAATTGAATAAGTCTGGACAAGTGACTGTGATTTAAAATGCTTGGCAACATTTTAATGTTTACTTTAATTAATGTGATTGGAAAGTTTACTTGAAGCAATTTTTATTCAATTTTCTAGCACTTAGGCTTCTTATAGATGACAAATGGATAGTATGCAAATTTTTCAAATACCTACTCCGAATGAAAACAGCATATTTTTCATTACCTTTAGACATTCATTGATTGATTGAAGTATAGATAATTTTATTGACAGCGCCTAATATAAAGTACCGGCTTAATTTGTTATTTAATTCATTCTTAAAGTGGCTAACATATTGGTCTTCTCACAAAAGTTTCTGTCCCAAAGAAACTGACGAACAGTGAGGTATTCCACGCAATATTTACTAAATTATGTTCGACATTGTGTCTTCAAATTGGCGAAATCGACCAACCAATAGCAATATTGAAGGAAATTAGTACTTCATACCATAGAGTATAATGCGGATTCCGTATATTTCCGCATGAATCTAGCAGCTAGGTCCAGGAAGTGGGTCATTATAGAGCTCAGTGATTCACTGGCTACCTGTAGCGTCGTAGATTGTATGTAGTACTAGAGTTTGAAAACATGAACTATATTTGAATTATAACTATGTTATTAACTATGAAAACGATATTTGTTTTAAATGCAATTGATAACAAATTCAATAGTAAGAGCGCCAGAAGTATTAGTGGCAATTAAGTATATATTAACAACCCATAGACGAAACTATATTAATACTCAAAACATTTCTTCTAAAAATATAATCGTTTCACACTTTCTTACGAAAATCGAACGAATTACATGAGGCTTATACTTCGACCTTCAATAAATTGTTTATGTACGACATAATATTTTTCCATTTTTATTTTGATTTAAAAAAAAAT
Organism: Aporophyla nigra; assembly: GCA_947507805.1. Taxonomy (NCBI): domain Eukaryota; kingdom Metazoa; phylum Arthropoda; class Insecta; order Lepidoptera; family Noctuidae; genus Aporophyla; species Aporophyla nigra. The sequence goes on along the minus strand of OX382315.1, from coordinate 5,343,517 downwards.
ATACTCAACAAACCCTTGACCTTCTTTCCGAACAAAGATAAAGCTTTTAGGACGCGTTCTAAAGCGAAGCTGTGCGAAAACTAACAAAGCGTGGAATTTATTTTATGAAAATGGCTGGTAAATTACCAATTTATGTGTCAAATAAAGAATGTTTCTTTATTGTATAAAAGCTTTGTTTGAAGTATTTTTTATAAATGAATTAGAATTAACATAACATAACATCACACCTTCTTTCTCCGAAGGATTGGGTAGATACTTAGGTATCTATAGTACACGTGAATTTGAACTGAATAGATATGAAGGTAAATAAAGGTCCTCTTACGAAATCGACCGGCAGCGGCCTGGAGTCTGGATTCGTGCTCAGTTGATAGCAATAGACTCGCCTTCTATTACATGGGACTTAAACATAATTGCCGAAACATGGGTACACTAAAGGTACACCTCTGCCTCACCTTTCGGAAAAAAAACAGACGTGATATTGTGTTGTATCAAATTACTGGTATCGTGTATAGTGTCTTATCCAGAATATCATTGACGAAAACGGTTTACATTTATGTTGCTCTTCACATCGCATCGCTTCACAAAACCCCACAGGGCACAAGGCTAGAAGGAAATCACGCGTTAAACAGGGGTTTTGGAGTGGCACGGGAAACTCTCACAAAAACGCCCGGTTATAATATAATATGGCATTATTTTTCATTTCATTGGGCGGACAATACGGATCATAAAGTTTTATCCTGCGGGGTTGCTTGCACAGTTCGAGATTTTCGTTTAAGGATTAGTTAAAATGTTGTGCTCTGGTTATAGTTCTGCTAATTTATGTGTAAGGTTAACTGTTTGACGTTATGTTGATAATATAATATATCATTCGTTAATGTATTGTAACACTTGAGCTGAAAGAGTAAATGAAGCGTTTCCTCAAATTGATATTCTGATATATCCGCCAGGTATTATCTTTAGTTTAATTCAACTAACTCATACCCGCAGCATAGATTTGAGCTGGTTAACAAAGTTGTTGTGGGGCAAAATCATCACTTATAAACAGCAAGCGATATATCCCGTGAAAATATAATTATTACACTTTCACTATTCCTGTCCTCAATCATTCCGTCAACCTGAACTCCAGTGCAACCGACCACTGTATCCCAGCTTTTTCCCTGTCTCGGATTATCGTGGGAAGCACTTAAGATTTTATTATTCGTCGTCTCACTTACGTCGTAAAACTTGTACGTGGCTCCTATATCCAGAGAAGAGTGAAAACTGTAAGTATGATTTTTTTAGAAGAGTAATGTGTTCTTATGTGAAGTTTTTGTATTTGTTGGATGAAGTGACCCTTATTTGAGTTAACGAAGAGTAAGCGACATTAATTTAAATAGATCTTAAGTTTGTTGTTATAAGTATTTATTGTAATTGATCAAGGATATTTCTCTTTCTAAATAGTAAATCAGAGAAGAGCAAAATGAGTTGTACAGGTTTTCAAAATAAACTTACAATCGTTACTGCAAAATTCCACTCTTTTTTTTTGTGGGTCATCAAATGACGTCTCCCGCTCTAGGGTGGTCGTAGAGGACATAATTTCCTAAAGACTAACAAAAACATAGGTTAGTCCTATACCTACTCTGAGTACGAAACTCATTTTGCCAAGTAAACAGTGTCGACGCAATTTTCGTATGTGAGTCTTAGCTCAAGACCATTTATTTGTTAAGGTTGGGGCCCATGGGTAAATGTACCACCCCACTTCCTTATTTAAGGGGGTGGCCAGTGAACTAAGTTAAGTCAAGGTGTTCTTGAAGTAATTAAACGTTGTTTGCGGGTTGCACGAGTGCGATTATATGTAGCGGTTCGCTCTTAAATTGTATGGTGTGGCATTTCTGTGGGAAGGTATGTTTTGTACGGGTAAGAAAGGGTCTGTGTGAAAAGCCTGTCATTGGTTGAGAAATACCAAAAGATGTATAATTAGGAAATGACTCGAGTATTTCGATACGTCACTATTTAAGTTTAGTTTAATCTTTAGTTTAATGAAAGCTGCGGAATGCTACTTAATTGATCTAGATACAGGATAGTAACGTTCCTACTTCATATCGATTGGTACAGTCAGCGTTAAAAATATCGGGACGATCAGACTGTTTTAAACTTTATCTCAATTGCATGAAGTTCTTGTCAGAATAACAATGGTTGTGTATTGTCTTCATTCTGAAACATTCCTTGTGTCATTGGTTAATATTTTATTTTCATATTTGTTTAGATAATTTTGAATATTCTGATTGTCCCAATATTATCGTCGCTGACTGTATAAACATGACATTTGTCTGTAAGTTACCAAATATTGGTTATCATTTTAAGCTATCCACTGATACAAAAACGTCTTGAGGTGGAGTTGGCTGATCATGGTCGTGAACGGGTGCCATCGTTTGAGACTTATCATCTCCTAACTTCGAGGGCTTATTTAAAATCTTATATTTACAATTGTTTCTTAAATTTAATTGTTTTCACATATAGAACCAACAAGAATAGTGTACCCAGGATAGTGTAATATCTTGATATAAAAAAGTCTCCTTGCAGTTTCTTGCCCATTTTTTAGGGTTCCGCACCTCAAAAGGAAAAAGCGGAACCCTTAAAGGATCACTTTGTTGTCCGTCCATCCGTCCGTCTGTCAAGACCCTTTTTCTCAGGAACCCGTGGAGGTATCAAGCTGAAATTTATATCAAATACTCAAATCTACTGTCCCTTGGAGCTGTGAAAAAATCAAACTTCTAAGCTAACGCAATCAATAGATAAAGCCGTTTATGCCGCAAATTTTCGAAATTCGCAAGGGAATCAAAACCTAACGGGTACTTCCGGTCGATCTTGAATTTTGAAATTTGGTACGAAGCAACGTCTTATAGCACAGATAAAAGAAAAATTGCGAAAACCCGAAATTTTTAGTTACATCATATAATAAAAATATTTTAATAATTTTAACTTAAATAACCCTCGGTGCGCGAGTCCAACTCGCACTTGGCCGGTTTTTTTCCATAGAGATTTACGATTTGGAAGGGACTAACTTCGACTTTTTACAGTTTAAGAGTGCCTACAAATGGTTTAATGGAAGTAAATCCTTTGAGTTTGCGTTATATGATAATTACTTAATCTTGAAGAGTAATAATAACCTTCAGTGCGCGTGAACTTAATACTTCGAAGTTTTCAGAACCTGGATAGTTTATAGTATATCCTTTCCATTTCCTTTGTACACATACATTTTAAGGAAACAGAAGATGCTTAATCTCGACATCGTTGTGCTCACATTCACTATCTACCTATATATGTCCACCTTACTGCAAACTAAACCAATATACTCTATGTTCCGGCTGTCTTTACCTAATAGAAAAGTATTCGCAATATATACGTGACCCACATACATGCAGTGGATGCAATATACACAGTCACAGATCAGTTAGTAGAATAGTGGTCTGTGCGCTATAGTCTGTTCTATTTATTAGTTCTGTAGTGTAGTACTATTCTGACCGAGAGAAATTTTGATTGGATTGGAATCTCGAATGAATAGATAAGAGTAGGAATAGTGAAAATCAACATCGTGCAGCGATTAGATATAAAAAAAATACTTTCCTATACTACACGTCCAATATCTTTCTCTTTGCATTTTATATACCTTTGAATATAAATGCATTAGCAGTTATACCTTTCCTAAACATTATTATTAGCCAGTATTGAATTAAAATAAATGCTCTTGAAATAATTAAATTATTGCTTGATAAAACCTAAACTTCACTTTTTTTTTTTGGTTGGTGAATCATCCAATGACTTCTCCCGCTCTGGGTGGAGCGGGAGGGCGTGTCAGACTTATACTGACTAAAACCCACCCGTGTTCCTTAAGTTACACATATACCAAGGTCACGATATCTCGTTTGAACAATCTCACGATCCTGGCAGGAAACTTCACATTAGACGTGAAGTATTCTAGTCAAAACAATTTTAGAGAGCAGAGGCAACCCAGTGGTAAACACCACAATTTTCCAGTTGTACGTCAACGGAGAAGTGCAAGTGCATAATTCGAAGACGTGGCATCTACCAACCCACACTGGGCCCGCGTGTTGTATTACGGTCAACTCCCTGTCACCGAGAGAAGGCCTGTATCTCAGCGGTGGGAACTTTATAGGCTGATTATTATGCTCTTGTAGTGATATATTTTCCTGACATGACCTTTCTAATATCGTCCTGATCAATAGGATCACGCAGGTTTAATTCAACGGAGAGTAGCAAACTAAGCATAAGATTATTATAGTGCATTAATGTGAATCAGACGTATTCTCTCTTCTATAGCTCGACACTACTCGCTACCCGACTCACCTAGTTATTATGACGAGATGTTGTCAAAATACTCACATTTAGCACTCTGATTAAGAACCACTGCTATCCATTATTACTGATCGATGGTATACCTTTACTGTTATCCGAAAACATGGCCGAGAATTACCGTTCAAAAACAATCCCAAAGTTCAGTAAATCAGTCCAATCTATTACTTCTCAGAAATATTTCAAACATCCCTTTTGTAATTTCAGCGAGTTATGCCCTGAAGAAGAAGTTCTTCCCAGCGGACCTCAGAGGACGAACGGCAATTGTCGTAAAATCAGAACCTCTAAAGGATGGTAAGGAACTGAGTTACTATGTGTTATCTAAGTAAGATCTCTCTCTGTAAGATCTAATAGTAAGAAGTAACAACGTTGCTAGTCTATAATAGCTATGGCTAAGTATTATGACTGTAATTTATTGATAACTAGTGACCCGCCCTTGCTTTGCACTGGTGCATTATATTAATCTGGCGGTATGTCAAAAAAATCTAGATTTCTGTGCTTTATCTATGTTAAATAATGATACACATAAATTTTCCGGAATAATTCCTCTAAATCAATGTCATGGTTTAAGCCGCAACAACATTTTCTATAAAATTAAAAGCACTATGTGATCACATAGACGGACACGGGAAGCGATATTGTTTAATACGATACTAATTTAATAGATTGATTTTACCGAATGTTTTATTTCTGCTTTTGAAAATAGAAGAAAGAATCAACCAATAATGTTACCATGCAGTAGACCTTATTCCAGTAATATATCCTAATTTCAGGGAAAAGAACAGGCAACACGCAGTGAATTCTTACTCACTTCAGTCATTTCTTATCACTATGAGTTAGGCAGGACACCTGGCAATGACTTCATAAACTGTTCTTAAAATAATATATTGGTAGGTAGGTACTATCGCACGTTAGTGGTAACATTTTGACGTTGAGCTGGCGTACTACGAAATATCAATAGGATAAGGTTTTGTTACTTCTGACGTGCGGTCTAATCGCTGTTATTGCATGCAAAATTTTGAAACAATGCAGTTGCAAAAACGCAACCGTTAAAATTATCCTTGAACACTTATTTCAAGCTAAATATAAAACTACCTAAAATACTTGAAATCTCGCTCCACTTTATGTCAGGAAACAGGGGTGGAAATATTTCAATTCAATCCATTCATTCCACTGACATATTCCAAGCATTCACTCCCACTGCGCTGGCCCACTTTCGGCGCGTTTACCGTAGGGACAAAGAGGAAACTTTTATGAGAACAAACTTTTGAAATAAGCCTTTTAAAACGTAAAAGTATCAATAACGCCGCTTAGGTCAAAGTTGAAAAATATGAAATCGTGAATAAAGTTGAATTATTAGACTTTAGATTTGGATTTTGAGAAAGATAATTTACCGCCTTTCTATTATCTTGTGTTCAGTTCGTTTGACTAGTTTTGTATTTCTTCGTAGGTTTGGCATACGAAAGTATTGACAACAGTAGGTATTGAGACAAAAAGTTAAATAACTCTTCCGTTTTTTTTTTATTCCGCCAAGACGTCTACTGCTGGACACATCTCTCTCTCAAGCATCGCCACAACGAAAGCCACTCTATTCTGTACAGACGTCAGCACAGAAAGCTACTACAATCTGTAAAATTTCTTGAATAGATTTTCAACTTTATATGATGAATTGATTATGATAAGGTTCAAGATTGATTGGGAAAATTTGAGAGTTTCGGGTAGCTTGAAGTGCTGGCGTCTGTACAAATCTCATCGTGAAAAGTTTTATGTAGTGGCAATCCCTAACATCAGAGGATTACTAGCTCACTTCACCTAAGTTTTACGATAAGAGTTTTACTGAATAGACTGTCTGTGATTTCTACGTCCACGGGATCTCCACGACCTTCACCTGGTTATCGTTATAGCTAGTGGTGGACCTTCTAATAGTATGTAGCAATATCGCTAAATATTACTCGGATACCTCTCTAACACCATTGTTTCTTATATGACGGACGTTCGCTAAACTTACCGAATCAGACAAAGTAAAAAAAAAAATGGCCAAAAAAAAATTATCTCTTTATAAAAAGCAAAGTTCTGAACGTGCAGAAAACTAAAATGCACAGTATGGCCTCGAGACTCAAAGTTCTTTTGATGTTCACTCAAAAATTAGGTCAGATCTGCAAATGGTAAAAGTCGTTAAAATGCACATAAAATACACTTCATTCTGAGGATTTACATAAATTTTTGGTCCCTAGTTTAAAACTTGGATGGAATTTTAAGCACACAAAATTTTCTGCTCTTTGTTGGTAGGCATAATAAATGTATTCTATTAGGTTGGGGAAAAAGTCTTTTCGCATTATAGTATGTATGAACTTGTAATAAAATCTCTTTGGCTATACTATTTGTATCTGGCTGGTTTTGGTATCATTGAAAGTTTAAATTTTAAAGAACATAATTCCAAATTCAAATTAGGAAAATGTGTGATTTTCATTTGTTTTTCGTACCGTCAAGATGAGTGAATCTAATGAAGAAATTCGATACATTTTAAAATTTTACTACAGAAAAGGTAAAAATGCAACGCAAGCCGCGAAAAAAATTTGCGATGTTTATGGACCTAGTGTAGTGTCTGTGAGAGTAGCAAAAATTTGGTTTAAGCGTTTTCAATCCGGAAATTTTGATGTCAAAGATGCACGTCGCTCTGGTCGCCCTATTACGGATAAAATGGATGCCATTTTTGAAAAAGTGGAGCAAGATCGGCATACCAGTAGTTACGACGTAGCTGAAGAACTGGAAATTGACCACAAAACAGTTTTGGCGCATTTGAAAAAAACTGGGTACACAAAAAAGCTCGACATTTGGGTACCTCACGAGCTCACTGAAAGAAACCTAATGAACCGTGTACTCATTTGTGATTCTTTATTACGACGTAATGAAACCGAACCATTTTTGAAGAAGCTGATAACTGGTGATGAAAAGTGGATCACGTATGACAAGAACGTGCGAAAAAGGTCGTGGTCAAAGGCCGGTCAGGCTTCACAGACTGTGGCGAAACCCGGTTTAACTCGCAACAAGGTGATGCTGTGTGTGTGGTGGGATTGGAAGGGCATTATTCATTATGAGCTGTTACCACCAGGCAGGACCATCGATTCTGAACTCTACTGCGAACAACTGATGAGATTAAAGCAAGAAGTTGAGAGAAAGCGGCCGGAATTAATCAACAGAAGGGGTGTGGTTTTTCATCATGATAACGCTAGACCTCACACATCTTTAGCCACCCAACAAAAATTAAGAGAGTTTGGCTGGCAGGTGTTAATGCATCCGCCGTATAGTCCTGACCTTGCCCTTCAGATTTCCACCTGTTTCGGTCTCTTCAGAATTCTTTAGGCAGTGTCAGGTTAACATCACGAGAGGACTGCCAAAACCACTTGTCGCGGTATTTTGACCAGAAGTCCCAAAATTTCTATAGCAATGGGATCATGTCCCTACCTACAAGATGGCAAAAAGTTATCGAACAAAATGGTACCTACATACTTTAGTTAAATGTAAATAAACTTTATTAAAAAATGTTTTGAATTTTCTTAAAAAATGCGAAGAAACTTTTTCCCCAACCTAATATTAAACCAAATATACTGTACTCACATATGTGGAACTTTTGTGGCTGTGTTCAAATCTCTGACATTATCGCAATAATACACAGAATGTTACGAACAAACTTCTGGACGCTCACAATTAATTTAACGCGTTAAACACAATACTGCGAACATTAAAATTCCATTCGTTATCTTCCAAACTCCCATTCAGAATATACAAATTACTGTATGTTCATAGGAAGACATCGTTATATCGCCAAAATTCATTCCCAAATACTTTTACAGATGAAAAAATTAACATCAATTCTAAAACAACCCTTATTTGCTTGAAATAAGAACGCAATGAAATCAAAATTCAGTTAGCGAAAAGTAAATACTATCTTGGGGTAGGTTGACAGGGATGTTTTGGTTCAGTACGTTGCTGGACGTTACGCTGTTCAGACGCGTGTGGTTTTTTGCGGTTCCCGTGAAATAAAGTTAGAAGTTTCGAAAATTTCTAGTGTCTGTGTGAGTATATTTCCTACGTGAAAGTTACGCGTGTTGTCGTCGCTCTTGTTTTGTTTTCAAACTGTGGAAAATGTGAATATAGTAGATAGCCTATAGTGGATTTTGCAGGTAAGGCCTTTGTATAAGAGGATTTTGGGATTTGCTTGATAAACGCATGTTCACGTAACAATGTTAAATTTTCATTAGGGTTTAGTAGGTACAAACTATTCGATAGTTGGGTAGGTGGACAATTTCAACAGTTAAAGAACGTTTTTCTTCAATTTTCATTAGTTAACATAAACGCAGAAATTATTGCTCCACAAAATTCTCGAACGGTTTTTGATAAAGGTTCTTTGAGATCAAACAGTTTCCTTATTAATTCAATTGTTAATTATATAATTGTTAATGTATATATTTTTTTTTTTGTTAATTGTTATTATATTTTATTTTGTTGTTTATTAATTTAGTAACAGATATGGGTAATGTTTTATAATTTTTACTGCCTTAGGTATGTTCAATGAAATGGGATTTTTTATCACTAGCAAATTATCACTCAAAATGCGACTTTTGTACAAAACTAGAGACCCACCTGGGCGCCAACTTTCCCGAAGGCGCTTGACTTGCCAATTATTATAAGTCGTATCAATTATTATATACAGTTCGGTTACTCACATAGACAGATTAAATTGACGGGTTGGAAGAAATTAATCACCGAGACTGGAATATTATATCCCTTGACGTGTCCGCTTCCAATAATCCTTTTGTTGCCTTTAGTAGTTCAAACTAAGCTGATATCTTATCAAACTTGTCCGTTTCTAAAGTCTGTGTTTATTTTTTTTCCCGATAGTCTCGCATTTGATTTAGTACCGACTAGGTGTCTTACCATTATCGCCTAACGTTGAGAGGGTGGATTTTAAAGTTTTACAATATTTCTAACTAAAATGATTAAATATCACTCTGTAGTGTACTAACATATTGATTAAATATTGCAATCATCAATCTTGTACTTACGTAAAACATTAAATTATAAAGAAGCAATGCTTCGTTTTACGCCTAATGATAATCAAAGTCAAAATCAAAAGTCATTTATTCAAACTAGGCTGAGAAGTCAGCACTTTTTGAACGTCAAAGTTAAATAAGACAGTCCCCCCAAAACGCCCGCCCTTCGATACTTCCTAGAGCTTTAGCTGGGAAGAAAAAGTGGCGCAACAAACTCCCCAGCAGCACAGCTGTCTGTTAAGTTAGAAGAACTTGATTCTATACAATTGTAAGTAGTAAACATTAAGAGACACAAAAAATTAAATTAATTGATTTGCCATATGTCAGCTAGCCAAGCCAATATTCCAACAAATAAAATGAAATCTATACTGAAGCAAAAGCAAAAAATATTTATATAATGTAAATATAGGTAACAAAGCATAAAGGGCATAAAGGGCGTGACAGCTTACATATGCAATGCTGAAATGCTATAAAAATAGTAAAATGCCTCTTCTCATACAAAGAAAGCACGAGCATTGATCACCACGCTAGTTCAAGATGGGTTAATATTAAAATATGCGGTTGACGATGATCCACAAATACTTGTAAACAACAACTCAGTAATCGGAAAACACACAGTTATTACCGTTACCATGGAAACCAGTTATTTCTCGCATTATTTTTCTAGATTTGTCCTGTTAAACTAGATTTGGTAGAATTTCATACTATATGTATAAACCAGATTTTGCCTCCCGTATGCCGCAAACCAATTACACTATAGTTGACCTAGATCAGATAGTTTTGTTTCAGTGTATGGCTATTCGTTTTTTCGTTGATTAACACGTTGAGTGCCGATCACGCGATATCGCGTGATTCGTCGGCCCTGCATTATGGCCGATCACGCGATATCGCGTGCTTGCTACTAACAATTTTGTATGCGGTCTAAATTTGTGGCCATATGGGATTAACCATCAATCTGTGTTCGGCACTCAACGTGTTAAGAAGTTGGCGACCCATCTGATGGTAAATAGTTATCGCATCTATGGAGATGTGCAGTACTAGATGCATCATCGTATGTCGTTTGCAGTTTCTCAATATGCTTTTAAACTAGAATCTTCAAGTCAGAATAACAACGCTATTTGGAGCTAGAAACAGGTACGGTAATAGTTTTCTACGTCCAACTGGAGATCAGAGTAAATAGCTACCTAGATTTAAAGGTATTGTTTTCAAAAGTCCATGAAAGTCAAACCATGGTTTATTTTACGGAAGATTACTGAAAAAACAAAAATATGGCGAAGGACTTTTTAGGGTCTAAAAATCTTTCAGTTGCTTTTTACCCTTGGGAAATAATGTGTGTAAACCATACCACAACATTCAGCTTAGAAATAATATCATGTAGATTCCCGGAGGCAGTCACAGAGTAAACAGTATCAAGTGCCAAAGAAAGTTTTCAAAATCACAGGAAACATTTGAACTTGTTGAAAATGTGTGAATATCTTTTGATATTAAAGGTTAAATATCCTTCTTTCTTTAAAAATCTTAAAGAAGTTTCAGTCAGAACTTTGAGTCTATGCAATTCCGAGTTGAGAGTGGGATTCAAAGATTTGTACCTGTAAATATAACGGAAACATTTTAGCTGGCAAACCTGTATTTATTATAATTTTCTTGTGACATTGTTTATAGTGAATTGAGTTTATTAGTGTTTTGACGTCAGCATGAAAATTCGAGCCTATTTCTGCTATTGCTGCTATTCTGTTGTGATACATTTTAATCAGCATAACTACCAGTAACATTGCAAGCACATGACCATCACAATGTTTCTTCTTTGTTTTTTTTTGGTTAACTTAATAACATGTGCGGCTGGTATCGAAATGTAACAGTTAGGCGTGCTATACACCTCTTTTGGGTCAGCATTAACTAGTCGGTACAGCTGGGTGGTAAAATTAAATATAATTATGTAGTAATTTCGGATGTTTTTTGTTATGTACGAACACATACTTGCCGAATCTAATTTGCCGATATGAACAAGTGCGAAGCACCCCTCATCACTTTTCTTCCACTACCTACTATTCTTATAACCGATAACATAAAACAACCGATACATAAAAACGTTAAAGAAATTACCTTGTCACATCTAAAAAAAAAACCCGCTTTGTAAGGAAGAATGAGCTGTCAAGGAAACACAATTTCATTTAACAACTTTCCCTAAAAATAGACTGACTTGCAGGAGGCTACAGTAGAGTGGCCATGCGCAACGGGACTCTGACAGCGATAGTGCGAGTATATGCGAGACGACAGGTGACAACTTGGCAGCATTACTTTGTACTAGAGAAGGTACTTGCGGTCAAGTCAGAGTTTGCCTAAACTACTAAAAGTGGAAAAATGGAAGAAGTTTTTGAGTGCACTCCGTAAAATCCAAAACGAACTAGATGAACAAAAAACGATGATCCAAAAAAGCGGTGAAAAGGTGACAGAGCAGGTCACACAAAATATAATTAGCATATTGGACGAGAAGTTCAAAATATGGGATGATAAGTACGAAATCCTGAAGGATAAACTGGAAAACCAAGAAAAAAGGTTATATTTCCTGGAGAAACAGGCAAGGCAGAGGAATATTGTCCTTTTCGGACTGGAGGAAACTGAGACATCATATGCTAACTTAGAAAATACCCTAGTTAGCTTCATAAATGAGCACTTTACGGTGCAGATAGATCGCAGGGACATACAGGAAGCTAAAAGAATAGGCAAAAAAGGAGAAAAACCTAGACCAATTATCATCACAGTGTTGACGCTTGGTATTAAAATAGATATATTTAAGCAAAAGAAAGGATTAAAGGACACTCCATATTATATTACAGAAGACTACCCAGAGTATGTCCTGAAGAAAAGGAAAGAGTTACAAGAACAAGTAAGGATTGAAAAAGAGAAAGGGAACTCAGTTATAATTAAATATGATAAATTAAGAATTCTTAACAAAAACTCTTATCCATCCAACAATAAAAGAATGCTTTCAAATTCTCCAGAAAACAAACCCAGCGATGGAAACAAAACGCAGGCCAATAAGAAGAATAAAACTGGGACTCACTTACTTAGATCGTCCAGTCCATCTGAAGGGCCTGTAAAACCCGGATTATTGAACTTCTTTAGTCCGAAATATGCTGAAATACGATGAATACGATGAAAGCTGCGTGCATAAGCGTGAAATTTGTAATGTATGTAGTGAGTAATGTTATGTTACACGAATAATGTATGTGGACGGTTGTCGTATACCATCCACACCAATAGCATGAAAGTCGAAAAACCGTTAAAAATATCAACACGCAAAATTAACGTTACATTACACGATACATTATGCCAGATGCAGGTTGGCGAAACCTACAAAATAAGAAGAAAAAAAAATGTTTATTTGTAACAAAGACATGTGCATACAAAATGATAATACAGAAAAATACAGAATACAGAATTATAATCAAGAACACAGAAAAGAAATAGTCGGCAGTTGCACGTCGTGACAGTGATAAGATGGCACAAAAAAAAAAAAATCGTTTAAAAAAACTAAACTAAAAAGTACAAAATAATGGAAAAAAGCGTGGGGTGCTTTTTAGAGGTTTTTTTTATTGATATCAGGCACCCCACGCTTTTTTTCCATTATTTTGTACTTTTTAGTTTGGTTTTCAATGGAAGCGTGTCTTTTAGTTTTTTTAAACTATTATTTATTTTCTATTTTTAGGGTGTTTCGAATTTTGAGACTTATGTCCGCGTAGTTTGTGACGTATGTCAGCGTAGTTTTCGAAGACAGTTTTTTTTGCTGTCCTGGTTACCCTGGCAAGGATAATGGCACAAATTAGTTTGTGACGTGTGTCAGCGTAGTTTTCGAAACCAGATTTTTTGCTGTCCTGGTAACCCTGGCAAGGATAATGGCACAAATTTATGAAATTATTGCATTGTCATCGGTCCTTGACAGGTGTGCAAAGTTTGAATGAAATCAAGTCGTTTAAAGTGGGTCAAAATCACGCTATAAGGAGTCGGTTACAAACAAATATACAAACATACAAACATACAAGTGAAGCTAATATAAAGCGTGTAAAAAGTGAGCCGTACAAAATGTAATGCAACAAGAAACGCAACACAACAACTTGAAGATTTTTTAAACGCGTGTTTAGATGTATTTAATATTTCGTTACACCAATCTGTACGGGGCATTACATTCCACATAATATGCGATCGTTCGTTCGTTCGGTGGCTATACATTACACGTGATTGCTCCTGGCGCGCGGCGGTGAAAACTCACCTTAACCCACCTTTTATTTCGGAAATAAACTGAGAATAAACCGTCCATTTGTTTTTCTTGGGGTTTTTTTTTTGTTTCCGATAAATGTTTTTTTTTTTTCTTTGATTTAGAGGTTGTGAATTTCACTTCCGTATCTTTTGTTTGAGTGTTTTGAAGATAATTGATTATTAGGTTTTGAGTGCTTTCCGTTTGAGGTATGTTTTTGTAAATGTAATGTCGGATTTGTATTTTATTTAGCTCCTGTGGTTTCATCCTGCCCTTATGCAGGTTGATTTCAGTTTAACGCAAGACCTACACCATATTCTTGTATCTCTATCTGCCATCTTCATATTGTTTATTGTTCGTCTCTTATTTGATTGCTAATGTTAATTTTGAGTCTCAAAGCAATTACGTGTTTTTCAATCGGGAATTTTTGAGTAACAGCCCTGATCCAAGAACTGTGCCTGGTTGATGGCAATAAACTCGCTTTCTACGACATGGGACTTAAATAACTGGCGAAACATGGAAGAAATATGTACATCTGTACCTAATCCCTCAAGAAAAAGCGTGTTGTTATGTGTGGATGTTTGTATTTATAGGTGGTGCATTATTCTAAGTTGCTTAAAAATTCTCTTCTTTTAAAAACTACCCATTCACATAATTTCATCCAATACTTCCAAAGTTATTACTCGAAAGTTATCAACAATCACTTGTCTACAATCGAATATTCGCCATTTCCTAAGGGTTAAGTTACTGACAGTAGTTTATGTAATTTATTTCTGTCAGTCTTTTCTTATAATTTCAGTATGTACTTTGTTCAAAAGTATAGGACGTGCGTTGAGTTTTATAGTAAACTGTACTGCTGTAGGTACTGAGAATTCAAAAAGTTTTGAAGGAAAACTTGTTCTGTAATTTCTTAGGAATATTCTGTACCAACAGCTTGGGTAAAGTAAAAGGATAGATATTATTTTAACTGAAAGCAAGTAGACTAGTAAAAGAAAACAGTACAAGATAATAGAAATACGAACATTAAATATTTAATTTGAAAAAAACAAAGACAACAAGATAATAATTCTACAATGTCTGTGATTCATGACTTTAGTAGAAATATATACTAATCAAAAACAGTAGGTTCTTTTTTTATTCTTATTGTACCATCAAAAAAAAAAAGAGAAAGAAATGTATAACGATAATGAGCGTAGAATAATCGAAAGAAAATTATGTTTTACATTATTCAAGTCAAACCTTTCGTGGCAGACAAATATTGTGCACTCGTAATGACACGACCCAAGTAGGTCTTCTGGTGTTCTCTTTTTTACATTCGATGTACCGAACCCTAATTATGTCGAAAGGCTCAGGTGTTCACAAAGAAGTTTCGTCTCACTTATGAGTTTACTTAAAGCGTGGGAGTATCGATCAGCTACATAGAGGCCGTTCACTTCCACGTATGACGGTCATCGCAGAATAGCAGGCTACGACTTAACTCGCATACAAATTTCGACCGTCATTCAGTTTCGAAAACTTTTCTGCACTACACATAATTATATGTAAACAACATCAAATAGTTAAACGTGTAACAGTAATTATGATTTGAAAGATATCTTCTTTCAATGCTAGAGCACAGAAAGAAAGCTGTGAAAGTGCATTTAATTATTTATTTATTTAAACTTCTCGCACACAAAAAGGTACAAAGGCGTTTTCTGATAGGGAAGAGATTAATATGAAAAGAGTACAGTTTTATAGAATGAAAACGATTGTGCTTTTATGTCATTTCAAAAGTAATCATAAAATATCCTGTTTTTAGGCAAATATTTTTATTTCTGTTAAGCTATGCCAGACAATTCAGTTGTTTCACACTTAAATCAAGTTTTGTCGAACCAGTTACCATTGACCGGGTTTTTGAAAGAACACAAGTGTTAACCGCAGCCGTTGCACAACTGACATGATCTAAAACCACAAGCAAATGCATGTCTGGGTTAGTTGGATGAATAATATTAATAGCAATTACCATTAAACCTCCCACTGTTGAAATAATTTTAAGATCAAAAATTCAGAGCTAGCTAGAAGGTGATAAGGTTATGTAAGGCTTTACTATTCAGATGAATATCTTTGTAGATATCGTACTAACTTTATGTTTGCTTAGTTTAATCTTAGACCTTCGTGTTGTTTGTTTCCCGAAAATGTAAATGATAGAATGTGTTACATAATTTATAGGGTAACTTTACGCCCTTCACTTGTTTAGAATTTGACTTGGTTTAAGGAGAAATAAATTTCGCTATTATATTGTTTAAGAAAGAAGTGATAACTTGACTTTATTTTTAGTCGTCATATGCGATGCTTCTGTACGTTTACACCACATAATATTGCACGTATATGTATCTAAGTAATGTTTTATTTATCGTATACACCTAAAACAAAACTTTTAGCATAAAGTCAAATTATGAATAAATTATTTAACAAATCATGTCTGCAATAATGTTAGTACATGTTAGATCCACTAAAAACTTTTAAACAAGATGGGCCCCAAACATGAACCTTACGACAAGAAGTTCTTTCATAAAATTTCCAAAAACCATTTTCAAATTCACAAAAGTTATTCAACTTTGTAATAGATATTCGGATGGAACCCTAAAAACTAAGACACGTGGCCCACTACTAAAATGCCATACCACACCATCCACTATAAGTCGGTCTATCAAACGCGTTCACAAAACAGTGCATGTTATGACAGATATAGAATCTAGGGATCTCGGCAACTGGTCACATTAGCTCCAAAACGTATACCCAGACGTAACTTTTTTTTGACGTAACAGCGGGAGACGCATAAAGAAAGTAATTCAGTTGCTTGTTATGTATGACGTAATTTTTGTGAAACATTGACCGACTGAAAAGATTTTATTGCATAAAATGTGATAACTGAAATTGTTATAAAAACGCAACAATATCTAAACATCATTATCCTCATCATCATAATCATTTCAGCCGAAAGACGTCCACTGCTGGACATAGGCCTCCCCCAAGCACCGCCATTTCGACCGGTTCTGTGCTTCTCGCATCCATTTCTAATAGTGTAAATTAAAACTATAATCATAAGATTAAGTACCTTGTATTAACATGTCATTAAAATATCGTATTATTTTTTTGCCCTTAACTCATGATTTAAAAATGTCTAATTACTAATACAATTCGGTAAATGTCGTTAGAATTTATGACCTTGATACATTATTGAGAATTTATGAGTAGAGTATCAAATTCACTGAAATATTTAGTCATAAATTTGTTATTTGCGATTAAATGTTTCACTGTTTTGAATAAATTCTCAATATTTTTATTATAGCTTATAAAAGTTTCATACAAACATGAAATGTCTATCGTTATTAAAAAAGTTATAGATACTCTTCCGTATGAATGTTATACGTTTAATTAAATACGTGAACTTTTGCTACATATTAATGTTATTCTGTTGACAATAAATTACGAGTAATAATGAAAAATTAACTTGTAAAATTAAACATCTAATGATAGTTAAACACACTTTTCTCAAAAAAAATTATACGATTACATGAATTTCCATGACGATTGACAAAGGGATGCCTATTTGACTTTATTTTTTTTCGGAGTATACGATGCTACTCCATGTTGTAGTAAACTGTGGTTTTCTTTATTGCTTACACCTGAACAAAACTTGTAGAAATCAAATATCACAAATGTTAAAAATGAGACCAAAATCATTACCAAAACACGTCTGAAAACAATGTTAATTCATTGCACCTTCAGAATTATAGACCTAATTTTTTTTTTTTTTTTAAGTGTGGTTGACTTTTATTTGGATTACAGATTTAAATTAATAAAGAAAAAAAAAAATTATAACCTAAATTAACTAAAACTATTTACAAATTAAAAACATAGCGTCGAAAAATCATCCGCATCGCTGTCGACTGGTAGTGTACCCAAGAGACTGGCGGCATTACCACGTTGTATGGCAATGCTTAGCCTCTGGCCAAGGTAAAAACCAGCTCTTGGGTCACGGGAAGTGTCCACCAGCCGTTTAGAAATTTCCTTAAATAGGATAAGAGCACTCGGACCCCACGGCCCGAGCGTTTCAACCCCAAACGGCTCAAAAATATAATGACCAATAAGGTTACTATACTTACGCCGCTTGAGGTTTTCTGCAGCCGCAGCAGCGGCACCAGCACAGCACGCCGTGCCAGGAAGATGGGATGGCGCAAGAGTATCGACGCACGTCGCATCCCACACTAAAGGCCTACCCACCTTCCATGGAAATAAAGACATACCGTCCGGTCTCTTGCCATCGTCGCGTGCCAAGCCATTGGGTTCTAATACAGCTGGGACGCCGACGGTGACAAGAGCTCGTCGGATTATGTCATTAATGTTTGCGTGCCGTCCTAATCGACCCGCACTTCGGCTGCAAGACAGGCCGTGGTGTCCTAGACTGGTGACAACTTCGCCACAGTGACAGCGATGAGGAGAACAACACGGAGCTCCCAAACGTAGGGAAACAGCGAGGCGGAAAGTAGTGTCGTCGAACAAGGTGCCTATATTCGACGACGGTAGTGCATGAAGCCATAAACCCGATTCCCACTTACCCACGGCCAGCAGGCGCGCACGCTCCGCAGTAGTAGCAGACGTGTTGAGCAAATTGTCTTGTACTACTCTGCAGAGCGGCTCATCCCACCGTCTCTGGGAAAATAGACCTAATTAGATTTTTTATGAGTCAAAGTTGAAATAAAAATTTCTATTAGGCCTGTATAATTCTGAAGGTGTGACATGTTCGATACATTTTAGGTATTGTACAGATGTTTGATGTTTTTACAGATGAAGTTTTGTTATAAACGAGTATAACAACTTACTATATCATGTGGATGTTAGGAGGGTGATACAATTATGATTCGTACATTTTCACGTGCAAAAAAATCTTTGGAATTCCGTATCGACTGTTGAAGGCCTAAATCGTGTAATATCCAAGCAAACTTGTTATAATTTTGCTAAACATACTTTTATCCCGGTACGAGGCATTCCATCATCCTCTCTTTTGATTCAATATTCAAATTCGTACTTCATTTGTCATCAATTCCGCCCCAGTAATCAGAAGTTTGTTCGTCAATGTGATCACAAGTCGAAAGCTTTCAAATTTTCTTTGAATGAATAAAATGTGGTAGAAAGCATCAAAATTCGCCTTACTTTGTAATTTGTGGGTCAAGAGAAATATGTTTTTCGAATTTATTTAGCACGTCACATTCTTATCTTTTGGGGCGCCAAAGTTGATGAAGTTGCTTCCTGTTAATAGAAAATAGGTATTCCTACATATAGCGCAGGTTATAAAACATGTTTTGAAATATAATTTTCAATTACACCTAGAATTTAATGAGTAAAGAATTTGTAAAACATGGTTACTGTGACTGTTTTTTTTTTCTGTAAGATTTGATTCAACTTTCTACTACTAACTATTTCATGTCATCCTTTCATATTGCTTTCATAGAAACAACAATAATTGGTATTTCTATATAATTATTATATTTAGTTTATTTCTGGTGTGTAGAAGCTCACGTCCAATGGAAAGTAACCGAATGAAATTATTCACATGTGGATGTATAAATTTAATTTATCACCACTTAATGGCCGAATCATTAGCAGACAAATCCTTTCAATAGAATCTATTAGTCCCATTTACTATAAAAGAACACAACAGGGGACTAGGAGTCTCTCAGTCATAAAAAGAAACTTACAAGCTTGTTAAGAAAACTTGAACACTAACTTCCAAAACTTGTTTACAACTTAAGCTACTATGAAATAGACGCAATTAACAGTGGGTCTGCAACATAAGCAATAAATGCCTAATTGTATATTTTAAGTTCTACTGAGGCTTACCACGTCCATGACCGAAAGTCCATGCGCGGCGCAAAATATAACTATTAAAGATTTTTATAAATTATTCAAATAGTAATGTTAATAAAATAAGGTTTTACTTTACTTTTAAAAATAAAAATATAAATAAATTATTCTTGTGAACGTTGTGTGTAATTGCTGATGATTTAACTAGAATACTAGAAAAACTACTTATTCATAAGTATTAAACTTCAAAAGACGTATTTCCATTTCTACCTACGTCAACTAATAAGTCAAGAATGATATTTAAATGTTTTCAATTCATTCTTTAGCAAGGTTTTCGAAACGGTGATCAGCCAGTAGAAACACTATGTATTTTGCTGCACACATCAAATATTCTGAAATTTCCATTTTACATACCATTTTAATAATGTTCATGAACTCATGTCGTAGACACCGTAGCGGCATCGACTGCCATGAGCTGCTACGCAGCTACGAATATGTTTTAACATGACAACAATTTTTGATTAAAATTTTGAACAAAGAAACTTTAATAAATATTGTATGCTCTGAAATATTCATGAAATAATTGACTTCACAAGGTGTACAAAATGGTAGACCTGTATTGTCACGGTAAGACAAATGTCCTCATACAGAGAAAGAATAACCATTGTTCACCACGCTGGCACTTCTATTAGCTTTTTTGTAATATTTAATCCAGATTTATTCCACGTAATAGTGCAAAATAGTGTAGCGGAGTGCAGGGCATTGCAGCGAGAATGACTGGAATTTTTTCTTAGCTGCAGAAGCAACAGAATCCCCATTTTACCTTGTATAAACCCAATTACCAACCCCTTCCAACATTCTGTAGAAAGATACATAAAAGTCACACATGAAACAACTTATAATCACGGGACATAACAACAACTTTGCAGCTTATATTTCGCGCTTTCCCCACGCTGGCTTAATTAGATACCTAACTGGCGGTGGAAGGTGAGCCGAAGAAGGCTAATGAGTTTGTGGAACTTTTAAATGCTTCTGTTAGTCTTTTATGGAATAAGTGAAAATGATGCAAACTTTACATCTGTTTAACCTTTTCCCAGCTATGTTTAGGTTGGTTTCCAATTTAACTGGATGCAGTTGAATACCAGTATCGTATATGATGCGACTGCCATCTGACTTCCATAATTTATTTACTGAGTAATATGACACTCCTTGGTAAGACTGTTGCAAAATTTCCGGGTTTCTGCCTACTCGTAACGACTGTTATAAAGATCTACAAAAGCCAAGAGCAACCGTTTAACGTACCTACTTACCGAGACACGGAGGGGTCTCGGCGAAGTAGAAGCATTGGTATCTTGTTTAGATTAACATAACGGTTCTACACCAGACACGCCTGTATTACCCGATGCTCTGAGTGTCGTGTTACTCAGGAAGAGCCTATTGCGTTATTTTGCTTTTCAAATTCATCAATCCAGTCTTAACGACACCGGACTGCTATTATTTTCATGGTGAAGACCACAGTTAAACTTTACCTGACTAGAGATTGGCACTCAGAACCAAGGCTCAACGAGACAGTCATTAGGTTAGTAACTGAACAAGTCTTTCACACGTGAACTTAAAAGCCAGACTACTAAAACATTCACCTGTACCAAACATTCAAGAACCATCAACTAGTATGTCTTCCAAGTACTTTTATGTTACTTCTCCTATTACTATAGTTTCAAGTTGACTAATTAAGCAAGTAACACCGTTGCACACGTTAACATTTTAGTTTCATGTGTATCATGACCTAATTACGACAGAATAAAGCTATAACACTTGAGCATAATATGAGTGTCAGGTTACTTAATTAGTAGACTAACAATCTAAACATCCCTGGACTAAACGAGGCTAGTTAGTTTGAAACTTCTCAGATGCATCGACAGTGCTCTGAAACCAGGTGGATTAAAGGCATGTGTGAGCTAATTAGTGAAGAACTGTTATGTTTTATCGCGTTTAGAAACTAAAATTAATACATTTATTGTTAATGATAGGTACTAATTGAGAAAGAAAATATTAAATATACCGGATGACATTTTTTACCGTCTCGACATTCATATGGTGTGTTGTGTAACTAGAATAGAAGGCAGGAAGGCCTTCAGATTCACCACAGGTTACTAAAGGAGCGCGAGACGCGGGTGGACGGGGATGCGTGTGCGGCTCGTGCGCTTGCGAAAGGTCAATGAGGCCGCCTATCGGCTAGGTTATAAGGGTAGGACCGCGCTACGAAATCATTGATACATGCCGCGCATTGAGATTGTAAATTTTTTTATATTTTTTTTTTCCAATTTTATGTTTTTGTTGTTCTAGTATAAAAATGTTACTTTAAATGTGTAGTATTTATTGATAGATCAATTTCATTGCGTGTTACTCAAAAATAAAAATAATAAAAATTTCTATACCAAAGGCTTCTGCTCCGTTCACCTATTACACCCAATTTTTTTTTCAAGACGTTAAAGTATGTCACCCGGTATATTAGGATAGGACGGTTTGTTGTCAACGAAATGACCAAACCAAATGAATATTTAGAATGAAAATGAAGTTGAAAAACAAACATTCTGATAACATACTTAATTCCTTAGAATTAGCAATTAGATTCACTAAGGGTTTTGATTATTGATTTGTTAGGTGTAATTTTAAATTTGTAACTCCCAGATTCAGAACTGTTTGAAATCCACAATGTTTACGACAAAGTTTATAGCGAAGTCGGTGAACTGATGTTTTTCTTGGACCTAACCTAAAAGTAGATCCAAACCCATATTTTGTAACCGCAGAAAATAAATAAAAAATAATCCCAAAACTCGCAAACACAGTAACACCCAACAAACTATTAGTAGCAGATGTGGCGGCCGGCGGGATATCACGCGGAGTTCCCTAATTAAGGAAGTTTGATCTAGATATCGGGCATGTGCCGCAACTTGTTACCATGCAAACGAATGCCATTTAGCTAAAATGTTATATCTAGGATAGGTTTAGGAATTATTAAAAAGTTTTCGATTTGTTGGTGTTATTGTGATTTTAGTATATAAATAAGGCACCTGATAACGTGAATAGCCATTGCTGTAAGAATAAACCTCCTTAGTTTTGACAACGGGGCTAGCCGCCCACAGTTATATTACTACACAAGTAGAGATTTGATTAATGCTCCCCTTTTGAAGCAAATGTATATTTACGTAGCAAGCGTTGTATGACCACATGCAACTCCAAAAAATAGACGATTTATATCTTACTACATATATAAAGTGAGATTCTATTTCACCATTTTTTATTATCGTGGTGTAGAAATCTTTCTACAATCAGCTATTTTATCTTTCGTTTTTTCCGTTTCTATGTGGTTTCTATACGAGTTGAAACGATATTCAATAGACAGATATTTAAATATATATTTTTTTTTAATTCGAAACTTTTTTTTTTATATTCTCTGTATATTGAGCTATAATCACACCGATAATACATTTCGAGTATAAGTAGACCTCTCGTTGTTTGGAAAACCTATACAATATCAGGTCACATTAAGTTGAAAATGTAGTAGTTTGCTGTGTCGTAGCATATACAAGAACTTTCAGATATGATTCCAACTCTAATTAGCAAAGTTTCATTCCGTGCTAATATAGTATTTTAGTTATTTATTTGGCAGATAATTCAATATAACTTTTGTATATTTTTTATTATTTCAGTAGATAACATATCATTACGGACAGAGTGAAAAAAGG
This sequence comes from Aporophyla nigra, assembly GCA_947507805.1. Classification (NCBI taxonomy): domain Eukaryota; kingdom Metazoa; phylum Arthropoda; class Insecta; order Lepidoptera; family Noctuidae; genus Aporophyla; species Aporophyla nigra. The sequence goes on along the minus strand of OX382315.1, from coordinate 5,320,259 downwards.
TTCTAAATTCCTTATTACACGCTTTATATTAGCTTCACTTGTATGTTTGTATATTTGTATGTTTGTTTGTAACCGACTCCTTATAGTGCGATTTTGACCCACTTTAAACGACCAGATTTCATTCAAACTTTGCACACCTGTCAAGGACTGATGACAATGCAATAATTTCATAAATTTGTGCCATTATCCTTGCCAGGGTTACCAGGACAGCAAAAAAACTGTCACAAACTACGCTGACATACGTCTCAAAATTCGAAATACCCTAAAAAATAGAAAATAAATAATAGTTTAAAAAAACTAAAAAACACGCTTCCATGGAAAACCAAACTAAAAAGTACAAAATAATGAAAAAAAAAGCGTGGGGTGCCTGATATCAATAAAAAAATACCTTAAAAGCACCCCACGCTTTTTTTCCATTATTTTGTACTTTTTAGTTTGGTTTTCCATGGAAGCGTGTTTTTTAGTTTTTTTAAACTATTATTTTAGTATATGAAGCTCGTAACATTCTTATGGTAGACTTATCAGAAATAAAGTTCAACAATCTAGCATGAACTCAGTATAATTTAACAGTTTGATATGAGAACTATTATACGAATATCCGCACGTATCGTTCTACAATGTGACGTGGCTACTACAGACTCTTAAGGGAAGCATTCGGTATTGTTATCTCATGTAAATTTCTTATACTATCCTGTAAGAATTTAATTAAGTGGAGCCAGAGGTAGGTTAAGTGGAAGTACCAAATCTGATCAGAATGTTAAGTTACATTGAGTATATTTTGTATATTTTGTGATCTGGTAATAAATAAAAAACATCATAAAATTAAAATAGGGCTTTATTGCCAGGGGCAAAGGAATAATGATTGTATTGTAGCTTAATTATAGTAGATACACTCTCTCACAGACACGAGGCTTGTGTCTCAGCAGTCGAAACGTTTGAAGTTGATTAGACTTCTGCTTGCTTAAGTGCGTTTTAACTTTAAATAAAATGTTAATTGTAATTATGTATTTGGCACAGTGCAATAAGCTATTTAGTTAGGCTATTTATACTATACCTGCATTGGTAGGTATATGAAAAATACTACATTACAATTTCAGTGATTAAAGAAAACTCATGCACAGCCTATACCTACATACAGAAAAAAATAATATAAATATAGATTTTAGTAAACTGAACAGTCCACTCCACTGCATCGATTTCCAAAACGAATTGTCACTAAAAGACATGACAAAAGCTGACAAAAGTCTACATATTATGTTCAAACACACATTTATAGTTTTTTAACCGACTTCAAAATAAAGAGGAAGAGGTTCTCAATTCATCTGTATTTTTTAGGGTTCCGTTGCCAAATGGCAAAAAACGGAACTCTTAAAGATTCGTCATATCTGTCTGTCTGTCTGTCCGAGTATGTCACAGCCATTTTTTCCGAAACTATAAGAGCTATGCTGTTGAAACTTGGTAAGTAGATGTATTCTGTAAACCGCATTAAGATTTTCACACAAAAATAGAAAAAATAATAGTTTAAAAAAACTAAAAAACACGCTTCCATTGAAAACCAAACTAAAAAGTACACAATAATGGAAAAAAAGCGTGGGGTGCTTTTTAAGGTATTTTTTTAATGATATCAGGCACCCCACGCTTGTTTTCCATTATTGTGTACTTTTTAGTTTGGTTTTCAATGGAAGCGTGTTTTTTAGTTTTTTTAAACTATTATTTATCTTCTATTTTTTAGGGTGTTTCGAATTTTGAGACGTATGTCAGCGTAGTTTGTGACGTATGTCAGCGTAGTTTGTGTCGTATGTCAGGGTAGTTTGTGACGTATGTCAGCGTAGTTTCGAAGACAGTTTTTTTGCTGTCCTGGTAACCCTGGTAAGGATATGGCACTAATTAGTTTATGACGTATGTCAACGTAGTTTTTGAAGACAGTTTTTTTGCTGTCCTGGTAACCCTGGCAAGGATAATGGCACAAATGTATGAAATTATTGCATTGTCATCGGTCCTTGAAAGTTTGAATGAAATCGGTTCGTTTAAAGGAGTCGGTTACAAACAAACATACAAACATACAAACCTACAAACATACAAGTGAAGCTAATATAAAGCGTGTAAAAAAAAACAATAATATTTGGGGTTCCCCATACATAGAACTGAAACTCAAAAATTTTTTTTTCATCAAACCCATACGTGTGGGGTATCTATGGATATAAACCGTGAATTCCTGCAGGTTTGTACGGAACCCTCGGTGCGCGAGTCCGACTCGCACTTGGCCAGTTTTTCTTATTTTATAAATGTTTCTTACCTCAGAACTTTGGACTGGGTGAACCGATTTTGATGATTCTTTTTTTAGGGTTCCGTTGCCAAATGGCAAAAAATGGAACCTTTATAGATTCGTCATGTCTGTCTGTCTTCTGTCTGTCTGTCCGTGTATGTCACAGCCATTTTTTTCCGAAACTATAAGAGCTATGCTGTTGAAACTTGGTAAGTAGTTGTATTCTGTGAACCGCATTAAGATTTTTACACAAAAATAGAAAAAAAAAACCAATAAATTTTGGGGTTCCCCATACATAGAACTGACACTCAAAAAATTTTTTTTCAGTAAACCCATACCTGTGGCGTATCTATGCATAGGTCTTCAAAAATGATATTGAGTTTTCTAATATAATTTTTTTTCTAGACTGAATAGTTTGCGCGAGAGACACTTCCAAAGTGGTAAAGTGTGTCCCTCCCCCCCCCCCCCCCCGAACTTCTAAAATAAGGGAATGATAAAACTAAAAAAAATATATGATGTACATTTGACTGGCCTGTTAGTCTAGTGGTTAGTGACCCTGACTGCAAAGACAGGTCGTGGGTTCGATTCCCACCCAGGACAAATCTTTGTGTGATGAGCACAATCATTTGTTCTGTGTCTGGGTGTAAATTATCTATAATATGTATGTATTTAGAAATATATAAGTATGTTTATAAGTTGTCTGGTTGCCATAGTACAGGCTCTGCCTAGTTTGGGATCAGATATCGTTGTGTTGGTTGTCCTAAGATATTTAGATATTTTTATTTATAACCATATAAACTTCCACCGAAAATTGATTTGCACGAGATCTAGTAAGTGGTTTTTTTTAATACGTCATAAATCGTAAACCACAATTTACCTTTCATTCAATCAACTCAAATACAAAAATTTAAAAAAAAACATTTAATTTCATAAACATAAACCTTATGCCGTGAATACCCACAGGTTTGTACGGAACCCTCGGTGCGCGAGTCCGACTCGCACTTGGCCGGTTTTTTTTATTTTAAAGCTGGTGCTTCCCGTATGGTCCACTTTCAATTTGGTCAAATCTGACAATGGCATCCATGAGAAAACCAAATACTATTCCTGTTTTGCCAAATTTGTGACGGGTAAAACTAAAAACTTTAAAAAAAAAAATTTATCATCGACTTCCTTAAAAACACTACCAAGTAAAAAATAATTTTAATTTCGGAAGTCAGTGGCAAAAAACTTAATAACAGATCCTAAGACATCGAATTCAGAAATTAAAATTGTTTTTCTAAAAGTCCTCGTGATTTAACATAAAAAAAATATCCGTGGTTTGGTCCATTTTCACATTAATAACGGAGTTGATTTGATGCATGCAAAACCTTTTGGGAACTGTGTGTATTAATTTTCCTGAGTAGTGTGTAAATATGTTTCTCAGTCGTTGGATTTTTTTATGATATACTCAAGGGTGATGAAAATATTTTGAATAATGTTTTCTTGTTGTGGAGATGAGGTTTATCTTTGTCATAATCCTCTCGCTATAATGCCATTTTATTATGGACGTCAGCGCAGCATGTTTTTGTCGGTAAAGTAAATCTGTATCAGCCGCCATCTTTCGACGCATGTCATTATACACGTTCTTAGTTGATTGTTTTGACGATTTGGATTGTTGTTTTACGTCACAATATTGGTAGCCTCAATTTCAGTTTTAGATTTGTACAGTGTACTCCACATTGTTTACTGTAACGTTGGTAAAATCAACGTACCCTTACTATGATAAATTCGAGTTTGGTCTTTTAATGTCGTGACACACGAAAGTGATGGTAGCATCAGTTCTTTGTTTATCGTATATTATTATAAAGACAAAACCATTATTCGCTCATATTCTATTTTCATTTTAAATATAATTATTCAAATCCAACGAACCATCTACCGATAGTTCACCAAAATCCTTCGTCCTTAGAAATTAACCTGAGATTAACCTAGAAACAAGCACTCGTACTTGTGTAGCGCCATCTATCGCTAATCGCTGGCTGTTGACAACGTTATTGATGAGCGAGCAATTAATCATGATCACGTGTCCAAAGAGGTTTAGTTTCACATAACGCCTGTTTGCTTTAGGCATTTATTTTTAGGAAAACTCTTGAGTGTTTTCCGAAACTTGTTTTTCAATACAGAATCTTTATAAAAATACGGATTTTTGGCGGGTTTGGTGTATGTGGTTTATATGGCAGCATACAGACACATAAGTTTTCGCTGTGTGGATAAATCAAAATTGTAAAATAGGCTAAGTATTTTGAAAATAAATATGTAAATCATAACAATAATTTGCATTCGTTAATGGTCTTTTCCAGCGGTTTCCTAAAGGAGATCGCAGCGATAAGACCGTCAAGTCTAGATTTTTATGTTTTACATGTAGTGGATTTTTCTTGTTTTCCATCCTAACATAGTATTCTAACCTATTCTGTTTTATTTTAAAGCTATATATGTTCATGTAATTAATGTACAACCAAAAAGTAAAATCGGTAGTTGAACTAATAAAAGTTTTGATTCAGTTCTCAAAATAATAAAAACAGTATACCATAGTATTTTGTGAACAATAGTAATCCAGTGATGTCTATCTATATGAAGCAATCAAAATAATTCTATACATAAATATGGTCGATATTTCTATATATCTCATGTAAATATAGCCCACTCCTCAAACTAGCGTGCCATATAAAAAGTAAGATTCATAGCCGACATGAAAGTATAATATAAGTATGACATCGTAAAATCAACCCAACTTGACCCGGTTTATATCTTCTAGATTTTATGTTTCATGATATTTCATAGTTTTATGTTTGGGAGCTGGTTTAAAGGAAAGGCGGCTTCGAGGTTAGTACTTACTTTCAAATGCTTTTTACAGTCATCATTTGTCATACTAATTTACTAAATTCCTCCATATAACTTATGGGGGAAATTAGTTAAATCCACAACAAGAGATCAGTGAAGAAGTACTGCTGATGAAGTTATACTGTCAATAAGTTAAGTTATTTTTAAGTTATTTATTTATTGTTAACCACGTTCATTGGTAAAAAGAGTCGTTCTGCAAGTATCGCACTAATGTGATTTTTTCAAGACTTTCTAACATTTCATTGAGACCTATTAAAATATGTTCACTGAATAATAAATTAAGAATTAATAAACCAAATACTCGTTTGATTGATTGTTGATAACTTTAAAAATAATATTACTGGAAGCATTCACACTTTAGCAGTAATTAAATATCGCAAATATTTCATCTGAATAATGAATGAAATATTTAACTAATAATTAAATCAGTACGATATAAATATTAAAGAAACGTAACAGCCTGATAATAATGATGATAAAGTTCTTACCGTCCGTTGAAATGAGTGCAAGTAATGTGATTAATTTTATTTATATATTATGATTATAATATATAAATTATATTTATAAAGACTGCATTGTTAATTTGGTAACACTTTGGGGCTACCCCGTAGTGTTATTAAACTAACAGTGCAGTCTTTTAGCTTTGTAAATTTATTCTACACGCTTTCCACCTTACTCGCTTTACATTATACATCGAACCAACAAAAGAATAACAATAAAACTTTGAAATAGGACTGGCCCCATATATGACCCTTACGACATGAAGTTCACAAAACAAAGTTTCAAAAAACAATTCATGTTTTTCAAACTCACAAAAGTTATTCAACCTTGTAATAAATATTCGGATGGAACCTTAAAAACTTAGACAGGCGGGCCACTACTAAAGTGCTATACCATATCATCCATCATAAGTTGGTCTATCAAACGCGTTGGACAAAACATTGAATGTTTAGACGGATATAGAATGGAGGAGTCACGGCGACTGGTCACATCTGCTATTGAACTTATATCTAGACATCACTTTCATTTGCCACAACAGCAGGGATACACATAAAGTAAGGAATTCGGTTTCTTGCCACGAATATAAAAAGAACAAAAGTTAGAGCCATGTATGACGCAATATTTGTGAAAAATTGCCAAGTGAAAAGAATTTGTTGCACAAAATCTGATAGCTGAAATTGTGCATTACGCAACAACTTCTAATAGTGTAATTAATGATATCTATAATCATAAGATTAAGAACCTTGTATTAACATATCATTGAACTCTCGTATTAATTTTTGCCTGGAACTCATTTTTAATGGTTAGGGAAAGCATCTGATTCTAATACGACTCAGTAAATGTGGATAGGTTTTTTGACCATACTATTATTATATTGAAGGTTTATTAGTAAAGTATCAAATTAAATATATAATATATTTCGTTATAAATATGGTATTTGTGATGAAATATTTCACTGTGATGAACAAATTCTCCGTATTTTTATTAGCTTATAAAACTTTGATACAAACATGAAGTGGCTATCGTTATTAAAAAAGTTATAGATACACATACGGGCGTACTTTATTCGTTTAATTAAATACGTGAACTTTTGCTACATAATAATGTTATTCTGTTGACAACGTCGAGTAATAACGAATAATAAACTAGTTAAAACTTCGAATGACAGTTATTCATACTTCTCTCAAAAACTTTTACTCGATAACATGATTTTCCCTGTATCCCATAATTGCCAGAACTGGTCAAATTCATATTTCTTTGTGTCAAAGAAGAACTTAGAAAAATCTTCGTCATGTCGTTAATTCAAAGCCAAGAAAATGTTTCTAGAATTTTATCCATCAGAGTAAAAAGTCCTGTTGCCATTAACTGAAGTTACATAAAGTGTCACCATCTGACGGTGATGCTTTGCGAAAGCGACCCTTAAGTGCGTGTTAGGTATTACTTTAGAAGCTCAAACTTTTTCAATAAGATTTCTTACGGTGACAACATTTGTTTACTTGGATATACAATGCTATATTGGAAAAGTTAATCGTTACATATTTTCATACAAATGTTACAAAGAAGGTTTTAAAGTTTCAAGAATTATTTGCCTGTGAAGACAATGGAATTTGCGAGGTATCGTTTTGTAATCTTCGAATTTTAAGATATTTGGGGAAATTTAGGGGCTTCAAATATTCGCTGATGGTCCATATTGTACGACGGAGTGCTCTTATCAATCTTTATAATCTCCTTAAGTCGGTTTTAAGAGTTATAAGGTGAAACATTACATAAAGAAATTGAATAGGTTTAAGGTCACTTGCATGTCTTCTAAAAAGAAAGAAACAAGAAAATTAATTGAAACAGACAATGACAAAAATAATGAAATGTAACTTGTAGATTCAGGGTTATAATGAAATCACTGTTTCAGTGTTCTTCTTACCCTACATTTACACAATCGTGTTCGCCATTCGCCTCGTCACTCGACGAATATTCGACGACACATTCGTAAACGAGTGCCGTCCCGAATTACTGCTCACACAATCGCAGTGTGAATTATTTTGTCATTCTCACACGAACATGGATGACGTGAAAATAATTGCGTCTACACGTCCTGTTGAGTCGGGTGCTAGCTTGTCAATTGAATGCAGGTGAATGTGTAAACAGTAAGTTTGTGTTCGCCATTCTTACCCTTTGATTCACGTCCGAAAAACCGCCTCAACGCGAATGCTCGAATCGCAAGGCGAGGCACGAGGTGAATAGCGAGCGCACTGTTTAGATATACGTGTTCGTTATTCGCCTCGCCATTCGCCTCGCGATTTGCTCGAATGTGTAAATATAGCATATGAATGATAATAAAAGGTTCACTGTTTGTTCTAAATGTATAAAATAAATGTTCAATTATTTTTTACCTTGTTTTTTTTTTTTTTTTTTTTTTTTTTTTTTTTTTTTTTATTTATTCACTAAAAAAAATTGAATTATGGTACACGTTAAAAAAAAAACAGTTTTACAAAATAAGTACTATTTCTACAAACGTGTGGGTGAGCACTGCTCTCCTAGCTAGGTTATGAAAACCTGTGTTAAGGAGAAGCAGTCCGGTCCCCTAAGGTTGGTAGTAACTGAGTTGTGACTCTCATTTTGATTATGATACAAAATCAGAGATGACAAAACTATGAAAGAACTAATAGATACGAACGTACGGCTATCTCGAACAAATTTCAGTTTCGAATCCGCTTTGTAACTAACCTTTTAGAAATTAAAAAGCAATTCATCTACAAGAATATGCATAAGTTAGAAAATACCTGTATATAAATACCCAAAGATAAGAGAATATAGAAAGTAAAAAAAAAATGTGAACAGCAGCAAATAATTGCAGTTTTGAACAATTCATTTTAAAACAAATTTTAAACGAGTTAAAGTTTAATCTGGTAATCTATAATAAAGGTAATCTGGTTTTTACGTAAATTATTTTGATACACGTCCCATTTCAAGTGATTGCAATCTATTAAATACAGGTCAATGCACGCACAAATAACATAAAAGTGTGACTGCCAATTATTGGCCAAACAGGTTGAAAATCAAGAAGTTTAAATGTAACGTACCGTGTGGTGCCGGACGTAAAGAATAACACCACCCCATTTCTTCCTGTGGGTGTCGTAAAAGGCGACTAAGGGACTTACTAGAGAATGGGCAGCAGCGTTCTCTATGCATTTTACCACCATACTGCGATCGCCAACCCGCCTGCCAAGCGTGGCGATTATGGCAAAGCCCCCCAAATTGGGGGAGGCCCAAGTCCAGCAGTGGACGTCTTACGGCTGAAATGATGATGATGAATCCAAACAATCAAAAGCTTTGCTAAAGTCAATGAGGACAACGAGTACGTGTTCACGATTGTTCAGGTATCCGTTGACCTCATTACTAAACTTTGACAACAATTGTGAGGTATTTTTATTTTTTTGGAAGCCATACTGTTTTTCATTAATAACATTATTTGATTTTAAGAATTTGTTAATTTCAAGTCCGAGATACCTCTCAATTATTTTATCAATACATGATAAAATAGTTATAGGTCTGTAGTTATTAACATCTGTGTACGATCCGTTCTTATGGATAGGTCGTACTATCCCAACCTTGAGTTGATCGGGGTACAAGGACGTGGCAATGCATGTGTTAATTAGATGCGTTATAACAGGGGTAATTTCCTTATATATGTATTTTAAGTCTTTGACTCGGATACCATCGAACCCGGGGCATTTCTTCTCATTTAAGTGTTTTATTATAGAGGATACAATATCCTCACTGGCTTTTCGTAATCTCATAGATAAATTACAATTATTGATATAGGACTTAACATCTAGAATAGGTGTGTTACACTGTAGTTTGCATGTATTGTTAACATTTTCTCTGAATTCAGAAGCAAATTTATTGGATACAATGTTTGGCAATAGTTTAAAATGTTTTAAAATTATATCATCAATAGATTTATTGATTTTCCCACATAAGTTGTTAATGGTTTCCCAAACTTTTTTACTATTGTGAAAATTCGATTTCACCTCATTAAAATAATAATTATTCTTTACATTATTAATATGCTTATTTGTTTTATTTCTGTATTTATTGTATAACAGCCTATTAGCCAAATTACTTTGATCTTTAAGCCAAATATCTAATAGTTGATCTCTTTTCATACACATTTGATCTATTCTGCTACTTTTCCATTTACACATTTGTCTTTTACCGATTTTAACTTTTACATTATACTTACAGTTATCATATACACAAGAAAAATGATCCAATATAAAACATAATACATCGTTAGGGTTATCGTAATCCAAAGCCAAACTCCAGTTAATATTGCTCAATTCACTTTGCAACTTTTTATTATCTAATTTGCTAATGAGTTTGTATTGACTCGCTTTGTTTACATACGTACTATCGACTAGCGCGCAACCGGTTATGAAATGGTCGGCTAACGCGTTCTTTATAACAGCTGTTTGTACGGCGCGGCAGTCGACACTACGTACAAATATATGATCTATACATGATTTTGTTATGCACTCACCTCGCTTATCTATTCGAGTAAACTGGTTTATTCCGGAATCAAGACCCATTTCACACAGGATGTTTAAATATAGTTTAGTTTGCGAGGTTTTTTGAATCAAATCGATATTCATATCGCCTAGCAGAACGAGATTGTTTTTTGGTGAAAATTTATGAATATGACTACGCAACTCCTCGATGAACTGAGTCTTATTCGTATCAGGTGGTCTATACACGGCACACAAACCAATCGTTGAACCATAGTCCGTTCTTAGCTCGCCAGTTACACACTCGAAGTTATGTGTACGCGAAGGTAGTCTGGTGAAGCAAATGCTCTTGTGCACATATACGATGACTCCGCCTCCCTTCCTGGAATCACGCAACTGAGTATTCATGTCGTAATCCACAAGCTCAAACAAGGATTTAGTCCTGTCAGAGATGTTTGCCTCGGTGACGATGACTAGGTGAATAGTTTGAGGGCAGTTCATGATGATGTATTCTAGTTGGGTGAAGTTCTTCAGCATTGATCTTATATTTACGTGAAGCATTGTTATTGAATTGTATATATCTGGTAGTTCAGCTGTGTATTCATTCCAATGTTTGTATGTATTTTCAATTATGTTATCATATGTGTCATCCATTTTTGGTGTTAGTTAGATTGGTAGGGGGAAGATAATAATATTAATATGAAGGGGCTTCATATGTCCTGGTTATTTTTAAATTCAAGAGCGAGCTTTTGTATGTCTTTCTCAGATCGAATATTGTAGGTTTTTCCTTTTTCGTTCCTTTTTGTTAATATTTGTCCACCCTTACACCATACAAATTTACACATATTTGTCTCTTTCAGAGCAGTTTTCGTTGCCCAAAGTAGGTAGGCTGTTGTGGGCGATAAACTTTCTCTGAAGTATATTTTGTTATCCTCCCCACAGCCAAGGGCGCTTCCAGTAATATTGTGAGACTTCGCGACTTGCAGCCATGTATCCCGACAGCCCACCTTAAGGGTCGCGATGATCACTGGTGGGACTTTGCCTGTCTTGGCTTCAGGTCGGTGACTTTTTTTCCTGTATACGTTAGTGACGTCATCGGATTTTAGGTTTAATTTAGTACATAGGTTTTTCATAACACCATCTACGTCTTCTGTTTCGGCTACCCCACATATTTCAATGTTGTTGGCTAGATGGCTTTGTTCAATGGCGTTAAGTTTTTGTTCCACTACCTCGTTTTTAAGTTCGAGGTTTTTATATTTGTTTTTAAGCTCGATGTTCTGGTTTTCAATTGATTTTAGTTTGTTTTCATATCCAGTGATCTTTTGTTCATACTCATCGATTTTGTCTGAGTAGAACTGTAGGGTACTTTGCAACTCTTCTTTTATTATGTCGCGTACCTCCCGTCGTATATCGCTGAGAATGCGTTGGGTTATGTTAGAGTCCATAAGGTTCTCTGTATCTGTGATGTCTTCGTCCTCAACGTCGGGCAAGATACAGGATAGACGTTTAGGTTTGGCATTACCCACACATGAACGACATCTCCAATCAACGGCATCCGTTGAGTACAACACGTTTAATTGATCCGGTGTTATTGAAGCACATGATGCATGAATCCATTTGCTGCACTTGGAACACTGTATACCCGGACTTTTTTTCGTCACTAGTTTCCCGCACTTCGCACATTTCACCATGTTGATGAGTACCTCGGTGTGTTAGTGGAGATATTTCGTAAATCGAGTTGTATTTATCGCACGCGCAGGTAATTAAGCGGTATGCGTCTTATCGGTTTCGCACCGAGTGCCCGACTGACTATTTATTATGTTATATAGAAACGGACCGAGAAAGTGAAAAAATCTCTTAACAAAAATTGAGCGCTCACGCGGCAGGGTGCATATCGTATCCTTTCGACGTTTACTACGTTTTTTGTTTTCTATTATTCGGTATGGGGTGTTGCGGTGTTGCAGAATAACTGTCTGTAGTATGAAATGTTGCCGAACATTTAACACTTTGCAGTCACTGTATAATTGATCGGTTGGAAACAGAATAGGACGAAAAGTGGCTACTTTTAATATGGCCCTGTGTGCTACTTCTAACGGCTTGAGGGTGGTTTTAGCTGCACCGCCCCAACAAGAAATGCAGTATGTAACAATGGATAGGCAAAGTGCGAAATAGACACTACGTATTACAATGGGATTGGCAACATACCGAAGAGTTTTAAAGATGTAAATCAGTTTGCGAACCCGTCCAGTTAGCAGACTGATATGAGATTTAAAATTGAGATTCCTGTCTAAGAGTATTCCTAGGTACCTGATGCTTTCAACAGAGGTTAAAAGAGGACATTGGCAGTTTGAGCCCTGTTTTTGTGGACGGCAAGTGTGAGCTTTGATCATCATTGGAGTCTGAGGTTGAGAGACCGAGCTGTTAGAATAAGTAAGAAATTTGGTTTTGGAGGTATTAAGAGTTAGGGTGTGGGCATTAAGCCAATTTAACGCCACGTCAAAGCCAAGCTGAGCATGCTGCTCTAGTTGTGACCAGGAGTCCGCGACAAAAGTAATTGCTGTGTCATCTGCAAAGGATATTACCTTAGCATTAGTTATATTGAGATCACAGAGGTCATTAATAAAGATCAAGAAAAGAGTGGGGCCCAGAACGCTACCCTGTGGTACACCGTAGTGAATTGGAAGCTCGTTGCTGTTATGGTCAGCGATCCTGACTTTTTGCGAACGATTGGAGAGGTAACTTTTGAAAAGATCCAGTTGTAGACCCCTGACGCCTATTTTCTCAAGTTTGATTAAGAGTGTGGAGACGGGAACAGTGTCGAACGCTTTCGCGAGATCTAGAAATATAGTAAGGACCTTTTTGTTTTTATTTATATGATCGATTACAAAGCTGGTTAGATTATGAACTGCGTCACAAGTTGACTTATTTTTGCGAAAACCATATTGTTGTGGCGAGATTATCTTGAGATGGTCCAGGTAACCAACTAATCTTTTGTTAATCAAGCGTTCAAGAACTTTGGATAAAGCACTTAGAACAGCTATAGGACGGTAGTTATTCGGCAAAGTTCCGTCACCCCCCTTGAAGATTGGATAAATTATTGCCTTTTTAAAGGAAGTTGGAAAAACAGCTGTTTCAAGACAAATATTGAATATATGGCATAAAACAGGCGCCAGAGTGGTTGAAAATTTCTTTAATATTGTAGGTGAAATGCCATCCCAGCCAGTAGCAGCGTTTGGTCGCAGTGAATTTATGGTGGATATAACTTCTTCTGGGTCAATCTTATCCAAGACAAAGGATGAAGTAGGTACAGAAATGTTTTGTGGGACAGGTAATTGTTGTGGGGGCCTTGTTTGTATAACGTCATCTGCAAGTTTCTTGCCAATATTGACGAAAAAAGAATTTACATCGTTACATGACTGTGCGGGTGTAGGTGATGAAGATAGCAATTGTGTGGATGAGTGTGTAGTTTTTGTGGTGTTTGTTATTCGTTTTATGGTATCCCAGAGTAGCTTTGGGTTATTGCTTGCTTTGCTGAGTTCTTCCGCATCAAAGAGCCTCTTCGCCTTTTTAAGAATTTTGTTACAAAAGTTTCTGTATCGTTTGTAGGTTATATTTAACGTTTCGTTATCTGGAGACTGCTTGAGGTTTCTGTGCATGGCATCTCTGTTTCTCATACACCGTAACAAGCCAGGAGTTATCCAGGGCTTAAGAATCTTCTGTCTTGCAGTCACTTTTTTAATTATAGCGTTTTCAGCTATGGCTGAAGTCAATTGTTCAATAAATTTGTCGGTAGCGGTATTAGCGTCTGTTGAACTAAAAATAGGATCAAAGTCTATGTTCAAAATCGATGTTCCTAGTGCCTCATAATTAACTTTTGTTATGGTAGATGAAGTGGTGACAGGAATACGCTTGCTATCCAGACAAAGTAGTGAGGAACCATGGTCGGTAACCGTAGACTCATAGACAAATGTGAGTGCGGGCGACCTTGTTTTCAGGATAATATGGTCCAAGCAATTTTTGCCCCTGGTCGGTAGGGTATGTGCTGGGAGAAAACCATGAAATGCGAGACAATTCAAATACTCGTGGGACCGTGTATCAAGAGAAGAAGGTTTGATGTCGAGATTTAAGTCACCCGTTATCACAACCGTCCCGATGCTATGGAGCGATGGAAGTATGCGATTTAGGGCGGAGAGAAAGTCCTGTATGTTGTCTGTAGAAGGTGAGCGATAGATACAGAGTAAGGCCACGTCAGGATTAATTTTTATTATTAATCCAGAGGCAGATTGGTACATTTCTGGTTCCTCACCGACCGCTACAATTTCCGACTTAATATAGACCACGACGCCATCGCTTTGGTTTATGTGCTTGGTTGTTTTAAATGTCGTATAATTTGGAAGAGTTGGAAGAATTGAATTACTAAAACATGGAAGCCAACATTCTGTCAAAACTATTACGTCGCAGTCAAGTGCAATACGGTGCAGTAGAGTTTGTAAGTTTATGAAGTTACAATTTATTGATCGAATGTTTTGTGAAAAGACTTTCAGATATTGATTAGGATTCACCAAAAACGATTGCGTTTGTTCCGGAGTGCATGTTTGCGTAACCGATACAGAGAGTTCATCGATGTTATTAATAAGGTGAATTGCGTTATTAGCCATTTGTAAAATATTTTATAGTTAAGAAGGCGGCGACGAAAGTTTGCAAGCTGTCGGTATAAGTAACTGTGGGGTGTTTGAGGTGATGTGAATGGGTGTGTGTGCGTAAAATGTGTGATTTTGAGACTGATTGTGTGTGTTTAGTGTGACTGTAATTTGTGGGGTTTCTTGAGATTTGTTTGTATCTTTGTAAATCGTGAGCACAGTGTGTGAGAGTTGTGTTTGTTGTGTCTGGGTGTTTGTTTACCACAATGGTGCGATACAAATATACACTTAAAAGCAAAAACAGTAAAGATAATGTTAAAATTAAGATTAAAACTAGAGTGGATAGAAGGCTATGCGATTTAACATCTAGTCACTTCCCTAGCTCAGTTGTATTAAGGTCGGCCTCACTTTTGATCAGGTAGTGTTTTTTTCCCAAACCTTGACGAAGAAAAACTCTGCCCAGTGATGTCCAGCAAAATTTGAAGTCGTTTTCTGTTGCAAATTTCCGTGCCAGATAAAAAAGCCGTTGCGATTTAGGGGTGAGACTCTCTGAGAGGTAGATCGGTTTTGCAGCACCGGCTAGTTTTATGTGGCTTGTATTTAGCTTATTATGACTATTCCTTTGGTTGAAGTTCCGTAGATTTTGCAGAATATTGTCTTTTGTAGTGACACTGACAAAGTCGACTATTATTGGGGATGTACCATTTTTCTTATTTATGCGGTAGATATCTTTGATTTCTTGGCGTTGCAGGGAAATATCTAAGACGCTAGTTGTTTCCGTAATTATTTTACACAGATCTTCTTTACTTTCGCCCTCCAGTTTTGGTATATTTCTAACCTCTATCTTGGATAAAAATAATAACCGCTCCATATTTTCAACTTTGTCCTCGAGTTGGCTTATGTAGTTACGGTCATCTTTACGTTCGGACTCAATTTGGTCAATCTTAGTCACCATGTCATCATATTGTTTTGTGGTAAAATCTAAGGATTTCTTGATTTCCGCATTTTGTAAAATAATTTCCTCCATAGATTTTTGTAATGCAAGAAACTTACTGTCGGTCTGAGCTGTGGCCGATTTTAGCAGCTCGCGGATCTCATCCATGAAAGATGTGGCACCCTCTTCACGTTTACGCTTAGTGTTTCGCGTCGTAATACAATCAGTATCAACCAGTGTTAGATTCGGGGCAGACCCAGATTGTGTCATACTGGGGGCTGTTAAGTTTTGATCACCAGTTTTGATAGCTTTAGGTGGCGTGCGTTTCAACGACATGGAATTCATTTTTCTCCGTAGGTACCACGAGGTTAGAATGTAAAAGAACGACCACGTACGTAGTAAGTATAATTAGTACGGTTTATGGTCGGGGTGGCGCCACCAGTCCCATTCACTAATGCAACAGATTCGCTTATATTTGTCGCTGGAACACACCTCGAACTTTGTCGCCAGAAGGTTGGTAGCACTGACAGTCCGATGAAGATTGCGCGTACGCGGGACTTTCCCCTTTAAAGCGATCGGGCAAGCGTGTCAGGATTCTGTGCACTCGCGGACTAGTCACTGACGATACGGCACTTTTAAATATTTTTCACTGTTTATTGTTGCTTGAATTTCACTCCGTGAGGGACCGAAGGCAGTTATTTAAAGGTTAACAATATACTAGACTTGTGTTTAGCAAAAAAGGAACTTTGTAACATCTGATAAATATTTTTTTCGGATTAGAGTTACTGAGGGCACGACTTAGCGGTCTCCGAGCGCGTTCCGGATTCGAACGATTTGTTGCAGGAGTTACTTTGTCAAATCTCTTTTATTCACGAAAGTTGCGATTAATATAAAACACCACAACTCACATTTTGGTAAAAGTTGTAGTACTCTCTTGCAGAGGATTTGTACTTAAGGAACCAACGAGAACGTCAAAAGTTTTATTAAATGCAAAAACAACACGAAAGGTAGTAGGGTTCCAATCTACCCCTGATCTACTTCTGAGAACGCAGTTTGTTCTATCATTCATCATCGGAAACTTTTCAGTACCATCAAGCATTTTTATACAACGTAGTCAATTATTTTCTCAGCATGAACTGTTTGAGAATATCGCAAATGATGGTAAAAATGTAAGTCAGGAAGGTGTTTGCGGGGCTAACTGTCCAATGTGCGAATATTAGGCGTCATCTAAATGAATCCTAAAGGAAGACGTGCTGTTGAATTTTCGACTCTCAGCGCTATTCCTAGCGTTTAAAATTCAAACTACAATAGAGCATATTATGTCTTTATATTGACCACTCATACCCTATACCTACACTTTCCTAAGACTATTTATGTTGGTTTTCCTCAAACAAATATTATGCTACTTATTCCTTCCTGTACCGTGGAGGTCTAAGTACCAAATAGCGTAGGTGTACATCACACGTTTAGTACTAGTAAAATTGTCTATCCATCCAGAATCAATGCTATCTGAATAGCTACAACGATTATGATAGTTAAGTACGTCTTCTACTGCCAAGGAGAAGAGACCATAAAAGTTGTAGGCCAAAATTGATAAATAAAGTATTTTACAAGACCAAATAACACACACACACTTATTAGAAGATATTTCCGAACATAACGTTTGTTTTATATTTATTTCAGATTCGTTCACCATGGTTGGGAAGGTGTTAATTCTCTTCGCATCAGTATCAGCACTGAATATTTGTAAGTCACAAGTTTAATCATTTATACTCTCAAATTATATTATAAACCACAAAAATTTGACAGATTGGTCAGATCGGAGAAAGACATACTACTCATCATTTTGGAAATTTGTACAAATGATACACAACACACGCAGATAAACTTGTTGGCAACGGCTACTCGTCTTTTAATTATATTGCATCTTTGTTTTGTTTTTTTAATTATTATTTCCAACTAGTCTTACCTAAAGAAAACAACTTTTTTTGTCAACTAAGTTTTTTACATTCAGTTTACACTAGAACAATGGGCAGGTAAACATAATACCAATATTTATTCACAAAAGAATTTTCATAACAGCCCAGTTCTGCTCTGACAGCGTTTCAATTTCGCAGCCAGTGCAAAGTTTTAATTATGCCACGAAATTAATTCGGGATCAAGTTTGGCACTTCCATTTCTGTTTGGTACCTTTCATACATACATTTTAAATGATTTTCAGTATATGATGTCATGTGCAAATACACTTACAAATTGGTTTAATTTATTTTAAATTGCATTTTGCAAAGAAATGTCTTTTATTTCGTTCTTTAATCTGCTATGTGAAGTAAGTTGTCATCATCTGCCTAGAATTTTCCCAACTATCTTGGGGTCGGCTTCCAGTCTAACCGGATGCAGCTGAGTACCAGTATTTTACACGGAGTGACTGCTTATCTGACCATACCCCTTGCGATACCCCTTGGTAAGACAGGTTGTCAGACATTTGGGCTTCTGACGACCCGTAACGACTGTCTAAGATCTACGAAAGACAGTCAGATCCAAGGACTTAACGTGCTTTCCAAGGCATGGCAGGGTCTTGGTATGTAAAGACGGTCACCCATCCACGGACTGACCGCGGCAAGCGCAGCTTAACTTGAACGATCAACCCGTGCGGCTGTTGTAACTTAGTCACAAGCCACTCTATGTAAAGTAAGTTGTATGGCTGCAAAAGCAATGGTTTGTAGAATTAGTCCGTCGAGACTAATTCCTTTTGATCTTATTGAGAGAAAGTTGTTTGCTTTGAATCCCAAAACGATTTAACGCTGATTTTTGAATATATCCCCAGTTAGTGATTGGCAGAAAAAAAATCGTGATTATAAACATTTAAAACCAGGGGCTCATACCAAGAAGGTAAATCCTGTTGTAACTGACACCTGTAGTGACGTCCTCATTTGTACTGATGACAATATTCGCTTTAATACTATATCTTTGAGAAATGGCGTTTATTATAAGGTACAAACACGCAAAATAATACAAAAAATAAGAGAGGCCTATAGCCAGCAGTAGATAATTCCGAGATGAAAATAACGGTGACGTTGATTAGTTACATCTATCTTTAGTTGGTATTGGATAATTATGCTGAAAATTACAAAAATAAAGATACATTTTTCTCCAATAATAACATTTCCTCTAAGGTCTCAATAAGAAAACTTAAAACAAACCACAGCACCTGCATTTAAAAACACTAACATCACCAATACACGTAACTGATAATCTTTTTCGCAATTCGCATAACGAACTCAATTAGGCGAAGTAAGAAAGACAAACAGTTTTCACTTCCGTTAGCGAGCGAGCGACAAAAAGAAAGATATGGCGGCTCTGGCTTAAGAGTATAAAGGCTTAACCGCTTGTCATCTTGTGCCAATTCTGTAAGTTAACCGAGAGGAGCTTTAATATTTTCTGAGTGATGAGTTACGCGACGCAGTCACAGAAGATTGTTATGGAAACAAAGCTTAATTTGTTTAAGTGTTTAGCTGTTATTTGGTTAAGATATTATCTTTAATCTTGACATAGCACACACAAAGTATTCCATCGGTGTATACACTAATTCTTAGAAACTAAGCTGATAGTTGATTTTCTTCACGTGACTATTTCCCGTTCACCCATCCATGGAACACATACCACTACCGTTAGGAAAAGCATATCAGTAGCAGTACCTCACCACGATTGACAAATGGATTTTAGGTAGCACTGTTTAAGTGTTGACAAGATGGCTGCAGCTTACCTCTTATGCTGTTAACTGAATTCTCTAGTTCCCTTTTACAGTATCTAAGAGAAAAACTAATAACATAACATCACGCTTGTATTCCACGTATAGTCTGGCAGAGGTGTACCTATACTACAATCATATTTCACCAGTTTTGTTTAAAACGAATTTAATAGGGGTCGAGCCTATAGCCATTAACCGGGCAAAAATCCAGGCTCCAAAGCTGCTACTGAGAAATTCCTGATGAATAAACCCAATTACAGTCAGCCCTTCCTGGGAATCGCACCTCATGCTCAGCACTAGCGGTAGTGACCACTGGACTATCGAGCAAACCCAATAACTATATACTGTAACTATGTATAAAATGATTATGTGCTTCAATCCGCTCCGATGCGATTGTTTCAAAACTAATTAATTCAAATTGCATTAAAAATGAGAAGGGATTGATGACAATAACAGAATTCAATTTCTAATTATATTAAGTAATGTTTGCGATCGCTATGGAAAATATGGCTTTTGACTAATATCGGAATACATCACCGTAGGAAGTTTGCGATTATGTTCAATTGTTCAGGATTACAGTCAAGGAATAAATATTTTTATCCACTTACGGTAATAATTTAACTAGCCTTGCCTTGCAATTTATTATTATTCTGATTACCTCACGCCAACATTTTGTGTGAAAATGATATTTTCAAGATTTCAGATAGACCTGATTCTAAAATCCCCAGCGTGGCATTCGATTGTCAAAACAAAAAACTATCCAGTCATACATTTTTACCGTGGGTATTGCACTATTGGATGGAATTCGTTTTTTTTTTAATGATAACACGGAAAGCTGTTAATAAGACATCAATGTCGGTGTGACTGTTTAAAAAAAATAGTAATTTTTATTTTATTTTTAAATTATCATGTAGCAAATTTGGTAGATGGCACAACTCTATAATTATATCGTATTATGTATTTATCTTTTATAAGTTTGTCCACCTATTGATTCAAGAACTGTTATAGCAAGGAAGCCAGTAGTTTTCAAATAATTTTATAAATTTTCAGAGAACTACACAAACATTGTTTTCCAAAACAATATTCTTCAGCTCAAATTAAATTCTTTTTCAATTTGGGGCCGTCAAGACAACAATTGTGGCTGATTTATTGCTCGCAAAACCATTTCTTGACAAAGTAATAGAAAATTTGGAAAAAATGTTGTAGCTACAAAAAAAAATTTTTTTTCGTTTGCTCCTTAGTCGTATAGAAGAAAGATAAAATAACATAACATTCCAATAGACTTTATAGTTCATAGTCTCATTAGTACTTACTCATATTTTATGTGGAAGTTAAACTAATCAGTAGTTGTGGTAATATCTTTAACAGGGATACGTTCTTTTTCTTGATTCTAAAAATAATCTTATGATACCAAAATGAATGATTAAAATAATCCAATTCAGTCCAAATAAAAAAAAGAACAAAAGCTACCACCGAGGGAGGATATATTTAAAAAAAAATTGTTTAATTTTGTAAAAATAAAATGAACGTAAAACATCATTATAAACCAATTACCATAGCATAATTTCCTCATAGAAACGGGAGAATAGGATAGAAACGTCAAAAAGAGAACAGAAAAAAACCATTACATTTTTTTCACAATGTACAATCTCGCCTTTGTTTACAACGATACTCATAAACGCATAGGTCTGTAGACATTTTAATGAGTCCAGCACTACATTTTGCTGAATTTTTTCAGCACAAAATTATCATTGCAATGTTGAAGTGGGAAATATTGCAATATTTTGGTTTCAACATTTTTTTTTGTGGGTGGGAAATCATCAAATGACGTCTTCCGCTCACTCGTGTCAGACTTTTATTGACTGAAACCCACCCGTGTTCCTTTAGTTGCCCATATGCCAGGGCCACGGTACCTCTTTCGAACAGATCTCGCAACCCTGGCAGGGTTTCAACCCTCTGATGTGCACATTTGTAGGATGCACGGGATTAATACAAAAATAAGATGACTTAACTACGAAACACCAAGAAAGGAACAGAAATACTGAAATAACCAATCAAATATTTATGGTTTGTATCCTTAAAAAATCTTTCGGTCAATTGGTTCCAATTGAACCTGTAAAAGCTATTTTGACGAACACTTCTTGTTGACTTGCACCGTCGAACTAAGCCACTTGCGACACAACGAAAAAATTAAAAGCTAGGTTTTATTTTAAATATTAGACTGGCTAATATTATTATGATGGTATGTTTTTTTCTGTACAGCACTAGAGTGTAACAGACTGAGTTTACTGATCGATCCAATCTTTCATGGAAGATGGAAGTACCTAGAATTAAACAAAAAAAAATGTATTAAGCTAATTGACACTCTACATCAATTTTCCATTTCATTAAACTGTCAAATCAATTCCCTGACTTCAAAATAATTGGCAGGAACAAACAAAATGTATTCCTTTCGCATGAAAATCCCGCCAAAAGCCATCAAAATAAATATATTGTAAAACATCAACGTGGGATGTTCCACATAATTCCATGATAATAATAACATTACGACAAATTCTCTCCTACTTGATAATAATCCTTTAACAAAGTCGAAACTTATCAAGCACCCATTTTGAAACCTCAAAAGGATTCGCGGGAAGATTATTTCGACATTATGTCTAAGTACAAAAACTTGTTTGTCATGTCATGATACAAATATAATTGTACATTATGTTGTGTTTGTGATACAGCTTCTAATTCAATGAAGTATCCTAATTACACACATAAATTCAAATAATAAGTCCAATTTATACTTATACTTAGTATTCGTCAAGTGTATGTACTATGTACTCAATTTGATTGATGCTCAAACACATTCCATTCATGGTTTATGTCTACTTACTATCTCCTATACGGATGTTACTATGTCGATTTACAAATGCACGGATTGATCAGGATTTTTAAGCCAAAAGTTATACCTTCATATATAAATATGCCCTGACCTCAAGACGACAGTTGATTACATAGTGAAACTATGGCAAAAACTGGGAGTGTGAATTTTAATATGTGAAAGATGACTTTTTGTCAGTATCGGTAGAAAACACGACTCTTGATCCGTTACTTATCAAGTAAAACACGGTACATAGGTGGTTCTAAAAATGCATTATTATTTTTTCCCTCTATGATACAATGCCAAACACTTTTCATGTCAATTCTTGCATACGTTTCTTAACGCGAGTGACGCTGATGTATGAACACCATATATTTCAGTAAAACCCTGTATTCGAGCCTTAATCGAATACAAATAGAGAATATTGGTTCTGGAGTTTCCAATCGGGTGAGTGATTAAAGACGTTATGCTTATTCCAGTCTTATTTACATTCGAATTTTTTGTTAAGGTATAATGTAATGGGCTTTATTTGAAAAAAAAAAACCTGTTGCAAAGGCTTTTTGTAACAGTAAACGTATAATGACTAAATGCGTTTAATAGTGCTAAACATATCTAAAACATCAATCTGTCACCGTCATCTTCAAATGATTGACAGAAAGCTGGTATAAGAATCTAACAAAACTCTTGTGAAAAAACAATACCATTTTTTAACCCTTAAAACTCATTCAGGATTTTAAATAGAAGTAAATATATCTCCTTGCCTTTATCATCGTCATAAGTGTGTTGTAAAATATCCTTAATCTATTTAAACTAAGTCGTATACAAAATCTAGTTACTAGTTAACACTCCAGTGATCATGCACATAACCAAACTACCTAACAACCAACTCTCAAAGCCAATTACACACGTTGATGGGACATTATTAATTATTTAGTCTAATTGGCAACAAACATGCTACTGAGAATCTTGACTGAGTTATGTATTGATCTAAATACCTTGAGCTAATAAGCTATAGGCTAGTAATGTGATTTTGTTAATGGTTTTGTTATTTTGTTAGTACCTCAGTAAAGTTTTTGGAGTATGAGTGCACTATTCAAATAGTAAGTACGTGATTTCATTTGATTTATACCTAGCTTTACATGTTTTCTCATTCTGACCCATTTTCCTATTATGTTAAAGTAGGTAAGCTTGGTGTTCAATGCTTGTACCATCTCAATTAGAAGCATTGTGTGCCCCGCTGTAGAACAGTTGCAGTCTGACATGCTTAAAGCCACTTCTATCGTATGAATCAAGTGACTGTCATATGAATATGAAATTCACTGGCACCCATACATAATGATCTGGATATTCACAACGCTACTCAAATGAACAGCTCTGTTGTCTTCACTTTATACAACAAATAAAAACCAAATAATCCGAAAAGACTTAGAGAAAAAGAGAGAGCATTTCTAATGAGTTTCGCCTTCAAGCTGCCGACAAAACATTGCACCCGAAATAGCACATTGACTCACTCAAACGTAATTTATATCCATTCCGTTTCAAGTAAGATAGCATACGGAAAAACATTTAAACTACCAAGTGGTGTTTTTTTTTGTGCAGCAACTTATTTTTGTTACACATCGTATAAGAATCTCTTAGCCAGTGATAAAAGCGCAGTAGGCAAAGATTAGAAGAGAAAGAGATGATGTGCTTCTGTTCGAGTGGTGGCCGCGTCATTATCATCTGCTTCTAGTCTAACCAGATGCAGCTGAATATTAGTATTTAATATGGAGCGACTGCTTATCTGACCACAAGCCAGTGTGTGCTCGTTGAGCGAGTATAAAATTGAACTATAGTAGAATGATAATGAACAGTTCGTTTTTCTTCTTTTTATAATAGTTCCTCTCCAACTATCGAAAGTTGGCAGGCAACTTTGCATTGTTTGCTTTGTTTTAGCTAGTTTATTGGGTACATCTGTTGAGGGCGTCACGTTTACCCGCAGTTCAGTTGTTCCAAGAACGTTTACCCGAATGTTCGCCCGAAAGAGTGACTACCCAATGAATGATTGACCGATAAAATGGGCTTGCTTTTTGTGAGACCTTGCTACCTTATAGGATAATGTCACACCTCTTAGAATCTTACAGACGCCATATACAACATTGTGCCTATCATTATTAAAATCCTCTAAATACCAAAGCCTTTCATTTCTCTTTAACCCCAATAATTAAGAATGCATATATTAATGAATAAATAACCAGTTTGTCACCTCCAAACATAATCTTCTTACCTCCACTAGTTACACGCCTCACTGAGGTATGTTCCACATAGGCAAATGCGCTGCAATCACTAGTCTATGCCCCGTATGACGTCACTTCATGCATTTAATGAACACAGAGCATCGTCCTTATGCACGAACTTTTTTACGCTCTGTGTTTGGTTTTTTTTTTTTTTCAGTGGCGAGTACGAATTTGTTTAAATAATGTGTTGTGTTTTAATAATGTGTCAGTGCGACGTCGCACTGACACGTTAGTACTGAACAAAACAGTGGGACAACGTATTCAGTATGTTTGCATACGGACGATGCTCTGTGTTAATTAAAATGCATGAAATCGAACCCCAAGGGTCGGAAAACAGGGGATGATTGATTGTTCACTCACTGATTGTAATGTATAACCACGCATAACTTTATACAGAGTAGTCCGATTTTGATAATTCTTTTTTTTTTGGATAGGGTATACCTTGCCAAGTATTATTAGTACATTAAAGCCAAAAAAATTATAAAATAAAAAATTTTAACAAAAAATTAAACCGCCGACAAAACTGGAAAGC
This sequence comes from Aporophyla nigra, assembly GCA_947507805.1. NCBI lineage: Eukaryota > Metazoa > Arthropoda > Insecta > Lepidoptera > Noctuidae > Aporophyla > Aporophyla nigra. Next base: position 5,295,111 of record OX382315.1, on the reverse strand, counting down.
AAAAAATAATAAACCTTAAAATTATGAGTCGGCGCTCTGAGTGATCTTTGTTCATTAATTTTTCAGCGCTGACTCAAAATTTTAAGGTTTATTATTTTTTGCTTTCCAGTTTTGTCGGCGGTTTAATTTTTTGTTATTTTATATTTTTTGTGGCTTTAATGTACTAATAATACTTGACAAGGTATACCATGTCCAATAAAAAAAGAATTATCAAAATCGGACTTTTTTCGGTCTATTTGGTTTTATTTGTGGTATAACAGTGAAAGATAGCAGAGCAGTTGAAAGGATGATCGTCTTATGAAAATGATTTCGGGAAGTATTTGCTAGTTTTTTATGATGTTTGTTTTTTCAAGCAGCGTTGTGAACTTCCAGATCATTAAGTATGGTGCCAGTGAAATTTATATACATATGACAGTTATATGATTCATACTACAAAAGTGACGTTAAGATGCTGGCAAATAATGACAGACTGCAACTGATCCACAGTGGATCACAGTATAACAACCAGGAGATAAACCTGTGTACATTCTGTATTTTATCGTTCAGCCAAGCTCGACATGCAAGAGTTACGTACATCCCACTATCTATATCTAATAGTATTTTGTTTGTTTGCAGATGCGTTGCTTGTCCCCAACACACATGACTTGGCCAGTGTTGACGCAGCGGGTACGAGATATGGTCTCACCACGTAAGTTTGATTTTGGACCTTATTTTTAAACCATAAGCTATCATTTTGAGGAGAACAAGTCGGTTTTCCTTCCCCATAAAATCTCAATCGACTTTCTACTTTATTTATTGAATTTAAAGGTTCTATTTCCTATGAGTCTTAATGTTATACCCTGTTTGTTTCTGTAGAGTCGTCGCAATACAAAATTGCAAGTTACTGCCGTTGTTGTAAAGTCCTCTTTTGTGTGACGTAAGGGAGAAATTTATATATTACTATTAGTGAGAATGTGAACTGAAATAAAAAGTAATGGGTTTTCATGTCAACAGTTTTGGTGAATTTTAAAATGCAAGCAGTATTTCTCCGGTCATAATACTCAGCTCTAACATTGTTAAGCTAAGTTCCTCTTTATCGTCAACCTGCACTGTTATCTGCAGTGATGCTCAGTTGATGATAAATCTGCAGTTTTACGTTTCACCATTGCTTTTGTGGTCTGATGTTACTAATCAGGTCAAAAATCCACTGAAATTAAACATACAAAAATAAACATAGAGTAAAGAAAACTAACATTTCAATGATTATTTGAAAGAAAAAACATGTATAGCGTTTCCTATAACTCTAAACCTTTCACTTTAATTCTAGAGAAAGAACAAATAAAAAACTAAACACAACGAAAACTTTGATGGCAGACCTTTTTGAACATTTCAAAAACTTGATATACAAAGGGGAATTATTTTCTTGAAGTAGACTTAGTTGGTCGTCAGGTGAAATCTAATTTTGTAATTTTGTAAATTTAAATACTTTTTGTGGTCGTGGTTCTGCTCGGATAGGCTTCAGTAATATACTCAAACCTACGCAATGAACATATTATCTGGAAAGTAAGAAATAAGACGTATACAAATTAAAAGCATGCTGTCAGTTATACCAAGGGACATGTGGGCTGTGGAGATCAGATAGGTAGTCGCTCCTGTAAAATATTGCATTTGGTTAGACTGGAAGCCGACTCTAAAATTTTGGGTAAAGTCTAGGCAGCTAATGATGAGATAGACAAAGATAAAATCTAAGTTAAAACATCGCTTTTCACATCGTATTAAATATCGATTAAGAATATAAATAAGGTAGACAAAGAAATAGTAAGACAAGAAATAGTAATCACATTTTATTTGTGTCAAGATTTAAGCTAGACGCACAAGTAGCGACCGCACGGTGCAGCGGTCTGTGGAAACGTACAGTTGTGGAAGATAGCGGTAGCTGGCTTCTCACAGCTCCATTCTCGTGAAACTTTTTGTGTTATATACTAAACCTTACAAGCAACACATCAATAACCGTATTGATATCAATTAATAACATTATTCTCACATTTAAAATATGACCATATTCATTGAACTTTAATTTCTTTCTCACAAGTTTCCGTGAAAACAAAAACATTGCTACTAAAAAATATGCTGTGTCTATACGGAAGATAAAGGGAATCTCATATCGTGACCAAACGATCAGCGAGACGATGAGTTCGATACTAAAGCTGACTGCCTAAGATGCGGTTATTGGTGCTAGAGTAGATCTTTACTGCATTTAAAATAACATAACAGTATAATCCCACATAAAATCCACAACTAAAGGAAACACATTTCCAATAAAACTCTGAACACAATCCAGCAAAACATTTAAAGCATGCAATGGACTATAAAACAGAGCACGGAATAAAATGCTTTTCGTTCGAACGCTCACACTTTTCTGCACAATGGTACCAGTCTGTAAGCCGATTGGAAAAAGTTGCAAACTCGACTTCGCGTGGTAATAGGATTTACCTAGGTTCTAGATCAAATATTGTTATTCCTTACTGTTCGTTAAGACTTCGGACTTCATGACAGAAAAACCTTGGGTAGTTACTCACTCCGTAGTGTCACGTCTGTATTCCCCAATGGGGATGGTGGAAGTGTACAGTGTGTGACACCATTTTCTACTAATAAGCGCTGCAGTTAGACTGTTAGCCAATAAGTTATAATTATATTTTCTGAATAAATTAAAAGTCATCACACGCCAAGCTAGTCATCAGTCAACATTCCTGACTATTACTGTCCCAGGGCAAAATCCTCTTTTCATACAGCGAGGGTAGTTGTGTCATTAACTAGGCACAAATCCAGGCTCTGGGCTGCTATTCGGAATTTCCTAATAGTAAAACCACAATAAAACTTGGAGCTTTAGTATTTTATGGCACTGCTTACCTTTTTGGGGAATACAAGAGTGATGTATGGAAATGATAAAAACACATATTTTTATTTAATGAGGGTTTTCATTAAAAATGTCGTGCGGATCAGTTAATTTTGCTTTTCACAGATTAATCGTTTTCTAACAATTAATTTTCTGTTTTCAGATCTAAAAGCAGAAAATTGGATCACAACGGTAAGTCTTTATTCAAAATTTAATTATAATGGTTTTGGTAGCGGTATTGTATTTGTATCTATGTTTCAACTGAAGCTGAAATTCATCCATTAGTTGGCCATGAGAGGTATTTATAGAAATATTATTCACGATCGGATTCATGGGTAAATCTTTCAATTTTTGGTTCAGTGAAATGGCTAGGCCATTGCACTGGACAAAACATAAACAGAAAAAAATACCGTATTCTTTAAGTTGTTCTCGACATTTCCAAGTCATCAAACTCGAAATAGTTGAAGTTCGTGAGAAAAAAAAAGATATTATCTTCAATAAAAAGCAAAAACAGACTTAGGAACTAACAGTGACGTCTGAATTAGTAATTTCGTACAAAGGCAAAGACAAAAACATTGAAGTATGCGTAAAAAAACCCTTTGTCAAAAGTTTGCAGATGTCTTTCACGTGAATTATAAAATTAAACAGGATTATGGAAAATCGCCATGAATTACTATGAAGCATTTTTTTCTATTAGAACTTTACGTGAAGTTTGATAGCTGGAACAAAAACACCAATTAATCTTATTGATGCAAAAGTTTTTAATAATGTGTTTTTGTAGTGGAAAAGTTTTCTTTGGATGACAGCATATTGTTTACAGTGTTGGTGCGATACTGAAATGTTCGTGCGTTGTAACTGGGATAGTCAGCCAAATTACCACCTTGCTGACTGGCTAAAACTTTTGCATGAGCTAAGAACTAGCTTCTGCCCACGACTTAGTCTGCGTGCTTGTTTTAACATAAGATGTATTCTATAGCATCGCATCGACCGCCTGTGATATTTCTTCGTTTTCTGCTATTTTTTTTTTAGTATTTCTCGGCACGTCGGTTGGTAGTGTTACGATAAATATTATCCTTAATGATTAAAACTGGGCAGAAAAATACAAAAAAAAAACCGGCCAAGTGCGAGTCGGACTCGCGCACCGAGGGTTCCGTACAAACCTGTTAGTATATAAGTAAAAGTTCACCCATCACGACAATCGAGTCGTAGTTTTGGCTTGGTTTTCTTTCTGTCTGTGTTTTGTTCTGTTTATTATATGATGTAACTAAAAATTTACGGTTTTCGCAATTTTTCCTTTATCTGTGCTATAAGACGTTGCTTCGTACCAAATTTCAAAATTCTAGATCGACTGGAAGTACCCTTTAGGTTTTGATTCCCTTGCGAGTTTCGAAAATTTGTGGAAATTTGCAGTATAAACGGCTATATCTTTTGATTGCGTTAGCTTAGAAGCTTGATTTTTTTACAGCTCCAAGAAACAGTAGACTTGAGTATTAGATATAAATTTCAGCTTGATACCTCTACGCGTTCCTGAGAAAAAGGGTCTTGACAGACGGACGGACGGACGGACAGACGGACGGATGGACAACAAAGTGATCCTATAAGGGTTCCGCTTTTTCCTTTTGAGGTGCGGAACCCTAAAAAACACTAGTGCTTCCAGAGATCACCCCCTAAATACAAACTTGTTAACAAACAAATATAACCTCTTTATAATTTAAGTACATATATACGTAGAATCGTGTTGATTTAAAAAGAAGGAATGGTTTTCGATTTGAATGTTCTGGGATTTTGGAGTGGGACGTAAAAAATATTAATAACGTACAAATACGTATTGCGTCGCGATTAATCGCACAATCGCCACTGCGACACGTCGCGCGACAAATGCCAAGCCTGTCTGCAGGTTCCTCAATAAGTATCATCACACAAGGAGATTTTTGAATATTATTAAAAATTTATAACAAGCTTAATAAATGAGTATGAGTTAATGAAAGAACGACAAAATCATATATTATTTTACCACATTGGTTAACTTTTCAGTTACATAACTTGCAATGCAGTTCATCACATTTTTACCCTATCTGGGTAAAAAATTAGATATAGAAACATTTCAAACTAAATTCACCTTTTTATCCACAGAAAAAGAAACAAAGTACTTACTGAAGTACCGTAAGAAGCCGCCACATCCATTTTGAAAAGTCATATTGGAATGTGTAATATTTTGATACTGCAACAACCTATGTTATTATGGAGAGTAGTATAACTTAGGGTTATAAAACAACTATATTTTTCAGTAAATTCAAAAATATCTAGATAAAAACAATCCTACCCAAAAAAAACGAAAAAAGACGAGCATTTTGGAGATCAACATAACGTTTCAACGATTCCGCGGTTGATCTACCTTTAAATCCGCATTTGCATTTCCTCCGTCTCAAGTCTGAAGCTAGTTTGAATTGCATAAATCTGGTTAGATCCAACGGATGGCGGACTTATGGAATCAACGAACGAATAACGACCTTTACGGTGTCTAGAAAGGAGTTGATTTCAATTGTTTGTGGTTTTATGGAACGTAAACGAAATGCAGGTGGTTTACTGTTCTGTTTACACGTAAGAAAAATTTAAAGTTTATGTAGGAAGTAAGCTGTTTAAAGGAAATGATTTACAGTTTTAGGAATTTTAATAGAATTAATAAAGTTGTTATAGTTCTATGTCGGCTCGTTATTCTTTGAATTATTCTTCGGAACGTGGTTCAAATCCTTTACTTAAAAATTAATATTCATTGAAGTTTACGAATTGAAAGCTAATTATTAGAATCCTCGAAAAAAATAAAAAAACTAGAAGCTTCAAAAGCATCGAGGCGAATGCTCATCCTTGTGACATTAAAACTATTTCACCCTATCGACATCCACAAAAACATGGTTACATTTTCTGAAACAAAAGAGTAGTTTCATAGAAATCAACGAAAAATGGAACCAATTAACTTACGAGTAAATTCTAACACATAAATTATTCAACTTTTATATTTATTATAGTTTTTTTTTAAATAATATGAGACTTATAAAAGACACAACTATAGAAAAACTGCAAATAACACAAAACAACAAATAACTTGATATAGGTTTTAATAAAATGAACACGAACGTAAAAAACGTTTGCGAAATAATTAACGTAGCATAACAATCAATACATTTATGTACAAAGTTTAAAACACGGCTAAGCTCAAATGTATGCATTGCAATCTAGGTAAGATTAAACCGCTTATGACCGGATTTCGGCATTCCCTACCGGCAAACTTGAAAAGGTCGCTAATCTCAGTGAGTTAGGATAACCATCATTGTTGGAAACACTTATCGTTTAATCAAAACACGCTTATTAAAAAAAAAAACGCACAGCCCTTCCGCATGGTCGCATGGAAGGGCATGATGCTGTAAATACAGCATCAAGCCTTAAACGCCAATGCCTAGACGCTTTGAGGGTAGAATAAATACAGCTGAAGTTTATGAAAAACAAAGTCACTCTAAATCACAGGCTTACCGAAAACATCTACCATACATTAGTACCACCATTTTGTTCAGTAAACGTCACTGTGCTCAAAATTTATGTGTGGACACAATTCCTACGCAAACGAAATTAGACAACGGACTGTTGTTGTAGTGTCATAATGCCGGTTTAGTTAGGGACGACAACACCAAATATTAAATGTACATTTAACAAATCACTGGAAATTGTAATTTTGGTGACGGCAATGGTTCACGTACAACTCATATGTTGAATCAGCAGTTAAGTTCTTATAAACTATGTGCAGTCTCCACCATATTATATTGAAAATACAAAACAAAACGAGATAGCATTGAAAACTATGCATTTAGCATAGCATTAATATTGTAAAATGCAAGGCCATTAGGCAGAACCGAGAGATTATTCTAAATCTGGCTTGCAAGGCACTAAGACTTGAATTTATCGTCGGGAGCGCTAGCGCTGCGAATCCTCTCTTACGTGTTTTGGTTTTTCTGGTACTGATTTTGTAGTTTTTTTTTTTGAGAGCTTTTTATTTGCTTTTTGCGTCGATTCGGGAATAAATAACGGTGTTGTATAAATAACTAGACTATTAGAGGTTAAAAGTAAAGTATAACTTTATTGTTTTTTTTTTCAAACAGTTTAAAAATCGAATGTGGCTTTAACTTGGTTTTAAAACAGCAAACATTTGTTTTGTTTTTGCCTCGAATTTTGGTAATCTATTTTTTTTTTTTAGTTTTGATACCAATGATTTGTGGCTTTTATTAATGTCCAATATAGCTTACACGTCGCAAACAAACATGGCGAACAATTCTCAAGCCTTTTCTGTTTCAAACGAAGGTTTGCACTACGTTAGAACAATGTAAAGCTTTATATTACTTTAATTAGAATAAGTATTTCATAGAACATAAAAACAACATATAAACTGGAAACACGAACAATACAGTGTACGACACTGGCACTATTTTCTCACATTCATAACGTATGCGAGAGTAAGCCTTACTTTTTATACAACAGTATGTCGACACATGATCTTAATAAATATTCTGAGAGAGCTACGGGACACTGAGTAGAAATATTACAGAATATTCGAAATGTTAAAATAGTGATTACGATTACTGCTAGTACTATTCTGTAAAGTAAAATTTTAACCTCATACAAGCGACCTCATACTATTCGAAGGCATTTATTTGTAAAGTATATAAATCTTCGCGGATTCACACCACATCACCGTTCGAATTTAAAGTGATATTAAAACAATAACACAACAGATAATGGCGATGTTTCCACACAGAATACCTTTCTGTCTTTATACTTTTCATGAACCTGTCGTTCTTAACATATTTATGTATGTGTAGTCGGTGCAGCATGTCAACTTCTTCCATTAAGTCCATCTAATTCCAACAAATTGCACACTGAATACATCATGAACACAAGTTTGATATCACAATTATTATGCTGCACTAACATTCATTAGTAGATTGGTGGATCACATATAAATATTTAGCAATGTTCTAATACATTAGGCGGTAGGCGTTCTCCTGAATTATGTATTAGTAGGTGTGCGGCAAATGGCCGGCTACCATTCGCAATTGTTTTAGTGGGGTTTGAAGGCAAATGAGACTTTGTTGTTTAATGTATAGAGCAGGATAGAAAACCGATTTTTATAGTAGGTGCAAGGTTTTTTTCTTGTCGTAACTTTCTGTGATTAGGGAAAGAGAAATCTGGATGTTTTGGTTTGCCGTGTCGTCACATCAGTAGATCACACCCATGCTAGGAGTGAGTCTTTAGTTTAAGTTTAAATGAAATAAGACTATTTGAAGGCCAATTCAATTACCAAAAATGTTCAAAATGTAGCTACAATCTGATCTCAGTGACTGAGTGAATACCAGAAACATGCCAAAAAACGCAGGGAAATTAAAATAATATATTAAAACTGAGAAAAGAATACGAACGTGCATAAACTTACAAGAATTGCCACTTTGGACGTTTATAACTTACACCACACGTCACTCGCAGACTTTTACATATTGTGAATAACATATTCGTTCATTTCCCAGTAAATAAAACAAACAGGCTGATTGATAGAAAGAGGATTTACGAGGATCCCTTGTGTAACGTAGTTACAAATACACACATGTAGGCGCATTTTAATATTCCTAAGTAGTTCTTTGTTTGATCTCTCTTTGTGCCTAACAGAAATTGAGAATGGGTTCAGTAAGTGGACCTTTTTATTTTTGTTAGAGTAATTGTTTTTGCATATGGAAAGGAATACGGGACAGATGAATGGGAGAAATGATTTTTTTTTTTTGATACAATGCCTGCTTCCAGTTGATAACATTCATTAAATATTTTCATAAATGTAGCGTCTACGAACCGTCTACGAAAGTAATACGCTGCTACGAAAGTCTACGAAAATTTACAAGTTTTACAACCCGAAATTGTGTTAAAACATTTGTGATACATTCAAATACAAAATTAATTATACGTCTTAATCATCAAACGCTATTAAGTAGTATTGTGTTAGGAGTGTGACTTGGAAATTTCTGAGTGGTATGAACTTTACGGCCGCGACTTAAGGTCGTACTGAGTTCGAACCCAAGCAGGCGCTTTACTTTGTGTAATTTGTTTCATCACCACTGCTCTCAAAACGGTGAAGGAAACATCGTTAGGAAACCGGCATATCTTAGAAACCAAAATTCGGAGACATGTGACATCGACCAACCCGCACTGGGCCCGCGTGATGGTTTATGCCAACTCCCTCTCACCGAGCGGAGGCCTGTGTCCCAGCAGTGGGAACGTTATAAGCTGCTGATGATGATGAACTTTACACTACCATATTGGTTTTCAAAATGGTTTTTTGAAAGTTTTGAATAAACAGTAATTCGGGACTGCTAGGATTTCAATAAAATATGTTACTGTATACTAGAATTACTTAGTTTAACTTGAAGAACAAGGGACACCCTGATGGAACGAAGTTCGTTTCGATTAATTAGTGAAGGAATTGTATTTTTTTTTTTTTAAGTTATAAAAAAAAAATTAACAAATATAATGTAATATAAACTTAATCAGTTATTATTATTTATTATGTACAAAAAACCTGTATACAAAAATATCAACAAAAATAATCGTCGCGACACCACACTGTTCAATGCGAAATAGAAAGACGAAACGAAAACAACTGGCTTGCTTTCTATGAGAGAGAGAGAGAGAGAGAGAGAGAGAGAGACACGCAGAGAAACACGCGCACGCCGCACGGCTTACAACTTTAGCAAAAAGTGTCGTTACAACTTTTGTTTTCCATCTAGCCCACTTTCGCAACGCGCGATAAGCAACTTCGTTCCAATAAAAATACTGTTTCATTGGTCAAATGGCTGCAAGCACTACTGTTGATCATTAGTCTGATTTCGATTCCCAGGTAGGGCCAAGTGTTATAAAACTATTCAGTTCGAAATATATCAGTAGCTGCTCAGAGTCTGAATTTGTACCCGGGTGATGGCTATAGGTTCGCCTCTATTACACGAGGCCCTATCACATAACTTGTTACCTAATCTGTTACACCATCGGGGACTACAAGCGTGATGTGATGTTGTGTTATGATGTTTGTTTTAAACATAATCCTATTAATTTTTGACAAAAACATAAAAAGTTCGTTTTTTTTTTCATTATTCACCTTGTAAGCACGTGTAAATTCAAATAGATTACAAGCAAATCTCTCTGATTAGTTTACTCACATGTTTTGTCAGCAGTCGTGTCTGAATATCACCTTGCCAGGGTGAGAAAACATCGGTAAGTTAGTTGAGATGTGAACTGGGCATAATAGAAACATGGATATATTGCACGAGATGAATAGCTTTTTTTGGATGGGAAATCATCAAATGACTTCTCCCGCTCTGGGCGGAGTGGGAGGGCGTGTCAGACTTTTACTGACTAAAACCCACCCATGTTCCTTCAGTTGCCCATGTGCCAGAGTCACGGTATCTCTTTCGAACAATCTCGTGACCCTGGCAGGAGATGAATAGCTTCATTGTTATTATCGGTGATCGGAATAGGTAGAGCTAATGTACCTAAAGTTTAAAGAACACAGACAAAAGTGGAGACTCCCTTAGGATTAATAACTTTTTTCTGAATATTTGTTCCGAGTTTTGGAACATCACTTAACTACATTTAATATTAGTTTGGTATTATACACAACACCGGTATCTTTTGTGTGCGAAGCCGACAAAAAAGTAGAATTTTGTAATGTTTGTCAAAAAAAAAGTTGATTGCGCTCTAAATTACTTTATTTTCAATATGTAAAATAGCAATGAAATCGTTGTTTCAAAATGTTACGTTTTTTTTTTCTTTCTACTATTAACGTTTAATAACCAAGCTCAAACATACATTCAATACAAAAATAACGAAAACAAGAAAATACGTCAACACAACGTTCAATCGCGAGCAAATCAACAAAAAATAAAACAATCGACAAAATCATAGAAAACTACAGTATAGTCCGTTTAGTACGACTTCGCATGTAACGACCAACCGTTTTTAGCGACGTAAGTATAAGCGCGTGTTTGGTTTTAATATGAGACACTATGAAAGTACATCCGTTTATTACGACTCCGCTTACAACGACCGACCGCTTTTACCGACGGAATTTCACACAAAATTGTCCGGTTACAACGGCGACGAGCGTTGACGTGTTTACAAATAAATCGCAGGTAAGAAACTATCTCCGCCCCGCGCTTCCCCCTTGCCTGCACGTCGCTGATTCGAATGCGACTGTTTAGTTTACGGCGTTAATTTGCGGGTGATGCGTGATTTTGCGTACAAGAATGGTTTCTACAAAACGCAAAAGTTTCTTTGTTGAACAAAAATGTGTCATTATTATTATACATTATATGTACATTATGTGAAATAAATAAATATTTTGATTCAATTTAATTTTTTGTCTTGGTCACGTAAATATTATTAAATACATAATGTATTTATGTGTATATATGAATGTAATTTGATTAAAAATCAAAAATTGTCTTTTCGTTTAGTACGACTTCCGGTTAGTACGACGTAATATCACCGGTCCCTTCACCGTCGTTATAACCGGATTCTACTGTAACTGAATTCCGAGCAACCAACCAACCATACCTACACGAAATTTTTTTTTCCGGAGCACAATTCCCGGAGGCATTAATCAGGCGTACTTAGTACGAATCCCGGGATAGCAATAAAATATATCGGCGTACAGTATTGACAATATAATCCGTGTAATTCCGCAGCAGTCCGATATATCAGTTTAGTTCGATAGCCGGCTTACCGCGCGTCAGTTCGGAATGTAGGTATGACATGTGTCACTTTAGCGAGAATTGTGACGAGAATAATTATGGCTTATTATTAGTGAGTGGGGAGGAAGTTGACAGGCTGGCAGGTGGTTTGACAGGCCATTTTACTCCTCGGAAAGAAGAAGAGAAATGACATAGGAAAAGTGCCATTTAGCCTACCACATTTGGCTACACAGCATAGGTTGAAATAAAATAGTATTACGTACTTAGCTAATAATTATCTACGATATAATAATTAATACAGTTGGTACGAAATACAAAGACCATCTACGTTTCTCTTCCTATCGAAATTAGAGTTAACTTCCATTCTATCCAGTTCGACTTAATATTTTACACAAAACGACTGCGGTCTAATGTCTATAGGTAAATTGCTTACCCACCCCATAAGCGTAAGTACAGACGCCAGCACATCAGGTTACCCGAAACTGTCAAATTTTGCCAATCAATCTTGAACTTAGTACTTTAGCGATAAAGTTAAAAACCTATTAAAGAAATTTGACAGATTGTAGTAGCTTTATGTGCTGGCGTCTGTACATCAGTTATTGGTACTATTCTCTCTAGTTTATCACGACCCTTACTCAAGTCTCATCGCAGTGTCATAATGTAATACCGTTCGAATTTTAAAATTAAAATAAAGAATAGATACTAAAGTATGCCATAAAACTATGGCATGCTTCTCAGCGTGCATTCAGAATTGCGTGCAACCGGGAGAATTCGGTCACATGCACTTAGTTTGAAGCTCGTAATTCGGTTGAAATCAGTTGGGCGCATCTTGTTGCATATAATGTTATGCATTAGCTTAATACGCACCAACCCGCCCTGGGCCCGCGTGGTGGTATAAGGCTCACTCGCTCTCACCGAGGCGACGCTTGAAACCCCGCAGTCGGAACAATACAGGCTGATTATGATTATGACACGTACATAAAACGTCAGTAAATTGACAGATTTCCAAACTTCTGATTCCTCGTTTCAACTGTAATAGATATTCATATGAAAATCGGGACCGACGACGGCTGTCTTTGAAGCTCAATATTATCATTTCACGCATTGAATAATTTATCAAAAGGCCACAGTCGCAAATACGTCTTCGTTGATAAATTGTGGTGAATATATTTGTACAAACCTACCTAGATTGTGGTTATTCGCTTTGATGCTTCTAACCGAATCCCTCCGGTTTTGAATATTAGGTGTAGATAGATTCTGGCATAATAAATTCCTTTGTTCGTTACGAGTAGTCAGAAGCCCGAAACTCTGATAAACCAGTCTTACCAAGAAGTATCGTTCTACCCAGATACTGAGTTGTGGAGGTCAGATAAGCAATCGCTCCATGTTAAAAGCTGGTATTCAGTATCATCTGGTTATATTGGAAAGGATTGTCACGTGATGACGAAACTCCTTTCTGTTGGGTAAGCACTATGAATCATCACGGCTTTTAGAATACTAAAATATTAACGTAATAGGTTCTCAAAAGTATAGTAAAAATCAGGAAATAAATCAATCTCTTATTATATTTTTAATGTCTTTATGCAAATTCCACACAAGCATTAGCTATAAGTATTAATTAATTATATCAATTATTATCGTAACTTTTTTCCGAAAGAAGAACAAGGACTAATAAAGATTTCATACAAAGCTCAGTGTCGTTGAAAATCGTATTAGTTGTAATCCGCTTACCTAAGTAAGTACCAGGAATTTGATCTAATTGGAGATAATTACAATTTGGGTAATGCAATAAAAATAGAATATTTTAACGCAGAATTTAAAATGACTTTCGAACAAAATAAAAAGATTTCGGTTTATTATTTTTTCCAATAAACAAGAATAATAACTGTTTAACATTGAAAAAACTACATAGAATTTTGCTCGTATAGAAAAACATTAATTAAATATTTATAAAAAAACCGCCCAATAGTGAGTCAAACTCACGCTGTCTCTCTATCTTTAGTACAGTTATAGCGAACCAGGTATCGATGACACCTGGTTAGCGTTATTATACGATGTATATCGTGAAGAAACCTGAACTAACGAATTTAAGTCTGAAATTACCAACCCACCTTGAGCAACCATGGTGATCAATGATTACGTCTTCTCTGTATGAGACGGGGCCTTAGCCCTGCAGTGGAGCTATAGGCTGGTATTGTTAAATACCAATTTTGTGAAATGGACCACTTAATACGCGGATCTGACTCTTAGAGTTATGATCTACTCTTTCTATAAAAAACAAAACATTTAAAACGTATCAACCGTTATTTTCAGAGTTCCACAAGATCATTTGAGCTTATTACTTACCTACCTTTGAAGTATTATACAATATTGTTTTTTGCATATACGAAAAAAAAAAAACTCAAACACTTTTTGTGAAGAATGTTGGGAGTTAGTTTGATGTTAGCGGCGAGCGATAACAAAAGGTCTTTGTTGTCGTGAGTAAACAAATTATTGGGTCTTCTGGTTTTAAATGAGCTTAGTAACAGTGGTTTTTTTTGCCGTCAAAATGATATAAATTGCATTATAGGTTTGCTGAACCTACCATAAGATTCAGCATTTATTTTTCCGATTTCGCTTTGACAAATACCTACACAATATCACGTCCTAAAAATCTTTCAGTACTTTTCTAATACAAGTTTAATTGTTCCAGGTACAACTTTATCATACTCGGAAGATTCAGTGAGATTTGCGACGCAACATTTAGAAAAGTAAGTTTCATGTTTTAGTAGTATTCGGTTATAACATTAGAAACTCACATTCACATCAAAATAACATATTTTTCTGAAGTTTGAAATTATCATTTACAATTTTACATGATTGATCTCTGCAATTATAATAACAGTTGGAATGTACTCAAGAACATAAAAATTAACCATACATGGCGATCGATTCAGAACTTAAAAATAAAGGTTTAGCAGAAGTTATTTACCTACTTAACACTTATAGTTCAGTCGCACTTCTAAATCAATCATTCCTCAAAAGCAGTTGCATTCTACTCTCCAGAATATATCACTTTCCATCAAACCGGGAGAGTGCCTCACAGATTTGACTCTCCGCTTGCGACAGAATTGTCAATATGCATTTACGGAATCTGTCTTTACGGAATACCTGAGGGACCTAAGTGCTAAAGTTCCTAGGTGACAGACACGAACTAGGCTATATTTTTTACCTAGGTATTTGGAAAAGATTTGAAGTCAGATACTTCAAATATTTATTAGGTGAGGAGTAAAAGATTTTCATTTGGTTATCTTTTCAGCTCGATCAAATGTCAATTTATTTATCACATATTTTGAATATACTGTCTGAAGCAAGGACCTTTTTCGTAAAGACGTAACTGATCTATTGAGAATATTAATTTAAAATTACAAACCTAGCTAGAATAAATGCTTCCAATTTAAATACGTTTGTCATATTCCATGCACGATTAACGTCTGCTAAACCATAGTTTTTAGGCTTTTTTTTTAGTTTTTGGCTTCCAAATAAGTTTGTAGCAAACAAATGAACTGCGCAGTGAACCTAGCAAACCTCTACACACACAACCTACGTAGCTGTGGATGATCGACTTGGTATAGAATGATCAAATTACTCCCAATCTAAACCCATTCAAAACGTGTTCCCAAACATCCTATTATCAAGTAACGATACAGAGCACATTAAAACCCTAATCAACGCCCAATACGTGATATCTAGATTAACTAACTAAATGCTCCCGACCGGCTATTGAAACTATTTTGAAAGACACTCTTTCAATAAAGCCGAAGGGAAATTGATGAAGGGACAGTTTGGACAATGACCGCTTTCCTTATACACCGTGACCGGAAAAACGAGGGACACACTTATGGACGTGATATTTTTCTGCTCACAAATGTGATCCTATGTTAGATTCTTAAGTCGGGCCTGTACTAAAATCTTTATTAAATAATTTCAATAAGATTTGTAAAGTGTTAGCACACTCGCTTGGGGTCTGCACTGGACTAGACTTTGTGATGAGGTAGGGTGAGATGGTCGACCTTCATATTTCATCAAAGTGGGCTTAGGATAGTGTCCACAGTTTTGTCAATTATACGTCTTATTATTTAGAACGTAGATTGTATGGCTGTAACACACAAAACCTTAAATTTCTCCCTCGTTTAAATAGCCATACTGATGTAATTGGGGTATAATTAATTGAATAAGGCACCTATTATCAGGAGACGTGGGTACTGGGTATGTGGGAAAGTTTGTAGCTGTGTCAATGAGAATGTTACGGGAAACGCGTGGGTGAATGCGTTTTAAGTAGATCTGGGTACCCTATCTGTTGCAAACGTTTCTTATTTGGATACAAACTGTTGGCGACAGTGTATACTTACCAAAAAACAGGAAACTAATTAAATAGTATCTGGAAGATACAATCTTCTTACGGTGTAACACGCAGCCATTGATGTTCATACTTTTAAAGAAATCGCATAAATTGTGTTCAAAGATAACGTAAAACACAGTGTTTGTTTCCAATTTTAATAACAATATTTTACATCACTTTCAGTGTTTGTAGTGTATCTCAGCTTGTGTAAATATCGATTACTTACTGTGGAAATAGATGAGGTAAAAGTGTTTAGGCTAGGTAAAATCAAAAATGAAAAGCATGTCCTCCTAGATTTTAATATTTTGTTATGAATGTAAATGTGACTAAACAGTCAAAATGAGAGCGCATTTTCATTAGGAACAATCCAGGTGTTCAAATTAAATACTGTGCAGGACGCCCATAGATTGATTAAGTAATAATGTGTATTGTACAGGACACCCATAGCATAGATCGCTTATGTGATAATATACATTCTATGTACTGTAATAATATGTATCTATGTATGATCAATGTAAATAATAGCACCTATAAGTTAGTTTAGATATAGTTTGATTCTATTCAATTTAGGAACTAAGAATCTTTGTAATTGCGATCTATTCCGGAGTCAAGTTTGGTCAAATCAGAACGTGTCGAAACCTGTCCAAACCTCGAGACGCTCTTGCCTGCCTCTGATTGGTGGACTCGGAGTCGATCGCAAAAACCTAAAACTTAATTAGTTATGTCATTGGATAATTTAAAATTTGATAACTCGGCGCAGTCGGCGCAACTTGCACCTATGTGTTTTAACTATAAATATAGGCATGTTCGAATTTTAAGTTAGTTGTAAGAACCACGCCATGGGCGACTGATTAAAGAAATAAATACGTCTTCAAGTTTTAAAGTGAGTTTTAATAAGTGAACCGAATAGTAGTTCCTCCAATCCAGCAAATAAATAGATGTGAGACCTATAAACCTCACATTGTCTGGTCCTTCGCGAGCCGGATCCGAGTGAAAACGCTATTAAACAAGACTCCAGTGTGAACTTATTTGAAGAATATTTATAACAACTCATCAAGAACAATGCCAGTTACGAGGTCTACAGGGAAAAAGGGTAGACAACCGTCGACTACAGCTACAGAACGAACCGAAACCGCTACTGAAAACGCAAATGAAGCAGCGACTGAAACCACTACAGAAGCCACTACTGAGACTACGACTGAGACGACCACTACGGAGCCTACGATAACGACAGCTGATACATCGGAGGCCCCCGCCGCGACCGAGTCAACAGTTAAACGCACAGCTAAACAAAGAGTCGCCGATGAACCTAAGAACAAAGAAAGTGGTCGCCGTATGAAGTCTACGAGTGAAAAAGTGTCGAAATCGCGTCGCGTAGCTAAAGCCAAGGCGGAGCTAGCACAAAGGTTAGTAGAACTAGCAACCGCACGCCTTGCCGAGGTCGAAGCTGAATCTACCGATGAAGATCTATCCTCAGTGGCCTCGGAAGCTGGCAATGATCAACGAGTGACTACGTGGCTACAAACAAGTCAGCTACTCGCTATCGCCGATCGACCACATGAATCTAACGTAAAGTCGTCGACCGAACCTGCAGTTCCAGTGAACGCTGCCGTGTCCTGGAACATCCCGGCGACTTTACCGGCGGGAGTCAGCACTACTGAACCCGAGAACATGCTGCCAGTGAGCACTGCCGCCGCCTGGCAGCCGAACCTTGCGACTGAACAGCCGCACCTGAACCCACCGCCAGTGATCGCCGCCTGGCAGTCAAACCTTGCGATCGAACAATCGCACCTGAACCGGCTGCCAGTGAGCGCCGCCTGGCAGCAGAACACCGCGCCTATGCAGCCACACCCGAACCTACAACCACTGTACACAACCGCATCCTGGCAACCGAACTATGTGCCTGCGCAGCCGCAACCAACGTCAGCGTCGGCGGAACCCGCCGCTCCTTGGCCACAGAACTCGACGTACGTAACTACGAACACATCATGGCAACCGATCTACACTACGGCACCACATCACGACTACACGACGGGCTACGCCGCCGGGACCCGGGTGCCACAGTCTATGCCATCTACGCACACCGCACGTCAGCCTACAACAATGACCGTCCAAGAACCAAGGACGGACTTGAAAGAACTTGCTGCTGCGATCACGCACGCTGTGCAATCTACACAGTACCAGCAGCCCACGAGATACACCGAACTACCCTGTTTCAACGGAGCTCATCAAGACTGGCTCACGTTTCGCGCCGCCTACTATGAGACGGCACATAGACTAACAGCAGGGGAGAACATGTCCAGACTTAGAAGAAGCCTTCGAGGTCTAGCCAAGGAAGCTGTACAGGGTCTATTAATAGTGAATGCAGACCCAAGTGAAGTTATGAAATCACTCGAGCTACGCTTCGGACGTTCAGACTCAATTGCAATGGCTGAGATAGAACGTCTACGAACTCTACCGCGCCTCACCGAATCTCCGCGTGATGTTTGCACCTTCGCTACTAAAGTTGAAAGTATAGTTGGAACTCTGCAAGCACTGAACTGTGGACATTATCTTTACAATCCCGAAGTAACTAAAGCTATTGTTGAGAAGCTCACACCTACCTTGAAGAGACAGTGGTACCAGTTTTCAGCGATGAACTCCAGAACTGAACCTGATCTACTGAAGTTCACCCGATTCATCAAGATCGAAGCTGAAATATGCAGCCCGTACGCCCTGCCTGAAAACATCGCTGCAACCGCACAACCTACTCAACAGAACACGCAGCGACGCCAGCAACGGGTACATGCCACGCAAGAAACTAACAAGCCGAAGTGTGGTTTATGTGAACGACAGGGACACAGCATCATAGAATGTGAACAATTCAAGAAAGCAACTGTCGATGTTAGGTGGGACATAGCTAAGAAGAATCGGTTGTGTTTTCGTTGCCTCAAATACAGAACAAAGCAACACAGCTGTAAACCAAAGAAATGCGAAATAAACGACTGTGTCCACCTACATCACAAGATGTTACACGCCGACAGGAAGAAAGAAGAACCCGAGTGCCCCAACGAAGAACAAGAGAAGGTACATTCAGCGTGGACCCCTAAGGTGTCATTCCTGAAAATAATACCAGTACACCTTTCTGGACCGGCGGGAGCTGTGGATACCTACGCGCTCTTGGATGATGGCTCCACGGTAACACTTATCGACGATAGCCTGGCCAATCAGATCGGAGCAGAAGGATCATATGAACCACTACGTATATCATCCTTCGACGGCGAACCCACAATCGACGTGACATCTCGTCGAGTGAACTTCTGCATCAAGGGACGCCAAACAGTTGAACGCAAGTTACAGGCAAGAACGGTGAAGCAGCTAGAGTTGGCTGCACAGAGGATACCTGGAGAAGCAGTCAGGGATTGTGAACATCTTCGAGGCATAGCCAAAGATATAGTGACTGAAGATGCAAGACCCAGACTCCTGATCGGCCAAGACAACTGGGATCTTCTCATCACAATAGAAATCAAAACAGGAAAGAAGAACCAACCAGTAGCATCACTAACGCCACTCGGTTGGGTCCTGCACGGCAGCCACACACGAGCGCTTGGCCACAGAGTGAACTTCATCAGACATGCTTACACAGACGACGATCTTCATGAACTTGTGAAGGAATACATCACAATGGATAACATGCAAGTCAATCCAAGGAAACCCATCAATGATCCAGATGAAAAAGCACTTCGTATTCTACAGCACCATACGAGGAGGACCACAGAAGGACGGTACCAAACCGCTCTATTATGGCGAGAGAAGAACATAAGAATGCCAGACAACTACGATAGCGCTATGAACAGGCTCATCAGTGTGGAAAAGAAAATCGATAAAGATCCAGAACTAAAGAAGAGGTACTATGAACAAATGGAAGCACTAGTGTCAAAGGGATACGCCGAACCAGCTCCATCGACCACGTCAGAACATAGGACTTGGTACCTACCTCACTTCGCGGTTTTCAATCCAATGAAACCGGACAAGTTAAGAATTGTCTGTGACGCTGCAGCCAAGACCAGAGGAATATCGCTAAATGATCAACTGCTCACTGGTCCAGATCTTCTGCAATCATTACCAGGAGTAATAATGCGTTTCCGTCAGCACTCAATCGCCGTGACCGCTGATATTACTGAGATGTTCTTACAAATAGAACTTCGACCAGAAGACCGGGACGCTCTCCGCTACTTATGGCGAGGAGACCGAAGAGACAACCAGCCACCTGAAAAATACCGTATGAAGTCGCTGATCTTCGGAGCCTCTTGCTCGCCAGCTACAGCGATATATGTGAAGAACACAAACGCCGAGAGATTCCAACATGACCAACCAGAGGCAGTCGAAGCCATCAAAAGGAAACATTACATGGATGACTATTTGAACAGCTTCGACACGTTAGAAGAAGCAGTAAGAGTCTCACAAGCAGTGCGTAGCATTCACAGCGAAGCACATTTCGAACTCAAGAAATGGTCATCAAACTCTACCGCCCTTCTTGAAGCACTAGGGGAGATAACCGAGACTGAAAACACCATCAAGCTGGAAGACGACATCCAGACAGAACGAGTTCTCGGTCTGATATGGAGACCAATAGTAGACTCACTTGCCTTCAATCTAAACCTAACACGCATACCTCAGAACGTCCTACAGAACGACACGCCTACTAAAAGGGAAGCCCTCCGAATAGTCATGTCCTTATTCGACCCATTGGGACTTGTATCGCCGGTGACCATCAGAGCCAAGCAAATACTGCAAGAAGTTTGGCGTCGTGGAACAGCATGGGACGAAGCCCTAGACAGTGACCTAGCCGCAAGCTGGAGGAAATGGCTCGCTCATCTCAGAGCACTTGAACTTGTCTCCATTCCCCGAACTTATCCAGGCTTCAGCGCTACGGAATCACTACAGCTGCACATATTCACCGACGCAAGCGAATCTGCATACTCAGCAGCATTATATTGGCGAACGGTCACCAGCGACGAAAGAACCTACGTCTGCCTGATAACAGCCAAAGCCAAGGTGGCACCACTGAAGCTAATGTCAATTCCAAGATTAGAGCTGCAAGCAGCAGTGCTTGGTGCAAGAATGGCGACAGCGGTTAAGGAAGAACATGAAAGAGTACCAGAATCAACCACGTTCTGGAGCGACAGCAGAACTACACTGTCATGGATCAGGACTGGAGCCAGGTCTTACAAACCATATGTCGCTCACCGCATTGCAGCCATCGAAGAACATAGCTCCACCAACGAATGGCGCTGGATCCCGACCAAATTGAACCCAGCAGATGACGCTACGAGAGATGTACCCGAACACTATGATGCAGATCACCGCTGGTTCCACGGTCCCGAATTCCTCCGAGGACCCCCAGATACATGGCCAGCTGATGAGAAGAACCCTGTCATAATCACAGGAGAAGAAAGAACCTGCAGCGTCGTACACAAGAAAGTGCAGCTCAGCGAGGCTATACCAAAAGTCAATAGATTCTCGCGCTGGGAGAGGTACCTACGAGCCACAGCACGAGTTCTACAGTTCCTGCAACTCTGCGGCCAATCAGGGGAGAATATTAACTACAAGAGAACCAAGAAGAACAATAGCAACGACCCTGATTGGAGAAGGGGTGAGCAGATGGTGCGGGTCAAACCGAAAGAGAGACTACAGGTCACAAATAATCACCTACCTCTCGCTGCTGAACTCTTACACCGCGCCGAAAGTCTGATCCTGAGAGCTTCACAACAACAATCCTTCCAGGAAGAAATAGAAGCCCTGAAGAACAAGAAGCCCATCTCACGAAGCAGTCGCCTACACCCATTGTGCACAGAATTCATCGAAGGAGAGATTCGTCTGAAAAGCAGAATAACCGCCATGACGGACATCACAGAGCGCCTGAAGAAACCCATGATCCTAGATGGAAACCACGCCACGACACGATTATGGATCGAACATGTCCACCGTAAACTACATCACGCGGGTACAGAGACCATAGTCAACGAGTGTCGTCAGCAACATTGGGTGCTACGTCTACGACCAACTGTGAAGAACATTATAAGCAAGTGTCTGCGATGTCGTATAAAGGCAGCCTCTCCCCCTCAACCTATGACAGGGGACCTCCCTTCCTGTCGATTAGCACATCATCAGAGGCCATTCACTTACACCGGCTTGGACTACTTCGGACCATTAACAATCACAGTGGGACGAAGTCATCAGAAGAGGTACGTTGCCTTATTCACGTGCCTGACAACGCGCGCCATACACCTTGAACTTGTGGTATCGCTCAACACAGATTCAGCGATCATGGCTTTACGACGTATGATGGCACGTCGAGGATGTCCAGCACAGCTGTGGTCCGACAACGGGACGAACTTTCACGGCGCCGAAAAGGAACTGCGAGCAGCCATCTTCGCGGCTACAGCAGAGGAAGCGTCGAAGAAGATGATCGACTGGCGATTCATCCCACCTGGGGCACCATTCATGGGGGGCGCCTGGGAACGTATGGTGAGGTCGGTGAAGACGGCACTAGCCACCACAATGAACGAGCGGTTCCCGAGCGAAGAAGTGCTCAACACACTCCTCATCGAAGCCGAACACACAGTGAACAGCCGACCACTTACACACGTGTCAGTGAACCCCGAAGATCCTGAAGCATTGACGCCCAATCACTTCATTTTGGGCGGTCCAGGTCGCATCGCGACTCCAGGGGAATTCGACGACAGTGACTTACGTCTACGAGCCAGTTGGCGTGCAGCTCAAAGGCTCGCCGATATATTCTGGGCCAGATGGCTGAAAGAATATCTCCCAGAACTAAGGAATCGCAGAGAGCCACACACTAAAGGCATAATTCCCAAGGTCGACGACCTAGTGCTCATCGTAGATGGCAACCTCCCAAGAAACATGTGGATCAGAGGACGCATCTGTGCTACATTCCCCGGCCCTGATGGAGTGGTGCGCACAGTGGACGTATCGACGAAAGGAGGTATCCTGCGACGTCCAGTGAAGAAGATAGTGGTGCTATCAATAGACCACGACGATCCTGCACCGGAAGCTACGACTGCGACGCCAGCAGCGGACGACGCACGGCGGGAGGAATGTGCAGGACGCCCATAGATTGATTAAGTAATAATGTGTATTGTACAGGACACCCATAGCATAGATCGCTTATGTGATAATATACATTCTATGTACTGTAATAATATGTATCTATGTATGATCAATGTAAATAATAGCACCTATAAGTTAGTTTAGATATAGTTTGATTCTATTCAATTTAGGAACTAAGAATCTTTGTAATTGCGATCTATTCCGGAGTCAAGTTTGGTCAAATCAGAACGTGTCGAAACCTGTCCAAACCTCGAGACGCTCTTGCCTGCCTCTGATTGGTGGACTCGGAGTCGATCGCAAAAACCTAAAACTTAATTAGTTATGTCATTGGATAATTTAAAATTTGATAACTCGGCGCAGTCGGCGCAACTTGCACCTATGTGTTTTAACTATAAATATAGGCATGTTCGAATTTTAAGTTAGTTGTAAGAACCACGCCATGGGCGACTGATTAAAGAAATAAAATAATACGTCTTCAAGTTTTAAAGTGAGTTTTAATAAGTGAACCGAATAGTAGTTCCTCCAATCCAGCAAATAAATAGATGTGAGACCTATAAACCTCACAAATACTTTAAGCTAGCCAATTTTTTTTCGTTTTACCCACAACACTAAAAATCGTGTGTCTAATAATTAACTTACTTATTTACGTGTACCTAGCTTCCTCATAAGTAATTCTTATATTTAGTTTTAAGATTGCCTTATATAAATAATGAAATATTGCATTTTAATGTGACTGATAGGAGTTGATTGCTGTCTTAATAAACAATTACGGAAAAAATAATAGGTTGGGGAAAAAGTTTCTTCGCATTTTTTAAGAAAATTCAAAACATTTTTTAATAAAGTTTATTTACATTTAACTAAAGTATGTAGGTACCATTTTGTTCGATAACTTTTTGCCATCTTGTAGGTAGGGACATGATCCCATTGCTATAGAAATTTTGGGACTTCTGGTCAAAATACCGCGACAAGTGGTTTTGGCAGTCCTCTCGTGATGTTAACCTGACACTGCCTAAAGAATTCTGAAGAGACCGAAACAGGTGGAAATCTGAAGGTGCAAGGTCAGGACTATACGGCGGATGCATTAACACCTCCCAGCCAAACTCTCTTAATTTTTGTTGGGTGGCTAAAGATGTGTGAGGTCTAGCGTTATCATGATGAAGAACCACACCCCTTCTGTTGATTAATTCCGGCCGCTTTCTCTCAACTTCTTGCTTTAATCTCATCAGTTGTTCGCAGTAGAGATCAGAATCGATGGTCCTGCCTGGTGGTAACAGCTCATAATGAATAATGCCCTTCCAATCCCACCACACACACAGCATCACCTTGTTGCGAGTTAACCCGGGTTTCGCCACAGTCTGTGAAGCCTGACCGGCCTTTGACCACGACCTTTTTCGCACGTTCTTGTCATACGTGATCCACTTTTCATCACCAGTTATCAGCTTCTTCAAAAATGGTTCGGTTTCATTACGTCGTAATAAAGAATCACAAATGAGTACACGGTTCATTAGGTTTCTTTCATTGTGGAGTAATAGACGATATATACCACTTGTTGATGGAGTGTGTTCAATGTCAGGCAGAGAGAGAAGAATTATCAGAGAAATTAGGTCTGGACAAATTGCAGGTCGGAATCATGAATTCTTTACTCTCAAACCCTAACGGTGAAGGAGCTTGTCTTTTGTTTAAACTACTATCAACTTAAGTTAAACTACTGATGTGTAATTAGTAAATAAGATAAATCGGACTGACATACATATACAAGTAGTATCAAAGTCCAAAAAAAAAAAAAAAAAGGTTTCTTTCAGTGAGCTCGTGAGGTACCCAAATGTCGAGCTTTTTTGTGTACCCAGTTTTTTTCAAATGCGTCAAAACTGTTTTGTGGTCAATTTCCAGTTCTTCAACTACGTCGTAACTACTGGTATGCTGATCTTGCTCCACTTTTTCAAAAATGGCATCCATTTTATCCGTAATAGGGCGACCAGAGCAACGTGCATCTTTGACATCAAAATTTCCGGATTGAAAACGCTTAAACCAAATTTGTGCTACTCTCACAGACACTACACTAGGTTCATAAACATCGCAAATTTTTTTCGCAGCTTGCGTTTCATTTTTACCTTTTTTGTAAAATTTTAAAATGTATCGAATTTCTTTATTAGATTCACTCATCTTGACGGTACGAAAAACAAATGAAAATCACACATTTTCCTAATTTGAATTTGGAATTATGTTCTTTAAAATTTAAACTTTCAATTATACCAAAACCAGCAAGATACAAATAGTATAGCCAAAGAGATTTTATTAGAAGTTCATACATACTATAATGCGAAAAGACTTTTTCCCCAACCTAATATTTCTCATTTTAAGTGAATTGTATTCTTTTTTGAGAAATAAATGTCTTAAACCGTTATCTGTATTTCATAATTACATTGAACTATTCTTACGGTAATCTGTATTTACAGTTCGCAAGAAGAAATATCAATTTTATTATGGAAACAGCAATGTCAGGCTACATTTAGAAAAAATCATAACGAAACTTTTTTTTTTTTTTTTAATTTTTTTTTTTTTTTTTAATAATATTCCACAACTATCACACAACGCCATCTAGTCCCAAGCTAAGCAGAGCTTGTGTTATGGGTACTAGACAACTGATAAACATACTTATATATTTCTAAATACATACATATTATAGATAAATTACACCCAGACACAGAACAAATGATCGTGCTCATCACACAAACATTTGTCCTGGGTGGGAATCGAACCCACGACCTCCGGCATAGCAGTCAGGGTCGCTAACCACTAGACCAACAGGCGTGTCGAACTGCCAGCATTATTCCACTTCAAACCAAGAGAAAGCTTCAAACCTAATTTACCGGACGCTGCAGACTAAAGCTTGAAGCGATTTGCTCATAATCTAGATTTATTAGGCTACCTGCACAAATAGCGTTTCTCTAAGTTAAAATTATTTTACGGAGCACATTCACGCTACACGAAACTCTACTTAGCTCTATTACGGATGAAAAATATCTGCGCATAAGGGAGAGAAGGGTGGAGGCGGTGTTATAGTTTGCGTTTGATGTTAGTATTGCTGTAGTTTTTTATCTTATTTAAAAGAACGTATTCTATATGTCTGAAATTGCCAACCCACCTTGAGCAAGCGTCCTGATCATGCTCATATCTTCTCTGTATGAGAAAAGACCTTTGCCCTGCGATGGAATATTAGGCAATACGCTAGTATTACTATATGTTTACATTATTGAGTCGCTTTTAGTAACTGTTCGATATTTGATTTTTTAAATCCACATACTAGGTTAGAGGTCTTAATATTTAAAGTTGGTCACCTAACCGCGACAAGCCTTGATCGACCCTTACTACTTGTAAAAGTAGTAGTAGTTTCAGATTATAATATACTATTTTTGGTTTTCAATAAAAGCGACTAGTTGGGGTTGAACCTCCAAGACCTATTCAACAAAATGTTCTTGAACGTATGCAGGAAAATAAGTTTTAATCTTACCCTGTTGTAAAAGAAAATAAAAATAAAACCTGTTTTGTTCTTTACAGATTCGAGTCGACAGACCTAAAAGCCACAGCTCTAGGTAAGTGCATAGAATAAGAAAACATAATAGAAGTGACATTCATGTTGAAATCAGGTTTTAACATGACATAATTTGAGTTTTTTTTTTGTACTGTGTCGTCTCTGTCTGCCAGTCATGTGTGACGTGTGTCTCTTTCTAAAGCTCGGTAACTCATTTAAATGTGTGAGAACTGTTTTCAATTACCTACTTATTGTTGTACGTTCTGCTCCCTACCACGGTCGACCCCAAATAGATGTTGATTGACGTTGACCAGTCGATATTATTTCATTGGCTCAAAATATATCACTAGTCGATTAATGACCGTTATGCAGCTGCCATGCATCATACTAGATAGATCTGAACGGTCGACACACACATTAAAGTATCTGTAAGGACGTTTTGGATTATTTTACTAAGTAGGTGTGGGTTCATACTCAGTCTTTAATGTTTATTCATTCAAGGTTCTTAATAATTTGCCGACATCCCTTACTGGTCATATTGAGCTTAACATTTTCTGTCACGTAACTATTTATGGAAGCTGTTTCACCTAACTATGAGCAGTTATAGCAAGTAACTCTCTTGTAAGCCTTTCATTACCTACACTCTTGTGGTTATATGATACTTTGTCTGTGTTGTTTCAACACCTTCAGTCAGAATTTATAATCAGACCAGCAATCCCCATGGTTTTACATGCATGGGAATTTAACGGGACTCGTGTGTTTCTTAAGGACAAAGAGAGATTAAAAGTAACATGTAGATTTTTTACTATTTATATGCATGATGGAAAGACAATCGATTAACATCGATTCTTCAAAAAACTCTTAACTATGTTTTGTCACAAAAACAGCGAGCGCTTTAATTTAAGAAGTAAATCTGAGGTAGATCCCAATTGTTCCAACAGTACACAAGCAAATGAAAAGTTGAGAAGGGTCCCAAAACGTTTTCGATCCCCATTGTCACGTTTAGTACCTTCATCTTGATAGCGGATTGAAATCCGAAGCCAAGATCAAAGGGGTTTAAAGACAAATTTGCCAAATACTTGCTCCCGAAATGCTTTTGCCGTAAATCAAAAACTTCTGTAAAAAATCTCCTATTATTGGACGTTACGGCTTGAAGCATTCTTGCCAATTTTAGAGAGAGAAAAGCTTAGAATATTTTCTGCAAGGCCAAAAGTGTTTTTAGATACAACATAGAATTTTAAGTATTAATCGGTAGAGAAATTTAAAAAATTTGCCGAAGAAATTTGGAAGAAATTAATAGTTCGGTTATTTAGTTTATTTTAATCTGATGTTTTGCTATCGGCGGCGGCGTCGATATTTTTATAAAGAACGGTACGAGTCGAGTTTAAAATCTAACTTATCTAATCTAAATTATTATGATTTGATTGTTACGCGATCATGGGTTCAAGCGTAGTATTCTCATTTTGCTACATATTCACTCGTATCGTCTCGCATATCCAAAACTCATTCACTTAGGACATCAAAATAATAAAAGAATCGTCCAAAGTATATCTTTTGTTATTCGTACGCCACTTCCAGCTCACTTTGGTAGTTGAAACTTAGCTCATTTCCTGTGGGAAATGTTTGTAGACGCGTAGATACCTACGGGTAAATTGATTCTGTAGAAGACGAGACGGTGTCTATGTAAAGTTTGATGTATTTCCTTTTTTTGGTATTCGGATTCGGTGGAGTATCATAGCTTCTATTTTTATGGTACTTGTCTATAAATTACGATAAAAAATCTAAGATCTATTTAATGTTGATGTTGGTAACGGACATGATCTCCTGGCACCAACCTTGCTGACTGGCTAAACTTTTGGAATAGTAGGTAGAATTTTTTTGCTCTTCAGTGTAAAACTATGAAAACAAAACCCCATGAAATATTGACGGAGTCTCCAAATCACTGACTTCCAATCCAAGATATATTATTGCACACTAGCTTTTGCCTGACTTGACACTTCGCCCGTATGGAGATTGGAAATTGTCTCACAGGAACGTACTACTGGGATAAACAAGATAAATAGAAATTCTATGTATTAACCCAAGTTATAAACGATCTTTGTACCAATTTCATCCAAATCCGTTCGGCCGTTTTAGTGTGATTGAGTAACAAACATCCAAACATGTTTTTTTTTAATAATTATTATGATAGTAGGAAGTAGGATAAACTTACAAGAGCACTTATTAAACGTCAGAAACTAGCAGCACGATTTTAATTGGTTGTTTTCTATTGGAGAAGAGCGAGTTAACTTGTATTAGTAAAGTTATTCTTTTTTAACGATACTAAAAGTTTCTTTATTTCTCTTAAGAACATAGATAGGTAATAAGAAACGATAAACAGAATTAATTTCCATCTGCTCTGCTTCTATGTTTGCCAATACTCCTGCCTCTAGGCAATTAATTTGTCGAGAGCTCTAAACCCATGTACACCGAGCCACACAAGTATCTCAACATATTATACGTATGTAACGTTGATTAACAGACACTGAGTGGCGTTGGGTATTCTTAATTAGTAAAGTTTCGGGTAGCGGTCACCTTATCTCACGAAGGGTCACGCAACGAGTAAGTAGGTATATAGGTACTTGAGTTGTGGGTATTCATAAATCTTTCCTGTATGGGTTTGAGGTTTTCATTTTGGTCGTTTGATTTTTCACCCATTTCCGTCAATCTACCGAAACAAACACACCCACGAACTTTACGTTTCACCTAACTGACTCAAAGTTGTAACTCAAAATAAAACGTTAATTAGATGGTCTGTGGTTATATTGAAAAGCTATCAATTTACTTATATTGAAAAATAGCGGGAACAAGCTTGATTTCAAACAAAATAGGTAGGTAATTCATTTTATTACATGCATATCTGAAAACACACCTTTAAATTGAACAACAATCTTTGCAAACAAATACCTACCACACAGACTGCACTATCCATTTTAAAATAAAACAGCAACAGTCCCATGAAAATTGAGTGTACAACTAAACGCTAACAGACACTACGCCGACACACTGAACACCGACAAGATTTCACATCGACGGGACTCTTCGCCGACAGAATACTTCGCCGACAGAACACTTCGTCGACAGGACTCTTCGCCGACAGGGCTCATCAACAGAATCAAGTTGTTTCTGGCACTCGCCGGCCGCTGCGGCGGCACCGTTCGCTTCGCTCGCTGCGTAGGAGGTCACAGTTTTAACCTAACCAAACCATAAAACAAATAACCTATTTTATCTGATTGCGTCGCTGATGAACCCTGTCGGCGAAGTGTCCTATGGGCAAAAAGTCGTACACTGATGAAAATTAAACCGTGGTTCCACTGCGCTGTTACTGTGCTGTACACAAGACGTTCGGTACAATATTACATTTTCGAACAAACTCAGCAACAACTGGATAGTGGCAGCCGTCATTAAAAATTTTAACAAGTTTTTTATAAACAAGACTTGTAGTACCTTACAAGATACAAATATAAATCAAATATGCAATGCATGGAGATATGTAATGCTACATCATACAATATGCATTGCGTATCTGTAATTTTTATTAATATTTTAATATAAAATCTGATAATTGACTATAGAAAAGTCCACTATACAAGAAAATTGTTAATCATAAATCGTTAGTATCATTAAAAGTTAGTTTTTTGACTAATCAGT
Source organism: Aporophyla nigra (assembly GCA_947507805.1). Lineage (NCBI taxonomy): Eukaryota > Metazoa > Arthropoda > Insecta > Lepidoptera > Noctuidae > Aporophyla > Aporophyla nigra. The sequence goes on along the minus strand of OX382315.1, from coordinate 5,264,743 downwards.
TGCAATCAATAAAATGATAATAGGTATATTAGGCTTTTGCTTGAGTTTAAGAAACTATTATAAAGTCACCATTAGGGATTTAAAAATACCGTGGCCCTAGACACAGGCAACTGAAGGAACACGGGTGGGTTTCAGTGAGTAAAAGTTTGAGACGCCCCTCCAGCTCCGCCGAACGCGGGGACATCATAAAAAAACACTAAAAAAAAATAAAAAATAAAACTATAAAACGTGTATTTAAAATATGTTACAGAAAGTTGATGAGTTAACTAGAAATGTGTAATAATTAGATGTAATGAAAGACTGTTAAAATATTATTGGAAACAGAATTTATGCTTTTGTATCTAATACATAAACGGCGCATATTTGACCAATCTAAACTTCCTTTCATGAATTTAAAAACCACGACATTCAGAAATGTAACTGCAATTTTCAGTAATTGGTTTTTTGGCAATTAGTCTTTTTACTCTCTAGTTATTACTACAGATGGCAATAGGCTCGCCCCCTATTACATGGGACTTAAACATAATAGGCGAAATGTGGGTGTACTATAGGTACACCTCTGCCCAACCCTTCGGGGAAACAGTGCGTAATGTTATGTTATGTAATGTTATTACTACTAATTGAACATAACTGGTGAAACATGTATGCACGATATACTTCTGCCTGGCTCTTCGGGTAATAGGTACAGGCATCGTATTACATGTACGTGGGTAAAAAACATGAATATTAAACTCACGAAAAAATTGTTATCTGCATAAAACTTCTCGCTTTATATATCCCTTAATATTTCTACACAAACATTACCTAAATCCCAGTAACTTGGAAATTTCAAGTAGTTTACTTAGAGTACATCTGTTCTAACAAGATCTAAGCTTATAAGTACTGTTGACTCTAAAGTTCTGCTTTCTGATACTGGTTGAACATCAAATACATACTCTCAAGGGGTTGGACCGTAAATCCGTGAAGGTTATAATTATTAGGATAGGAGTTTACCTACTGGAGATTATACAAAATATATACGAACTTGTGTGTTAAACCAGTAGTAGATGAGTTAACTTACATAGAAAAGTTATTTAGGGCCATTACATATACGGTACTTTTCGCATTGGTGATTTTGCCAAGCTAATATCGTAATTAAAAAAAACCAATAAAATTTTTGCGCCAAGCCTAAATACAGTCAAAATCATATTTAAAACAAATGAACGTAAAAGAACACATTCACAGGTTCACCAAACACACGACTTCCTTTCATACGGCCACAGTAGAAACAGAGTTTATTCATACAACTTTTTTTAAATATGAACACTGGACAATGCTTTGAAACGAAAAATGCAACGAAATAGGCTTTTGCTGTGAATACTATTTGTTGTGAAAAATTCAGGAATGAATAGGATTTTTCAGTATGTTTGAATTTTGAATACGAAATGACGGAATATTTTCTAAAGCCATACAGAGGACTGTATGACTTTAGAAACTTAGAATTATACGTATACTAGCTACCCTGCTTTGCTTTCTGCGCTATATCCAGTTACTTCTAATTTGTAGGTAATCAAAAAATGATTGAGGGTAGGTAATTGAAATTATTATTAATCTTATTTGTGATATGAAAAACATATTTCAGGTGATTTATATTTCAATGTTGGATTTTAGAATCTGTATAATCAAATCAAAGCACTCAATTTGTAAGTGGCGGTACACTGTATCATTCATACGTATATTTTATGATACATTTGTTTATATTTTTAAAGATGTACTTTTTGAGCGGAATTTAAATAAACTATGCAATAAGTTAAAAACTAATAACTGCCAAAGTACTGTTTCGTACAATGAAAAGTTAAAAAGCTACCGAGCTATTTTATTATTTGAAATGCTTTGCTTTGCATATTCCACCTGCATTCTCGGAATATTAATACACTGTTGAAACACAGTTCCAGGGAGTTTTGGTAAACATTAATAGTCAAATGTTGAGAATATTTTTGTGTATACAATAATTATTATTACTCGGTAGCAATATTAAAACTGTGATTCAACTAGCTCTTCGAATACCTTGTCTGTCATATGTGACTGCTGAGCGTCTGTCTTGAGTTCAATCTAGAGTTTTCCAAGGATTTTTGATCAGGACCAGCAGACTCCAGAATACTACATATTTGTGTTTCAATTCCATATGCGTCACGTTTAATGCAAATAAACGTACCCATTAAATTATTTAAGGGAGAAACTCAATAAGGCTTTGCCTGACTTTTAAATTTAACTCTGGATAGACGCTCAGCAGTTATAATTATGACCACTACACCAGCGAGGCAGTCATTACAATATTAACAAAATATTCTAAGAACACTAAAAATCAAAAAATAAACAACAAACCCAACAATAAAATTGAAAAAACATGTGCAGCCTTCAAATACCAATTCCTTCATTTCGTCAATTAAAAAGTAATCAAAACAAATAATATTCCGTAATCAACGTCGTCGACCAATAAATCTGTAGCGATCTCAGTTATACAACTTAAACTACTCCGGCGACTTAATAATTGCTTAAGTTTGGTGTCTAAGTAAGGTTTGGGGCGTTTATTGGCATAGTTTGAGTTTACACGAGTTTAGGCTAAGTAGGCACTAAAACCCACAGGGGTTGCGTGTTGCTAGGTTCGGTATCAAGGTCAGAAAATATAATGCTATTCTGAAAAGTTCGTCTTTAATACTCACTCAAATGACAGTAAGTACATGATCCTAATGCAAACTCATTTTTTTTTTCATTTAATTTAATTATGGCTTAGTCACCGCAACCATTCGAATTTCAAACCGGTGTTTAAAAAAAAACAAAGTTACAGCTTGTTTTCATGCATTTCATGGTAACACAAAACATACCATATTTGCTCACGATCGACACGTACGTGTCGATTTTATCTACACACAATCTAATTAAATCGATTAACTGTACAACGATAGATGACTACCGTCGTATTTTTGTGTATCGCCGATTTGCAACAAAAATGATCATTTTGAATAAAGTGTAGGTGCCTACGCATAATTTAAACTTTGATATAGTTAATTCTCGTTACCAGACAATGAATGATTGATGAAATCGAGCAAATCTGTAAGAACTTAACAGATCGTATTGATCGTCAAACATCAAACCTATCTGTTGGCACCTTCAGCCAGTCAGCAAGGTGCTGGTCAGTGTAACTACGTACAGTGCGCCGAAGTATTGCAATCATGTAAGTTTGGAAGGTATATATAGGATAAGTTTTTATCCAGTGCGCAAACTGTAACCATGAATTCAGCATATCATTCTAGACCCCCCAGTGTAGAAAATTTTCGTCGGGTAAAAAAAAAATCAGCTGTTCCATACATTTTGAACCTACGTATTGCATTTTCTATAAATCAGCAGATTTTTTTTTTTTTGAAGTGAAAACTTCTTTAGCGGCGTTGAGCACTTTTTCTGTAATGGGTATAAAATCTTAAACTCGCGTCAGGACACGTGACCCTGATCGAAAAAGCGTAGGACGGATGGTTTTAATTTGGAAAAGCGCCATCTATTAAAACGAATACGAATCACTTGGCTAGCCTTGGTTAGTATGGTTATGGAATCATAGATGACGCTAATATAAACTACTAAACACGAAGAGTTTACAGTAAAATATATGTCATTAAAAGTGTGTCTAATTCTAAAAAAATAAAATCGTAATATAGCATAAGCCATAAAATAAATATTACTTATGAATTAAATAATTGTAACAAATAACTTTTTCTAAGACAGCAACTCGATTATAGATGGCGCTCAAACTAATCATTCAATTTTTGAAGTGAAAACTTCTTTAGCGGCGTTGAGCACTTTTTCTGTAATGGGTATAAAATCTTAAACTCGCGTCAGGACACGTGACCTGATCGAAAAAGCGTAGGACGGATGGAGAGTAGACAGCTATCCCCTCTCTACGGCGCGGCGAAAATGTATGCCTGGGCCTACTGTTTCGTTTAGGCGGCGCAGGGCGCTTGCGCGAATGTTCGTCTATGTTACAGCGTGCCACGCGCATCCATGGATGGTGACAGCTGATGGCTCGACCGTCTGTGTAGTGATCACATTGTTGTGTATTCGTAAAATTCGTGAATATAAAGTGCTTAAAATATGGAAATTGAACAACAAATTATTCCCTAACCATTCCAAAATATCAAACATGCTCAACGTTAATAATCAAGTTTTCACTTCTGCCGGCACTCCCGGAGTGCAATTTTTTTTTTTTGTAAAACCGACGAAAAATTTCTGCGCAAGGGGGTCTGGAATGATATGCTGAATTCATGGTTACAATTTGCGCACTGGATAAAAACTTATCCTGTATGTATCACATCAAGCATAATAAAAACGAGACATTATCTACTATGATATACAGAACAGCTGTACCAAAACTTTTACTAAAATATTATAGAGTCCTTGTTACAGTGTTGCATTCGGCACTTTTTGTGTCGTAATTGTGACAGCGAAGTACCTGGAACTGTACGAACGGTACAATCAATCAATCAACTCAGCCTATCGCAGTCCACTGCTGGACACAGGCCTCTACCATGCTGCGCCACAACACCCTGTCCTCCGCCTTCTGCATCCAGTCTGCCCCAACCACTTTCCTAAGATCGTCGGTCTATCTAGCTCGGGGGTGTCCCACACTACGCTTGCCGATACGCGGTCTCCACTCCAGGACTCGTCTGCTCCACCAGCCATCGGTCCTTCGACAGACATGGCCAGCCCACTGCCACTTCAGCATGCTTACTCTGCGAGCTACATTGGTACTCCAGTTCTTTTCCGGATAATTTCGTTCCTGATTTTATCCTTCACAGAAACTCCGAGCATAGCCCGCTCCATAGCGCGCTGAGCGAACTTGAATTTATGAACCAGCCCAACTGTTAGTGTCCACGTTTCAGAACCTACGAACGGTACGTGGAAACTAAATAACTTCCAACGGGAAACAACATGCACTTAGGTTTCGCTTTAAAATAATCTCTTTCAAACTCAAAGCATTTATTTCAAATAAACCAATAATAGGCACTTTTGAATTGTCAAGTGGCGGTGAGTCAGAAAAATGAAGCTAGGTGCCCATTCCAAAGCGTAGGTACGAATGGAGAAGAACGGGCAAGAAACTCCATGAACACAGTTTTCAATCAATATTTTTGTAACTAAAAGTTGGTTACATCATTCGTTGAAATGATCAATGTGAGAACGATGTAAAAATACGTGCATATTAAAAGCGTCCGCAATTAAACAAAAATAAAATAACAATTCAGAAATTAAAATAAGCCGTGGCACCCAAGAGATGACCAGTCCCTACTGATGGCACCCGTTCACGAACATGACGTATGGTTCAGCACCATTTAGCTCAATAATTTGGAAGGAGACTCAATGATCCAACACACGCCACTACATTTTTGTTTTTCGTAAATAAAATGATTAAAACGAATGTAGCAAAGTTTTTATTACTTATCTATGTCTTGGTTTGTACGAAGTTACATTCTATGATAAACGCACGTAATCAATAATGTAAGTTGTGCAGGTATATATAAACTACAGAACACCCTGACTCAATTCACTTTTGAACTAAAAATTGTCTCCCTTCTATCTATTGAAAATCAGAATTTCTATACCCACATAGAAATCACAAAACCCGATTTCATTTTCAATAAGTGCGAGCCCGACACGCATGCTCATTATAAACGACAATACATAGACATTTTTTGTTCACTAATGATCATACGCCGTTCTCATTGCCTTACTGTAACGAGGACCGCATTTTAGCCTTTCATCATTTAAAGGATATCTTATGTGTTGAATCAGCGATTCTTTTGGAAGTTCTTGATTGGAAGGATTAAAGGAAGGTAGATTAAAAAAGATTTGATGTTGTTAATGCGGGTTTGGATTCTAGCGTGTGGGTTTTTAAAGCATTAGCGCTTGGAATTTGTGAAATGGGTCAGCTCTTAGGATATAGAACTTGGTACATTTTAGGATAACTGTTTAATTGAAGACAATTTTAAGAAAGTTTAAGCTCACTTTCAAACATAACGCGGTTAACATTGACAATGGAATTAAATCTTTTCGTCACTACCACAGATTTCTTTCATTATTTGTATCAAAAGCAAAAATCCTATTTCAATGCAAATATCTTTTATAGGAGTGAACTCAGCATTTCATTACACAACTGTCATAGTCACATTGAGCGTTTTTCAATTTCCTCCCTATTTCATTTTAGTTGTTCCAGTTAACGGAGGCTTATATTGTTAGTGAAATAAGCAGTTAGTTGTTATCATTTTTAGGAACAATGATAACAACAAAAAGCTACGATAGTTTATTTTGAATATATTCTTTATAGTTCAGCCGGTTTTTTGAGCAGCATATCTGTTGTACATTTTTGAGGTCTAAATAAATAGACAGAATACTAGATAAGAGTATTCTTAGCAGTTTGATAGTAGGAGTTTGAGGTACAATAAAATATGCTCAACTAATGGGAATACATGGTTGCGACAAAGGCAAGTTAAATTAACTTCTCTAAGAAAAACGGGAGCCCTTGTGTTTGTAGGGCTCTTGTCATGTAACGAGCCCGGTACACGTTGTGCCCTATTTAAGGGGATAGTGTTTTTTTATTACTTTACAATGTGTATTATTAAATTGGATAAAATGAAAATTAGTGAAAAAATAATGTGTCACCAACGACTTATACGGAATATATTGGTTAAAGAATAAGGATTAAAACTAATATAAAATAATAAATATACGTATAAGTGTTATCTTAAAGGTAGAGACATTCTCGTTGATTGTTGCAGTCGATTTGAAGGATCTTGTAGAGTGTACAATATTATACCAAACCAGCTACGACTATTTTTGTTTTTGGTGGAACTTAAGTGATCAGAGCGTAGGAAAAATTTAATATTAGAAGATCTTATTCTAGAAAGAATTAGAACGTGATCCTCGCAAAACAATAAAAAAAACTGCCTTCCTTCTTACACACCCTAATTGCGAGCACATAAGCACAATAAAGCATGCAAAATGGATCCACATCCTTTACAAACTGTATACCTTTCCTTTAACGTCACAAAACAAATAAACGACCACTTTCTATGCACGTCATTGTACAGCTTGTTAAGGTACAGTTATAAAGTGACAATTTGCGAGAAGTGGCGAATAGGAGGCCGCTTGGGACAAAGAGAGGTAGTAACTATGTCTTGAGTGATATTGTTTTTTTTTATTTCAGAAGTAAAGCGGCTTAATGATGTTGTTGTGTTAAGTTGTTTGGTAGAAGTAATTGTTTGGTTTGAGGGGTTGTTTAAGAAATTAACTTTCTGTTTTGATGTTTTAGTTCAATGGTTCAAAAAGGTCTATTTTAGCGCTGCAAAATCAATGAAGTTAATTATTCAACAATTTGAAAAACTAGCTTCAAATAAAAATTTGCTAAGCTGTTAGTATTACTAGACTTTAAGAATTTTAGGATTATTGCTTTCAATATTTAAAATTAAAACTCATTTCATTATACTAGCGATGGAATTAACCTAACAAACCCTAAAAGTCAAATAAGAGACGAGCCACTAAATCGCTACTACCTTGCTCTTTTACTTACTCTTGCAAAGGAATGTAACCTGTGCTGAAGTCTTCAGTTGCCGATAAGCAACCATTTTTCCTTATCGACCGCATCCTGAAAAGTCATTTATCAAATTATTATGGTTTGGTGCCTTAAGTCGACACTCACACGCATATAATGAAATCGCGGCCAGATTATGTCGGGCCCGTTATTTTCAACTCTCCGTGCTAAACCGAGGATAGATAATAACCCAACAGAGTACTAGGCGAATGAGTCTCAACGCGTCGGAAAAACACAGTGTTCACCTCTCGGCGCTAAATCCAGTGCGCGAATAAATCACGTCCCTACTTACGTCCGTGGGCTAACGGCTCTATTCACCTCGATCACCGCATTAGCTTTAGTCATAAGAGACAAACTGTTTTGACTCAGATATAGGATATTGGTTCAGTAGTCAATAATGATCGTACATGAGTTTATTAATATAAAACAAACATCTAACAGTTAGGGCAGCTATCTTCCCTGCGGAGTGGCTAATCTGGAACCACACCATGAGCTGCTGCATTATGCTGAAGGTGGTCCAGGGAAAGAATATGGGTGTAAATTAGGCAACTTGGCAAATTGGGTGAAAATACTACACCCATATTCTTTCCAACAATGAGACAACGCAACGTAAGAATCAAAAGAGAAAATGAAAGATGTTAGAAGGAAGACTAGAAATGTCACTCTATAAAGAAAGATTGTCTATTTACTGTAGAGTAAAGATAACCCACGATGCGCACGTTATCTCTGTTACTGAAGATATCCCTATTGTGGTTAAAGCGTTAAATTTTTGTCAGATTTCCAAAATTCTAGTAGATCTCAACGTCTTACTATTCATAAAAATAATGACAATCATTCTAACAGTAAAACCTTCACCGTACAAGATAACAGCGCCAAGCAAGATATTACCTGGATATGATGCCGAATTTTAATGATAAACTTTAGCGACATAATTAAAACAATATTAACTAGTAACTAGTTATCTGTTGGTTCAATCGATGTGACCCTTTCTTTACAAATACACGATATTAAATTTTACCATAAAACTGATTCTGACTGTCACACCGTAGTGTAACTTTTCGTAAGTTTTGTAATATAATTAAAGTAGATTTTCCTTTTTACTGGTACGCACGGCTACACAACAAGTTATGCATTTCCAGTATAAACTGATTGCACATTGTATGGGATTTCCGTATATTGAGAGGTCAGATGAAACTTGTAGTAAAAGGCAGTAAAATTATTTAAATAACATTGATCAAATAATATGAAGGTACTACTGAAGTGAATTGCTCTTTTTTAACTTAAAATATTCGGGTTTTATAAAACAACCATGAAATAAGAGCGATATATGCTGCTCAAAACCATAAAGATAAGTAAACTCTATTGTATCAAGACAGCTACATGCATAGCTCAAAGTCTTTAATGTTAAAAAGATGCGGAAAGCAGAAACTATCCTTCTAAATTGAAGGGACACTGGCTTCTAAGATACAGGTACATAAACCTAGTTTAGAAGTCAGGGTTTTTCACTCTAGAATACTAAGCTTAAGCCATGTTTTTAATATAAACAATGGAAATTAATTTATGGAGAAATAAAGATTATTATTAACCAAATAATAAAACAGTACGGTGTTACAGTCGGCCCCATTCAAAGAAATTTTTTATCGCAACCTGTTAAAATTTGTCCATAGCCCGTGATAAAATTTAAAGACCCTTGGTCTTTAAATTTTATCGACACGACAAAGCGTTACGTTTATCTACAGTAAATGTTGGAACTTGGAACTCAGTACGGCTGTTATTATTCGAAGATGATGGCTGCTAACAGTTGAATATAATAAAGGAAGATTTGTCGTGGACGAAAGCGCATTTGGAAAAATGAGTTGACGAATTCTATTGCAGTACTAACTGGACGTTAATATGGCATATATCGAGTTTTATAAAAAGTTCGGTTTTCAAAGCGTCGTCACTCATACCTGGGTCACAGAATCGTAACAGTAACACCAGGGTACAGTATGTTAAACAAAACTATTATTGAAGTGGAAACATTCGTATTTGTATAGTATATTCTCTAAATAGAATGAGTTATAATGACTTGTGCCTAAAAGTACCGTACAAAACTACCACCAAGTATCACCGTTGCTGAATGACAGATTTGAAGGGAATGATTTCCCATAATATTATACGCACATATAGAGATATTTCAACTTCATTTCGAAAGTTGACAATACATAGCTTATCCCACGGTCTTGATCAGGTTCGTTTGCTACTTTGCCTTCCTTTATGTAGAAAGAATCTTAAACACCCACTGATTGAAGTCTCTAAATTAAAACATAACCACACAAATATCTCAAGTTCAATTTACAATGTAAAACGACATCAAAAGAAAAGTCAAGCGTGGCAGAGTCTCCTATAAAGCCAATATTGTTGGATCGGAATTCCAAAAATGTCGCCTGAAAATCACTTTTAATTACGAACCGCAAATGTCAAACGATCAAACGTCATGCGGGAGCAGAATTCCGCAAAGATATCAGGAATTTCAATATTCACTGTTATGTCAACGTAAGTTTCGCTGGATGCGGTTTGTAGCATACTTTTGAATGTAATTATGGAACGACATGTTGTTTCGTGTTAGTTTGTTATTTTATTGGACTACCAGCTTTGGTTCCTTTGTCGATCAATAGAATGAGTATGACTCCTATCTAAGCAAACTCCATTTTCCCAGGGGAAAGATAAGAAGTAGTCTAGTCTTCAAGCAAGGTTACAATTAATATGAGAGATGCTACTCTTAAGTCATTATAATCATAAGAAAAGCAATATTTAAATGAATTACAAAGGATAGTATTGAGGGCCAATTGGACCACATGTATTAAAATATTTAATGTATTTATTGATTTGTCAGCATGCTTTTTTTAAGACCATAGACATCTAAAATAAGGAAGAGTTCAAAAGTATAATTAAAAATGCTTTCGTCAAAAATAAAACCAAAGATTGTCTGGAAATTATTCCACTATCATTAGGTACAGACGCCAGCACATCAAGCTATCTGGAACTGTCAAATTTTCCCAATCAATCTTAATACTTTGACGATAAAGTTGAAAATCTATTAAAGAAATTTGACAGATTATAATAGCTTTAAGTGCTGGCATCTATACATTAATTAAGAAACGGATTGCTTGACGTATTAACGCATAGGTAATAAAAATTAAAAACCTTCCGTTTCCGTGATAAACATTCCCTAACACAAACACTCTAACTTCAGCTATAAATGCAAAAGAAACAATAAAAGCATATCAAATCTTTACGATAATTTTTACCCCTTCTAGTAACTCAAAATCGTGGTTTTCCTGTAAAAGTGTCTTCTACTGAAAAGCCTTTAAAGCCTCGCCACATTAATTTTATGAATTAAATATTTTCCTAATTCATTCCGTCTCTTACGTTGAGAACTGTAATAAGTTTCGGGCGCAATTTCTTTAAAAAAATTCCTTTATTTTTGTAGAAGTTTTGACATTTGCTGCGGGCCAAAAAGGTAAGGAGAAAAAATGTTTACTGGTTGATTGATCTGCGATTTTAACCGTTATCAAAATGTTGATTGATGATTGTGGATATTATAATGATAGTGTATCCACTACCAAAATACCACGTTGGAAAGATGGGTAGACAACATGTGTATGCTTTTTGCAAAAACCAGAAGATCCCTAGTGCAAGTTTTGCATTTAAACATGCCGAGTACGATATATAAATATATTTAAATAAAAAATAACATACATACACGCCTTGCTTCCTCGAAGGGGGGCGGGGGGGGGGGGGATGGCAAAGTTGTACCTATAGTACCTCTGCATTTCCTCAGTTAGGTTTAAGTCCCACGTAATAGGAGCGAGCGGCTTATTGCCATCAACCTGGTAGACATAAAACTCCGGGCAGCTAATGAGAAATTCAAGACAGAAAACCCAAGAATGTGACCTGGGGACCAATCCCAGGCATTTGTTCCCACTAGTTCTACTGAACAGTTCTACGGTAGAACTAGTGGGATTTTTTTCTCACTAGTATTACGATATTAGGTATAACAAAATAGTAGAACTATTGGGATTCTCTATTTCCACTTGTAATACTGAACAGTTCCACGGTAGAACTAATGGGAGTTTTTGTTCTCACTAGTACTACGATATACTATATCATGAAATAATATAAATAGTGGGAGTCTCTATTCCCACTTGTTCTACCTGTTCCATAGGTAGAACTAATGGGATATTTTGTTCTCACGAGTGCTACGTTTTGATAGGTTCTAGAAATGGAAGTAAAGTGTAGTTTTACACGAAGAAATGTGTTACCAAATATGCTAGTCGTATCTCAATATTAGGTTTAAAAGACACTCAGATATTACTGGAAACAACACAATTAATTAAAAGTCACATTGTTTATATAATGGTAAATATCGTAATAATATTTATTTTTATAGTTATTTTCCTTTTGAGGGATCATACACTCAATTATTCAATAATATACTGGAATCAAGCTAATTAACTTACCTACATATCTATCAACAATGTACACTAGTAGGTAAAGAATGATCATTCAGTGTTAATTTCTAAACGTGCATAGTACATGGTTTAAAATTAATTTATCAACAATTATGTGGGTAGGCCGATAAAAATTGTGACATTCGCTATAATACTACATTAACCTGAGTATCGTTAAAATTTTATTTGTTAATACCGATAAAAATGAGTGCTGTGGACCATATCATAATTTCAAGAGGTCGAGGAAAAGTTTTGCTGCTATCGGGGCATCAGTTTTATCGACTACGAATGTATAAAAGTGGTAAATCCATGCAGGTGTAAAAGGTACAAGGATAGCAAATGTGCTGGATCCGTAAACATTGACCACGGTGAGTACTTTACAACATAACATCACACCTGTATTTGCCCCTAGGGGTTAGGTAGAGGTATTTTTTACCAACATTTCGCCAGTTATGAGTCAAATGTAACAGGGGGCGAGCCAGTTGCCATATACCGGGCACAGTTCCAGACTCCGTACTGAGAATTTCCAAATTGAAAAATCCAATAGCACTTTTCTGACCTGGGAATCGAACCCGGGACCTTGTGCTCAGCAAACGCGCTTGTGTACGCTAGACCGACGAGGCAGTTCTTTATAATTTCATGTTTATCCTTTTTTGACACCCACTGCTAGAAAAAATATTTAATACATTCTACTGTTTAGGACCTTCATGAAATATTGCGGTCTTAACCTCATAGTACCGAATGTCAACCCAATGAAAATCAAAATACAATTGATGTCATGATAAATAACAGTTGCGAAGAAGCAGCAAGTGGAAAGGAGCCAGCGTCACGAGCATTTAATAAAGGTTTGGCGAGCATAAGGAATAAAGGACTGGATCTAGCTGTAAATAAACCAGTCCCTAATTTCAAAAATAAAAAGTCATCAATTTATAGAAATAGAAATAAAATTGCTGGTGTTAAAAAAGTTTGTACAAATAGTGTTAGAGATGTAGAAGTGCCTAGAGAGTTTCAAAATTTTTTACTCGCTGATTATTTTGACAAACGACATATAATAATAATATTTTGTTCAGAAGATACCAGAGAAAATATCAAAAAAGTAAAACATTTTTTATGGATGGGACGTTTAAGTCCTGTCCTTCACCATTTAAGCAGATGTTCAGTATTCATGGCGCTTTTGGCAATAATTGCAACTAAACGAATGTAATTCCATTATTGTATGCATTTATGTCACATGAGACAAAAGAAGCATACTTAATTTTACTTGACCTAATAAAGTCACAAATGCCAGATTGGCAACCTAGTAAATTCACTATAGATTTTGAAGAAGCTACAATGGAGCATTATCTAAAATGAAAGTAACAGTAAAGGGATGCCAGTATCATTTCTCAAATAGTCTGTGGCGTAAGACAAAACAGGGCTACACAAAAATAAATTCGATCGCAGGTTTATATCCTTATGCAGTAAGCTCCCTTTCTTACCAGTAGGTGAAATAAAGGTAGGATGGGAATATATTAAAAGTGAAATAGCCGAATATAATAATGAACGAATAAAATAATTCTTTACCTATTTTGAAAGTTACTGGATGAAATGCTGCCCACGGTTTTTTTTCCATTATTTTGTATTTGGTTTTCAATGGAAGCGTGTTTTTTAGTTTTTTTAAACTATTCTATTTTTAGGATGTTTCAATTTTGAGACGTATGTCAGCGTAGTTTGTGACGTATGTCAGCGTAGTTTGTGTCGTATGTCAGCGTAGTTTGTGTCATATGTCAGCTTAGTTTTCGAAGACAGTTTTTTTGCTGTCCTGGTAACTCTGGCAAGGATAATGGCACAAATGTATGAAATTATTGCATTGTCATCGGTCCTTGACAGGTCTGCAAAGTTTGAATGAAATCTGGTCGTTTAAAGTGGGTCAAAATCGCGCTATAAGGAGTCGGTTACAAACAAACATACAAGTGAAGCTAATATAAAGCGTGTAAAAATGAAGGAAATATTTTACAATTATTACACATTCTTCATAATGATTTACTGATGTCTTCATTACGTAACCATAAAACTCTGAATTTTCCATCTATTCACAAACAAAACGTCGAAGACTTGAAATCAACAATGATGATTTTATAAGAAATGCACAATTAAAATTAATAACTAGCGAAATTAGCGTGGGGCACTTTTTAGAAATGTTTCGGTAATTAAGTAAGAATGTAGAAACACAGCAACCAAAAACCATCTTCTAGTTAGATATAGTAGAGGTCCTGCAATTATAATGAATATTGTAAAAAAAATATTAGCTTTCTGCTCTTTTTCTCCATGTAAACTTAAACTGTGCCAAATTGCATACTCCTCAAAGTTTTTGCTTCACGTGTTAATATAGTTATGGATCTAGATGTAGAACATTTGACACTTTAATACTACAATTTATATTTTGTTTACATAATCAATGTGTCTTAAATAAATATTATTACAATATTTACCATGATATAAACAATGTGTCTTTTAATTAATGGAGTTGTAATGTTTCCAGTAATATCTGTCTTTTAAACCTAATATTGAGATACGACTAGCATATTTGGTAACACATTTCTTCGTGTAAAACTACACTTTACTTCCATTTCTAGAACCTATCAAAACGTCGTACTAGTGAGAACAAAATATCCCATTAGTTCTACCAATGAAACAGGTAGAACAAGTGAGAATAGAGACTCCCACTAGTTATACTATTTCAAGATTTAGTATATCGTAGTACTAGTGAAAAAAAACTCCCATTAGTTCTACCGTGGAACTGTTCAGTAGAACAAGTGGGAATAGAGAATCCCAATAGTTCTACTATTTTGTTATACCTAATATCGTAGTACTAGTGAGAAAAAAAAACCCACTAGTTCTACCGTAGAACTGTTCAGTAGAACTAGCAGGAACAAACGATCCCAGGACCTCATGCTGAGCAGTAGCGCTTGCGACCACTAAAGCGACGAGGCAGCAATACTAAAATAGTTCACGCATAATAACATTAGTATGGAATTTATGATCTGACTTGATTTTGCAATCACTTTATTTAACGATATTAGCACCACTCTCGTATCGGTGCAAACTACATAAAATATACATAATAATATAATGATAATCTTGAACACCATATTTCTAAGTAGTCTTTAACGAATATATTCATTCAAACCATAAATTAAAATTTAGCATAATGCGTGATTATAATATGAGAAAGACACAGTTTCCTTTCAGCAAAACAAACAAAAGCTAATATTATTAATACAACAGCTAAGTAATTGCAACTCGACGCGCTTGCGTGTAATTTTACGCACGAGAAAAGAAGACAAACTTACGATATAACACACATATGTGAAGATAGGTAACAACGCCATCTAGTGAGTGTTACAGGTGAACTGCGATATTCGCCGGTGTTGCGGTGTATCACACATTTGTTACTCACGCCGGTGTTGATAGGGTGGCTAGGATTTTGGGAAGTTTATTTTATTTTTAATGCATGAATCAGTGCAGGCTTCCTAATTTCAATCAATTACCAATATTAGTTATTTGTGACAAATGACTGCTGGTCGGGATTTTTTATTATTTTAAATGACAGTGGTTGAAAACTGAAATATAATGAGGGTAAACCTGGTGTAGTAGTCGATTTTTTAAAGATATAACATCAATTATCCAAACATCAAACTGTATTCCTTAACAAAGCAGCATAGTAAAACTAATACATACCTACTGAATTTGTAATTAATGAAACATACAACTCTTGCTCATATTCAAGCTTATAACAATGAACAATTATTAACATATCTTATATTTCAACTAAAAGATCCAGCAGCATCAGTTTTTGAGGTTCTATTCATCGTAACTAGTTCTTAATTGATTTACGGGAATATAACTAGCCAGCACCAGTCCCAAGTTCTCTCAACACAATATGGTCACACTACAACTACGCAGGGAGAGCACTTTCTTGATTGTAACTCCGACCTTACATCTGTGAAGCTGGAAGTTCTCGTTTTTAGAATACACACTTTATTACCTTTGGGATTGATACTGACTGATTGGATTATATGTATAGCTTTTACAAAAACTTATGGACGTAATTCTTGGAACACAACCAACATTTGTGTCTTTCAATTATCGTATGTGTGTTATTTTCATTAACAGTATTAGATACGGGAACTTAGCTATACCTAAGGGTTCTTCTCTTCAAATCACGCTGTTTAAATCAAGTTATAGTCGCAAAGGCCTCTAGTTTATTATGTTATTATTACAAGAGGTTTTAGAGGACCAGGAGTACCTTACCAGGAGTTAAGAATTATTTTAATTCAGAATAAACAGTTTTTATTTAGGAACTGAATTAATCAGTTCTATAAAATAAAAATCTGACAAATACAAATCTGCAGTTTATTGTGTTATTCACCTCTTCCTGTCAACAATCTAAGCAATAAAGAAAAACGAAGCAGCTTCAATCGCAAAAAATCTCATCTCACTTTGAGTCACACCAAAAAAGCCAAACGAAAAGTTAAGCTAATTCTCGGATCCTACAGCGCTTCTAGCGTTATTTTTTCGATCCCAGATCCGAGTTTACGACAGCTGTTTCTCAGTTCTGAGTACTCACTGAAATATTCAAGACGCTAAGTAGTCCCTGAAAATTTAAACCACCACCCCAATTTTTCTTTGGTTATATTAGGTGGGTCCATAATTTTTCTTTTGAAGAAAAGGTGTTGCTTGGAGTCTTGTGTTTTTTTAGATATTTCCGCCGTGTTAATCTGTAAAAAGGTTGTAAAATATGGTGATAGAATTATTATGGATGGTTTCACGCGCTTATTAAAAAAATATACCATATTTGCACCTCTTGGTTTCAGAAAACTCTAGTAGGTAAATTATTGTGTAAATAATATGAGTATAATGTAAAGAGCTCACCCTTTTTTGAGAAAATATACTATCGGACGTGACTAGTAAGTGACTTATTTCTTTATTAACTAAGAAAATAAGTAAGTGGCTAAGTTATGGCAATCGTACGGGTCGATTTTCAAGATTAAGCAACATTTTCCAAAGTCTGTCTGTAGATCCAACTACATACTGAGATTCCTCCGTCTCTCGAAAAGCCCTTAAAATCGTTGATTCCGGCTATCATTTGTAGATCATTGACAGATCTATGGCACTCGTTGCCAGAAGTTCGAAATTCTCACAAATAATTGTTTCAAATGGTATTTGGTTGCGGAGGTCGGATAAGCAATCATATAGTTGACATAAGGCTAGGTAAATGACGATTGTCAAGAATGTAATTATCTAATTTTAAAATGTATATAGTACGAATGGTGATTATCATTATCGCTTATCGCATAACAGTGGGCACCCAATGATAAAGTTCTCTTACATTTTTGGTTGGCCGAAGATAGTGAAATATAACACAGCGCTCATAAATATTAGCTTGAATACAATTCTAGTGAATTTGTTCTGTAATTAGCAATTCTGAAAAAATACTGAAACTGTATACAATTGTGCGAAATCTTATTGTTTACTATCTTTTTTTTAATCTTTACGTGTAAACAACCTTGACATAAGTCTACAAAAGGAAAGACGACATTGTAAGTTTTAGAAGGCTCTATTTTTTAATATTTGGTTACTGCAATGACAATTTATCCAGGAATAACCTTAACTGATGGGAACATATTATGAAGTACTCGGATAAATTCATTGTAAAAATGTGTTTTCTAAAACCGGTTCTTTATCACTTATCTCAGAAGTTATGTTATTTACAATAAATTATGTTTATTAGACGTTACCCAAATGTGAAAACACGTCTACAGAGAAATTAAGATGTGATCACGTAATGTTTCGAACTAGCTGCATCACTATTCATAGTTTTTTTCGAGATGTAAAATAATAGGAAAATTGCTAAGCTGAAAAAAAGTGTGACGCATCCCCTGTTGAACACATAAAGGGACTACAACTCTGCAAAGCACTACATTTTCTGGAATATATAACGTATTCCAGTTATATCTGCTCCCGCATGAAATTACATTAAAAAAACCGGCCAAGTACGAGTCGGACTCGCGCATCGAGGGTTCCGTACAAACCTGTGGGTATAAAGTTTAAAAATTTAAAAAATATTTTTATTACATGATGTAACTAAAAATTTACGGTTTTAGCAATTTTTCCTTTATCTGTGCTATAAGACGTTGTTTCGTACCAAATTTCAAAATTCTAGATCGACTGGAAGTACCCTTTACGTTTTGATTCCCTTGCGAGTTTCAAAAATTTGCGGAAATTTGCGGCATAAATGGCTATATCTTTTGATTGTGTTATTTTAGAAGTTTGATTTTTTCACAGCTCTAAGGGACAGTAGACTTGAGTATTTGATATAAATTTCAGCTTGATACCTTCACGCGTTCCTGAGAAAAAAGGTCTTGACAAACGGACGGACGGACGGAAAACAAAGTGATCCTATAAGGCTTTTTCCTTTTGAAGTGCGGAACCCTAAAAAACACATTAAAATTGCTTCAACAAGTGGTGATACTAAAAATTACATTCGTCTGACCCTGCGCAGTCAGCTCTGCTATCACTGGACCAACTGGTTAATATCATGACCAGGGCGTAACTATCTCATAGTTCTTGCCGATAGGTATGAGAAACAGCTTATGCCAACGGTCTGAGCTTACATGCCAGTCCCGACTGATTTCATGGCCCTACTACAACAAACTTGAAAATAAAGACAAAAAACATTAGATTTCGTACGAAAATCTTTACCAAAATGGCAGCCGTCTTGCTAAACTGTACCTGAAAATAAAAGAACTTATGACTTTATGCGAACACTCTTTCGAAGATGGTGGCCAACTCACTAAAAAGCATTTCAATATGAGTCGACAACATCTCTTCAAGATCCCTGCCTACCCATCAACATGAAACGGGATGATTTCTCATTGAATTAAATTTACTCCAACCTTACATGATGGTATATTTTAAAGTTTATATTCAAAGTAACGTTGTTCTCTGTAGGGCTGACAAAACATTGTCCTTTGTTATTGGACTTTTGTTGTAACAAATCTTGGATATAATAAAGACGGTTTTTAAAATTTTTCGTGATGTATCGTCAGTGGACACCTACATCGTAGTTATACGTTTAGTCAGAATCACAACGAAGCATCATGCTCACACTTACCTATGGATTGCTTCATAAGTGTGGACATGTTCCTTCAATTAAAGACTCCACAAACAGACATGATAATGTATAATTTAGTGTCACAATAATTAAATAGGCAATGCTCAGACACTTTCAAACGATGACAACGCATAAGCAACTAAAGATGAGTTGAGACGTAAAAGTGTACTGGAAAACACCGTAATTTGAAAAGCAAAATTGGAAACTCATCGATAACTACGCGTGTTGAAAACACAAAACCTTATCGGCAAAACCATCGGAAACATGGTATCCAAAAAAAAAAAATACGTTCCTGACAATGTGAAATGACAAATTTGAGATCAGACGTTTCACAGTCAGTAATAGTGAACGTTATTGCCCTCCACATCCCCATAATTGCTTTTTTCCCTATTGAAAAATACTGGCCACATTCCTCACAAAAATAAAATAAAAATGTTCACCAACCCTGCACACGCTACCATATATTAGATTTATTACCATAGATAGAGATTATTATAACAAACAACAGAGCTGTCTTCTCATATTTAGCCAGCAATATTTCGCCTACCCTTTGTGTACGGAACGAAATCTCGAAACAAAATCCCCGTCAGATGAAGTGAATCGTCTTCTTGTGAATTACACGGTCATTTAATCTTTGTGCGCCACGAAATAAAGGTCATTTTTGTTTGGAGTTGTTTTACTAAAAAAGTGTAAATGAAATTGGACTATCCGTAGAGTGGAGTCTATTTATGTTTTTGGTATATTGATTCGTATTTTTTAATAAATATTTTAATTGATGTTTACTTAAAATATAAATTATGGCAAAATGATTTAAGACATATTGAAAAGTCCTCGTTGTAAAACCATCAATCGACTATTTGAACGAAAACATTATAAAAGATGATCATAAAAACAGTAGGTATCAACCACCAGTATCAGCAAACTCAATCTCTAAAACGGATATCAATCCAATCCTAAATTAAACACCGCAAACAAGACAAAGAAGACACAAATACAAATAAAAAGTATCCTACCGAAATCTATCACGCTATCTAAATATTTATAAAACCCATACCAAATCCTGTCATTTGAGTAGATAAATACATTACTCGAGCCAGTGGAGCCGAAAATTGCAGTGTATACAACCGCCCAGCGGTTTCATTTGCAAAATAATCTTTTCTGCTGGTTGTACTTTGTATGTTTGGTGAGGTGTCTATATATATTTAAGGACACAGAAAATCTTTTGATAAAGAAGACTTTTTCGGTTTCCATTGAAGTTTTAGGTATGTAATCTGATGTGTTTTCGGGTAATATTTCTTGTAACTTTATTATACCAGAAAAGAAGTTCGTTCTGCGACAAAAAGCCTGATTATTTACATCAGTATTTCCCTCAACATTTTCTGGATGAAGCATAAGGCATATTGTTGTCTTATTTTCATACTATCAATTATTAGCATGTGTGCAGAAGACTGGATGACTGGATGGAACTTAAAAAAATAATACACCAAAAAAGTTATTTATACATATCAGTAATAACAATGTTGGTGTAACAATTATTATTTTTTTTCGAATGAAAAGCAGAGAACGAACACCGCAATAATGGTACATCAACAAACGGATCAATGGATTGAATTCATCACAATGAATTGGTCAAAATTATGTGAAATAGCACCGTAAAACGAAAGTAATATATAAATAGATAGGGAGTGGGATACGCCAGAAATACCGCGTTGGTCTTTGCAACTTGAGTACCTTGGTGTGATCTTCGAATTGGAAAAACTGCTATCGGGTTTACCCTTTACTATTCAAGATACAGCCTGCATTTTTTCCTGGTGAAATATTATCTGTATTTTATTTTGTAACATTAGGCTTGTTTGCATTCACACATCACTCTTCACCCTATAAGTATGGATCAACCTACACATAAGGATTGTGAGATAACTTAGATTTTCTAATAGTACTGCCTTCTGTTTTTGCTTAGCCCGTAAAACAATGAAGCCTTACCGTCAGTTGCTAACGAACCTTAACTAAACACTGCAGCAACGAAAGCTGAAACGATAATTTACATTGATGATTCAGCAATAGCGACCACCAAGAGGACAGGGTATCATAGCACCATTCTCTACAATGAAATATGAGAAACTTTGAAAACATCTGGTTAAAGAAACAACGAACGCATAAAGGAATACGCACTCGCTAAAGGCTTTTTTGTGTGGTATCTGAATCGTGTAGCGTGATATGCAACAATTCAAGGCATATAAGATTAGATAATTATGATTTATTCAAATATCGACTTCAGCGGTCTGATGTTTGGTCAATTTTTTGTATCTCTCTTGATTTAAGTCTGTCACAAAAAGTTGTCTATCTATTGACTCATGTTGTGTTAGTTTGTGATCACTTTGCTACAAGTGAACCTTTTGTTTCAACATTATCTAGTAACAGTAACAAGAACCGATGATTTATGAAGCATCTTTGTTTCTAGCTAACGCTGCTTGTCAATCAGTATTACAATATTAACGAATTTAGAGAAGGAAAAATTGATGGAAGGTGATGAAACGAAATATTTGTAAGAGGACACTTGTTTGGTCGTTTTCTTATTTATTGAGAGCAGTGTTGACGAAATAATTTACAGAAAGTAAAATACCTGTTTAGGTTTGAACCTACGATTAACAATTCGTAAGTTGCAGCTATTGCCACTGGGCCACCACTGCTAACTTGAATGTCACTATAATAATTAAGGTCTTGAGATTGCCACTGGATCGTAGGTACATGTCGGTTGGATGTCAGATGACAATTGAGCTATTAGAACCACCAACTGGGTCCCAACACACGACGACATCGTGTGAGGCCGAGCCAAATATAGCGGGACGCGCTTGACTTCTATCGAACTGACCAGCACTAACATAAGACAGAATGCTGTGGCAAAGGCCTTTGCAGTGTGACAAAATAGGCTAGTTAAATTAGATAGAGATTATGTTTTCGACTATTTACATATCTGTTTCCTAGCAAATAAAGATACATATCTTGATTTCTTAACTAGCCTCGGGCTTGGAAACCCCTTGTAATTGAGTTAATGTATGTATCGCGAGTCTACCAGTCGAATAAAAGACATGCTTTCAAACCATTATCCTTCAAAACAAATTGTTAATTCTAGCCCATTTTTGTTTAAACGTGCCTAAACTCAGCGTCGAGCGCAGTATGTAAGGTGGCGCGAACACATGCAAAATTTTTATTGCGCAGTCTACGCAAATCAGTTCTTGCACTCAAACGGACAATTTTTATTTTCTCGCTCTAACATTGACGGCCCTAAAGCAAAACTGGGGTCAGTTGCTTCAATAAACAGATTTCCCTTCAAAGCCGATCAAAAAACATCAGTATTCTGTAGCAGCTCATACTTACCTCTGATATAACATTCACAAGAGGAGCGCATACGGCCGTCCGCCACCGCGCGCCCGCGCATACTAGTTAACGAAACTAGCCAAGGTGAAAGCAATGGCGGAATATATCATCGCGCTCGCACGACGAAGGAAGCACGGCACAGTCTACCGTCGTTACTCGATTATCTTAGTTATAAGTTTTATTAATGTACCCTTTTATTATGAATGTTTACCGAGTATTGCTATATAAGGAGTGAATCCTAATAAATTACACAGATCATTATTTGCCTTCTTATTCCAAACAACTAAAACCTCTAAAATTCAATACTAAATCTGCCAATCACTTATAACCCCACCTCCAACATAAATACTTGCAAAAGCTACATAAACAGAGCCACAGTGCTCAAACGGAATACTAAATGTAGGTACTGAAACTGACAAAGTGATATTTGAAAGCTATTCCGAATTTCACGAGTTTTGCTTTAGGGAGGTTTTAATGGAATAGGTTAATTTATTTTTTAAGATTTGGATGTTAATGTAGACTTATTTACAGAAGTGAACACATGATATTATCTTAGAGCAAGTTTCTTAAAATATATGACGCGTACTGGCTTTTACGCAATATCTAAACCCTACTCATTTGATCGTTATTTTGACTTTAAAAAACGTTCTTCTTCATAGGCACCTACTACGGTTGTATGGGACAACTAGCTTTATCTCTCTGCCTGACGGACGACTCCTTGACAGTTCGAAAGTGCGGTTTAATTGCTTCGAGTTTGAGTGTATGATAATCTTTAGTGTGTACTTACAGGACTTCCGTGTTTTCCCTTCCACGGTTCGGATCAATATTAACCGTATCAGCTACGTTCGTAGCTCTAGTTTGGTTCAACACCTCTTAGATTATGTAAGTTTGAGTTTCTGCTTGCGGTATCCTTTTCCTGTTGTTTACGGTTTACTTGGGTGATTCTCAGGATTTATTCAAGCGATGCACTCAAAAATAATATAATTTTGACAAAAAATAATTATTTGGAAATACGTTTACGGTTGGGGGACCACAGTGAGGAAAGAACTTCCTAACATGAGAGTTTTACGTACACACACTCGTATATAACAGGTAGACACACAGAGATAAAATCGAATAGAGGGGCTATAACGCTATTTCCCTTTTTTCTCACACGACGACTTCTACTATTGAACTCCTCCCGTAAGCCCCGATAAGGAACTTCGTTTCAAGAATTAAAGTGACATGCTAAGCGATAATGAACCATTTGCGGTGCTTAATATAATAATGCAGTCATCATATATTTCGCAAAATAATAATTAACAATACCTAATCTCTTCTAGAACCTTAACTCCACTTATTTTAAAATTATCTTCACCATCATTTACTTTCCCAACAAAGAAAAGCCTACCTCTACCATCACAGTCCATAAAACACAAAACACATTGTACTGCCAAAAACACGAGTAAAACTCCATTCTAAGCAAAATAAAACAACTTTTTATAGTCAGAAAACACTTTAACTTCTAAAGTACTGCTCTCGAACTTGGCTGTCAAAATAGGTGTTCCATATAATGAGGCTCAGTCAACAGTACGTCTATTAAAACTTTTCTTGTTATACCTGCATTATGTAGACAGTGTGATGTAGGTGGAAGTTTGAGAACCTGGACGTAGAGAGATTAAAGGCATGAGTATGTATTATGTGAGCACACTGAGCACCACGGTTCCATATATACGTATGTATGTAAATTCGATTTTTGCGTACCTAAGTGGTTAAGTTAAACCCACAGAAAAATATGAATTTCTGAAGATTTGAGAATCAGAGTGGAAACGTTTCTCATCCTCCAATGAAAAGGGAGGATCCTTCGCAGTGACGGGGGTGGCGCCTAGTAGACTACTGCTGTCGGTTTTCTTATTATGTTTCATTGTGTGTTCCCTGCTTGCGTTATGTAAGAATTTTGCGTGACCTCAGTAGTAATAATATGTAGTTCGGATGTAGAATTGTCTCAAAACTCAGGTTTAAGCTACCAAGCTTAAACCTGAGTTGTTCAGCCATAATTATAATTATATTATGATGCTTTTACGTTTTAGTACGAGGTTTACATTTAACTTAAGAGTCGATGCGTTGATCGATATATCTGGAAAAAAGCAGATATTCACTTTTTTTCTTTTTGATCGAAGGCATTTTTTTACACGCTTTATATTAGTTATTTTAAGTCGTAATCATAGTACATAGACAGTGCTAAAACTGTTATATCAGTTTAAAAAAAAAACCACTGAATCCCTATTAAAATCTAATATACACCGTGACATTTTAGTCGTCTTACAAAGGTTGTCCACTCAATGTATCCGACATAATATACCTCCAGGCGTGATAAAAAAATGTTACCATCAATTCAGATAATAGGTACTAAGAAAAATTCATATAAAACGCGCGCAATCTTTACCGGTATTTAAAAGACTCGTGAAGGAGCATTACTTGTTGTCGTGATCTTGTTTCCGTAGCTGTGATAATCTGTAGTCGTCTTTTATTTTCTTAGCTCATATATTTAGTATGTATGTATATAAGTATCTATTATACAGGATATATATGATTATTCTATGTATTTATTAAAGTAAATTGTATTTTGCACCAGTGACAACCCCATTTTAATGTCCACGCAATCACTGTCCATTCCAAGGTTGCCTGGAAGAGATCGCAGAAAGCGATAAGGCCGCCCATTGTATGTTATTTTTTGTGTTAAATGTTCTTGTTGTTATGTATTTTCTGGTGTACAATAAAGCATAGGTATATAAATAAATAAATAATGCATTAGAGGTATGAAACATCATGTTAATAATGTTTACGTATCAGACGGTACAGAACATATCTAGCCAATGCACGAGTTGACTAGATCATTCCATCTCCATTTTCCATGAGACAAAATATCAATTTCAAACTTCGTCATGCGTCATCATAATGAACAATATTTTTATTTTTTAGTTATTCAAATGTTCTTTTTTTTTTCTTATGGATGTGTAGTAGTCATTGGGTACATGCAGTGGGCTGCCGTTGTATGACGATTTAAATGTCATGGTGGATACTATCAAACAAAACAATTTCTCTCTTCATATCAATTAATTCTTTTCATGCAAAATATGCCTTAACATATGTCTCAAATAAAATATAAGTTAAAGATATATTTTTGTTAAAACAAATTTGTTCAGTGACTGAAAAGGTCGGAGCATTTCTTCCGCACGTCTTGCTCCGAATGGCTTTCGCTTGTACCTAATATGGAGCCGAGCTTCTGTGGGTACGATTCTGTGCTTGAACGCATTTTGTAGGATAAACACGGCAAGGAAAATGTGAAAACAATTTCAACAACACCCACAGGTTTATACCTAACTGCACTAATGGAGATGGTTTTAAAAGTATTTCTGTATGTATATAATTATTATTCTGTATGAAATAAATTGTGCGCCCAGAAAGCTCATTAAACAAATGGACACATGAATGTGGGAAATGAGAGAAACGTAATGTGATACCTATATTATTAAAAGAATGCGTACTTAAGATAAATGCAAATGAATAAATGCACATGAATCTGTTATACCGTTATTTACCAATAACCCCCATCAAATGACTGCGATTTAAATACAATAATAGTGAAAAAGCACACCAGCTTATTATTTCCTATAGCTGAGACTCCAGACTTCTCTATAAAAAAAGGAGTGGGCCATAGACTACCAAGCAAGCCCAATGCACGTTGGTAGGCAAATATAGTGGTCCATAGATAGGTTATTTCTGAAGTCGGTTTCAGATCGCACTCATAAATTCGCTTTTGCCATGCCTCCGTTATTGTATATGGCCTATGGGCTATTTACACTTTCATAGGTATTAAAACGGTCCAGTTTTGTTCTTTTAGTTGACCTAAAAAGTGATTTGTGTTGGATGTTATGAGCAAGTAGTTTAAAGTTTTCAAACAACTGCGGTCAGCGAAATTAGTCTACTGAGTTTGTTTAATATGAAATACGACGGTAGTTTTGAGACTCATAATTTCTGTGTGGTTTATAGTGTAGTGGTTATTATGGACTGTTTATATGGCTTCCTCTATAATAACTATGAGTCTTGCTATGGTCTATTCTATAAAAATCTCACCGAGAAAACGTAGGTACCTAAACTGATCTTTAAGCAAGCTGACATTCCACCTGATGTTAGAGATTGACATATTGATAGCTCACTTCAAGCCTAGCTCAGATCACCTAAGTTTACAAGGTAAAATTTTACAGACTAGAACAACTGAAACTCGTCTGAAATACTTCAGTTTTCAAGCATCTAGACAAGTGTGCACTTTTGTCGAACTGATCATTACTTACTAAACCATCAGGTGTGATCGTTGTCTATTAAGTAAGCTGCCTCCCGTCACGTTCGATCACGTTGACGTTACAAGGCTGCTAAAGGACATCACTACCTTGAAGGTGGAGATGACCAAGATGCAGTCCCGTATGGAGGTTGCGGAAAAAACCAACACTGAACTGCGAGCAGAAATAACACTGTTGCGCAAAGTGGGTTCAGTAATTGGGTCACCTGAGGCCTCTAAGGTGAACACACGTCGAGGGGCGCAAAATG
Organism: Aporophyla nigra; assembly: GCA_947507805.1. NCBI lineage: Eukaryota > Metazoa > Arthropoda > Insecta > Lepidoptera > Noctuidae > Aporophyla > Aporophyla nigra. Next base: position 5,237,517 of record OX382315.1, on the reverse strand, counting down.
CATCAATCGGCAGTTTAGAATCGGCGAACACAAGTGCGTCACCGGCTGCCGATAATGCTGAGCAAGCGTCTCCCGCCGCCGCCGTCGCCCGCGCCACAACACCGGCTGCGGAAACGTCACACGTAGGTACGTCGACCCCTAAACGTGCCTACGCCGCTATTGTCACCACCAGCAAATCAGGTGTGTCGCAGCCTATGCGGCAGAATAAAATTGGGGAAAACCAAATGAAGGGTGCACAACCTGCCCTGGCTGCGGTCCGTAGCTCCTTGCCGAGATCGGGCCAAGTTGATGAAGAGGGTTTCACGAAAGTGGAAAGGAAGAAGAAGAAGCCCTGTTCACGAAACCAGTGTGGTACAGCTCCGAGTGGACCCAACATGCTGCTGCGCCCTGCTGTGCCTACGACGCAGCTGTATATTTCACGTCTGCATCACTCCACCACGATTGAGGAAGTTGTGCAGTACTTAAAAGTAAAGACCAATTGGACTCTGAGGGTCGAAAAGTTGGAATCGCGCCACAACATCAATTTTAAGTCGTTTGTGGTACGAGTTCCAACCCACCATCTACAGACCTGCCTGAGAGAGGACTTTTGGCCGAAAGGTGTTTTGTATCGTCGTTTCCGAGGACGGTTATGTGACACCACGCAGCGGAACACGACGCCGTCATCATTACGTGTTTAGTGATAGTTTAAGTTTTGTTTTATAAAATATGTATTAGTTTATAGTTATTGTTTTATATTATTTGTTTATTGTGTTTTTATGGGCCTAAGTTGCCTGAAATAAAGGATTGTATTGTATTGTATTGTATTACAAACCTATTAGACCAAATTAATTAAAAAACTGTGCACTATGAACAACAAACTGTTTTGCTTTGGTTTAGGTCTAAAAAAAATGCACCTGAATGGCAAAGCTGAGTATTATGACCGAAAATCATGTAAACTTGTCTACATCAACAAACTTTTAGCCAAAAGCCGAAAATGTTTGGTCACATCATAATTTAGTAAGCACAGCCCGCTTTCCGATTTAAAATTAGCATTTAAATCCGTACAGGCATCAGATTCGCTTGCTTAACTCCAAAAAACTTGTTATGTAGCAAAAATACGGTGCTCCCAATTATTTTTAACTACATTCCAGGTTTTCCTTTGCTTGAGTTTAAATTGCGTCCATCAGTTTTTGGTTAGCTTTAGCCGAATTTTGTGAACACATTTCCGTATTAAGCTTTCCTGTTAGTTTAAATAGTATATTTTTGAAAATGCTCCTTGCTTTCGGGGTTTTGAAGTTAAGTGGGGTGAAGATTAATATAGTTCATTGTTGTTGTTTCTTTATTGTACACCTTCACACTGTCTGTACGCAGAGTGGCTGATATAACATACATTTGTTATGCGTAATAACATTATTATCTCTTAGACAAACATTAATGCCAAGCCAAATTCTGCGTTCGATCGAATAGGTATCATTTTCATAACCAGCAACTTGTATTTACTTTATCGTTTATTATTATTGTTAGCGGGATCGTAGTCCTTCCCTCATTACCATTTCTCCTATTTTCCCAGTATTTAACATTTCAGTAATTTCTTCATCTCCTTAAAAATGATACCGAAATCAACTCCTACTTTCTGGCTTTACCAATAACAGTCGTAAACTTCAATATATCGATGCTCACGTTACTGAGTGAAACGGTGGTCAGCAAGTGATATCCAATTTACAAGCCTGTTGGTTCTTGTTGAACGGACTGATGGACAAAGCAGATATAGAGCCGGTGATGTGGAAAATAACATGGAGGGACAGTAACAACGATTTCATATCATTATTCGTTTCGCTTTTAAGGATTCTCTTGGAAAAGGATGAGATTTTAAGGTGATTTTGTTAAGTCTTGCCAAAGGTTATCGCGCTGCTTAGTTACTGGGTTGTGGAGGTCAGATAGACAAGTTTATTATGATTCCTGCTAAGACTAAGACTTAATACCAGTGGTATGACCTAGATCTGTACTGAGCTTTACTAACGTCACAACTACCGTCATATCGCTTTAGTGGCTTGTGTCCGGAGCACGCGTTACCACAGTTGTGTTGTTCAGAATGCGGTTAAGTTAGCGTGTGGTTTACGGGAAATAGACATGTTTGCCCCCTCTTTTGGGTGATAAAAGGGTTTCTAATTTACCATAAGTGACTTAAAAACTGAATGAAGGGATATCTCATTGATAAGTGTTGACCCCCAGGGTTAATAATTGTGTCTCATTAGTCCTTAAGCTTCTCAAATGCAAATTTTCGTTCAACAATACGTAACTCAAGATCACTCAGGTGTCACACAAATGTACAGGCCAACGTCACTACCCCAACTGATGTTGAGCAGCTACTAATAATCTCCCTATGAAGATCCGTGACCAAATCACAAACGAATTCTTTTAAATGAAAACTGTATTCCTTTTTAAAACACAAACCAATATTTAATTTAAGAACCATAAACAAAATGATTCATCATCATCATCATCAGCCTAATTTCAGCTGAAAGACACAAGCCTTCTTCAAGCATTTCGGCCAGTTCTGTTCTTCCCTCAAAATAACTCATACATATTTAAAACATTCTTGTTTTTGTTTTACCCATATTATTATAGATGTTGCGTTTCTGAACTAAATATTGTCTTTATTTATTTAAACTTCTCGCACACAAAAGGGTACAAAGGCGGACTTAATGCCTTAGGCATTCGCTTAAGGTTTTTAATTACGATTTCAGTCTATCCTATTTCCTATTAAGACTGTTCACGTAAACACAAAAAGTTTAATAAATATGATAAAAACGAGCCGATATACAGTAAAGTTCCCGGTTCATTGAACTAAAAGCCCTCAGTTCATATACGCTGACACTAGCCGGGAAATGCATAACCCAGAATTTAATCAAAACTATTGAATTCTGTTTTTTTTTTTTTTGTTTCCATAAAGTCAGAGCCAGAACACAGAGTTTCTTATTTCGTTACCAACGAGGTTGATGAAGCATTTTGATATCAGATTTTAAAACGAGGAAACACGATTTGGAATCTAATAAAAACCTATTGGATATTGCAATTAATGTTTTGTAACAAAAATACCTGCGATGTTTTATTAAGGTTAACATGTTTAAAAACAGCATTTCAAAGATCACATTTTGAGCATGAATATGGAAATAACTTTAAAACTACGCTAATATGGCATTGGCAATAAAACGCTTATAATAGAATAAATAATTATCAAACAATTTTCAATTAACCCACAGCAACTCTGCATTATAAATCTTACACATAAGATAAATCAATATACATAAAATGAATAGGTGAACTGTAGTATTTAATTTCCTAGCAATTCAGCAATACAACTCTTGCTGGATTTAAAAATTCTACAAGGCTCATGAATAAATCCTTAAAATATCCTTCTGCAAAACATAAAATACCAATATTCCGACTTACTACTCTATACTTATGGCTGTGTTGAACTTACAGCTTGCATAAAGCCGAAGACGCAGTGAACTATGAATAATTCAGGCCACCAGGTCTGTGGCGCCCTCTCGCGTCATCTTCCATAATTTCATCCTTTCAAGTTTACCGTATATGAAATGAGTGCATCCGTAACTGTATTTGGTGTAGTATTTGATCCTTTTGCTGTTCAAAATTCCAGGACAGGGCATAGTAGCTTTTTGTATTGAGAAAGAACGAGCATTTATCACCACGTATTCCTCACTACATTAACTATTAATTAAGTCACCATTAAAATATACCAGTTTTAAAATCATGAGTTTTAGAAAACTTTTGTTAACATTATCTAAATTACAGGTTTAGGGAAATTAATTAATATTTGACTATTTAAACTGCCTTCGCACATAATTGGATGGAAAAAATAATGAACAAAACCAAACGTCATACATTTTGGTTTTGTTCATTATTTTTTCATATTTTAACGAAGCAATTCGGACAAACTCCTCAGTATTCGGGTAACTTTCGCTGTTCACACACAATGTATGCAAAGATTTTATGTTACGACTCGAGTTTGTGCATCATCGAATATGTTTGAATAGACTACATATAAATACTTCATGGAGTACAATTCTTATATCAATCAAATCATTTATTTGCAACGAATGTAGGATACATTAAAATACAGGTGGAGTAGATAGGAATGAGCCATGTACATTCTGCTTGGAAATAGGCAGGCACAATATATATTTAGAAGCTATCCTATAAACTTATTGCAAAATATTCTTCTTCGTGAAAGTGGTATATCTATACGAGTCGAATACATACTGGATACCGCTATGAAGAATATAGACGTGTTATTTTATTTATGTAATTGTGCGTTTTGTGCAGATAAAAAAAAAATTTTTTTTTATTTTTTTTTCATGTTATGTGATATGTTAAAGTTGCATATCTACTTATTGACTAGAAAATGACAATAACAAAGTTTTATGACTAGCGATCAGAAACAATCATTTTTGAGGCTCAACTCACATATAATAATAATATATGTGTCAAATATGTCCCTAACAAATATCTGCACCCTAATTGCGAAACGCACTATTTATCAGAATCTGAATGGGATTGAAGATTATTTCTAAACCATTGCGTCATTTGTTCGAATAAATTGTCGGCTCAGCAACATAAATAACGCAATGAATGTTGTTTAACTATCTATATGTAACCAATTCCTACTGATAGCAAGTTACGCAATTACCTCTCAGGTAGTTGTAATAAGCCTAGTATAACAAACGTATTTAATCAAAGAAATTATTTTCTTTATCAAAAATGTTTAGGTAACAAAACATCATCCTGTTAATTCAGGTATTTATGATTTTTCTAGCCAATGTATCTTGACCTTTCGACACAGAGTCTGAATTTTATTAGAGGTCTTCTAAAATTACACCAGTCCATTTAACATTTTCAATATTTTGACAATTCACTGGTTTGAATAAATAGCCACTGCTTTTCCTCACACGAACTGAAACAATCTGAAGATAGGCTGTAACTTATATATTTTCGTTCTATACTCGTTTACGAGAATTGAATAATAATTTAAGAAACGTTACTGGTTTGTTTTATTTAAATAAATTTTAAGATTCTGTAAACTTTTTTCTGTTGTAGTAACTTATTTGATCAGAAAAATATATTAACATTTTTTTTTATATTTAAGGTTAAAACATAATATTCAAATGATTCAGACAAGGCATCTTTATTAAACATCAAAGTTTATGGTAATTATCGGACAATCATAAGTGCAGATTATCATTGACATTTAGATCACAATCGAGACCTTGGCCACCAATAAAGAATAGACCTACATAGAAAGACCTCACTAAGCGCAGCCTAACCTCTCAGATAAAAAACTTTTCCGCCTTCCTAGCATACTAGAAGTACCCAGCAAAGCATTTAACCCCTTCCCCACACTACATATCAATATGATTTCATATCGCAGTATAATTTCATCCTGTGTAGCCTGCAAACACAATATCCTCGTATTTGTGCGTCGAACTGTACGAGCGTGTGCAATCGGTTGTGAAGTTATGAGCTTTGACATTTGGCTCTGGCCACTGAGAAATACATTACAGAAATATTAGATGATGAAATAAGATTGAAAACATAAAATGCATCATGACAAGCCGCGTAGCGTCGTAGCGCGTAGCGTCGTAGCACGTAGCCTTGTAGCACGTAGCGTCCACCATTTTGAATTATTGTTAAGTCGGATGTACAATAGGAGATGAGACTCTATTAAGTGAGGCAGTCTTCTATGCAAGGCGTAGGACGAAACTTCGCGTCTATAGAAAGGACTGGCCCTCAACAGCAGACGACAGACGTGTTTGAAAAAGAGAAAGAGGGCCTTTCTATCTCTCTTTTGCCCAGTTGTAGGACATTATGGGCTTATAAATAGATAAATAAGCTGACAAAAGTGGTTACCGCCACCCTAGACACTTGCACCACCTGCAATATCTATACATTGCGAAGCTTATACACAAAAACCTGTCGAATTTAACTAAACCATGCTATTCTCATGTTTTCAAATGTTAAGCTGTTTGTACAGAATCCTTTTTTCATACATCTTTTTTGTGGACCAATAATTCATTTGTAAAACGTAGCAAGAAAACACGTTCTGTTTTGATCTTAATATTACATTTCTGACATACTCGTGTATCTACCTGATGCAATGTAAGGAATCAATGGATTTGAAAGGAACATTGGATATTCATAAATCCTGATCGAGTAGATACGTATTACACAATCCGTTGAGATTGGCCGCCGTGGCCGAAATTCGGTCTGGAGGACTATATACATACATATATTACACAACTCAGAGAGGTGTCGCAGCAAATGCCATGGATCATTACCGTCATATGTAAAACAAAACAAACGACCATCTACCGACCAACAACAAAAGGCGTTCTGATAAATAGAGGCTTCTGTTACACCGCAGTGAGCGTGTGAAGTAGGATACGGAGAAATAATAAAAGACTGTTGTGAATAAATAATTCTTTGTTCACAATATTTTGTATTAGTGTTTCTTGGCAACTCAACCAATGGATTTTAATCCAACGAAGTTAGCTTCTTAATTTTAAGCATAATTCTTCAGGAATTTTGAAAGAGAGAAAAAAACAAACGGTTCGAACATAAAATTCACACTAATATATTATAACGAACTGCTTAGTATTGATTGACTGGATTTTTTGGAGGGTACGGTAAATACGGTTTGACCGGTAAAATTACGAGCTAATTGCTTGTAATGTCACTTTGAAACTCTATAGTGAAACTTCCGAAATGGTGGTGTAAGTTTTCATACGCTACTGATAAGTGGCAATAACCATATCCTTTCAGACACACCTTCATTAGGATTATTTTGCACAAAATCCCACATTTTTACAAAAAGGATGCTCAAAGATACTGCGTATTAAAATATTTATTTAAATTTATTTCGCACACCGGGTAACAAGCATCCACTCACAATCGGTGACGCAAAGTAAAGCCCACTACACACGGCCGGTGTCACGACCAGATTATTTATTGCCATTATTTATCTCCTGGAGCCGACTCAAATGTCTGAATTGAGTACGACCGTGTGGTTCCCACCTAACTCTCATATAATGTGTATGTTGAACAAGTTCTGCTCAGAAAAATTTTTTTTGTTTTGGTTTACCCGTATGTAAACAGTGACTAAATAACAATACATTATGTTATTTCGGATTGCAAGTAGCTGAACCAGATAGCTTGCTGACCAAGTCATTTCTTAATTTAACCACTACGAAAAGTCAGAGATGATGACTTTTGATCGTCCCTAATACGAGACGTACACTAATTAGTGGTTTTCAATTTTGTTTCGTGTTAATTAAATAATGCTATTCAAACAATAATTGTTGGTCATAGTGTTAAGACATAAAGTTTAAACCTTTTTAATATCGATAAATTTGTGACTGTCAGACATTGAGTAAGAATTTAACCTGAACAGGATTCGTTTCCGGATTTATAAGCCACTTTTAGAATAGATTATACGTGAACACATTCGAGGCTCGTTTAGTAAGATTCTTAACAATATTAGAATTTACTAAAAAAAAATTCAAATATCCTCCTAGATTTTAGTTCTCTAGAACAATTCGAATTCTACAGGTATAGGAACTTTTACCAAAGTTGTTCGATTACGGGAGAGATATATCCATTGCAACACGGACGCTATTTCCCACCTGTCAACATGCAAAGTCACACCGTTACCGACAGGTAGGCAATCGATTACGATGATTGAAGTGTGTGGTCCAACAGCTGAGCGGACGGAAATGTCGTGCTCGAAATGGAGAAATTTTGGGGGTTTGATGTTAGAACGCGGAGTCATGCTAGCCAGTTAACGTCATTTTAAACCAAAATTTAAAATAAAGTTGTTCCTTCCTATTTCGTGATATATGACAGCTCACAAATCCAAAGCTAAATGTCACAAACGCCTGGAGTGGCAAATGCGTACAAAGCTATTATGATTGATTGATATATAAAATTCAAAGTCCTGAGTGACTGACTGACTGATATATCAACGCACAGCCTAAACCGCTGGTCCTAGAGACATGAATTTGGAGAGTGTATTCTTTGTGAAGAGTAGGTATCCACTAAGAAAGGGTTTTTTGAAATTCCACCTCTAAGAGGGTGAATTGGGGGGTTGAAATTTCACGCGGGCGAAGCCGCTGGCGGATGCTAGTTGATTGATAAAACTTCGCTGCCAGCTTGCAAATCTGTAGCTTCTGCATGTACCAACATTGCAGCTTTGGTATAATTGTGCAGATTTCATAGGAGAAATATTATACAACTCCTTTACTTATCCCAATACCTTTTCATCTAAGTCTTTTGCTTGCAGCACGGAGTTATCTTTTCGTTCGTGCTAATACGAATTAAGATGACGACGGCGACGGTGTTATCACGAAATTGGTACAGACTTGACCAATCTTTGGTCTTGTTTTGCATACTCAACCAATGCTCTAACACTGAACTCGTAGATTATATTTAAATGTCTTTCCTCGCAGTTATTAGCGAATGAAAATATACAACAAGTTACCAGAATCCATAAGAACAGAGAAAAGAAGCCATCTATTCACTACTAAATTAAAAAAGCTATTATTAAGTTAATGATATTATCGTGTCAACGAATATTTAAACGATAAATCCCTGACACTAGTTTAGAAAAGCCCAAAGTATGTATTTCATTTATTTTTAATTACTATTTAAGAATAAGTTACACTATAAGATTATCAATAGGTCTTCATCTCTACCTACTGTATTTTCTTTTACTGTGCCCGACAGGGTCTACAATTGTTTCTAAATAAAATGTTTTACCACCTAAGCATATACGTAGGCCGCTAGATAAATTTTGTCGTATGCTTGATCAAAGTAAAACGAGGTTTGTTTGAGGGTAGTATAATAAACTTCAGTTCATTGGATTACTATCGGATGATAATTGATGCGCGCACTGTACTTTCCTAAATTATAAAAAAATAAATAAGCCACTGTGATGGCTGAGTTTACGCGGCGTGATGTTCGGGTGATTACGTTATATAATTTTCGTCGTGGTCTTACAAAGCAACAATGCTTTGAGGAAATGAGTGGTATGTTGCAAGATACTTGTCCATCTTTAAGGACGATAGAAAGGTGGTCTTTACAATTTCAACGTGGAAACTTTTATTTAGAGGACGAGGAAAGATCTGGTAGGCCAATTGAAGTAGCTACTGATAAAAATATTTCCACTTAAAAAAATCTAATAACGCAAGACCGACGAATCACATACCGCCAGATAGAGAATTTAATGAAGATAAGTGCACCAACAATTCACTATATTCTACACAACGAATTGAAAGTTAGAAAAGTTTGTTCACTCTGGGTACCACATTTGATGACCGATACTTTGAGGGAGCAGAGTGTAAAGTGGTGCAAACAGACGCTTCAAAAATTCGATGACGGTCACTCTAATAATATCAATTCAATCATCACCGGTGATGAAAATTATATTTATTATTACGACGTCCCTACTAAATCCCAGAGCAAAATGTGGGTATTTGAAGACGAGGAACCACCAACATTAGTAAAACAAGTTCAATCTGTAAAAAAACGAATGGTCTCAGTTTTCTTTAGGAAGAAAGGTATATTAGCTATTATTCCCTTAGAGACACAGAAGACTGTAACAGCATCTTGGTACATGAATGACTGTCTCCCAAAAGTTTTTGAAGCATTAAAAAATGAGCGACCTAAGTCAAGACTTGATACTTGGTTCCTCCACTACGACAATGCTCCAGCACATCGAGCGGGTCCTACAATCACCTTTCTCGAGGAATCTAAAATAAAATTGCTTAGTCATCCTCCCTACAGTCCAGACTTAGCACCGTGCGATTTTTTTTGTTCCCTTGCGTAAAGAAGCAGTTGAAAGGGCGACAATTTTCTAGCAACTCAGAGCTACTAGGAGCGTTTGAAGAAATTTGCACCAATATTCCACCGTCTTTTTGGAAGGAGACTTTTGCCACTTGGTTCGAGCGTATAAAGGCTTGTATAGCTGCTGAAGGTGATTACTTCGAAAAAAAGTGAATTCTCTGTGAACACGACAAAACTTATCTAGCGGCCTACGTACATTGTGGAATGCAATAAAATATTGAGTATTGAATGAAATTTTCCAGTATTGTTTCAGCCAGAAATATTGAAATGATCTCCAGTAATCTTTTGACGTCATAAGGTCCTTAAAATAAGCAACTTCTCTACACAAATTGATATTATTCTCACCAATTACCATTTTCCACTCCGAGTGGCCCACATTGAAGGCTCCAGGAGTTCGAAACTGCATTTCGCATATCATAGGCACAGAGAACACGTATACAGAAGGTAGGCGTCATATAACGAGTGAAAACGCGCGCACATAGTTATATAGTCGGTTTAAAAAGTCTCGACTCTTTTTATTCAAAATACACGAGTCACGCGTTCGTACTAGTACCACTGATTTGATACTTGCCTATACCTGTCGGTAACGTTCGCTTCCACGTTTGATTGATATTCAAAAACACAACATTTGATGCCAATTTAAGTTCGGGGAACTGTATTGTAGATGTAGTTTAGAATCAACTTAGTGGGGTGCGATTTTAGTGAGACGAGGATAAACTGAATTTTAGTTAAATGGAGTTCATTATTCAGTCAACACTCTTTACAAACCAGATTTTAGCGTTATTTAGAGGAACTTCGTTTTCATATAATTGGACAATGAATTATTTAAGTTTGAGTAAAACTTGTAACGCTCTGGGTCGGTTAGAATTAATTAAGTTTAATTCATCAGAAACTTACAAGCAATAATTATGTATCTCGCGCTAATTAGAATTAATGGATCCTGAGGATAACTACCAAAATAACTTAATGACCACCTACATACTACACGCCATCAATTTGTCTGGAAAAAGTCATGATTTTGATAAAATAACATTACTATTATTCATGGATGTCTAAAAAACTATTTTTTTCGCAGTAATACCCTTATATATAAACTGAGAACTATTTCATAACTGCTCGATTCCTGTCCTGCAGTGTACAAGCCACTTATGGAGCAAGAACTTCTAATCAACATTTTACAGCCATAAGGATGACGTAACCGTTGCCTAGCAACACCTAAACTAGACACCAATTTATGTAAATTAGGTAGTTCGTAACGTCACTAAATGGCTATTAACGCCCCTACCCTTTCGGTTTTCCAATTCAGTGAGAATATAATTGGTGTTTTCATCCTGATGGAAATTTTGGGGAATCTATATGTTTAAAATATAAAATAGAATATCAGACGGTACTTTTAAAGAAATCTTAAATATGATTTTATGCAAAGAAAGCACGTACGCATCATTTCTTGATGATTTAACTCTCATGTCATTCCCTCTTTCAGGTTTTGATAGAAGAAAAAGGCTCGCAGTTATGCGGTTAGTTATCACACAACACTTCACGGAAAGAACAGTAACACCGGGGGGCGATGTGAGTATTCGGGAATATTAATACCTATTATTCATCATACAGGTAAGAATTGTCTAAGCTAATGTTTAAAACCTGTGAAGTGCGTGTTGGACCACGCACAGTGAAGGGACCCGTAGTTAAGATGAATATATGATATCCGGATGCACAGTATTAATTTTATTGACCGTAAAAATACATACTTATTGTTGCGGTTGGTAAAATCAATACTTACAAAACATTAAGAAAAAAATGAAAGAATTGTTCTGAAAGCGGTTAATTACCATCTAATATGGCTGCCAACGACATAGCCCGAAGAATTGCCAAACTTAAGTGGCAGTAGGCAGGGCACATTGCTCGCAGAACGGATGGCCGATGGGGTCGGAAGGTTCTGGAGTAGCGACCGCGTACTGGAAGGCGGAGCGTTGGAAGGCCTCCCACAAGATGGACAGATGACCTGGTGAAGGCCGCAGGAATAGGTTAGATGCGAGAAGCACAGACCAGGTTGAAGTGGCGGTGCTTCGGGGAGGCCTATGACCAGCAGTGGACGTCTTTCGGCTGAAATGATGATGGCTGCCAAAGACACAGTTTTTTTTTTGTTTTTTATTAAAAAAATAACAATTTACATGAACTTTTACAATTGATCATACCACACAGTAAAACCATGCTTAGTTCCTCCAGACACCTTTTTTCCTTGCACACTCAGTACCTATTTTACTCTTTTTCGGTCCACGTCTGCGTTTAATCCAAGCAAAAGAAAGTTAATTCGTATTTTTTCACCTGACTTTACACGACCTGACCGTGACCTTTTCAGATCAGCATACAATGTGCAGCGAGCGGTGACAGACCTCCACAGTTCGTGTGGGAACGAGACGGCATTATTGTATCGAGTAATACCGATCCAAGGTAAAATTCACCATATTTTTTACTGAAAGAAAGATTCAAATCAAATTAAAACTAAAGTCATTCATTTAAATGTGGTTAACCAGAAAATCATGATTTGCAAAATTAACGATAAAAAACGAACAAACGTAAACTACGGTACCTAGTTGATTTCATCACGTTCTCCGAGAAACATGACAAAATAGTTTTATAATAATCCAAGTTCGCGTGTCCATCCCTACTGCGTTCATAATTTTAAGTAACTCTACTTAAAATAATAATATTAGTATGGATTACTAGGGATGGACACGCGAACTTGGATTATTTCTAAACCATTTGTTATCTTTTCAATTTTAAATACAAAATATGTACATGCCGAAGAAGACGCTCGCAATAATTAGTCTTTTATATCAAAGTATTGCTTAAATATACATAATGTTTCACTTGTAATCATTATTTTAAGAAAAAGAATTGGTTCGTCTTGTATATTATTTTTTACCTTAATAATCGACTTTACCAGCATAAATAAACTAAGTGGCCATTCCTTTCAAGATACGCCCTCGGCCAGCTGATGACATCAGACAACTCAGTGGCATCACAGCTGAACATCACTCGAGTGAGAGTCGAAGACGGAGGCCTGTACTCCTGCACGGCCAGGGAAAGCGAGCATGTGGCCTCACATGAGAACAGGCTGGATGTTTATGGTAAGTGTATCACAATGCAATATAGTTGATATCCATCTTGATATGTCGGACCCGTTGCTTCTCTTAAGCCTTTATTATTTGAGAAGCCAATAAGTGGAACTCCCAGCAGCGTCTGAATATAAGACACAACACACACCCAACTGAATTGCGCAATACTAGGTAATTTTGGTTAAGTATGACGTCTCTCTCGAGAGGAGACCTGTGTCCCAACAGTGGGAAAATTATTGGCTGATGATGATGATGATGACATCTCTGCAGGACCAAACGAATTTATTGTAATACCAAGGTTGCTAAGTAATTGCCAGGAATTACGCAATTTCAGTGCACCATAAGCGTTATTACATTAGCGCAGCATAACAGTAAATAGACAGCTTCTGAGTGAACTCGCATGATCTTATTCAACGCCTTCCGTCATTACGGCGAGTGGCGACTGAGATCGAAATCAAGAAGAGAGAGGACTCTTTCAATAGTGAATTCAAAATAATCATTTGTCAAAAATTAGGTTACTATATTTCTGTGACAAATACTATACATTATATCTATTCTCAGGACCACCATATATTAGATCTCTTCCACCAGTGAAAGTGCAAAGTGGGGAATCAGTTAATTTAAGGTGTCCGTTTTATGGATATCCGATAAGGTAACTTAGTATGTATGCATATAAATATTTAACTACCTACAAAATAGTATACGTACACATGCATTTATTTCTTCAAAAAGTCTTTAGTTATTTGTTGAGAGTAGAATTGGTATGTCCTTAAAAACAAATTCTCTTAATATTTCAGCAAAATCGACTGGGAATTCAAAGGCAAGTTACTAACCTCTAACGCAATATTCCAATCCCGCTACAAGAGATCTCATCAAAAACGTAAAACTAAACGAAACGCATCAAGCGTCAACATAAATGGAATTCTTTCCATACCAGAAATATCCAAAGAGTCGAATGGTGCAGTATACACATGCATAGTTACCAGTCCTTCAGGAGAAATGGCTAGAAGAGCCTTCGAGATTCAAGTTATAGAAGCTCCAGAATTAGATGATCTGTTGTTGGGAACGAATCTTCGGGAAGGTCAGATTGTGAATATTTATTGCAATTTAAGGACTGGCGATCTGCCGATACATTTTGAGTGGTTGAAAGATGGGAAGAGGATTCCTAGTGGTTTGAATGTGAGATGTTTTTTTCATTTGGGTTTAATTATTCGTGAATCGTCTTGAGTATGAAATAAGAGCTTAAGGTCTGTGGTCATAGAAATTGTTCTGAGGTCCTAAATATAGGAGTACAGTGAGTGATTAGTTTCTTGATCTGCAGTCTTACTCGAGTCTTCACATACTACATAGAAATTTATAGTCTACAAATTCAACCATTCAACTAAGGTAAAATTACACACAGTTTATTATACGTTATACAGATGGTGGAAAGAAACTCGGAGCTGTTCAGTGCGCTAGTGATCAAGAAAGTCTCTTTGGAACATTGTGGTACTTACACATGCGTCGCTTCCAACCACGTGGCGAAAGTCAATAGATCTACTGAGCTGTATATAAAAGGTAACTTCTTTATTTCTGTAATAATTGTTTTCAAACCAATATCGACTTATTTCGTGATGAAAAATTTAGGTTCCAAAACGACTGATTGGTAAAAAATATTTACTATATTTTTTTATAAGTTCAAAGAAAATTGGAAAATGTTACGTGTCTGTAATTTTAAAAGCAACCTTACTTCTCAAACCAATGGCAGAATTGGTACCATTGTGATGACTCCCAGTATGTACTTAATACCTCTGGGACCCCTACTACTACACTTCATAAAATCTGCCTCCTAAAGATGCTACTACTGAGATACGAAGTACAATTTATTCTGTTGTAGTTGCACCAAAATGGCTAGACGAACCAAACAACTCATCACTCCTCCTCGGCAGAACAGGTGCAGTGTCCTGCAGTGCAAGTGGCTACCCACAGCCGCAAGTGCATTGGATGAAGAAAGATGGTACGATAAATATTATCAAATTAAGTACAGGTTTTAAGCAAAAAGACGTTTAATGATTTCGGCCTTAATGTTCTCTTTATATAAATCTTTCTTAATAAAATTCAATAATAATTCAAGTTCACTGTTGATTCTAGCTCTTCTGGGCACATGGCAACCAGTCCTAGAACTGTCTGGTGGTGGGATTATCAGTCTACTGAACGGGACCCTCATCATTGAGGAGGTGTCTCTCACTGATGAAGGGTTGTACTCCTGCAACGTGGAAAATGGAGTGGGACAACCGCTGAGCAAGACTGTGTGGATGAGTGTTAATAGTGAGTATATATTATTACAATCAAAGATCAAAGTATATACGTACATATTTTATCATATACGTGGATAAAGCAAAAATATAAGTAGCTTGGAAAGTTTCACATGGAATACATTCTGTCAACCTTTAATGAAAAAAGGAATTACTTTTTAATTCAATTTTACTGTTGTTGAATAATGATGATAACATCATCTTACCAGGCAAAAGTTTTATTTAAAGAACGTGTATTCCATTAACATAGTCTAAAAGTGGATTCCAAATTTGGTGATAAGCTTCATAGTTTTCTCGTTTCAGAGCCTGTCCATTACGAATCCTCTTCAACTAACGTCACTTCGCGACTTGGTCATCCTGTCACTTTAGAATGTCGACCACTAGGAGATGAACCTATTAGAGTCACGTGGACGCATGATGGAAATGCGTTGGATTTTATCAGTCAAAGGTAAGCTGGGTAATGTTTTGGTTTTAGAAAATTCTACCATGACTTCTGCAACCATCTCTGTTCCTTTTGGCTAGGCTTACGGAATATCTAATTTTGCCTCAGAGGGATAATAATGCAGTGCAGTTGCGATCGTCAATAGGCAGGAATTCACGATATTCCTTGTGGGTCGTTGACCTGCTTTGAAACCAAAGAATATAACGTTTTGACATCAGCTCATCACGTTTTCCTTTCCAGAGCAAAGATATCAGAATCAAAGACAGCGCTGGGCGTGCTGAGCACCATCAGCCTGCAGTACTCAGAGACAAGTGACGCGGGACTGTATCAGTGCAGAGCTACCAACCCTTATGGGACTGCTAGCTATAGTGTGCAGCTCACTATATTGGGTGAGGAATAGTGTGTTGCTGTTTATTCCCAAATGGCCATGTTTTTACTTTAATGATGAAGGATGCAATGTTAACTTCACATCATTACAAAATATATAAATCTACCACAGCAGTTTCATGTTGTGACGCATTTTGTAGTCTTTGTAGTTAATGCTAGTTTCCTGGTTATTCAGTGCTTGGAATAGTTTGCAATCTGGCTTTTGAGATAATTCTGCTTACGTGTGTCCACTACTGAATTGAGATTAGTTATTAACATGCCTGATTATGTCCACACGGCTACAGGTCAAGCTATATATTTCCAGTATTAGCTGACCTTGCATTGTATAGGCTTTTCTTACAATGATATGTCAGCTTATACTGGAAATGTATAGCTTGACGTGTGGCCGTGCGTACCTGCAATATAATAACTAAATATTTTTTACTGCAACATCATCATCGTTGAAAACAGAACTATTGGCTGGATCTTTTGAAAAAGTTTACTGACATTGTCTAGTTACTCATGCCAGCTCTGCTATATAAAAGTTTATCATGTAGTCAACTTCTCAATTTTCATTTGGGACATTGTATTAGATGATATTTTAAAGATTGTTGCCCATTTCCAGAGCCCCCCACCCCGCCCTCAGACCTGCGCATAGAGTCAGTCCGCTCGCGCACCGCCACAGTATCGTGGCGCAACACGCTGCGAGCGCACGCGCGGTACTACACGCTACAGTATAGTACTGTGCACTACAGCGACGTTGTGTGGGAGCATGCCACTGCCATGAATATTACCAGGTATGGAATAGTCGGTGTCATTTCTACTATATATCAGCATCTGGGCGCATCCACATCATGGATTCCTCAGTTAACGTTCTTCAAAATTACTTTGAACTATAGTAGTCTTGAAGAACCCAAATAAAGCAATTCAGGCCATCAATTCAATCAAAGGTTTATGTTATTTTAATGAGGAATTATTCAGATTATCACCTAAGTTACAGACAAACTAATTTGCTTCTACATCTGTCTTATTAGTTCATTACTTTTATAATTGTTTTTCAACAATAATGTGTAAATTCCTTTTACCAGCAGCTTTTCTGAACTTCTTTTCACCACCTCCAATAATTATATTTTGTGCTTTACTTATTGAACCAAGTACCAGGTACCTTTATATTCTACTAGCTTCTGCCCATGACCTCGTCCGCGTCAAATTTTTGCGATTGCCTGCCAGTTTTCATCCATTTTTCGTTGCTGCTTCGATGCTTTTGACCATAGCGTGATGTTATATAGCCTTTCTAAATAAATAGGCTACCTAACACAAAAATAATTTTTCGATTCGGACCAGGAGTTCCTGAGATTACCGCGTTCAACCAAACAAACAAACTCTTCAGTTTTATAATATTATTATATAGATTAATCCACGTAAATACTGAACACCTTCCCTTTTCTTCCTTCATTATTTCTATCGTTCATCCTCGTTCTTATTTCAGACCTACTGTGCTTTTGAGTGTTGACCCTACACTACATAACATTTCTATTCCTTCATTCAATTAAATTTTATAATTTTAGAAAAGAGCAGGATCTCCGCCAGACTCTCGAGCTACAGAACCTCCGACCAGCCACGCCGTACGCAGTGCGCGTCGCTACTGGCAACCAAGTCGACGTGTCCATGTATACAGCGCCTGTTCATTTTACTACACAAGAAGAAGGTACTTACAGACTTCCAACACATCAGACTAAATTGGTTTTAACTGACCACAAAGTTTACTTATCGATATCACGTAGTTTTATTTTCATTGCAATATAGAAACTGCAATATGACATACATTTTGTCTCACTTTTGAGAACACGGCCCTCTTCTCCTACAGTGTTTACGTATTGGTCAATTCAGACTGTATAGCTGGCTGCGCATGACCATTCAGTCCTGAAATCCTGATCTTCTCCGTTCTAATACTTAAAAACCTTTTTCTTTTGTATCGGGTTGGAAATTCCTCCGCCCTGGGGCGGACGGAGGGGTCTGTCAGATTTCTACTGACTAAAAGCACCCCTTGTTCCCTCGCTTGCACCGGGGGCTACGGGGACGCTTATGCACTCTTCAACGCAGCCCTCGGTTGGAATGCTAAACAACCTAACACAGCCCTGTTAACCACCACCAAAAGCAAAGTCTCAAAGTGACCTTAAAAAGAGAAAGAGAACATTGATACTTTCTTGGTACGAATCCGTCACCCTTCAATGGCAATCAAAATATGCAGGACCTTACAGTATCCTTTTTCATGTCTTTTTTTAATCAATCCAGCACCATCATCTGCTCCAGTGTATGTCCAAGTAGAGCAGACAGACAGTCCGGGCGAGCTGCACGTGTCGTGGTCGGCGCCTTTGAAGGAAACACATAACGGAGTCATCCTGGGCTACCATGTGAAAGCTGTGGCGCAGAGTGGCGGTTCAGGTGAGTTCGTAAAATGAATTCCAAATATCATAGCGTCATCATCAGCTCCACTTAATGTGCAAGTAATCCAGAGAGAGACGAACAACAGAGACATCGTGGGATTATGTGTGAAGCCTGTAGCGCAGAGTGTGGAGACAGGAGAATAGATCAGTCAGTATATAGATAGTATAATAGATTGTGTCAGTTTTTAACAGTGTATGTTCAGTTGCATTCTACATGATGTAAGATTGTTGCGGTCTGATCGATACTGATGCTAAATTACAATAATAACGGTATTAGTAAGCAGTACTCTTAGACGATTAAACATAAATCCGAAAAAATTAACGTCAGCGAATAGTAAGATTGTGTAACTTGAATATCATAGCAGTTTTCTACAAATCCCCAAAAAGAAACGTCTAAAATTATCATATTTCTAATGTGTTTCTAGTTTGACCATTTTTACCCGAATAACATTTAATTCTGTTTTACAAAAACAATACAGCCGCAATAAAACTAGAAACTACTGGTCCAAAATTTAGAATAGACAAAGAACTCAAACAGGGCGAGTCGCTATCTCGTAAACTGTTCACAGTACCCTCGAAGAAATCCTATTTGTTTTTTTTTAATTGCCTATCTTACTAAAACATAGGCTCATGGACATGTGTATTCTTTCCGTCATAACCTATGGTGCACAGAGTTGGTCTTTGACTAACGTCCAGAAGTCCAAACTCAAGGTCTGGCAAAGAGCAATGGAGCGCAGTATACTAGGCGTTAAATTAACGAATTGTGCCCGAAACACAATACTGCGCTCCAAAACAGACATAGCTGACGTGGCTCAAAAGGCTGCCCGACTTAAATGGGACTGAGCAGGATATGTTTGCTGCATGACAGATTAACTGTGGGTCCAAATAGTTCAAAACTAGTGCCCTGAGACAGTGAGGTGGGGTCTTAGCTCACCACATAGGGGATGACGAGACGGGTTGGATAGATTCCGTGAAAACTTGAAGGAGTACGTGCGGGCCCGCAAGATGGAAGTAGTGGAGGGAGGCCTTTACCCAGGAGTGGAGGCTACAAAAAAAAAATCATAAGTCTATTTCAGTGAAATTTAAACTCAGGCATTGATATCACTTGAACATTTCGCGTAAGGCAAACGTTTCCAAATAAACTTTAGTCAATAGATTCTGCAGCATTCCTTGATTTGAAACATATAGTTCAGATTCCTTGAAACTTAGATCTTTGCTTCTGTCTTTCCGTTTCAGACAAAGATGACACGCGAACAATCAAAGTATCACAACTGTCGGGCAAGCAGCAAACTTTGCTAAGTGGCTTGATGAAGAACACCAGGTATTTTTTTTTTGGTATAATCTCCATATAGCCTGGCTTCAAACGTGATGTTATATTTGTATCAAACTTGACCTAATATTTCTAGGTATGCAGTATCGATATCAGCTTTCACTAATGCGGGTGCGGGTCCATTCTCACTGCCGGTATTCCAAGATACAAGAGAAGGCGGTAAGCATTTTTTTAAAATTGATTTAATGTTCCCCATGAATCCACATTAGCTGTTGTATAACTACACTTCCCCTCGCCCCCACCTTTCGTTAATTATCGATATATCTTCAGTTGGACACCTGGTTATCAAACTAATACTGTCTCCAGCTCCAGAGCAAGCCCCATCATCAGTAGAATGTACAGCAGTGTCCTCTACATCTCTTCGTATCGGCTGGCAGCCCATCGCTCTACCGGGACAGGACAGCTCGCTTGTAGGATATACGGTGCTGTTTGCTATTGATGGTAAGAGAACTTGTAACTCTTGATAAAAATAACTAGTAAATTGTCTTCCCTAATGCGGAACCTTGAAGCGTCCGAAGATTGGTCGTTTTTTTTTTTTAATTGAGTAAGTTACGATAATTTATTTATTTATACTACACATTAACTTCGACATTTGTTGCAAGAAAAGGAATTTATTTCGTTACAAGAGATAAACATTCGGCTGCCTATCATTTCGATCAGGAGCATTCGTCCTACATAGAAGGAACACTGTGACTTCCACTTACTCGTTCATCGTTATCAGTTCAGTAGGAATCACTGTTATTACCCGACTTACTCATTATCTACGCTTTATTTTACTATTGATAAATTGTCCTTTATTATTAGGGGTTTGTTACGGAGATACTATGTTAATGTTGGCCTGCCTATATCCTATTCGATGTTTTAGAAGCGGCTTGGCAGAACCAGACATCGTTACACTCGGAGCTTTACTTACAAGGTCTACTGAAGTACACCAACTACTCAGTGAAGGTTGCTGGGTTCTCAAACTTTGGAGTTGGACCTTATTCCTATCCTATTGTATGTGCTACATTGCAAGATGGTGAGTACATACTTATTTCCATTGGAATAATTCACTTAATTAATTATCGCTCTCAATACCTTCTATTCAATTTAAGATTTAAAATGGACTTAGTTGGCAAAGAGAGGAGTTGAAGGGCGATGAAATGAACCATGAATATAGTGGTACCCTTAACATGAAAATCGTGAAACGTGAGGGAATGGTTTAACAAATTTTCTAGAATGCAGTATAAACTCAGTATCATGGGACAGAATCTTATCTACTGTTATACCTACTTACATTTTTTTATTTACACAGAAATTATGTGTAATGAGAATTACGTGTGTATATGTTACACAGAACCTGAGTAACTTCTTATTTCGTGTGAGACCCTTATTTTCTTGTAAAGGATAACAAAGTTAAATTTTTGATTACGTCATATTTACCCAGTACTTTCACTATGCTCTCCCGCAGTACCCGGTCCACCAGCAGACATCAAAGTACTAGTACTATCATCATCATCACTCCTCGTCAGTTGGAAGAAACCTCTCCATCCCAACGGAGAACTGCTGCACTACACTGTCTATGTGAAACCTACGTCCAGGTCAGTTTTAATTGCTTTTAGTTAATAGGTAGGTACATATAATTTCAAACAAAAAGATGGTCTAATAAATTACAGCTTACTTATCATTTTATACATGGTCGGTTCTCATCCTTTGCATTTAACAGTTAGGTCCAACTGTCTCAACTCCACATCACTTAACATCTCTAGGCACACTGAACGAATCCTGTGTGATGTTGGAAGGGACTGGGCGTGTCGACCGTTTCACTGATTACGAATCGCGACTATTCGCGACAGTCTGCACACCTCCATACAAGTTAATTGGCAAAATGGGCGCGAGCAAATTTCGTCTTGCATCTTGCGTGGGATTAGCTTGAGTTTGGTCGGAGCTTAAATCACTATAAGTAATACGAAACTTTCAACTATGGCAGGGCCTATTTATGATTTGTAATAGGTCCCATTTATCCACTAGGTTAATTTTACTGAGACACTGTAATCACACATTACGTCTTAAAAAAGTACCCCTATGTACAATTTTAGTGATAACTCTATCCATGATATTATTGAACCTCAAAATAAAACTTTAAGTCAAGATTGCCCATACGCTTCCAAATACTTACAAGCAATGGGTACCTCGCCGCCCGGTAAGGACCAAGCTCGGGTCGACGGCGCGTAGTGTTCCACGCGCGCCTCAAAGAGATGTCAGCAGTACTGAAAGGGTCTGCTAGGACCGATGCCTGCCGGGGTCACGTGATTGTTCGAAAGAGATACCGTGACCCTGGCACATGGGCAACTGAAGGAACACGGGTGGGTTTTAGTCAGTAAAAATCTGACACGCCCTCCCGCTCCGCCCAGAGCGGGAGAAGTCATTTGATGATTTCCCATCCAAAAAAAAAACGTCTTAAAAAAGTACCCCTATGTACAATTTTAGTGATAACTCTATCCATGATATTATTGAACTTCAAAATAAAACTTTAAGTCAAGATTGCCCATACGCTTCCAAATACTTACAAGTACAATTAAATTCCAAATACTTTAGTTCACATAAACCTACATATTTATAGGCACTTATGAATCGTCTTATCGTTAAACCAGAATCTTCACTAAGCCTAATGTTCCTCCATGGAGACATTCTCCACCTAATCTAGTACCTATAGCATGTCACGTGACCGCAGCCCCGGCCCGCCACAGACATTCCGCATCGCCCCGCTTGGTCGCTCCGCGGCGGAGGTCAAGGAGCTGGTCTCCGGCAAGACTTATGAGGTCTGGCTCACTACCAGCACGCCGGCTGGAGAGGGCCTTGCCACCAGGAGGATAGCGCAAACGCCCACACATAGAGGTAACTACAATCTTTAGTTTTAAATAGCTTTTGCCCGCGGCTTCGGCCGCGTGGATGTCGGAAATTAACGCAGGAGGACCTACTACCACGGTAAGATGTGTTAATTCAGGTTATATTATAGGTAATAGCTGTTACCCGCGACTTCGCCCGAGTGGTATTTAACAAAAAGTTTTCATAAAAACTGTCTTTGAAAACTACGCTGACATACGTCTCAAAATTCAGCGTGTTTTTAGTTTTTTTAAACCTAAGTTACTCCTTGTTACATCAGCTATCTGCCAGTGAAAGTTCCGTCAAAATCGGTCCAGCCATTTCAGAGATTAGCCGGAACAAACAGACAGACAGACAAAAAAAATTGTAAAAAATGTTGTTTTGGTATATGTACCGTGCATACATCCATATACACTTAGTAAAAGGTGGTTATCTTAATATTAAAAACAGACACTCCAATTTTATTTATTTGTATAGATGTATAGATGACGTAGTGAGGTAGGTACTTTGAAAGGCCGTGTCTATAAGTTAAAACCGACAGTGACCTTCTCATATGGAATCTCATTTCCAAAAATGCAAAGAAGAATTAACAAATTTGTAATACCTATCCCATTCATTTAAAAAATAAAGAATACGGTCGGCCAGACGTATGCCTGACGTGTTCGTATTGCCTATAAGAAAAATAAGCGTTATCTATCAGACTACTCATAACTACGATGTGGTAGATGTGGGATGTGTAATAGACGTAACCTTTTAAAGCGGAGTGAAATTTAATTATTTACGGGCTATTTAGTTTCAAGCATATTTAATTTTAGTCACTGTCTTAACAGCATTGATGTATTAAAAATAGCATAATATTGCCTACAACTTATATCAAAGGACCTGTACTTATTATTTTGTGTACTCTTTAGAGCATTGTATTTGTGTTTTTGATTTTTTATTTTATATTATATTTGGAAACTTTGTTGAAGTAGACACGGACACATGGGCACAAAAGATGAGTCAACACGGCTTTTTTTCGGAATATTAGTGGTATTGTTATGATCACCTGATGTTGATGGATAGTGCATTTTAATTTTTTACAAAAAATATTTCGAAAGTCGAAAAAGTATGCAAAAGTATGAAAGCCAGCGACGAACAAGTACGGCCAGTGACAGGAATGACGTCATCGGAACTATAGGCCCGTTTTCGCGCGAAAATTTAAACTGTCATTTTAAAACCGCATTTTTTCCGATAAATTACAATGTTTTAATTTTTTAATATATTTGTGGTCTATTCTACATGGAATTCTTTAAAGTGAAAACAAAAATTAAAATCCCTATTGTTGCCAAAGTGAAACTACTCTCAGCAGTCCGTGGCCACTTTAGTTGCCAGTTTCAATTTTCGCGGCACGGTCCCGATTTTTCCGATTTGTCGATACTATGAGAACAAATTGAACAAAGCGGCTATTTCTATGTCATTCTAACAAACCAAGGAATGCCTGTGTGCCAACAGTATCATACTTCTTGTGAAAGTTGTAGCGAAAAAAAGCGCCTGATCGTCAGTCTTGGTACGCGACTGTCGTGTTGTTGTGAGTGCGAAGTGTTTATGTTGATTTTTGGATATTTATCATGTCGTAAGTACTTAAGTTATACAGGGTTATTTGTAAAACACCGGCAACCTCTCAGGTCTATGTTATTAACATCATAATAAACAACTTTTGTTCTATGACTTTTAAAAATTCATCATATTTTAGTGCATCAGATTTTCATACAAAAATCGGCTGCCTCTAAATAAGTCAAGTTCAAGCGCCCCCGCCGCCCTAACCCCGCTCCCCTTGCTAATATACTATCGCTTTCTTTTGCTTCGCATAGACTCCGTAACATTTAGAGCGTTCAATTTAAATATTTTTATTTTTGTTTGAAAATCTGATGCACTAAAATATGATGAATTTTTAAAAGTCATAGAACAAAAGTAGTTGCTTATGATGTTAGTAACATAGTCCTGAGAGGTTGCCGGTGTTTTACAAATAACCCTGTATACTGAAATTTGGGCAGATTTGGGCTTTGTGTTATTGTTGTAAGATTATAACAACAAATAGTTTACTATCGTTGTAAGTTGATTGAAAAATTATAAGCAAACTGATGTTTGCAGTGGGCGACATTCGTGTGTAATATTACTTCACAACTCACAAAATAAGATTATTTGAAGTGTTATTTACTTATTACAATGCAGTTAAACAAATATTTTACACTCATAGCAGATTGCATCTTTTAGAACGAGTTTGTTAGATTTTAAGCACGATAGATTTACGATCCCCGATAAAAATTCGGGTCGAAGGTGTCTTTTGTTTGGATAGATTTGACTTTAAATTATTACCGAAACTAATGATTTTGGTACCACCAGATAGAAGAATTAGTCTAGTTTTTACTAAAATCGTTTAATTATGGTATATTTGTAGTAGTATCATCATAAATATAATATTTCTCTATAAAAAAT
Source organism: Aporophyla nigra (assembly GCA_947507805.1). NCBI lineage: Eukaryota > Metazoa > Arthropoda > Insecta > Lepidoptera > Noctuidae > Aporophyla > Aporophyla nigra. Next base: position 5,212,279 of record OX382315.1, on the reverse strand, counting down.
AGAATGGTTGATTCAAGTTAAAAATACCATATTATTTTATAGATTTTGGCTTTTAATGTAAAAAGTTTTTTTTTTAAATACTCACTATAATTGATAAATAACTCGTTTTAAACATGATATCAATATTTTTACGTATGCTTCGCAATTAATTATTTGTAAACTATTTACAATCATTTTTAACTATATTATATAAAAGATAATCACGTAGAATTTCCAGCCGCTATTTTCTTCGAATCACTATTTTGAATCTTGAACACTAGTTCGTGAGCTCAACACAATAAACAGAATACCTAACTGCCAACATTTAAACAAAAAATACGCGTGTGTCAGTGCGTGAAGTCTTTGCCTAATCGAAATCGAACGCCATTTCGATATCATTTGCTCGCTGAACAAACCAATAGGAAGCGCTGTCAGCAAACAGAAAAAAAATATTCGCGAATAAAAAAAAACTTTGTAGTAATGTTTAAGAGCGAGGGTACATAGGAATGCATCATAATGAAAATTATCGTAAAATCTGCATACGATTAATATGATATCGTACATCGTACGTAGGCATGAAATTATCGTACGGTTGCGAACACTGTTGCGCAGTGCGCGCGTGGACGCGTGCCGCTTGGTCAGAGACAAGCCATTCTAAACTATAGAAACCAGTGTCGTCAATTCAAAATGTTATTTACGCGTGGCCATAGCTCTTACGTTCTGTAGGTCGTAAAGTACAAACATTAGGGCTTTCTTCTTACTATTTACATTTTCTACGAAATCGTATCAGTGGTTAGCAAAAAGAATGGGACCTCTACTAAGCTCTGTTTAAGAGAACTGCGTGGCCGCGCGGTTCTCCATGTGCCGACCGCGCGGCCATGGTTAGACCTTTGAAACTTTCTGAATATTTTTTTTACGTATTTGCGACTTTCACTGTTAGTGTTTTACAAATTCCTTCTAAATGTAGACGTAGTCGTTTTTCTTCTACGACACTATGTCCGAACAATCGAAACGGACACGCGCAAAAAGAATGCTCGCAATATATTCCATCATTTTGTTTAACGCGCCAAAAAAGGTACCTCTGAATTATTTTAAACAGTTTATGTAATTATTATTTTATTGTTTCTTTCAGTTTCGTTCCAAGTTACATTCTAGGGTCTTTCTCAAATGTCAAAACGGGCCTTTTATTTATTGACAACTTTAGCGCTCGGTATTGTGCCCATTGTGCCAGTGTCTTGTCATCGGATGTGACGTATGGTAGACAGATAATTCAAGTCCACGACACTCTAAGCTAACAGCGCCATCTATGAAATCTTAACTAATTGAAGCGCCCTGCGCTATCAAATATTGAGCCTGCTATGCCATAGACAGTAAAAAGTTTTGGATTTGAGCAGCCTTCAAAGAAGACTATTGCTATTAGTTTTTTTGCTGATTAAAAAATAATGATTTCAAAAACTAAAACCCGATTGCTGAATGACTATGAAACCAGACAATATTATGTTCATCTGAGAGCCGTGCTGCTCCGCTTTGCTCTAAGCTTTATAATCGCTTACTTATGTTATAATGTATTGTTAAGACGGCATACGACTATCGCTTTTAGGTGAGAATAATTTACTATACTTATGCTATTACTGCTACTAAATTAAAAACTGTTAATAAATAATTCGTGTGTTTTTATTTTCATTTTAAGGCTAGCAGCATACGTACACACAGCTACTTATCAATTTAAACACGTTGCCAATTGCATGCAGCTGAGATGAGAATGTTAAGAGGGATGTGTGGTGTTACACGAATGGATAGAATAAGAAATGAGTATATAAGAGGAAGTCTAAAAGTGGCACCAATAACTGAAAAGTTGTGTGGGAATCGGTTGTCATGGTATGTCACGTGATACGGAGGAATGAGGAAAATGTGAGGAAAGTATTGAGTATGAATGTCGATGGCTTTAAGAGTAGACGGAGACCAAAGAAACGAAGGATGGACTGTGTGAATTATGACATGGATAGAAAGGAATTAATTACATACTTAGATGACGAATAATAGAGAAGTGTGGAAGAAAAAGATATGTTGCGCCGACCTCAAATAAATTGGGATAAGGGCAGGAGAATGATGAATGACACATGATGATGTCCAGTTTTAGGTGACCTCGCATTGTAAAGGCTTTTTGTCCAATGAGAGGTCAGTTTATGCTGAAAATGTGTAGCTTGATTTGTCCCCGTGCGTACGGTTTCTTGTTCACACATGTTTAATTTTAAGTCTAGTCAGTAATTAAGTAATTATTAAAGTTAAACAACTAACATTTATTAATCAGTTTAGGAGTTTACTTTTTGGTACATAGTTATTCCGTGGTTTACCTAACTACTCTGGCGTAAATTTATAAAGGTACGTTTTGCGAAATTGCGACGATTTACGTAGGTACTAGTAGTTCTATTCTATTCTATTTTTTATGAAATGGCAAGTAAAGCCGATGTCGACTATTCTGCCAATGTCTCAAGTGAGTTGGAGAAACAAGTGTGCATGATATTATAATTTTTTTTTTTTTTAGTAGTGTACAACTGGAAACACAAGTGAGATTCTTCGATTGATACAGTTGACACACAATGTAGATCTTGATTGGTTAGTACGGGACTGAAACAAACAGACAATAATTATTATTTTTTTAAATCTTTATTTAGAGAGCTTTTTCGCTAAATGTGAATATGTCACTATAGGTATACAAAAAGTTAACATTAATTTACATTTGTACATTCTACAGCTAGGTTCTGGGCCTGCTCTTCAAGGCGAACTTAACCATATTTATTATGGGAACTATATTATCCGATAACGGGTTTGATAGGTTTATACATATTATGCGCGCCAGTTTGTGTTCTGAGCGATTGATTCCGGACACATCTCATCAAAATATGATACGTGTCCTCATCTTCGTTACACGTACTGCAAACAGGTGAAGCTAACTTTTTCATCATGAAACCAAATTTATTGAGAGGCATATGTCCTGAACGAAGCCTTATTAATACGGTTAAGTCTTTCCTGGTAACAAAACAATTGTCAATCCAAGGTGAATACGAAGGTTGTGAATGGATTGTTCTATACCAAATGCCATTTTCCCTGGAACGAAGATCAAAGTATTCTTTCCAATTTTGTAGACATATATTTTTAAGCATAGGAATGTGGTCCGCGTAATGTGAATTAGCTACGAAATCTGTGCCATCCGCAGATGCTTGTTTTGCCAAATAATCTGCCTTGTCATTACCATCTATCCCTATATGGGACAGAATCCACTGAATTATTATTTGTTTACCCTGAGATTTTAGTTTTAAAATTGATTTTATGATTGTGTAGGCTATCGATCTACCTCGAAACGTCGAGGTGCATCGAGCCAGATGTTGAATGGAACTCTTTGTATCTGTATACCTACATAACATATTTGCCTTGGTCCAGGGATTCTATAAATAATAACGCTTCAGAAATGGCTATGAGTTCGGCAACCATGATAGATACATTGGTGGTGATTTTAAATTTCATGAAACATTCAGTTTGTTCGTCATAGAATGCGCATCCTACAAAATCTCCGTCTTTTGATCCGTCCGTATAGATTTTATAAAATTCTGAATATTTAGACATACATTTTAATGTTTCCTCTTTTATTTTAGAAATACTATACCTATTCTTTGCTTTATTAATTAAGTTTAAGTTGGTTTTTAATACATTATTTAAATCAATATCAGACATCCATGTGTCAAAGGAAAACATTTCTAGTTGTTTACAGGAGGAGATTGGAGATTGAATTGTGGCGAGCAGGGGCACTTTTTTAGGGTTCCGTTGCCAAATGGCAAAAAACGGAACCCTTATAGATTCGTCATGTCTGTCTGTCTGTCAGTCCGAGTATGTCACAGCCACTTTTTCCGAAACTATAAGAGCTATGCTATTGAAACTTGGTAAGTAGATGTATTCTGTGAACCGCATTAAGATTTTTACACAAAAATAGAAAAAAAAGCAATAATATTTGGGGTTCCCCATACATAGAACTGAAACTCAAAAAAATGTTTTTCATCAGACCCATACGTGTGGGGTATCTATGAATAGGTCTTCAAAAATGATATTGAGGTTTCTAATATATATTTTTTCTAAACTAAATAGTTTGCGCGAGAGACACTTCCAAAGGTTTGAACGAGATCTAGTTAGTAGTTTTTCTTTTTAATACGTCATAAATCGTTAAACATAATTTACCTTTCATTCAGTCAACTTAAATATAAAAATTAAAAAAGACATTAAATTTCATAAAACATAAACCTTATGCATAAACCGTGAATACCTGAAGGTTTGTACGGAACCCTCGGTGCGCGAGTCCGACTCGCACTTGGCCGGTTTTTATTTGTTACATTATGATACAGGTCACTTAATTTTTGTAATGTTGATGTAACTGTATTAGAATTATACGAGTTGATTTTGAACCAAAATTTTCCTGACAAAAACCATCTTCTGACCTCCAATGGTGGTAAACTAAACTCGCATTCCATGACATGGGTAGGTGTAGTCCTAATAAATCCTCCAATTAAGTACCCTCATACACTGATTTTGTGTAACATCAAACTTTTGTAAATATTTTTTAGCACTTGTATTGTACAAAAAGCTAGCATAATCTAAACGACTTCGAATAACTGATATGTACCTATAACCTTCTTAAATGCTTTTGGTGTATCCCCCAACCGGATCCCGACAAGACTTTAAACACGTTAAGGAATTTGTGGGTTTTCTCAACAATTTCATTTAAATGTTTCCCCGATCTAAGAAAACAATCCATCCACCAAAGAGAATATAACCACTATACTCCATTTGTTTAGGTAGTTAACTAAAGGTAAACAATCTTGATATGTCTTTTTATATAAAATAAATCGTATAAAAGACCAACAAATATTATTTAAATTAAGTTACTTACCTAACATCGGTTTAAGTAAATACCTAATTGTAAACATTTTTAGATTCAATTTTTAGACAGTTTTTTAGATAAAAGACATGTTAAGATTGTTTACATTTAGTTAACTACCTAAACAAATGGAGTATAGAGAGCGTATACGCCGATTTCTGCTTAGCACACGACTCACCACTGCGGGCCGGAGGAAGAGGAAGAACGCGCGGCTGCAATTGGTCAGTTCAAGGTCAAGTTGCGTAGGTATGCCCATCGTAGGGCTGCTCTACTTCATTAAGGGAAAATAGGCGATATCGATAAAATGGATTTTAAAATTGTGATAAATACTCAATTAAAATCAAAGAAATCATATTGAATCAAAATCAATCACTAATAAAATGAAAGCTAGAGAATCCAAGAACAAAACTTTCGCCACTATCATATTCGACGAAATAGCAATCAGAAACGGTGTCGAATATCATCCCCAAGGCAGAAGGTACTATGGCCACGGGAGTTTTGGCGCCAGTTTACAAACGGATTGTCAAGACGAAGCTAAAGAAGCCACAGTATTTGAATTGAATAAAATTTTCATTCATTTTAATTTTAATTTTAATGTTCGATAAAGACTTTCAGCTATTAAAGGTAACAGCACTAATTTTTACGATAAAAATACAAAGTGAAAGTAAGGGATAGATGCATTAGAATTGTCTAATGAAAGAACGAGACGTTTCCAAAAGACATCAACGCGGAATTCACACAGTGTGCTGGTTTACCAAACCACCATTTTAAATAGACCCCTACGGTGGATCATAATCTGATTAAATCACAATAATTTTTCGTACTATTTACTTACTGATCAAAAGTTATGCGTTTTTTTTTTAACTAGAAGTCTTGGAATGTTTCCTAAACCACTTCACCGCGCATGAAGGTATTTTGATGCGTTATAATTGCAGATAAAGTTACATTATTTGAATTAATTTAGCGTGCACAGAGGTCTCACAATTGGTCACAACTAAAATGGTTACTTGAACCGTAGCCTATGCATAGGCGACAAAATACTAATAGTTTTCGAGCGTCGGGGCACTGTATGCGCAGTCAAGTGGTTATATAGTCTTTGCCATCCACAGACCCAAATACTTAACACAATCCACTACAGGTAAGGAAGTACCATTTACATTAATATGAATGGGATATCTAGAATACTTTTATAAAAGAGACATACCTACTTTAGTTTTGGAAGCTGATATTTCAAGACCCAAACCTGCTAGAACGGATATAATGTTGTTCAGCATGTGTTGAATATCAGTTACGGTGTCTTCAATACATTTGCTTGTTACATACATAACCATATCATCTGCATATTGTGACACGGCTTCGTCATGATAGACTTGTTTACAAATCCGAATGGTTGCCACATTAAATAGTAATGGTGATAACGGATCCCCCTGTGCAAATCCTATTCCCGTATTTCTGTGCATAGACATAGTGTCACAAATGAGCAAAGATCTCTTTTTCAAAAAATTAAACAAATATGAACATATTTTAGAACCCGCTCCTAAATTGTCTAGAATTATCAATAAATTATGTACATCGACATTATTATAGGCATTATTTATGTCTATAAAACAAGATAGAGTAAATGAATTTATAGCGAAGCCGTGCTGTATTTTAGACACAAGATTAGAAAGACTATCCAGACAGGAGCGTGTTTTCCTAAACCCCACCATGTTATTAGAAAAAAAGTTGTTTTTTTCCATGTACCTACCACTCCAATCTTTTATTAAGAATTGTATGAAATGTCTTGCACAAGCAAGATTCAAGGCATATTGGCATAAGTGAATCTGATGAGTCAGGATTTCTACCTGGTTTTGAAATAGGGAAAATACGGATATCACGCCACTGTCTGGGAACAAAACCGTTTTGTAAAAACAAATTGTATAAATTGAATATTAGTTTAGCATTAGTAGGTAGATTTTTTAACATAGAAAATGATATACCGTCACAACCTGGAGCTGTATCTGATTTTATACTTTTCTCTAATTCATGCTGGGAAATACATTTTTCTAAAACTACATTACAGGATTTAAAACTTGGCTCCTTATTACTAACGTAGTCAGGTGTCAGACTTTGTAACAATTGAATTGCTTGGGTTTCACTTACATACCGGTTTCTATTAGTGTGATAGCCTTTAAACCATTTCATTTTTCTCCACATATCACTGGAACAGGGTGCTACTCTCGAATATAATTCCAATAGATCGACATTGGAGTTGTCAGACAAACGTCAGGGATTGGCTGGACTCACTGAGTTTAGCCAATCCCTGACGTTTAACTCAACCAACTGACGTTTGACCAATGTCGGTCTATTGGAATTATATTCGAGAGTAAGCACCCTGGTTGAACAATCAATTGATGAACAAAAGTTTTGAAACGACTCACTTCTCGCTCTTCTTAAGTCTCTTTGCGTGATACTAATTTTAGATTGTTACAGCGATAAATTATTAGGAGTTGGGTTACCACGAAACTGAGCCAGTGGAAGTCTTCGTTCCGCCACATTTTTGGACAACGCGGGAGTCCAGTAGGTTTTTGGTCTAAAGTTATAAAAGCTGGGGTCTTGATTCATTTTTATCACTGGAATGTGGTGCTCCGCTGCTTTATTTAAAATATTCAAGAAATTTTCGTATGTCTTTTGTAAATCATAGTTAGGTATGTGATATTAAAATCATAAAAGGCCTCCTCCAGATATAGGTGGTACTGCTGCCAGATAGCCTTCTTAAAGTTTCTCCTAAAATCAGGTTGTCTGGTTGATACACAGTTGACTCAGATTTTAATGATAAGGTGGTCGCCTCCTAGGCATTCATTGGTCACGGTCCAATCATACTTTACAGCAATATCTGTTGTTATGAGTGATATATCAGGAGATGATTTTTGTAGGCCTCCGTCTACCCACTTGATTCTGGTCGGAGCTCCATCATTCATCACTGTAAAGTTGTGACCCAACAGGGAATCAAAAAGTTGTTTGCCCCTTGTGTCATTTTTATTTGACCAGTTACTGTGGTGCCCGTTAAAATCTCCAAGCAGCAGAGTTTTAGCATCACAGATTGATAATAGATCATCCCAATCCTGTAGACACGTGCGCACGGAGGGTGGGCAGTAAACGGATATAATATTATTCAAGGCCTCACAATTATATACCTTCACGCGTAGGGGAACATGGGGCTCAATGGATCATTTTTTTTTCTAAAACGATTTTGGGTTATATCTCTGCTTTATTGACCAAAGTTTTTAATCTAATATATAAAAGCATGTCTAATCTTTAACATAATTTGTTCAAATGCCTCTTTTACAGTTTGGTTTACTTTACAAGATTTTTTTTTTTTCATACAGCGAATTGATCCATTGTGACCCATGAATGGGTCACATTGAATCAGGGTTTGAGTTACAGTGGATCGAATGGGGTACTATGAATCATAAGCGTTTATAATTCAATAAAACTTATTATATTAATTAAACTCTTTATTTTTTACAAATAAAATATAATTATCAGTCATTGCTTTATTCAGTCTTAGTTGTAAAATCACAATATACTTGATAAGATTAATACAGTACAGAAAATTATAAGAGAAAACAAAATCGACAACTGCTACTACTTTTGTTTAGTTTTACAACATAAAATACACCTTCTTGAACATGAGTAAATCTCCTAAAAAAAATTGAGTAACAACATAAATAATAGAACGTATGAAAATAACAAAAAATGCACTTACATTTTGCAAAAGCTAAACAATAAATGTTACAAAATCAAACTGTCTTGCGAGCTATCAATGTTTTGAGCATAGTAAATTAGGTACTTATCAAAATCTTAACGTAAATCAATATTTGAAAAATCAACATCGAAATAATATAAACCTTGAGCTCTTTTAGTGCTTCCTGTAAATCCTGGTCTAGGTAAAATCATTTTAATATCGTGCAACGGAACCGTGGCAAGATCGGGAATAACGGGCAGGTGAAATTTGTTTGGATTTTTCACAGATTTGCGAAGAAAGCTGACCTCTGTCTCTTCATCTTTTTCCCCTATGACTTTTGCAATATAATAAATATGTTTGCTCTTCACTTCAAATAGTATTAATACAAAGTCTCCTTCTTTTGGCAAATTATTCAGTGGAATAAATTTACCGGGATTTATAGTTAAAACTTCAGATTCCTCTTCAAACATAGCTTCTTCTTCAGAATAGATGCTAATTCGATCGTCTTCTTCACTGGAACTGTCACTATTTAAAACCTTTCTTTTCACACCAGCCTTATTCTGTATTTTAGCTTTTTTCTGCTTTAATTCTTCGGCTCTTCTTTCAATTTCTGCCTTTTCTGGAGTATCAGTCGCTATCATGGTTTTACCTTTTCGTCTCGTTGTTTTGCCACCTTTTCTAGGAGCAGCTTTTGGTAAACCACGAAACTCTAATGGACTAATAAATTTACTGGTTTGTGTATTTAAGTCCGCAGATGTCGAAGGCATTGGCGCTTGGTCACAGCATGAAGTGAAAGATGGTTTTACTGATAATATATCAACATGAAAATCTTGGACAGAATGGGATAATTTGACTGGTGTAGAAGGTGGTCCAGTTAGATCTGGATTCAGAGGAACTTGAGGCGTGATAGAAGATATCGACGGCTCTAGTTGGTTATCATTTATAAATTGAAAATCTTTTAAAGGGGGTTCGACACGGTCTTCAAAAGGTGTTTTGTTAGATGGTGTATTTTGACGGTTAGCAAAGAGGGTTAAGTCATCGTCGATTGCTAATGGACTTCTTGTTCTGTTCTCGCTTGGGTTTGGCTCGTATTGCCTGTCGGTAACTTCACTGGGTGCGAAATCAACGTCAGTATAGACATCTCTGTTAAAAGGGAAAATCCCCGTAGCCCGAAATGCATTACATATGTTAATTGGCGTCATGGATTTCAAGTGTGCTTCCTTAACGCACCCAGCTACATCATAAATGGAGAATGTTTTGCCTGGGTTGCGCATCATCCAGCTGTCAACCGCTTTGTTATAAGCCGTTTTGAACGGCCCAAAAACGCCAACATCTAAAGGTTGCATCTTTCCCGTTGAATGCGGTGGGACGGTAATAATTGTTACTCCATTCTCTTTTGCTAAATTAAGAGCCTCAATACAAATGTGCGACTCATGATTATCTAGTATAAGAAGACTAGGGTTATTTTTGCAGCTATTTGTGTGAGTTATGAAATGTTGTAATGTCTTCACGAACAGTTCTCCATTTATCCAGCCAGATTGAGTGGCGAGACCTAAGGTCCCAGGCGGTGCGTCATTTATCATATATTGTTTAAAATGAACCCTTGGAAAAATCATAACGGGTGGCAGAGTATTGCCCAGCGCACTCACTATGTAACATGTAGTTACTAGTGTTCCCCTTTCGGCACTAGTCGCTTTAGAGACCTGTTTCTGCCCTTTAACGGCGAGCACTTTGGCCGACTTTTGTACGGTCATTGTGTTGGTTTCGTCCAGATTAAATACCCTAGTACCGTTGCCAAACACAATTTCTCTTGACATAACATTTTCTAAATTATCAAAAAATAATTTAACATTGTGGCGGTTGAAGGATGTTGCACGGCTTAAACTGCACCCTTCCGGTGTTCTCAGACTTAGAATGCTGTGTCTTTTTCTGAGCCCATATAGCCACTCAATACCCGCCAGTTTAGTATCATGCCACTTTTGTGGCACCCGGATATTATTGAGCATTGCCATCTCGTATGCTAGTTTACGAATTTCAATTGTAGTCAGACCATAGAACATCTGACTACATTTAATAACATAGTCAACAATTGCTTGCTCTTGAGTGGAAGTAAATATTTTGCGTACAGCATAGTTCGGTGTTAATGCAATTGAGCTCATAGAATCCTGAGCTAAAGAGTTTGATACTTTTTTGTAATACCTTTGCAGAGTGGTGAACGGGATCTTGGTTAATTTTGAAACGGCTCTTATGGTTTGACCCTCCACTATCATGTTTAAAGCGTTGCGCATTTGTTCTTCTGTATGAAGACCAATCTGTGTCTTCCTTTGTCTATCACGTGGCATGTTTACCTGTAAACAAGTAGGTATACTTTGAAACTCGAAACTTTTTGGGGAACAGTGGATCACGATCCAACGAACCCCATAACAGCATGATTCACTGTAACCCATTTACTAATAACAGAAATAATATTTTTAACAAAATATAAATCGTTTGTATCACACAACTTAATACAGTTTTATACAATTAGACACATATACTGAAGGAAAATATGCAAAGACTTTAAAATTTCTAAATAACTTTGAATTATAGTAATTTCAAACATTACGTAAATTATTTTTTCGTACTTACCTACTGACCGATGCGCTGTCGCGCGTCCTCCCGTTGTGATTCAGTGACGGCGACTAGTCGGGTGGCGCGGGGTAGGGGATAGCGTTAGCGAAGCCAACGTGTGTATGTGTGAGTACAATAGAAACAGAGTTTTAACAAATGATTCACTGTTCCCCGTGATCCACTGATGCACATCTTCCCCTATGATTTTAAAGCCGAAATTTCCAATCTGACCTTGAGCAACCTGGGTTTTAATTGAGTGGTCGACTAAGATTAAAACTCCTCCATAACCGTCCCATCTATCTTTCCGATATATGTACATTATATCCACTTACTCGCAGGTTGAACTCAGGTTCCAGCCAGGTCTCTGTCAGTGCAGCAATATGTATCTTTTCTTGAGAAAGAAGGGCTTCTAATTCATTTAACTTTCTTTTTAGGCTTTGGCAGTTCCATTGGATAATTAAAATTACAATAAATATAAATAAATATAGAAATTGTTAGAAAGAAGTTGATTTTAGAACGAATTTGACAGCTGTCAACTTGACGTAACCCTGGGTACCCGTTCGTGATGCGGCAGCCCGCCAAAAATGGAAAGAAAACGAAGATCGAGAAGAAAGAATTCTGGCTTTGATGTTGCTTGGCCAAGTGATATTTACATGATTATTAAGATGTTCTGTGCTAGTGATCATCGTGGAACCTCGTTAACATTATTGTTTATTTTGCTAATGTGATTAATCAGAATAATATTTTTTTAATTTACTTACATCTCGCCTGCGTACTCACGTTTATGAGATATTAAGACCTTCTCATTCGACCTCATACAGATTTGATCCTAGATTCAGACCTCTTTTGATAAAGACACCTTCATTGTAGCTTTGTATTTGCTCCGTGCATTGTAGATATTATCGGTATACTATTTTGATCAATATAACTTTTTATAAAGTTTGTTTTCGTGCCCATATTTATTTGTATCGTAGATAAGTTAATATAGCTTTAAATGAGACCACAATGACGCGTTAGGTACACTAAACTGTTCTACTACTGTTCTTGATAGTTACGAGGGAAATTTAATAATGACGTAAAAAATAAAATCAAACTAACAGTTACACAGGCTCATTGATAGTGTTTAGGAATATCTTTAAAAATTCTAATGCAAATCTTCAATATTATACTACCTGTACCTTTATCACTCATCATATAACCTTTCTCCTTCCAGTTGTGGCTGGTGTATCATCTCTAGGAGGCACAGTATCAGTAGGAGTGGGCAGTTCCCTCCTGCTAGCGTGTCAGTGTGTGGGAGTGCCGCTACCTCGCACCGTGTGGTATCACCAACATAACATCATCACCCACCATCCTAGGTTCACGAGGAACCACGATGACAGCTTGCTGATTAACAGTAAGTAAAGTTATTATTATTATTTATTCATCAGCCAACAAAAGGTCCACACTGACAAAAACAAAAATAATTAAAAGGTGTTAGCAACAATATATCTTACAATCTATGTTAGTACTTATACACTCCTACAGACAATGTTGTTTTGATGAAATGTCCCATTATGAGGCTCTCATCAGGCCTGTCAGCTATCACCTTCAGGAGGCTGTTGCCACTGTCACGCAATCTGGCGAACAGAGACGCACTTTTCTTCTGTACTGTCGTACGCTGTCGCTGAGAAGTTGTCGACTCGGGCTTTTGCAAACATCTCTGACGCACTGCAGTAACGTGGCAGCCACATCAGCACCCTGAAGGCGTTATTATATTGGACGCGCAGTGCACTGACGGCACGTTTGGTACAGCTGATCCATAAGGCGCTCGAGTACAGAGATGTGCAGTATGCTTTAAAAAGAGTGTGTTTGACCGCTTCTGTAAATCGAGCAAATCTACGGGCCAACATGTTCGCCCGTACCGCCAGTGCCCTGCGTTCCCGTTCGTGATGTTTCACCATCATTGTTAAGGTCATTAGCAATGATATGTCCCAAGTATTTAAACTGATGAACCCGACGAATTGGGACATCATAAATTCTAATTGGTGCACATCTACTGGTCTTTTCTTGCCAACAGCCTTAAAGACCATGAGTTCGGACTTTTTTACATTATATAACAACCCATGGCTGGCAGCATAGTTCTCGCAGATGTTTACAAGTTTCCTTAGTGCACTGACCGAGGGAGCCAGCAGCACCATGTCAACCGCATAGCTGATGTTGTTAAAACACAACCTGTCAACAAAACAACCCACATGCGCACTGCTGATTCCCTCGATCAATGCATTCAGGTATAAGTTAAAAAGATTAGGGGAGGTTAACCCTCACGCCACATTCCAACCTGTACGGTAGAGAATAGCCATTCCCCCACCTTACAACGTTTGTTTGGTTGCCGGACCAGTACTTAAAAACGTTCAGCAGCAAAGAATGTCTTATGAGATCAGGGTGCTTACTCTCGAATATAATTCCAATAGATCGACATTGGAATTTTCAGTCAAACGTCAGTGATTGGCTGGACTCACTGAGTCTAGCCAATTGGAATTATATTCGAGAGTAAGCACCCAGGTCGAAGGCCTTGGAGAGATCCAGGAACGCTGCATAAACAGGTGTTCTCCTGTCAACTACACAGCGTGCTTAAGGCACGCGATTGCACTTTCGGTGGATAAACCAGGCCGAAAACCAAATTGCGCAGCGTTTAAAGTTATTACATTTTTTTTTAAATGAAATCTTGATTCTTCAGTCATTATATCCTATGTCTCCAATTTCAGATATAGACCAATCCCTAAGCGGTAACTACACCTGTTTAGCCAAGAACCTGTACGGCTCTGACCAGGTAGAATACACAGTGATCGTCCTACCACTGCCTGAGGCGCCGATACTACGAGCGACGCCGTACAAAGACTCGATACTGGTGGAGTGGGAGCAGCCTTATTATACTGTCAGCAATAGAAGTGCTATTCAGAAGATTAGTAAGTTATTCTTGTTTTTGGAAATTAAATTAAAATTGGATTCAAGGATACATTTTTGGTTTTCAATAAGTCCCTGCAACCAACCTGTTAAAGAAAACAGTCTACAAAATAATTAGCAGAGTATATCTGTAGTGCTTCATAAAAAGTAGCAACTAAAATGATGACAAATATAAAAATGAATCTGAATTTGTATCAAAGGGCCAAATGTACAACAACAGAATATTTGAACTGGTTACCTACTACGATTGTATAGACACAACCCAGAGGCAGACATATAGACAGACAGGTAGATATAGGTTTAGTAAGTAAAGGTTTGAATTCTACTTAAATATTTTGTACTAATCAGTATTCTCTACAGGTTACAGCCTAAGCTGGAAAGAAGCAAACAGTCCCTGGAGAGAAGCATGGCCAGCGAAAAAGTGGTCCAACTTATCGGGTGTCCAGAAACATGTCTTGACCGGACTGAAGTGTGGCACCAAGTATTCTGTGAGGATCATTGCCACTAACAAAGTTGGGACCTCACAGCCTGCTTATTTAGATGTCAGCACTTTGGGTGGAGGTAAGCTACTGTTATTGGAATGATATAAAATTTAAAAAATAAGGCTGGTGTCAGCTCCATTTACCTGTTTTCTGAACATATTACCTATTAGTAACAGCAATCCAAAAGATTCCAGCCATAAAAAGTGCTTGTGTCTCAGTAAGAGAAAGTTTGCTGTCTATGATATGAATGAATATGAATCTGTAACTTGGAGAACATTTTAAGTTTCGTTGTGGAAACAAAACAAAAGGGCACAAGTACTATATTTAAATCTTTTTAAGATACGAGATGTGATGAAAATTATTTGTTAAGTACGATACCTTGGCAGCCTTGGGCGTGCCTGCCTCACTAGGTATCTCTTCACAACAGTTTTTAACCAAACCTGCCGCACTCAACTGACATTAATTATCTCCCTTCTACCATCCCTCGCAGTTCCAGTCCCACCGAGCACAAGCCAGTGGCTGTGGAGCAACGCGTCGCACATGTACGTACAACTAGCCAGCTGGGAGCACGCCGGCTGTGCGCTTACAGAGCTGGACGTGGAGTATAAGCAGCGCGGTGCCAGCGTGTGGCTCAGAGCTCATCGTGATATGGTAACTATTGCTGTTTATAATAATAATCCCCAAAATCTGAAAGTACACTTTGCTAGTTTAACATGTTCATAAAAGTTTGTTGTGTTTCTGTCGCAACACATACACTGTCACAGAAACAGTCACTGAAGGTTGTGCATCCTGAAGGTTCATGCACTGTAGAGTGACAGTTTCAGGTATGCCAAGGGGTATAGTCTCACCCAGAAGCTGGGTTTCAGAGGTCACACGAACAGTTGTTTCATTTAAAATACTGGTACTCAGCTACATCCGATCAAACTGGAAGCTGACTATAACATAGTTCGGAAGAGGCTGAAAAGATGAGTAATATAATTTTGACTTCCTAGTTAATGTAATTCACGAGTGCCAACTTGGGACCAAAGTAAAAGGTCTTGGGGTATTTTTTATTTTATTCAAAAGGAACAACAAACAGCTACAATATAAAACATAGATGTAAGGTAAACACAAAACTAGACAATATTGTAGCCCACAACGCTGTTCACAGATTAACTAAAATACATAACAGTGAAAATAATAATAATCGCTAGGGTTACAAACACATATTTTTTTTTTTTTTTTACTACTTAAACTAACTATAAACTTACCATGTAAAATGATTTGCTTATGGATATAATAATTAGGAAAGTTCCTTAAGAATAAGACTTTTGAACGTATTGGGAGTACATGCAAAAATGTCTATATGTTCAAAAGTCTTATTGTAGGAATCGACCATTCTGCGAACAGGCGAACGCAAGCCAGAGTTGGTCTTGCAGGTGCCCACAGAAAATAATCTACCAGCTCGTACCTTTCTCTTGTGGACTGTCCTAGGAACCACATAACATAACATATTAGACAATTCAATACAGTCAAATTTATTGCCAACAATATTGTATAAATTCATGGCTTCTAAGTCATCATCATCATCATTTCAGCCGTAAGACGTCGACTGCTGTACTTAGGCCTCCCCCAATTTGGGGGGCTTTGCCATAATCGTCACGCTTGGCAGGCGGGTTGGCGATCGCAGTATGGTGGTAAAATGCATAGAGAACGCTGCTGCCCATTCTCTAGTAAGTCCCTTAGTCGCCTTTTACGACACCCACGGGAAGAAATGGGGCTTCTAAGTACTTACGCCTATTTTCAAGTGTTGTGAGCTTATACTTTGCACGCAGATCTTGGTATGGCAAATAATATCCATAGCATCCATAATGCATGGCACGCAAGAACTTGTATTGAACACGCTCAATCATTTCAGTGTACTTTTTGTAGTATGGACTCCAGACGGACACGGCATACTCCAGTTGCGAGCGTACGAGAGATTTATACAAGCAGAGATAGGAAGAAGGCTTTTTAAAATCGACTGTAGATCGCATAACAAATCCGTATAGTTGATACGCCTTGTTAACAATATTTCCTATATGTAGGTCTAAGCAAAGCTTAGAATCTAGAGTAACACCGAGATCACGAATAAAGTCCACTTTAAGTAGGGGGGCATTGCACAACGTAAAAAGACTGCATTGCACAAATTTAAAAAGTTGCATTTGGGTAAACTCAGTTGCAGCTTATTATCCTTGCAGTAACGGGATAGTCGGTCCAAATCTTGTTGCAGTAGAAGGCAATCATTTGTTTGTCGTAGGGGTAGGGGTAGGTTGGCTATCAAATGCCGACACTATAAGTTTCTAAGAGTAAGAACGTAATAATTGTAGTTGTACCTTTCTCACCCACAGCCGTACTCGTCCCTCTTCTCCTGGAGCCAGCCGGCCCTCTCCCACACAAAGGTCCCTCCGTACGCGATACCAGACCTCTCACCCGGCACGTGGTACCAGCTGCGAGTGACAGCTACTAATGAGGCTGGTAGTGTCACTACGACCTACAGCTATGCTACTAAGAATGAGGATGGCAGTAAGTTTATACGTACGCGATATCAGACCTCTCGCCCGTTTATGAGTGTCTGTATACCCAGCAGGACCCTACGTTTAATCCGATTGAAAGTTAAATGTTAACGTGCGTAGTATTTAGTACCTTTCGAATTGTATAAGTAAAAAATTAGTACCTTAATTATTACAGCGTAATCTTCAATTATATTCCAGCAGGACCCTCCACTGTTTGAAGGTCTGTAGACAAATCTTATATGGTCCCGTTTAGCGTTGTATTAGTACCTTAAAAATACCTTAGTTTAATTTTAAAATAATTATTATTTAATGTGGAATGTACGTGCAAAACTTTTATCAAGCCAGCAGGACCCTATTTTATTTTGAGGCTTTAAGTCTAGAAAGTCATATTTCTTATAAGCATTTTAATAGTACTTTTCAAATAACCTTACGTTTAATTCAAAAAGTTTGTAATGTAGCTGAAAATTTGAATTAAAACTTTTAGTACTTTTTTAGCGAACGAACGGACTCCGCTCTTCATTCGCTAAAACAAAACTGTAATAAGTAACATTGTAACTTTCAGTGATAGCCGGTTATTAGAATATAAGAACCTAGCATAATACAGTAATTATGATAATTTCAAAACAATCAATCACTAGTATCATTAGGAAAAACAAAAACGATAAATTTAAAAGTGGGTAGAGTGAATCGTATGTTAGTTTTGGGATGGGTGAGTTTTGAGGAAACTAATGGTGTTGAAGGATGTGAATGTGTTACCAAGTAAAGTATGTGTATGTGTGTGTGTGGATGTAATGTATACCTATGTTATTTAATATATTTGGTAAGTATGTAAAATAATAAATTTGGTAAGTATTTAATCATTATAATTTAACCAAAATCATCAATTTTCCGTATTATCCAGTTTGTATAGTATAAAGACAAGTACCCACATAAAACAATTTAATTTTAATAGAGAGACAGTTTTGTTTAATAGCAAATGAAGAGCGGAGTCCGTTCATTCGCTAAAAAAGTACTAAAAGTTTTAATTCAAATTTTCATCTACATTACAAACTTTTTGAATTAAACGTAAGGTTATTTGAAAAGTACTATTAAAATTCTTATAAGAAATATGACTTTCTAGACTAAAAGCCTCAAAACAAAATAGGGTCCTGCTGGCTTGATAAAAGTATTGCACGTACATTCTTTAAGGTACTAATACAACACTAAACGGGACCATATAAGATTTTTCTACAGACCTTCAAACAGCGGAGGGTCCTGCTGGAATATAATTGAAGATTACGCTGTAATAATTAAGGTACTAATTTTTTACTTATACAATTCGAAAGGTACTAAATACTACGCACGCTAACATTTAACTTTCAATCGGATTAAACGTAGGGTCCTGCTGGGTATACAGACACCGTTTATGAAGTACGAAAACCAAGTGTCGCAAAATCGCGTATTATTTGTACATTTTATACACGGTGTCCAGTAAATAGCACGACATACTGCAGGGGGTGGTAGCTTGGGTCACTACCTATCAATACAACACAATATATGTTCAGCAAAATCTTACGGATTTTTTTTCACCACTGTAGGTTAAACTTAAGTGATAAGAAAATAGTTCTGTGCAAATTTAAACAAAAAATAGTATTTCTTGAAAACATTCTTGTCTTTGATAGAAAAAAGACTTATCAATGAGTAAAGTAACTATTCACGAATAATTTGATGTAAAAAAAAGTACTAGAAAAGTATTTTTTCATTACGAGATGCTTAAAAATCTGTTTCAAGGTAGAGATTTTTCGGTATTTCGGAAAATTTTGTAAAACTGTAAATCCGTAAGATTTTGCTGAACATATATTGTGTTGTATTGATAGGTAGTGACCCAAGCTATCACCCCCTGCAGTATGTCGTGCTATTTACTGGACACCCTGTATACGTTATTTCTATCTTACGAGTACTGAGCTTCTGACTTCAGTATTATTATAGATTGTTATAATTTACATCATATTTGTACTGAAGAAACTACTTTTTAACCGACGAAAAAAAACGGAGGAGGTTATGAATTCGACGCGTATATATATATATATATATATATATATATATATATATATACAGGGTTATTTGTAAAACACCGGCAACCTCTCAGGTCTATGTTATTAACATCATAATAAACAACTTTTGTTCTATGACTTTTAAAAATTCATCATATTTTAGTGCATCAGATTTTCATACAAAAATCGGCTGCCTGTAAATAAGTCAAGTTCAAGCGCCCCCGCCGCCCTAACCCCGCTCCCCTTGCTAATATACTATCGCTTTCTTTTGCTTCGCATAGACTCCGTAACATTTAGAGCGTTCAATTGAAATATTTTTATTTTTGTTTGAAAATCTGATGCACTAAAATATGATGAATTTTTAAAAGTCATAGAACAAAAGTTGTTGCTTATGATGTTAGTAACATAGTCCTGAGAGGTTGCCGGTGTTTTACAAATAACCCTGTATATATATTTTATGTATGACCCACGCATAACTCTTTACATAGTAGTCCGATTGTGATAATTCTTTTTTTATTGGAAAGGATATACTCCGAGAGTGGTTCCATATAAATTTGGAAAACAAAATCGAACCCTAAGGGTCGGAAAACAGGGGATGATTGATTGTTCACTCTTTGATTGTAATGTATAACCACGCATAACTTTGTACAGAGTAGTCCGATTTTGATAATTCTTTTTTCATTGGATAGGGTATACCTTGCCAAATATTATTAGTACATTAAAGCCACAAAAAATTACAAAATAAAAACTTTAACAAAAAATTAAACCGCCGAAAAAAACAGAAAAGCAAAAAATAATAAACCTTAAAATTTTGAGTCGGCGCTGAAAAATCAATGAACAAAGATCACTCAAAGCGCCGACTCATAATTTTAAGGTTTATAACTTTTTGCTTTTCTGTTTTTTTCGGCGGTTTAATTTTTCTTTCATGCATTTCTTTACCTGCTCACAGATAGCACATAGATATCCAGACTGGTTACTTGCCTCATTAGTCTAGTTGTCACAAGCGCTACTGTTGACCATGAGGTACTGGGTTCGATTCCCGTTTCGGCTTTATTGTTTTTTTTTTATCAGGGATTTTTCAGTAGCAGCCCACAGTCTGGATATGTACCTGGTAGATGGCAATAGGCTAGCCTATTTCATGGAACTTACACATAACTGGCAAAATGTGAGTGTACTATAGGTACTGCTGTAACCCTTCGTGAAACACAGGCATGACGTTGTATCCACATTGATTGTTTGTCGTTATACTCTTCCTCTATTTACGTATTAGAAGGCCATTCTACACAAGCTTCTAATATTGGCTATCATTTATTAAATCAATGTTATTGTTCCAGCTGAAGTAGGACCGCCCTCTGAGCTCTTCGACTTGAACGTGCTGGTAATAATCTGCAGCTCAATACTACTCACGATCTGCCTGCTTAGCTGTATCTACATACTTGTGAAGAGACAGAGGTATGTGCTGAATCATTTTTAATGTAAATTTTATTATTTGCACCAAAAATACTCCGATAGCAATGCTGTATTATTTCGGAGTATCAGAAGACCATTGAAACATTTTCTTGCATCGGCCTAAAAGTGTCTCTTATGAAAAGCTCTGAAAACTGATGACAAAGATACAGAATCATTACTTCCACAGATTACCTGTTACTAACACACAAAAATTTTACCTCTTTAATTATTATTTTATATGACTGGATCCAGCATTGTATACAATAACATTTTCCGCCTTTAACTCCACGTCATCTTTGTTCCCAGAACCGCTCACCTAACAGAATACCGCGCCTCAATGACGTTGGACAACAAGTCGGAGAGCGACAACCTCACGGCAAACACCTCGCACACCAACTTAGCCAACGTTAAAGAGAACGCCATGAACGTACAGAACAGGATATACAGCGCTCCTGTACATGTGGGGAGTGACAGGACACATGGTGAGCTACTTTTTGTAACTTCCTAGCTTTAGCCGCAGGTGTTACTGCATGCGGGCGACCGTAACACGTCAAAGAACATATTTACATTCTCGTACTTAATTTCTCATTGCATTAAGCAATTTTAAAGAAGAGGAGTTTATTCATACAACGACTTTTTGTTTCCTATATGTAAATAAATTTACAGTGATAACTGGGCTGATTTAAGTCAGTATTTTTTCATTTGGTAAAAGACGACTGCGTGGTGGTCCCATATCAATTTTATCTACTTTTCTTGAGCAATTTGTTGTCGCTTAGTTTCAATAATAGATTTTTAATCCAGTCCGTCTATGTCAGTGTTTGCCAAAAAAACATTTAACCCTCGGTAAATCTTTATCAGCCGTCATCTCAGCAGTCAGTCCCTCTCTAACTGTATGTATCATCTTCTATACAAAATACTTGCATCTATCGTTCCTCTGGGCTCACCTCTTTGGTCCATACTCAAAACTTTCCTTACGTTTCCTCCATATATCTATATCTTTTGCAATCTTAAAGCATGTGGTAACAAAGCTTTTCAAACATAATATCCACTCGTCATTAGCTCTGATACAAACTATAGATTTTTGGTTCAGGACTATAATAGGCAGACTACAAAAATGAGATGAGATATGCTTTTGAGGTTACAATTTTGCATAAACATGCATCATTATGAAAATAAATTTAACGGTACATGTAAATAGTAACAATACGTAAGTATTACACGTGATATTTATAGTAGGGAAGTGGGTGACCAAGAATTTTCTTTTTTATGTTGGTTATGTTTTTTATTTTGTTTTTCTTTTTTTATGTTTACCCAATCTTAATTATAAAATCTTACTAATGATGTTTCTGCCTCCCACGGGTCGAAATCAAGCATGAGTTCATGTAAATGTGTAATAAGACTCATTATTTACTTTCAGAGCTGTACGAGATAAGTCCTTACGCACAATTCGCAGTGGGCTTTAAAACTTTCGGCCATGTGGAGAACCAGGACATGCCTAGTCGACACGCGAAAAATAGATATGACACAGGTAACATAATAAAACTAGATTCCTATTTCTTAATAGGTACCTACCTAAAACTTAAATGCAAAAATCACCCTTACAGCTACAAAATAGAGGCGTTATCAAAGGCACACTTTTATTCTGGATTACGAAATTTCTTGTCGTCGAAGGATTTTTTTTTTCTAGCTATTCCTACGGGTCGTAACCACATCAAAATGAAATAATAAGTCATTAGAAATGACAATTGAACTGTATAACTGTATCCTACTACTGAGTCTATCAATGAATTTTTATCATGTTGTACCGACCTCAAATAAATTGTAATAAGGTAAAAAGAGTTATCACGACGTAGTTCAGGCGACCTACCCTAAGCAGTGGCGGGACGTGGGCACGTCTTCCAATGTTGATGACGACGCAGTAGGAAGTCTTACGTACCTACTGTATAAAAATATGTGTCACAAAGTTACGAGAGTATGTCAATTATGGTGGCTCTGATTTTTTAATAGTTTTCTTATTTCAAAGAATGGTTTGTTTACACAAACTTTTTTTGTATCGATCTGCTCAAAACTGATACTTTCCAAAATCTGAATTGAAATTCTATTTAGATTTTGGAAATTATCAGTTTTCTAAAGACCAAGTCATGATTTCATTTTCATAATAAAAATAATAAATTCTTCTTTCAGAAACGAGTTTCCAAGTGTGTTCAGAGTCTGAAGAGAGTGACAGCATATCAAAATCTACGCTAAAAAGTGTTCCAAGAAGTAAGTAGGATCATGCTTGTAACTCTCGATACTAGTACTGTAAGATCCACTTGCACCACAAGTCACAAAAGAGCTAAAAATCACATATTTAAAACATCATTCCTGCCTGTCATCTTCAAACGATTGATAGAAACAGATCGATGTTTAAAATTCGTTTATCACAAATCATGTTTTTGGTGTGATCGAATTTAAATAAATCTTATCAAAATCATTATAAGTATTTATAAGTCATATTTTGACGCCTCATAAAGATGCATAGATATTATGGGAAACGTTCTCACAGGTGGTTATAAATGAACGTAAAAAGTAATGAATATTTATTAAATTCGGGTTTGATTCCCGGGTGGGAAAAGTGTTAATGTGGTTTCCTATGTGTAATTTCTGAGTAGCAACCTGGAGTGTGAATTTGTACTCAGTTGATGGCAATAGGCTCGTCCCCTATATCATGGGACTAACATAACTAGCGAAATGTCTGTCTAAAGGGGAATACAGGTGTGATGTTATATACCGTGTTAGTTAAATTAATAGGTCCATTATGTTTATTTTCAGGAGTCTGCAGAGCTCCTCACCATAGATAGCTATACAAGGAAGAACTTTAGTTTTAAACAAGTATAGAAGGAACAGTTTCTGTAACATCATAAACATTTAAATCAACTTGAAAGTAAACAAACTTGACGCTGCCAAAGTGACTTGAATAAAAAACTAATTTAATGCCAAAAAACAAATCAACATAATAATGTTGATGATGTCTTAAATTGTATATTATATAATTTAAGACACACTACTTTTACACCTTTATAATTTAAGCCCGCTCTTAAGAATTTGATTTCGTTTACGATTGTTACTAAACGCAAATAGTTACACTAAGAAATAACAAACATTTCTATAATGATACAATGAAGATTTTCGATGTCATGCAATAAGATTTGAGGGTTCTCTAGGTACACTCAGCGACCAAAGTTAATGAACACTAGGTTCTTTAGATCGCTATTATTGGGCCAAATATTTAATCAACATACTAACAGGTATAAAGTAAAAATAAGAACTAGCTGCTGGTTTTCTAGATTAAAAAGAAATGATAAAAACTTAAGGTAAGGAATTCCCACTTCCCCCCACTACCTCCTCAGCCAGGACTGTCAGGACATCAGGTTATTTTTTTTTTCTTTATTAATTTAAATCTGTAATATATTACCTATACATATGCCAACTTGGCAACCTTGTACCTACTCGTATGTAACTCAACCTCTATCCGACTGAAGAAATATGCCCCAGCATACTAGAAAGACAGACAAGATCTGGTTGCTGTGCTTGTAAATAAGCTATAAATCCCTTCAGTGTTTTTGTTCATTTTTGCGCAGACTGTAAATTGTAACCTAGATAATTAAGGTAAACTTTAAGACTGATTTGTGCCTAAACCGATGTTGTTGATTTTTTAAAATTAAGTTTGTTAATATTATAATTACAATTTGTTGTTTTTTATAAGGGTTTTTAGAATAATTACTGAGGTCAGTGTAAGTGCATGTACCTATAAGAATTTTATCATAATAAAGTGATTTAATAATACTTCATTTTGTTTTCTTATTAATCCTATTTGATGATTTTGATAATAAATGAATGTGCTGGTATGTATTTGGATGTTATTACTGGACCACATAGCTCACAGTATCGGAGTCCTAAGAGCACAAAATGACTCTGTTTATCACACTTATTAGGATCATTTTTCGGAAAATGTAAAATGTAACACCAGCAAAATATGCAGACTGGTAAATTCATGCAATATTAAAAAAAAATCGATACTGCCGTACAAACAGTCAATATTCTGTTTAACTCTTATTGTGAATTGTCTGGCAATAACCGCTAGATATCTCTGGACCTATTTTAATCGAGCAGGATATGTAATGCTATCTATATCATTAACAATTCGTCCATCCGCATGACAATTTCGTACAATGTTCTAAATTGGTCGGATATGGAGGCCCTAGACTTGCCACAGCAATCAACAGCATCGTCTCCAATATGATGTACACATTTGTCATTGTAAGATGTATGATGTGTCTTATCGTTACAATCATTACCGATCACAGAAAGCCCTAGGCTCACAGGAACTCAAGGAAGCCTTATAAGGATAACGCAGCCTCTAAGGAGAATGTAGGATGCAAGAGCGACCGAGGCAAGCTCGAAATCTATAGCATCCTGCCTCTGAAATTTTCAGTTTGTTTTGACGGTTCATATAGAAATAGAGGAAAATTTATCGACTTATATTAAAGTAACACTGATCACTAAAAAACCTCACGAAACTACAACAAAAAAGGATCAGGCCATTTTCGATATAGACAATGAACCCTATGAAGCATAAAAAGAAAGTGAAAGTTTTGGAAATAATACTGAAGCAGCAAACTAAAGTCTATTAAACTAACAAAACGTTACAAACTTTCAGCGTAAAAGTTTTATATAAAATCGTTACAAACAACGATTTACTTCGAGTGTGCAATGAACTGACATATTGGTGTGGAACTCTGAAAGAAAGATATGGAAGTTTTTTTTTATTGAACTTGACTGAGTAGCAACAAACCATTATATTAACTGATTATTCTAGAACTTTATATTTGGAGACTGTCAATTCTATGTTTAATCAGTTCATCATTGCAGCCAAAAGACATCTACGACTGGATGTCCAGCAGGTCGTAAGTCGGAGTCGTAGTAGGTGAAAGACCTTCTATGTATTATTTTATTATTATTATTTTTCATTTTCATTTTAAACGGTTTGAGATATTTAATCCAGCAGCTTTCCGTGTAGGTACTTGATCAGTTGAGTAATAGATATACCTAGGATTAAATTATTCTTTACATTCTAATAACTCTTAAGGACGCTATAACATTTTTCTACAAATATCGGTGGTTTTCCGGGACCAATTACATCAAGAGGAATCACAAGTGCGAGGTCAATTATGGTCTTTAATTATAGATAATTTAATCATCTCCATAATGGTACCATAAAAATTGTATAGTCCCCTACAATATTTTCACAAAAATACGTTTTCCCCACCGCAATAATCGAAGAAAATGAAAAATAATGGGGTCTGGAAAGGTACATGTATAGTGAGATCAACTGCATATTTTAACTTCAAAATGACAACAAATTGTGGTTAGTATAATCTTCTACGTTTTGCCTAAATATTTTGTAATTAAATACATAACTTTTTTATTTATGAGAAAAATAAAGAACGCTCTCAAATTTCTTCATACATTTTCAACTCGCGGCTTGCCATTCCGCGCTCAGACGCGCCCTAGGAAGCATGGGCTTATCGCTTTTTTGTACAAAATAAATACGATCAAAATAATAATAAAGTGAGTGCCGTGTTGTATACTGTGGTCGAAAAATGTTGATACTTTTCGGACCAAAAGTATGAGTACCAAACTTATTACCAGAACTTGATTTAGAAATAAATAACTCAAATTCTATTGGGAATTATGGAGGTAGGGTAATTATGATTATGTATTCATTTTCAAGAATTCAAAATGGCGGATAATCTATACTTAATATTATAAAGCTGAAGAGTTTGTTTGTTTGATTGAACGCGCTAATCTCAGGAACTACTGGCCCGAATTGATTTTTTTTTTGTTTTGAGTAGCCTATTTATCGAAAAAGGCTATAGGCTATATAACATCACGCTACAACTAAGAGGAGCGGAGCAGTAATGAAAAATGTTGCAAAAATTTCCCCGTTTTTGCAACATTTTTCATTACTGCTCCGGGTAGGCGATTCGACGCGACGGGAAGGGTCGGGGTACAAGAAATTTTACGCGGACGAAGTCGCGAGCAGAAGCTAGTTATTCAATAAAAAGTTATATGAACATGTATTTTCAATGTGGTAATTAAATTATGCAAGTGTCGTCCATTTTTGGAACTAAATTCTTTCATGTAGCTTGCGGTAGAGGTAAACAAGGGTGCTGAATCCGATTCAAAATCAAAAATGGTGGTTACGAAAATTTTCAAAATTTTCATCATGGGTGTCGTTTTCAAGATTTTCGAAGGTGCTGAAGCCGAAAATTCCATAAAAAATACATTTGGAGTAAAAAAAGGCGACCCCACAAGTTTTTCATTCAAAACGATGAATATTTTAATTTTTTGAATAAAAACAACTTTGGGTAATTTTAGGATAGTTATTACGAATGATTCATTCAAATTTGATCCAAATACGGCGGGTATTGTTTTTTATAAAAAGATCTTTATCCATATTGGGGGTAGGGATTATAAAATCTTCGATTTTTTATTTAAAATGGCAGATGTACTGTTATGATGAAATGTCGACATGAGTATCAAATTTGGGGGTTTTGCTAGTATGTAGTCAAAATATTTAACGTAACTTTAATTATTTACATAAATTGAAAATCATGTAGTTAATCATCATCTCTCAAAAATGTTAAAGTCATTTCGAATTATAAATAGGTACATAGAAGAGTACAAAAACATTCTTCATACAAAAATGTGTACATTTTCCTAGTGTGTATTAAAAATTCTGAATTCGCGCTGCAATCTCAAAGGTGAGGTTCGCGCGTCAGACAATTTTTGCTTAGTTTTTTTTAGTGAATATCCTGTATATTTTCAACGATAACAACGATATTCTACGATCACCAGCAGTTATATTTGTTTATATTATCCAAAAATATTGTTAAAGTATTTTATTGTTACACCTCGTTTTTTTTAAATGTCAAATTATACGTTATTCCAAAAATATTGATGATCATGGTAGTAAAAGTTATTTACTGTCACTAAATGCAGATAGTAAATTTACTTTACTACTAATTTTACTCAACAGTGGTAGTAAAATAAAATAAATAATACCTTCGAGGATCAAGATTAGGTAACTAATGTTTAAAATCGAGCAGACAATGGTTTCAATGTGTGCGTGCGCGTAATGTTGTTGTGTGGCGACTCAGATACCTAAACTTGAGCGCTTCAAAAATGTTATAGCGTCCTTAAGTATAGAAAAGAACATTAGATAACTACATCTGTATTTTTAGATACCTAATATTTATATTCCATCATTTTAAAGTGGTTAAAATAAAATGGCTTAATCATGACGCTTTCATCTTCTTCAATACCAAAGACACTACTACACACACATTTTCACAAGATTGATACTAACTCCATGTGGGATACTTACAATGAAAACCGATTTTTTTTTCCAACTTTGTAAATTAGGTCACCGATTTAAACAGGCCGGGGCTATCCAATTTTACGGCTCGTGTGTTCCAACCTCGTGGGACTAAAGAGAGATAAGTTCACTTTGTACATGTTGCAACGATAGTTTATTCTTGATACTTATTAAGGGTGTTTTGGGATAATATGAGGGTTGTGAATGGTCGGAAACATCGTAATGAGAAGAGACGAGAATATGTCGACAGTAAAGTCAATGCAAACACGGGTTTTATAGGGTATTATTTTTATTACCAATGCAACAAACGCGACGACAGCAAGACGAAAAATGACTTGACTTGTGATTTGATTAATTTATTGAACCCAAATGTGATGACTCCCGGCTTTTATCAAAAATAGTATCAGTACATTGTTATTTTACTAGGTTCTTCAACATCCTCAGGTGAGAACCTCGTTACGACTTCGATGACTGTAACTTTCATTATCACCAAGTGTTTAGAAAATATTAATATGATAAGCTACTCACACGTCAGCATCTCACTGTTCATAGTGGTGAAAAACAGAAGCAGTATGAAACGACTATGTGACCCTAAAAGTATACAATGTCGGATTGATTATTACCGTGTGTACGGGGCCTTACGACGAAATAATATTATCTGGAATTTCCATCCCAATAAGAAAACAACAAAATATAAGAAAATGATGGCCTATTACATAGCCAAGCAAAACCTCCCCTTATAAATTTACCGATAACCAACAATATAATTCCTTACTAAATGATTGTGCAAACAAACTGATTGCTGTGCACATAACTACCAAACACTTTCGTTGGACCGCGAAAACTTGCGAACTTCTATAATATAAAGTTGGTGCTTTAAAAAGGTTCGGGCTCGTACCTTCGGTTTCCACTCGAAATTATTGAGTGAGACTTTACGACGACCTGTTTTTGATATAAATTGAATTGATTAAGAGCTCAAACTTTTGAAAATAAATCGTACCTAATTGTTTTCAGTTTACAAGTGACTATATTCACAAGTTGGTATGTTTCTCGCACCGTACAATTGGGTAACATTTCTACAAAGCTTAATCTTCATTCAAATTCATTTATATTAGTATCTCTCTCGTATCGTGGAGTACTCAATGTATTAAACACTGAAACTTTATCGGATCGCACCAAGGAATTTGAACATCAGAATAGTGGGGTCTAGTTCTTTTCCGTACAAACTCGACTGTTTCTTAAGAAGCTTTGCTTTGTTTAGAATACTTAGGTTAATATTAAAATAATATTAAACTCGAACCTACCAACTCCAGTTGCCAAAACAGTCTCGGCCCTCACCGCGGTACACCGCAACAATCCAGCACAGTTGTAGGCTAAACAAAATAATTAATCTGCTGTGGGCCTGTGGCTAAAGTTTAATTACTTGTTTGAGTTTGTCTTGTTCAACGGGAACTCACACTAGTACAGGAAGATTTATTTATTTATTTAACCATTTATGCACACATATAAATAGACAAGAAGAAAGGAACAGAAAAATATGTACAAAGGTAATGCTTATTTCTATAGAAATCTCTTCCAGCATACCTGGAATTTATGTTTTAGTTGTGGGTAGTATTTATCCTAATCGGGTGGTTAGAACCAATTAACAATAGCCAAAACAACATTTCGATAGATGCCTAGCAAAAAGATATTTTATCAATAAAAACGAACAATATTTCAGACATCCAAACCTATCCTTTACCAAGAACTTAGAAAGCAATTTATGGAAGTTCCTAGCGGGGTTGAAGTTGCTTATGTTTATTTATTTGCAAGGACATGATTAAGGGCTCCAAAAACTTCTGGAAACGCACGTAGGGGGAAAGCGAGATGGTGAATATAAGGGGGGCGTTTCAAGTTGAAGGTTTTAAAAAACCATACCGACACATTGTGCTTTATTGGTTCCCCACCAATAAAGCACAATATATCGGTATGATTTTTGACCCAACTGAATTTGTATAGCCCGCTGCGACACTTTAACAATATTCAAGAAATCCAGCCATGGATTCATGGAATCATGAATCTACATGGTTCAGTACTTAATTCAGACAAGTGTTATCGGATCGCTTTGAACTACTAAACCTCCGAAAAGTAACTTTATTAGGATGAAGCAAGACCTAGATCAGTCCGTTTCTGCTGATGGATTCTGTGAACCAATACTTTCTAAGAAAACAGTACCTATTCATGGAGTTTTTTACGTAAATTAAATATACTTATGAACAAAAGCAGTAAGATTTTTGATTTTATTATATTTTTTGACACACGGACATTATAATGACAACACAGAAATTACATTATAAATGAAACAAAATACAAATAAGTATTTAATACATACTTTGAGTAGGTTTTCGTTTTTCTCCATTCGAACCTACTTTGCTTTTGAATGGATAACTAGATTTGTCTTCCTGACTTACCTTGACACTACAAAAGTGCCTGAAATTGGTTTGATTGAAATAAATGCACTAGAATTGAGTTTGAACTTATTTAGAGTACAGTGCACAGAATCGATCTAACTATCCCCTCTTTATCTAAAAACACGACTAAAAGTTGCTGTAGATGTAACCCATCGGACCATGACGGACCCATGCGGAACGGAACGACAATTATTGGAGGCATCGTTTCAAGGAAAACGTATACCTATGAAAGAGCAAACGTCACGGTTCACGCACGACGTACATTTTGGCGACATTCATCATCATCATCATCATTTCAGCCGAAAGACGTCCACTGCTGGACATAGGCCTCACCCAAGCACCACCACTTCGACTGGTTCCGTGCTTCTCGCATCCAACGGTTTCCTGCAGCATTCACCATGTCATCGGTCCATCTTTTGGGAGGCCTTCCATCGCTACGTCTTCCAGTACGCGGTCGCCACTCCAGGACCTTCCGGCCAATCTGTTCTGCGAGCAATGTGCCCTGCCCACTGCCACTTAAGTTTGGCAATTCTTTGAGCTATGTCGGTTACCTTGGTTCTCCTACGGATCTCTTCACTTCTGATTCGATCGCGACATTGATTGGCAACATTCATTTTAAGGTGCCCCTTATGTAGGTAAAAGGCCAGATCGTGTTTAACCCGTTTAATTGGACATCTGAACTAAAGAACACTTGACTACACCTTTACAAGCTGTTAGCGTCGGTGCTCATCCCACTTAGATTAGTTGTTCGTTACGTCTTCCGCGGTAATTACCGACGTGACGTCCGAACTAGCTAGCATTAATATTACTTCTTGTATTTTATGAGAGCCACTTTTGGTGTGGTGGCTCAAATTAATATTACTTATTTTTATAATAACGGTAATTTGTAGCTATTCCTGGAATGTACTTCGTACTTTTGGTGTAAATCAAAAGTCACAGCATTTATTGCTATTAAACCATTTACTGGAACTTTTGAATTGGCAAGTAGTCGTTCTATCAGTCAGAAAGGTGAGGCTGTAATACTGAAGGTAGCCTCTAGCAGAACTTATATTCAGAATATAATTTGATAGTGTTAGGTATATATTAGAATATTTCAAGCTGCAGCCTCGTGCCTTTAGCCGTATGTTCATCTTTCCATAACATAATAGAACTTACCAATAACAACACAGTAAATCGTGAAATTTGGTCATACCTGATGTAGAAACTAAACCTTTATCAATGACACAAAACTCCTGCAAAAAATCGACAAGCTTATTGGCAAAGCAATCCATAACATTACAAAAACGTGTCGAACATACTGTTTCACATTAGCGCATTTAAAGCCGTACGTACTCTCACGAACCTATATCTCATAATGTTTTGTGCATTACGTCTTTATTCCCAGAGGAGAATACCGTTTTACTGCAGTTTATGTAGAAAAGTTTATTTAATTGTATATCTAAGAAACCGAGAAGCTCTGAGGCAATTATCAGTTCAGTGCAAAATATTTCGGAGTATAAGCACAAATTGCAACCGTCTTGATTATTTTTCTTCATGCTCACAAGTTCCTATTGAGTTTTATAGGTTTGATTTCACATTTATCTTTAAATAAATGCTTTTCAAAATATACGTAGTAAGGCAGGTACTGCAAAGTACTGTCGTGCATAAAATAAAAATTATAACATTGAGCTTGAAAAGAAAAAGCAATATTTGTCTACGGTGCTCACTGGCTTAAAATTTGACGTGGTATTCACAGAGTCTTATGACTTATAAAATAAAACTTGCGCCCCGTGGTGCAGTAAACTGTGGGATGTGTAATGTAATAAACGGTAGGATGAGTAATTAAATTAATTTGCACGAGGAAATAATGAAGCAAATAATTTTACACGTTATTTATCTTTCTTATTATTTCTCGTCTGTTTTATTTCAGAGGGCAAAGTAAGGAGGATTATATTGTGTTTATAGTAGACGTTTTATGCAGTGTTCTCCTGCATAAAATGTCTAAATAGTGTATATAAAAGTGTCCCTAAAGAAATTCTTCTCCTATCCCGTCAGTTACAGAATTATTTATCTTGCTAGTGTATTGGTAACGGTACTGACAGGTACACTGCGCTTGCCAGACGTTCGTTTACTCTTTTAATGCACTTTTTATTTCCCCAACGAGTATTGTTACTGAATTTTGTTTTGAAGGGTCTTTGGTTGTGGTAGTTTAATGACAGATATATGTTGACTGTTCAACTTTCTAACTGAGTTTGGCAATCTTGATGATGGAAGTGTTTGTCTATAAGCTATGTTATCCACAAACCAACTTAACATAAGGTGTCATTAGTTCAACTCATTAGCTTCTTTAAAGGCAAACCAATAATTCAATTCTCGGTCGCTCTTATTATCATCATTCTTTTCCCAATATATTTTCTCGTACTTACTTCTGTCATCTCAATACCAAGTCTACCCCTTTCTAGCCTCAACCTGTTTCATACAGTCCATCCATCGCTTTTTCCTTGTATCAGCGTATTCTGACTGTTTACTACTAACATAAAACCAAAAGTTAGTGTTCATACTAACCTTGCCTCGTGTACCTACCTCGACCATAACGGTAGTGAATCTCGTATGCACATCACATGCAGATCTTTTGTGTGGACGCACAATGCCCATCAGAAGCAAACTTTTTACCCTGTTTTATATGAAAACAAAATGCCTTTGTTGATTGCTTTATTTTTAGAATATTTTTTGCGTTGTTTTGTTTGTCGTTTAGTTATGTGACTATGGATTTTGACTTGAGTTTTCATTCAGTTTAAACCATTTCTTTTTTAATAGTATGCCTGATAAATCGGTGCATATCAGTAACTGGGTAGCCTGGAGTGTGGAACTAAAATATTTAAATGCGTGTCATAAACGTAACTAGCAAAACGTTATCGCAGTTCTTTTCACACTACGTTTTGCCGTTATTGCACACAGACATTTTTCGTAGAGGAAAGCTTCTCTCAATATTTGATTTGGCTGTTTCATTAACCACGGAACCTAAAATAACAAAAGTCGTATCCCAGAACATTACCAATATGACACAATATACAGTTGGTTAATAACGCTATTTGTGGTCGAAATGAACACGTTGCGAGATTGCGTTAGCGAATTAAATTTAATAGGAGTGTGGCGAAACATTCGCTGAACATAGATACTGTTGTTATTTAAAATGTAAGTTATGTTACACTGTTTTTTGCGGTCTGTGGTTATTATTATAATTATATTATGATTAATTAGGGGCGAATGATGAAACAGACAGTTCCTGCAACAGAAATAGAAGACATGGAATATCTACCAACCCGCACTGAGCCGGCGTGGTGCATTATACGACCCACTACCACGCACTAAGAGGAGTAGGACTGTTTCCCTGCAGTGAGTACATAGGTAGCGGGAATTTACCTCACTATATTTGGAACCTGAAACTAATGTTTCAATGAATAGCAGATTATTTCTTACATCCTCCGTTATCGTGTAAAGTTACTCGCTACTAGTTAATTTGTTACTTTAATTAGGTACTAAAGACGTAACCGTGTTTTGAAACTTCAAAACAAGGAAAATGAGGGCGTTTGTGTTGTTTAGGGCTGGTGCTCAAAATAAGCGGTATTACCGGTTGAGGAACCGAACTGGTAGGTGAAGACTAGTGTGATATTCACCTAACCTTATGAAAACCACACGAAAAGTATGAATCCCCTGAAATCTCATTGATCATGAAATCTCCAAAAGGGAGAGACAATAACACAGCCAAGGACTCATAGGGAGAAGAAGAAATAGAACATTCTCCAGTAAATGTGAAGGAAAGAGAAGTTTATATCTCAACATCCCGGTGTCTGTCTTCCACACCCATTCCGTTTTGCGTCAGATATCTTGTTACGGTTAAGAAACAAAACATGTAGCTATGTTATGCACCTTCAAGGATAATTTTACTTGTTCCTCATTACTTTTCCAGCGACACCATTGCCCACATTTTGAATAGAAAATTACAGTTTGAAAAGGTGACATCCCACTGTGTGGCCAAGGAAATTGTTTTAAAATTGCCGTACAATATGGCTCCTAGATCTTACATCTACCTGGGTATCTCAAGCTAAACTTTGTCAATAGGTACACTGTCTCCACTATGAGACTTGGCTGCAGTCATGGCCAGCCCACTGCCACTTCAACTTGCTAACTATTTTAATCTTTATCAGTAAAGCCAATTCTGTTCCGGATAAATCCATTTAATTTCTTTTTTAATTATTTAACCATAGAACAAAGAATTGCAGATATTTCCACCTAGTACAAATCCTAAGAAGCTTGTGATCTAAGTGTAACAATTCCAGAACAATCAGAATAAGTAATCTTGTTATCCGTGTAAGCTATTAAGTTTCATTTAGTTATTCCCTTTGTCTCCAATGTCCGTACAATTCGTGTTTCACGAGTAATTAACAGCGAATTTTCTTTAAGCAATTGTTTGTGAGATGGGGATGGTTTCTTTGAAGTTTTGATGTTGTGAGGATTATAGCCAGAAATGAAGCTCTCTGAATGTTGCAAGATTAGTGTTAGTAGGATTTGTGTAAAGAGTTTTATTTTTGCAATAATTCATTCTTGTAGTTAAAGGAGCATAGGATAATATGCGAAAAAGCAATTAAGCCTA
Organism: Aporophyla nigra; assembly: GCA_947507805.1. Classification (NCBI taxonomy): domain Eukaryota; kingdom Metazoa; phylum Arthropoda; class Insecta; order Lepidoptera; family Noctuidae; genus Aporophyla; species Aporophyla nigra. The sequence goes on along the minus strand of OX382315.1, from coordinate 5,177,092 downwards.
TGCAATAAGAAAGGCTGAAAATAGATTACTTTTTGTAAATGTAGGGTAATTCCAGGATAGGTGCCCCAATGGGATAGGTGCCGCAGCTTTTAATACTCTATGTTAGAAATGTCTTATGCTAAAATTGTACTACGTAATAGGAAGCGCTCCCCCCGCAGACCCCAGTGCAGCGCCAACCGCACGCGAGAGCGCACGCGTTTTGCCCGTGAGTGTAAAAATCTTCCGCGGCGAGACCATTACAAGCGTTGAAATTATAATCGTAAGTACTCACTATCGAATATCTTTTCACTCTGTTATAAATTCTATATTTTTAAAATTTATTTGCTGATATTACAGTTTAAAGTACACGAATCAACGCTATAAATTATAGTTTTCTTTTTAACTTTTTTTTAATTAAAAAGGGCATCTATCCTGTGCTAAAAGTATAGTTGCCCCATCTGCTATCCGGGATAGATGCCCTTAGGGGCATCTATCCCTAACTATTTCTATAAATGTTTTCATATTGCAGGTGGAAGAAATGCCTCGAAAATATAAAAGAAAACCGGGGGTGGTCCCCCGTCACATTAGTTGGACTGAAGAAAACTTGGAAAAGGCTTTCCAAGAAATGACCAAAAATGAGAAAGGTGTAAATGAAATAGCCAGAACTTACGGAATACCCTCACGGACATTGAGACGACGATTTGAAAAAAATAACAAGGAGCAGTTAACCTTAGGTACCTACTTAAAACATTTAATGATTATTTTTTATAATATAAGTGTGATAAATAGATTAATTTATTATTGATTCAAAAAGATCGCTGTCTCAATCGGTCTCAATCCATAATTGTACCTGCGCGGACGACTGCCATTTTGGTTCAACTTACGTGCCGAGATCTGTACCCGACTGCAAAAAGTGGGGCAATGTTTATTAGTTGGTATGTATTTGGTTTATTTGTTACAGGAAAACACCCTGTTCTTGGATTTGAGAATGAAAAACGGTTGGTGGCTCATATACTCAAGCTAGGAGAAGCGGGATTTCCTCCTGACAGAACAGCAATACGTAAGTTAGCATATCAGTTCGCAAAAAAATTGGGGTTGAAGCATAACTTTGGCGATGAAATTGAAATGGCTGGACACTCGTGGTTCCAAAGTTTTATAGAGAGAAATCCTACTATAACTATTAGACAAGCCGAAGGCTTATCAATTGCACGAGCAAAGGGTCTCAGCAGGGAGGAAGTTACTAACTTTTACGCCCTGTTGACAACGGTTGTAACTGAGAATAGTTTGCTAGATAAACCGGACAGAATCTTCAATATGGACGAATCAGGTGTACAACTTAACAACAAACCTGGCAAAGTGGTGGCAAAAAAAGGTGCAAGGGTCGTGAAGTCAGTTACTTCGGCCGAAAAAGGCGAGACAATTACTATAGTTGCTTGTTGCAATGCTATTGGAAATTTTCTTCCACCAGTTCTTATATTAAAAGGCGTGAATAAAAAACCAGAATTCGAAGAGGGCCTTCCACCTGGTTCCAAAGTTTATATGCAGAAGAAATCAGCTTATATTAATACAGATCTATTTTACAAATGGTTAACAGAACATTTTATCGCCCACAAGCCCCACGGAAAGGTATTGTTGATTCTGGATGGACATGCGTCACATTCAAGTGCAATTAACATGCTAGAAGTCGCCCGCGACAATGGAGTAATTTTACTATGTTTGCCTAGTCACACAACATCTGCTTTACAGCCTCTAGACAGAGCCGTGTTTGGACCCTTCAAAACATTTTATAACGCTGAGACAAACCATTTTATGCGCACCAATCCTAATAAAAAATTGAACAGATATAATTCAGGAAAGCTGATAGCCAACGCATGGGTCCGGGCAGCTACTTCTGCCAATGCTATGAGCGGTTTTTGAGGCAGCGGAATTTACCCACTTAACTCAAGTGCACTACCAGATTCTGAATTTGCAATTTCGGATATTGCGTTGGGTGAGCGCGAACAAGAGTCTGCTTCAAATGAACCTGAGCAAGGTCCTGGGTTGGATCAGCGCCAACAAATACCTGTATTTGGTGAGCCAAGACAAGGAATTACACGGGGTGAGCGCGAACAGGAGCCTGCTTTGGACGAACGTGAACCTGAACCCGTCTTGTGTGAATCTGCCCGAAGTCCTGGGTTAGATGAGCGTGAAAAACAACTTACACTTAGTGAGCCAAGACAAAATTTTACATTGGTTGAAGGCGATCGGGAGCCTGCTTTGAGTAACCGTGATGAAGGCATGGAGTTTGAAGAACGTAATCAGCTTATATCGTATGAGTGCGAAGACCAACATAACACGCCACCAAGAAGATCTCCAAGTCTTTTAGACCTTTCTCAAGAATGCCTTGCTCAATTAAATATTAACATTGAAAATTATATTTTTGATGGTACTGACCTATCATTTCCATCATTTAGGTCAGTTCAGGAAACCTCGCAAGCCAACATTTCAAAAAGCAAAAATGTTGAAATGGCGAGTATAGAAACATCATCAAAATTTCTGCAGCAATCGTCTCACATACCGAAAATTCCACTGACCATGTCCAAAAGGGCTAAACAATCTGCAGAAGTTTTGAATTCAAGCGAAAAAATTGACAAAAAGAAGACAGCAGTAAATAACAAGAAAGCCAAGAAGACAAAGGAAAATAACAGAAAAGAAACAGAAAAGAAACAATACATAAAAAAGAAAACGGAAAGCATACCAAGTGGTAGCAAAATTATAAATAAAGAAAATATCAATAAAAGAGAAAAAGTGAAGGCAAAGAAACAGACACAGTTAAATAGTTCTAGCAGCAGTGAAAATGAGGATTTAGATCCTGGTTTCATAAACTTGAGCCAAGGAAGAGGGTTGAGAAAGAGACCATTAAAAATTTACAGTACTGACAGCGAAAATGAACATGATGGAAGTAATTTAACATCAGACAAAGGAAAAGCCACTAAAGGAATATTAATAAGAAAAAGTAAGTTAGTCAATAAGGCTCAAATCCCTGAGAATACCTTACATATTATAGACCCAAATTCAACAATATATTATACTAAGATAAACGAGTATGATTCAGTTGATAAATTATTGTGTAGAATGTAATGAAAACTACAATTTGACTAAATCCAAATCAGATTGGATTAAATGTGTCACGTGTCAGCAATGGCTACATGAGACATGCACACAATTCCAAATTTACTGTTCGAGATGTGGTAAACTAAAAGCTATTACATCACAGACTGAACTTAAGCTATAACTTAATACTATGTGTTAAGCATAAGATGATTGCGGTTTAACGAAGATACCTAAGAAGAATAAGACTGATAAAATTATCTTTCGTTAGTTCTGAAAACTATATTGATTACGTTAATTGGATGTATAAGATGATTATTATTTCACCAATAAAAAATGCTTCTTTTGTTCACTAATTTTAGATAGACATAATTATAAAAGATGTCACAAATTAATGTTAAATATTGAATACAAACTGATTATTGAAACTAGTATGTTTTATTTCAATTAGCATATAATATTGAAGCATTCATGCAGCGAGTCTTCTATCCCTCACGTTAGGCACCTATCCCTTGAAGCATTTTTACTACGAGTCTTCTATCCCTCACGATGGGCATCTATCCTACTTTTGAGAGGGTAAAAAAGACACAATTTCCTCAAAATCTATAAAACTTATGTAAAAACAAAAGAGGTACAATCATAAATTAAAGATCATAGTTACCATATGCAAAAGACGTATTGCCAATAGATTTTTAATTAATAAGTTATGGCTCCCTATCAAAAAGTGGGGCACCTATCCTGGAATTACCCTACCTGTAACTAAGTTATTATATTTTCGTAAAAATGAGTGCAAGTTTGGGTCTATTTCAGTAAGTCTTGCTAATTTTGGGTTAATTTAGTTTCCAGATCATAAAATAGCACAGCATTTGTCTTTATTCTGTGCAAATCGGTGGCCGTTAACATATTCGTATCAGAGGCGCTTAGTTCCTACGCGTAGTCATTAAATGGTTTTACGTGACTTTTTAATGTCTAGAGTCGAGAAAGTGAAACCCAACCCTTCCTTATTGATATAAAACCCACGAGCCAAAACTGTAATTATAACACGTAAAATATAATTTGAACTTACTTTGATCAAATACTATACCACGGCCACGTGTTACAGTTATGTACATATTTATAACAAAACTTTCAAACTTAAACATCTCATATCATATTCGTCAAATTCCAATTTCTAAACCAATCTAAATTTTTATTTCTAGATTTTGCTTTTGTCTGCCTCAAACAACATCAAACCTAGGATTTTCTTCTGAGAGTTTGATTCCAAAGCCGAGCAGTATTGTTGTAGGTTTCTATTTGAATTTTCATCGTTGTCTGAATTCCTCTTGATTCTTATGAAACTTGAACAATGTTGGCAAAAATAATGTGGGTGTTCGAAACACATCTGCCTTCCACTTCTTTCGTTCCAGGTTTGAAATTATGTTTACATAATAACGGAGTGCTTTCAAACTTCAACATCAAATATTTATCAAAATCCATTTCTGTACATACATAGCCACATAATTACCTACATAAATCTGTTCAAATTCAATTCAATTCAATTTAATTTAATTCAGATTAATTACAATAAATAACAATAAATTACAATCATTACATTATAATAATCCATACTTATACCTATATATTATTATATTATAATTTTTAAATAGCTAATATAATATGAATAGGACTACACAACAGAAACACTGGATCAAGACCGCACTACTCGTACATGTAGTTTTGTCCAGTGTTCCATGAAGGAGCAGTCCACATCCATTCTCCCTGCAATAAGTTGCAGGAAGCTGTTGGGGCTGCCCCGTATGCGGCGCATCAGAGACGTTATTCTTTTGCGATGTATCGCTTGAACGCCATCCACTTGAGCATCTGCAAACATACCTGATGCGCTACAAAAGCGTGGCAACCCCATCAACATCCGGAACGCGTTATTGTATTGGACACGCAGGGCACTGTAAGTCTTCTGCGTATGCTTCACCCATAGGCTACACGTATAAAAAGACTGACAGTATGCCTTAAATAAAGTTACTTTTACATGTGCAGTGCAGCGTGCAAACCTACGGGCCAGCATATTAGCTCTGACTGACAATGCCCTGCGTTCCCTTTCAATATCCACATCATCTGTGAGGGCCTCGGTGACCCAGTAGCCCAGGTACTTAAACTGCGCCACTCTTTTGAGAGCACTGCCGTCCAGAGTGACCTCAGGTACGGTGTCATAACTCTTCGTACCGGTTTTGAACACCATCACCTCACTCTTGGTCGTGTTATACCTGAGCCCATGGGCTTCCGCATAGCACTCACAAACCTTTATTAAGCGCCTGAGGGCACTGATCGATGGGCTCAGCAGCACCATGTCGTCGTCGGTGTAACTTATATTGTTAACAAAAACTCCATCAATCGAACAACCTACCTGAGTGCTGCTGAGCTCACGGATCAGGCGATCTACGTACAGGTTAAAGAGCTAGGGTGAAGTCAGACCACCCTGTCTTACGCCACACTCCAACCTATACGCATCCGATAGTGATCCCGCCCACCTGACATTATTACGCTGATTGCCATAACAATATTTAAGGAGCGATGTGAATTCCTCTGGAAGTTTTGTCTCACTCGACAACTTCTGCCACAGCTTGTCATACACAACCAGGTCGAACGCCCTTGAAATGTCCAAAAAACAGGCGTAAACCGGTGTGTTCCTGCTGGTGTAATACCGGTCAAAGTCAGAACTCAAACTGTGCCGGGATCGTAGGAAGAATAAATTAATGCAGAGACACCGTGAACAATGTTGTATATTAGACTAGGTAACTGGGAAGTGATATGACATAATTACGGTTGGGGCATTTTGTGAAGGTGGAAGATTGTTTTCAAATGATTGGAAGGACAGTGCGAGAAATATTATTTTATTTTTAATAAAAAATTTGATGTAAAGGTTGATAAACAAAAAAGTTCAAATCTGTCGTTCATTTAATGTAAACTTATATAAATGGGAACAATGCACACAAAGTCATTAGCATAACGCATATAACTATTTATTCATAGTAATTTCCACTATCGTAACTAGCACCCTAATTGTGTAACGCACAATTTATCAGAATCTGAATGGGATTGAAGATTATTTCTAAACCATTGCGTCATTTGGTTGAATAAATTGTCGGCTCAGCAACGTAAATAGCGCAATGAATGTTGTTTAAGTATGAATATTAAACCAATTCCTACCGATAAAAAGTTCCGCAATTACCCCTCTGGACTTATAATAAAAAGTCTGAAATCACGAATTTGCGGTGCGTAGATAATGTTCGTGCCACTTTTGTATAATAAAAGACCTTAGCCCTGCAGTGGGCTAGTGCTAATAATGTAGCTAGGTTATTACACATACCATAATCACTATGCACCTATGACGTAAATAATTCACGTTAAAATGTGTCAAAATTCTAATATGCAACCATTTTATCCCAAAACAAAACTACACGTACCATCTAACACAAAATTACCTCCTCGTGTTTTCTGACATTCATTACATCCCATCCCTGGTTACATATTGTGGGCTGAATCTGCATGTCGTTACGAGCTGTGTCTCAACTCATCCATAATTCATATAATGAGGACAAGCAGAACACTGGATAGATGAAATAAGATATTCACCAAGCTAGTTATTTAGATTTAGGTGGTCATGATGGCCGTAATGTAGGGAGTGAGTAAAAGAAGAATCAAATTACTGAAAATTTAAAGGGTTCTAAATTGAGACGGGCTATAGAAGATAAGAAATAAGAACAAGGATGACATTTAAAAAGAGCTGCAAAAAAAGTAAAAAGAAGTACATGAAATGGCGGAATTACAAAGGACGAAACTTTGTGAATAATAAATAAATAGTAGAGATTGAATAGACAAAACAAAAATGCTCCCATTTGATTTTAACAAACCCGTACTAGAGAATGGGCAGCAGCGCTCTCTATGCATTTTACCACCATACTGCGATTGCCAACCCGCCTGCCAAGCGTGGCGATTATGGCAAAGCCTCCCAAATTGGGGGAGGCCTAAGTCCAGCAGTGGCTGAAATTAATGAATGAATGAAACCCGTACAAGATTTTTCTATAATTCATTTTTGAAAAGTCTCAGTATTAAGCAAAATAAACATTGGAATATAGTCTATTTCTCTAGAAGCAAGCCAAACACTATTCCACCTCTTTCAGAATTATTAAAATAGTCTTGCATAATTTCTTACCTTTTCAACCGATTGAATATTTCAAACCTTCATTACCAAACCGTGGATTTACAAAGATATCTCTCAACCTATAAACAAACTTAATGGTACAAAAAAATTCTTATATAATTTCAGATCCCGCATTTTGTGAGTACTGAAATTATCATCTCAAACTGAAACTCGGGTGCTAATGAGCCCAATTTCTGCTGTAGGGTTCATGAGGCGTTTGAAATCTTCTTTTAATAAAAATATTTACAGCCTCGGTTTTTGAAGATAGTTAGATTTTTAAAATACATCATCAGGCTTTACAATTAAGAACTAATTTAAGACCGCTCACACGATTTCCCTATTCCTTTCGAAACAGCAGGAGACAAATCAAAGACGTTTGTATTGCGGCGGTGCTGCATACATTATTAAGCAGAGCTCTGATAAACCGACAAATTCGTATAACACAACCAACTAAGCTTTGCCTTTCCAAAATTAGCTTCAGAGGATTTACAACCTTATCTTTCCTGAATAAGATTTACACTAGATATAAATCATCAACCTTAGCTACAAATATAAGTAAGTCGACTTCCATTCGTTCACAATTTTCATGCTGTTAGTAAACTATTTAATCAGTTCTTATTTCAAACGTATAAAGTTGGAATTGGCTTGTCGGTTAAAATTTCCAATGGTATTAACGAGAAGCAACTAAGACAATTCATCAAGTTTGCTTAAAATGTTGATATTTCAAATTCCAAGCCTTTAATGGAGCGAATATTTGTATTGTAAGGATTGTTGGCTTTGAGTGCCTTATTACAACAAAGTTTTCACGCTGTTTCTTCCACTTGAATAATTTCTAACCAACTTTTTTGGGATTTCCAATTTATAATTAACTAATATTTATATTTGAGACGATACTTTATTTTATTGATGTTTCTCAAAAGAGTTTCGTAGAAACTAACAGCATCAAGAGTTCATTGAACAATTTGCATCGCTGGATATTTTTCTGATTTGCTTTCATAGAAAAATTACTCGTGAGTAGAATACAGTTTGTCATTAATTTCTGGTGTTAAGCTTGACAATCTTTCAGTTGTTTTCGAGTAGAGCATTCTCAAGTATAAAACGTCTGTAATGAGATTGATGGAGATCTCGTCAGAGCAGCTCCAAATGAAAAATATTAATAAGTTCACGCTACTGCCTAGCCTTTTGTCAATTTAAACTATGTGCTAGTCGACTTTCAGTCACTATATACCCGGGAGCTATTAAATACTGTTGTAGGCACCTTCTAGGCCTAGACAAAGTGACATTTGTTTGCGGTGATGGAAAATTAAAAAATATATGAGACTGATATATGCTACAGAAAAGAAGTTATTGCAGAAATATGAAACGCTCTAAATGCGACTTTCACTTGTCTAAGTACTCTGGTGAAATAGTGGTCTCGAAAGTCAACGAAAGTTCTAAAACATAGGTTCGATTTTTTTAATTTAGAGCAGCCAAACAAATAAACAATTTGTATACAATCACCAATAACTACAAAGTAACAACCTCAACGTTGTTGCTTACCCAGCTTTTCGAACTTTCGAACTAGGAGCGTCTTAGAATTCTACGAGCGTAGTACGGTATAGTGCGTACTTAGCATAAATTCTGGGGTTAAAGTGGAGCTGCAAGCATGCACTTGTGCCTTGTGGGCAGAAACTATCGTGTTAGTACGTCATGTACGTATGTACGTCATAGTTTGCTAGTTATTGTTGTTGAGGTTCAACGCGATTTGCTACGCCGTAGCAGATAGCGCTACGTAAGCTACGAGTTGAGAGTATTGAGCTATGGCTGATGTTTTATCGCCTTGTGTCTGAGCCTGTAGATTTACGTTCATCCCCAAATAATAATCACTCAGATCCAGCCTGTCTCTTCAGTTGACTTTCGAGACCACTATTTCACCAGAGTGCTTAGACAAGTGGAAGTCGCATTCAGAGCGTTTCATATTTCTGCAATAACTTCTTTTCTGTAGCAATATTGATCGAAATTGGTTAACTTTTTCAACTCTGAAGCTATTACATAACATATTTTACTATAAATCGCGAGATTGTTCGAAAGATACACCGTGACCCTGGCACATGGGCAACTGAAGGAACACGGGTGGGTTTTAGCCAGTAAAAGTCTGACACGACCTCCCACTCCGCCCAGAGCGGGAGAAATCAATTGATGATTTCCCATCCAAAAAAAAAAGGCCACATAGTGTAAAATGGTGACATAAAATAACGGACCCAAGTTTTATCCTCACGCTATTATTATTTGGCATCATCAGCAACATGCGGTCGAAAATAGTCTTGAACTTATAACATCAAAACAATTAACAGTTAGAACAAAAACGACTTGACTAAAAGTCGTTGTTTACTAAGTACCTACCTACCTAATATTTTTAGTAACACGTCACCTATAAAATATCGATACAAAGTTGCCAAGCTTGTAGAAAATCTTTTATGAAAACACTTCTGTTTTGAACGAGGTATTATTATGCGAGGTATTGTTATGGTAGTCGCTTTCCAAGATACTTTTGATTTCACTTGGTACTGCGGCGAATTTAGTTTGAACCCGTACTTGGCTTTCTTATAGAAACAGTTTTGATTTAGAAATTCAATTTTTTAAACTTAAAATTAAACCAGTTATAGAAATGTTGACTTTAATTCCGTGAGTCTGCACAGTTAAGTAGCAATTTATTGTGAAAGTTGTTCAACACGAGAGGGAGTTGTTGTATAGTTTTGAATGGGACTAACGTAACTGCGATTAGTATTTTTGATCGAAGACTATTAATCTGCCTTTACCTGCATCCTAACAGGCGTTATATTATTTTTATTTAGCCATAGTTATAAGGTTATTTGTCATCTTAACTAATTACACAGAAAAAACGAAAAATATTCGCAAGACGAGTTTACAATCTAATAACGAATTTGAACTCAGATTTCACCTTAATAAAAATAAAAATAAACTTTACAAAGGCTTGCGAAAATTTTTGGACGCAAAAGTATTTCGAGGAAAGAAATTAACAAAAAAGCGCGTTCTGTAGTTTGTAGGTGACCGAATTATAAATTCAGTGCAATATAAAAGAGTCTTGTGCACCGAAAAATTGGGTCATCCTATTCCTCTATTACAGTGCCGTGCATGGAAATGTGGATCTGTTTAAAAATATTTTTGAATAAGTTTAGTTTGTCATTTGTATGTGCTTTGATTTGAAGATGGTATTCAAGTATTTTAATGGTTATTTTATTTTCTTTTGTAAGGGCAAACAAACAGCAGTACTTAAAAAGTAGGTACACAGAAATAACAATAATTTTAACTATTTTACTAGTCACCATTAAAAATATCTGAACTAAATCATAAATTCAGTTTTACATTAAAACAGAATTTATGATTTAGTTCAAATATTTTTCTTCTAGAATTTTCTTCTTTTCACACGTGTTGGCATGCAGAGTAATCAAGAATAACTGTCATCGTGTGAACAGACTCGTTAGTTAGTAGTAGAGAAATGCCGTGTGATATTTGTAATTTTATTGGGTTTGTTTCTTAAACTATAAGAATTTAAGTAACAAACCTTAGCTCATTGTTGCAATATGAGTAACTGACTTGATTCCTGTCTATTAAATTAGAAAAAAGTCTTACTATCTAGAACGATCTTATTTTTAATTTATTCTCAAGCTATGTTTCGTGAAGTAAGCGACCAAATTCTCTTTCTTTTTCATAGTGATTTCTTACACCCAGGTTGGGAATAAAAAAGCACAAAACAATCTTGATATCATAAATAAATGATTTATTGATTTGATTTTATTTCTGTAAGTAGGTTTGTACAAACACTTTTACATGTCAATAATATTTGTTTTAAAACTAGATGAGGTCGGCGTTTCCTAACTGAATACTCTGAGAAGAAAGGCCGAAACAAAGTCAGAGGTTACAGTCCAGACATAATCTTGGTCACATCATGTTAAGACCATGTAGATTAGTGACTGAAATGGTCTTTTGAGGAAAGAACCACACAGATTGAGTGGACCTGTCCAGCCAGTGCAAGCATTTGTCACTAATCGTTTAGCTCAACTCGGAACATATGGAGCCCAACGCTGTGACGAACAATACCAAAGAAAGGACATTTGGATAGACCACATAAATTACTCAAACTGCCAGATCATGATAACTGAGAAAGAGAGAAAACAAAATTAAAAAGGACCCATATAGTCTTCTCATTACAATAATTTAAAAAAAAAACAAACAAACAAAGTAAATATTCATGTCATTGTATATGTAAAAATTATCAATGTCAATGTGTATATAAAAAAAGAAACTGATATCTCTTCAAAACGAAAGATCAAATCCACTAATCTAAAAGTAAAACTACCCGCACATAATAAACGCGAGACCACTATTCCTGTCCCACACTGTATGTCACGCGTGTTGACCATCCGTTTGGTGTTGCACAGTTTCCAATTAGTGGTACGGCTTTGTATCCTGTGCGATTGTCACTTTACTACTACATTCGTGAATGATATGACCCTGTTCCGGGTGCATATAGGCGTTTGAATGGATTGCGTGGGCAATGGAATGGGTGGAAAGGCTAAAGTAATAATTTTCACGAAAGTGCCACTTAGTGAAAAATGCAGAGTAATGTTTGCATTCTAGCAGCTATTTTTCTCATTCATGATTCTTAAAATTGTAGGTATATGGTGGTGTGTGTATTTGTGTGTGTGTGTGTATGTATATTTTATTTAATAATATTTGAATCTTATAATAACATTTTTATAAATAAATATGTATTTTGTACCTAGTATATTCAATTCCATGGCAGTGTCTCAATAATATGTATTTGTGTGTGTGTGTGTGTGTATATTTTATTTAATAATATTTGAGTCTTATAATAACATTTCTATAAATAAATATGTATTTTGTACCTAGAATATTCAATTTCATGGCAGTGTCTCAATAATATTGCTGAAAACAACTTCAAATTTTAAAGTATTCGGTGCACTTTTTTTTACTCTGCTTGTATCCAGTTGAGTTATCTTTGCAAATAACTACGAAATTTCGAAAGTATCTTGTTCCTGGAGCAGTGAAACAAAATGTCAGCAAGTTAGCAGCACCTTACTAGGTCGCTAATCAGTTTTCCAGAAAATGTACCTTTAGGCGTGCTACATACTTGTTCGGCTCGTCATAATTTTACAGAGCCGGGTAGCAAAATCACATATTTATGCATCCGAACGAAGTATACCAAACGCCACACGCCGAATGAAAGCAAAATAAGTATGTGTAATAAATGCTTCAGGTCAGCTTTATAATTTAAATAAACTGCCGAAACGAATTTTCCAACCCATAGGTGTACAACCTCTAACAATTTACGACGCAAGTATTTACCGCATATTACGTCTTACTAGTTGTTATGTTAAGCCATAAACCAAGACGGTCGCTATTTGCATTGTGATTATAGCAATGCATAGATGATGTCGTGACATACATTACTCCGGGTTTATGGCGCAAACTGGAGGAGAAATTATAATCAAAATGTAGTTTGGTAGAGATTATCTTGATTATCGTGGATATAGAGACAATAGAAGTACAACAGAGACACGTTGATAAGGGAAAAAATAGGTAGGTGTTTTTATAATTTTTCAGTGAATGATTTAAAACTATACTCACTTTGTCCCAATATTACACTAATGTATTAGAAAAAATATTGTTTAGCTGTAAATATCTTCTTACTAGCATTTTCAAGACTTATATTGGCAATAGTACACTTTAAAAACACATTGATGAAAGAAAAGTTATTCTTCAACTTGAAAACTACCTTTAAATAATTAGTAGCATAGAGTTTCTTTTAACCAAAGACCAAAACTAGACCAAATTATAAACTCAGAGAAATATCTAAACTTATCCTAAGTAATTTTCAAACCCTTTATAGCACTAAATTCTCACTTTGTTAATATTATTTCTCAAAAACATAATCTAAAAGTTACCAACACATGCATAAATTGTGAGGATGTTTCATGGCAAAAACTCAGCGGAGCTACAGCTAAGCTCAAGCTGCTGGTGGAAATTCATTCCGCTGTGAACGCTTGACCGCGCCGCGCGCCGGCGAGATAACATGTTGTTACAGCCACGTGCTGCGTTTAGTTTGGGATAGTTTTGTCGAGTGGAGGTCAACGTATTAAACTTTATGTTAAGTATACATTATTAAGGGCGAGTCGCTATTTGTTAAAATGCGGGCTTAAACACCCATGGAAGTTTGAACAACACATAACTTTTAGACGTTTTTAAAAATTGCTATGACGGTACTGAGTGTTCCACCGTTACCAGTGCTTGCTATATTCTAGTAACGTTCTGGGACAGCTAATTGTTGTGTTTTATTGTTGTCTCTGCACCGGTGCAACAGCATTTCTCAAAAAAAAAAACCTGTTGATATATCTAATTCGAAAATTACCTCCTGTTTACCTCGATTTTGAGACACTATTTCTAAATGGTAAGTTTGGTGCAAAAACATAATTCAGATAAAAAAAATGTATTTCATTATTGAAGTGAACTCTCCCGTTCAAACACACTGAGCAGAAGCCATATCATTGGGAATATCAGTCGGCCCGCATGACAGCGCCGCGCGATACCAGCCCCAATTCTGTTACCGAAATTGGTTCATACGCTTCTATTTTACTGACTTTGTAGGTGATGCAAAATTTTAGTTTTTACTGGTTTTATTTTTAGCGTGGTAAGGTTGGGTTTTGTTTTAGTTCCCTATGTGCTTTTTTAGATTATCGTTGAAAGTTTAATATAACGAACTACCAATACAGAAGCTGTATAAAGGTTTTATTCCTTTTGGGACTGATTAAGTCTGAATATCTAGGATTTAGGAATCTTCTGTTTTTAAACTTCTTACAAAATTAATTTTAAGAACAATTAGCAATTGTAAGATTCAATAACGTTAAATAGTTCCTCCCAAAGGACAGGAACAGCGTTTCCATCTAGCACAAGTTCAACACTCAGCCTTGCATTATATCCTCTTTGTCTCACAAGGCGATTGTCTAGCGAGATCTAATTAATGTCTTTTATTCTTTATGCAAATGCTTATAATTTTTTTCCTCGTTTTTTCTTACGTCGTATTTTTAGTGTTTAAAAAGTAGGTACTTTTTTCATTATGTTTTGTTATGGAGACAGACTCAATTCTACACCGTTTTGTATTTTCTTAATACAAGACAGTTTTCTAAAAATTACTGCAGCTTGTCGCCCATATTGCAGTTTTTATCACTCATACATCAACAATAAATAAATTATATTTAATCATTTATTCGAGTAGTAGTATCGTTTTTTATCTATACTAATATTGTAAAACTGAAGAGTTTGTTTGTTTGTTTGATTGGTTGAACGCGATAATTGAAAAATTCTTTTTGTGTGGGTTAGCCTAATTATTGAGGAAGGCTATAGGCTATATAACATCACGCTATGATCAAAAGGAGCGGAGCAACAACGAAAAATGGACGAAAACTGGCAGGTAATTCGATGCGACGGAAAGGGTCTGGGGAGCAAAAATTTGACACGGTCGAAGTCACGGGAAGAAGCTAGTACCTTATATATATGTAAACACATTTCAATTACTTTACATGTACCCATATCACATACGTATTAGGGCGAACCGTAATAGCGGCTCAGACGCGACAGAACGCAGCTGCCTGCAATTTGCATTTATAGAGGATTGCACTATGTATTGGCAGTAAGTGGCGTGAAATTTTACCTGAATTGGACGTACGATTTCCTTGAAAATATAAAATAGTTTGTGGATTTGTGCGCAAAAATACACTAGAGTAAATAATAATATCATCAAGGGAAGGCAAAACACGAGTGTAAGTAATACTACTACTAAATAAATATCAGGTCATAACTATTTGTAAGTCAATAAAGTCATATATAATTATAATCTGCGATTTTAATTACATTCAGGTGTGTGACGAGAGCTCTGAGACTGCTACCAGCCCAGCATATCGACCAATCCTCCTCTTAAAGTCTTGATGATCACAGATCTGTATGTTCCAGCCTTGCGGCGCCAAGTTCTTTACCGTGTGGACATTCATGATGTCAATTCCATTAAAGATTTTTCTTTCTTTCGACATAATGCACCTACGCCTTTGTTTTACAAACTACACTTTGATTAACATGATTTGATTTCAGTGAATATATCACTCGATGAAAAGCAATGATACTATTGACATTTGTTGTCGCTTACATTTTTTATTTGGATTTTTTTATCTATTATCCAAAGTTGTAACTCCTTAACAGCTATCTATTTTTTGGTGTTAAATGTACAAAACATGGCATTCAGTATTCAAATATATTATGGAGATACTACTAAAATGTTGAATGTTTAACAAGGGCCAACCTGACCGACACAACGAAGTGTTTAGGGTGATACCGCGGTTATCACCACCCGTGGTAGCCATTAGTGATCACGATTAAATATTTATTGTATAACTGCTGTAGGTACATTAATACTTATGAATATAAGATATGTTATGTTTTCGTGACGATATTTCAACAATTGTTTTTGTTGTCCATTGGGAAACAGAAAGATAGACATAATCATAGTTGAAGAAATATCAAATTGCTTATCATGTTTTGTTCTCGATTTGAAAGCATCTTGGCATTCTAATTCTACGTACTCGATTTTTCTGAGAGTGTTTATTGGAAGGACAAAGATTAACATTCTGAGCCTACCCCAAACAATATTCGATATCGAAACTAGAGCAACGTTTCAAACAAAAACAGAACGAGAAAACAAAATCACAAATCAGCTTTTCCTATCTCTGCACACGAATTTAAAACGGATCTTTTAAAAAAGCGGAGTTGTAAAGAGGGTTGTAAAAAGCCTCAACACATTAATTCCCGCTCGAATCACCGTTCGTGACAGGCAACAATATGAGCGGTGCATGCCGCCGGGGAATATCAGTTTAGGTAAGAGGAGTGTTTGTATTGGCTGGATCACATGCTTGGTGTGGAATTAGCTGATAGTAGAAGGGAAACTTTAAATTCATATTTGTGTTCTATCTACAGACAATGCAGGCTTACAGGCTGCTTTAATTATTTTTGATAAATATAAAATTGTAATGTGAATGTTATAAAATACTGTCAACTAACTGACCCATGTGTTATTGAAAATTAAATAAAAAACCACCTACTTGAATGTTGAATTGTGATTCTTAAATCCTATCGACATGATTTCAGATCTATAAAACAGTAAGCTAAACTAATTTACTAGTCAAGCCTACTATCCTATTCAAACGCACCAAATACAACAGTCAAATCAAATATAGGGCTACACGCTAGGCCCCATTTATACGAGATGTCCTATATGAGCGATTTGCCATATCTAGGTATTTTTGCCTCTTGTTAGCAAGATTATTAGTACTTATCAGTTTATGCAATCGACTTGTAGAGAAAGTAGTTCAAGTTGGTCTTTTGAGATGATTGACGAGATGATTTACGAATCAGACAATGTTCACACATTGTCTGATTCGTATTTATTTATTTATTTTATCAATTTGAATACGGGTAGTTTCGTGACAAGCCTTTATTTCATTTCCCCCCTTCTTCTCCTTCTTGATCCCTTACAGACTAAGAAATTACAATTATTTTGAGAACATGCCATTAGATAAAAGTACTTTTCAGCCAGTCCCATATTTAGAATCAAGTTTTAGTACAGTTCCTTAAATTCCCATCACAATATTCACAATGTATTTTCTTTTGCTTAGCGAAGTTATTGTCAAATGCCTCGTTAGGCTTGTGGTCGCAAACACTACTTCTGAACATTAGGTCCTGGGTTCGATTCCCGAGCTGCGCAGTATTTGTTTAATATGGAATTTCTCCGTATGAGCCCGGAGTCTGCCCGATGGCTGGCAATAGGCTAGCCCACTAAAATATGAGAATTCAAACATAACTATCGAAATCTGAGTTTTACTAGGTCACTTCTGCTTCACTGGGGAAACAGACGAAACGTCATGTTTTATTAATGTAAAAGTAAACATTGAAATCAATTACTGTTATTTTTAAAGACTTGATCAAGTAATGACCTGCCCGTTAAGACCAAAAATTTATTATTTCTTGCAAATTTGAGGATGGCTA
Organism: Aporophyla nigra; assembly: GCA_947507805.1. Lineage (NCBI taxonomy): Eukaryota > Metazoa > Arthropoda > Insecta > Lepidoptera > Noctuidae > Aporophyla > Aporophyla nigra. The sequence goes on along the minus strand of OX382315.1, from coordinate 5,159,712 downwards.
TTTTACGCTTATTGTCTATAAAATACTAGATGCTTAAGATATTATTACCAAAGCTATTATTAAACCTCTTAAATTCCGCCACGTTTGTTTTGCGGTCCAAAAACACGGTTTCTTCCAAGAAATATTTCTGGTATCTACTTTGAGAACGGAAAATTAAACTTGTCTTTAACCGTTGTTTATTTTAACCCTTTATAATTAAGGTGGCGGTGTAGAATTCCGAATTAAGTAATGTGACACTTATTAGGGGGGTTCAAATATATTTTAACTGAAGAACAAAAGCCGGTGATTTGTTAAGCTTTGCCTTTCAAAGATTACCCTGAAATTTCTAGGTTCAAGTGCAAATTATGGAAGAATATCAATTTTTGTTAATATTTTTATAATGATTTTAGCTGTAACATAAACCACTTTTACGAATCCGTATAGCTAAATACAGACATTATTAATCGTGCATTAAGCCCATCATGACTAATTAGATGTCGTTCATTTGGTAAATTTACAGTGTACTTCACGCTTGATTGCAAGATCGGTAATTATAATGTTTTGTTAGTAGCACACAACACTGTTACTGTAACGTGACCTCTTGATACAGTGACTAGCGAGGTGACTGACGTCTTAGTCGAAGAAATATGGATCAAAATCCTGAATAGTTCGTTAATCATAGTACAGTCATACCATACTTACCAAGTACGTAGACCATCTGAAGATTAAAGGAAATGTAGGGATTGAAATAGAGTTTATTGAAGCTGAAGGTGGTAAACACATAATCTTGGTCAAAATTAAAGTTTCTCTGCGACATAGGTACAAGAACTATTCTTAACAGCTAATCAGCGGCGTAAATAAATTAGATTGGGAAGAGTAGGTTTAAAATATTAATTTATTTTACAATAGAAACTCCTACAATAACGACTTTACTTTCCTCAGCACTTAAGTCTGGCAGGAATTGATACTTCTGAAGTCCGTACTTCGCTGCGGTTCTCCAACAGCACGAATAGGAAAATGTCACATTTATTCCGTTGGTCACCTTAATAAAAAATACGGAAAAACCGATGCTCATCGTCAAAATGAGCTTCGAAACACCAATCGATATTTTGTATGCACTTAGCTACGATTAAAATGAAGTTCGGCACACAAGTGCAACAATAACAAGCATTCAATGAGTGTGTTGGCGAGATCCCAAAGTGTGTTCACCGAATAAACGTTCCACTGAGGAACCTATTAAAAGTTTTTTATATTTATTAAAATGCGGAGCGATGGATTTCCTTAATTATCAAAGGTTATCAAAAGCGAAATAAAATACTTATGCCAGCGATAATAACCAGCCTATTACGTTAACAATACCAATTGTTATTTCTTTTACATAGGTCATCTCTGTGAGAGACAGTGGGCTGTTATGGCTCAGAGATGTATAATAATAATAAGGACAACCTACATATTTCAAGTTCCATGCCTAATAAGGTTGAAGCCTTCTGCCATTTACTGAGAACGGTTTCAAACACAAAGCTACTAATGACAGTTTCCGGAAGTGAAAGACCTAATAAACGTATTGATTAACTTAGGAATATAATACTTACAAACTATTTATGCAAACAGAATTAAAATAATATTCACATTTCTTTATAGCGTTGTTATTGTCTTCGCTGATATAATATAATATAATTCTTTATTTATATAAAACAGACTGTAGTACATATCAGTTTTTACAAAGAAGGTAGTTTAAAATATCTTTACAATCAAGTGGGTGACGTGCTGTTCTCCTCGCTAGGCTATGAAATAGCCTGTATTAAGGAGTAACAGTGCCAATCCTCTCTAATGTGGGTACTACAAATTTTATTTTTGCAAGTAAAATTTTTAATGTTTTACATACTATTTGGTGCGCAAGCGCATGTGTGTGTGTGTGTGTGTGTGTGTGTGTGTGTGTGTGCGTGCGTGTGAGCTGTGCGTGCGTGTGCGTGAGTGCTGTGCGTGCGTGTAAAATAATATTAACATGTATAATATTTAAAAAAGAGAGGTATTGAATCCGTTTTGAATCCGTTATTACTATAGGTAATTTATCCGGCTAAATTGTAAAAAAAATCGATCTAATATCTGTAACGATTCCCATAACTGTCGTGCCGCAATCGATTCCAAATCGTATTAATCGTCTTATCGGAATCGAATCGATTACTTCTGGTGAGTGTAACGCAAATTGAATAAGTTTGGACAAGTGACTGTGCTTTGAGATGGTTGGCAACATTTTGGTGTTTACTTTAGTTAATGTGATTGGAAAGTTTACTTGAAGAAACTTTTTATTTCGTTTTCTGGCACTTAAGCTTCTTGGAGACTAGAAATGGATTTTGGTACTTACTGACATGCAAGTTTAAGCCGATGAATGATGATAGTTTGCAGTACTCGAAATGAGAAGGAACCCAAAATTTTTCACTATCCTTAGGACATTGATTTTTTTAGTGAAGTAGAGAAAAATTTGGGTAACGACTGATGTGAAGTAACGGGTTTGTTTTAAAATTAATTAATTCTAAAAGTGGTTGACATATTGGTTATTTTTCCCACAAAAATATTATTCATGTTCCAAAGAAACTGAAGAACAGTTTTAACGTATTTCACGAATCATTTATTATTATGTTACTCATTGTATCTCCAAAATGCCGAAATCACGACATACCAATATAGCATATTTTTAGATTATTTTGAATACTAAAGAACTGAACCGAATAAATTACAAGTAGGCAAATAAACTCACACTGCACATTGCAGGAGGGCGGATTTTTTAAAAGTTGTACCTAAGTTAAAATGCAGGTCCTCATTTTTTTTGTTTTTGTTTCAATATGTGTAGTTGAATTCTTATTGTGTAATAAGTGAACTATAATAAAATGTATAGAATATTTGAATAGCTGCTACAAATTAGTCATAATAAGTTATTGAAATTCAGTTAGAGGATTTTTGGTTCCACTGAATAATAATTTATGATCTTACTCAGTGAGTTAAATAAAACGGGTGTCGGCGCATCACACATGCCTGTGGTCGACGGCGGCGCAGCGCGGGGGTCGGGGTATCGAACCCGAACATATAGGACTGCTGCGCGGGCGCCGCACAGTGGGTCGAAACTATGATTTTAGTGACTTAGGGCTCAACTTTGCTTTTTTACTTTTTTCTTCATGTGGATGGATAGAGCTCATTAACCTCAACAATAATTGTTCTGATGTATTTTTTCCTAAACTTTATACTTTGGGTAGAAAAATGTGTTTTGTTATTTTTTTGTATGGAGCGGATCAAATAACCTTAAATTCCTGCTAAGTAGCGTGTGATCCCGCGTTGAAACTTTATTTTTCATATACCTTGTCTAGTCTATTATCATTTGATGCTATTAACGTGTGCATAAAGTTGCAACTCTGCCAAATAAATGGATCGAAAAAAATGAAAAAATATATCGAATAAAAAGCTACATTTTTTACTTTCGTAAGTTCTTTTAAGTTAAATTTGATATGGAATAGTAAGTAAAAGCACGTAATAATACACATAGTTACTTAACAACTAACAACAATACATTTAAAAGGTCCCTAATTAGCTTAAATTTACTAATATATGTAGTATTAGTAAATTTGTAAATTTAAGCTAATCACACTAATCATAATACATTTAAAAGGTCCCTAATTAGCTCAAATTTACTAATATATGTAGTATTAGTAAATTTAAAGCTAATCACACTAATCATAATACATTTAAAAGGTCCCTAATTAGCTTAAATTTACTAATATATGTAGTATTAGTAAATTTAAAGCTAATCACACTAATCATAATACATTTAAAAGGTCCCTAATTAGCTTAAATTTACTAATATATGTAGTAGTAGTAAATTTAAGCTAATTAGGGATCTATGAATTTCAATTTCTTTGTTTTAATGACTTTAACATGTTTATGAAATGTTATTTTAAGTTAGATTTAATACTGAATAGTAAGTAAAGATAGGTACATAATAATACAAATTAGTAAAGGTAAACTAACATTACTACAACTAACACAAGCAAACTAAAAACTAACTATAAACAACATCAAACATTACTATTTCCTTTCAATTATGAGTTTGACATTTATAAACTAATAAAAAAAACAAGAAACTTACAAACTACCAAAAAATCTTATTCACTATCGCTATGACTATCTTGTAAATTATCTACATCAATAAAATCTATATCGGATTCTGTGGGAAAAATCAGCAGAAGCTCTTTGACTTTTGGAGAGAGAACCATTATATTTTGTTTCACCATTCGAGGTCTTAGACTTGTGATCTTTGGATCAGAAGACAAAAGAAGATTGTGTATAATATCCTCATTTGTCGCCGTTCTACTTACCTTTCTAGAATGACTCTCTCTATATTTCCGGAAATCTTTATTACGAGCTTCCGCTGCCTCTTCCGACAGTTTACCTATAGGTATGGCACCAAAGTGCTTAATTATATCACTCCCATGTACTAACAATTTATGTATACTGGAAGGCATATAATACCAGGGATATAAGTGAACGTACAATTGTGCAGTATCTCTACAAAATTCGGAAAACTTAGAAAGATCCACGCTCTCTCCAGATGCAACCGTCTGAAGAATCACATGAAACCTTTCTATTAAATCTTTATCTATTCCTGTTATGCGAGCTGTTGTTTCTGCATCCCTAAAAAATCTTCTGGCAGTATTGCCATCATTGGTTGTGCCTACTCCTTGCTTGACTACGTCAATAAGTAAACCGCATTCTTTCTTAAACGCTTGCTGTATAGCGCTCTTTCTGAGTGACATTTTTTCTTTGTCATCGCCCCTGCAACTCCATTTTTTGAAGTCCAAACGATAAGCTGCAAACAAAAAGAAATATCACTTAAATAAAAATCTCACAAGTAACTATATAACGTGAAAAAAATTATGAACTAATAAAATTATATTTACCGATATGAAGTAAGCACTCCATGCTTCTTATCCAGGCATGTAAAGATGACATTCCATACTGGAACACTTCTTCGTTGTTCTCTTTTTGAGCAAGTGACTCTAAATTGTTCATCTCTGACGGTTTTGCTTTGCAGATATCACAGACAGCTGAAGATGTGTCTGACAAATATGACGATATTTTGCCGTCTATCATCGTCAAGTGCAATTGATGCTTAACTTCAACTTGATTGAACTTGATTGGCTGAAGTCTTTCTATTTCTTCGGTTATGCTAGCTTTTATTGTTACCACTGTTGACTGCGTTTCTTTGGTAAATTTGAACATTATCGGACGGCAATAGAAAGTTGATGAGGGTCGATCGTTTTCCCAAACAATTGTTCCATCACATTGTTGAAGCCTTATAGGAACTAGACTGGCCATGAAGATAGTTGAGTCATCAAACTCTGCTTCAGTCTTTTGTTTATAATTACTTTGACCTGAGGCTCCATCAAAACCCCATTTGCTTATTAGCAGTAACTCAGTTGGCGAATCCAAATCTAAAGTAATCACTTCTAAAAGCCTAGATACCGTCAAGTTGAGTAAAGCTTGCAGTTTAATAGCAGCTCCTTCTTCAGTTATAATTATGTCTTCTTTCCCTGGATAACATTTTGCCTTCGCTTGTTTTATTTTATAATAAGAAGGGTATAAATCAGACCTATTTTCACTTGCTGCTTCTCTTAGGCTTATATACTGCCACTTACTTAATTTAAGTGAAACTAATAAAGACAGTGCCTTATCGGGTGAATATGTACTACTTTTCGGTTTACTTGTACTTAAACACTCTTTAACTTTTTCTAGATCTTCGGGGTGATTTAGTAAATGGTTCATAATTTTTCCTACATCCTCATTTCCGGTGTTTCTTAAACTAGCAATTGTAGTAGCTTTAAGTTCATCCGGGGATAACGAAAGCGATTGGTTAATTTGATCAACGCGTCTTCGTTTTTGCCTGGAGCCCAATTCCTCGAAAGGTTTTCGAGGTGTAAATGTAGATGTCGAAGCTTCTGTAGTAGATGGTGGTAGATTTTCGACATCTTCAGTATTACAAATCTCGAGCCTTTCCTGTTCAGTGTTCACAGCTTCAGGTATCATTCCTTCGGGCCAGTTTATTGCACGTTCCAACCAATCACCATTTTTTCTTACAAACTGTGCTAACGTGCGACTACTTCGTTCCCATCTTGCACTTATATTTGAACAAAAGCGCGTACAGAATTTTTGGAGCTCAACACTGTTCTCTTCGGTCACGTTTATTTTATGTTGTAGGAATTGAAAGAATTTTTGACTATCCGACAGTGACTTGACCTGCTCTCTTAAAATCATAAATAAATCTAAATTGTTAACTAAATTATCCATTATAACGAAAAAGGGACGATCAGAATCACGAGATGTTAGTAGTAGTACGAATAAACGAACACTAGTTAGTATATAATAAATTATGGTCATTTTATACTTCCAGAATCCAGTGACAAACAATGTTTACTAATTTTTCTACTACCCTCATTAACTAATTATCCTAATTAATATTACAGTAATGACTAAAAGTGAAAAACATTGTTTTTTTATAAGGTAAAAGGTTAAGCTAATTACAGTAATTAAACACACAAATAGAAATTAATTGATTTCATATCCACATTTTTAAATAAAGGTCCCTAATTAGCTTAAATTTACTAATATATGTAGTATTAGTAAATTTAAGCTAATTAGGGACCTTTTAAATGTATTGTTGTTAGTTGCTAAGTAATTATGTGTATTATTACGTGCTTTTACTTACTATTCCATATCAAATTTAACTTAAAATAACTTACGAAAGTAAAAAATGAAGCTTTTTATTCTATGTATTTTTTCATTTTTTTCGATCCATTTATTTGGCAGAGTTGCAACTTTATGCATTTGTTTATAGCATCAAATGATAATAGACCAGACAAGGTATATGAAAAAATAAAGTTTCAACGCGGGATCACACGCTACTTAGCAGGAATTTAAGTTTATTTGAGCCGCTCCATACAAAAAAATAACAAAACACATTTTTCTACCCAAAGTATAAAGTTTAGGAAAAAATACATCAGAACAATTATTATTGAGGTTAATGAGCTCTACCCATCCGCATAAAAAAAAAAGTGAAAAAGCAAAGTTGAGCCCTAAGTCACTAAAATCATAGTTTCGACCCACTGTGCGCCGCACCACTCAGCTCACAGACTCAGCGCACCACTACGGGCATTTCATTGTTCCTATTCATATATGTTAATATTGTAATTACGGCATTATACCTATTTTTTATACAGTCCACTCCAATCTTTTGTTATAAAGTCCAGTTGAGCCCATTCCACGGGTATAGTGAAAATCATCCTTTTATTAATATCAGGTAGGTTTTTATATGAGAATAATAAACATTTAGTTCGAACAAAGAAATTAAATAATAATATTATTGTATGTTTATATCCTTTGACTAACTTGTTGATTAATAACTTGCGTGTTTTTCTTTATGACTATTCAAATTGTCATTGGTTACTATTTTGTCAGAAAATTTTAAAGAAAAAAGAATATGTTGTCTTCATTACAATATTTAAAATATTTAAAACTATATACCAAGTAAAAATAAACCCAAAATTTTGAATTATTTGTATAGGGACAGTTACTCATTGGAATGTTGAAATTGATCAGTGGAAAAGTAAGGAGTCTTGTTACAATGAAGGATTGTTTTGCCAAATTTGATTGCTATATCAACTTATTGAAATTATTTTGTTTTGTGAAAATATACTAAACTAGAAAACTAAATTTGGATTTTACGAGAGCTGCATGTTTTTCTGGGTCTTGCTTTAATTTTTCTCTGTTTCGTCTAACTCTCTCAGCTGATGTGAGTGGCATTATTGTCAAAATTGAAATAGGTACTTTGTCTCTAACACTCCTTAAAACAGCTCACACTCCATAAAGCTGGGTCAGTTATTAAGTTTAAGTGGAATGAGAAACGAACACACACATACTATGCTACTGCATACACTATACATGTACTTATACGTATATTTGGTTCTAAAATGTTATAGAATATAATATTAATTTACCTAGCCCCAATTGCGTCAACCCTGCTTTTTTTTTTTTTTTTTTTTGGATAAAACCCACCCGTGTTCCTTCAGTTGCCCATGTGCCAGAGTCACGGTATCTCTTTCGAACAATCTCGTGACCCTGGCAGGAACTTAACCCTGCTTGGCGCAATATTGGACCTATATATATTTTTTAACCCAGAGCTATCCAGACATTTGTGACAATTTTTGTGTGAAAACAACTGTAACTCAAGGTTAAAAAGTTAACTCTCCTATCCTTGTGTTATTATGAAACAAATTTACTAAAAATCTTACTATGGTCACTGTTTGACAATGTTTTAAGGCAACAAAAACCAATAAATATCCACGTTCAGTTCAGTTGCTAGTTTTAAAATGATTAAGAAGCTATCTAAATTACGTAATCAAATATAAAGAGATCTGACGGAACGCTGTTCGTCGTGAATACAGCTTTAGCGTTCCATTGTATAACAATTTTCTCCACTGAGTGACATTTTTGACAGTATTAGTCAGTGGAATGTAACGAAAGTCCGACAAAAAATATGTTTGCATTAATATTTCCATGACTTGTAGTTATATCAACGAAATAATGCAACAATTAAAAAAACGAATAACTGACTGTTGGTAAAATAAGTATGAAACATGTAAAAGATTGTTTAATTACTTTAAAAAGTGTGGTTAGTCACTACTGGATATAATTTGTGCACACGCTGCACGCGCGTACTTAATGTAGCGGTTGTAAACGATACTGGTAATTCGTTGTCAAGATGGTGGCAGCCAATCGGACAGCTTTGTAATGTCGCCAACGAAAGAAAATATTTCTGATTTTGGATACTATAGCTTTATTGTTATCCAACAACACGGCCGAGAATTACAGTTCTAAAACTATCCCAAAGTCCAGTAAATCAGTCCAATCCATTACTTCCCAGAAATATTTCAAACATTCCTTTAGTACTCTCGGCGAGTGATGCCCTGAAGATGAAGTTTGTCCCAGCGGACCTCAGAGGTTAAACGGCAGTCGTCGTAAAATCAGAACCTCTTAAGATTATAGGAAACGAAGTTACTCTGTGTAACAGATCTAAGAGTTACAAGTTACAAAGTTGATAGTATATAACAGTTATGACTTAGTACTAGGGCTATAACTTATTGACTGCTAATGAGCCGCCCTTGTTTAATACTATGTTTATAGATCGATTTTATCGAATGTACAATAGAAAGATTTCTGCTTTTGGCAATTAAAGATGTATGTATTAACCAATAATGTTACCAATAGACATTTTTCAAGTTCTATATCCTCATTTCAGGGAAATGAAAAGGCAACACCGAGTGAATCACCTGGATAAACATTACTTATCACTGTGAGTTGGGCAGGACACCTGGCAAGGCGCAGCCATGACAAGCGGAGTAAGGCTTTGACAGAGTGACGTCCGAAGACTGGAAGACGAGATGACGGTCGTCCGGCGACGAAATGTGCGGTCGACATTGTTGCTATATCGCGGGCAAAACATGAGGATGAGGTTGCCATAGGAGTGTGGGGATTGGTACAAGAAAAGAGAGGCCTATGTTCAACAGTGGATGAAGTCGGGCTGTGGATAATGATGATGTAGAAATATTTCTGTTGAAAATGTGAGGCCAGACATTTACTCTGAAATGGGGCAAGAGTTTTGTTTAAGAAATCCAGTTATTACTTCATAAACTGTTTGTAAATTATGTAGGTATTGTCGCACGTCAGTGGTAACACTTTGATGTTGAGCTAGCGTCTTAGGATATATCAACAGCATAAGAGGCCTGCTTCTGGTTTTGTTACTTCTGACGTGCGGTCCAATCGCTCTTATTACATGTAAACTTTTAGAACACAGCAGTTACCAAAAAACGGCCGTTAAAATTATTCTACTTAGCTTGAACACTTTTTTCAAGCTAAAAAAACGACCCACTCTATGTCAGGAAACAGAGGTGAACATATTTCATTCCAATCCATTTATTCCACTGAAATATTTCAAGCATTCACCCCCGCTTCGCTGTCCCACTTTCGGCGCATTATTCCGTAGGGACAAAGAGGAAACTTTTATGAGAACAAACTTTTAAATCGTGAAAGTATCAATAACACCGCTTCAGTCATATTTGAAAATACCTATAAAGCTGAATTATTACACTTAAGATTTGGATTCTGTAAAAGGGGAAATAACTCTCTGAGATTGGACACTTCGCACTGTACTTAAAAGTACACTTCACTAATTCACTGTTCACTTTTAAATTCTCTTCATCTAAGCTTTAGCGGTAAGAATTTTACAGAATAGACCGTCTTTGATTTCTCCACCTACGGGATTTCCACGACCTTTACCTGGCTATTCGTTTCAGCATATGGTGCACCTTCTAATAGTATGTAACAATATCGGTAAATATATTACTCGGATACCTCTTTAACACCATTGTTTCTTAAATGACCTACTTTTGCTAAACTAACCATATTAGATAATGTAAAAAGTATTTGACATTAAAAATAAACCTCTTTGTAAAAATATGCAAAGTTTTGAACGTGGAGAAATAAAATGCAAAGTATGACCATGTGACACAAAGTTCTGCAAATGGTATAAGAATAAATCGTTAAAATGCACATAAAATGCATTTCATTCTGAGCATTTACATATATTTTGGTTCTCGAATTTAAAACTTGGACGAAATTTTAAGCAAAGGAGATTGTCTGGTCTTTGTTGATAGGCACATAATTATATTCTGAGTACTCATATACCACGTACAACTTCTGCGACAAAGTTCAAATCTCTGACATTATCACAATAATACACAGAATGTTTCGCACTAACTTTTGAACGCTTACGGCTCATTTAACGTGTTAAACACAATACAGCATTAAAATTCCATGCGTTTTCTTCCAGACTCCCATTTGTACACAAATTACGATTGGTTCATATAAAATATCGTTATACCGCCAACATTTATTCCCAAATACTTTTACAGTTGAAAAAATTTACATCAATTCTAAAACAACCCTTACTCGCTTGAAATAAGAACGCAATGAAATGAAAATTCAGCTGGCGAAAAGTAAATGTTATCTTGGGGTGGGTTGACAGGGATGTTTCGGTTCAGTACGTTGCTGGATGTTACACTGTTCAGACGCGTGTGGTTTTTTGCGGTCCCCGTGAAATAAAGTTCGAAGTTTAGAAAGTTTCCCGCGACATCGGATGTGTTAGATTTTTCGTGAAACTTACACGTGTGCAATTTTTTTGTGGAAAATGTGATTCAGCCTATAGTGGATATTACAGGTAAGGCCTTGGTCAGTGGGTCGTCTTAGGGGCGGAGTGTAGGAGTTGGAGTATACGCTTAGGGGCACTATTAGAGGCAAAGAAAACAAAAAAAAAATGCATAAGATGATTTTGCGATTTGCTTTTAAACGCATATTCATTTAAAAATGGATATTACTGCTAAGGAATTAGTAGGTACCAAATCTATGATTGGTGGATAGGCAGACTGCATATTTTGAAATTCGTGAATTAAAAAAATGGAAAGAATGTTTGACTTTAATTTTCACTCGTTAACATGAAACACAGAAATTATGGTTCCGCAAAACAAATTCTCGAACGGTATTTGGGTTTAAAGATTCTTTATTTATTCTAGAAGAACATACATTATTTGATAAAGGTTCTTTGAGATCAAAAAGATTCCTTATTAATTAACTTGTTTATTAATTTAGTAACATATATGGGTAATGTTTTATAATTTTTACTGCCTTAGGTATGTTTAATGAAATGGGATTTTTTATCACTAGCAAATTTTCACTTAACATGCGACTTTTGTACAAACCTAGAGACCCATCTGGGCGCCAACTTTCCCGAAGAACGCTTGACTTGCCAATTATTATAAGTATTGTATACAGTTCGGTTACACACATAGACAGATTAAATTGAAGGGTTGGAAGAAATTAATCACCGAGACTGGAAAATTATATCCCTTGACGTGTCCACTTCCAATAATACTTTTGTTGCCTTTAGTAGTTCAAACTGAGCTCATATCTTATCAAACTTGTCCGTTTCTAAAGTTTGTGTTTATTTTTTTCCCGATGTTCTCGTATTTGACCTAGTACCGACTAGGTGTCTTAACATTGTCACCTAACGTTGAGAGGGTGGATTTTAAAGTATTACAATATTTCTAACTAAAATTATGAAATATCCCTCTGTAGTGTACTAACATATTGATTAAATATTGCAGTCATTAATATTGTACTTATGTAAATCTTCAATTATAAAAAGCAATGCTTTGTTTTACGCCTAATGATAATAACAGTAAAAGGCCTCTTCTCATACAGAAAAAGCACGAGCATTGATCACCACGCTTATTCAAGATGGATTAATACTAAAATATGCGGTTGACGATGATCCGCAAATACTTGGAAACAACAACTCGGTAATCGGAAAATACACTGTTATTACCGTTACCATGGAAACCAGTTATTTCTCGCAGTATTTCTCTAGATTTGTCCTGGCAAACTAGATTTGGTAGAATTTCATCTTTTATATATAAAGGCAGATTTTGCCTGCCGTACGCCGTAAACCAATTACACTATAGTTGACCTAGTTCAGATAGTTTTGTTTCAGTGTATGGCTATTCGTTTTTTCGGTTATTCGTTGGCTAAGAAGTTGGGGACCCATCTGGTGGTAAGTAGTTATCGCATCTATGGAGACTGATGTGCAGTACTAGATGCATCATCGTATGTCGTTTGCAGTTTCTCAATATGCCTTTAAACTAGAATCTTCAAATCAGAATAGCAACGCTGTTTGGCGCTAGAAACAGGTACGGTAGTAGTTTTCTACGTTCAACTGTAGATCAAGGTAAATAGCTACCTGGGTTTGAAAGTATCTTTTTCAAAAGTCAATGAAAGTCAAACCACGGTTTATTTTAGGGAAGATTACTGAAAAAACAAAAAATAAGTCAAAGGACTTTTTAAGGTCTAAAAATGTTTTTTACCCTTGGGAAATAATGTGTGTGTAAACCATACCACAACATTGAGCTTAGAAATAATATCATGTAGATTCCCGGAGGCAGTCACAGAGTAAACAGCATCAAGTGCCAAAGCAAGTTTTCAAGGTCGCAGGAAACATTTGAACTCGTTGAAAATGTGTGAATATCTTCTGATATTAAAGGTAAAATATCCTTCTTTGTTTCAAAATCGCAAGCAAATTTTATTCAGAACTTTATCCCAAGGTGAGAGTGGGATTCAATGATTTGTACCTGTAAATACAACGGAAACATTTTAGCTGTCAAACCTGTATTTATTATAATTTTCTTGTGACATTGTTTAGAGTGAATTGAGTTTATTAGTGTTTTTACGACATCATGGAAATTCGAGCCTATTTCTGCTACAAGCTGCCATGTTGTGATACATTTTGATCAGCATAACTACCAGTAACATTGAAGACACATGAATCTTAATAAAATGTGCGGCTGGTATCGAAATGTAACGAAAGTTAGGCGTGCTACACACCTCTTTTGGGTCAGCAATAACTAGTCGGTACAGCTGGGTGGTGTAATTAAATATAATATGTAGTCATTTCTTGGGATCTTCTAGTTCTTTGTTATGTACGAACACATACTTGCCGAATCTAATTTGCCGATATGAACAAGTGCGAAGCACCCCTTTTTTTTTTTTTTTGGATGGGAAATCATCAAATGACTTCTCCCGCTCTGGGCGGAGTGGGAGGGCGTGTCAGACTTTTACTGACTAAAACCCACCCGTGTTCCTTCAGTTGCCCATGTGCCAGAGTCACGGTATCTCTTTCGAACAATCTCGTGACCCTGGCAGGATGCGAAGCACCCCTCATCACTTTACTTCCACTACCCAATATTCTTATAACCGATAAAATAAAACAACCGATACATAAAAACGTTAAAGAAATTACCTTGTCACATCTAAATCAAAAAAACCCGTTTTGTAAGGAAGAATGAGCTGTCAAGGAAATACAATTTCATTTAACAACTTTCCCTAAAAATAGACTGACTTGCAGGAGGCTACAGTAGAGTGGCCATGCGCAACGGGACTCTGACAGCGATAGTATATGCGAGACGACAGGTGACAACTTAGCAGCATTATTTTGTACTAGAGAAGGTACTTGCGGTCGAGTCACAGTTTGCCTAACCTACTAAAAGTTCAGAATCCCGACCACGAATACGCAAAGTAAACGTTAGGTAAATTAAAAAGATTTTATAATTGACAATTCTCGTTTCGCACATGATGTAGAGTGTTTAAACTAAGTAAATATCATGTCATCATCATCGTCAGCCTATAGCAGTCCATTTTCTAGGCGTCAACAATAAAACTTAAAAACAACAATTATTTTACAAGTTTTTTGAATTCACGTCCGTATACTATAAACTTTATAAGTGGTCTCTTTTAAATGTAGGGTTCTCCCATTCGGCGTTTGCTACTCATTCCTATGTCAGTCCTATACGTAGAAAAAAACTCAAAAACCCCGTTTATTTATTTTATTTTAAGCGTGTCTATAAATGTTGGTCTCCAACACTAATAATTACAACGGTGAATCATCACATTTTTCAAAAATTGAGTTTTGTTTTAAAGTGTAAATTTGTTTACATAACATGACACTCCTGTTCCACTATTTTACACGATTACCTACTAACATGCAAATGATTTGGCTCTATTTTCTATCTTCACGACCAAGTGAATACCGCTGCATAATTAGTGGTCCAATGATGGAATATTTAAATAAGATATGTAGTACCTACTAAATGGAATCAAATCAAATCAAATCAAAATATTTTTATTTCATATAAACCTACATGGGCACTTATGAAACGTCAGAAGCTAGGTGCACGGTTCCAAATAGTTGGTTCCTATGGAGAAGAGCCGGCAAGAAACTCCACGGTTACTCTTTTAAAAATAATTCGTTTTTACAATTGTTTCAAATTACAGTGTTAATAGTATGGGAGGACGGTGTAGGCCTATCAAGTACCAGGTACTGAATAAGATAGAAAATTGTCTACAGTCTACAAGGCCTACAATCACAATCTCTTATTTGTACAGCTACAGGAAAAAGCTCTCTTTGAAAATTTGTGTCAATAAATCAAGTAGCTATAAAGATAAGGCCTACTTGATTTACTGGTCCAAATTTTCACACAAATTCCTCACATTCCCAATAAAAAATGCAAATTCCCCATTCAACCCCATAGTAAAACCAAGACTAGCGTCAATGATAATAAAATTCATGAAAATTAAAATATGAAGTCAAACAATTTCATACTGGTTTAAAACAGCTGTAACTTTGATGGGGGCTAATAAAACGGGGGTATTTTAGTTGTTTTGTACCCCAAGCGTTTATTAGGGGAACCATATCCATACGAAACTCCGTAAAGGACCAACATACAAGATAACTTCTAGTAGGCATGCAGATACATGGATCAAATGGATTTGAATGCGAACAACTTTAAACAGAAAATTTTAAATTTCTTTAAAAGAAACTATGTTGTGGATGTGGTTGTCTCTGTGCTTATGCTATAATGCCATTTTATATTTGCCTCCACCTCCTTCCACTTGTAAATAAAACCTTAGTTTAAATTCGACTATCCCCATTCCGATCATAAAATTACGAAACACTATTTCATTGGCACTGACGTGAATGGCGCGATCTGTCCCCGCTTTAACACATTACACGATTCAAAGCCATTAATCTTGAATGTGGAGAATTTCTGCAGTTTCCTTAAGCGCTTCGAAGCTTTAGTTTGTGGTATTCTGTAAAGATCATTTCGAACTTCACGCAAGTGACTGCACACGATTTGAAATCGAATTCATTTGTGTGATAAAGAATCATAGTAATACATAGTTCGACTCAACCGTTCGAATTTTTAATGGTGACAGTATCTTTTTCCAAATTAACCCGGATTCTCAGTTGTTTCAAGTAATGAGGATCTTACGGATCTCTACGTGGCATTGTACGTAGAAAGGAAGAAAATCACTTTAAAATTACTCAAAATACCGTTTTATATCTCATGCTTATAATCCGCTCATAATCCCATGGTGACTACGCCAAAACACATTGTTTCTCCACCTAAAATCTAAAACCGCGCATGCAATTTTGACCTAAATTCCACCTTGTATGGTCCTACGTTGTTAAGGGAACGATTGAGTTATATTTGCATGGATTACGTCTTTAATTAGCAGACAGAGATTGGGTCTCAATACGACATCTAACGTCGGATTCAGATTAAAGCCTGTAAAATCTACAATTCAAATCCCGCAGTGGAATTCAAATGAAGAGACTTCAGAATAACTTCACGTTGGTATAAGTAGTAGGCAAAAGTCTGAGAAATGTTTAGCGAATTTCTGTGAAGCAAATTGTCCGCGAGAAACTTATTTCATGTCGTATGGACTTGTAGTTTATGAAAGGCTAGGTCTTATTACACAACGAGTTAACCTTGGTCCAACCTTACACTTACCAGGCAGTTTTTGAATGTCGAATCTTATTCCGAAAGATTTTCTAAATAAAAAATTGACAAATTAAGACTCTGGTTTATAATCAGTTTCTGTGATTAAAAATATATCGTCGTCGAAATAAAATTAGAAATGGGAATGAAACCTTCCAGGTGTTATACTATGTCTAAAGATAAATGTTGTTTTGTAATAAGTTCGGCCGTTTACGTTTGAATAAAAGTCTTGGAAGTATTCCTCAGAAATGATAGCCATATACATAGAATCAATTTCACACTAAAATAGACAATGCGCTATTAATCAACTACTTTATTTTAACCGCTGTAACAACTATCATCATCTGCATAATCTTGTCTCAACTGTGTTGTGTCAAGTTACAGTCTAACTGGCTGCAGCTAAATACCGGTATTTTAAATAGAGCGACTGTTTATCTGTCAGATCTCTAGAAGCTCTTTACAAGGTAACACGACACCACTTGGTAAGACTGGTTGTCAGACTTTCGGGCTTCTGTTTACCCGTAACGACTGTCCAAGATTTACTACTAGCCAAAACTCCAGTTTCTCAGCTCAACTTCTTTGAGTAATCGATTCTGTGTCACGAGCCTAGTTTTCGTTGGATAAATAATTTCTAACACAACGAACCTCTTTATTTCCATTTAAATGGCAAAGGATTATTCCAATGCCATGATATTCGACCACGGAGAAGACACAGACAGGTATAACAGAATTAAGTAAAAGATCTATGTACGTGCACAATCTTATCCAATGTTCACTATTATTTAAAGTATATATTCCTGAAGGTTTATCTGAGGAATACATTTAACTCACATATAACATTGACATCTAGAAGTTTAACCAGATGTACATACGTGCATACATCACTTGTATCATTCCAGCCTAAAATTACATGTGAAAATACAAATAAATCACACTAACACCACATAAGAAACTCAAAACTTTTTTTTTAATTGGGCAATCGCCCTGCATGTCTTTACCAAACCGAGAACTAGGCCACATTCCACCCAGTCTTCACAAATTCTCTTGAGAAAATCCGATACAAAATAACCACGGTCAACCTCCAAATCCTGCCTAAATTTAATTTCAAAACGCAACCATCTACCTACGTAGATGAAGCTCTTAATTAGCACGATAACGACTACCGTTCGGGACATCCAGACTCGGTTTTAGATTAAGGCCTGTAAAATCTCCAATTCAAATGCTGCCATGGAATCCAAATGAACGAAGTCCTTACTAAGTGTCGCACGATATTGGAGACCAGAATTTCGGTTCAAGTCGTTTTGTTTGATAGGAAAATTGTATTGATTGTAGTTTCCATGAAACTTTGCTTGAAAATTTAAAAGCCTTGACAACGTATTATACTTTGTATTATGAAAATACCAGGACAAAATCATTTTCTCATAATTTTGAGCATACATTTTTTTCACGTTGTTTTAATTGTCCGTATTTCAATACGATGTCTAATTACCGTTAAAACTACGGCTGACAGCCGCTGTCCGCGGTAGTACGTAATGTAAATGGCTTAAATATTAGGAATATCGTACCTGCTTATCTAGTAATTGGCAAGACACTTTCAAAACCAAATTGTAATTATAGTAGTGTGATTAGCTATTCACATTTTGACATTGGATAGATCATATAAGTGGCCGTTGATTTGCCTAAAGGGTAAAAAGTGAGCCGTCGCGGGACGCCTGGCAGATGTGAAACATATAGATTATTTTGTAAAGATAATATTTATAAAGCATACTTTACGAAACGAAATAAATATGCTACAATCAGAAATAACATATTAATATGTTAATTATCAAAATTCGGATTACTCTGTACCACGCAAAACGCCACACATAAACTAAATGGTCACCCATCCAAAGGCTGACCTTGAGAAGTATGCTTAACCTAGCAAACCTGCGACACAAGGCAAAACAAAAACTAAATGGTCACCCATCTAAGGGCTGACCTTGAGAAATGTAGCTGAACCTAACGAACCTGCGATGCAAGGCAAAACAAAAAATTATTTTGTAAAGATAATATTTATAAAGCATACTTTACGAAAGGAAATAAATATGGTATAATCAAAAATAACGTATTAATTATATGTTAATATGTGAATTATCACATCAAAAAAATCGCATCGATGTTGGAACTTTGTGGCCTAAGTCCTCAAATTTTCAGTATGGGCCGACTATGCATCGCCACGCTCGCCAATCCAAAATTTAGGTTTAGGCCTCGCCTATAGATGTTTCACATCAAAAAGTTTAGTGCGGAAACTTGTAACGTGATCCAAAATCCATCCACTCGGAACTTGAAGGTCGAACTCGACGCCAAATCAATTTCTAACATCTGTGTTATAATGTCAAGGTCACTTAACACTCCCAGATCGAATAGAATTTCATAAAAGTTTTGGATCGGAACAATTTAGAACTGATATGAGAGTACTGACTCAATATTAGCATATTCGGTCGTTCTGTTGGCTTAGCTCGATCTTAGGTATCCAAACTATTGAGAACCTAAGTACCGTGTGGTAATGGGGATGGCTTTACCGCTCTTTTATGTTACTTAGATTTAGTCGATGCGATCATGAATATACTTTTACTGGACAAACAAAAATAGAAGTAGGTATGTTAAAAGAAGACAAATTAGTGCTTTGTAATAATACATGGACAGCTTAGTGCATCAAAATTACAGCCTCTACGAGTGGCGATAGTTAAATATAACTAATTGCATTACACACTATCTGAATAAATCTGATGAATGTTGCTATCCATTTAAATCTGCTCAGCAACGTAAATAACCCTATGATTGTTGTTGAACTGTCAAAATGAAAACCATTTGTACTGATAGTTTGTTACGCAATTATACCCCTGGACAGTCGGCCGCGCCACCACCCTGCCGACTAACAAGTCCTGTAATTCTATAAGTAGTTCGTCTGTAATGAAAGGAGAGTGCGATGACATAGATAGGCATTGACAATGTTCACGTAGCTCAAAGCTTATTTTTTCTAAACCAATACACGATGACTAGTTTGGACTATTATTGCAAGTAGGAAGATTAATACATCCTTCGACTCTGTTAGTATTAAACTTAAAAAAACTGGTTCAAATGAGAACAAATCCTACTATCTCCTTCATCTTTGACAAAAACAACAACTCGAAATGATGTAAATAAAACTTGATTGTTGAATAGGAACTTCGTAATAATTTATTATGTCGTCATTCTGAATCGCATCAACAATCCTATCAGATCTTTTAACGACAATTCGTAAAAGCGTTTAGTGAAATAGGCGTTTATAAATCACAAGGAAGCTACCAATTACATCACATGATATAAATGCACTTATGGATACGTTAAAAAACTTTTTACAAAAAAAATAACAACCGGCTTCCTTAAAAAAAAAAACACTACAAAGTCAAAAATAACTTTAATGTCGGAATTAGGTGTCTTAGGATCTATGTTTAAGGTTTTTTTGCCACTGACTTCCGAAATTAAAGTTATTTTTGACTTTGTAGTGTTTTTTTTAAGGAAGTCAGTTGTTATTTTTTTTGTAATTTTTATTTTTATTTTTTACTTTTTAGTTATGGTACCCCGCACTAATCTAATCACGTTATTCGTTCATTTGTCGCACAAATTTAAGACTTATATGGTTTTCACATGGATCCCATTGTCCAAATGGGAACATTCGGGAAGCACCAGCTTTCAAATAGAAAAAAAAAAACATTAAAATCGGTTCACCCAGTCGAAAGTTATGAGGTAACAAACATTTAAAAAATACAGCCGAATTGATAACCTCCTCCTTATTTTGAAGTCGGTTAAAAAATCTTCCACGACGACGACATTTGAGAAAATCAACTACACCGAATCCTGCCCTTTCATTATTATCAGCTATCATTATCATAGCAATCCACTGCAGAACCTAGGTCTTCGTAGTCACACGCCATTCAACTCGTTCCTCGGCAGCTCTAATCCACCCTCCGATGATCGCTCGGTTAACCTAACATGAGGGTGTCCTACCTTCCGTTAGCAGATTAGCGGTCTCCACTCAAGAACACCTTTTAACTGACCAATCTTCGAATCATGTCATTAATCATTTGTCAATCTAGCATGAAATTACTATTGTACTAGTATCAAAACAACTGCAACCTTATACCTACTGTACTACGTGTACTGATACTTTAATTTCTACTAAAGTTGCATCTTCAAAAGAGGAGGGATTCTCAATTCGTCAGATTACTTTTAATTAAATTCTAGATGCTCAAAAGAACTACTTGTTAAGATGAAACCCAGTTGAAACAATTTTCCCTACAATTATACTGTCTTGCATTTAACTTGGGGCAGTGTGTAACGCGAGACGAGATGTAATGGGATCGTAACGAAAAAAGAATTCTGCATAAAATTACTCTGATCACAAGCCATTCACCTCGCTATTATCGTAATGTTAGCAATAAAACCATGCCTACGCGAAAAGCAATCGTGAACAGTTAGTAGCCGCACAAATTCAACCAAAGTAACGTTGGAGGTTGAATTTAAAGCGAGCTGCCTCGAATCTGTTCACCGTCTTACTCCGAAATTTATTTCTGGGTTTTGTATCAACCTCTCGTTTGTAATAAGTTAGGAGATAGCTTTTTCATACGTAGGTTATGTATGTGTTACAAGTTGAATATTATCCGCTTTCTGAATAGATAATTTGAAGTTAAGATTATGTCACACTGTATTTCAGCATTAAAATGATTCCTTCTATGTAGCCCACGAAAGTAATTTTAGTTTTTTACAAAGTCCATGAGCGAACGATTTGAACGATTGAAATAAGAAAATTATTTTTTGAAAATACAGACATACATTCGTACTTGTATTTTCGATTACAGAAGTCAGGTCAGATATTTTTAAATTGCTTTCAGACAAATCTAAAAAAAAAAACCTATAAAATATAATTTGAAGATCTTTAACAACATTCCATTCATTATACAATACAATCCCATAGCGGCAATTATTGGTATAATTGCCGCTATATAAAATCCCGATTTAAATGTTCTACTAAGATTTATACTTAACGTTCTGCAGATAATTTTATTACACCCTCTTGCCAGCTTTATTACTTCTTAGGAACAAAGATTTTTATTTTAATCGTACTCCTTGATTTGAACAAGAGATTTTAAGATACCTACTAACAGAAATTTCGATACAAAAGGTGATTATGCTGTTATTATCAGATTCCAAGGTCATGGCAGGTAACGAGAAGGTAATTGGAAAAGTGATCTTTATCAACTAAGGGCACTATTAAGTGTTAAAGCCATACCTGTTCTGATGCGAGAAGGAGATGGATGTATGTACGATATATAGCTTTAACTCTATCTTGTACCTACTAAAATTTTGCGTTTTAAAACATTACAATAGGTAAGCAAGAACAATTTAATTATGTGTGCCATCTGCGATTGAGCCATCAGTTGCATGGTTTCCTTTCTTAGCTCCAATATTTATATAACGTTACAATATCAAAATGAACACGAAAAATCTTCAAAGTTGACAAATTTTACCTTTGAATTATTGAAAACAACAAAAACAAAATGATTTACGCTTAAAACAAGCAAATTCGCTTGAAAGTTAGCGGTAACTCAATGACGTTCAAAGTAAACTTTAGAGAATAGCTTTCCTGTTCTTATTTTGTAAGCACACGCCACAACACCCGAGATTTATTACTCTTAAAAACATTGGAAAGAAAATCATTAAGATTCCGCAATAAGAGAAACACGGAACACTTCAAAATCTATATAACGTTAGAAAGACATTTATTTCAGTCAAATTGTTCGGTTTGTTTTATAGGATTGTGAATAAACAATACTTCGGCAGTCAATAAAGAAACTTCCCTTTTTACTTTTTCTTTATCCTTAAGGTGAGCATTCGTCTGGAGCGGTCGCCTGTAAAGCTGTTTACAGACACGTGTAATAAATAATGTATGTATTATGTAATGTTATTCTAACACATGTAGTGTGTGTGGACGGTTGCCGTATGCCAACCACATTAAACACGTCAAAACCGAAAAACCGCGAAAAAGTGTTCACGAGCATTAAACGAGCGAATGATACATGTAATGCCATCAACAAGCAGTTCTAACGTTACATTATACGATGAATTATGCTGGCTGGAAATAGGACTGAAAAATAATAGCTTACAGAAAAGCGTGGGGTGCTTTTTAAGGTATATTTTTAGTGATATCGGGCACCCACGCTTTTTTACACGCTTTATATTAGCTTCACTTGTATGTTTGTATGTTTGTATATTTTTATGTTTGTATATTTGTATGTTTGTTTGTAACCGACTCCTTATAGCGCGATTTTGACCCACTTTAAACGACCAGATTTCATTCAAACTTTGCACACCTGTCAAGGACCGATGACAATGCAATAATTTCATAAAATTGTGCTATTATCCCTGCCAGGGTTACCAGGACAGCAAAAATACTGTCACAAACTACGCTGACATACGTCTCAAAATTCGAAATACCCTAAAAAATAGAAAATAAATAATAGTTTAAAAAAACTAAAAAACACGCTTCCATTGAAAACCAAACTAAAAACTACAAAATAATGGAAAAAAGCGTGGGGTGCCTGATATCATTTAAAAATACCTTAAAAAGCACCCCACGCTTTTTTTCCATTATTTTGTAGTTTTTAGTTTGGTTTTCAATGGAAGCGTGTTTTTTAGTTTTTTAAACTATTATTTTTTCCATTATGTTCTACTTTTTAGTTTGTTTTTCTATGGAAGCGTGTTTTATAGTTTTTTTAGATTTCTAAACTAATATTTATTTTCTATTTTTTAAAGTGTTTCGAATTTTGAGACGTATGTCAGCGTAATTTGTGACGTATGTCAGCGTAGTTTTTGAAGTCAGTATTTTTGCTGTCCTGGTAACCCTGGCAAGGATAATGGCACAAATTTATGAAATTATAGTATTGTCATCGGTCCTCGACAAGTCTACAGAGTTTAAATGAAATCTGGTCGTTTAAAATGGGTCAAAATCGCCGTGATCGTGAGTCGGTAACAAACAAACATACAAACATACAAGTGAAGCTAATATAAAGTATGTAAAAATAGTTTGATTTTTCACAGAAGCACGTGCATAAAGAAGATAATAAAAGGGACTAATAAAGAAAAATACAACAGAAAAACTATGTATGATCACGGTGAATGCACGTCGTGATAGTGATTATAAAGCACAAACACAAGTGACACGTCCCAACTGCAACGCAACCAGAAATGTTACACAACGACTTAAAGTATTTGTAAACGTGTGTCCACACACATTTTATATTTCGTTCTACCTATCTGTCCGAAGCATTACATTACACATAGCACGCGAATGTACGAGGCTATACATTACACGCGATTGCTCCCGGCGCGCGGCAGTGAGAACTCACCGTACCCCACCTTTTATTTTGGAATAAACTGAGAATAAACCGACCGTTTGTTTTTTCTTAGGGATTTTTCTTTTGTTTCAGATAAATGTCTGTGTTTTGATTTAAAGGTTGTGAATTTCACTTCCGTATCTTTTGTTTGAGTGTTTGGAAGATTAACGAGTACTCGGTTTTGAGTGCTTTTCGTTTTAGGTATGTTTTTAGGGTTCCGTTGCCAAATGGCAAAAAACGGAACCCTTATAGATTCGTCATGTCTGTCTGTCTGTCTGTCCGAGTATGTCACAGCCACTTTTTTCCGAAACTATAAGAGCTATGCTATTGAAACTTGGTAAGTAGATGTATTCTGTGAACCGCATTAAGATTTTTACACAAAAATAGAAAATAAATAATAATATTTGGGGTTCCCCATACATAGAACTGAAACTCAAAAAAAATTTTTTCGTCAAACCCATACGTGTGGGGTATTTATGGATAGGTCTTTAAAAATGATATTGAGGTTTCTAATATCATTTTTTTCTAAACTGAATAGTTTGCGCGAGAGACACTTCCAAAGTTTTCACACACGTTGTTTTTAAACACACACATTTTACCACTTTGGATTACCACGTGTAATACATATTCGTGGCCGCGTAGCAGCTCGTAGCAGTCTACGCTGCTACGAGGGGTCTACGACATGAGTTCATTATCGTTATTACAATGTAAATGGAATATGCAGAATATTTGATGTGTAGTAAAATATTATGTTTTCTACTTGATTGATCACCGATTTGGAAACCTTGTGAAAAATTATGCCAAGTATTCATAAATTGTCACTAGGTTTAGGTGAAAGGCAGGGACATTATTATAATATTTTATTTTAGGATTGATCATTTCAGATTATTTTGAGCATTTTTGTTTATTGCAGCTTTATTAAACTTATCATATGTTAAATTTCCCCAACCGCAAGATCATCATCGCGACATTATTTTTGAATATAAATACATTTCATTTAAACATTTTAATGCCCATTTTACTACTTTCCCACAGCTGGGGTACGGACTCTCTCAAATCCTTCCAAAACCTCTTTATCTATTAACATTTTATTGTTTTATGGACTTGTGATAAATATTTACACCTATTTTCCTTTAACGAAAAGCGGTTTCTTTAACTTCCGCACCACAAAAAAAAACTTTGTGCAATCAGGAAGCAAAATAAATTCCCACAAAATATTTCTTTTGCCCCCCAATTACCAAGTAAGGCGAATTCTCTTGCTCCCTATAATATTTTTATACATTCAAAGAAGATTTGCAAAGATCCCGACTTGTATTCATAATGACGAACAAACGTCTGATTACTGGGGCGTAATTTGATGACAAATGAAGGACACATTGAATATGGAATCAAAACTAAAGAAGACAGAATAACTCATACCAACACAAAAATATGTATTAGCAAATTATATCAGTTTGCAACGATATTCCATGACTAAGGCCTTCAACAGATGCGGTAAGTAAATTTACGGTATGCTTTTTACACGTGAATATGAACAACTCCTGAGCTCTAGCACTGAAAGAAAATATCTTTCAAATCATACTTTCTATCACATGTTTAAATGGTTGATGTTATTTACAAACAAGTATGTGTAGTGCAGGAAAGATTTCGAAACTGACTGACGGTCGAAGTTTGTATGCGAATTAAGTCGTAGCCTGCTATTCTGAGACGAACGTCACATGTGGAAGTGAACGGCATCTATATAGCTGATCGATACTCCCACTCTTTAAGTAAACTCATAAGTGAGATGAAACTTCTTTGTGAACACCTGAGCCTTTCGACCTTATAAGGGTTCGGTACATCGATTGTAAAAAAGAGAACACCAGAAGACCTACTTGGGTCGTGTCATTACGAGTGCACAATATTTGTCTGCCACGAAAGGTTTACTTGAATAATGTAAAACATCTTTTTATTTTGATTATTCAACGCTCATTATCGTTATACTTTTCTTCTTCTTTTTTCTTGATGGTACAATAAGACTAAAAAAGAACCAACTGTCTTTGATAAATATATATTTCTACTATAGTCATGAACATCACAGACATTGTAGAATCTTGATCTTGTTGTCTTTGTTGTTTTTCAAATTAAATGTTTAATGTTCGTATTTCTATTATCTTGTACTGTTTTCTTTTACTAGTCTACTTGCTTTCAGTTAAAATAATATCTTTTCTTTTCCTTATCCAAGCTGTTGGTACAAAATATTCCTAAGAAATTACAGAACAAGTTTTCCTTCAAAACTTTTGAATTTTCAATACCTACAGCAATAATATTGTTTATTATAAAACTCAACGCACGTCTTTAACTTTTCAATGAAGTACACACTAAAATCATAAAATAGGACTGACAGAAATAAATTACATAAACTATTATCAAGTAACCTATAGGAAATGTCGAATATTTGATTGTAGACAACTGATTGTTGATAACTTTCGAGTAATCATTTTGGAAGTATTGGATACAAATTTGGATGAAATTATGTGAATGGGTAGTTTTTAAAAGATATCTCTGGTAAAAGGAGAAATGAATTTATAAGCAACTTAGAATGATGCACCACTAATGAATACAAACATCAACACATAACAACACGCTTTTTCCCGAGATTAGGTACAGATGTACATAGTTCTTCCGCGTTTCGCCAGTTATTTTAAGTCCCATGTAATAGGAAACGAGTCTATTGCTATCAACCAGGCACAGTTCCTGGATCAGGGCTGTTACTGAGAAATTCTTGATTGAAAAACACAATTACTTAACATCTAAAAGTATTTGTATGGAAACTCAAAATTAACGTTAGCAATTAAATAAGAGACGAACAGTAAACGATATGAAGACGGCAGACAGACAGACAAGAATACTGTGTAGGTCTTGCGTTAAACTGAAATCAATCTGCATAAGGGCAGGAGGAAGCCACAGGAGCTAAATAAAATGCAAATCCGACATTTCATTTATAAAAAAAAACCGGCCAAGTGCGAGTCGGACTCGCGCACCGAGGGTTCCGTACAAACCTGCAGGTATTCACGGTTTATGCATATGAAATTAAATGTTTTTTTTTAAATATTTATATTTGAGTTGACTGAATGAAAGGTAAATTGTGGTTTACGATTTATGACGTATTAAAAAAAAACTACTAGATTTCGTTCAAACCAATTTTCGATAGAAGTTTACATGGTAATGTACATCATATATTTTTTTTAGTTTTATCATTCCCTTATTTTAGAAGTTACGGGGGGGTGGGGGACACACATTTCACTACTTTGGAAGTGTCTCTCGCGCAAACTATTCAGTTTAGAAAAAAATTATATTAGAAACTTCAATCTCATTTATAAAGACCTATCCATAGATATATTTTTGAGTTTCAGTTCTATGTATGGGGTGGGTCCAAATATTATTGTTTTTTTTTCTATTTTTGTATGAAAATCTTAATGCGATTCACAGAATACACTTACCAAGTTTCAAGAGCATAGCTTTTATAGTTTCGGAAAAAAGTGGCTGTGACATACACGGACAGACAGACAGACAGACATGACGAATCTATATGGGTTCCGTTTTTTGCCATTTGGCAACGGAACCCTAAAAAAGCAGAAAGGGTGGCATGGCATTCGGCAAAAAATATCCCTTGCAGTTCTGACATGCTGAAACCAGAACTGTATACATTAATTTCTATACTTAAAGAAAAATTTAAAAAATTAAATATTGATAAAATTTTAGAAGAACACAATCACACAACGGCTTCCACCTTACCATCCCGACTTGAACCCCATAGAAATGGCTTGAGCATCCATAAAAGGTTACGTGGCGAAAAAAAAATGTCACAAATAATATAACACATACATTATATATTAAATTAAATAAAATAACCTATGAAATAAACACGAAGTTTATAGTCACCAAAGAAAAATAAATTGACATAATATAATAAGTATTAAAAATGTGAGAAAACGAAAATTATTTGGTTGATTACGTATTGTCCACTCGACTGTACCGTACCATGCGCAAGTTCGGACTCGCGACTATATTCTAGGCGGTCAAAAACATTGGCGCGGGCGTGTACCCTCATAAAGTTCAGAATAAGCGATATCAAATTTTACGAGGGTAATTAAAGTGCTTGTCATTATTAAAACTTGAAATTTTCACTCTCACACTAACGGTCATGCTGGTAGTGATCGAATGTATTTAACAGTTTCAGTTATTGTGAAAGTTATAATTTAAATAATATGGCGTCCTCAAGCCATGACGCGGATAAAGAAAATGTGTATAGAACTAGAATACCGATACCGAAGGCTCCTTTACCACCCTTGCCGATACATTTGCTAGTGAACACCATAATGGTTCGTAAGCAAGAAGTTCCAAAGCGACGTCCTTTGAAGACTATCAACGCACAAAGCACGATTATGCCGAAGCCTGGTCCAAGTAAAGTAGTTCCACAAAAACCCGAACATCCAATGAACATCGACACGAAAAATCTCACCACGAGACAGGTAAGTGAAGACTTAGACCTAGACAAACGTGCTAAAGATAAAAACACGAGTATACCTAAGCCTGGTCCAAGTAAAGTAGTTCCACATAAACTTAAACATCCAATGACCATCGACACGAAACATGTCACCACGACACAGGGAAGTGAAGACTTAGACCTAGACAAACGTGCTAAAGATAAAAGCACGAGTATACCGAAGCCTGGTCCAAGTAAAGTAGTTCCACATAAACCCAAACATCCAATGAACATCGACACGAAACATGTCACCACGACACAGGGATGTGAAGACTTAGACCTAGACAAACGTGCTAAAGATAAAAGCACAAGTATACTGAAGCCTGGTCCAAGTAAAGTAGTTCCACATAAACCCAAACATCCAATGACCATCGACACGAAACATGTCACCACGACACAGGGAAGTGAAGACTTAGACTTAGACAAACGTGCTAAAGATAAAAGCACGAGTATACCGAAGCCTGGTCCAAGTAAAGTAGTTCCACATAAACCCAAACATCCAATGACCATCGACACGAAACATGTCACCACGAGACAGGGAAGTGAAGACTTAGACCTAGACAAACGTGCTAAAGATAAAAATTCCAGCGTTATATCTATAAGTGATGATGATTTCGAAGATGAAGGTAGTCAACGCCATTTTGTAGATAATTAAAAGGAAAAAGGCGCAGTGTTGAGAGCTGTCACGCCGAATCTGAAGGTTAATTTAGAGCCGAATCGCGTGATGAAAAAGCATCATAGTCGAGAGCTGCAGGGTCTGTCTCCTATTGTAGCCAGACAAGAGACGCCTGATGATAAAGTGAAGCATCGTGTTAAGTTCAATGAGAATACACAAGACAGGTCAACAACACCTGATTTCTGTAAGTACCTACATAGATAGTATGTTTTTTTAAGTTTTATCATTTTGGTCTTCTTCAGACGTATTAGGCAAAAATATTATAGCCTAGTTAAAAGAGAAATAGTCACAGAGAAAGCTAAGCAAAGACGAAGAAAAAGCGTGGGCCCGGGCAGGCGATGGAATGCGATATAATGGGGTCGGGGCCGAAATGTCACGATGACGACGTTTTGAGTAGATGCTACTAGTTGTGTGTATTTAAACCAATGTTGCTTGTTAGTTTAATATCTTGACCGTTCAAGTGGGATAGATTATTTGTCTTGTTCGAATATAATGATAATATAACGTAGGTGCTTAAAACAAATGATGAATGATGACCGAAAAACAAACCCAAAACTTTTATTTTCAATGGCCTGGCCATTTGATGAAAGTAAATAAAATTAAAAGGCTTTCAAAAATTGATACAAACATTTATAAAATGTTGAGTCGGTAAAGCTGTACGAACATATTTTTGATCTGACTGTACAAGTACTTAATAAGCGATGTTATTTGAGTGATATTTAAGTGCCATTCAAATGTTCATGGTAAATTTACTTGTGTTGGGTTTTGATGTTTACAAATTATTTCAAAGATAATTTTAAGTAGAAAAAAAAAAGGTTTTCTTAAGATTAATCTCTGTGAAAAAATTGTTTTTACTTCGGTCTGTGAGGTATTATTTTAAGTAATTTCTTCCAGGTAAAGAACTGGTCAGAGTGGCCATGTCAAAAATTTGTGAAAATGTTAATAGTAAATGTTTGTTAAATACGGTTCTCGGTAATATTGTCAGATTGACCGAGCGATGAATTATTCGAATTATTTTCATGATCACTGGCTAATGCTTCGATTCAACAGCTGTTGAATATGAAAGGCTTTTTGAATTGTTGCTATAACAATTGTTTTGTAAAGCTAAATAGTGTCTGTAAGCAATTTATTATTTGTCAAAATTGTTAAAGTACTTCGATACATAGGTAGAGAAGTTGTATTAAGCTCCGAGTATTTAAAATGAAAATAAATATATTACTGTAGCCTGTGTGGCACTTGACGAGCCTGTGTGGCACTTGACGAGCCTGTGTGGCACTTGACGAGCCTGTGTGGCACTTGACGAGCCTGTGTGGCACTTGACGAGCCTGTGTGGCACTTGACTAGCCTGTGTGGCACTTGACTAGCCTGTGTGGCTTGACTAGCCTGTGTGGCTTGACTAGCCTGTGTGGCACTAGCTGATAGCGAAAGATACACTTTGTATTTGGGTGGCTTAGGTCTCTATACGAACAGTAACCTTAAGGGTTTGTTCGTTGAATAGTATTGTTACTATACCTTTCTATCTTGTAACCATTTTATTGTTTCTTTTTATTTAGCGTGATTAATAGTGTTATTAATATTCCTGTAATTGTTTATACGTCTTGTTTATCCCAATAAAATGGGAACTCCAAATCCTGACGATATACTGCTCAGCCTCTCGCGTCCGGCCCTGGTGCGAGCCATGGTACGGAGCGAGAGGGCATGGGAAGCCGGCACCTCCTTCTGCGAAGCAGTAATGCTCGCGAAGGAGGAGGCGGGGCGCGTGAGGGAGTGGCAGTCTTTGCGCCCTCACGTCCCTAGCCACCGCAGGAGGAGACGCCCCGGGCGTCGGGAGTCTATAGCGGACTCCCGGCCACCATAGGCGCGAGCTTGCGGGCGGCGAGCAATAGGTAGCTCGCCTCCCGGTAAGGACCAGGCTCGGGTCGACGGCGCGTAGTGTTCCACGCGCGCCTCAAAGAGATGTCAGCAATACTGAAGGGGTCTGCCAGGACCGATGCCTGCCAGTGTCGCGAGATTGTTCGAAAGAGATACCGTGACCCTGGCACATGGGCAACTGAAGTAACACGGGTGGGTTTTAGTCAGTAAAAGTCTGACACACCCTCCCGCTCCGCCCAGAGCGGGAGAAGTCATTTGATGATTTCCATCCAGAAAAAAAAAAAGGCTATAATGTTTTTATATCAATTAGTAGCTTATAAGTCGAATGCATGAATCAATTCGCCCAAATCGGGCGAATCATCACTTTTAATTGTTTTAATTGTTTTTTCATTAGGCAACTCGTTCTAAGTTATTCGTGGGCGACTTGACAATTCCCGAAATACGTATAAAACCGGCCAAGTGCGAGTCGGACTCGCGCACCGAGGGTTCCGTACAAACCTGTTGGTATTCAAGTTGCATAAGGTTTATGTTTATAAAATTAAATGATTTTTAAATTTTTATGTTTCAGTTGATTGAATGAAAGGTAAATTGCGGTTTACGATTTATGATGTTTTAAAAAAACTACTTATTAGATCTCGTTCAAACCAATTTTCCGTGGAAGTTTACATGGTAATGTATATCAAATATTTTTTTTTTAGTTTTATCATTCTCTTATTTTAGAAGTTACAGGGGGACACACATTTTACCACTTTGGAAGTGTCTCTCGCACAAACTGTTCAGTTTAGAAAAAAAAAATGTTATTAGAAACCTCCCTCAGTATCATTTTTGAAGACCTATCCATAGATAGCCGACACGCATGACCTTGATGAAAAAAAATAATTGAGTTTCAGTTTTAAGTAAGGGGAACCCCCAAAATTTTTTGTGTGAAAA
The DNA here is from genome assembly GCA_947507805.1 of Aporophyla nigra. Lineage (NCBI taxonomy): Eukaryota > Metazoa > Arthropoda > Insecta > Lepidoptera > Noctuidae > Aporophyla > Aporophyla nigra. The sequence continues at coordinate 5,127,822 of OX382315.1, read as the reverse complement.
TCTTAATGCTGTTCACAGAATACATCTACTTATCAAGTTTCAACAGCATAGTTCTTATAGTTTTGGAAAAAAGTGGCTGTGACATACGGACGGACAGATAGACAGACAGACATGAGGAATCCATAAGGGTTCCGTTTTTTGCCATTTGGCTATGGAACCCTAAAAAGGGCAAGAGGTTTCATTCATATACGTCAAATAAATAGAACTCCATAGTGAAATAACAAGTAAAACCTGTCATCATTCACTGTATATTCCTATGTTATATTTGTTGTTTTAAGCACCTACGTTATATTATCATTATATTCGAACAAGACAAATAATCTATCCCACTTGAACGGTCAAGATATTAAACTAACAAGCAACATTGGTTTAAATACACACAACTAGTAGCATCTACCCAAAACGTCGTCATCGTGACATTTCGGCCCCGACCCCATTATATCGCATTCCATCGCCTGCCCGGGCCCGCGCTTTTTCTTCGTCTTTGCTTAGCTTTCTCTGTGACTATTTCTCTTTTAACTAGGCTATAATATTTTTGCCTAATACGTCTGAAGAAGACCAAAATGATAAAACTTAAAAAAACATACTATCTATGTAGGTACTTACAGAAATCAGGTGTTGTTGACCTGTCTTGTGTATTCTCATTGAACTTAACACGATGCTTCACTTTATCATCAGGCGTCTCTTGTCTGGCTACAATAGGAGACAGACCCTGCAGCTCTCGACTATGATGCTTTTTCATCACGCGATTCGGCTCTAAATTAACCTTCAGATTCGGCGTGACAGCTCTCAACACTGCGCCCTTTTCCTTTTAATTATCTACAAAATGGCGTTGACTACCTTCATCTTCGAAATCATCATCACTTATAGATATAACGCTGGAATTTTTATCTTTAGCACGTTTGTCTAGGTCTAAGTCTTCACTTCCCTGTCTCGTGGTGACGTGTTTCGTGTCGATGGTCATTGGATGTTTGGGTTTATGTGGAACTACTTTACTTGGACCAGGCTTCGGTATACTCGTGCTTTTATCTTTAGCACGTTTGTCTAGGTCTAAGTCTTCACTTCACTGTGTCGTGGTGACATGTTTCGTGTCGATGGTCATTGGATGTTTGGGTTTATGTGGAACTACTTTACTTGGACCAGGCTTCAGTATACTTGTGCTTTTATCTTTAGCACGTTTGTCTAGGTCTAAGTCTTCACATCGCTGTGTCGTGGTGACATGTTTCGTGTCGATGTTCATTGGATGTTTGGGTTTATGTGGAACTACTTTACTTGGACCAGGCTTCGGTATACTCGTGTTTTTATCTTTAGCACGTTTGTCTAGGTCTAAGTCTTCACTTCCCTGTGTCGTGGTGACATGTTTCGTGTCGATGGTCATTGGATGTTTAAGTTTATGTGGAACTACTTTACTTGGACCAGGCTTAGGTATACTCGTGTTTTTATCTTTAGCACGTTTGTCTAGGTCTAAGTCTTCACTTACCTGTCTCGTGGTGAGATTTTTCGTGTCGATGTTCATTGGATGTTCGGGTTTTTGTGGAACTACTTTACTTGGACCAGGCTTCGGCATAATCGTGCTTTGTGCGTTGATAGTCTTCAAAGGACGTCGCTTTGGAACTTCTTGCTTACGAACCATTATGGTGTTCACTAGCAAATGTATCGGCAAGGGTGGTAAAGGAGCCTTCGGTATCGGTATTCTAGTTCTATACACATTTTCTTTATCCGCGTCATGGCTTGAGGACGCCATATTATTTAAATTATAACTTTCACAATAACTGAAACTGTTAAATACATTCGATCACTACCAGCATGACCGTTAGTGTGAGAGTGAAAATTTCAAGTTTTAATAATGACAAGCACTTTAATTACCCTCGTAAAATTTGATATCGCTTATTCTGAACTTTATGAGGGTACACGCCCGCGCCAATGTTTTTGACCGCCTAGAATATAGTCGCGAGTCCGAACTTGCGCATGGTACGGTACAGTCGAGTGGACAATACGTAATCAACCAAATAATTTTCGTTTTCTCACATTTTTAATACTTATTATATTATGTCAATTTATTTTTCTTTGGTGACTATAAACTTCGTGTTTATTTCATAGGTTATTTTATTTAATTTAATATATAATGTATGTGTTATATTATTTGTGACATTTTTTTTTCGCCACGTAACCTTTTATGGATGCTCAAGCCATTTCTATGGGGTTCAAGTCGGGATGGTAAGGTGGAAGCCGTTGTGTGATTGTGTTCTTCTCAAATTTTATCAATATTTAATTTTTTAAATTTTTGTTTATGTATAGAAATTAATGTATACAGTTCTGGTTTCAGCATGTCAGAACTGCAAGGGATATTTTTTGCCGTAAGCCATGCCACCCTTTCTGCTTTTTTAGGGTTCCGTTGTCAAATGGCAAAAAACGGAACCCTTATAGATTCGTCATGTCTGTCTGTCTGTCTGTCCGTGTATGTCACAGCCACTTTTTTCCGAAACTATAAAAGCTATGCTCTTGAAACTTGGTAAGTGTATTCTGTGAATCGCATTAAGATTTTCATACAAAAATAGAAAAAAAAACAATAATATTTGGACCCACCCCATACATAGAACTGAAACTCAAAAATATATCTATGGATAGGTCTTTATAAATGATATTGAAGTTTCTAATATAATTTTTTTCTAAACTGAATAGTTTGCGCGAGAGACACTTCCAAAGTAGTGAAATGTGTGTCCCCCACCCCCCCGTAACTTCTAAAATAAGGGAATGATAAAACTAAAAAAAATATATGATGTACATTACCATGTAAACTTCTATCGAAAATTGGTTTGAACGAAATCTAGTAGTTTTTTTTTTAATACGTCATAAATCGTAAACCACAATTTACCTTTCATTCAGTCAACTCAAATATAAATATTTAAAAAAAAACATTTAATTTCATATGCATAAACCGTGAATACCTGCAGGTTTGTACGGAACCCTCGGTGCGCGAGTCCGACTCGCACTTGGCCGGTTTTTTTTTATAAATGAAATGTCGGATTTGCATTTTATTTAGCTCCTGTGGCTTCCTCCTGCCCTTATGCAGATTGATTTCAGTTTAACGCAAGACCTACACAGTATTCTTGTCTGTCTGTCTGCCGTCTTCATATCGTTTACTGTTCGTCTCTTATTTAATTGCTAACGTTAATTTTGAGTTTCCATACAAATACTTTTAGATGTTAAGTAATTGTGTTTTTCAATCAAGAATTTCTCAGTAACATCCCTGATCCAGGAACTGTGCCTGGTTGATAGCAATAGACTCGTTTCCTATTACATGGGACTTAAAATAACTGGCGAAACGCCGAAGAACTATGTACATCTGTACCTAATCTCGGGAAAAAGCGTGTTGTTATGTGTAGATGTTTGTATTCATTAGTGGTGCATCATTCTAAGTTGCTTATAAATTCATTTCTCCTTTTACCAGAGATATCTTTTAAAAACTACCCATTCACATAATTTCATCCAAATTTGTATCCAATACTTCCAAAATGATTACTCGAAAGTTATCAACAATCAGTTGTCTACAATCAAATATTCGACATTTCCTATAGGTTACTTGATAATAGTTTATGTAATTTATTTCTGTCAGTCCTATTTTATGATTTTAGTGTGTACTTTATTGAAAAGTTAAAGACGTGCGTTGAGTTTTATAATAAACAATATTATTGCTGTAGGTATTGAGAATTCAAAAAGTTTTGAGGGAAAACTTGTTCTGTAATTTCTTAGGAATATTTTGTACCAACATCTTGGATAAGGTAAAAGAAAAGATATTATTTTAACTGAAAGCAAGTCGACTAGTAAAAGAAAACAGTACAAGATAATAGAAATACGAACATTAAACATTTAATTTGAAAAACAACAAAGACAACAAGATCAAGATTCTACAATGTCTGTGATGTTCATGACTTTAGTAGAAATACATATTTATCAAAGACAGTTGGTTCTTTTTTACTCTTATTGTACCATCAAGAAAAAAGAAGAAGAAAAGTATAACGATAATGAGTGTTGAATAATCAAAAGAAAAAGATGTTTTACATTATTCAAGTAAACCTTTCGTGGCAGACAAATATTGTGCACTCGTAATGACACGACCCAAGTAGGTCTTCTGGTGTTCTCTTTTTTACAATCGATGTACCGAACCCTAATAAGGTCGAAAGGCTCAGGTGTTCACAAAGAAGTTTCATCTCACTTATGAGTTTACTTAAAGAGTGGGAGTATCGATCAGCTATATAGATGCCGTTCACTTCCACATGTGACGTTCATCTCAGAATAGCAGGCTACGACTTAATTCGCATACAAACTTCGACCGTCAGTCAGTTTCAAAATCTTTCCTGCACTACACATACTTGTTTGTAAATAACATCAACCATTTAAACATGTGATAGAAAGTATGATTTGAAAGATATTTTCTTTCAGTGCTAGAGCTCAGAAGGAAAACTGTGCGTTTTCTGATAGGGAAGATTTTAATACGAAAAGAGTGCAGTTTTATAGAATGAAAACGATTGTGCTTTTATGTCATTTCAAAAGTAATCCAAAAATAGGCAAAGATTTTTATTTCTGATAAGCTATGTCGGACAATTCAGTTGTTTCAACACATGAATCAAGTTTTGTCGAACCAGCTAGCATTGACCGGGTTTTTGAAAGAACACAAGTGGTAACCGCAGCCGTTGTACAACTGACATGATCCAAACACAGGCAAATGCGTATAATATTTATAGTACTTACCATTAAACCTCGCACTGTTGAAAATTCAGAGCTAGCTTTGATTCCTTCAACATAAAACTGTCTAATAAAATAACAAAGAAGGTTATCGGTTATGGAAGACTTTACTATCCAGCTGAAAATCTTTGTAGACGTCGTACTAACTTTATGTTAGCCTAGTTTAATCTAAGACCTTTGTGTAGTTTGTTTCCCGAAAATGTAAATGATAGTGTTACAAAATTTATAGGGTAACTTTACGCCCTTCACTTGTTTAGAATTTGTCTTGGTTTAGGGAGTAATACATTTCGCTGTTCTATTGTTTAAGAAAAAAGTGATTACTTGAGATTATTTTTTCTCATCGTATCCGATGCTTCCCAGTGGGCAGTCGCTCCATGTAAAATACTAGAACTCAGCTGCATCCGGTTAGACTGGAAGCCGACCCCAACAAAAGAAAAGGAAAAGGCAGATGATGTATGCGAGGCTTCCCCTTGTTTACACCACCGTATTAAAAGTATTGTATGTATCTAAGTAATGTTTTATTTATCGTATATACCTATAACAATACTTTTAGAAAAAATAACAAATTATTTATTTAACAAATCATGTCTGAAACAATGTTACTACATGTTTGATCCACTACATTGTGCAGATAATATGACCAGTATTTTTAAAGTTTTGTGGAAAATAAGTTTCACAAGATACGTGAACGTAAACACGGAGATACGATTATGTGTTGTTCATATTCACGTGTAAAAAGCATACCGTAAATTTACTTACCGCATCTGTTGAAGGCCTTAGTCATGGAATATCGTTGCAAACTGATATAATTTGCTAATACATAATTTTGTGTTGGTATGAGTAACATTCAATGTGTCCTTCATTTGTCATCAAATTACGCCCCAGTAATCAGACGTTTGTTCGTCATTATGAAAAAAAGTCGGGATCTTTGCAAATCTTCTTTGAATGTATAAAAATATTATAGGGAGCAAGAGAATTCGCCTTACTTGGTAATTGGGGGGTAAAAGTAATATTTTTTGGGAATTTATTTTGCTTCCTGATTGCACAAAGTTTTTTTTTGTGGTGCGGAAGTTAAAGAAACCGCTTTTCGTTAAAGGAAAATAGGTGTAAATATTTATCACAAGTCCATAAAAAATGAAATGTTAATAGATAAAGAGGTTTTGGAAGGATTTGAGAGAGTCCGTACCTCAGCTGTGGGAAAGTAGTAAAATGGGCATTATAATGTTTAGATGAAATGTATTTATATTCAAAAATAATGTTGCGATGATGATCTTGCGGTTGGGGAAATTTAACATATGATAGGTTTAATAAAGCTGCAACAAACAAAAATGCTCAAAATAATCTGAAATGATCAATCCTAAAATAAAATATTATAATAATGTCCCTGCCTCACACCTAGTGACAATACACCGCCTAGTGACAATTTATGAATACTTGGCATAATCTTTCACAAGGTTTCCAAATCGGTGATCAATCAAGTAGAAAACATAATATTTTACTACACATCAAATATTCTGCATATTCCATTTACATTGTAATAACGTTATTGAACTCATATCGTAGACCCCTCGTAGCAGCGTAGACTGCTACGAGCTGCTACGCGGCCACGAATATGTATAACACGATTATTTTTATAAACATTTTGTACCTTGCATGTAACAAAGAGGTTTTTAATAAATATACATTGAAATATTAACTAAATAATTGACTTTACAAGGTTTTAAAAAGACCCAGACTACTATTGGCACTGTAGGATGAAGGTGCTTCTCATACAGGGATAGAACGCACATTGTTCACCACGCTTGCACTGCTACTAGCTCTTTCAGAGTATTTATTCCAGGTTTATTCGACGTAGTAGTGCAAAACAGTGTAGCGAAGTGGTGAAGGATTTTTGTCATACTCAAAGGTGATGTACATATTTGAATAATGTTTTCTTGTTATGAAGAGGAAGTAAATCTTTGTCATTTTATTATCGTCTCGCTCTTATGCTAATTTATTTTGGAGGTCTGCGCAGCATCTTATTACACTTTCTTGTTTGATTGTTTTGGCTTCAGTTCCAGTTACTGTTATTGTTGTCACAGTATAGGTAGCTTCAATTTCAGCTTTAGATATGCACACACCACACACACACACACATTCACATTTTTCTCTGTGACTTTGGTAACATCAACGAAACCTTTGTTTGATGAATTCAAGTTAGGTATTTTAATGTATTTTAATTTTACATGATACCGATGGTAGCATCAATTCTTTAGCTGTCGTATATTATTATGAACACAAAACTGTCTCACTTTCTAAAACCATTTTTAGGGTTCCGTTGCCAAATGGCAAAAAACGGAACCCTTATAGATTCGCCATGTCTGTCTGTCTGTCTGTCTGTCTGTCCGAGTATGTCGCAGCCACTTTTCTCCGAAACTATAAGAGCTGTGCAATTGAAACTTGGTAAGTAGATGTATTCAGTGAACCGCATTAAGATTTTCACACAAAAATAGAAAAAAAACAATAATATTTGGGGTTCCCCATACATAGAACTGAAACTCAAAATTTTTTTTTTCATCAAACCCTTACGTGTGGGGTATCTATGGATAGGTCTTCAAAAATGATATTGAGGTTTCTAATATCATTTTTTTTTTAAACAATAATATTTGGGGTTCCCCATACATAGAACTGAAACACAAAAAAAAAATTTCATCAAACCCTTACGTGTGGGGTATCTATGGATAGGTCTTTAAAAATAAAATTGAGGTTTCTAATATCATTTTTTTCTAAACTGAATAGTTTGCGCGAGAGACACTTCCAAAGTTGTAAAATGTGTGTCCCCCCCCCCCGTAACTTCTAAAATAAGGGAATGATAAAACTAAAAAAAATATATGATGTACATTACCATGAAAACTACCAACGAAAATTGGTTTGAACGAGATCTAGTTAGTAGTTTTTTTTTAATACGTCATAAATCGTAAACCACAATTTACCTTTCATTCAGTCAACACAAATATAAAAATTAAAAAAATAAACATTTCATTTCATAAACGATGATGACGAATGATGATGATGATGACCTGCAGGTTTGTACGGAACCCTCGGTGCGCGAGTCCGACTCGCACTTGGCCGGTTTTTTAACACATTCAAATCTAACCAACCATCTACCGATAGTTCACCAAATCCTTCGTCCTAGATTAACGGATTAGATCGCCATCTATGGCTAATCGTTAGCCGTTGACAACGTTATTGATGAGCGAGCAATTCATCATGATCACTTGTCTAAAGGGGTATAGTTTCACTTAGCGCCTCTTTGCGTTTGCCATTTACTTTTAGGTAAACTTGAGTGTTATGTGATGCTTGTTTTGGGTTTACATTATTCTGAAATGCTTTTCAAAACAGAATCTGTACATAAATACGGACTTCTGACAGTATTGGTTTACTTTTTCGCAGCACACAGATAAACCAAAAAGAGTTTTCGATGTGTGATTAAATCAAAATTGTAAAATAGGCTTAGTATTTTGTAAATAATTAAACAATAATAAAATTTTTGTCTGTTATTGTATTTTCCAACGGCTATTAAAGAGATCGTAGCGATAAGACCACCAATTCAAGATTTACATGTTTCACATTTATTGTAGTAGATTGTTTTTGTTTTCGATTCTAACACAGAATACTATTCTATTCTATTTTATTTTAAAGCTATTTATATTATTGACTGCCTCGTTGGTGTAGTGGTAGCAAGCGCTACTGCGGTGCATGAGGTCCTGGGTTCGATTCCCAGGTTGAGCTAAGTGTTATTGGGTTTATTGATTTCGAATTTCTCAGTAGCAACTCGGAGTCTGGATTAGTGCCCGGTTGATGGCAATAGGCTCGCCCCCTATTACATGGGACTTAAACATAACAGGCGAAATGTGGGTGTACTGTAGTTACACCTCTGCCCAACCCTTTGGGGAAACAAGGCGTGATGTTATGTACGTATGTATGTATAGTTATTGTAATTAATGTATCGCTAAGAAATAAAATAAAACATAGTAGAACTAATAAAACTTTTGCATGAAACTTTAAAATTAAAATCAGTATAACTATTTAATATATTATTATGTAGTATTTTGTGAACAACAGTAATCTACCAGTGATGGCAATCTATATGAAAATACAAAACCGAACCCGACAACAACCGAACCGTCAACAATTACATGTATCTCATGTAAATATAACCTGCTCATCACACTTGCACGCCATATAAAGAGCACGATTCATAGCCAACATGAAAGTATAATATAAGTATGACATCGTAAAGTCAACTCAACTTGACCCGCCTTATATCGTCTAGATTATGTTTGATGATATCTCATAGTTTTATGTTTGGGAGCTGGTTTAAAGGAAAGGCGGCTTCGAGGTTTTTACTTAGTTTCAAATGCTTCTTAGAATCATCATTTGTGTTCCTAAATTACTAAATTCCTCCTTATAACTTATGGAGGTGTTTAGTTAAAATCAACAACAAGAGATCAGTGTAAAAGTATTGTTGATGAAGTTGTAGTATTGGCAATACCACTTTCATTGGAGTCGTTCTGCAAATACAGTTACTTTTAAGGTTTAAAGTGATTTTTTTTTTCGAGACATTCTAACATTTCATTTATACTTTTTAAAATTAGTTCACTTATATAGTGAACTTATTTTAAAAGTTTTGAAGGATAAATTAAGCAATAATAAAATACATTACTTGTTTGTTATTTTGTTTACTAAGACTATTGCCGGTTGTGATTTTGATATAATTTTAAGAATAATATTTGCAGAAGTATTCACACTTTAACAGTAGATAATTAAGCACCGAAAATATTTTTGAACCAAGTAATGAGCGACATATTCCTATAATTATAAAAATAATGCAATATAAATGCTAATTAAACGTAACACCCTGATAAAATAATGATTGTGTTTAAACTATCCGTTAAAGAGATTGTAATTTGATTATTGTATAAATTACGACAAGCCCCGTAGTGTTAACAATGTAAAATTGCATTCTTTGAACTTTGGAGTTTATACTACTTGCTTTCCTGTAAAACAACGAACTCACAAAAGAATAACAATAAAAACAAACATGATCCTTACGACGTGAAGTTCCCTTCATAAAATTTCCAAAAACTATTCATAACTTTAAAATTCTCAAAAGTAACTTTGTAATATGTATATTCGTATGGAACCCTAAAAAAACTTAGACAGGCGGGCTACTACTAACATGCCATACCACACCATCCATCATAAGTTGGTCTATCAAACGCGTTGGACAAAACTTTGAATGCTTAGACGGATATAGAGTAGAGGAGTCACGGTGACTGGTCACATCTGCTCTTGAAACGTATACCTAGACGTAGTTTTTATTTGACGCAACAGCGGGGAGACACATAAAGTAAGGAATTGGGTTGCTTACTACGAGTATAAAAAGTATCAAAGTTACGAGTACGTATGACGCAATCTTTGTGAAAAATACTAAAATTGATGAGCAAAAAGATTATGTTGCATAAAATCTGATAGTTATAATTGTGCATTACGCAATAATGTGTAATAGTAATTGAAATATAACTATAATCATTAATATTAGGATTATGAAACTTTTATTGACATATCATTAATCTCTCGTATAAATACTTCCCTCTAACTCAATGGTTTAGGAAAGCGATTGATTCTAATACGACTCAGTAAATGTCGGTAGAGTTTATGACCAAGCTATTATATTGAAGGTTTATTAGTAGAGTATCAAATTCATCATCATCATTTCAGCCGTAAGACCTCCCCCAATTTGGGGGGCTTTGCCATAATCGCCACGCTTGGCAGGCGGATTGGCGATCGCAGTATGGTGGTAAAACATAGAGAGCGCTGCTGCCCGATCTCTAGTAAGTCCGATAGTCGCCTCTTACGACACCCACGGGAAGAAATGGTAGAAGGAATGGTAGGAAGTATCAAATTATCTAAAGCAAAATATTTACGTATAAATATGGTATTTGCGATGAAATATTTCACTGTGATGAATAAATTCTCCGTATTTTTATTAGCTTATACAACTTTGATACAAACATGTAATGGCTATCGTTATTAAAAAAGTTATAGTTACACATACGGACGTACGTTATTCGTTTAATTAAATTCGTGAGCTTTTGCTACATAATAATGTTATTCTGTTGACAACGTCGAGTAATGACGAAAAATAAACTTGTAGAAACATCTAATGACAGTTATTCACACTTTTCGCAAAAACTTTTATCCGATTACATGAATTTATTTTATCACATTATTACCAGAACTAGCTCAAATAAATTTTTGTTTGTGCTTAAAAACTTGCGCAAAATTCTCTTCATGTCGCTAATTCAAAGCCAAAAAAGTATTTCTAAAATTTTATCCATCACAGTAAAAAGTTCTGTTGCCATTTACTTATGTTACATCAAGAGTAAACCATCTTACGGTGACGACTTGCGAAAGCGACCCTTAAGTGCGTGTTAAGTATTACTTTAGAAGCTTAAGACGTGCTCAAATATTTTCAACAAGATATTTGGCTGTTATATTTGTTTGATATCCAACGCTTTATTGAAAAATGTAAGCGTTACCAGATTTTCATATGAATGTAACAAAGAAGAATTTAAGGAGTTAAGAATTTTTGGGCTTTGCAGACAATAGAATTTGTAAGGAATCGGTTTGTAATCTTCGAATTTTGAGAGTCATTTGAGGGAATTTTGCAATTAAATACTTGATCCCTTGTACGATATCGTGGTCTTACCATTCTTTATAATCTCCTGGCGCAGAGTGGTACTGGGACAATCATTTATTAAAGGACTTTGAATATTTAAAGATTTAAGCTCACCTTAACGACTTATTAAAAAGAAAGAAAGAAGAAACTTATTAATTGTATGAGAATATCTTACAATTTTATAAAATATAAGTCAGCAAGGTGGTAGCGGAATGTTCACTATTCATGGTGGTGTAGCAGCTCATACTTACCTCTGATATTACATACACAAGAGGAGCGCATACGGCCGTCCGCCACCGCGCGCCCGCGCATACTAATTAACGAAACTAGCCAAGGTGAAAGCAATGGCGGACTATATCATCGCGCTCGCACGACGAAGGGAGCACGGCACAGTCTACCGTCGTTACTCGATTATCTTAGTTATAAGTTTTATTAATGTACCCTTTTATTATGAATGTTTAACGAGTATTGCTATATAAGGAGTCATCATTTCAGCCGTAAGACGTCCACTGCTGGACTTAGGCCTCCCCCAATTTGGGGGGCTTTGCCATAATCGCCACGCTTGGCAGGCGGGTTGGCGATCGTAGTATGGTGGTAAAATGCATAGAGAACGCTGCTGCCCATTCTCTAGGAAGTCCCTTAGTCGCCTCTTACGACACCCACGGGAAGAAATGGGGTGGTGTTATTCTTTACGTCCGGCACCACACGGTACATATAAGGAGTGAATCCTAATAAATTACACAGATCATTATTCGCCTTCTTATTCCTAACAACTAAAACCTCTAAAGTGGTGACCCCGCGTTCGAAATGGCTACGCCCTTAACAAGTGAAGACAAGATTACTACGCCCGAAGACGTCGAAGCAATTAGCGTCCAGTCACGATTACCCAAATTCTGGAGCAACAAACCTAAGCTTTGGTTCGCTCAATTTGAAGTAATTATCAACAACCAGAAGCTCAGCGATGAAGGCAAGTTCGCACTAGTGGTTGCTCAGCTGGAGATCCAGGATATCGACCAAATCAGCGATATCATCTTGTCACCGGCCAACTCCGGCCGATACGATGCTGCAAAAAGAAGGCTGTTAGAGGTTTACGAAGATAGCGAGGGTAGTCAGCTACAAAAACTGCTGAATGAAATGGAGCTCGACGATCAACGACCATCGCAGTTACTTCGCCGAATGAGGAACCTAGCTGGAAAAAAGATGCCTGACGAAACCCTGAAAATATTGTGGCAAGGATACCTACCCGCTTCTACACGCACAGTGTTGGCAGTGAGTGAAGAATCCAAGTTAGACTCGTTGGCTGCCATGGTAGACAGGATGCAAGAACAGCTGAAAGAGGTAAACGCCGTGTGTTCCTGCCAGTGTCAACCTCCCTCGTCAAAAGCCCCAGCGACAGCGGCGCCAGCTGAAATAGCGGCGACACGTGGACCCGCAGACCAAGAACTCTATGGCATGATTGAAGCCCTGACCAAGGAAGTTGCAGCGCTAAAATATAATCGTTCCCGCAAATTTCAACGACGATCCCACCATTTCCGAAGCCGTTCACGCTCGAAATCTGGGGACAGAAGAAACGCCACGTGCTATTTTCACAAGAAATTCGGCAAGGCAGAATACCGATGTAGAAGTCCATGCAGTTTCAAAGGTCAGTCATGTGAAAAGCCGGAAAACTAAACGAGACCCAAGCCGTGGCGGTGGCCGAAGTCAAAGATTTATCCTCATACCGCCTATTCTTAAACGACATAGGTATCTACCGGGAAAAAAATCTTAACCGACACGGGTGCAAATGTTTCCGTGTTACCCGCCACTGCTCGTGATAAACAGCGGACTCCGACCAACTACTTGTATGCAGCAAATGGTTCACAAATACCCACATACGGCGAGCGACCATTGTTCTCAACATCGGAATGCGGCGTGCCTACAGTTGGCGATTTATGGTTGCAACAGTCAGTCGACCGATATTAGGGGCTGATTTTTTGCACCACCACGCACTTATGGTGGATCTCCACGGACGACGATTGGTAGATAAAAGAACCAATTTATCCACACGAGGTTTTCTGTCACCCGCAGCTGAAGGAAGCATCCGGACGATCGTAGACAAGCTTCCCTACCACGACCTGTTGGCCAAGTACCCAGATATCACAAGACCAAACTTAACGAATCTGGGAAATAGTGAAGTCGAACACTATATTGAAACTACCGGCCCGCCGATATTTCCAAATGCGAGACCACTACCGCCGCATAAATATAACGCGGCAAAACAAGAATTCCAACTCATGATGAGCCAAGGAATTTGTCGACCGTCTAATAGCCCATGGGCTAGTCCATTACACATGGTATTGAAAAAGGATGGTACCTACAGATCCTGTGGTGATTACCGTAGACTCAACGCAGTAACCACGCCCGATCAAAACCCGATACCACGACTTCACACATAACCTCCAAGGCAAGACAATATTTTCAAAAATTTATCTGCAGAAGGCCTATTACCAGATTAAGAACAGAGAAGAAGACGGCAGTGATTACTCCTTTTGGCTTGTACGAGTTCACTAGGATGTGCTTCGGTTTAACGAACGCAGGCCAGACATTCCAACGCCACATGGACAACGTGCTTCGCGGTCTACCCGTTTTTCCATTCGTCGATGACATCCTTGTAGCTTTTGAAAACCAAGAAGTACATAGAAAAGAGCTTCAAGATGTGTTTAAACGACTCAACGACAGTGGTTTAAAAATTAATGTCGCAAAATGTATCTTCGGCCAGTCAAAACTAAATTTCCTGGGTTATACAATAAGCCCTGAAGGCATTACACCGACCGAAGAAAAGGTGCAAGCAATCCAGTCCTATCCATTGCCAAATACGATCCAAGAGCTACGTCGTTTCGTCGGAATGCTGAACTTTTATCGTTCGAGTATACCCCATGCGGCTGAACATCAAAAAGAATTAAGCAAGTACTTTCACAACGCCAAGAAAAACGATAAAACAAACACAATGGACCGAAGAGGCAAAAGAAGCATTCCAACAATGTAAACAAGACATCGAGAACTGCGCATTATTGTCCTACCCTTCACTGAGCGAACCTTTCGCACTAATGACAGATGCCTCAAACACATTTGCTGGTGCCGTTATCCAACAAAAGATCAACGGCAGGTGGAGACCACTGGCATTTTTCTCCAAGAAATTCAGTGACACACAACAAAAGTACAGTACGTACGACCGTGAGTTGCTATCCATCTACATGGCAATACGTCATTTCCGTCGAGTGTTTTAAGGACGAGAGTTAATTGTTTACACGGACCATAAACCGCTGTGTAACGCATTAACTTCAAACTGCAAGTCTGAGACGCCCCGCTGAACAAGATACCTTGAATATATCGGACAGTTCACCTCAAATATTCAACACGTAACCGGCCAGGACAACAAAGTCGCAGATACACTATCACGAGTCGAAACAATAACATGCCCGACACCATTGGATTACACCGAGTTAGTAAGGAAACAAGACCAAGACGAAGAATTGAAAATGTTACAAAACAAAGGAAAGTACCTATTCAAGAAGATCGCGATTCCCAACTCAATCACCAAACCAGTTACCTGCAAAATGTCATCAAGCACTGCTCGTCCATATCTTCCATCAGATTTTCGAAAAGCAGCTTCCATGAATAGCGACGTAAACGAGTGTACACGAACGTGCGACGCATGCCAGCGTGCTGAGGTACAACAACACACGAAGACACCTATAGCGAGTTTCCAACAAGCAAACAGACTGGAGCATGTACACATGGATATTTTTGGCCCATTACCTATTTCTGACGGCTATCGATATCTATTAACCATGATAGATAGGGCTACCAAATGGCCTGAAGCCGCGCATTAGAGGACATAACCGCAGAAACCGTTGCTAATGCATTTTACGAGGGTTGGATCGCCAGATTCGGTTGCCCAGTAACCATAACAACCGACCAAGGGAGGCAATTTGAGTCCGACCTAATTAATAAATTAATGCAACGCATGGGAATTCACCGCACCCGCACCACTGCCTACCACCCGCAGTGTAACGGTGTGATAGAACGATGGCACCGCTCACTCAAGACGTCACATACCGCACGACTCAAATCAACAACGTGGTCACAATGACATGAGCTACCTACAGTGCTGCTGGGACTGCGCGCTTCAATCAAAGAAGATGTTGGTGCAAGTACTGCTGAACTGCTATATGGCCAAACGCTGCGATTACCCGGAGAATTCTATGAAGAATCTACCAAACATCACGATACGATTTCTAACTTCATGAATAAGTTGAATGGAGCGTTAAAGAAGGCCCAGGCGCAACGGAAATCTAACCAATCCCGAGCAACATTTATTCACGATGACTTACATAAATGTTCGCATGTTTACCTACGCAATGACGCATCAAGTAAACCACTGACGCCGACCTACTCTGGCCCGTACGAATTTATCAGTCGTAAGGACAAGTATTTTACTATCCAGTTACGCAATAGATGCACTAATATCACTGTTGACAGACTAAAGCCAGCTTTCCGGATCAACACTGAAGAAGCACCAGTCACAGACACGTACGCATACGTCACAAGATCAGGAAGGACATCGAAGCCCTGTGTACGTTTCACTAGCGGGGGAATGATGTAGCAGCTCATAATTACCTCTGATATTACATACACAAGAGGAGCGCATACGGCCGTCCGCCACCGCGCGCCCGCGCATACTAGTTAACGAAACTAGCCAAGGTGAAAGCAATGGCGGACTATATCATCACGCTCGCACGACGAAGGGAGCACTGCACAGTCTACCGTCGTTACTCGATTATCTTAGTTATAAGTTTTATTAATGTACCCTTTTATTATGAATGTTTACCGAGTATTGCTATATAAGGAGTGAATCCTAATAAATTACACAGATCATTATTCGCCTTCTTATTCCTAACAACTAAAACCTCTAAAGTGGTCTTACATATAAGTATTGCCGCACGTGGAGGCCATTTAAATGCTGATATATGTAAATACTGTATCATTAATCTATTTCCATCTCTGAATATAACACCAGTACAATATAACTGTTCAGGTTTCAAATCGCCATTGGTACCGATTCCCTTGTTCACAAACTAAACTAAATTTAAGTTCAGTGCATCTTTTTCTTTGTATTTCATTAAGAAGAGGACAAAAGATAAATTTTAGTTTAGTCCTGTCAAATTAATCAGCGCCTGTCACTACTTCATACAAGTTTAGACGTGATTAAAAACTTGCCTACTAAAATTACGTCAATTTACGTCAAGCGCCGATTAATTTGACAGGACTAAACTTAAATTTATCTTCTGTCCTTTCCTTAATGAAATAGAAAGAAAAAGATGCACTGAACTTAAATTTAGTTTAGTTTGTGAATAAGGGAATCGGCACCATTGTTTCGCTTTCACCTAGCTTAGTTAAAACATGTAACTGGCAAATTTCGATTTAACCTTAAATGTACATACATATTTAATTTCTTCCCGTGGGTGTCGTAAAAGGCGACTAAAGGACTTACTAAAGAATGGGCAGCAGCGTTCTCTATGCTTTTTACCACCATACTGCGATCGCCAACCCGCCTGCCAAGCGTGGCGATTATGGCAAAGCCCCCCAAATTGGGGGAGGCCTAAGTCCAGCAGTGGACGTCTTACGGCTGAAATGATGATGATGATGATGTACATACATATACTAACTTGGTATGGATTGAACGATGGATCGCATTCGATAGCGGTTTGGGCTGGAAGCGGACGGTTGACTGTCATATTGATTCTAAGTTTTCTATAAATAAGCCTTTTTATAATTGTAGGGTGAGGTTAAAGCCATTATAATTGAGTGCCATCCATAGTGATCGTGGAATATTTTTTATGTTTTTTTTTGACTGCGGTTGTTATTTTCATAATGACATAAATAGTTGCCTACTTTTTCAATAATTGGTAAAAAAGATTTTGTTATGTTATTATCATTCAAAAGTAATGTGATAATTATCGCTGTTAGCACTCAAATCAAAAGCTGACTGTAGTTCGTCACATTCATTTGTTTTCAGTATCTACTCAAACTAACTGACAATTTTAATGATAACAAGGTTAAGTCAACCTATTATCAATAAAATTGTCAGTTAGATTGAGCTGCGCTTTGATTCTGAAAATAACTTAAAATAGACAGTTCTATTTACTACAACAGAGCATCTTGTGCCCTTGAAATTATCCTCACACACTACACCTCCACTTTCATAAGAACATTTATTTTGATTTTCTCATTAAAAAAAAATATACTACTTATATAATCTTTTTACCTGTAGCGTGGGTGTCTTATGAGGTACCAAATAGCGAAGAGTACCATCGTACGATTATTTATTAGTTACATTGTCGATCCATGCAGAATTAAGGATATCTACGACGAGTAGAATAGTTACGTGCGCCTTCTACTGCCAAGGACAGGGCACCATAAAAGTTGCAGGGCAAAATGAGAACTAAACCGTTTTACAAAATCAGATAATATGGTTAACCCTTATTACAAGTCATTTCCGAGCATAACGTTTGTTTTGTGTTTGTTTCAGAATTGTCCACCATGGTTGCGAAGGTATTCGTATTCTTCGCATCAGTATCAGCCCTGAGTATTGGTAAGTCACAACATAAGTTTAATCATTTATATTATAAGCCAACCAAATTTAACAGTTTGGTAAACATACTACTTATTATCTTGGAAGTTTGTATTAAAAATACAAAATACAGGCAGATAAAGTTGTCGGCAATAGCTACTTGTCCTTTAATCATATTGGATATCGTTTTTTTTTTTTTTTAATTAATCTTTCCTTCCAGTTTACCTACCCTATAAGAAAACAACAAGTTTTTTTAAAAGCGATTTATAAGTGAAGTACATTTTTTTCCTGTAACAAATGGCAGGTAAACATAAGACAAATATTTTTTATTCACAAAATTATTTCCATAACAGGCCAGTTCTGCTCTGACATCGTTTCAATTTTGCAGCTAGTGCAAAGTTTTAATTATGCCACGAAATTAATTCGCGATCAAGTTTGGCACTCCCATTTGTGTTTGGTGCCTCTCAAAAAGCTACATTTTAAATGATTTTTCGTTGATGCCGTCATGTGCATGTATGTACACGTCCAAATCGTTTTATTTTAAATTGCATTTTACAAAGAAACGATCTTTTATCTGCTATGTAAAGTAACTTGTGTGGCTGCAAAAGTAATGGTTTGTACAATTGATCTATAGAGACTAATTTCTTTTGATCTTATTGCGTGCAATTTATTTGGCTAACGATTTAACGCCAATTTACTCACACGCACCACCTAGAGCGGGAGACGTCATTTGATGATTTCCCATCCACACAAAAAAGTAAGTTATTGTCAGAAAAAAAAGTAGTGATTCCAAACATTTAAAACTAGGGGCTGATACAAAGTGGATAAGTTAACCTATAGTGACGTCCTCATTGTACTAAGGACAATGGTGCCGATTCTGTAGTACAAAATTCTCTAAACTAAACTAAAAATCACTAAAATTTGGTTTATTCCTGTCAAACGACGATTTCCTATTCTGAAATAGACTAAAGTGACACAACTTAACTATATTTTAGTCTGACAGCACTAAGATTGCACTGAGTTATAAGTTTAGTGAAAATGACAATTTTGCTATTCTGAGTTTGCCGGTTTTCACCAAAAAGTTTGACTATAATAATTTATTTTGACTAAACCTGACTATTTTTAATCGCGATTAAAAAGGTGTGGAATAAAACTAGTGGTCATGAACAAAAAATCACATCAACGCCTCGCCTTCACGTGCAAAAACAGTGCTGTATTTTGTATTTTTTCTTTTGCTTATATCTCGAAAATGGCGTGTCCTATCACAAAAATACTGAAATTTTCGACCCCCTTTATGAAGCCCCGGAACATTTAAATCTCAACACGTGGGTAATATTTTTTTTTATTTTTCAAACAAACAGTGAAAAATTCCATATAAAACACGTCCAGGTTGCCCCCTTGCGCACGCCCTCGTCTCTAAAAAAATAATTGCGTAGCGCATACAAGTACCACGTTGCGAAACCAAAAGAAAAAAAAAACCACGTTGATTGTCAAATTCGTTTTTAGGCGTGTCAAAATAATTTTTAAATTTAGAGATTTTTTCTTGCAGAATAGCGTTAAAATTCTCATAGCCAAAAGTAAGGAATTTTAGAGATAGTTTAGTTAGTTTAGTTCGGTGTACAACAGAATCGGCACCATTGTTTGCTTTAATCTATCTTTGAGACATTGAGTTTATATCACCATCAGAGCATAACAGATATTTGCAATGTTTTTGGCATGAAACGGGGAATATGACAGAAGAAAACATAGGCCTAGAACAAGTTGTGGGTAATTCCGGGCTGATAATAATGATGGTGTTGATAAGTTACATCCATCTTTAGTAGGAAGTAAATTATTATGCTGAAACTGACAACTAGAGAGCGAGAAGAGAGAGATAGGAAATATGATTGTTGGAGAAAAATGTATCCTAACATTTTTCTCCAAAAATCATATTTCCTCTATTGCCTCAAAAAGAAAACTATAAACAAACCACAGCACCTGCATTTAAAATACTAATACCACCAACATAGGTAACTGATAATCTTTTTCGCAATCATAACGAACCCAATTAGGCGAAGTAAGAAAGACAAACAGTTTTCACTTCCCTTAGCCAGCGAGCGACAAAAAGGAAAATATGGCGGCTTTGGCTAAAGGATACAAAGGCTTAAGCGCTTGTCATCTCTAGCAAATCGTAAGAGATAACCAAGAGGGGCTTTCCTGCTTTATGAGTGATGAGTTACGAGACGTAGTTACAGAAAAATATTATGAAATCAAAGCTTAAGTTACGGAAGTCTTTAGCTGTTATTTGGTTAAGAACTTATCTTCAATTTTGACATAGCACACATCAAAGTTTTCTATCGGTGTATTCTCTAGTTGTTGGACACTTAGCTAGTTGATGGTTAATGTGGTTTTCACTTTAATTAGGAAAACGATTTTTGTGCAAAAAATAACATAAACACACTATGCACTAGAAGCACTAGAAGTGCACTGTTCTATTTCAGAATTAAAATTATAGCATACCATTAACTAGTGGTTCCAAATACTTTTTGGATCATCTCATATCAGAATCAAACAACAGGGACCACTCTCGAACTGATCCATGTTTTATTTTTCAGGTAACCATTTTCCATTCCCACACCACACCATAAAACTACTACCGATTAGGAAATCAAAACTTCTTAAAATGACTCCATTTTGGAAGAAAAAGCCGCCACCAAAGCGACGCGACCGCGACATTTCGTTACGAATAATTTGACTTCGTAACGATTCAAGAAGAAAGATAAAATCAACCAAAGATAAAATAAATCGACAACCTAAAACCACAATGTAATTTTAAAACGATTTTAATCGAAATAATGACGGATATAATAACAGAGACAAAAGTAACGTAACATTTTTTTTTACTAAACAAAAATCTCGGCTTTGATTACAACGATACTCATAAACGCATCGGTCTGTAGAAATTTTAATGAGTCCACCACTACAATTTGCTTTATTTTTCCGTATAATATTATGATTGCAATGGTGAAGTGGAGAATATTGCAATATTTTGATATGAACACTTTGATGTGCGCGTTTGTAAAATGCGCGGGATTAATGAATCCCTTGAAGTTTTATTTATGTTGTGTTAATGACAATGACTTATTCACACCATTAGGTGTGAATAAGTTTAGCATAAAGGAATGGTGTAAGCTCAAGAGCTATAACGTAAGATTAGATGACAAATCTTAAAGTAAGTCTTCAAGATTTCAATCTAATTTTAAAGTACATAAATCCTTAATCTTTCTTATGTTATCGATATGAAACAAAACAGTTAGCATTTATTTTGGAAAAAGTAGCGTAGCTGTTTTGGATTCATAAAGAAATTAATATGATGAAACACCTAGACAGGAACAAAATGACTGAACTAACCTATTAAAATGATTATGCTTTTTTTCAATTGATTTCAATAGACTCTGTAAAAGCTAAAAAAAAAACTCTTCTTACTTGAATCATCGCATTAAGCCACTTACAAAGTACAAAAAAACCAGCAATATATTTCCAGTCAACACCAGATGCCTCTCCCCTTTTCCTCACCCCAATCTCATTAATTATGTATCACATACGCAAAATAATGTATAATTATATAACATAAATGAATCACAAAGCAAATATTTGTAGGTACTTAAACATTATGTCGAAATAATCTTTCCGCAAATCCTTTTGAGGTTTGGTCTTAGATAAGTTTTGATTTTATTATAATAATATAATATTTTCAAGAAGGAGGGAATTTCGTGTTAATTATAATGTTATTATTATAATGGAATCATGTGAAGCATCTCACGTTGTTGCTTTGAAGTTGTATGTTAAAGTTATTTCGATGGTTTTTGACATGAGTTTCACGCGTAATATTTATTTTTGTGGGTTTGCTATTCATTTTCAAGCTTTCATTTATTATTTCAGGTAATTTCATTCATACTATCATAGTGTTCATTTTCGAAAGGGTTTCGTCCGTATATATTAGGTTGGGGAAAAAGTCTTTTCGCATTATAGTATGTATGAACTTGTAACAAAATCTCTTTGGCTATACTATTTGTATCTGGCTGATTTTGGTATCATTGAAAGTTTAAATTTTAAAGAACATAAATTCAAATTAGGAAAATGTGTGATTTTCATTTGTTTTTCGTACCGTCAAGATGAGTGAATCTAATGAAGAAATTCGATACATTTTAAAATTTTACTACAAAAAAGGTAAAAATGCAACGCAAGCCGCGAAAAAAATTTGCGATGTTTATGGACCTAGTGTAGTGTCTGTGAGAGTAGTACAAATTTGGTTTAAGCGTTTTCAATCCGGAAATTTTGATGTCAAAGATGCACGTCGCTCTGGTCGCCCTATTACGGATAAAATGGATGCCATTTTTGAAAAAGTGGAGCAAGATCGGCATACCAGTAGTTACGACGTAGCTGAAGAACTGGAAATTGACCACAAACAGTTTTGGCGCATTTGACAAAAACTGGGTACACAAAAAAGCTCGACATTTGGGTACCTCACGAGCTCACTGAAAGAAACCTAATGAACCGTGTACTCATTTGTGATTCTTTATTACGACGTAATGAAACCGAACCATTTTTGAAGAAGCTGATAACTGGTGATGAAAAGTGGATCACGTATGACAAGAACGTGCGAAAAAGGTCGTGGTCAAAGGCCGGTCAGGCTTCACAGACTGTGGCGAAACCCGGGTTAACTCGCAACAAGGTGATGCTGTGTGTGTGGTGGGATTGGAAGGGTATTATTCATTATGAGCTGTTACCACCAGGCAGGACCATCGATTCTGAACTCTACTGCGAACAACTGATGAGATTAAAGCAAGAAGTTGAGAGAAAGCGGCCGGAATTAATCAACAGAAGGGGTGTGGTTTTTCATCATGATAACGCTAGACCTCACACATCTTTAGCCACCCAACAATAATTAAGAGAGTTTGGCTGGGAGGTCTTAATGCATCCGCCGCATAGTCCTGACCTTGCACCTTCAGATTTCCACCTGTTTCGGTCTCTTCAGGATTCTTTAGGCAGTGTCAGGTTAACATCACGAGAGGACTGCCAAAACCACTTGTCGCGGTATTTTGACCGGAAGTCCCAAAATTTCTATAGCAATGGGATCATGTCCCTACCTACAAGATGGCAAAAAGTTATCGAACAAAATGGTACCTACATACTTTAGTTAAATGTAAATAAACTTTATTAAAAAATGTATTGAATTTTCTTAAAAAATGCGAAGATACTTTTTCCCCAACCTATTATTTATATGTTATTTTTTTATAATTCTATGGTTTCTCCCTTACAAGGAAAAATGCAACCGTATATGATGACTTTCCTGTGGTCTGTCACAGAGGTTTTTTGCGAGATCGATGCAACGTACGAATTTTAATTTTGGCTTGATGTTAGGTTTTGCTGACGTGCGCACATATCGCCAGACAGAACATTTTTATAACCATTTTTGCATTTAAAAAAATTATCTGAACCTTTTTTTTTTAATTGAATGACCTGCACCTTGTTAGTCGAGGCCGATGCCAGTGTACCACCACTGCTCTCAGAAGTACGTACAGTTTGAAATTAACGAATCATAATTTGGTATGTTTCAAATATCAGACTGACTAATATTTTTACGGCGGCATGAGTTTTCCTGTCCGGCGGTAGAGATTAATAGGCTGAGTCGATTGATTGAACCAAACTTTCGTGGAAGATTGAAGTACCTAGGTAGAGTCAGAGAAATTAAATGTGAAGCAAGTTGACACCCTACAACAATCATTCGCCATAGCCATTTATATTTAGTTGTCATACAGACAATTTCAGTCGGTAGTGAATTTGCTTAAAACGTAATTTCCCAGCTTTGATTACCTACAGTCGTTCTTTATCCAATTAAGTAACGTAATTTGACGCGTACATTCCAATAATCACAATCCATGTACATACCTATATTTGAACGTAATATCTACGACCTTATTTATACTCAATCTGATTGACGCTCAAACACATTCCATTCATTGTGTATGTCTACTTACTATCTCATAAACGGGTTGTATGTATTTTGTCGTTTTACTAATGAATTGATCCTCGAATTTTTCAAGTCAAAGCCAGTATTAATGAATGCTACTTATATCAACAGGAATTATTATTTGCCTTAGCTACTCATCACACCTCAGTACTCACCGAACAGTAGGACAAAGTGTATTGTACCCACTTTTCACCGTCCCACGCACTAGGAATCGAGCCTAGCTACAGGCTCAACTAACCAAGCTAAAATCTAGACACGGAGCTGCTACTAGGAAAATGACTAATAGAAACACCCAATCTGACTCAGGAATTGAAGGCTGCACACGCTGCAGTGCAGGCGTCAGTACCTAACATGCATCTTTATTACACAATTTATTTATTCAAACTATATACTTGAACATTACAGGACGACAGTTCACTACAAAGCAGAACTATGACGAAAAACTCCGACTACTAATTATATTTAATACTTCTTATCATAATCAGTAGAAAACACGACTGTTCCAATAACAGTCAGTAATGTATAGCATCCTGTTCATTCACCAAGAAAACGTCATACACAGGTGGTTCTAAAATGCGTTATAATATTTTCACTCTAAGAAAAAATGGTCATCATTTTTCACGCCAATTCCTTCATAAGTTTCTTACGGCGAGTAACGCTGATGTATGAACACGATATATTTCAGTACACCCTGTATTCGAGCTTTAATCGTATACAAATAGAGAAAATTGGTTTCGGAATTTCCAATTGAATGTGAGATTGAAGAGGTTATGCTTATTCCAGTTTTATTTACATTCGATTTTAATTTAAGGTACAATACTTACATATGGCATTATTGGGAAAAAAAAATCTAATGAAAAAGCTTTCAAAATGGCAATGTTGAGGTTTTTTGTAACAGTTAACGTATAATGACTAAATGTGTTGAGTGCTAAACATATCTAAAACATCAATCAGTCTCCGTCATCTTCAGACGATTGACAGAAAGCTGGTTTAAGTATCTAACAAAAGAATTGTGAAATTGCAATACTCTTAAACCTATTCAGGGGTTTAAATAGGAATAAAACGATTTTCTTGCTTTATCATCCTGAAAAGTATTTTGTAATATATCTTAAATCTATTTAAAGTAAGTCGCACACAAAATCTAGTTGCTAGTTAATACTTCAGTGATCTTGCACTTAACCAAGCTACTTAACGACCAGCTCTCAAGGCCAATTAGACACATTGAAGGGCATTATTAATTATTTAGTCCAATTGGCAGCATAGGTACATGCTACTGACAATCCCCACCGAGTTATGTATTTATCTAAATACCTTGAGCTGATAAGCTGCAGGCTAGTCATGTACCTAGTAGGTTTTAATATTGGGTTTAGAGTATACAAAAGAAAGAGCATTGCCAAGCCTTGCATGCCTTCAAGCTGCCGAATAATAAACCTTGCTGTCACACGTATTTCTTTTAAACATTCACACCCATTTGGTTTTATGTAAGATAGCGTACCGAAATAATTTGAACTAAAAAGCGGTGTTTTTAATTTTATTTTGAGCAGTAACTTGTTTTTATCACACATAGTAAAGCATCTCTTTTAGCATGTGACAAAAGTGCAGTAGGCAAAGATTAGAAGACACAGAGTTGATGTTGGATGCCGCTTCTTCATATATCTTCAAAGCTTTTTCCCAACAATGTTGGGACTGGCTTCTAGTCTAATTAGATGCAGTTATTTACATGGAGACCAGTATTTTACATAAAGCGACTACCTGCATTATCCTTACGACACTGTATGTGAAGTATTGAAATTCGTAGAACTACTTCGTTCGTTGTTCTGTGTTTGGGTATAATTTATCTATAATATGTATGTATTTAGAAATATATAAGTATATTTATCAGTTGTCTGGTTACCATAGTACAGGCTCTGCCTAGTTTGGGATCAGATAACGGTGTGTTGATTGTCCTAACATATTATTATTATTATTATATCGCACCCCTAGATCTAAAGGGAACTAACTCAAAATTCTTAATTTTTCAGTTATGCACACGTTCGAGTCTATTATTTCAATACCTATCGACCAATAAACCAGATTCAAAACTATTTCCAATATTCGACTCCAAACAATGGAAATAGCTTTGAATCTGGTTTATTGGTCGATAGGTATTGAAATGACAGACTCGAAGGTGTGTATAACTGAAAAATTAAGAATTTTGAGTTAGTTCCCTTTAGATCTAGTGGTGCGATATGATAGTAAAGTTAGTTTTTCTTCCTTTTGAAATAGTGCCTCTCTAACAAGCGGCCGGCAAACAGGTTTGCATACTACAGTGAGTAAATCTGTTGAGGACATCACGTTAATCTAAAGAACGTTTACCCGAATATTTGTTTGAACCATCGATTGGTCATAAGAATGATTTCCCGAAGAATGTTTGCCCGAAAGAGTGATTACCCAATGAACGTTTGACCGATAAAATGGGCTTGATTTTTGTGAGAGCTTGCAACCTTTTAGGATAACGTCACAACACTTAGGATTTTACAGACGTCATGCCCATTTGTATTGTCCAATTGTGCCTATGATTATTGAAATCATGTAAATAACAAATAAAATGATTAATTAATAAGCAACCAGTTTGTCACCTCCAATCATGATTCTCTTACCTCAGTAACACGCCCCTCTGAGGCATGTTCCATATAGGCACATTCACCGCAACTACTAGTCTATACCCCAAATGACGTCACTTCATGCATTTTAATGAACACAGAGCATCATCTGCAAACTGACTGAATACGTTGCCCTACTGTTTTGTGTAGTATGAACTTTTTACGCTGTGTGTAGTTTTTGTTTTTCAGTGGTGAGTACGAGTTTGTATAGGAGAGATTCCCTAATAATAATGTGTCAGTGCGACGTAATGATGGTTCTTATCGCGTACTAGTTTTATTTGAGTGTTGTGAGAAATCTCGGTGTCGTAATATGTAATTAAGGTTGTATTTTTATATTCAAGTGTTGAGAGTTTCATTTTACACGCTTTATATTAGCTTCACTTGTATGTTTGTATATTTGTATGTTTGTTTGTAACCGTCTCCTTATAGCGCGATTTTGACCCACTTTAAACGACTAGATTTCATTCAAACTTTGCACACCTGTCAAGGACCGATGACAATGCAAAAATTTCATAAATTTGTGCCATTATCCTTGCCAGGGTTACCAGGACAGCAAAAAAACTGTCTTCGAAAACTACGCTGACATACGTCACAAACTACGCTGATATACGACACAAACTACGCTGACATACGTCACAAACTACACTGACATACGTCACAAACTACGCTGACATACGTCTCAAAATTCGAAACACCCTAAAAATAGAAAATAAATAATAGTTTAAAATTGAAAACCAAACTAAAATGTACAAAATAATGGAAAAAAAGCGTAGGGTGCCTGATATCAATAAAAAAATACCTTAAAAAGCACCCCACGCTTTTTTTCCATTATTTTGTACTTTTTAGTTTGGTTTTCAATGGAAGCGTGTTTTTTAGTTTTTTTAAACTATTATTTTTTATTCTAATGATATACTGAGAGGCTACTAAAGCTGCAAGTGATATGTTGCTTGAATAAAATTCTACATTGGACTAAATTATATAATCTTAACAAGTGTTTTTTGAACATACGATTACAAAGCCAGCTACCAACAACGTTCAACCTTCGCTACTGCCTTTCTTTACTTTCTCTGAACAAATTCTCAGTAATGTCCGCGGAACGTAAAATATTGTTTTAAGTTTTTATAAATTAGGAACATAACATAACATATCGGTACCAAAAGAAGGGAAGCGGTTGTGGAAGCGGCTGAAACTTTAATTTTATTAGATGAAATATCTAGAGCCTCAGCGAACCTTTTTTAAAATATAAACCCAAATGGGAGCAGTATGTTAAGTACAATAATACAATAATTACATACTCTTATCTTCGTAGCCAAACCAAACGAACTTAGAGACACCACACGTAAATAGCTTCAAAACTTTCATCAAACAACAATGACTTCAGATACTTAGCAAAGAGCCCTTTAAATCAGATTATAACAACTTCGTTTGTTACGACTTGTCAGTTTTGAGGTAATGAAATACTCGTAACTACGACCTTCAATTGAGATTTCGGAAAATATAGATTTACTTTGGAGTTTTTGGAGTATTAAGGAAAAAGAAGTTATTTCTTTATTGTTTCGTGAGAGCGTAATGATGTTTAAAAAAGTTCATATCTTTTTTCACTTCGGGCAAAATAGTTTCCAACTCAAATGAAACTCTTAGAAATCAGATCATTGTCATAAACTTATCTAGAAAACCTAGAAAATGTTGCATATGATAAAATAAATAGATTTTATAAAACTAGGCCGGAATGCGCCGATTATGTTTGGCGTCTAAGGTTTGATTTTACTAAAGTCACATATCTTTTTCCTTGGAATAAAATTGACGTTTATCAGGTTTATAAGGAAAATTTTTCAAAATTTCATTATTTATAGGTTATACCTACATAATAATAACAGTTATTTAAAACTAGGCACAAGAATTTGTTTTAATTCACCTTGAAAACAAATAAATCTAAGGATTCACTTTCTGGGACCTTTTACATTAATATTGAAAACGTACGAATTAGAACTATTTAACAAAACCTATTACAAAAATTATCGTCATATTCCATTATAGCATCAAACTTCAAATTTCCAACAGAGACTGGCCATATATTTAAAGTTACCTTTGCTACATAATGTACAAAGTGAAACGGTCGTCATTTTACAAAACAACAACATAAAAACACACAGCATAAAAATCGCTCTGTAAAATTCTCAACTTACCCAGTAAAACAACCAGGAGATAAACCAGTGTACACTCTGTATTTTTTTGTGCAGCCAAGCTCAGCATGCAACACTAACGTACATCCCACTATCTATATCTAATAGTATTTTGTTTGTTTGCAGATGCGTTGCTTGTCCCCAACACACATGACTTAGCAAGTGTTGACGCAGCGGGTACGAGATATGGTCTCACCACGTAAGTTTGATTTTGGACCTTATTTTTAAACCATAAGCTAACATTTTGAGGAGAATGGTTGGTTTACCTTCCCAACAAAATCTCAATCGTCTTTCTACTTTATTTGTTCAAGTTAAAGGTTCTTTTTCCTATGAGTCTTAATGTTGTGCCCTGTTTGTTACTGTAGAGTCGCCGCGATACAAAATTGCAAGTTTCGGCCATTGTTGTAAAGTTGTTTTATGTGTGACGTAATGGACTAATTTAAATAATATAGTAAGAATGTGAACTGAAATAAAAAGTAGTGGGGCTTAATGTAAACAATTTTGAAGAGTTTTAAAATGCAACAGGTATTTCTCCGGTTCTAGTGCTCAGCCCTAACATTGTTGAGCTAAGGTCCTCTTTATCATCAAACTGCACTGTTTTCTGTAATGATGCCCAGTTGATGGTAAATCTGTCATTTTGCGTTTCACCATCACTTTTGTGGTCTGCCTTAATGTCGCATTTCTAGTCAAAAATCCACTGAAATTAAACATACACAAATAAACATACAGTAAAGAAAAATAACTATTCAATGATGATTTGAAAGGAAAAAACATTTATAGCATTTCCTATAACTCTAAAACTTTCACTTTATTTCTAGAGAAAGAACAAATAAAAGACTAAACAGAACGAAAACTTTGTTAGCAGACCTTTTTGAATATTTCAAACACTTGAAATACAAAGGGGAATTATTCTCTTGAAGTAGTTAGTAGTTAGTAGTTGAAGTAGTTGGTCGTCAGATGAAATCGTATTTAGTAATTTTGTGAATTTAAATACTTGTTGTGGCCGTGGTTCTGCTCGGATAGGCTTATGTCTATTATATACTCAAACCTAGGTAGTGAACATATAATCTGTGAAAGTAAGAAATAAAACTTTTACTTTTAGGCAGCTGATGATGAAATAGATATAAAATCTAAGTTAATACATGGCTTTTAATAACGTATGAAATCTCCGCTTTGCTAATAAAGATTCGATTAACAAAAAAATAAGGTAGACAAAGAAATAGCAAGAATGAGAGCTCGACCCTCGTTTGTGTCAAGATTTAAGCTGGACGCACAAGTAGCGAGCGCACGGTGTAGCGGTGCGGGGAAACGTACAGTTGTGGAAGATAGCTTCTCACAACTCCATGCTTGTGAAACTTTTGTGTAATATACTACTCGTATACCTCACAAGCAACACAACCAATAGCAGTTATGTTTAACTTATTGGTATCAATAAATAATGTTATTTTATACATTTACAATATGACCCTATTCATTGATCTTTAATTTCCTTCTCACGAGTTTCTTAGAAATGAAATAGAACGCCATTAAAAAATATTCTGCATCTATATGAAAGACAAAGGGAACCTTTTATTGTGACAAAACGATCAGCTAGTCGATGAGCCTAAGATGCGTAAGGTAGACTTTTACTGCATTTCAGTTACATAAACAGCTTAAATTCCACATAAACTAAAAGAAACACATTTTCAATATTACCCTGAACAATAAATATTCAGCAAAACATTTAAAGCGTGCAATAGACTATAAAACAGAGCACGGAATAAAATGCTTTTTGCTCGAACGCTAACACTTTCCTACACAATGGTACCAGTCTGTAAGACGATTGGGATTGTAAAAAGTTGCAAACTCGACTACGCCTGGTAATAGGATTTACCTAGGTTCTAGATCAAATACAGTGATTCCTGACTATTTGTTAAGACTTCAGACTTCATGACAGAAACTGTAATACTATTTCCGAAAAACCTTGGGTAGTTATTCAGTCCGTAGCGTCACGTCTGTTTTCCCCTATGGGAATGGTGGAAGTGTACAGTGTGTGACAACAATTTCTAGCAATAAGCGTTGTGGTTAAACTGTTAGACATTTATGTATTTTCTGAATAAATAAACAGTACAAGCCAAGTCAGTTATGTTTAAAAAACATGTCATAAGGGTCGGCCAAATTGTCCAAATTGACCAAAATCCCCGCCTATTACTATCCCACTGCAGGGCTAAAACCCCATTTTATACAGAGAAGTTATTTTTGTAATTAACTGGGTAGGTACTAATTCAAGCTCTGGGCTGTTATACAGAATTCCCTAATGGTAAAACACAATACAACTTAAAGCTGTAGTATTTTGTAGCACTGCCTACCTTTTCTGGGAATACAAGCGTGATGTGTGAAATGATAAATTATTAATTTATTGAAGTTTTGAGTTAAAAATCTCGCGAGGAACAGTTAATTTAGCTCAGCTCAGCTTTAATTTAGCAGGTTAATCGTTTTCTAACAATGAATTTTCTGGTTTCAGATCTAAAATCCGAAAATTGGATCACAACGGTAAGTTTTTATTCAAACATTATTGTTATGGTTTTCATAGATTTGTTATTTTATAATTCCTATGTTCTAACAGAATATCAAAACAATATTATTTATGATCGTTCCTTTGGGAAATTTACTTTCAGGCTAAGATCTAGATAAACCTTACTTGCACGTGTTTTGACGTAGATGTTCCCGTCTTTATCCGGTAAATGTAGGCTTACAATTATTGACAATGACAGGGCTGTTAACGCTTAGCTAAAGAATGTGCTACGTAATTTTATAGATCTAGGTGTAAACTGGAGAAAACATAACCAGAAACAAAAATAAAAACGATTTTTTGAAGTTGATCTTTACATTTCCAACTTTGGCAAAATATTATTATATTTTTTTCTATAAACTATTTAAAATGTATAACTTACAAGTAAGTAATTCTGCAAAAAGGCGAAAGAAAAAACGTTGAATATTTACAAAAAAATCCCTTTGTCAAAAGTTCTGAAAACCTCTTTCACGAAATTACATAAAAGAGGATTGTGAGAAATATCCTTGAACTACTATAAAGCATTGTTCTTAGAAGTTTTCTTGAAGTTTGATAGCTGGAACGAAATAACCTATTCATTTCGCTGTTGTGCAACTTGCGACGTACAATTAATAAGTATCGTGATTATTAAAATAGCTCTGCTTCGAAAAGTAAGCGAAGATTTAACATCATCAAAATCAGATATTTCTAATAGCCTAGCTTTACACTAACATTTTCTACAATGCTGCACAGCACATTATTCATTCAGGCAATCATTTAAACAAATTTCTCTATAGACTTTTATTCACGACAAAATACATGATGTATTATTTTTTTATCTACAGTGAAAACCAGTTTTGACAGCGGGTACACGATTCAGTCCATGAAAACTAGATTCTCCCCTGAACAACGAAACTTTAGCAATCTAGGACAGAGATAAATAATCTCTTCATACATTTAGTACAGAATTTGGTCAAGGTCGAAACGATAAAGTGAATAATGTCAGTAAAGTTTTTATCGTTACGTCCACGTCAGCTCCTGTAAAGGTTAAGTACGGGTCTTATGACTAGCTACATACATAGCCATATTTTTTTATACCTTTTATTATAGAAAGCCAAATTAAGAAAGTGAAGTAATAAATAACGGGAGTGCATGTTATATTGCTAGTCAGTAACTGCCCATAACTGTAGCACTAAAACTTCTTTCAATGCGGAGAAAGAGTAATGATGGATGGAATCAACTCGGTTGCTCATGACAAGTTGGTGGTAACAGAAAGCAAGAAGTTAAGAAGAAAATAAATGCGTAGTACTACGTGCCAGTATTTAGACAGTGTACTTTGTAACCTTACTATTTGTTTGAATTATTCATTGGCGAATGGCGGCACATCAAAGCCGCCATAACCATTAACATACAACCATTTTGACAACCACTAACATATAACACATAACCATTTTGAAAAGTCACATTGGAATGTGTAATATTTTGAACTTGCAACTATGTTATTAAGTCGCTTCGTGTAACTTACACCTGTAAAAAGAGCATCTGTAACTTCAAAAAACCTAAATAGAAACAATTCCACTTATAAAACCGTAGAAAAAAACCGTAAAAAGCGTAGAGAATTAAGGAGATCAACATAAATGTTCAACAATTCCACCGTTGATCTACCTTTAAACCCGCATTTGCATTTTCTTCGACTCATGGCTCGAAGCCAGTTTGAACTGCACAAATCTGCCTAAATCCAACGGGAGCCAGATTTTGGTGGTCGTTCCCGAATCAACGTAAGATTAACGAACTTTACGGCAGCTTGCAAGGAGTTGGTTTTCAATTTTTTGTGGTTTTATGGAACGTTAAACAAAATTTAACAATAATTTAATTTAAACAGTTTTGTTTAGTGGAGAGAGAAAATCAAAAGTTTACGTGGGAAGCAAGCAGTTCCAAAGGTAATAAATGCTTCACTGTTTAGGCTTTTAAGAAGTTATTGTACTTATATGCATTATTAGCCAATATTCTTCCCACTGCTGGGACACAGGCTTTCTTTATGAGAAGGAGTGGGCCGTAATCCACCACGCGGGCCCACTGCGAGTTGGCAGATGTCACATATCTTCGAATTTTTGGTTCTAGAACATGATCGTTTCCTTTCGATGTTTTCCTTCCCCGTTTTGAGAGAAATGGTGATGAAATGATTTACACATTTTCAACTTAGCATAACAATCAACAAATTTATATACGAAATTCCAAACATGGTTAAGCCTCAACTTTTTAGTAGAACTGCATATACCTAGATTAAACTGTTTCTGGCCGTATTTCGGCGCTCGCTATCGGCAAACGGCCAATCAGGGCGCTAATCTCAGTTAGTTACAGTCGGAAACACTTATCAGTTAATCACACAATGATGGATCACAATTAGTTTAGATTCATTATATTTACTTTTTTTAACTGCCCCGTTGGTCTCGTGGTCGCAAGCGCGGCCGCTGAGCGTGGGGTCCTGGGTTCGATTCCCGGGTCGGGCAAAGGGTTACTGGGTTTTTCCATTAGGAATTTCTTAGTAGCGGAGTTTGGAAGTTGGCGGTGTGATACCCCCGTGCCTCGGAAAGCACGTTAAGCCGTTGGTCCTACGCCTGATCTCTCTCCGGTCGTGTCGGATTGCCGTCCCATCGGACTATGAGAGTGAGGGAAGAGTGAGTGCTCTTGTGTCTGCGCACACACTTGAGCACTATAATATCTCCCGCGCCGATGGCTAGTCTCCATTGAGATTGGCCGCCGTGGCCGAAATTCGGTCTGGAGGACTATATTTACTTTTTTTGGAAATCTAGGTTAATTATACTTGGAATGGTACGAAATAAAAGTATTTTCCGGCTTAAGTGTAATTAAACACTGAATGATTTATTTTATTATGTTTGAGGCTTGATGTTTATTTTCCGGTAGTCGCTTTGAGGGTAAAAGAAACATTTAAAACACCTGATGTTCATGAAAAACTCATAATTATGGTTTAATTGATAATTTTAAGAACATTTTGTCTGTAAAATTTTAATTAAGATTCTCTGTTTGCATTTTAGAAGTACTCTTAACACTTGAGTATATTTTTTATTTAACCTATCCTCGCCCACTGCTAGGCAAATGCCTCCCCCAATTTCTTCCAGGAACTCTAGTCTCGCGCCACCTCAAACCAGTATAACTTTGTAAAACTCTAGTATAGTCGGATAAAATATGGCGCCCACAAAATCCAAAATCATAGTCCGTCACTTTAAACCACAGGCTTTCAGGGGAACATCTACCATAAATAAGTACCACCAATTTGTTCAGTAAACGTCACTGTGTTCTAAATTTATGCGTGAACACAATTACTACGCAGACGAAATTAGAAAACGGACTGTCGTACTGACGCATTGTGCTAATACGCCATGCTGGCGTAGTATATGGATCGACGCACACAAAACATTTTATTGCGCGTTTAACAAATCACTTGAAATTGTAATTTCGGTGACAGCAATGGCTCATCGACACCCCATAATTATGTTGAAATCAGCAGTTCAGGATTTATAAACTATGTTCATGAATTACAAACCGTAAGATTATAAACCAATCCTTTTGTATTTGCTGTAGTAGGACGAGAAATGCCAAGACCTCCAAATCCTGACTTTCTAAATTGTCAAGTTGCCGACCGGCTTACAGGGAGTATCAACACGTCGTGTTTTCTGCTTTATGATGTCGCCATAGACAAATCCAGGCATTTCCTTAAAAAGCGCTTTAGGTGACGTCGCCGACATTTATGATTCGTCGCCGGTTTGTGATTCGTCGCATCACAACGTTTTAATATGCATCATCATCATCATTTCAGCCGAAAGACGTCCACTGCAGGACTTAGACCTCTCTCAAAGGGAGGTGATTTTACCATGATAATAATCGGCACGCTTGTCAAGTTGGCGATCGCAGTATTATGGTAAAATACATAGATAACGCTGCTGCTCATTCTCTAGTAAGTTCCTTAGTCACCTTCTACGACACCTATGGGAAGAAATGGAATGTTGCTATTATTTACATCCAGCAACACACATAACACAAACACATTTATAGGCGTCGATTCATAATTTGTTTGCGCTTCAATTATTTTCGACGCATCCAATACTACTGTATTGTTATCGCCATTACAATATTGTACTCGGTGTAATGGCGCGTGTGTAGACAGGTACCCGTGTCGATTTCCGCTTCACTGACTATGAGATTGATGTCACTATCTCGCTGACTCAGTAGCTATTCCATTGAAATGTATTGTGTTGAGTGATTGTGTTTCTTTGCTTTGGAAATTATCTGGTTATAATATGTCCTATGTTGTGATCTGAAATTAAATTGACATTATTTAGTTTGTTTAAAATTATCACTAATACTATTAGCTCTGAGTCTCTGACTCATTACGCGTGGACCTCAACTGTATATGAGACATATCCTATACTCGGCAACAGTGTAGCATTCTATCATCGAACGAATTGTAGAAATATCGGTTCTGTAATTTCAGAGACTATTATACCCTTACGCACTAAGAAACAATTTTGACTTTAAA
Source organism: Aporophyla nigra (assembly GCA_947507805.1). NCBI lineage: Eukaryota > Metazoa > Arthropoda > Insecta > Lepidoptera > Noctuidae > Aporophyla > Aporophyla nigra. Next base: position 5,091,813 of record OX382315.1, on the reverse strand, counting down.
AAAAAAAATAGATTTAGGAAGCTGAATCATAACCAGCACATAATTAAGTCTATTCTAGGATGACACGTTTCTTAGTATTGTGTCTACCTCGTTAACCTATGAGAGAGAGTTTTCCTTGGATTCACATGAACCAACATCAATTCTTTAACCTTTTCTCAATTAGGTATGTTGTGGTCAGTTTTCAGTCAAGCCAGACGCAGCTGAATTCCAGTTTTTATTTAGAGCGACTACCAATCCAATCTCCACAACGTAGTAACTGTGTAACACGATGCCCCTTAATAAGACTGGTTGTTAAACTTTCGAGCGCGTAACAGCTATACTGCCAGGTTGATTTTCAGTTTTCTCGTATCAGCTTTGTCTCCTTTGACTTCAGTCACAGGTTTTCTTCTTATATAAAGCTAAAGCTTTATAAAGTTCTCAACTTCAAATGAAAGCAGTTGATTTGTATTGAGAATAAAATCGCTACTTCATTAGCCTATGAAGTAGCGATTCTATTTTATGTAGCATGGCTGGAAAGCTAATCCATGAAACTATACTTTAACCGTTTAATTGTCTCAGAAATACGTAACTCCCACATTAATGAACTGATACCGTTACGTTTCCCACCCCGTTAACTCCATATATTATGTTAATTTTACTCGTCAGCATACAAATAATGCTCTATGCAGCTGCGTCAGCGATGCACTGATGAGCCTTAATTTAGACAAAAGTGTTATTGGTTTATTTTTACTTCAGTCATTTTGAATGTGCATTCTGAGTCGCATATAGCTGTCAAATATTTCACTATTTCGACTAATTATTAAATATATATTTTTAAATTTGAAAATCAACTGCATTAATTAATATTGTGACAAATAGTCTTACCAGGGGTAACGTGTTATGCAGTTACTGTATGTGGAGGACAGATAGGCTCTATGTAAAATGATGGTATTCAGCTGCAATCCCGTAGGTGAGTCCATCAATATCGCCCACGACATTCAAACTTTTTCTTACGATTTTGCTAAAGAATTAAGGATCAACTCAGATATTCGATGTTGCAATGCGAGAGAAAAAAGTATACGAGAAAATAAAACTGCTTTAGATGGTTTATGAAGGTATGGATGTTTGGGCGGATACGAGAACTGATTGCTGCGGGAAATGAAAGCATAAATATAAACGGATTTATGAAGTGGTCGAAGTAACAGAAGTGGATAGGTGTTTAAGAATCTAGTACCGCCCTATATGATAGTACACCTAATGATATAGTCAAAAGATATACATAATTTTCATATTCTAACGATAGGACTGGTTAAAAAGGAAAAGTTTTTTTTTTAACATGTAAAATTATCAGATTACGGGATTTGCGCCTGCCAGTTTTATTAAACAGCATTCTGTAACATCATCACCTGCTCAAAAGTCGAATTTATCTATGACCCTACATAACAACGTAAAAACACCAAACCATTGTTCGATACTAACACCCAAAATATTCCGGAATCAATTCAAAATACATAACGAAACAAGAAGGCACCGAAACTATGCATTTAACATAGCATTTTTACGATGCAAGGCCATTAAACGAAACAGACGGATTATTCTAAATCTGGCTTGCAAGACAGTAAGCCTTGAATATATCGGTGGGAACGCGATCGCAGCAAAATCTTTCTCAAGTGTTTCGGTTTTTGTAGTACAGATTCGCGTCTCCTCGGGAACAAATATCCTTGGTGGTCAAATAATTGAACTAGAAATTGACAGTAAAGTAGGTACAAGTTTATTGATTTTTCAAATAGTAAAATTTTTTAATGACAACCATCGTTATGTCATATTATCATCGTATTGGGGTTAAACTGAGTTTTACGGTTGCACCGACGTTAACAAATGAATTTTTGAATGGATTATACTAATATGTGTTGTAGTAGTTTGGATAACATTGATTTGTGACTTTGGGAAACTTCATTAATGCCCGTAATCACTATACTCAGTAAGTAAATATGGCGAATAATTCTCATGCATTTTCTTTTTGAGAAGAAACTTTACCCTACATCAAAACAATTTGTAGCGTTATTTTACTTTAATTAGAATAAACATTTCATAGGAAACAACATGTACACTGGAAGTAACGACAATAAAGTTTATAACAATTGCACTTTTTTCTAACATACGTTACGTATGCGAGAGCAAGCCTTACATTTCATACAACATTATGACGACATATGAACATAATAAATATTCTAAGAGAGTACTGAGTAGAAATATTACAGAAGATTCACTATGATAAAATTTTGTCGACGATGCATTCATCGTCGACAAAATTTTATCACTACTTCTATTCTGTAAAGTATGAACCTTACGCAAGCGACTGCATACCATTCGAAGGCAAACTCATTTGTTTAAAAAATTATGTAAATCATCGTGGATTCACACCTCAAAATCGTTCGTATTTAAAGTGATATTAACACAATACCAGAACAGACAGTGGCGATGTTTCCACACACCATACCTATCCATCATGACACTATTCATGAACCTGTCGCTCTTAACATTGTTTTATATGTGTAATTGTTGCAGAATGTCATCTTCCAGTATGGTCATCAACCGTCATCTCAGGCCATTTTAAGTTTAATACATTTCATACTTTTATCTATTCTATGGTCCATTTTGACAAAATGACCTTCTGTATCATATTTGTGTCATATCAGTGCGGAAGTCCTTATGACCTACAAACGGACGTCATAAACTTGTTTTCTACCGTTTTTTGTGGACGAATGAGTGGAAAAGCTGGTCTTATATTTTTTTTAGAAATGCAGACAAAACTTCGTATGGTACCAACTAGACGCGTGTGTGTTATACTATTTTTTACTGCACAAGCTGCGAAATAAATGTCCCAATATCCCATATTTTTCTAAACGAAATAGTATGAAGCCTTCTATTTAGCAACACTCTCATTTCGAGCTGCAATAGTGTTAAAACAGTCAGCAGCCAGAATTTCTATGATATCTACCTATGGCAGGTGGACAGGTGACTACAGTTAAGGACGTCAGAGACAATGTGATATATTTGTAAAAAATAAAACATATTTTACACGTTTTCACGATTAGTGATGTTTAATGAAGCACTAAAACTATGAAAAAAGTCAGATTCTCGCTTATCAAGATCGGCGCAGCATGTATTTTTGTTCACAATTTTTCTATCAGCCGTTATTTCAAAAGTCTCCCCCTTTCTAGCCATTTTATCTTTCACGCAGTCCATTCATCGCTTTTTGGTCTTCCCCTACTCGTATAGCCATTCACATCCGTCAAAACTTTTCTCTATGCATTTTCCTCATTCCTCCGCATCACTTGCCCATTATAATAGCGATTTCCATTCATTTCCATCACCTGTGCCACTTTCAGACTTTCTCTGGTGAAATATAGCAATTTTCTCTAATTAAAATATTTTCGTTGTCAGCTTGCGAAATAAGCGAAAGTATCACTGAGATTATCACAAAATTTCAAATCTACTGACAGTAATGCACTACTTTCTATATATCAGTTTTACTTGTCTATTAAATATTATATTAACTCCATGCATATTGGAAAGGGAATCAGGCAAGTACAATCGAATTGAGTCGGCCAAATCTGTACCCTGCAGCTGTGCACATGACAGTGTAGGTAGGTGTTGCCCTAACATTTGTGGCTGTATAGTCTATACAGATAGCTTAAAAAACCAACCGAACTTGGGTCGGTAGGTAGAGGCTTTAGCTTTAGTTATTGCGGATACAGTTGATTTTATAATCATACTTCTATTCTTCAAAGGTTTAGACAAAAGTATGTTTCACTTTGGTATACGATTACAATTTTCAAGGAAAAGTAAGTCACAAAGGTCCATCAATCAAGGTTAAGCTACGCTAAGCGAAGGCGATCAATAGATGGATTATGATGATGATTCTCCTGCCCTTATCCCAATTTATTTGAGATCGGCGCAACATATCTTTTTCTTCCACACTTTTCTATTAGTAGTCATCTCAGTAGTCACCCCCTTTCTATCCATACCATAATTCACACAATTCATCGATCGTTTCTTTGGTTTCCCTCTACTCTTATAGCCATCGATATTCATACTCAATACACTCCTCAAGATATTTTCCTCATTCCTTCATATCACGTGACCATACCATGACAACCGATTCCCACACAAAATTTCAGTTATCGGTGATCAGTAGATGGATGGCCATGTTGACTGTCAATCGTAGATCTTTGATAGTCATTACGAGCATTCAAAAGCAAAAGTCTGACAAAATGTCTTACTAAGGGGTATCGTTTTACCCCATAACACGTGGATGTCAGATAGACAGTCATTTCATGTATTCCATATTGGTATTCAGCTGCATTAGGTGAGAGTCTTACCGTACCGAATGATATCGGCTTCTAGTCTCACCGAGACTTTTAAGTTTAGTAATTATGTCTAAGTCCCATGTATCTAATAGGAGGCGAGCATGAGATGAGCCTATTGCTTTGATAGCAATAGGCTCGTCCCGTCATTCATATCATGTTCCCTTATAGTCACACCAACGAGTTGTCGTATTATGCGTGTATAAAATTATCGCGCGTCTGCCTCACTGTGAACTTTAGCAGAACTTTTCTTTTGTTCAACAAGACAATATGTTATCACGAGCTGTTTACACCAAGTTTGTTATTATCAAAACTTGCTAACTTGACATTCTTAGCGCTGTGTTGAGTCTGTCTCGTCCTGTTGTGAAGGCGGTGTGAAAGTTAAGACGTGTATTTTACAGTCACGCGCGAAATGAGTACAGCTAGATAATAAGAATATACTAAAATCTAGTAATGCGGTGATACGTCAACACATCAAGATTTATGTTATACCTAAGTGAAATATAAATTGAAAGTATAGGTATTGTCAATTTATATTTCGCTGAGATATCCTACACTTAGACTTCCTTTCGGAGATGGCGGAATGAGCTGAGCTCCTTTAATAAAGTTTGGTCCATGGCAGCTCTGTACAGAGAGAGGTGCAAAATAAGAGTAGGAAGTTTTTACGCAGGGGTGTGATGTTAATGTTTAAACATAAAACAATAATAATAAACCTTTTGCAATCAATGCTCTTAATTGTTGTGAAAATACGTTCCTAGTCTTACAAGCTTTTTATAATTTAAACTAAGATTTAGTTATTCGACAAAACGATAGAAATAGTTGTCTATTATCAGTACGTGCAGTCACGACGCTTGTACGACATAAAATGACAAGGTTTATTTGCCTATTTTAATCGACCTTGTTAGGTAGTTTCAACCCTAGTGTAGTTTCAATTAAGAGGGAAATAATATAATAGCTGATATAGTCATTACGCGGTCGACTTTACTAATTATAAAAAAGATACTTTAAAAATAGATTACCTCAATTACTTTCAAAATCATTCATGCAACTTAACAACGCAGCACTTTCCCATAATTGTATTATCTAAAATACATCTTTCTCGAAATAATTCTAACAAATTGCAGTGAATACATCATAAACACAATTTTGATATCACAATTATTCTGCTGCACTAACACTCATTAGTAGATTGGTGGATCACATATAAATATTTATCAATGTTCTAATACATTAGGTAGTAGACGTTCTCTTGAATTATGTATTAGGAGTGGTGCGGGAAACGGCCTGAATCACTCGCAATTGTTTTAGTGGAGTTTGAAGGCAATTTAGACTTTTTGTTTAATATAAAGAGCAGGATATAGTACCCATTTTCATAGTACGAGTATTTTTAAATAAAATTTCTTTGTGATTTAAGAAAGAGAAATCACGATGTCTTGTTTGATGTGTCGTCACATCAGTAGATCACTCCTGTGTTTGGAACGAGTCTCTAGTTTAAGTTTAAATAAAATAAATATCTGAAGTGCTAATTCCTGTACATAGAAACGTTCAAAATGTAGTCGCAATCTAATCTCAGTGACAATTAATGCAAAAAACGTAAGTTAATTAAAGCTGCAAATGGAGACTCAGAAAATAATGTGGACGTACATAAACAAGAATTGCCCCTCTCGACGTTTGTAACTTACACCACGCTTCACTAGCAGACTTTTACATATTATGGTGAATAACATATTTACAAATACGTACATGTAGGAGCATCTTAATATTCCTAAGTAGTTCTTTGTTTGATCTCTTTTTGTGTTTGGTAGGAATAGAGGATGGGTTCAATAAGTGGACCTTTTTATTTTGATTAGAGTAATTGTTTTTACAAATGGAATGGGATATGAAAAGACAGACGGTATGAAAAGGGTTATAAGACATTTTATGTTCTACATTTGTATTCTGTTACAAGTAAAATAGAAGCATAATTATCAAAAGTATTTTGCTCTGAACTGACTGTTAAAAAAATCTCGTAGACTTTAATTTAAATAATATCATATTTACTACATAACAGCACGTTTACCCGAATCAAAATTCTAATCTAAAGCTTCAAAGTATCATGATTCATTAAATATTTATGATAATGGTTTAAAAAAAAAACCCAACCCCAATGGGTGTATAAAATGAAGAGAACCACACTGTAGCAGTATCATAGAGTAATCATCTTTCATAAAACATCTTCTAGGTACGATTTTACGGCGTAATAACCAGCTTTATAATATGATTTTATCTCAGTCCTCGTCATCATGTAACTTCATGCTGTAAACTAAAAAAATAATTCAAATATTTTTATTAAAATCTAACTTTACTCCAGAACAAATTTAAGAATTTTCTTTAAAATTGGCTTTTACACAACCCGCTTCTATCTGATAACATTCATAAAACATTTTCATAAATAAATGTAGCACCTACAAACCGTCTATGTAAGTGCTACGAAGATCTACGAGTTTTACAAAAAGAAATAGTGTTAAGACCTTTATGATACATTTAAATACAAAGTTAATTGTATGTCTTACTTTTATTATTAATCGCTGGTAAATGATACCGTGTAAAGAGTGTGACTTGGTATTTTCAAAGTTGTACGTACCCTCGATACCAATGGGTTTTCAAAATTGAAAGTTTTGGATAACTAAACGAAGAATTATCTGAACTTTAATTATAAAATATACTGTTTCATGGCTCAAATGGTCGCAAGCACTACTGCTGATCATGAGGTTCTGGTTTCGATTCCCAGGTCGAATCAAGTGTTATAAAGTGTTTCAGTTCGAAATATATCAGTCTGCTCAGAGTCTGAATTGGTGCACGGGTGATGACTATAGGCTCGCACCTATTACAAGAGGCGCTATCACATAACTCGATCTCAATCACTGCGGGACTACAAGCGTAATGTTGTGATGTGTGTTTTAAAAATAATCCTATTTATGTTTAACAAAAACATAAAAAGCTATTGTTTTTCATTATACACTTTTTAGTTCGTGGAAATTGAAATAGATCACAAACACAGATGTTTTGATGGCAGTCTTGTCAGAATATCACCATATAACCTGGCCAGGTTGAGCAGACATCGGTAAGTCAGTCAAACGTGGCATAACAGTTAAACGAAAATATTGGACGGGACGAGTAGCTTCATTGTTATTATTTATTTGTTTTCTACGAAGCAGACAAAAAGTTGGATTTTGCAAAGATTTCAAAAACAAATGATCACATTCTAAATTACTTTATTTTCAATATGTAAAATAGCAATCGATGTTTTAAAATGTCTGAGTATTTTTTTTTTAAATTAGTTGTTTCTTTCATTTACCTTTAATAACCAAGCTCTAACAAACAGTACAAATACAATCGCGAAAACAAGAAAATACCTCAACACAACGTTCAATCGCAAATCCACAAAATAATAAAACAACCCACAAACGGCAGAAACATAGAAACTCAATTTAGAGAAACCATGTAACCATGTACCGTACAAACACATTTTTTTTTCCCCGAAGCAAAATTCCCGGAGGCATTAACCAGGCGTACTTAGTTCGTATCCCGGTATAGCAATAAGACATATCAGCGTACAGTATTGACATTATAATCCGTGTAATTCCGCAGCAGTCCGATATATCAGTTTAGTTTGACAGCCTGCTTACCGCGCGTCAGTTCGGAATGGAGGTATGACAGGCGTCGCAGTGAGAATTGTGACGAAAATATCTATGGCTTAATATTATTAAATGGTTTTCTAGGTTGACAGGCTGGCAAATGGTTCTACAGGCCACCGTACTAGTCTCGGAAAAAACTACACTAACGTGCAAAAAGTAATATGAGAAAAAAAAGGTATTGAAAAGCTGCCATTTAGCCTAACACATTTGGCTACGCAGCATTTGTTGAAATAAGGTAGTATTATTACTTTAGCGCTGCTATTCAATACCTACGTCATAATGATTAATACAGCACGAAATTAAAAGGCTATCTACCTAAGGCTATCTAAGGATATCTCTTCCTAACGAAATTGGGGACAACCTCCCTTTTATCCAGTCCAACCGAATATTTTACACAGAATGGCTGCCATCTACCCTCTATAGCCCAATTGCCAACCCACCTCATAAGGTTTGGTAAATAAGTAGTAGGTAGTATTCTGTCTGGTATATGTCAACTCTCACTCAAGTGACCGCACACAATATGAAAGCGGAACACATTTGTCTTAAAGAAAATTATCTCAGATTCATTACGTGATACCATTCGAATTTTAAAATGACAATAAAGGCGCGGGCCAACCGCAGCGCATGCTACGCACGGACACGCGGCGCATTTTAGCTGCGTGTATTAATTTGTTTGACAACGTGGGTCTACGTTTCCACTGGAGTACAGGACGACCCACGACTATGTATGCACGGCGCACGGAGAGGCTACGCACGTGCCACTGCAATCCACGGACACGGGCTTCACTGCGGGAGATTCATTGTCAGAAGAACTGTCTAGAAAAGTCAGTGCCAATGCCATTGTATGAGTACCTCGATAAGATATACCTATTCGAGAAACATAAAACGCGTCCGCTCTACAAGGTGTATGACTGAAAACTACGCTGCGATAAGCGAGCTGTACATAATCGTAGGTCATATTCGTGTACTCCAAAAACGTGTGGAAACGTAGACCTACGTTGACAGCGTTGAGGTATGTAACCGCCTATTCAAGCAAGCCACGCGTGTATCAATGACGTCAATTCATGCTTAGCCTCTCCGTGGGTTGCAGTGGACACAACCACATATATTTTCTTACAAAGCGAAGATTAATACACGTGCGTAGCCTCTCCGTGCACCGCGGTGGGCCCGCGCCTTAAATATTAGATAATAAAAGAATGCCATAAAACTATGGCATGCTTCACAGCGCGCATTCACAATTGCATGCAGCCGGAAATATTCAGCCACATATATACTCAGCTTAAAGCTCGTAATTCGGTTGAGGTCAGTTTGTGCGTATCGTGTTGCATCCAGTGTTATTCATCAGCATGATACGCACCAAACCGCTCTGCGCCCGCGTGGATTAAGGCCCGCTCCGTCTCATCGAGAAGAGGCTTGAGAGTCCCAGCAGTGGGAACATTATAGGCTAATTAGTTATGCTTATACTGACACGTAAATAAAACGTCAGTAAGTCGTCAGATTTCTAGCCTTCTGACTACTTGTTAAAACTTTAATAGATATTCATAGGAAAATCGAGACCGACAACTGTCTTTGAAGCTCAATATTATCATTTTACGCATTGAATAGTTTATCAAAAGGCCACGGTCGCAAACACATCTTCGTTGATAATTGTGGTGAATATATTTACCAACAATTTGTTCTTTTTTCCTCATCAGCGGCTGAGCTGAGTAACATGCTCGAAGACCTGAACAAAGCAAGCCTCGAGATTGGGCTTAAGATGAATATGTCAAAGACCAAACTCATGACAAACAGCATCAAAAAGAGAATACACATTGGGGGTGAGGAGATTACATATGTCCAAGACTATATCTATCTGGGCCAAATAGTCTCCTTTCAGGCGCGGCAAGACAAAGAAGTCAACCGACGCACTGAGAGCGCCTGGAGGAGCTATTGGTCAATGAAAGATCTTCTGAAAGGAGATCTACCACTTTGTCTCAAACGGAGAATTATGGACATGTGTATTCTCCCCATTCTCACATATGGTGCTCAAACCTGGTCTTTGACACTTCAGCAGAGGTCCAAAAGCTCGAAGTTTGCCAGCGAGCCATGGAGCGCAGTATCCTGGGTGTTCGACTATCAGACCGTATAAGGAACACAACACTGCGCGCCAAAACCAAAGTTATAGATGTCACTCAGAAAGCTGCGGAGCTCAAGTGGGACTGGGCCGGACATGTCTGCCGGATGTCTGATGACAAATGGGCTAAAAGAACCACCAATTGGGTCCCACTAAACGCTCGATGACATCGCGGCAGGCCGAGACGAAGATGGCGGGACAAGCTTGACTCCTACCGAAAGGACTGGCCAGAACTAGCAAAAAACAGAATTCTGTGGAAAAGGGAGAGAGAGGCCTTTGCCCTGCAGTGGGACAATATAGGCTAATTAGATTAGATTAGATATTTACCAACCTAGATTGTGATTATTCGCTTTGATGCTTCTAACTGAGTCCCTCTGGTTTTGAATATTACGTGTAAATAGATACTGCCAGAGTCGTGAGATTTGTTCGAAAGAGTTACCGTGGCCCTGGCATATAGGCAACTGTAGGAACGAGGGTGGATTTTAGTTAGTAAAAGTCTGACACGCCCTTCCTCTCCACCCAGAGCGGGAGACGTCATTTGATGATATCCTACCCACAATAATTTTTTTTAAACGGTTCGTTACTTGTTGTCAGAAGCCCGAAACTCTGACAACCAATCTTACCAAGGAGTATCGTGCTCCCCAGGTACTGGGTTGTGGAAGTCAGATAAGCAATCGCTACATGTTAAATGCTGGTATTTAGTAGCATCCTGGTATCTGACCCCAAGATAGGGGCAAGGCTTGTCACGTGATAATAAAACTTCTTTCAGTTGGTAAGGATATGGAATAATCTTGGCTACAGCTTCTACAATAGTAATATATTAACGTAATAGGTTCTCAAAAGTATATTACAAAAATCAAACTCTTTTATTTGCGTAAATAAGGTACAGGTAGAGTTCTTAATATAAATACATCGTTCTCTTATTATACCTTTATTGTTGACGTGCAAACTTGACTGATTATAATCCATTATTATCACAACTTTTTCACCGAAAGAGGAAAAAATTAATATGGTTTTAATAAGAGCCCAGTGTTGCGTAAACACCGTATTATTTACCTGAATCCGCTTACCTTGTGATAACCGTGAATAAATCATTGAAGATAATCCTGAAAGCTAAATGAAATAAAAAATAAAATTTTAACAAAATAAAAAGATCACGGTTAATTATTTCTTCCAGCAAACGTGAATAATAACTGTATAAAAAATCACACACAGACTTTTCGGGTACAGAAAAACGTTAATAAAATATTTTGAAAAACTGCCCAAGTGCGATGCGAACTCACGCTGTGTCTCTGTCTTCAGTACAGTTATAGTTAACCAGGTATAATCAAGTTATTTATTGTGAGGAAACATGAAGTAACCAATTTAAGTCTGAAATTGCCAACACACCTTGAGCAATCATGGTGATCAATTCTCATGTCTTTTCTGTACGAGTTGGGTCTTAGCCCTGCAGTCGGACAATAGGATGGTATTGTTTTATACCCATTTTGTGAAATGGACCTCTTAATATGGGAGTCTGATTCCTAAAGGGATGATTTTCTACTCCTAGAAAAAACAGAACAACTAAAATTCTAAAACATTTACAACGTATTTACCGTTATTTTCAGAGTTTCACAAGACCATTTAAGTTTATTACTTACCTTTTTAATTTAATTTAATATGCCTCATTACTCTGAATTCTTTTTAGTTTTTATAGTTATATGAGTTAAAGTATGTCTCTTAATTCAGAATGCCTCTTGGCAAAGGCCTCCTCTAGCAATTTCCATTGAATTCTGTCACGAGCCACTCTCCTCCAGTTAGGACCCGCTGTAAGTTTGAGCTCGTCCTCCCATCTCCTTTTCTGTTTTCCTCTGTTCCGTTTGTTTGTCCTGGGGTACCAATCGGTTACGATTTTACACCTTTTCTTTCTTTGTTCTCTCATTATGTGGCTTATCCATCTCCACTTTAGCTGGTCAATTCTGGACAAGACTGGAACTTTGAATTATTTTAAAAGATTGTTTTGTACCTATACAAAATAAGAACAATTTTCTCAAACACATTTTATGAAGAATGTTGGGAGTTCATTTGATGTTGGTGACGAGCGATAACAAAAGTGCTTTGTTGTCGTGTGTAAACGAATTATTGGGTCTTCTGGTTTTAGGTGAGCTTAGTGACAGTGGACATATTTATGCTGTCAAAATTATATAAATTGCATTATGGGTTTGCTGAACCTAACATAAGATTCAGCAATTATTTTTCCGATTTCGCTTTGACAAATACCTACACAATATCACGTCTTTAAAATCTTTCAATAGGTTCCTAATACATGTTTAATTGTTTCAGGTACAACTTTATCACACTCTGAAGAGGCAGTGAGATTTGCATCGCAACATTTAGAAAAGTAAGTTTCATGCATTTAGTACTAAGTTTTGAGCACTAATCGGTTATAAGTAACATTACAAACTCTCATTCAAATCAAATTAACATATTTGTCAGAAGTTTGAAATTATCATTTACAATAATTTTAAATTATTGATCTCTGCAATTATAATAACAGTTACATAGTACTCAACAGAGCAGAGCAGTGGGGGCCCAGTGGTAACGACCGCGATTTACGAGTAGTAGTAGGTCGTGAGTTCGAACCCCAGCAGGCGCTTGACTTTGTGTTAATAATTTTATCACCACTGCTCTCAAAACGATGAAGGAAAATATCATGAGGAAACCGGCATGTCTTAGAACCAAAAATCGTGGACATGTGACATCTACAAACACGCGCTGGGCCCGCGTGGTGAATTATAGCCCACTCCCTCTCACTGAGAGGAGGCCTGTGTCCCAGCAGTGGCAACATTTATAGGCTGCTGATGATGAGTACTCAACAATTAAAAATTTAACCATACATGGCGATCGATTTAGAACTTAAAATGAAAAGATAACCAAAAGTTTCTTACCTGCTTATGACTTATCTTTCACTCACACTCCTAAATTATATATTCCTCAGACACAGATGTATTCTACTCTTCGTAATATATCACTTCCATCAATAAGGGACAGTGCTTCACAGATTCGACTATCAACTTGCGACAGAATTGTCAATATCAATCAACTCAGCTTATCGCAGTCCACTGCTGGTCATAGCCACTCCCTTGCTGCGCCACAACATTCTGTATTGTCAATATGCATTTACGGAATACTTGAGAGGGCCTAAGTGCTAAAGTCGCTATGCGACAGACGGTTCTCATCTATCACCTAGAGACTTTAACTATATTTTATATATGTGGATACTTGAAAAATATTGAAATCAAACACTTGAAATGGTTTTGGCTGATCCAATTACTCCCTACGTATGCCTATTCAAATATCTACTCATACTCCATATAAATACTAAACTATTCTCTATACACTTAAACCCTGATCAACACCCAATACGCATTATCTAGATTAACTAACAAAATGCTTCCGACCGGCTATTGAAACTGTTTTGAAAGACACCCTTTCAATAAAGGCGAAGGGAAATTGATGAAGGGACAGTTTGGATAGTGATCGCTTTCCTTATAAAGGGTGTATGGGTTAACGAGGGACACATTTATGGAAGTGATATTTTTCTGCTCACAAATGTGATCCTATGTTAGATTCTTAAGTCGGTCCTGTTATTCGTTTTCCATTAGAAATCCTAATCCTAAAATCTTTATTAAATAATTTCATTAAGATTTGTTAAGTATTAGTACACTCACTTGGGGTCTGCCCCGGACTAGACTTTGTGAGGAGGCAGGGTGGAATGGTTGTTATTTGTAATAAACGACGGACGATAATTCAAACTTACGTAAAAACAGGAACTTATTCAGACGTTACTGGAAAAATCAGCTTTTGAAAAATAAACTCTGTTATTGAGTTTTCTAGGCACAATGAGTCATTAAAAATCATTATGTGTATATGTACAATGGAATATCCTACTTTTAACATTATTCGAGATTAAAATCACCCATTCGTCAAGCATGGTGATTATGGTAAACAGTCAAGCATTCACTAAACCGATTTATTAATCCATATTCGGCAAAGCCAGATAAAACGATACCGTATTCGTACAACGATTACATAGATCGATTTAAAACGAACATTCGATGGAATCAACCGATATCCAACACGGGAGGACATGTTTACTGTCCCGATATCTTTAAATTTCGCTTCAGCTCGAGCCAAGTTATGAGATCGGTACAAGTGCTTTTTACACCGTGGTGTAACATCGTGTTATATGGTTGTATAGAGTCGAGTGTATTCGTCGTTTAACTGCGTCTTGAGACGTTCTCGTAAGAACTTCGTATATATATTTAACAAGTGCCAGGCAAGAAAATACACGCATTCCTTATATGTCAGTTACTACACATACATAGGAATAGTTGATGATGGCCATAAAGGACTATCCAATCTTCATCCCATGTCATCAAAATCCTGTACCATGTTAAGTGCAAAAATATTGAAACATTATTTTTATGACACACGTCTTTTACGATTAGTTATGTTCTTAACCCGGCGTCATGGGGGTGGAAAATTGTTACACCGACGTGGGGGCTGGGTCTTCATTACCCGGATAAGGAATGTGAATATTTGTTTAGGTATTTGAGAAAATTAATAGTTTTTGTTGCCTACAATAATTGTCTGTTATAATAAGGGTAATAAAAACTACAAACATAATGAAAATATAAATTTTTATTAATAAGAACAACGTTTTGAAAAATATGCACTAAAAAATCAACAAATTTTGCTTCCTTCAGCAAAACTTAACATAAATAAAATATTAACCAGTCTTTAGTTTTCTAATGGCACTTTTATAATTGTTCTTATATAAATTAATAAAAAAAGCTAATCAGACTCATCGTTATTAATACAATTGGCGCAGAAAGGTACTATATGTTGAGGACAAATATGCTTGTTACATCCTTCACACACGTGTGTAGTTTTGCGATCTTTGCTTGCAGGACACACCTGACACCTCTTACGAGCATTTGTTTTTTTTGCTGGGGGCTCCTCTATAGGTTCGCTTGAAAATTGGAAAAAAAATTGCGAAGGTCTCGCGGCAGACTTAGAACATTCCGGCGGACTTTCAAGTACTCACTGACAATAGGTTCCAGCTGGCAAATTCCGACAAAGCATCCTTAGCTTCCGGAGCTAGCCCCGGCAACTGGGTGATTATATTTTCAGCTCTTGTTCGAACATTCTGTCGAAGAGGTTTTCGAAACCAAGCCGTACCATCTTTACCAAAATATTGCCGTGTATACTCACAATCACGAGTCGACGAACTTGTTGATGCATATTCTTCCTGCTGCAGATTTGCGTCAGACTGTACCCTACTTCTAATTGTCGCCAATGGAACCTCGTCCTCATCCGAAATCTCTTGCTCCGTATTGGTGGCTTCACTACGCTCACTCACATGGTCATCATCCTCTCCAGACTCCTGATCAGACGGCATAACATCCGAGTCCGATTCTTCAAGTATCGCCATAACACGACGTCTTTCCAGTTCTTCGCGGTCCATTATTACTCGTACTACCTACCGAAAAAAAAAAAACGTCAAAACCACAAAACAATGTAGTAACACAAATAAAAAGCAGCGTAAACAACAATAAATCATTTAAACATTGATTGATAAAAATGGCATAAAATAGTTACACTGAATACAGGCATGGGTCATATTTACCTTTTTTCTAATACAACACTCGTAACTCCCAACGTGGTCCCCGCACGACTGATTTCGCGGCTAAAACGTGTAGAGGGACTCAATAACTCCAGCTACTGAGAAGAGAGGCAACGTCGCGTGCGTCGTTTTAAAATTATAAGTGAACTACAAAAGCGCGGGTAATTTTGACCCAGCCCCCATGACGCCGGGTTAAAGTGTTATAACACAGTATCCAATAGTCAAACAGCATCATTTTAATGCAGCTTATCTTAAAACAATAGGGAAGATGCAAATATAATATTTATGAAAATTTTATGATTAAAATGTTAAAAAAGTATAAAAGAAGGGCCACTGCAATGTGTTTATGTTACATAATGTTCATTTTTAACAATAATTACGAGTTAAAAATGACTTGAAACAAAACGTATTTCAAAACACCAATCAGCGTTTATAACAAGAGTGACGTCACCTCACTCCTGTTATGACAACTTATTGAGGCTATGGATGTAAAAGTTAATATTATTTTATGGGAATATTAATTGCATTTTTATTGTAAAAAATGGAAGGTAGGTTTATAAAAGCAGATTCCAGGAATTTACTAAGAGTTATTTTTCAGAAAAAGTTTTCCTCCACCCATTTTAAACTTTAATCCAATTTTTGACGTCATTCTCCAACTATACATGTAATACATGTTATAGACAAGTTTGTAAGTATTAGGTAGGTTACTAACGTGTTTTCACGTACAAGCAGATTTACTAAACATATAACAAGTATATTCGCTGACTTATTACGTCAAAGTGATCTTCACAGTTCACAGCATCGAATAATGCAAAAAGGAAAGAAAGCTATGCAATGAAGAATGAATGATGCATGGTGATGATGTGATGTATTGTGGAATGCAATAAAGTTTTGAGTATTGAAATGGTGTTTGGAGAAAACTGAAATTTCTTTTCGCAGCTTGAAACCAACTTTTTCTCAGTTTTGGGTCTCAAGGTCCAGTCAAAAAAAAAATATTTGGAAACTTTGTTTAAGTATACACGGACTCACTGGCTGGATTATTAGTGGTATTGTTATGATCACCTGATGTTGACGGATAGTCCATTTTAAATTTTTCAAAAAAAACTATCTCAAAAGTCGAAAAAATATGCAAAAGTATGAAAGCCGACCAACAAATACAACCAGTGACAGACAAGAATGACGTCATCGGAACTATAGGTCCGTTTTCGCGGGAAAATTTAAACTGTCAATTTAAAACCTCATTTTTCCGATAAATTACAATATTTTAATTTTTTTATATATTTGTGGTCTATTCTACATGGAATTCTTTAAAGTGAAAACAAAAATAAAAATATTGCATGTTGCCTATTGCGTTACAGTGTAACAAGCAGCCACTGAATTTCATACTTTTAAAGAAGTCACATAAATTGTGTTCGAAGTGAACGTGAAAGACAGAGTTTGTTTCCAATATTAATAACCATGTTTAACGTCGCTGTTTATTGTTAGTATCGTATCTCAGGTTCTGTAAATGTCAATTTTTACCGTAGAAATAGTCGAGATACTGTGTGATTTGGCTAGGTGAAATTAACATATATATGTGTCGGAGTTGGTTATCATTACAAATTGTGGGTAGTCCGCATAATTTGTTATGAATTGTTCTTATTATCATTAGTTTTGATGATTTTTCTATCTGATATTGTCTTATAAATCAGAAGATAATTTATTGAGTACTTGGTGTACTCACTAATTCATTTTTGGCAACTTATTTCGATAATTGTAACCGGTAGTTTTGTTTAAAACAATAAATGTCATGTCACTTTAAACTTTGAAATGAATTACGTTGTGCATTCACCATTTGTTTATTTACGACAATTATTCTTGTATTATTTGATGACTTTCTAATGTAAGTCTTATTAGATTTAGCATACTTTAGTGTTTTGTATCAAGTAAACACGTGGCGTACTTCCGTGCGCCATCGGACAGAGTTGTCGTGGATATTATGGCGGGACATTATCCTATAAAAGAGCTTGCACTCCGTGAACAAGTCAGTCGTGGTCTCTACTTTCCTTACCAACAGGACTTTCAGGGTGGTGGTTGATGGGGCGCTTTCCAGCGCCAGGCCGGTGCTCGCGGGCGTACCGCAGGGCAGCTGCGTCTCGCCGGCGTGTTACTCGCGTTACACCGACGACATCCCCACCACTCCGGACGTGATGCTCGCGCTGTATGCGGACGACGCCGCGTACATTTCCACTTCGCTTAATGCGAAGTACGCGGCCGTCAAAATGCAGCGAGCGCTTGAGCTCCTTCCCGAGTGGCTCGCCAAATGGCGGCTGTCGGTGAACGTGGGTAAGACGCAGGCGATGGTCACCGGCCACGTGCCTCTCCCACCACCCTTGAAACTACAAGGAGCCGACGTCGAGTGGTCGCCCCGGGTCAAGTACCTGGGGGTCACCATTGACCGTCGGCTCACAATGAATCAGCACGTCCGTCAGGTCGCGGCCAAGGGGAGGGTAGCCCGCTACCTCCTCCGGCCCGTGCTCTCGTCCCGATTGCCGGCGCGCGTCAAGCTGGGCGTGTACAAAACGTACATTCGCCCGGTACTGACGTACGCCGCACCCGCTTGGTTCGCCCTCACGAGCGAGTCGAGCCGGAAGCTGCTCCGCACGCAACAGAACCAGGCGTTGCGGACCATCGTTGACGCTCCTCGCTACGTGAGGAACGATGTCATCCAGCGGGATCTCGGGATCGAGAGCCTGGATGACCACGTGCGGCGTCTCGCGAAGGGGATGTTCGCGCGTGCCGGCGCGTCTGATTGGCCTCACGTCAAACAGATCGCGCCCTGGCATACGCGGCCCCCTGACGCGAGACCACTGCCCCGCGACCTGGTAAGGGACGACGCTGATTCCACACCGGACTGACTCCCGGGTAAGCCGCAACCAGGTTACACGCGGCTTACCTGAACAAGTGAACTCTACATTCACAACACACATCCGCTGCGTGGCGTGTTCTAAGTTAATATAGGCATGTCACGTAACGTAAAACAGACAACCACCTCTGCACAAGCACTAGGACTCACACGTGCGCACGCGGGCGGGCCTGCGTTGTCACGTATTCATGGGCGGTGTTACACAGTACACTGCCGCCCACACGCACATACTGCCCCTTAGCTTAGACCGCTACCGGCTCGCTCTGGAAAACGGGATAAGCGGGGGCGCGCACCCTACTCTGTGGGAGCGTCGAGTCAGCGTCTTGTCGCTGGTCGTCTCTCGCCGGGCCTCCCCCGGGCAACCGGGGGTCTCACCTGGCGGGGACTGACCGCCAAGGCGTTGTGAAGAAAGCGGCGTTGATATCATTCAACGCCGCGGCGCGCTCACAGAGACACAAACAGCAACCACACACAGGGACGCGTCAACTAACGCGTCCCATATATTACAACGCCCAACGGGCCACAAAATGAGGGGTCCGTATTAACGGACCACCGCATCCAATCCGCGGACTGGGAGCCAAGCTCCGGCGCCGCTCGCCACGCCCCCTTACGGGGACGTCGCGAATTCATACGAATTGAACAAGTCAGTCTATCTTCGGATTAGACTCATTACAGAGCTCCTGCTCCCGACAAAACTGTCGGTTTACCTGGTACAGCGCTGCTGTATATTCACATAGCTGTATTGACTAGCTGATAGCGAAAGATACACTTTGTATTTGGGTGGCTTAGGCCTCTATACGAACAGTAACCTTAAGGGTTTGTTCGTTGAATAGTGTTGTTACTATACCTTTCTGTCTTGTAACCATTTTATTGTTTCTTTTTATTTAGCGTGATTAATATTGTTATTAATATTCCTGTAATTGTTTATACGTCTTGTTTATCCCAATAAAATGGGAACTCCAAATCCTGACGATATACCGCTCGGCACTCCCCGATCCGACTTATGTATTAATTAATACAGCTAACCATTACCTTCCATCTTACAGTTACAGCGAACCGTTATTTCCAAACAACCAGCATTATTTATCTTCAAACGAAGAGAAAGTTTCAAGCCATAATATACGCTGCAGAAAGAACCTTGAAGCTCACTGTTCATAATCTGGATTCATTAGGGTACCTGCACAAATACCATTTCACTGAGTTAATGTTATTTTGCACATTCAAAATATAAATAATAAGTAAAAATTGAATGTTCAAGACCTATTTAACGGGCGAATACATCAAAATGATTTTGAACGTTTACAAGACTATAAGTATTACCTTCCCCTGTTGTAAAGGAAAATAAACCTCCTTTTGTTTCAGATTCGAGTCAAGAGACCTAAAGGACTTAGCTCTAGGTAAGTGTATAGAATAAGAAAAACATAGATATGACATTCAGGAAGTGTCGAAGGGTGGGCGTTTTGGGGGGACTGTCTCATGTAACTTTGACGTTCAAAAAGTGCTGACTCTCAGCCTAGTTTGAATAAATGACTTTTGATTTTGATTTTTTGACATGTCACATGTTCATGTCCAGTACTCTTGTTTAAATATGACATAATTTGAGAAAATCTTTATACTGCGTCGGCTCTGTCTATCAGTCATGTGTGATTAATGTATCTTTCTAAAGCTCGGTGAGTCATATAAATGTGTGAGAACTTTTTGCAATTACCTATTTATCGTTGTATAAGTCAATTAATGAAGTTATCCACCTGCCATGCTGCCATGAATCATACTAGATCGATCTGAGCGGTTGATACTCACATCTGAAATGATGCGGTAGGTACAGTCATTATTTGTGTTTCCATGTCGAATGTACCTAATTGTAATCCATAAATACATCAACTGACTGCAATAATTTTAGAAGCATCTTTGCATTAATCGCTATTGATCACATAATCTTGACTATGTAGAACGTGTCTTATGCTCCGACACCGTATTAGGCACTAAGATTGAGTTCGAAGCGGAGAGTATCACTTTTGTATATTTTTAATCTATCTCAAGTGGCAGAAACTCCTTTAAAATATTCATATGTATACTGTAAACTGAGGTAGCTGCCTTTTAGACTGTAATGTATGCGGATGTTACTTAGAATCTAGAATATGAAACGTGACTACGAAAAGCATTTCGCAACTGTCATCGACATGTTACTCGTACTTTTCCTAATGTGCTTAAAATTAATATACGTGGACTGAATTTTCTGGGAGGAATAATTTATTTATTGGAATATTAACAAATCAAATGCTTTATGATTCCTTGATCATAATTAATACGTCTTCATAAGGTCTAAGGTCTACCTTATTAACTCAATTTAAAGTAAATCAGTCTTTTGGGTACAACTTCTCTTTATTTTCAATCACAAACACTAATCGTTTTCTCAAAAGCGACAACCCTTCTTCTCACAAACTGAATTAAGTCTCAAGATCTTTGTAACCCAAAACTCTGTTGTTTTTCAATTTCCGAACGAACTCTTCACATACGTCTTGACGCGAACTGAAGCCGATAGTAAAAAGTAATTGTTTTCGAGTTAAAGCAAACTTAGAATGTTCTATACTCAAGCAGCTTCGGAAACACGTCGCACGGTACCGTCCGTTTAGTTTTGCTAAATGCACTTTGGGTTCCGAAGTTGCGTTTCGTGTTGAGGTCGGGCTTTGTCGATGTTTGTTTGATGTTGATGGAAGATGTTTCTGTTTGCGATGGTTTTATTAGACATGTTTTCGCAGGTAAGTTTTGTTGGTGAAATATATAATTTCAAGGATTTACGACTTTATTTATTTATTTATGACATTCAGAATACAACTGTGTTATACCACGCCGATTACTTTTAAGTACAAACGAAACATTCTTCTCTCATAACAAATCGAGTTCTAACTTACGTGTTTTAAAGTCACTTTTTATATAACTAATAATGTTTTTATACAAAAAGTGACTTTAAAACTGTGTGTCAGTTTCTATACAATGACTGACTCGAAGATTTGGGGTCGTTTCGTAATAAGATATTGATAGCAATAGAGCTGGAGAGTGGTACTTGTTGTTCCGAAAAAGGCAGTCCTGTGTGAAACTCCATGAGGATGACACCGACTGTAATTTTCTAACTTGTGTATTTGTTACCTACTAAGAAAGTGTCATGTGACTAAATAAGAGGAGGAAATGAAGATCGTTACTTTTTAAAACTACTCGTTAGTAGTGAATGTGAAATTGTAGCAGCTTGTTAAAGGAACTATTATAACGTGTGGCCTTTTGTTTAACAAGATCAAACTGATTGGTAAACACAAAAATCTCTTACGAACTTGTTACGAACACATTTCGTTACACAAAAACACAACAACAGCGAACGACAAAATTTCCCGCATCAGGAATTTGATCCTTCAAACTGTTCCCACAGTATCCAAGCAAATGAAAAGTTGAGAAGGGCTCCGAAAAGTTTTCGGTGCCCATTCTCACCTTTGATATCTGTATCTTGATAGCGAAATGAAATCCGAAGATCAAAGGTGTTTAAGGATAAATTCTACAAATACTTGCTCCCGAAATGTTTTTGACGTAAATCAGAAACACCTGGAAAAATTGTCCTTATAAAGGTCGGTATAGCTCGAAAAAATCTTAGGAATGTTAAAGTGAAGAAATCTTAGCAGATTTTCTGAACGACCAGGGTGTGTAGATAGGAAACGGATCTTAAAAATAACAGTTTCTAATTTTACTTTTGTAAATTTAAAGGGAATAATTTCCTAATTTTAAACTGAAAGTAAGATTAGATTTATATTTGAACTGCGCAAAAATAATCATATTTTTTTAATTTAGTACAAAACTCACGTGTCTATGATAAGACACGTGAGTTTTGTACTAAATTAAAAAGTCTTCTGTAAAACTAATAATATTAATAAAGTTTTTATTGATGCTTACCAGAGAATGGGCAGCAGCGTTCTCTATGCATTTTACCACCATACTGCGATCGATTACTTACTGTTTGACATTGCCTGAAGGTGTTTGTCTTGAGCCCTGACCATAAATATCTTCTAGTGGCATTTTCTTCCTTCTCCTTGATAAAACATTTTTCTTGGCACTACTTCGTCCTAGAGTTGTATAGCTTCGTATATCCTCACTCACCTAGGACATCACATAAAAGGATCGCCCAAAGTATACCTTTTGTTATTCGTTCGCCACTTCTAAGTCAATTTGGTAGCTGAAACTTACCTAGTTTCCTGTGGGAAAATCTCATAGACGCGTAGATACCTACAGATAAATGATAAATAAAAGACGAGACGGTATCTATGTAAAGTTTGATGTTGATTTTCTTTCTTTTTTATTTTTATTTGGTTCATCGCTTACGTTTGTCGGTGCCATGATAAACCTAGAATGAAACAAAAATAAACCTTTACTCCAGTGAATAGTTTACTCGAGTAAAGTTTCATAATATATTTCAGCAATAACGCCTTTTCTAGGTACTAATCTAACGTATCTACATGCATTGCTAATGATAATAATGATCAACAAAAATTATCCATATGGGTCATCTCATATGCGATGAATGTAGCATCGGCGGACGCCAACCGAACACAAAGTATCGCCAAAATGCAATACAGCATTTCCGTATTCGCCAAATTGCCGATTCATATTTAAAATGTTTATTTTCACATAAATCTACAGAGATAATCTTTGAGTGTATCACTCAAAGATACACTAAATACGACACTCAAGACGCTAAAGCATGTGTACACTGCTAAAATGGGTCGTTCTCTCTGGAAAGACCCGGTAATAAACATAGTTACTAATTTTTTTACCGATACAGAAATTAACATTATTGTCCTTATGAACATAGGTATTAATTATGTCCTTTAGGCGCATTACGATACCATAAACTGAATTAATTTCCTTCTTATCTACTCCTATATTTGCCATTACTCCAACCTCTAGGGACTTACTTTATCGAAAGCTCTAAACCCATGGTCACGCGAGTTTCTTAACATATCGTACGTATGTAAAATTAATTAGCAGACACTGCGTGGTGCTGGGTACTATTAGTTAGTAAAGTTTCGGGCAGTGGTCACCTAATCTTGCGAAGGATCACACAACGAGAGGGTAGGTATGTAAGTACTTGTGATGTAAACATTCATAAGTGAGGTCTTCGCAGTGTTCATTTGCATATTCGTCTAACTAGTCAAATCTTGTAATCGGTTTTTCACTCATTTTCTGTTACTCAATCAACTGAAACTCACACACACACACACTTAACTACCTTTCCGTTTGATTTAACTAACTTAAAGTTTTACGTTAAACTATGCTGATGTACGTAACAAACTTGAATATGTCACGCGACAGTTATTCCTACCTAGGCACATAATTCTACCTTGATAATCCTCTTTAATAAATCCCTCAAATAATATTATCCCAGTTACTTGGGTGGTTTACTCTGATTAATTCTGATCTTACAGGATTCAAGTTTATAAGTACTGTTAATCCTAAAGTTTCGGTTTCTGAACGATACTGTTGAAGATCAAATACATGGTCCCCAGGGGTTGGACCGTAAATCTGTGAACGTTGTATTAGGATAGGACTTAGCTGAAGATTACAATATGTGGAGGTTTTTGTGTATTAAACCAGTAATGGGTAATGAGTTAATTTACAAAGAGAAATTGATGAAATTGAGCAAATCTGTAAAAACCATAGAGATCGTATTGATTGTCAAACATCGAACCAATCTGATTGCACTTTCACACAGTCAGCACGGTGACATTCAATCTGACTACCTAGAGTGCGCCGTAGTAAAAACTAGGTATGTTTGTATGGAAGGTATATATATGTCACTTCAAGTATCATATAAACGAGATGTTATCCACTACATTGTACAGAACAGCTGCACCAAAACTTTGAATAAAGTTTAATAGTCTCGTTACTTCGTTAGTTTCGCCTTCGGCAATTTTGTGTCGCAATTGTAACAGCGTAGTGCCTGCAACTGTACGAAACAATATAACATACACATTGGTTTCGCTGTTAAATAGTCACTTTAATGGGAGAGTAGAATCAGAACAAAAGTTATGATTACTATACGTTAGAATGGAACAGAATTGATCAAACCGAGTACGGTTAGGAACAAAGTGGATAAACATACATACAAACAAATCTTTGAATAAAAATATTGGCGAAATGGAAACAATAGCAGAATATGAACACTACCCTCTTCTTATGATTTGCAGAAAAGGGTATTATCGAATTATTTTGTGTCAATTGTGATGTTTTCTAAACGTGGCAGTGTTAATGAGCTTTTGTTGCTGACCGTACCTACTTCATCATTAGATATATTTCTAGGTACCTATCTGTTAAAACAAAAGCTAATTTTCTTAAACGTATTTTTTGTACTAAAATGATTAAAAAGAGTGTGGCAATTTTTTTTATTGTTGTCTTGGTTTGTACGACGTTATATTCCATGACAAACCTACTATACTACAGAACATCCTGACTCAATTCACCTTTGAACTAAAAAAATATCCCCCCTTCATCTATTGAAAATTACAATTTCTATACCCACATAGAAATTACAAAAACCAATTCCATTTTCAATTGAGTGTGAGCCCGATACGCATGCTCATTATAAACGACAATACATAGACATTTTTTGTTCACTAATGATCATACGCCATTCTCATTGCCTTACTGTAACGAGGACCGCATTTTAGCCTTTCATCATTTAAAGGATATCTTATGTGTTAAATCAGCGATTCTTTTGGAAGTTCTTGATTGGAAGGATTAAAGGAAGGTACATTAAAGGGGATTTCATGTTGTTAATGCGGGTTTGGATTCTAGTGTGTGGGTTTTTAAAGCGTTAGCGCTTGGAATTTGTGAAATTGGTCTGCTCTTAGGATGTAGAACTTGGTACATTTTAGGATAGCTGTTTAATTGAAGACAATTTTAAGAAAGTCTAAGTTCACTTTCAAATATAACGCGGTCAACATTGACAATGGAATTAAATCTTTTTGTCACTACCACAGATTTATTTCATTATTTGTATCAAAAGCAAAAATCCTATTTCAGTGCAAACATCTTTTATAGGAGTGAACTTAGCATTTCATTACATGGCTATCATAGTCACATTGACCGTTTTTCAATTTCCGTCCTATTTCCTTTTAGTTGTTCCAGTTAACGGAGGCTTATATTGTTAGTAAAATAAGCAATTTGTTGTTAGGAACAATGATTACAACAAAAAGCTACGATAGTTTCATTTGAATATAGTCTTTATAGTTCAGCCGGTTTTTTCGGCAGCATATCTGTTGTACATTTTTGTGATAACAATTATTTGATTGCAAGGTCTAAATAAATAGACAGAATACTAGATAAGACTATTCTTAGCAGTTTGATAGTAGGAGTTTGAGGTACTTTATAGTATAAGACCACTTTCTATGCAGGCCATTGTACCAGCTTGTTAAGGTACAGTTATAAAGTGACAATTTGCGAGAAATGGCGAATGGGAGGCCGCTTGGGACAAAGAGAGGTACTAACTAACTATGTCTTGAATGATATTGTTTTCAGAGTTCCGTTGCCAAATGGCAAAAAATGGAACCCTTATATATTCGTCATGTCTGTCTGTCTGTCTGTCTGTCCGAGTATGTCACAGTCACTTTTTTCCGAAACTATAAGAGCTATGCTGTTGAAACTTGGTAAGTAGATGTATTCTGTGAACCGCATTACGATTTTCACACAAAAATAGAAAAAAAAAAATATTTGGGGTTCCCCATAATTATATAGAACAGAAACTCAAAAACAAAATTTTCATCAAACCCATACGTGTGAGGTATCTATGAATACGTCTTCAAAAATGATATTGAGGTTTCTAACATCATTTTTTCTAAACTGAATAGTTTGCGCGAGAGACACTTCCAAAGTGGTAAAATGTGTCCCCCCCCCCCCCGTAACTTCTAAAATAAGGCAATGATAAAACTAAAAAAAAATATATGACCATGTAAACTTCCACCGAAAATTGATTTGAACGAGATCTAGTAAGTAGTTTTTTTTAATACGTCATAAATCGTAAACCACAATTTACCTTTCATTCAGTCAACTCAAATACAAAAATAAAAATCATTTAATTTCATAAACATAAGCCTTCTGCATAAACCGTGGATACCTGCAGGTTTGTACGGAACCCTCGGTGCGCGAGTCCGACTCGCACTTGGCCGGTTTTGTTTTAATTTGTTTGGTAGACGTTATTGTTTGGTTTCAGGGGTTGTTTATGAATTGAACTTTAATTTAATTAAACTAAAACTTTAATTTAACGGAGGCTTATATTATTAGTAAAATAAGCAATTTGTTGTTAAGAACAATGATTACAACAAAAAGCTACGATAGTTTCATTTGAATATAGTCTTTATAGTTCAGCCGGTTATTTCGGCAGCATGTCAGTTGTACATTTTTGTGATAACAATTATTTAATTGGAAGGTCTAAATAAATAGACATAATACTAGATAAGACTATTGCTGACTGTTTTATTTTATTTACTTAGCTTTAAGGTTACGATTAAAAATAAAAACAACAATTTTGTAATATTTAGTATGTCACTAATATTGGCTTGTGACATTACTACGGAGGGATACTGATCTCTAAGATACAGGGACCCCCCTAGTTTGGAGATCAGGGATTTAATGTATTGCGCATAGCATAAGCCATTTAGTTTTAATACCACTATTCTTATTATGTAGGCTTTGTTAAATAAAAATAAATAAAAAATAATTAAACTATTCTTAGCAGTTTGATAGTAGGAGTTTGAGGTACTTTATAGTATACGACCACTTTCTATGCACGCCATTGTACCAGCTTGTTAAGGTACAGTTATAAAGTGACAATTTGCGAGAAATGGCGAATGGGAGGCCGCTTGGGACAAAGAGAGGTACTAACTATGTCTTGAATGATATTGGTGTCGATTCCGTTGTACAAAATTCTCTAAACTAAACTAAAAATCACTAAAATTTGGTTTATTCCTGTCAAACGACGATTTCCTATTCTGAAATAGACTAAAGTGACACAACTTATCTATATTTTAGTTTGACAGCACTAAGATTGCACTGAGTTATTAGTTTAGTGAAAATGACAATTTTGCTATTCTGAGTTTGCCGGTTTTCACCAAAAATTTTGACTATAATAATTTATTTTGACTAAATCTGACTATTTTTAATCGCGATTAAAAAAGTGTGGAATAAAACTAGTGGTCATGAACAAAAATTCACACCAACGCCTCGCCTTCACGTGCAAAAACAGTGCTGTATTTTTTATTTTTTCTTTTGCTTATATCTCGAAAATGGCGTGTCCTATCGCAAAAATGATGAAATTTTCGACCCCCTTTATGAAACCCCGGAACATTTAAATCTCAACACGTGAGTAATATTTTTTTTATTTTTCAAACAAAAAGTGAAAATTTCCATATAAAACACGTCCACGCTGCCCCCTTGCGCTCGCCTTCGTTACTAAAAAATTCATTGCGTAACGGACACAAGTACCATGTTGCGAAACCAAAAGAAAAAAAAAACCACGTTGATTGTCAAATTCGTTTTTAGTCGTGTCAAAATAATTTTTAAATTTAGAGATTTTTTCTTGCAGAATAGCGTTAAAATTCTCTTAGCCAAAAGTAAGGAATTTTAGAGATATATTAGTTTAGTTAGTTTAGTTCGGTGTACAACAGAATCGGCACCATTTTTTTTTTTATTTTAGAAGTAAAGCGGCTTAATGATGTTGTTGTTTTAATTTGTTTGGTAGACGTTATTGTTTGGTTTCAGGGGTTGTTTATGAATTGAACTTTCTGTTTTGATGATTCTGGTTCAATGGTTTGAAAAGTTCAATGTTAGCGCTGGAAAATCAATGAAATTTAATTATTCAACAATTTGAAAAACTAGGTTCAAATAGCAATTCACAAAACTATTAGTATGGTATGATTTTAAGATAATTGCTCTTAACATTTAAAACTCAAATTCATTTTATAATATTTTCGATGGAATTAACCTAACAAACCCTAAAAGAGATTGGCCACTAAATCGCAACCACCTTGATTTTTTTACTTACTCTTGCAAAGGAACGTGACCTCTGCGGAAGTCTTCAGTTTGCCGATTAGCAACCGTTTTGACTTATCGACCGCATCATGAAGTGTCATTTATCAAATTATTGATTATTGATGCTATTAAGTCGACATTCACACGCATACAATGAAGTCGCTGCGGGATTTTGTCGGGCCCTTCAATTTCAACTCTCTGTGTTCAACCGCATTGTGAATCTAGCAAACTGCAGTGCGAATGAGTCTCAGCGCGTTGAATAAACACAGTGTTCAATTTTCAACTCTCGGCACTAAGCAGTGCTTTGAAGTTCCAGTGCACGAAATAATCCCAGTGCGATCTTATTACGTTCATAAGAACGAAGGCTAACGGCACTGTCGCCTAAGTCCATCAACGATTAGTTTTTACCATAAAAGTCGAATGGTTTGATTTCCGCTTGTTCACATTCCGCGTGTGCGCGCTCAACGCACGGTTGTGTGTAGCGAACTAAGTGTGTAAACAGTGAACAATTAACAATTACGGAAAAAAATACTAAGTGGAAGTAAAAATAGTGCAATGTAAGAAATGCAAACTGTTTCTATCTGTGACTAAAGATGATATAGTGAGATGTAAGGGTGAATGTGAAAGTGTTTACCATAAAAAATGTGTAACTAAAAAGTTCCTAAGCAGTACATTCTGCGACGACTGCCAGACAAATAAAAGCAGCCCTAAACAGTCCGCAGATGATGGGAAAATCACATTAAACCCTCGAGAAGAATCTGGAGAGAACGTGCTGGCTGAGGTAAATAAAAAGTTAGCGGTGATTTATAACCTGGAGAAGAAAATAGAAGATCTTACCAGCAGTGTTGAATTCTATGGTGACATGTATCAGACACTAATTGATTTCAAGAAGAAGCTCAGAAAAAACTAAAAGCATTAGAACAAAAAAATGTGTACTTGGAAAAATGTAACAAGGCATTAGAAGAAAGGGTACAGGAGTTAGAAATAAAAGACAAAGAGAAAAATATTGAAATCCACGGACTAGAGAAGCACGAAAATGAAAACACCATAATAGTAGTGCAAAAGTTGGCAGAAAAACTAAACCTTGATCCAAAAGAAATTCAAGATGCACAGAGGGTAGGTCAAGAAAAACCATAAGACACAAAGCCCAAGACTGTATTAGTCACGCTTCGGTCTAAATATGCTCGAAACAGCTGGATGCTTGTAAAGAAGGGAATAATAATAACGAATAATAAAGTTTATGACAATGGCAGTGAAAAGCGACCAAAGTACAAACGACAGCTCCTTTGGACGGTAAGAAGCAAACTTAAGCCGAAAGGTTTCCAATATATTTGGGTGCAGAATTGTAATATCCTGGTAAAAAAGAGTAGTGACGAAAAAAAGATCTATAACATTAGATCGGAGGAAGACCTAAACCAGTTCGATGAATGTAAATAAACACGCGTACATGACGCGGTGAGTACACACGAGGTGATATCTAACAACAAAATTCGATCGTACAGATAGCTACTCCGATAATGTTAACTTTAAGAGATACTACGATATAATAGCTCTGAATAACGACCTATCCCAAAACTTATGGAACACCCACATATTTCATTTAAACATACGATCATTACGAAAACATTTTAACGAATTATTAATATTACTAGATGAAACTAAAAATAACATAGATATCTTAATATTAAGCGAAGTTAATATAAAGAAGGAAGAACTTCCATATTATCAAATAGCATGATACAATACATTTATACATACTAGAGAAAAGGGCAGAGGCGGAGGAATTTTAATATACGCCAAGAATGGAATGAATTTTGAAGCTAAGATAGTAAACACAGAAGCAGTAGAAACACTTCATGGTCAATTGAAGCACGGAGAAAATAAAACACATGTAGTCGCGATAAATAGACCACCTGCCAAAAATAAATTGATATTTTTTCAGCAACTACAGACGCTAGTGAAATCCGTACCCGCATCAGACAATGTTATAGTGATTGGCGATACCAACATAAACATATTAAGCGATATGGAGAATCGTACTGTAACAAGGTACAACAACGCCCTGTGTGAATGCGGCCTGTTGTGTGTAATACCAAGCGAAGAGATAACGCGAGAGGCGATCGCGGACGGCCGGCTTGAGGTATCGTGCTTGGACCATATCTGGGTGCAAGCGAGACGGAGCGAGCATGACGCTTGCGCGTATGTGCTTGAGTCACGAATCGCCGATCATCATGGAATCGGATTAATGTTGAACCTAAGTGTGAGTGGAAACGAATGCAATGTCAAGAACAATATTAGTGTGCGCGAGGTGTTAAGTGATAAACTTGTTAAGCAAAAGCTAGATGAATATGACTGGGGCCAGTTATTAACAATAGCGTGCCCGGTATTATTGTATCAGACGATGTATAGTGTATTTAATTGTATTTACAAAGAAAGCACAATTAAGATTAGCACAGATAAAAATAAAGTAATAAGGCAGCCGTGGATAGATAGGCATTTATATACAATGTTATTGCGAAAAGATTATTTATTTAGAGTTTGGAAAGCGGACCCAAAAAACATGAACAAGCGATTAGATTATACAAAATATAGAAATAAAGTAAATAAGTTAATAAATATGGCAAGAAATAAATATAGACAGGAACAAATTGTAAAATGTAATGGAGATTTTAGGAAAATATGGACAAATATAAACAGTTGGTTGGGTCGTAACAAAACTAGTTTGGACGATATTATTTTAAGGCATTTAGGGAAAACAGATTGTATAGAACAGATTTGTACAAACTTTTCTAAAACGTTTACGGAGGAAATAAAGGGAATTAAACATGTATGTAAGTTGAAATTTTTAGATAGGAATGAATATGTAAAACCGAGCGAGGTAAGCTATAGATACAATAAGGTGACCGCGTCGGGTATCGCACAGGTCATAGGAAAACTGTCCTGTGAAAAATCACCCGGTTCAGATGGAATACGGGTGCAAGACATTGTATATCTACGTAAGCAAATAAGTCCTATTCTAGCTGCCTTAGTGAATATGTCTTTAACTAACGGTATTTATCCAGACCAGTTAAAAAATGCAATTATACGTCCTATATACAAATCAGGAAGCCATTTAGAATATAATAATTATAAACCTATCGCAATATTATCGGTTATAGATAAAATAACGGAAAAAAATATTGTAGGACAGATTAACGCGTTCTTAGAACAGCACAACATACTGTGTGACACTCAGCACGGTTTCCGGAGAGGGCGCAGCACTGTCTCAGCTTTGTTAGGATTTTCAGATTATGTCAATGACTGCTTAGATTCTGGCAAACAAATTATAGCACTATTCATTGACTATAAAAAAGCATTTGACACTTTAGACCATGAGATCTTACTACAGGCAATGGACGAATGCGGAATACGCGGTCCCACAAATATTTGGTTTCAAAACTACCTCACTAACAGAAAAATAAGCACAATGATCTCCCGTGTTGCTGGGAAAGAGGTGGATGTCGATTTGGGTGTGCCTACTGGATCGGTGTACGGCCCTGTAGGATATATAATGCATGTAAACAGTGTGTCAAATGTCGTACGTAAATGTGAGGTGTACATGTACGCTGATGATATGTGTCTTGTTTATGCCTCCAAAGATATAGCCGAGGCAAAAAAGTGTATCCAAGATGACTTTGAAAATATTAGCAAGTGGGCTCACGACAACGGAATTATATTAAATCTTTCAAAAACTAAATGTACCTATGCATATATACTCGCCATATAATCGAAATGCTAAATCTGTACACATACGAATGTTTGCATAGAAATAAATGTCATTGTAACTGTGAAAAATTGGATTATGTAGATAAATTCAAATATTTAGGTCTAACAATAGATAAGAACTTTAATTGGAGACTACATGTAAATGACGTATGCAATAGGTTAAGATTGGTGCTAAGTAAGTTCTACCACTTAAAAAATGTATTGAACAAACACACTTTAAGAATTGTGTATTTCGCACTTGCCGATTCCCTAATAAGTTATGGGCTCCTTGTGTACGGGAGAACCTTTATTACATATTTAAGAGATGTCAAAGACATACAAATAAGACTGATAAAGTTTCTAGTAAGTAAAAATGTTAAAAATAAGTGCAACAAAGAGTATGATAGGTTATTTCCCATTTATGTAAAATTTTACCCATAGAGAATAAAGTGGATTATTTGGTAGGTCTAGAACATTATTATAATGATGAATATAAAGTTAATGTTAAAAACAAGTACAACACACGTAGGGTTAGAGAGAACAGACTGGTACAGCCACATATAACAAATTATTATGGTAAGAGAACATCGAAGTACTTGGTACCTAAAGTATTTAACAAAATAGATTTATTAAGAGAAAAAGTAAAAATTAGTAAGGGATCACTTAAAACAAAATTGAAAAACTTTTTACAGGATAGCAAGCAGAATTAAATGTATTGTAGAAGATTAAACCGGCACCCTAATTGCGTAACACACTATTAATCAGAGTCTGAATCATTTTGAAGATTGTTGCTAATCTATTCTTACACAAAATGTTCGTAAAAACTGCTGTTGAGGAATTATCGAAAGGAAAGGGATTTCTACTGGTGGTGTATTACGCAATTACCCCCTGTGAAAAATTTAATATATAAGTAGTGTTTATGTAAGTCTTAGTTATGTAAGTTTAATTGTTATTATAAAGAGCGCCTCTCGCCATCAAACGTAAAAGTTTGGCGAGTTTAGAATTAAGTTACAAAACTGTACTTTATTTTCATGAAATAAAAATATTTAAAAAAAAACATATATGTGGCATACAGATAGTAAGTTATTCCAGATGTAGGAGTTTATTTATGTTTAAAACGTTTAAAGACACCTTCAATACAGGCAGAAATGATCTTAGTAAATAGGTTAAACCTAGTACTATTATTATATCTGTTGAACTTAAAACATTCATTTCCACAATACTCCGCGCCATTAATTTAAATAGGAAAGTTTAAGTAGCAAATATGTTTAAACTTGCTATGAACAGTTTAGTTTGACTCAGATATAGGTTAGTGGTTCAGTAGTAAAAATTGATCGTACTCGAGTTTATTAAATAAAACAGGCTGTGCGTCGTCACTACTGTACGGCTAGTGCATGTTACACTTAGGGCAGCTACTTCCTTGCTGACTGGATAATCATTTTACCACACCACGAGTCGTTAAAATATATTACACATATAAGATGCAACATTTTAATGATACACTCTAGCAACATAATTAATACAATTCAAACTGCTGGTTCAATCGCAGCGAACCTTCCTTTACAAATTATACGATATTAAAATTTTACCTCAATACGGATTCTTACTATCACACCGTAGCGTATTTTTATTTTATAACATGTATAAAGTAGACGCTTAATTTTGTCTGTACATTCGTGTCCTCACCCTTGTTGCAGAAGCAATAGCGGTCGTTAAAAAGTTTAATCAAATAATGTGAAACCGAATTGTCAAAAAATTTGAAAATTTAATACACCTTATATAATATTGCATAAAGGGTCACGAAATAAGAGCCTAATACTGCTTATAACCACAGAGATAGGAAAAATCTATCGTGTTTATACAGCAACATGCATGGCTCAAAGTCTTTAATGTTCAAGAAGGTGCGGAAAACAGAAAATATCCTTTTAAATAACAAAACAGACGTTGTAACAGTCGGACCCATTCAAAGCAATTTGTTTATCTGAACCTGTTAAAATTGCTCCATAGCCTGTGACAAGGGTCTTTAAATGTTATCGACGCAACAAGGCGTTACATTTATCTACAATAAATGTTGGAACTTGGGACCTGAGTCTAGTCTGAGTCTAGTGATACTGATATCTATATCTATTTCTGTAATATTTCTGTTATTATTTGAAGATGATGGCTGCTAAAAGTTGAATATAATAAAGTAAGATTAGGCACCTGTAACGAAAACGAAAGCGCTTTTGGAAAAATTTTCGACGATTTCTATTGCAAAATTTGTTGAAAAAGTTTGTTCAAAGTTTGTTGGCATATATCGAGTTTTACGAAGAGTATCAGTTTTTAATGCGTCGTCAATCATACTTGTGTCACAATATCGTAACTTGGGTTCAGTGTGTAGAGCAAACTATTATTGATATGGAAACATTCATATAGTTATGTATATTCTTTCAATTGGATGAGGTATAATTTGAAAAGTAAAGTACAATATATAAGTACAATCAAGAATCGCCGTTGCTGAATGTCAGATTTCAAGGGTATGAGTTCTCATACGCTCATGAGATAATTCAACTTCATCTCACAAGTTGACAATACATAGCCTACCCTCTAGTTCAGGTTCGTCAGCTTGAGTAGCTAGTTTATGGAACAATAATCTGGAACCTCCATTGAGTGAAAGTCTATAAAAATATAACCACATAAAAATCTCAAGTTCAATTTTAAATGTAAAACAACATCAAAAAGTCAACAATGGCAGTGTCTCCGAAAAAGCCAATATTGTTGGTTCGGAACTCCAAAAATGTCGGCGCAAAATCACTTTTAATTACGAACCGCAAAAAACGTCAGGCGGGAGCCGAACCCCGCAAAGTTATCGGGAATTTCAATATTCACTGTTATGTCAACGTAAGAGTTTCAGTAGATGTGGTTTGTAACATTTTGAACTTTTGAATTTAATTATGGAACGACATGTTGTTTCGTGTTGCTTTGTTATTTTATTGGACTACCAGCTTTGGTTCCTTTTATGTCGATCTATAAAATGCGTGTGACTCCTATTTAAGCAAACTCCATTTTCCAAGGGGAAATATAAGAAGTAGTCTTGTCTTCAGGCAAGGTTGAGAGATGCTACTCTTTAGTAATTATAATCATAAAAAAGCAATATTTTAATGAATTACAAAGGATAGTATTGAGGGCCAAATGGACCACATATATTGAAATTGAAATTTATTAATTAATTTTATAGCCTATTTTTTTTAAGATCATAGACATCTAAAATAAGGAAGATAATTTTTACCCCTTCTAGTAACTCAAAACCGTGGTTTTACTATAAAAGTGTCTTCTACTGAAAAGCCTTTAAAGCCTCGCCACATTAATTTTATGAATTAAATATTTTCCTAATTCATTCCGTCTCTTACGTTGAGAACTGTAATAAGTTTCGGGCGCAATATCTTCAAAAAAATCCTTCATTTTTGTAGAAGTTTTGACATTTGCTGCAGGCCAAAAAGTTAAGGAGAAAAAATTTTACTGGTTGATTGATCTGCGATTTTAGCCGTTATCAAAATTTTGATTGATGATTGTGGATATTATAATGATAGTGTATCCACTACCAAAATACCACGTTGGAAAAATGGGTAGACAACATGTGAAATTATGCTTTTTGGAAAAACCAGAAGATCCCTAGTGCAAGTTTTGCATTTAAACATGCCTAGTACGATACTATGTAAATAAAAAATAACATACATACACGCCTTGCTTCCTCGAAGGGGGGGCAAAGTTGTACCTATTGTACCTCTGCATTGCCTCAGTTAGGTTTAAGTCCCACGTAATAGGAGCGAGCGGCTTATTGCCATCAACCTGGTAGACATAAAACTCCGGGCAGCTAATGAGAAATTCAAGACAGAAATCCCAAGAATGTGACCTGGGGACCAATCCCAGGCATTTGTTCCCACTAGTTCTACTGAACAGTTCTGCGGTAGAACTAGTGGGATTTTTTTTTCTCCCTAGTATTACGATATTAGGTATAACAAAATAGTAGAACTATTGGGATTCTCTATTTCCACTTGTTCTACTGAACAGTTCCACAGTAGAACTAATGGGAGTTTTTGTTCTCACTAGTACTACGATATACTATATCATGAAATAGTATAAATAGTGGGAGTCTCTATTCCCACTTGTTCTACCTGTTCCATCGGTAGAACTAATGGGATATTTTGTTCTCACTAGTACTACGTTTTGATAGGTTCTAGAAATGGAAGTAAAGTGTAGTTTTACACGAAGAAATGTGTTATGCTAGTCGTATCTCAATATTAGGTTTAAAAGACACTCAGATATTACTGGCAACAACACTATTAATTAAAAGTCACATTGTTTATATAATGGTAAATATCGTAATAATATTTATTTTTTATAGTTATTTTCCTTTTGAGGGATCATACACTCAATTATTCAATAATATACTGGAATCAAGCTAATTAACTTACCTACATATCTATCAACAATGTACACTAGTAGGTAAAGAATGATCATTCAGTGTTAATTTCTAAACGTGCATAGTTCACAGTTTAAAATTAATTTATCAACAATTATGAGGGTAGGCCGATAAAAATTGTGACATTCGCTATAATAATACATTAAACTGAGTATCGTTAAAATTTTATTTGTTAATACCGATAAAAATGAGTGCTGTGGACCATATCATAATTTCAAGAGGTCGAGGAAAAGTTTTGCTGGTATCGGGGTATCAGTTTTGTCGACTACAAATGTATAAAAGTGGTAAATCCATATGGTGGTGTAAAAGGCACAAGGATAGCAAATGTGCTGGATCCGTAACACTGACCACGGTGAGTACTTTACAACATAACATCACACCTGTATTTGCCCCTAGGGGTTAGGTAGAGGTATTTTATACCAACATTTCGCCAGTTATGAGTCCCATGTAACAGGGGCGAGCCAGTTGCCATATACCGGGCACAGTTCCAGACTCCGTACTGAGAATTTCCAAATTGAAAAATCCAATAGCACTTTTCTGACCTGGGAATCGAACCCGGGACTTTGTGCTCAGCAAACGCGCTTGTGTACGCTACACCGACGAGGCAGTTCTTTATAATTTCATGTTTATCCTTTTTTTTGACACCCACTCCTAGAAAAAATATTTAATACATTCTACTGTTTAGGACCTTCATGAAATATTGCGGTCTTAACCTCATAGTACCGAATGTCAACCCAATGAACATCAAAATACAATTGATGTTATGATAAATAACAGTTGCGAAGAAGCAGCAAGTGGAAAGGAGCCAGCGCCACGAGCATTTAATAAAGGTTTGGCGAGCATAAGGAATAAAGGACTGGATTTAGCTGTAAATAAACCAGTCCCTAATTTCAAAAATAAAAATTCATCAATTTATAGAAATAGAAATAAAATTGCTGGTGTTAAAAAAGTTTGTACAAATAGTGTTAGAGATGTAGAAGTGCCTAGACAGTTTCAAAATTTTTTACTCGCTGATTATTATGGCAAACGACATAGAATAATAATATTTTGTTCAGAAGATGCCAGAGGAAATATGAAAAAAGTAGGTAAAACATTTTTTTATGGATGGGACGTTTAAGTCCTGTCGTTCACCATTTAAGCAGATTTTCAGTATTCATGGCGATATTGGCAATAATTGCAACCAAACGAATGTAATTCCATTATTGTATGCATTTATGTCACATCAAAAGCATACTTAATTTTATTTGACCTAATAAAGTCACAAATCCCAGATTGGTAACCTAGTAAAGTCACTATAGATTTTGAAGAAGCTACAATGAGAGCATTATCTAAAATGAAAGTAACCGTAATGGGATGCCAGTACCATTTCGCAAAAGTCTGTGGCGTAAGGCAAAACAGGGCTACACAAAAATAAATTCGATCGCAGGTTTATATCCTCATGCAGTAAGCTCCCTTTCTTACCAGTACGTGAAATAAAGGTAGGATGGGAATATATTAAAAGTGAAATAGCCGAATATAATAATGAACGAATAAAATAATTCTTTACCTATTTTGAAAATTACTGGATGAAAGATGATTTCATTAAAATATGGTGTATATATGGAAAACGTCACCGGACAAACAATGCTGTTGAAGGATGGCATCACAATTAATAATGAAATTAATAAAAATAATAGTTTAAAAAAACTAAAAAACACGCTTAAAAAAGCGTAGGGTCCACGCCTTATTTCCATTATCTTGTACTTTTTGTTTGGTTTTCTATGGAAGCGTGTTTTTTCGTTTTTTTTTTAACTATTATTTATTTTCTATTTTTAGGGTGTTTCAACTTTTGAGACGTATGTCAGCGTAGTTTGTGACGTATGTCAGCGTAGTTTGTGTCGTATGTCAGCGTAGTTTGTGTCGTATGTCAGCGTAGTTTTCAAAGACAGTTTTTTTGCTGTCCTGGTAACCCTGGCAAGGATAATGGCACAAATTTATGAAATTATTGCACTGTCATAGGTCCTTGACAGTTGTGCAAAGTTTGAATGAAATCTGGTCGTGTAAAGTGGGTCACAATCGCGCTATTAGGAGTCGGTTACAAACAAACATAAAAGTGAAGCTAATATAAAGCGTGTACAAATGAAGGAAATATTTTACAATTATTACACATTCTTCATAATGATTCACTGATGTCTTCATTACGTAACCATAAAACTCTGAATTTTCCTTCTTATTCACAAAGAAAACGACGAAGACTTGAAATCAACAATGATGAATTTATAAGAAATGCACAATTAAAATTAATAACTAGCGAAATTAGCGTGGGGCACTTTTTAGAAATGTTTCGGTAACTAAGTAAGAATGTAGAAACACGGCAATCAAAAACCATCTTCTAGTTAGATTTAGTAGAGGTCCTGCAATTATAATAAATATTGTAAAAAAAATATTAGCTTTCTGCTCTCTTTGCCATGTAAACTTAAACTGTGCCATATTGCATACTCCTCAAAGTTGTTGCTTCACGTGTTAATATAGTTATGGATATAGATGTAGAACATTTGACATTTTAACACTACAATTTATATTTTGTTTACATAATCAATGTGTCTTAAATAAATATTATTACAATATTTACCATGATATAAACAATGTATCTTTTAATGAATGGAGTTGTAATATTTCCAGTAATATCTGTCTTTTAAACCTAATATTGAGATACGACTAGCATATTTGGTAACACATTTCTTCGTGTAAAACTACACTTTACTTCCATTTCTAGAACCTATCAAAACGTAGTACTAGTAAGAACAAAATATCCCATTCGTTCTACCGATGGAACAGGTAGAACAAGTGGGAATAGAGACTCCCACTAGTTATACTATTTCATGATATAGTATATCGTAGTACTAGT
Source organism: Aporophyla nigra (assembly GCA_947507805.1). Lineage (NCBI taxonomy): Eukaryota > Metazoa > Arthropoda > Insecta > Lepidoptera > Noctuidae > Aporophyla > Aporophyla nigra. The sequence continues at coordinate 5,051,943 of OX382315.1, read as the reverse complement.
GAAAACAAAAACTCCCATTAGTTCTACCGTGAAACTGTTCAGTAGAACAAGTGGGAATAGGGAATCCCAATAGTTCTATTATTTTGTTATACCTAATATCGTAGTACTAGTGAGAAAAAAAAACCCACTAGTTCTACCGTAGAACTGTTCAATAGAACTAGCGGGAACAAACGATCCCAGGACCTCATGCTTAGCAGTAGCGCTTGCGACCACTAAAGCGACGAGGCAGCAATACTAAAATAGTTCACGCATAATAACATTAGTATGGAATTTATGATCTGACTTGATTTTGCAATCACTTTATTTAACGATATTAGCACCACTCTCGTATCGGTGCAAACTACATAAAATATACATAATAATATAATAATAATCTTGAACACCATATTTCTAAGTAGTCTTTGACGAATATATTCATTCAAACCATAAATTAAAATTTAGCATAATGCGTGATTATAATATGAGAAAGACACAGTTTCCTTTCAGCAAAACAAACACAAGCTAATATTATTAATACAACAGCTAAGTAATTGCAACTCAACGCGCTTGCGTGTAATTTTACGCACGAGAAAAAAAGACAAACTGACGATATAACACACATGTGTGAAGATAGGTAACAACACCATCTAGTGAGTGTTACAGGTGTACAGCGATATTCGCCGGTGTCGCGGTGTATCACACATTTGTTACTCACGCTGGTATCGGTAGGGTGGCTAGGATTTTGGGAAGGTTATTTTTTTTTTTTAATGCATGAATCAGTGCAGGCTTCCTAATTTGAATCAATGACCAATATTCGTTATTTATTACAAATGACTGCTGATTGGGATTTTTTATTATTTTAAATGGCATTGGTTGAAAAATGAAAGATATCGAGGGTAAGCCTGGTGTAGTAGTAAGATATTACATCAATTATGTAAACATTAAACTATATTCCTAAAACATATCTGCTTAATTTATAGTTAATGAAACAAACAAAACGTGCTTATATTTAAGCTTAATATTATAGCTTATGATTCAACTAAAAGATCCAGCAGCTACGGAAATATGACGACTGAATGAATAAAATTTGTCTATAACACAGAGTATTAAAAAAATGTATTTACTAACCAATACCATTCAATCTAAAAACGTATGCACTCTACAGCGACGCACAAAAAGCACTTTGTCAGATTGCAAGTTTGACATCTTCGATATGCCACTGAAAGCATTTTGTAGTGTACAATATATCCTGCACACGACGGGTTTTAGAGGCAGCCAGACAACTGCCGTTGTAATATTTTGTGATAGTATGTGACTGAATAATACTTATGCGCTTTTTGTAAGTTCCAAGTAGAGAGATTGGATTGGAGATTTATTTTTGATACGTTGCTAGGTGAATAACTATTAACTTCTGCGTTTAATTAAACGCACTATCACACATCTTTATCTTTTTGCAACGTATGTAATAAACCGTCTGGTGTTTTAAGATTACTGTAATACCTCACAAATAATAGTGGTTTCAAATGAAATGGTAAAGGTTTTCAACAATCACGATTCACGAGATGTTTTTGTAAGAAACAAGTTGTAGTTTACAGCTGTTCAAGCACCCGATTTATTGTTTAATAACTAACTGGTAGGTATTTCTATTATAACATTTTGAATGGCACTACTTAGTTTCTTTTCTTTCTCTTTAAAAAAACCACTGACTTTCGGAAGTAGAACATAGAAAAAAACAGAAGTCTACAAACTTGGTTATTAATACTCTTCTACCTGCCTTTGTCCTAACTATAGTCGACTTTCTAATTGCTTTTATAACAGTTTTGATAATATTTTTCAATAAATTTAAACATGACTAAGGTTGAATCCATCTAACTGTAACATGGACATATAGATCTTACCTTTTATGATGTGCAAGTGAGATTCAGGCTTAGGTCGATTATGTAATTATGACTTTACAACATGATATTTACAAGAAAATTTAATCAAATTATAAGAGTAGCAACGTGATATACGTTGCTACTCTTATAATTTACTGAATTTCGCGTGACGTCACCAACTCAGTATAAAGGCCGTAGTAATTACAGAATGTAATGTCTAAGCTCTAGGTGACCTACATTGAGGCTAACTTTGCCACTTTTCAGCTGCATTGCGATGGGGTAAGAATGCAAATAAGTATTAATTAGTATCACGCTATTGTATAAAGTCAGGTTTGTTGAAGCGTCATAATGACATCTCATCGCGTATAATATTTCATCTGCCTTATTTTATTAGGTTGTAATATTATTTAATTACAAATTTGAACGCTCGTTTTTATCGTGGTTTTTGCTTATTGTTTAAGAAATACCAAATATAAAATAATTCGTCAACATGCAATTGGATACATTTCTTGTCTGCTAAACAATTGTCCCAACTGCAAAAGCGCTCCAATGCAAGTGCAAAAATACATGAAAAAAAAAAAACAATCGGCTAATTATTTCCACCAACACAAACACACTCACATTCTAAATACCACTTAAAATGAATAGCACCAGTTCCCAAGGTCTCCAAACACGATATGGTCACACTACAACAACGCACGGAGATCACTTTGCTTGATTGTAACTCTGACCTTACATCTGTGAAGCTGGAAGTTCTAGTTTTTATAAATACACACTTTATTACCTTTGGGATTGTTGATGACGGAATCTACAAAGCTGAAGAGTTTGTTTGCTTGTTTGATTGAACGCGCTAATCTCAGGAACTACTAGTCCGAATTGAATAATTATTTTTGTGTTGGGTAGCCTATTTATTGAGGAAGGCTATATAACATTACGCTACAACTAAGAGGAGCGGAGCAGGAATGAAAAATGTTACAAAAACGGGGAAAATCGCATGGGTAGGCGATTCGACGCGACGACGGTAAGGGTCGGGGAATCAAGAAATTTAACGCGGACGAAGTCGCGGGCAGAAGCTAGTCTGGAATAACTCACTATCTGTATGCCACATATATGTTTTGAGCAAGCGGAAATCAAAACCTACTTGACTATTATGGCTTAAACTAATCAGTGATGGCAACTGAGGCGACAGTGCCGTTAACCTTCGTTCTTATGAACGTAATAAGATCTTACTGGGATTTTTTCGTGCACTGGAACTTCAAAGCACTGCTTAGCGCCGAGAGTTGAAAATTAATTGAATATATTTTAACTGGCCCTCTAGGCTATAATATTTATAGTCTTGTATTCTACTTGGGAATTTAGGTTGCAATATTTATGTCACTTGTGTCTTACATGAAACACGTATTGAGACATATTGAAAAAAGGAGTAAATTTATTAAGAAAACAGGTATATTTTCTTAATAGATTGACTCGCTTTTTCTCGCCGCTTCGCCTGTGTAGGTCATAAACTATCTTAAAGAACGTACTGCCTGGATAGTATTTATAAGTTCCACATCTAGCCTGTTTCAATGAACTTCGTCATTCAATACAGTTTAGTATACGTGATCATCGTAAATAGACCTACATTGTTTTGGACTTGCAGTTTGGAACAAAACATAGGTATTTCAATAGTCGTATTTGCATGTAGGTATCTACTTTTTCTATTTAAAAAAATAAGTCTAGGAAACTAAGCGATACCTAAAGGTCTGGTGATGATATTATAACATGACCTCATAAGTTCAAGCTAATGGTTTCAAAAAGCGAATTACTTTTTTCCTCTCAATAGTTCAAGCAATACAAAAAAAAAAACACGAAGCAGTTCCGAACCGCAAAAAATATCTCATCTCACTTTGACTAGCACAAAAAAACCGGCCAAGTGCGAGTCGGACTCGCGCACCGAGGGTTCCGTACAAACCTGCAGGTATTTACGGTTTATGCATAAGGTTTATGTTTATAAAAATAATGTTTTTTTTTTAAATTTTATATTTCAGTTGACTGATTGAAAGGTGAAAGGTGTGGTTTACGATTTATGACGTATTAAAAAAAAAAACTACGTACTAGATCTCGTTCAAACCAATTTTCGGTGGAAGTTTACATGGTATTGTACATTTTTTTTTTAGTTTTATCATTCCCTTATTTTAGAAGTTAGGGAGGGGGGGACAAATTTTACCACTTTGGAAGTGTCTCTCGCCCAAACTATTCAGTTTAGAAAAAAATGATATTAGAAACTTCAATATCATTTTTGAACACCTATCCATTGACGTATGGGTTGGTTGACACGTATGGGTTTGATAAAAAAAACATTTTTGAGTTTCAGTTTTAAGTATGGGGAACCCCAAAATTTATTGTTTTATTTTTCTATTTTTGTGTGAAAATCTTAATGCGGTTCACAGAATACATCTACTTACCAAGTTTCAACAGCATAGCTCTTATAGTTCCAGAAAAAAGTGGCTGTGACATACACGGACAAATAGAAAGACAGACAGACAGACATGACGAATCTATAAGGGTTCCGTTTTTTGCCATTTGGCAACGGAACCCTAAAAAGCCAAAAAAAAATAAGCAAATTCATGGATCCTACAGCTCTTCTAGCGTTATTTTTTCGATCCCAGATCCGAGTTTACGACAGCTGTTTCTCAGTTCTTAGTACTCACTGAAATATTCAAGGCGCTAAGTAGTCCCTGAAAATTTAAACCACCACCCCAATTTTTCTTTGGTTATATTAGGTGGGTCCATAATTTTTCTTTTGAAGAAAAGGTGTTGCTTGGAGTCGTGTTTTTGTAGATATTTCCGCCGTGTTAATCTGTAAAAAGGTTGTAAAATGTGGTGATAGAATTGTTATGGATGGTTTCACGCGCTTATTAAAAAAATATACCATCTTTGTACCTCTTGGTTTCAGAAAACTCTAGTAGGTAAATGATTGTGTAAATAATATGAGTATAATGTAAAGAGCACACCCTTTTTTGAGAAAAGATACTATCGGACGCGACTATCAAGTGACTTATTTCTTTATTAACTGAGAAAATAAGTAAGTGGCTAAGTTATGGCAATCGTACGGGTCGTTTTTTAAGATTAAGCAACATTTTTCAAAGTCTGTCCGTGGATCCAACTACATACCAAGATTCCTCCGTATTTCGAAAAGCCCTTTAAATCGTTGATTCCGGCTATCATTTGTAGATCATTGATGGATCTATGGTACTCGTTGCCAGAAGTTCGAAATTCTTACAAATAATTGTTTCAAATGGTATTTGGTTGTGGAGGTCGGATAAGCAATCGCTACGTATTAATATTGGTATTCCTTTGCATTACAATATAGTTGACATAAGGCTAGGTAAATGAGAATTGTCAAGAATGAAATTATCTAATTTTAAAATGTATATAGTACGAATGGTGATTATCATTATCGCTTATATACTACATAACAGTGGGCACCCAATGATAAAGTTCTCTTACATTTTTGGTTGACCGAAGATAGTGAAATATAACAGCGCTCATAAATATCAGCTTGAATACAATTCAAGTGAATTTGTTCTGTAATTAGCAATTCTGAAAAAATACTGAAACTATACAATTGTGCGAAATCTTATCGTTTACTATCCTTTTTTTTCACCTTAACATGTAAACAACCTTGACATAAGTCTAGAAAAGGAAAGACGACATTGTAAGTTTTAGAAGGCTCTATTTTTTAATATTTTGTTACTGCAATGACAATTTATCCAGGAATAACCTTAACTAATGGGAACATATTATAAAGTACTCGGATAAATTCATTGTAAAAATGTGTTTTCTAAAACCAGTTCTTTATCACTTATCTCAGAATGTATGTTATGTACAATAAATTACGTTTATTGGATGTTACCCAAATGCGAAAAACACGTCTTCAGGGAAATTAAGATGTTATCGCGTTGTTTGGAGATATAAAATGATGGGAGAGTTGCTAAGTTGAAGAAAAGTGTTAGTAAAAACATTATGATCGCATTTTTTATTTATGGTATCAAAGACGCATCCCCTGTACAAACTCATAAAGGTGATACGACTCTGCAAAGCACTAAATTTTCTGGAATACATAACGTTATATATACTCGCGCATGAAATTACATCAAAAGAAACACATTAAAAATTGCCTCCACAAGTGGCGATACTAAAAACACATTGGACTAATCCTGGGCAGTCAGTTTGCTATCACTTTACCGACTGGTTAATTATCATGACAATGACATGGCGACATAACTATCTCATAATTCATGCCAATAGGTATGATGGAAACAGTTTACGTCAACGGTCTAAGCTTACATGCCAGTCCCGACTGATTTCATCGCTCTGCTATCCATACGAACCCTCTTTCCATGGTTCCATGTGGTGGCAATATTCCATTTCTTCCGGTGGCTGTCGTAAGAGGTGACTGAGGGACTTACTAGGGAAAGGGCAGCAGCGTTCTCTATGCATTTTACCACCATAATGTGATCGCCATCCCGCCCGCCAAGCGTGGCGATAATGGCAAACCCTCTCAAATTGGGGGAGGCCTATATCCAGCAGCGGACGTCTTTTGGCTTAAATGATGAATTATGATGACGACTCTTTCCAAGATGTCGGTCATATTGCCAAAAATCATTTCAATATGAACTGACAGCAACCCTTCCTCGTTTCTTCGCTTGATAGCACAGCGTCAAGATCTCTGCCTACCCGTCAAAATGAAACGGGATGATCTCTCATTGAATTAAATTTACGCCAAACTTACGCTCCTGTTGGTATATTTGAAAGTTTATATTCAAGGTGATGTTGTTCTTTGTAGGGCTGACAAAACATTCGCTTTTGTTATTGGACTTTTCTTCTAACAAATCTTGGATGCTTTTTTATGGTCCCGCCGACACAAGTTTTTCGTGATGTTCGGCTGTGGACACCTATATATCGTACTTATACGTATCGTCAGAATCACAACAAAGATGATCCGTTCACACTTATGGCTTGCTTTATGAGTGTGAACATGATCCTTCAAATAAAGGTTTCATAAACATACACAATGTGTGTTATCTAGTGTCAAAGTAATTAAATAGGTAGTCATGTGATGGTCAATGCTTAGGGATATTCAAAGGATGAAATTACATACTCGTATGTAACTGAACTTACAGTTGAGATGTAAAAAAATGACAACCATCTTCCTTCAAAAAAAAAAACTACAAAGTGAAAAATAAATATAATTTCGGAAGTCGGTGTCTTAGGATCTACATATATTTAAGGTTTTTTTGCCACCGACTTCCGAAATTAAGGTTATTTTTCACTTTGTAGTGTTTTTTTTTAAGGAAGTCGGTTATTATTTTTTATAAAAAGTTTTTATTTCTAACTTTTTAGTTATGGTATGTACTCCGCACTAATCTAATCGCGTTATTCGTTCATTTGTCGCGCAAATACTTAATGCAAATTTAAGACTTATATGGTTTTCACATGGATTCCATTGTCAGAATGGAACCAAATTAATGAGTCCATACGGGAAGCACTAGCTTTCTAATAAAAAAAGAATCATCAAAATCGGTTCACCCAGTTAAAAGTTATGAGCCAGCAAACATAAAAAAGTCAAATTGAGAACCTCCTCCTTTTTTTGAAGTCGGTTAAAAAGAAATTGTGTGCTGAAAAACACTGCAATGTGAAGAGCCAAGTTGAAAACTCATGGAAATTTCCGTGTGTTACAAGTGCCCTGAGGCACCAAACATGAAACCTTATAGGCAACGCCGCCGCTGTTGGTAATATCGTCACCAAAAAAACAAGTTCCCGACCATGAGTAACGACAAATTTGACATCACACGTTTCACCGACAGTAATAGTGAACGTTATTGCCCTCCACATCCCCATAATTGCCTGTTTCCCTGTTGAAAAATACTGGCCACTTTCCTCACAAAAATAAAATAAAGTGAACACCAACCCTGCACACGCTACCGTATATGCGGGTAACAAACAACAGAGCTGTCTTCTCATATTTAGTCAGCAATATTTCTCCTACCCTTTGTGTACAAAACAAAATCTCGAAACATAATCCCCGTCAGGTTTAGTGAAACGTCTTCTTGTAAATTACACGGTTATTTAATCTTTGTTCTCCACGAAGTAAAGGTCATTTTTGTTTGTAGTTATTGACATTGTATTACTTTATCCGTGTTAAATTTCGTGTTCCCCCGACCCTTCCCGTCGCGTCGAATCGCCTACCCTTGCGATTTTCCCTGTTTTTGCAAAATTTTTCATTACTGCTCCGCTCCTCTTAGTTGTAGCGTGATGTTATATGACCTATGTTACTTGCAGATAATGTAGCTTTCTAATGGAGACAGAATTTTTAAAATCGGTTCAGTAGTTTTGAGTTTATCCATTACAAACAAACAAACAAAAATACAAATTTTTCCTCTTATAATACATATACTGGACCTTGCGTGGAATGTGTTTCCGCCAAATTGCAGTGGCTATTCAAAAGTTATAGCAAGACTGTCTAGAATTTGTCAGAGTTTTTTGTCCTTTGCTTTATTTCCATTGAGATTTGCGAAGTTTTACATTAGAATAAAAGCGTCAAAAGTCAATCTTTTCGGTCGGATTGGTCATTTATAAGTGACGTGGAAGTGATGAAGGGCGGGCGTTTGTTTTGGGGGGACTTTTTTATGTAACTTTGACATTCAAAAAGTGCTGACTCTCAGCCTAGTTTGAATAAATGACTTTGATTTTGATTTTATATTTTCAAAAACTAACACGACTACTAAATATTCTAGTAGAGTACAACGACGAAAAGAGACACTATTAAATACTGTCAAAATAACAGGAAAACCGAACAGCGACCCTACATTATAGAAATCGTCTTAATTTCCATGTCATTGATGGCAATTGGAGAAACACTATATAGAATACACAATGATTAGGTACCAAGAGTTTTAAATAAAATACTAGCTGACCGGACAGACGGTTGTTATGTTTTCTAGAACTCGCCACGTCACCTGCCGGGGCCAAATGTTAATCTAAATCATGTATGGACCCACTAAAACACACACAAAAAACACATTATAAGTGGTCCACCCGTTTAGGAGGAATTCAGTGACATACACACGTAGGGAAGATTTAAACCTATGGACTTTACACGTATATCTTTTCAAAATCCTAACCATTTTAAGATCTACTTATTATTTTCTGATGAAATCCGTGATTCGTATTCGTATTTTATTTACATAAGTATTTACAATTTACTTTTCTGAAAATAAAAAAAAGTAAAAATGATTATCGCAAAAAAAAATAAGTACCTATATTATACAATACATTAAAAACATCAAAATTACTATTTTTTATGTCATATCGAACATTCCTCGTCTTTACACCATCAATCCGCTCTTTAAACGAAAACATTATTTAAAAAAGAATCATATAAACAGTAGGTATCAGCTATCGGTATCAGCAAACTCAATCTCCGAAACCAATCCAATACTAAATTAAACGTAAAAAAAATCCAATTAAAGAAGATACACAAACAGAAAGTATCTTTGCAAAACATCACGCTATCTAAATATTTATCAAACCCATACTTTACGGTATCATGCACAAATAATGTTGCTTATTTATATCGAATCCTGTCATTTGGGTAGATAAATACATTACGCGGGCCAGTGGAGCCGAAAATTGCTGTGTATACAACGTGCCCAGCGCCAGCGGTTTTATTTGCAAAATAATCTTCTTGCTAGCTGTACTTGGTGTACAGGATACCTATTTTTGGTAGGGTGTCTGTTTATATCTAAGAACACAGAAAATGTTTTGATAAGAAAGGGTTTGTGGGTTTTCATATGAAGTTTTGGGTTTGACATCTGCTGTGCATTTCTTAGATAATATTTTTACTAGCTTCATAAAATGTTAATTATGCCATCAAAAACAAAGGTCTCTCTTTTATTTACGATATAAAACCTGTCATTTATTTTTAGGGGTAGATTTCTTTCAGCACCAGGCCGGTGGCCATTTTTGCCCTATCGGACTTAACATACCTAATAATACTTAATTCTAATATGGATTCAGAAATGTAGATTCATTCAATTATCGACTTCAGTGGTCTGATATTTTGTCTATTTGTATCTCTCTCGAATTCAGTCTATAACAAATAAAAAATCTATCTATCAACTCATGTGTTAGTTTACAATCACTTTGTAGTAAGTGAACCTTTTGTTTCAACATTATCAAGTGACAGTAACAACAACCGATGATTTATGAAGCATCTTTATTTCTAGCTAATGCTGCTTGTCAATCAGTATTATTAACGAATTTAGTGAAGGACAAATTGATTGGTGATAAAACGAAATATTTGGAAGACAACGCTTGTTCAGTCGTTTTCTTTCTTATTATTTTTTGAGAGCAGTGGTGGTGAAATAATTTACACAAAGAAAAATGCCTGTTTAGGTTTGGACCAACGATTAACAATTCGTAAGTTGCAGCTGTTGCCACTGGGCCACCACTGCTAACTTGAATGTCACTATAATTATGGTCTTGAGATTGCGCTGGGCCGTACATGTCTGTCGTATGTCAGATTACAATTGGGCTATTAGAACCACCAACTGGGTCCCATCACTCGACGACATTGAACGTACGGCTACGCTACGGAAAAACAAAGTAATTGCAGTCAAGAAAATTATCAGGAGGAGCAAAAAACCGAAAATCACAAATTTAAAACGTACTGGCGACAACTTCAGTATTTTTGTTATTTCATAATTTGTAAAATAATTAGCTCTATCTGTTTCAATGCAATTTTTTGAGTAATTTTTGGTAACTTTCCTTTAAATTGAAAAAAATATTTTTCTATAGACATAAAATTAATATTAAATAAAAAGAACAATTCAGTAAGAAAGTAACTATAGTCACTTTGTTTTTTAAATAATTTAATAAGAGATGGACGTTAAGTTTTAGTTTTAATAACAAAGCAAATGCATTTAATTGTTTTTTAACAAAGACAATGAAGACATTTAATACATTTGTCATTTTACTTGCTTTATTTTTACGTTAACAAATTTGCCATTTTGGCTATTTTTAACAATTCAAAAACAAAGTAAAGTTGTTTGATTTTCTTATAGCTAGATAAAGGGGCTTAAAAAGAAATTTATATCAAATGAAAAGCCAATTAAATCATTTCACAACGTAAAAACAATGTTATCGACGTGCAATTACTTTGTTTTTGCTTAGAAATTGTGGTTTACTTTGTTTTACCGTAGATTATGTTAGACAAGTACCTGCAGTTACTTTATTTTACAAACTTTTATCTCGAAAAATAAAGCCTTTTCGATGATTCTGTGTATTTAGCAGTGTCCGTTATAGGTAAAATGTTCCAAATATGTAAAAAAACTGATTTTGAAAAATACGTTAGTTGCTTTGTTTTTCCGTAGCACAGCTGCGTAGTGTACGCAAATCAGTTCTTGCACTCAAACGGACAATTATTATTTTCTCGCTCTAACATTGATGGCCCCGAAGCAAAACTTGGGATCAGTTGCTACAATAAACAGATAACTCGCCAAAGCCGATCAAACAACATAACTATTCAATATCAATTCTGCCAATCACTTACAAATCCACCTACATAAATAAACGGAAAAGCTACATAAACACAGCCACAGTTACAGCTAGTACGCTGCATATTTTACAAGTGCCTCCATCTGCTCAAATGGAATACTAAATGTAGGTACGGAAACTGACAAAGTGATATTTGAAAGGTATTACGGATTTCACGTGTTTGAATTTGAACATTTTAATGTACATAAATGTGTGCTTTAGGATGGTTATATTAAAGTAGGTTAATTTGTTAGTGATATAATCGGTAGATTTGGATGTTAATGTAGACTTATTTACAGAAGTGAACACAATATCTTAAAGCAAATTTCTTAAAATGTATGGTGCGTACTGGCTTTTACGCAACATCTAAACCCTAGTAATTAAAACGTTATTTTGACTTTAAAAAACGTTCTTCTTCATAGGCACCTCCTACGATTGTATGGGGCAACTAGCTTCATCTCTCTGCCTGACCGACTCCTTGACAGTTCGAAAGTGCGGTTTAATTGCTTTAGTTTTAGTGTACGATAAACTTTAGTGTGTACTTATAGGACTTCCATGATTTCCCTTCCATGGTTCGGATCAATATTAACCGTATCAGCTACGCTCGTTGTTCTAGTTTGATTATCAAAACCTCTTAGATTATGTAAGTTTGAGTTTCTACTTGCAGTATCCTGTTGCTGTTGTTTACGGTTTACTTGGGTGATTCTCAGGATTCATTCAAGCGATGCATTCAAGAATAATATAATTTTGAGAAAAAATAATTATTTGGAAATACGTTCACGTTGACATGCTAAGCGATAATGAACTATTTGCGATGCATAATATCATAATGCAGGCATCATATTTTGCAAAATAATAATTAACAGTACCTAATCTCTTCCAGAACCTTAACTCCACGTATTTTAAAATTATCTTCACCATCATTTACTTTCACAACAAAGAAACGCCTACCTCTACCATCACAGTCCATAAAACACAAAACACATTGTACTCCCAAAAACACGAGTAAAACTCCATTCTAAGCAAAATAAAACAACTTTTTATATTCAGAAAACACTTTAACTTCTATAGTACTGTTCTCAAACTTGGCTGTCAAAATAGGTGTTTCATATAATGAGGCTCAGACCACAGTACGTCTATTGAAACTTTTCTTGTTATACCTGCATTATGTAGACAGTGTGGTGTAGGTGGAAGTTTGAGAACCTGGACGTTGAGAGGTCAACTGCATGAGTACGTATTTTGTGAGCACACTGACTACCACGATTCCATATCTGTATGGAAATTGGATTTTTGTGTAAGTGGTTGAGCTAAATCCACTGAAAGATGCGAATTTCTGAAGATTTGAGATTTAGAGTGGAAAAGTTCCTCATCCTCCATTGAAAAGAGATGATCTTCCGAACTGATGGGTGTTGCGCCTAATGAACTTACTGTCTGACGATTGTTGTCGGTTTTCTGTATTGTCTTTTAATGTTTGAGAAAACTCTGCTTGCACGATGTAGGAATTTTGCGTAACGTCAACAATAATATGTATTTCGTAAATAGCGTAATACATGCCACCAGTGTCTCTCCACCAAAAACTTTTCAAGGCCATAGGTATAAGGTGGTGGCTTAAACCGTTTTAGTGCGAGGGTTGCGCTGTAACACAAGAGTAACGAAGCGTTGCTTGCTATACCTGGAAATTAAGCCGAATATTCACAGGTTTTTTTATTATGTGATCGAAGGCATTTTCATTTTTAAGCCACATTCATATTCAACAGTGCTATACATCTTATAACAACTCAAAAAAAAAACATTGAATTCCTATTGCAATCTTATATTTACCATCAAACTTTACAATTTCTTGACGCACTCTTTTTATTTCAATTAAATTCTTCCATGTAAAACATACCTTAACTTTTATCACAAATAAAATATAGGTCACGAAAAGGTAAAAATATATTTCTCTTAAAAGAATGTGTTCAGTGACTGAAAACGTCGGAGTAAATCTTCTGCACTACCTGCTCCGAACCATAGAATAGTAGGTACAGAACGAGTAAGGACAGGTGCATACAAAAAATAACACGCGTCCACACGGCGATCTTTGTTTATCATAATCAGCCTTTATTGTGACTATAACCTAGGCTTCTCAGGCTTTCTCTATGAGAGAGGGAAAGGGCCGTGGTCTTCAACGGACTCATTTAGGGAATGACACATGTCTTCGAACTATTGGATCTGGGACACGCCAATTTCCTCAAGATGTTTTCCTTCACCTTTTTTTTTGGGTGGGAAATCATCAAATGACTTCTCCCGCTCTGGGCGGAGCGGGAGGGCGTGTCAGACTTTTATTGACTAAAACCCACCCGTGTTCCTTCAGTTGCCCATGTGCCAGGGTCACGGTATCTCTTTCGAACAATCCCGCGACCCTGGCAGGCATCGGTCCTAGCAGAGCCCTTCAGTGCTGCTGACATCTCTTTGAGGCGCGCGTGGAACACTACGCGCCGTCGCGTCGACCCGAGTCTGGTCCTTACCGGGCGGCGAGCTACCCATTGCTCGCCGCCCGCAAGCTCGCGCCTACGGTGGCCGGGAGTCCGCTATCGATTCCTTCACCCTTTAGAGAGTATTCGCTATGAAATAAATTACAAAAACTAAAGTTAAAGCTTGGGTTTGAACTCACGACCTGCAACTTGAAAGTCGGTGCCGTGACCACGGTGGCAACCACTGCTCTTCATCTCATTATATCTCAACCGAATTCCAATTGCAACTGGCAATTTACAAGCTTCTCTAGATAAGCGTGCACTTTCATCGAACTTATTAATGCTTACTAAACCATCAGGTGTGGTTGTGATCTATTACGAACCTATTAGACCAAATTAAATAAATAACTGTGCTCTATGAGCAGAAACTTTTTCGCTTTGGTTTGGGTCTATAAAAAATGCACATGAATGGCAAAGCTGAGTATGTTGACTAAAAAACATATCAACTCGTCTAGATAAGCAAACTTTCAACTAAAAGCCGAAAATGTTTGGTCTCACCATAATTTAGTAAGCACAGCCCGCTTTCCCATTTAAAATTAGCATTTAAATACGTACACGCATCATATTCGCTCGTATAACTCCGAACAACTTGTTATGTTAGAAAAACAACGATCCCCCTAATTACATATTTTAACTACATTGCAGGATTTCGCTTGCTTGAGTTTAAATTGTGTCCATCAGTTTCTATTTAGCTTAAGCTGAATTTTGGGAACACATTTCCGTATTAAGTTTTCCTGTTAGTTTGTAAATAGAATATTTTTGAATACGCTCCTTGCTTTCGGGGTTTTGAAGTTAAGTGCGGTGAAGTTAAATATGGGTCATTGATTTTTTTTGTTTCTTTATTGTTGACCTTCACACTGTCTGCACGTATAGTGGCTGATATAACATATGTACATGTTTATTTATATATGCTCTATTGTACACCAGAAAATACATAACAACAAGAACATTTGACACAAAAAACATACAATGGGCAGTTTAATGCGTAATAACATAATATCTCTTTGAATAACATAAGAACCTGGCCAATTTCTGCGGTCATTAGAATAGTCTGTCATTTTTATACCCAACACTTAGCGTTTACTTGTATGATTGATTAATATTGGTAGCTGAATCATAGAGGCCTTCTCTCTGAATATTATATAATAATTCCTTCTATTTTCTAAATTTTTTAACTTTTCAATAATTCTTCATAATATTCGTTATCCAAATCCTTAAAGATGATACCGAAGTCAATTCCCACTTTCTGGGTTCAAAGATAACTTCAACTTCAATATATCAATGCTCATGTTACAGAGCGAAACGGTGAACAGCGAATGATATCCAATTTACAAGCCTGTTGGTTCGTGTTGAACGGACAGATAGACAAAGCAGATATAGAGCCGGTGATGTTGAAAATAACATGAAGGGATAGTAACAACTATTTCATGTCATTATTCGTTTCGCTTTTAAGGATACTATTGGAAAAGGATGAGATTTTAAGGTGATTTTGTTAAGTCTTGCCAAAAGATATCGCGCTGCTTAGTTACTGGGTTGTGGAGGTCAGATGGGCATTCACTCCGATATGATAGACAAGTTTATTATGATTTCTGCTAAGACTAAGACTTAATACTGGTAGAATTACGTTGATCTGTACTGAGCTTAACCAACGTCACAACTACCGTCATATCGCTTCAGTGACTTGTTTCCGTAGCACGCGTTACCACAGTTGTGTTGTTCAGAATGCGGTTAAGATGGTGTGTGATCTACGGGAAATAAACATGTTGGCCCCTTTTATAGGTGAAAAAAGGGTTTCAAATTTACCTTAAGTGAATGAAGGGTTGTCTCATTGATAAGTGTTTACCCCCAGGGTTAACAATTGTGTTTCATTATTCATTTAAGCTTTTCAAATGCAATTTTTTGTACAATATAACAATACGTAACCCAAGATCAGTCAGGTATTACACAAATGACAACAGACCAACGTCACTACACCAACTGATTTTGGGCAGCTACTGAAAATAATCCTTCTGAAGATAAGTTTACCGAATCAAAAACCAGTCCTACAAACTCTATTTCTTTTTAAAACACAAACCAACATTATATTTAAAAACCACAAACAAAATAATTCATCATCATCATCAGCTTAATTTCAGCCGAAACACACCACCCTCCCTCTAGCATTTCGGGCGGTTCTGTTCTTCCCTTTTTTTTTTCGATGGGAAATCATCAAATGACTTCTCCCGCTCTGGGCGGAGCGGTAGGGCGTGTCAGACTTTTACTGACTAAAACCCACCCGTGTTCCTTCAGTTGCCCATGTGCCAGGGTCACGGTATCTCTTTCAAATAATCACGCGACCCCGGCAGGCATCGGTCCTAGCAGACCCCTTCAGTGTAGCTGACATCTCTTTGAGGCGCGCGTGGAACACTACGCGCCGTCGACCCGAGCTTAGTCCTTACCGGGCGGCGAGCTACCCATTGCTCGCCACCTGCAAGCTCGCGCCTACGGTGGCCGGGAGCCCGCAATCGACTCCCGACGCCTTCTGTTCTTCCCTCAAAATAATTTAATCATGTTTAAAACATTTTTGTTTTACCTATATTATGGATGTTGCTTTTCTGAAATAAAGGTTTTTTTTTTTTTAACTGTCCTATTTTCTATTAAGACTGCTCGCGTAGCAAATTCCCGTAAATACAAAATGTTTAATAAATAAGAAAAAAAAAAAACGTGCCAATACACTGTGGAGTTCCCGCTTCATTGAACTAGAAGCCCTCAGTTCATATACGCTGACACTAACCGGGAAATGCATAACCCAGAATTTAATCAAACCTATTGGATTCCGCTTTTTTTTTCAAAAAAGCTGCCTATATTTTTAGTAATTTGGATCCTATAGCAAGAACACAGAGTTTTGTATTTCGTTATCGACGATGTTGATGTAGTATTTTGGTATCAGATTTTAAAATGAGGATACATGATCCGGAATTTAATAAAAACCTATTGGATATTGCAACGAACGATTTGCAACAAAATTACCTACGATTTTTTTTTGGTATTTAGGGGGGTATATAGAACTTGTTATTAACATGTTTAAGAACAACCTTTCAACGATCACATGTTGAACATAAATATTCATATAACTTTGAAACTACGGTAATATGGCATGCTATAATATAATCAATAAATATCGAAACAGTTTTCAATGAACCTACCACCACCCACCTACCTACCTTACACGTATGACAAACAAAATACTTAAAATAAATAGAGAAACTGTAGTATTTCAATTCAGCTACAACTCTTGCTTGTTATACAAATTCTACAAGTTTCATGAATAAATCCTTAAAATATTATAATATAAATTAAACCACAATATACTGTACTCTTTCATGATTTTTTTATTACTACTGTTAAGTTAAAGAATGTATGTACCTATTTTTAAGTTAAATAATGTAAGTACGTATTATTAAGTTAAATAATGTAAACGGAACGAAGGAGCCTGGATCTCACAACATCCCTGTGTTGTGAGATCCAGGCTCCTTCCTATCCTATATTATTCATTATATCCTAGTGTGAGGTCCAGGAATTCAATCGAATTGATTGTAAACTTGTTTAAATAAATTTATTCTTATTCTTCTGTAAAACATAAAATACCAATATTCCGACTTACTACTTTATACTTATGGCTGTGTTGTAATTACAGCTTGCAAAAAGCCGAGGATGCAGTGAATTATGAATAATTCAAGCCACCGACTTTGTGGCGCCCTCTCGCGGTATCTCCCATAATTCCGTCCTTTTAAGTCAACCGCATATGAAATGGGTGCTTATTTCGAAATAATGTGACGGTATTTTGTGGGTGCAACGTTATTACGTCATTGTATTTGGTGAAGTATTTGACCCTTTTGCTCTTCAAAAGTCAGGGACAGGGCATAGCAGATTTTTTACTGAGAAAGAAAGATTTAGTTTTAGGACTCGATTTTGTGCACCACCGATTATTTATTTTTCTTAATTCTTCTTCTTCACGAAAGTGGTACATCTAAACATACGTGTCGAAAATTAAACCTCCTGGTATCAAAGTCGGTCTAAATTAGTGTTGAGTTTCGTGTTGGTTTAGAAGTCTAGATCTAGAAGCGATACTGCTAAACGTGAGGTCTGGGTTGGACCCCCGATTACGGTAAAGTTTTATTAGACGTGCTACACACTTATTTGCGTCAGCTAGATTCAGCACAGTCGGGCAGCAAATATAAGTTCAATTCTGGCGCCCTGGCGGATGTTGTTAAATTAGGAAATTCCCAGCAGCAGCCTACTTGGCATGTGTATATCCGATAAGAGGAAAAACGCTAGCGCTTATTACATAGAACTTACTACACTAGAGGAATATCTATATTTCAGACCGCAGACCGCTTTGAAGAATACAGGTGTGATGTTATGTGATATTTTAATCTTGCATCTCTCTTTACTGACTAGAAAATGACTAAGCCAAAGTTTTATTCTTAGAGTGTTCATGTGTCAAATATG
This sequence comes from Aporophyla nigra, assembly GCA_947507805.1. Lineage (NCBI taxonomy): Eukaryota > Metazoa > Arthropoda > Insecta > Lepidoptera > Noctuidae > Aporophyla > Aporophyla nigra. Next base: position 5,033,504 of record OX382315.1, on the reverse strand, counting down.
TCCCTGACAAAGATCAAATAATTGAAATAAGCCAAACATAATAAACGTAAAAGACTATTATGTAGTAGTCAGTTAGGAAACGCCGAACTCATCTAGTTTAAAAAAAAATATCATTGACATGTAAAAGTGTTTGTACAAACCTACTTACAGAAATAAAATCATTTATCATTTATGCTTGGCATCCAAGAAATTACTTTCTTTATTAAAAATATTTATGTAAGAGAACATCATCCTGTAATACCAAACATATTTGATTCTACTAGCCATTTTACCACGACCTGTCGACACACAGAGCCTGAATTTTATGGGAGGTCTTCTAATATTAGAACTTTCCATTCACATTTTCAATATTTTGACAATTCGCTGGTTTGGAATAATAGATATTGAGTTTCCTGATACGACCTGAAGAAATATAAAAATGGTTATACGTTTCGTGTTTTAGTTTTAATTTAATACCGAAAAGAGAATTGAATAATAATTTGAAAAACCGTACTGGTTTGTTTTATTTAAATTAAATTTAGGACTCTGTAAACTTTTTTCTGGTGTAGTCACTTATTTGAAGGGTTTTTTTTTTTCAATAACATAATATTGATGATTAAAAATACACAAATAAGCATACTATCCAGATGATGCTGATTGGATTTAATTATTCAACATCAAAGGTTGTGATCATTTTCCTTCGATCAGAAGAGCCAATTATCATTGACATGTAGATCACAATCGAGACCTAGGCCACCAATCCATAGACTAACCCCACCAAGCGCTGCCCCACCTCTCAACTCAAAGACTTTGCCCTCTCCCTAGTAGTTCCACAACATATCAATATGATTTCATATCACAGTATAATTTCACGCTGTGTAAACACAATATCCTCGTTTTTATGCGTCGAACTGTATGAGCGTGTGCACTCGGTTGTGAAGTTATGAGCTTTGACATTTTACTCTAGTTACTGAGAAATATCTAACAGATATTATGTATATTAGATGGTGATACATGATCGAAACGATAAAATGCATCATGACAAGCCGCGTAGCGTCGTAGCGCTTAGCGTTGTAGCACGTAGGGTCGTAGCACGTAGCCTTGTAACACGTAGCATCCGCCATTTTAAATTATTGTTAAGTCGGATGTACGACTAAGATGAGACTCTATTGAGTGGGATAATCACAAATTAGTTTCCTTTGCAAGGCGTAGAAGAAGCGACAACAGCAGAGGACAGACGTGTATGAAATAAGGAAAGACGGCCTTTCTATCTCGCTTTTACCCAGTTGTAGGACATTATGGGCTTAAATAGATAAATAAGCTGACAAAAGTGGTTGCAAAATCTATGCATTGCGAACATTATACACAAAAAACTGTCAAATTTAACTAAATCTACCAAAAACAGAACTAACCTTTTCACATGCAACACATTTGTGGACCAACAATGATACATTTATGAAACGTAGCAAGAAAAACACGTTCTGTTTTGATCCTAATATTACATTTCTGACATACACGTGTATCAAACTGATAGAATGTAAGGAATCAATGGATAAGAAAGGAAAATTGGGTATTCATCAATCCGGATCGCGTATGCTTTTTATTTATTTATTGGTGATCTGGAAAACTATTCAAATAAAAAATGTGACTCGATTGTTGTATCTCTTATATCGGATTGTACTTACATGCACACTTTAGTTATTTTAGTTGAATACTGGGTTTTTAGGTTAGGTTACGTGCGTTAAATTTGTGCATAATGAACAAATTGTCTTTCATTCTTTTCACATGCTCAAACTTCAGTACATATTACCTTATTTCCTTATCTTAATGGTTAGGATAACAATAAACGATTTTTTCTCTTGTTTAATATTGGCAAGACAGGGTTCTAATCCATTGGCAGTATTGACGGATTTTTAAGAGGAAATTTTAGTAGAAGCGTACAGACGAAATCTAGGCCCGGTTCATGGGAATAGACTTGCCCATTGATTTTGCAAAAGACTTAAAATATCTTCTTATTTTTACACGCTTTATATTAGCTTCACTTGTATGTTTGTATATTTGTATGTTTGTTTGTAACCGACTCCTTATAGTGCGATTTTGACTCACTTTAAACGACCAGATTTCATTCAAACTTTGCACACCTGTCAAGGACAATGCAATAATTTCATAAATTTGTGCCATTATCCTTGCCAGGGTTACCAGGACAGCAAAAAAACTGTCACAAACTACGTGGACATACGTCTCAAAATTCGAAATACCCTAAAAAATAGAAAATAAATAATAGTTTAAAAAAACTAAAAAACACGCTTCCATGGAAAACCAAACTAAAAAGTACAAAATAATGGAAAAAAAGCGTGGGGTGCCTGATATCAATAAAAAAATACCTTAAAAGCACCCCACGCTTTTTTTCCATTATTTTGTACTTTTTAGTTTGGTTTTCCATGGAAGCGTGTTTTTTAGTTTTTTTAAACTATTATTTATTGTTTATTCTTAACACAGCTACTGCAGATTCCAACTATAATACAAGTATATTAATACAAGTACATCCAATCCAAAACGATATGATCAAAGCACATGAGTGGATAAACAATGGTATCCTCTTAACGAATCAAAACAGAGTGAATTACACAACTCAGAGAGGCGTCGCACAGTGGGTCGAAACTATGATTTTAGTGACTTAGGGCTCAACTTTGCTTTTTCACTTTTTTTTTTATGCGGATGGGTAGAGCTCATTAACCTCAATAATAATTGTTCTGATGTATTTTTTCCTAAACTTTATACTTTGGGTAGAAAAATGTGTTTTGTTATTTTTTTGTATGGAGCGGCTCAAATAAACTTAAATTCCTGCTAAGTAGCGTGTGATCCCGCGTTGAAACTTTATTTTTCATATACCTTGTCTGGTCTATTATCATTTGATGCTATAAACAAATGCATAAAGTTGCAACTCTGCCAAATAAATGGATCGAAAAAAATGAAAAAATACATAGAATAAAAAGCTTCATTTTTTACTTTCGTAAGTTATTTTAAGTTAAATTTGATATGGAATAGTAAGTAAAAGCACGTAATAATACACATAATTACTTAGCAACTAACAACAATACATTTAAAAGGTCCCTAATTAGCTTAAATTTACTAATACTACATATATTAGTAAATTTAAGCTAATTAGGGACCTTTATTTAAAAATGTGGATATGAAATCAATTAATTTCTATTTGTGTGTTTAATTACTGTAATTAGCTTAACCTTTTACCTTATAAAAAAACAATGTTTTTCACTTTTAGTCATTACTGTAATATTAATTAGGATAATTAGTTAATGAGGGTAGTAGAAAAATTAGTAAACATTGTTTGTCACTGGATTCTGGAAGTATAAAATGACCATAATTTATTATATACTAACTAGTGTTCGTTTATTCGTACTACTACTAACATCTCGTGATTCTGATCGTCCCTTTTTCGTTATAATGGATAATTTAGTTAACAATTTAGATTTATTTATGATTTTAAGAGAGCAGGTCAAGTCACTGTCGGATAGTCAAAAATTCTTTCAATTCCTACAACATAAAATAAACGTGACCGAAGAGAACAGTGTTGAGCTCCAAAAATTCTGTACGCGCTTTTGTTCAAATATAAGTGCAAGATGGGAACGAAGTAGTCGCACGTTAGCACAGTTTGTAAGAAAAAATGGTGATTGGTTGGAACGTGCAATAAACTGGCCCGAAGGAATGATACCTGAAGCTGTGAACACTGAACAGGAAAGGCTCGAGATTTGTAATACTGAAGATGTCGAAAATCTACCACCATCTACTACAGAAGCTTCGACATCTACATTTACACCTCGAAAACCTTTCGAGGAATTGGGCTCCAGGCAAAAACGAAGACGCGTTGATCAAATTAACCAATCGCTTTCGTTATCCCCGGATGAACTTAAAGCTACTACAATTGCTAGTTTAAGAAACACCGGAAATGAGGATGTAGGAAAAATTATGAACCATTTACTAAATCACCCCGAAGATCTAGAAAAAGTTAAAGAGTGTTTAAGTACAAGTAAACCGAAAAGTAGTACATATTCACCCGATAAGGCACTGTCTTTATTAGTTTCACTTAAATTAAGTAAGTGGCAGTATATAAGCCTAAGAGAAGCAGCAAGTGAAAATAGGTCTGATTTATACCCTTCTTATTATAAAATAAAACAAGCGAAGGCAAAATGTTATCCAGGGAAAGAAGACATAATTATAACTGAAGAAGGAGCTGCTATTAAACTGCAAGCTTTACTCAACTTGACGGTATCTAGGCTTTTAGAAGTGATTACTTTAGATTTGGATTCGCCAACTGAGTTACTGCTAATAAGCAAATGGGGTTTTGATGGAGCCTCAGGTCAAAGTAATTATAAACAAAAGACTGAAGCAGAGTTTGATGACTCAACTATCTTCATGGCCAGTCTAGTTCCTATAAGGCTTCAACAATGTGATGGAACAATTGTTTGGGAAAACGATCGACCCTCATCAACTTTCTATTGCCGTCCGATAATGTTCAAATTTACCAAAGAAACGCAGTCAACAGTGGTAACTATAAAAGCTAGCATAACCGAAGAAATAGAAAGACTTCAGCCAATCAAGTTCAATCAAGTTGAAGTTAAGCATCAATTGCACTTGACGATGATAGACGGCAAAATATCGTCATATTTGTCAGACACATCTTCAGCTGTCTGTGATATCTGCAAAGCAAAACCGTCAGAGATGAACAATTTAGAGTCACTTGCTCAAAAAGAGAACAACGAAGAAGTGTTCCAGTATGGAATGTCATCTTTACATGCCTGGATAAGAAGCATGGAGTGCTTACTTCATATCGGTAAATATAATTTTATTAGTTCATAATTTTTTTCACGTTATACAGGGTTATTTGTAAAACACCGGCAACCTCTCAGGTCTATGTTACTAACATCATAATCAACAACTTTTGTTCTGTGACTTTTAAAAATTCATCATATTTTAGTTCATCAGATTTTCAAACAAAAATAAAAATATTTAAATTGAACGCTCTAAATGTTACGGAGTCTATGCGAAGCAAAAGAAAGCGATAGTATATTAGCAAGGTTAGCGGGGTAGGGCGGCGGGGGCGCTTGAACTTGACCTATTTACAGGCAGCCGATTTTTGTATGAAAATCTGATGCACTAATATATGATGAATTTTTAAAAGTCATAGAACAAAAGTTGTTGATTATGATGTAAGTAACATAGACCAGAGAGGTTGCCGGTGTTTTACAAATAACCCTGTATAGTTACTTGTGAGATTTTTATTTAAGTGATATTTCTTTTTGTTTGCAGCTTATCGTTTGGACTTCAAAAAATGGAGTTGCAGGGGCGATGACAAAGAAAAAATGTCACTCAGAAAGAGCGCTATACAGCAAGCGTTTAAGAAAGAATGCGGTTTACTTATTGACGTAGTCAAGCAAGGAGTAGGCACAACCAATGATGGCAATACTGCCAGAAGATTTTTTAGGGATGCAGAAACAACAGCTCGCATAACAGGAATAGATAAAGATTTAATAGAAAGGTTTCATGTGATTCTTCAGACGGTTGCATCTGGAGAGAGCGTGGATCTTTCTAAGTTTTCCGAATTTTGTAGAGATACTGCACAATTGTAAGTTCACTTATATCCCTGGTATTATATGCCTTCCAGTATACATAAATTGTTAGTACATGGGAGTGATATAATTAAGCACTTTGGTGCCATACCTATAGGTAAACTGTCGGAAGAGGCAGCGGAAGCTCGTAATAAAGATTTCCGGAAATATAGAGAGAGTCATTCTAGAAAGGTAAGTAGAACGGCGACAAATGAGGATATTATACACAATCTTCTTTTGTCTTCTGATCCAAAGATCACAAGTCTAAGACCTCGAATGGTGAAACAAAATATAATGGTTCTCTCTCCAAAAGTCAAAGAGCTTCTGCTGATTTTTCCCACAGAATCCGATATAGATTTTATTGATGTAGATAATTTACAAGATAGTCATAGCGATAGTGAATAAGATTTTTTGGTAGTTTGTAAGTTTCTTGTTTTTTTTATTAGTTTATAAATGTCAAACTCATAATTGAAAGGAAATAGTAATGTTTGATGTTGTTTATAGTTAGTTTTTAGTTTGCTTGTGTTAGTTGTAGTAATGTTAGTTTACCTTTACTAATTTGTATTATTATGTACCTATCTTTACTTACTATTCAGTATTAAATCTAACTTAAAATAACATTTCATAAACATGTTAAAGTCATTAAAACAAAGAAATTGAAATTCATAGATCCCTAATTAGCTTAAATTTACTACTACTACATATATTAGTAAATTTAAGCTAATTAGGGACCTTTTAAATGTATTATGATTAGTGTGATTAGCTTTAAATTTACTAATACTACATATATTAGTAAATTTAAGCTAATTAGGGACCTTTTAAATGTATTATGATTAGTGTGATTAGCTTTAAATTTACTAATACTACATATATTAGTAAATTTGAGCTAATTAGGGACCTTTTAAATGTATTATGATTAGTGTGATTAGCTTAAATTTACAAATTTACTAATACTACATATATTAGTAAATTTAAGCTAATTAGGGACCTTTTAAATGTATTGTTGTTAGTTGTTAAGTAACTATGTGTATTATTACGTGCTTTTACTTACTATTCCATATCAAATTTAACTTAAAAGAACTTACGAAAGTAAAAAATGTAGCTTTTTATTCGATATATTTTTTCATTTTTTTCGATCCATTTATTTGGCAGAGTTGCAACTTTATGCACACGTTAATAGTATCAAATGATAATAGACTAGACAAGGTATATGAAAAATAAAGTTTCAACGCGGGATCACACGCTACTTAGCAGGAATTTAAGGTTATTTGATCCGCTCCATACAAAAAAATAACAAAACACATTTTTCTACCCAAAGTATAAAGTTTAGGAAAAAATACATCAGAACAATTATTGTTGAGGTTAATGAGCTCTATCCATCCACATGAAGAAAAAAGTAAAAAAGCAAAGTTGAGCCCTAAGTCACTAAAATCATAGTTTCGACCCACTGTGCGTCGGAGCGTACGCCATGAATCATTACCGTCATTCATAAAACAAAACAAACGACCAACAACAAAAGGCGTTCCAATAAATAGGGGCTTCTATTACACCGCAGTGAGCGAGTGACGAAAGATACGAAGAAACAATAAAAGACTGTGGTGAATTAATCATTCGAGTTGTGTGTATCATGAATTCATGATATGAGTGTTTCTTGGCAACTCAACGCAATATTTACTGTGATATTTCTTGTAATTTTACTTCAGAACTTTATAGTGAAACTCCCGAAATGTAGTGTAAATTTCAAAACGCCGTTCATAAACGACTATAACCATATCCTTACAGACAGAACTTCTTCATGTTTTGTTTTGCAAAAAGTGCCACATTTTTGAATTCATGAAAAATGCGCACAAAGTAACTGCATATTTATTTTTTTATTCTAAAATACTTCGCCCACCGTGTAACAAGCATCCACTCACAATTGGAGACGCGAAGTAAAGCCCACTCCACATGGTCGGTGTCAATACCAGATTATTTATTGCCATTATTTCCGCGAGCCGAGTCAAATGTTTGAATTGAGTACGACCGTGACCATGTGAACTCCACCTAATTCTCATATAGTTCGTATGTAGAACAAGTTCTGTTCAGAAAAGTTTGCGTTTTTGTTTATCCGTATTTTAACAGTAGTTGAATATTAGTATTTTATGTTTTTCGGATTGTAGGTAGCTTGCTGAACAAGTTCTTTTTATTTAAACCACTACGAACAGTCATCGATGATGACTTTTGATCGTTACTAATAAGAAACGTGCCTTATTAGTTATTTACAGTTTTGTTTCATGTTAATTTGCATTTTAATATTTAATGCTATTTAAACAATAATTGTTGTTACAACAATAAGTGTTAAGACATTTGGAAACGTACGGGCGCGAATAAATGAGAGGCAGTGCAAAGATTGAGCTTTAGTATAATGTGAAGAAACAAGTGATAGGTAGAAATTATAGAGAGAAAGGAAGCGAATTTAAGATAGGAAGAATACAGAGTAAAGTTCGTAAGAATAGCAGTATGAAATATAGATAAACGCGAGCTAATAAGAATGAGCGATAGCGAGCCGAAGCGACGAGGATTCGCGATGATGGCTTCTGGCTGACTGTCCGGCGGTCCACGCCGTCTGCCTCTTGAGCGGGCTGCGGAGGCGCCGCGGTGCGCGGCGTCCGGGGTGAGGTAGCGAACCGGTTTCCGCGGCAGGCGGCACTCGCATCGATGGACGGCGCGCGAGGTGCGCGCACCTTCACGCCAACAAGAAGTGTAAGGGTAGGTAGGCAGACTGTGAACAATTATGAATGAGTAGTGTGGGTCTGATAACAAGACGCCACAGGACCCCCTTACGAATAAAAGGGCCACTTTATTTATACCGTTCAGATCAAATAATTGAAATAAGCCAAACATAATAAACGTAAAAGACTATTATGTAGTAGTCAGTTAGGAAACGCCGAACTCATCTAGTTTAAAAAAAAATATCATTGACATGTAAAAGTGTTTGTACAAACCTACTTACAGAAATAAAATCATTTATCATTTATGCTTGGCATCCAAGAAATTACTTTCTTTATTAAAAATATTTATGTAAGAGAACATCATCCTGTAATACCAAACATATTTGATTCTACTAGCCATTTTACCACGACCTGTCGACACACAGAGCCTGAATTTTATGGGAGGTCTTCTAATATTAGAACTTTCCATTCACATTTTCAATATTTTGACAATTCGCTGGTTTGGAATAATAGATATTGAGTTTCCTGATACGACCTGAAGAAATATAAAAATGGTTATACGTTTCGTGTTTTAGTTTTAATTTAATACCGAAAAGAGAATTGAATAATAATTTGAAAAACCGTACTGGTTTGTTTTATTTAAATTAAATTTAGGACTCTGTAAACTTTTTTCTGGTGTAGTCACTTATTTGAAGGGTTTTTTTTTTTCAATAACATAATATTGATGATTAAAAATACACAAATAAGCATACTATCCAGATGATGCTGATTGGATTTAATTATTCAACATCAAAGGTTGTGATCATTTTCCTTCGATCAGAAGAGCCAATTATCATTGACATGTAGATCACAATCGAGACCTAGGCCACCAATCCATAGACTAACCCCACCAAGCGCTGCCCCACCTCTCAACTCAAAGACTTTGCCCTCTCCCTAGTAGTTCCACAACATATCAATATGATTTCATATCACAGTATAATTTCACGCTGTGTAAACACAATATCCTCGTTTTTATGCGTCGAACTGTATGAGCGTGTGCACTCGGTTGTGAAGTTATGAGCTTTGACATTTTACTCTAGTTACTGAGAAATATCTAACAGATATTATGTATATTAGATGGTGATACATGATCGAAACGATAAAATGCATCATGACAAGCCGCGTAGCGTCGTAGCGCTTAGCGTTGTAGCACGTAGGGTCGTAGCACGTAGCCTTGTAACACGTAGCATCCGCCATTTTAAATTATTGTTAAGTCGGATGTACGACTAAGATGAGACTCTATTGAGTGGGATAATCACAAATTAGTTTCCTTTGCAAGGCGTAGAAGAAGCGACAACAGCAGAGGACAGACGTGTATGAAATAAGGAAAGACGGCCTTTCTATCTCGCTTTTACCCAGTTGTAGGACATTATGGGCTTAAATAGATAAATAAGCTGACAAAAGTGGTTGCAAAATCTATGCATTGCGAACATTATACACAAAAAACTGTCAAATTTAACTAAATCTACCAAAAACAGAACTAACCTTTTCACATGCAACACATTTGTGGACCAACAATGATACATTTATGAAACGTAGCAAGAAAAACACGTTCTGTTTTGATCCTAATATTACATTTCTGACATACACGTGTATCAAACTGATAGAATGTAAGGAATCAATGGATAAGAAAGGAAAATTGGGTATTCATCAATCCGGATCGCGTATGCTTTTTATTTATTTATTGGTGATCTGGAAAACTATTCAAATAAAAAATGTGACTCGATTGTTGTATCTCTTATATCGGATTGTACTTACATGCACACTTTAGTTATTTTAGTTGAATACTGGGTTTTTAGGTTAGGTTACGTGCGTTAAATTTGTGCATAATAAACAAATTGTCTTTCATTCTTTTCACATGCTCAAACTTCAGTACATATTACCTTATTTCCTTATCTTAATGGTTAGGATAACAATAAACGATTTTTTCTCTTGTTTAATATTGGCAAGACAGGGTTCTAATCCATTGGCAGTATTGACGGATTTTTAAGAGGAAATTTTAGTAGAAGCGTACAGACGAAATCTAGGCCCGGTTCATGGGAATAGACTTGCCCATTGATTTTGCAAAAGACTTAAAATATCTTCTTATTTTTACACGCTTTATATTAGCTTCACTTGTATGTTTGTATATTTGTATGTTTGTTTGTAACCGACTCCTTATAGTGCGATTTTGACTCACTTTAAACGACCAGATTTCATTCAAACTTTGCACACCTGTCAAGGACAATGCAATAATTTCATAAATTTGTGCCATTATCCTTGCCAGGGTTACCAGGACAGCAAAAAAACTGTCACAAACTACGTGGACATACGTCTCAAAATTCGAAATACCCTAAAAAATAGAAAATAAATAATAGTTTAAAAAAACTAAAAAACACGCTTCCATGGAAAACCAAACTAAAAAGTACAAAATAATGGAAAAAAAGCGTGGGGTGCCTGATATCAATAAAAAAATACCTTAAAAGCACCCCACGCTTTTTTTCCATTATTTTGTACTTTTTAGTTTGGTTTTCCATGGAAGCGTGTTTTTTAGTTTTTTTAAACTATTATTTATTGTTTATTCTTAACACAGCTACTGCAGATTCCAACTATAATACAAGTATATTAATACAAGTACATCCAATCCAAAACGATATGATCAAAGCACATGAGTGGATAAACAATGGTATCCTCTTAACGAATCAAAACAGAGTGAATTACACAACTCAGAGAGGCGTCGGAGCGTACGCCATGAATCATTACCGTCATTCATAAAACAAAACAAACGACCAACAACAAAAGGCGTTCCAATAAATAGGGGCTTCTATTACACCGCAGTGAGCGAGTGACGAAAGATACGAAGAAACAATAAAAGACTGTGGTGAATTAATCATTCGAGTTGTGTGTATCATGAATTCATGATATGAGTGTTTCTTGGCAACTCAACGCAATATTTACTGTGATATTTCTTGTAATTTTACTTCAGAACTTTATAGTGAAACTCCCGAAATGTAGTGTAAATTTCAAAACGCCGTTCATAAACGACTATAACCATATCCTTACAGACAGAACTTCTTCATGTTTTGTTTTGCAAAAAGTGCCACATTTTTGAATTCATGAAAAATGCGCACAAAGTAACTGCATATTTATTTTTTTATTCTAAAATACTTCGCCCACCGTGTAACAAGCATCCACTCACAATTGGAGACGCGAAGTAAAGCCCACTCCACATGGTCGGTGTCAATACCAGATTATTTATTGCCATTATTTCCGCGAGCCGAGTCAAATGTTTGAATTGAGTACGACCGTGACCATGTGAACTCCACCTAATTCTCATATAGTTCGTATGTAGAACAAGTTCTGTTCAGAAAAGTTTGCGTTTTTGTTTATCCGTATTTTAACAGTAGTTGAATATTAGTATTTTATGTTTTTCGGATTGTAGGTAGCTTGCTGAACAAGTTCTTTTTATTTAAACCACTACGAACAGTCATCGATGATGACTTTTGATCGTTACTAATAAGAAACGTGCCTTATTAGTTATTTACAGTTTTGTTTCATGTTAATTTGCATTTTAATATTTAATGCTATTTAAACAATAATTGTTGTTACAACAATAAGTGTTAAGACATTTGGAAACGTACGGGCGCGAATAAATGAGAGGCAGTGCAAAGATTGAGCTTTAGTATAATGTGAAGAAACAAGTGATAGGTAGAAATTATAGAGAGAAAGGAAGCGAATTTAAGATAGGAAGAATACAGAGTAAAGTTCGTAAGAATAGCAGTATGAAATATAGATAAACGCGAGCTAATAAGAATGAGCGATAGCGAGCCGAAGCGACGAGGATTCGCGATGATGGCTTCTGGCTGACTGTCCGGCGGTCCACGCCGTCTGCCTCTTGAGCGGGCTGCGGAGGCGCCGCGGTGCGCGGCGTCCGGGGTGAGGTAGCGAACCGGTTTCCGCGGCAGGCGGCACTCGCATCGATGGACGGCGCGCGAGGTGCGCGCACCTTCACGCCAACAAGAAGTGTAAGGGTAGGTAGGCAGACTGTGAACAATTATGAATGAGTAGTGTGGGTCTGATAACAAGACGCCACAGGACCCCCTTACGAATAAAAGGGCCACTTTATTTATACCGTTCAGGGAACCTTACTTGGCGACCTGAACGAGTAGTGCGCAATAGTCGCGCGTTCTTTGTGTCCTGACTCTGTGTCTCAGCGTCATCATGACATGCATATGCTGGTTTTAGTCTGTCAATTGACACCTTCACAGTTTTATTACTGAGCACTATGTCGAATGTCTTTGGACTTCTTGAAACGACCTTATAAGGGCCGCTATAAGGTGGTTCTAGCGATCCGCGGAGCAGATCTTGGCGCAAGAACACATGCGTAGAGGTATGTAAATCCTTGTGCTCGAAAACCCTACGCTGTGAATGGTCTGATGCTGGACATGGGCGTAGGTCGGACATTCTTTGTCGTAAAATACTGACAAAATCTGGGTAATCTACCTTGTCATTTGCTGCGGTGAAAAATTCACCGGGGACGCGTAACTGTTCTCCATACACCAACTCTGCTGGTGAGCACTGCAGGTCCTCTTTGCAAGCTGTCCGTAATCCTAAAAGTACTATTGGAAGAGAACTAACCCAATCCTTCGTACCGTGTGACATCAAAGCTGCCTTGAGCGTGCGATGTAAACGCTCAATCATGCCGTTGCAAGCTGGATGATACGCCGTTGTCCTTGCCAACTTGATCCCATACGTCTTTGCCAAGTTTTGGAATAAGTGAGATTGAAATTGTCTACCTTGGTCCGTTATTACCTTCTTTGGGCAACCATACCGGGCAATCCACTCCAACACAAACGCCTTTGACACAGTCTCCGCTGTCATGTCAGGGAGTGGAATCACCTCAGGCCATCTGGTAAACCTGTCAATGATAGTAAGACAGTATTTAAAATTGGAAGATGTTGGTAGTGGTCCTATTAAGTCCATATTAACCTCTGCGAATCGAACATCTGGTATGTCGAATTTTCCAAGGGGAGATGTAGTATGTCTTGTTACCTTTGACTTCTGACACGGAATGCACTCTCTAACCCAAGCTCGAACATCTTTCCTAAGGGAAGGCCAAACGAAACGTTCACTGACCAATTTGATGGATGCCTTTGCACCAGGGTGGCTTAGATTGTGCAACGTCTCGAACACCCGGCGTCTGTGGGTAGTTGTCACGAACGGTCTGTGTTTTGCCAAAGAAACATCACAATAAATATGTACGTTTGAATTTGGTACTTGCGCTAACTCCAGTGACAAGGAATGGTTACCCTTCAGTAGCTGTTGAAGCTCTGGATCATCACGCTGCGCAAGGGCAAGCTCCATGAAGTCCACTGGCGCAGTGACTGCCTCAATCCGAGACAATGCGTCGGCCACCTGGTTGTCCTGCCCGGAAACGTGCTGGATGTCAGTCGTGAACTGAGAAATTAAATACAAATGATTAATTTGTCTGGGTGAACCTTGTTGGTCTTTCTTTTTAAATGCACTTATCAGCGGCTTATGATCGGTGTACACAGTGAAATGTCGTGCTTCTAACATATGCCGAAAATGTTTGATGGCCTCGTATATCGCGAGGAGTTCACGATCATAAGCGCTGTATTTCTGCTGCGTGGGGCTCATCTTCTTTGAATAGAAAGCTAAGGGCTGCCAAATGCTATCTACCTTCTGCTGTAAAACAGCTCCTAAGGAAACATTGGATGCATCTACTACCAATGCCAGCTGCGCATCAATAACCGGGTGGACCAACAGCGCGGCATCTGAAAGGCTATGCTTACAACGCTCAAATAGTTCTAATAATTGCGAAGTCCACTTCACTGGTTTCGATCCCTTCGTGCCTGGACCTGCCAATAAATCACTGAGTGGGGCTTGTAACTCTGCAGCATTTTTCAAGAAACGCCTATAAAAATTTTGCATCCCTAAAAATCTTCTCAAGCATCTTATAGTCTGAGGCGGTGGGTAATTCTGAATAGCCTTCACCTTCTCCTCTAATGGGCGCACTCCCTTTTCTGAAACAGAATAACCAAGAAAAGTTACCTGTGGCTGACCAAAATTGCACTTAGCTACGTTGATGACCACTTCATACTCATCGAGGCGTGCGAACAGCTTACGCAGATGCTCTTCATGCTCTTGAGTATTTCTAGAAGCTATTAAGAGGTCATCGATGTACGGAAAACAGAAGTCGAAATCTCGAACTAATCCGTCGATAAAACGTTGAAACGTCTGTGCAGCGTTTCTCAAACCAAATGACATAAAAGGAAATTCAAACAACCCAAACGGTGTCGTGATGGCTGTCTTCTCTATGTCTGCTGGATTTACTGGAATCTGTTGGTATGCTTTGACTAAATCTACGACTGAGAAAATAGTGCTTCCGTGTAAATGCTGTGAAAAATCTTCTATGTGACGTACTGGGTACCTGTCCGGCACCGTCCTGGCGTTTAATGCACGGTAGTCACCGCATGGTCTCCAAGTATCGTCATGCTTGGGCACCAGGTGCAGAGCAGACGCCCAAGGTCCACTGGAGCACCGAGCTGTCCCTTCCTTAACCATAGCTTGGAACTCTGACTTGGCGATCTTCAAACGATCTGGTGCTAAACGGCGTGGCCTACAGAAAACGGGCGGTCCGGGCGTTGTATTAATAAAATGTACGGTAGAATGACGTACCTCCCTTGGTGCACCGGACGGACGTGAGATGGCTGGAAATTCTCGCAACAGCACGTGGTACCGAGAAGTACCAGTAACAGCCTTGACGCTGGGAATCTCCACCTTCGCTGTAGCTCCACCAACAAAAAAGTTAGTTAATCCATCAATCAATCTATTCTTGCGGCAATCTACTAATAAATTATAATGGGAAAGAAAATCATACCCAATAATTGGTTTGGTCACATCTGCGACGACAAACTTCCAGCTAAACTCCCTGCGTAGTCCTAAATTCAGCTGTAAATTAATATACCCGTACGTGGATATAACAGAATTATTAGCTGCGCTCAGGTCGTAATTTACACGTACCCGCTTCTCATTTAAATAACTGCGAGGGTAGACGCACAGATCAGAACCCGTATCGACCAGAAAAGGTTTTTTAGATTGAAGATCTATGACGAATAAACGGCTGGAAATACTGCAACAATCGCTCGCCGTCATTAGCGACTGGCTTTGGCGTTTTCCGAAGCAAAATCACATGGCTTTATGCAGTGATGAGCTTTGTCTGCAAATTCGTGATGGTACCAACATATACGACGATTGTCCACCATTTTGAATGAGCGGCCTCTTGAATTACTTCTCGAACGGGAGAATCGCCGGTTACGGCTCCTATTTGACCTACCGCTGGTACGAGGTTGCCGATCTACCTTTGTGGATAATTCATCTAGCTTCCGCGTGAGACTGGCTATTTCTGTACGCATTACCTCAAGTATGCTCCCTGCAGAGGATGAAGTACTCGCGACCTGGGTCACCGGGTTCACCGGAGCGATCTCTAATACCCGGTCCGCCAGCTCTGCAACAGCTTCCAGGGACGTACCATCCTGCGACGCCATAATCGCCTGCAGGCTGGTTGGTAGACGGCTGGTCCAGATGGTGCGTAGAAAGTCGTCAGGTACATCTCGGCCAGCCAGACTCTGCAGGTGGCGAAGAAATGCCGACGGCTTGCGGTCTCCAAGTTCCTCATGAATAAGGAGTTGACGCACTTTCTTTTCCTGGGAAACTGACAAACGCTTAATTAGCTCGGTTTTAAGCTTCTCGTACTTATTACTAGCGGGTGGATTTTCTAAAATATCCTCTAGTTGAGTCATAATGGAAGGTTCTAGATTACCGACCACAGTGAAATATTTTGTCGCATCGGAAGTAATGCTCGACAAAGCAAACTGGGCTTCAACTTGCGTAAACCATAGCGCTGGTTTTTCAGGCCAAAAAGGAGGAACACGTACTCTAACCTTAGCGATCTCTGCTGATCCTAATGCTGCAACCAACGCCTCCGTAAGCTTTTCTTCTGCCATCTCTGCAATGACTTGCAAAAATTAAAAAAAAAATACTCGTCGACAACGTTTCCTTCGCGAACGTTCCGGAAAGTTCTCTAACGCCGCGCGGTCGCGTCACGATATCTTCGCGCCGTGTATCACGTCGGGGTCACCACTTTTGGAAACGTACGGGCGCGAATAAATGAGAGGCAGTGCAAAGATTGAGCTTTAGTATAATGTGAAGAAACAAGTGATAGGTAGAAATTATAGAGAGAAAGGAAGCGAATTTAAGATAGGAAGAATACAGAGTAAAGTTCGTAAGAATAGCAGTATGAAATATAGATAAACGCGAGCTAATAAGAATGAGCGATAGCGAGCCGAAGCGACGAGGATTCGCAATGATGGCTTCTGGCTGACTGTCCGGCGGTCCACGCCGTCTGCCTCTTGAGCGGGCTGCGGAGGCGCCGCGGTGCGCGGCGTCCGGGGTGAGGTAGCGAACCGGTTTCCGCGGCAGGCGGCACTCGCATCGATGGACGGCGCGCGAGGTGCGCGCACCTTCACGCCAACAAGAAGTGTAAGGGTAGGTAGGCAGACTGTGAACAATTATGAATGAGTAGTGTGGGTCTGATAACAAGACGCCACAGACATAAAGTTTAAATTCTTCTAAATACCGATGAATGTGTTACTGTAGTCAGTGGTTGAGTAAGAATTTAACCTGAACAGAATTTGTTTCCGCTTGCATCAAACACTTTTGGAACAGACTGTAAGTGAAATTCGTGGCTATTTTCAATAAGATTCTTTACATTATTAGAATTTGCTTTAATTTTTTGAAAATCATTCTAGAGCGTTAGTAACCAGAATGATTCGATTTCTATAGGTATAGGAACTGTAACCTAGGTTGTCAAACTACAGGAGAGATACATATATTGCAACACAGACGCTATTTCCTACCTGTAAACATATTAACATTTAGCACGAGCGAAGTCACACCGTTACCGACAGGTAGGCAATCGTTTACGATAATTGAAATTTGCGGTTCAGCGGCTGATAGGACGGCGTAGACTCTAATGTGGCTGGATGTGTCGGAAATGTCGTGCTAGAAATGGAGGAATGTTGGGTATTTGATGATATAACGCAGGGTCACGCTAACCAGTTAACGTCATTTTAAATCAAATTCTAACATGAAGTTGTGCGTTCGACCGCGCTTCCTATTTAGTGATTTATATGACAACACACAAATCAAAGAAGATTGATCGTGAGATATGTATGCATTTGTCATTCCAGGCGTTCAAACGCCTGGAATGACAAATGCATACAAAGCTATTATTATTGATTGATGAAACTACGCTGACAGTTTGCAAATTTGCTATCAACATTGGAAATTTGGTTGAAAAGTGCAGAATTCACAGGATAAATAAAATAAAACACACTTACTAAACCAATACCATTCAATCTAAGCAAATTGTTTGCAATACGAATTAATCGCTTTCCGTTCAATCTAATTCTTACAGTAGGTATTATTTCAGCCTGAAATATTGAACTTACCTCCAGTACTCTTTTCAACTCAAATACGTCCTTAAAATAAGCAACTTCTCTGCTCAAAATGATATTATTCTCACCACCACCAATTCATAACCCATTAGTTTCCATTCCGAGTGCCCATATCAAAGGCTCCAGGCATCCCAAATTGCAGTTCACATATTGTGTTTTCCACTGCCAAGAAAAAAAATCTGCATACTTCGCCTGCCGTATACTGTAGGCTAGCGTTGGAAGGTACAGAAGGTCGGCTCCATACAACGAGTGATAACGCGCACATACAGTACTTATTATGGTCTGTTCCACAAGTATCTGATGAAAGTGTAAACAAACCCTGTTAAGTAAACGTACATAAATTCGAATTAATTTTTATTTGAAAAACACGCGTCTCTCGTACGTGCCACTGATTTGATACTTGCCTATCGCTGTCCGCTACATTTGCTTCCTTGTTTGATTGATACTCGAAAACATATTTGATGCCAATTTATGTTCGAGGAGCTGTATTGCAGATATAGTGAATATTAGTTCAAATGGAGTTAATTTTATACTATAAATAGTTCAGTCTACACTCTTTACAAACCCAATTTGAACATTATTTAAAGGCACTTTATTTTCAAATAATTGGACAATTTATAAGGCTTAGTTAACTTTGAGTGAAACTTGTAACTCTCTGGGTCGGGTAAGATCAATTATGTTTTATTCACCAGAAACTTAGCTGCAATCATTATGTCTCTCGCTTTAATTAGAATTAATGGATCATGAGGATTGGCACCAGAAAACCTTAATGACTATCTACATATGTACACTTTATCAATTTGCCTGGAAGAGATCTAGGAAGAGAGGAGAGAGGAAGAGAAGTCTAAAAAAAACCTTTTTTTGCAGTAATACACTTTCAATTTCATAACTGCCCCAATATTCCTGTCCTGCAGAATACAAGCCACTAACTAGAGCAAGAGCTTCTAATCAACGTTTTGCGTCCCTCCTGTAGATCAGTGTCATATGGATGACGTAACGGTTGCCTAGCAACGCCTAAACCAGACACCAGTTTATGTAAATTAGGTAGTTCGTGACGACACTAAATGGCTATTAACGCCCCTGCCTTTGAGATTTCCAGTTTAGTGAGAATCGAATTACTGTTTTCACCCTGATGGAAATTTTGGAAAATCTTTTTTTTTAATATAAAAAATAATTTCAGACGGTACTTTACAGGAAAATAAAATCAAATTTCATACACGTCTCATATCATTTTTTTTCTCTTTCAGGCCTTGATAGAAGAAAAAGGCAAGCAGATATGCGGTTGGTTATCACGCAACATTTCACAGAAAGAACAGTCACACCGGGGGGCGATGTAAGTATTCAGCAACTTTAATGCAAATTTTCAATGTAAGAATTGTTACAAAATTTTAAAAAAATATGAAAGGAGAATCATCATTTGAATTTATGTTACGTTTATGGGACGCATAAGCGTCCCACAAACGTAACATAAATTCAAATGATTTTTGAGTCATACAACTATCGTGTAGCATATGGGACATTTTTTTGCAACTAGCACAATTAGGTGCAACGCACTAATACGAACATATTCTTAGAACTAACTAAATATTAGGTGCGAAATGAGAATTTTCAAATTTAAATTCGAATTTACGTTACTTTTTCTGCAGGCGTTTCTTATTGTTCCGATAGTTGTTAATTAAGATCCAACATGGCTGCCAAAAAAACAAAAACACATGTTGTTTAGTTCAATTCTGATGCTAAAGGCCTCTCTTTTCCATCCCCAGTATTTTACACTATGCCTGTACATGTCTGCGTTTTCCAGATCAGCATGCAATGTGCAGCGAGCGGTGACAGACCCCCACAGTTCCTGTGGGAAAGAGACGGCATTATTATATCGAGTAATACTGATACAAGGTAATTTTTCAGCATTTCAAGAAAAATAATGTCAACTAGATTATTATGAGCTGAGCAAAATTGACGCTATAAAGTTGCCATACTAGTTGATTTGGCAAGGAATTCTTTTTGTAGTTAATATTTTTTTATCTTGTTTATACAGTATTCTCGATTAAATCTATATGTGGCATAAGTAGCTGGACTCTTGAAAAAAATGTTTTCTTTTTGTGGAATTCCTAGGCGTTCTAGCCTCATGGATGCAATAATTGGTTAATACTTCCATTCAAGCCATGTACCTGCTGTCTAACCAGAATAAAAACGTTATAAATTTCCTAATATTAGCCAATTAGTAATCAAGTTTCCAATCTTGCTAAGCAGACTGGCTTTTTTAGGGTTCCGTTGCCAAATGGCAAAAAACGGAACCCTTATAGATTCGCCATGTCTGTCTGTCTGTCTGTCTGTCTGTCTGTCCGAGTATGTCACAGCCACTTTTCTCCGAAACTATAAGAGCTGTGCTATTGAAACTTGGTAAGTGGATGTATTCAGTGAACCGCATTAAGATTTTCACACAAAAATAGAAAAAAAGCAATAATATTTGGGGTTCCCCATACATAGAATTGAAACTCAAAAATTTTTTTTTCATCAAACCCATACGTGTGGGGTATCTATGGATAGGTCTTCAAAAATGATATTGAGGTTTCTAATATCATTTTTTTTTAAAACAATAATATTTGGGGTTCCCCATACCTAGAACTGAAACACAAAAAAAAATTTTAATCAAACCCTTACGTGTGGGGTATCTATGGATAGGTCTTTAAAAATGAAATTGAGGTTTCTAATATCATTTTTTTCTAAACTGAATAGTTTGCGCGAGAGACACTTCCAAAGTGGTAAAATGTGTGTCCCCCCCCCCGTAACTTCTAAAATAAGGGAATGATAAAACTAAAAAAAATATATGATGTACATTACCATGAAAACTACCAACGAAAATTGGTTTGAACGAGATCTAGTAAGTAGTTTTTTTTTAATACGTCATAAATCGTAAACCACAATTTACCTTTCATTCAGTCAACTCAAATATAAAAATTAAAAAAAAAACATTTAATTTCATAAACGATGATGACGAATGATGATGATGATGACCTGCAGGTTTGTACGGAACCCTCGGTGCGCGAGTCCGACTCGCACTTGGCCGGTTTTTCAATTACCCTGACTATGATTACCTCGTATTCAGTAACAATTACAATAATCTTTCTTATTTTTCAATACCTTTGCAAAAATTTACACAATAAACGATTTTTCAAGTATCTTCCAACTATTTACTAGTTTTTTACCATATTAAATGTGCGTCCATGGAATTAACCCACATATATAAATCAAGATATAACATTTTGTAAACAGATACGCCCTTGGTCAGCTGATGACATCAGACAACTCAGTGGCGTCACAGCTGAACATCACTCGAGTGAGGGTCGAAGACGGAGGCCTGTACTCCTGCACGGCCAGGGAAGGTGAGCATGTGGCCTCACATGAGAACAGACTGGATGTTTATGGTAAGTGTATCATAATCCTGCCAAGGTCGGGAGATTCGTTCAAAACAGTTACCCTAGCCCTGGCATATGGGCAACTGAAGGAACACGGGTCGGTTTTATCAGTAAACATCTGACACGCCCTTCCGCTCCACCCAAGAGCGGGAGACGTCATTTGATGATTTCCCACCCAAAAAAAAAAAAGTGTAATTTAATGCAACTTAGTTGATATCCATCCTTATATGTCGAACTCAGTGTATCTCTTAAACCTTGACTGTTTAAACAGTCTTAATGTGCAACTTTCTGCGACCCAATATAAATATGGCTCAATACGTTCCAGAGGTATTGCGCAATACTTGACAATTTTGTTTAATTGCTATTTCGTCTCTGCGGGACTAAACAATTTACTGTGATACCAATGGTTTAGGAGTTGCCAGGAATTGTGCAATTTTAGTACACCATAAGAATCATAATATTTTTGCGTTCCATAACAATAAATAGGCAGCTTCTAAAGAGATTACATGACCTTATCCAACGCTTATCTTCATTGAGGCGAGTGGCGACTGAGATGGATCTAGAAAGCGGACTCATTCTAAAATAATTCAAATATTGTCAAATATAGAATTCAAAACAATAATTTGAGTAAAATTAAACAGCCAATTACGATTGATTGCGTTAAAATTTACTGTCAAACTTAACGTCATAAAAACTTACAATATATCTGTGAAAAATAATACAAAAATTCTTTACATTACTTCATTTTTTCAGGACCACCATACATCCGATCTCTGCCACCAGTGAAAGTACAAAGTGGCGATTCGGTTAATTTGAGGTGTCCGTTTTATGGATATCCGATAAGGTACGGTCCGGTAAGATACCTATAAGTTCTGAAATGCCACAACAAATAAAACAATAATATCTGCAACGCTATAAAACTGCATTGAATCCTCTTCCAGAACTTTTAGTTCTCGTTTGCTGAAAATTAACACTCCAGTATTTTTCCAATACCTTTTGAAGCGTAGACGTCAAAGCTAAGCAAGAAATATTCTTATGATTTTGTTTGTTGATTGGTAAAATAGTCTTTTTTTTATTTTTATAAACCAGCTTGTTATGTATAGAGAATAGAATTCACCTGTACCTAAAAACTTCTTCACATTTCAGCAAAATCGACTGGGAATTCAAAGGCAAGTTACTAACATCGAACGCGATCTTCCAATCTCGCTATAAGAGACCGCATCAGCAACATAAGACAAGACGGAACGCTCCGAGCGTCAACATAAATGGAATTCTTTCCATACCAGAAATATCTAAAGAGTCCAATGGCGCAGTATACACATGCATAGTTACCAGTCCTTCAGGAGAAATGGCTAAAAGAGCCTTCGAGATTCAAGTTATAGAAGCTCCAGTATTAGACGATCTATTGTTGGGAACGAATCTTCAGGAAGGTCAGATTGTGAATATTTATTGTAATGTAAGGACTGGCGATCTGCCGATACATTTTGAGTGGTTGAAGGATGGGAAGAGGATCCCTAGTGGTTTGAAAGTAAGATTATACAGTTGAACGGTTTTTCCAATAGAACTAGTAAATGTCGTATTTTCGTTTGGTACTTTAACGAAAACATACTAAGAATTAAAACAGAACAATAACATATACTACTGGTATGGGTGTCTTTTATAGGTATATGTAGCATTCCTTTCATGAACATAAAAAATATTCCAAAAGGTGGACCATGAGGGTATTTCATACATTCAAATTATCATTAGCAGTTTAACTATTTGGCCACTTTACCGCAAAGTGAAGATATTATATTTATGGGATAGTCTACTATCCCAGATGGAAGCAGAAACTCCAACAAAGTCAAAATACATTACACAGACTTTTACTACAGACACATATTTACAAGACTCTATTCTAGAGACCTTCAAGATACTCAATCTAATGATGGCACCTTGTATCGAATAGTATCGAATGAAAGTATAAGAGTTTTATTACTTTACAGGTGGTGGAACGAAACTCTGAAATCTTCAGTGCACTAGTGATCAAGAAAGTGTCTTTAGAACATTGTGGTACTTACACATGCGTCGCTTCCAACCACGTGGCGAAAGTCAATAGATCTACTGAGCTGTTTATAAAAGGTAACTTCTTTGTTTCTGTAATCAGTGTTGTCAAAACAATATTGACTTATTTCGTGATGACAAAGTTAGATTCGAAATCGATTGATTGGTAAAGAATATTTACCACTGCTTTTGGACACCAAGAAGTTTATAGAAAATTGGAAAGTTTGATGACCCTACAATTTTACAAGCAACCTTACTTTTCAAACCAATATGGCAGAATTGGTAGCGCTGTGATACCTCCCATATGCGCATAATACCTGTGAGACCTTTACTACTACACTTAATAAAATCTGCCTCCCAATGATACTACTACGGAGATACTATGTATAAATTATTCTGTTTTAGTTGCACCAAAATGGCTAGACGAACCAAACAACTCTTCACTCCTCCTCAGCAGAAGAGGTACAGTGTCCTGCAGTGCAAGTGGCTACCCACAGCCGCAAGTGCATTGGATGAAGAAAGATGGTACGATAAATATTATCATATTACGTACAGTTTATGTGCTAAAAGACGCTTAAAGGTTTCGACATTAATGTTCTCTTTAAATACATTCTTCTTAATAAAACTCAATAATAATCCCAGTTCACTGTTGTTACTAGCTCTTCTAGGCACATGGCAACCAGTCCTAGAGTTGTCTGGTGGTGGGATCATCAGTCTACCTAACGGAACACTTATCATTGAGGAGGTGTCTCTCACTGATGAAGGGTTGTACTCCTGCAACGTGGAAAATGGAGTGGGGCAACCACTGAGCAAGACTGTGTGGATGAGTGTTATTAGTGAGTATATTTTATTATTACAATCAAAGATCAAAGTATATTTTATCGTGTGCGTAGACAAAGCAAAATAGGATATCTACCTAGATTGGATCTTGTCACATGGAATACATTCTGTCTACATTTATGAAAAAAAAGGAACTACTTTTTAATTCGATTCTACTGTTGTTGTAGAATGATGATAACGTCATCTAACCGGGCAAAATGTTTCATTTAAATAACGTTGTGACTATTTGTATTCCATAAACATAAAAAAATAATTCCAAATTTAGTGATTAGCTTCATAGGTTTCTCATTTCAGAACCTGTCCACTTCGAATCTTCTTCAACTAATGTGACTTCGCGACTTGGTCATCCTGTCACTTTAGAATGTCAACCACTAGGAGACGAGCCTATTAGAGTCACCTGGACGCACGATGGAAATGCATTGGATTTTATAAGTCAAAGGTAAGTAAGTATTGTTTTGATATTAGAAAAGTTGTTTGTTAAAGGGAAATTTTCTCTAAAAAAGTCTACCATGACTTCTGCAACCATCTCTGTTCCTTTTTGCTAGGCTTACGGAAAATCCAATTTTGCCTCTGAGGGATAATAATGCAGTGCAGTTGCTATCGTCAATAGGCAGGAATTTACGATATTCCTTGTGGGTCGTTGATCTATTTTGAAAGCAAAGAATAAAACTTTTTGACATCAGCTCATCCTTTCCAGAGCAAAGATATCAGAATCAAAGACAGCGCTCGGCGTGCTGAGCACCATCAGCCTGCAGTACTCAGAGACAAGTGACGCGGGATTGTATCAGTGCAGAGCTACCAACCCTTATGGGACTGCTAGCTATAGTGTGCATCTCACTATATTGGGTGAGGAGTACTGTGTTGCTGTTTTGCCTAAATAGCCGTGTTTTTACGATAACGATGAAGCATGCAGTGTTAACTTGACTTAAAATAGAAATCTACCAGAGCATTTTAATGTTGCGACTCATTTTATATGTTTTGTGAGTAATATAAATTTCCCTGTTATTAAGTGATTCGAACATTTAACGTGTGTCCAAGAACTTAACTGAGATTAGTTATCATCATGCTCGATGGTGTACCTACAATACATATAATTACTTAATATTTTTCTGTAAAACGATAGTATCATCGTTGAAAACAGAACTGCTGACTTGATCTTTCGAAAAAAGCTTGCCGACTATATCTAGCCAGCTCAGCAGCAGCTATTGATGCGTTTACCATGTAGTTTTTTCCTTAATTTTCATTCGGGTCATTGTATTTGCTAAAATTTTAATTATATATTCATATTTTTGCACATTTCCAGAGCCCCCCACCCCGCCCTCAGACCTGCGCATAGAGTCAGTCCGCTCGCGCACCGCCACAGTATCGTGGCGCCACACGCTGCGTGCGCACGCGCGGTACTACACGCTGCAGTATAGTACTGTGCGCTACAGTGACGTTGTGTGGGAACATGCGACTACCATGAATGTTACCAGGTATGTAATTTTTAAAGTAATCGGGTCATTGCTTCTCAGCATCCGCGCGCATCCTTTCACAAACTTTGCTTCACTGAATTGCCTTTCACCGGCTTTTTAGTTATATAATGTTCTTTGCTTTTTGGATCAAGTGCCTTTTATATTCCATCAACCCACGTAAATACTGATCATCTTCCCTTTTCTTCTTTCTTTTATTCCCTCGTTCAATTAAATTGTCTAATCTTAGAAAAGAGCAGGAGCTTCGGCAGGCTGTCGAGCTACAGAACTTCCGACCAGCCACGCCATACGCCGTGCGCGTCGCTACCGGCAACCAAGTTGGCGTGTCCATGTTTACAGCGCCTGTTCATTTTACTACACATGAAGAAGGTACTTATAAATGGTATTCCAACACTGCAGAACAAATTGGGTTTTGGCTGCCAACAAATTATATTTATCGATATCATGTACTTTTATTTTCAGGACAAAGCAGAAAGTGCAGTATGACAAAGACTTTGTGTCACTTTTCATGGCACAGCAATCTTCTCCTATAGTGTTTACGTATTTGTTATTTCAGACTGTATGGCTGCTTGCGCATTTCCATTCTGTCTTGATCTTTTCCCTTTTGATGCGCAAGCAATCTAAGCCAGCGCTTTGTTATCCACCTCCAAAATAAATTATCAAAATGGCCTTAAAAAGGAATATTGATACTTTCTTGGCTTACGAATTTTTGAAGTGAAAACTTCTTTAGCGGCGTTGAGCACTTTTTCTGTAATGGGTATAAAATCTTAAACTCGCGTCAGGACACGTGACCTGATCGAAAAAGCGTAGGACGGATGGAGAGTAGACAGCTATCCCCTCTCTACGGCGCGGCGAAAATG
Source organism: Aporophyla nigra (assembly GCA_947507805.1). NCBI lineage: Eukaryota > Metazoa > Arthropoda > Insecta > Lepidoptera > Noctuidae > Aporophyla > Aporophyla nigra. The sequence continues at coordinate 5,006,999 of OX382315.1, read as the reverse complement.
TATGCCTGGGCCTACTGTTTCGTTTAGGCGGCGCAGGGCGCTTGCGCGAATGTTCGTCTATGTTACAGCGTGCCACGCGCATCCATGGATGGTGACAGCTGATGGCTCGACCGTCTGTGTAGTGATCACATTGTTGTGTATTCGTAAAATTCGTGAATATAAAGTGCTTAAAATATGGAAATTGAACAACAAATTATTCCCTAACCATTCCAAAATATCAAACATGCTCAACGTTAATAATCAAGTTTTCACTTCTGCCGGCACTCCCGGAGTGCAATTTTTTTTTTTTTTACGAACCTTATAACATGCTTTCTCATGTGTTGTTTTAATCATTCCAGCACCATCAGCAGCTCCAGTGAATGTACAAGTAGAGCAGACAAACAGTCCGGGCGAGTTGCACGTGTCGTGGTCAGCGCCTTTGAAGGAAACACACAACGGAGTCATCGTGGGCTACCATGTGAAGGCCGTGGCGCAGAGTGAGGGGAGCGGTGAGTACATTGAAGGAATTTAAAGTTGAATGAACAAGATGATTGTGTCAGTTTCTCACAGACTATTTTCAATTACATTGTAGCTGTATTCTAGAATGGAAGATGATTGCGATCGGTTTGATACTGATGCAAAATTAATAACGGTATAAGCTTCGCAAAATTGAAACATCCAAAACGAAAAAACGGCAGCAAAAAGTGAGATTGGATAATTAAAATATCACAGCAGTTACCATACCTATATCGCCAAAATGAAACTTTTAAAATTATCATAATTATAATATGTTCCTGTTTTGATAACTTTAACCAAAAAAATGTGAAGTGAAACCGCACTGATATCACTTGAAAATTTGCATAACTGAAACGTTTCCAAATAAACTTTAGTCAATAGATTCTACAGTGCTCCTTGATTAGAAAATTATCGTGTAGATTCTTTGATACTTATTTGTTACTGTGATTCCACTTCAGATGAAGCCGACATGCGAACGATTAAAGTGTCGCAACTGTCGGGCAAGCAAGAAACCTTACTGAGTGGCTTAATGAAGAACACCAGGTATTGCATGGAACATAATCAAAAAATAAGAATCTCACATTATGAAGCCAGGCTAAATGCAGATCTAGCCTGGCTTTATAATGTGAAGTTCTTATTGCATCTGAGGGAATACTTCTAGGTATGCAGTATCGATTTCAGCCTTCACTAATGCTGGTTCAGGTCCATTCTCATTACCAGTGTTCCAAGATACAAGAGAAGGAGGTAAGCATTTTTTTAAAGTGCATTGAAATCATATTTCCTAAGAATGCATATATATGAGCCGTTTTAGCACTGTGCTTTTCGGAGAAGTTTTTAGTAAAGATCGAATAATGAAATTGGTGTTTATTCGCTGATAACAAATCCTTCCTGTCTCCAGCTCCAGAGCAAGCCCCATCATCAGTAGAATGTACAGCAGTGTCCTCTACATCTCTTCGTGTCGGCTGGCAGCCCATCGCTCTACCGGGACAGGGTAGCTCACTTGTAGGATATATGGTGCTGTTTGCTACTGATGGTAAAAACTTGAAACACTTAAAAAAATATTTGTGTCATTGGTAAAAAGATAATAATATATCTAAGTTTGCAATAGTTTTTTTAAGATATGAAATATTTTCTGTGACAACCGCAGAAACACCTTTGTTTTTTATGGGTTTATCAAGAAATGCAAAGCTTTTTTTACCAACGACAAAACCTATACCGTACATGAGTAAATATCCATCCCTAACATGGATCCCAGAGCGTCTTCAAAGTTGGGTTCTGTTTAGTGTTTCGTACCGGAATGGTCACCAATGGGTCCCTATTACTAAGCCGTAATGTTCTTTCTGATTACTTTAGTTTATGCATAGGGTCCGTTATAAAGAATATATCGGTGTATCATAATCTTGACCAGCTTAATAATATTCTATTATATATATATTTCAGAAGTGGTTTGGCAGAACCAGACATCATTACACTCGGAGCTTTACTTACAAGGTCTACTGAAGTACACCAACTACACAGTGAAGGTTGCTGGGTTCTCAAACTTCGGAGTTGGACCTTATTCTTTTCCCATTGTTTGTGCTACGTTGCAAGATGGTGAGTTAAATATTTATATCACATTAATTTTCTCATGTTATTAAAAACCGGCCAAGTGCGAATCGAACTCGCGCACCGAGGGTTCCGTACAAACCTGTAGGTATTCACGGTTTATGCATAAGGTTTATGAAATTAAATGTTTTTTTTTTAATTTTTATATTTGAGTTGATTGAATGAAAGGTAAATTGCGGTTTACGATTTATGACGTATTAAAAAAACACTACTTACTAGATCTCGTTCAAACCAACTTTCGTTGGAAGTTTACATGGTAATGTACATCATATATATTTTTTTAGTTTTATCATTCTCTTATTTTAGAAGTTACACACACACATTTACTGACACATTTTACCGATTTGGAAGTGTCTTTTGCGCAAACTATTCAGTTTAGAAAAAAATGATATTAGAAATCTCACTATAATTTTTGAAGACCTATCCATAGATGCCCCATCTATGGATAGGTCTTCAAAAACAATATTATATTTAAAATAAAAAAAAAACATTTAATTTCATAAACATAAACCTTATGCATAAACCGTGAATACCTACAGGTTTGTACGGAACCCTCGGTGCGCAAGTCCGACACGCACTGGGCCGGTTTTTTAGACATCATCACGACCAAGGAAAATACTCAAAAAAAAAAACAAATATTAACATATTTTTAGAATAACATGTTTATCTTATATTCAAATTTACGTAATTTTTTTTCCGCAGTGCCCGGTCCACCAGCAGACATCAAAGTCTTAGTACTATCATCATCGTCACTCCTCGTCAGTTGGAAGAAACCTCTCCATCCCAACGGAGAACTGCTGCACTACACTGTCTATGTGAAACCCACGTCCAGGTCAGTTTGCATTGCTTTCTAAATTTTGATAAACATTCTTCTGATTCAATAAACAATAGTTGAAATCTCATTGCGAAAGTTCGCTTTTATGCTTTTGATTAAACAGTAAGATCCCTTTTGCTAAAAGTATGTATAAGTGTCGATTTCAAAAACTGTAGTTGTACCTACCTATTTTAATTAAAATAAAAAGTAGTAGTCCCGGCTAATTTATGTAAGTACATTTGGGAAATAAATGTTTTTTTAAATGCGGTGCGTGTGCGCGAGTATTGTCGAACAACGAAATAAGTAATATTGATAGTAGCAGCTCACACGGAAACACACAATAAACTTGACTCTAAAAATAGGACAGCAAAAACGCTTAAATGTCTTCTAAATATACCGAAAATTCACGCTAAATATTTAGTTCAATATCTTCAGCATCTTCTTCAACATTACCGCAGCCCCGGCCCGCCACAGACATTCCGCGTCGCCCCGCTCGGTCGCTCCGCGGCGGAGGTCAAGGAGCTGGTCCCCGGCAGGACGTATGAGGCCTGGCTCACTGCCAGCACGCCGGCTGGGGAGGGGCCTGCCACCAGGAGGGTGGCACACACGCCCACACATAGAGGTAACTACAATCTTTGGTTTTAATTACTTACTTTGAAAGCGCTTGTCTAGTTGAAAATTGATACTGGTATTTGACAGCGTAAGAACACGAAACAAATTTGCAATATCTTTTATTTATTTAAAATAAGGACTTATAACACACTAACTTGTGTGGGAATTTAGGTATAGTGAACCTAAAGTGATCTCACTTCAGGCTCACATGAGATATTTACAGAATAGACTGGTCAATTAAATTGATTAGACTGATTGTAACACAGGGTCATTGATGGTGTATACGTTCATTAGTTTTTATTCAACCTTTACAATACTATGTCAGTCATCACATACCCTTTCTCCTTCCAGTTGTGGCTGGTGTAGCATCTCTAGGAGGCACAGTATCAGTAGGAGTGGGCAGTTCCCTCCTGCTAGCGTGTCAGTGTGTGGGAGTGCCTCCACCTCGCACCGTGTGGTATCACCAACATAACATCATCACCCACCACCCTAGATTCACAAGGAATCACGATGACAGTTTGCTGATAAACAGTAAGTATACATAGTTATAGTTAACACAAATATTTAAACAAAATTTTCATTATTCAGACATTAATAAAAAATAATAAATAAATATCTTAGGACAACCAACACATCGTTATCTGATCCCAAACTAGGCAGAGCCTGTACTATGGTAACCAGACAACTGATAAACATACTTATATATTACTAAATACATACGTATTATAGATAAATTACACCCAGACACAGAACAAATGATCGTGCTCATCACACAAACATTTGTCCTGGGTGGGAATCGAACCCACGACCTCAGTCTTAGCAGTCAGGGTCACTAACCACTAGACTAACAGGCCATTAATTCCAGTGTCTCAAATTTCAGATATAGACAAATCCTTAAGCGGTAACTACACCTGTTTAGCCAAGAACCTGTACGGCTCTGACCAGGTAGAATACACAGTCATCGTCCTACCTCTGCCTGAGGCGCCGATACTACGAGCGACGCCGTACAAAGACTCGATACTGGTGGAGTGGGAGCAGCCTTATTATACTGTCAGCAATAGAAGTGCTACTCAGAAGATTAGTAAGTTGATTTAGGTTTTGGGAAATTAAATTAAAAGACAATTTGGATATTCAAGGAAAAAATGTTTCTGCAACCAATCTGTAGAAGAACACAGTCTCCACAATAATCTTCACAGGAGCGCGTTTCTGTTGTACTTAGTATAAAGTGGTAACCAGTCTTGAATACTGATGACGAAAACAGTGTACATATAAAAATGAGTCTGAATTTGTATCAAAGGACCAAACGTATAACAGTAGAATATTTGAACAGTTATCTATCTACTACGATTGTATAGATACAGCCCAGAGAAAAATTGACATTTTGGGAGACATAAGTTTACTGGTTTGAATTCTGTTTAAATATGTTTTACTAATCAGTCAACTCTATAGCTTACAGCCTAAGCTGGAAAGAAGCAAACAGTCCGTGGAGAGAAGCATGGCCGGCCAACAAGTTGTCCAACTTATCCGGCGTCCAGAAATATGTCTTGACCGGACTGAAGTGTGGCACCAAGTACTCTTTGAGGATCACTGCCACTAACAAAGTTGGGACCTCACAGCCTGCTTATTTAGATGTCAGCACTTTGGGTGGAGGTATGTAACTATCAAAACACAACCAAACACCAACCTTATTTTGGAATTACATATTCACAGCTAATTTATTAGCTCCATTTATCTGATTACCTTTATAACAAAAATCCATAAAATGTATATATAATTTGTATCTATCATATCACATATCATATCATATTGTCCCGTGTGGTGCCGGACATAAAGAATAGCATCACCCCATTTCTTCCTGTGGGTGTCGTAAAAGGCGACTAAGGGATTTACTAGAGAATGGGCAGCAGCGTTCTCTATGCATTTTACCATCATACTGCGATCGCCAACCCGCTTGCCAAGCGTGGCGATTATGGCAAAGCCCCCCAAATAGGGGGACGCCTATGTCCAGCAGTGGACGTCTTGCGGCTGAGATGATGATGATGATGATGATATCACATAATATGAAACTTCCGTTTACAGAACACAGTTTTTGTTTGGTGTGAAAAAAAATCAAGAGACATAAGTCCCCTAATTATATCTTTTCGACACATGAAAAGTTATTAATTTATATTATGTATTAAACAGAATAACTTGGAAGCTTTTGGGCAAGCCTGGCTCAATAGGTGTCTCTACACAAAAGTGTTTAGCCCCGCCAGGGTCGCGAGATTGTTCAAATGAGATTTCGTGACCCTGGCATATGGGTAACCGAAGGAACACGGGTGGGTTTTAGTCAGTAAAAGTCTGACACGACCTCTCGCTCAGCCCAGAGCGGGAGAAATCATTTGATGATTTACCATCCAAAAAAAAAGACATGCCACAATCAACTGACATTAACGAATGATCTCTCTTCTACCATCCGTCTCAGTTCCAATCCCGCCGCCCTCGCGCGAGTGTCTGTGGAGCAACGCGTCGCACATGTACGTACAACTAGCCGGCTGGCAGCACGCCGGCTGTGCGCTCACAGTGCTGCACGTGGAGTATAAGCAGCGCGGTGCCAGGGAGTGGCTCACAGCTCAGCATGATATGGTAACTATTGCTGTTTTTAATACTAATCCCCGAATCGTCAAGCCACTGTTTGGAAGTTCACATTTTCCTAAAAGTGTTTCTGTTGCAACACAGACTGACACAGGTACAGTGACTTATTGTTGTGCATTCTAAAAGCCGGCTGCACTATAGAGCGATATTTCCGTACAGTTATATTAACAAATAAATAAAAATATAGAAATATTGACAGCTATTTTCAATATTGGCAACTTTTAGACTGCATGCTCTTTACGGCTACTTTAGGTTACCTAGGATTGAGAATTTGATCTGTATGTTGTCACGTATCTGCTTAATCCTGTTAGAATGAAAGGATAAAGGCAGATCTATTACAATTTATTAGGGGAATATTAACAGGTGATGGGAAGTACAGCTAATTATAAAGACCCCGCCTGGCACGCACTCTTGGTTGTTTTATGGTTCTGTGGTTCAGCACTGAGGGACGGGATCAGGCGACAGAGCGGCAGGTTGATATCAGGGTTTCTTCGAGGGCTTCGTGTAGATCTTAGGATCCGCCAGGTGAGCTCCGTAGTAGACCTCGGGGCCTATTAAGTCAGGCACGCAGTTGACCTCCAAGGATCGGGACTAGAAGTCACAGGTGGATCTTTAGCTGGATCCCCTGGGTTTGATACTTTTCAAATCGGCTCCAAGAGTAGACTCTTCCAGCGGTTCGAACGCCCGTTTTTATATCAAAGTCGTCTTCCTTTTCCAAACATTTTTCCAAATATTAGTTCTTCTTGTGGCCATTATCTCATCTGACAAGTGTAGTCGGCCAGGACATATTCATGAGTGCGTATAGCTGGCCACATGAGTGCGTAAATAATTTTATAAAT